>CM036918.1:6567003-7982003 GCA_020800305.1 Porphyrio hochstetteri | reverse complement strand
AACACTTTCTTGTTACCAGGAAGCGTCAGTCTAAAGTCCATGCAATGTGGTGATTTAGCTTGGGTGTGTACAGGTGATGCCAAGATAAAAGTCAGTGATAAATAGCACTAGCCCTTTCCTTAATCTCTCCATTAGTGCTGGCATGCAACATGTTTATTATATGCCTTGCATCTGTTTTAAGCCCCATGGTGTGCTGCACTGTGCAAACTCTGAGTACGTACCGCCATGCGTGTGGACACACCAGCTACTACTCATAGGTACCTGACACATGTGAGGTCCAGATACCATCTGACTATCTCTCTTGTCTGGTGAAGGAAGCCACATGCTGCAAACCTTGATGTGTTTTATGTGAAATGAAAAGAAAGCACAGTTTCATCCCAGTAAACAAGATGCAGCTTTCATTACAAACCAAGAAACCCAAAGCTGGAGTGTGGTTGGCATCATTAAAAATGGAGGTGTTTGGACAGGCTTGAAAATGCCTATAAAGGAGCTGTGGTGCTTTAAGAGTTGAACTCCTGTGTTACAGTGCGTGTGGGTATGCTCTTTCCTTCCTTTGGAGCTTATAGGCATGAAAAGTGTGCGTCCCACACGGGCAGGGGTGGTGTGAGATGAGGTGTGTGTTGTGTGGCACTGCTGGAGCTGTGCATTCGGTTTAGAGGCTTTCAGCTCAGAAGCAGCACGCCGGTGTCTGCTATTGCAGCACGTGTTTATTGGAAGTCACGTAGCCTGTGTAGAGAGCAGGATTTATATTTCTAATCTCCTTCCAGGCGTTAGGAAATAGGCAATTTCCTAATCTGTATAATATTGTTGTTATTTGTATTGGAACTAGTGCTAGGTGCTGTAGTACCACAGAGTGATGCAGCTTAGCTCCAGACCCCATACAGTCCTACGGACGCATCGGAGTACCTCCCAGGGTGCTCACTGGCGATGGGTCTCTTGCACCATAGGAAAGTGATATAGAAACAAGGCCACAAATATGATTAACTTCAGGACTAAAAATACCATCCTTATTCACACTTAAAAATAGCTCCTTACAGACTAGGATTTTATTTGATGCAAGATCTTATTTTGTTAGAAATGAATTCATTCTGGGATGAGTAAGTGAAGCAGGACCTGCCCTTAGTAAAGTCCTGTTGAGGTATTTCCCAAGTATGGCTGCAGGCAGTGGAAGACTGACAAACTGGACCCTTTCAGCTTAGCAGAGCCCCAGATTTTCACATTAAGAAACTAATTCTATCTAAGAACATATTCAAATACAAAAATATTCTGAAGCCTTTTATTTTAATGTGCTTTGATATAGATATAGATACCTCATATGTACACAGAGGTTGTGAAACAAGTTTTCCAGTCTTTTTATATTGTATTCCTCGTTGGCTAAAGCCTGGAAAAGAGATGTTCAGAACAATCTTTTATTAGCTCTCCTGGCTCATTTCACTAGACTGGTGAACACTGTTCCCTTTTGAACACTTAAATTGTCTGTCCTGGAAAAAGTGTTTGAACTGACAGATGATGGAAAGCAAAGCTGTCTGCTCTGTTATTATTTTTTACATCTTTTCCCCCAGTCTCCTTCCATTCTATTCAAAGGCACATCAAACCATTCCTGGTATTTTTAAAGAAACTGCTCATAAGTGAAGTGTCCGCTGATGTAGATGAATATTTAAAGCTCAGCAGAGCAGCACATGGGCTGTTTCCTGTAACTGAGCGCACAGTTTGGTTACAGCCAGGCATAGCATTAGCCTGATAACATCATAAACTACACAAAATGGTATTGCAGTCCAAATACTTGTGCTGCTCACAGTGATTATTTGTTTCTTGGTAGAGCAGGTTTTTTTTTGTTTGTGGGTTGGTTTGGGGTTTTTTTTTTTTCTATCTTTATAAACGGAGATTCTTATGTTTCATCTGTCAAGCAGAGCTGCTGTTCTGTTTGAAGCTGAGTGAACTTTCTGGATGCTTGTGATGAATGAGCTGGTGAAAAAATTACTTGGGCATTTTAATGCCGTGGGTGGTTTGCAGGCTAACGCATTTGTCCAGTTTGGAAATGTGATGAGCAGTATTTGAGACCATCCTTATGATGCTAATTTGAGAGAGAGAAGTTTCAAATCACATTGAAAGAGTTTCCCATCTCTGTTACAGCTGAAGTGGTCCATGGCTAGTACTTGTTTCTTTAGAAAACTGAGAGCAAGCAATGCCCAGTTTTGTAAGCTTTTTTTTTTTCTTCTCTCTTTTTTCCTCTCTTAGAACAAAATTGAATTATAATCCTCCAAAGGATGATGGCTCAACGTACAAGATTGAACTTGAAGGGATATCTGTTGATATCATGAAAGAGATACTAGATTACATCTTCAGTGGGCAGGTATGGTATTAGAAAAAACTTAAATGGAAGTCGAATTATTTGGCAGAAGAACCTGGGTTTTAACAGTGATATCATGAAAGATAAATTTAGCAAGGTTTAAAGCTTTGTGTTAAAACAAAGTGGTGTATCACACTGGGGTGGTGTGTGTGAAGTAGAGGCAGTGAGCTCTGCCAGAGTTGTGGCTACCTTCAGTAGCCTGCATTAAACACACAGTCCTTTGCAGCTGTAAGAGAGGCCTGAGATTGAGACTCCATCACTGAACAGAACAGTACGACAGGCATCTCCCCTTCCTGACCCTCGTGCCCACCTCTCTGATTTCTGGATGCTGACAGCATGCCGCTTCAGATCTTTGTGCCAGTGGCTTTATCAGGAATCAAAGTTGGTGTGTCCAGTTTACTTGGAACCGGGTGGGGATTGTTGAATGAGTTTAATGTTCAGCAGAAAATGAAAAGGCAGATGTGGTTTGAAATTCTCTTCTGGACATGCCTTTTTAACAGTTATATATTAATTGCAGCAAAATTAATTTTGGGTCCTCAGATTCGGTGAGCAATTTCATGGGTACTTCAAGCGCAAAATTCTGCTTGACACCTTCTGTCAAGCAAATGCCTTTCCATCCCTGGGTTAATGTGTAAATGGGTCATAGTCAATGTCTCATCATTTTTCCACTGGCATTAATACCCCATTTTTCGGCCACTGACTGTGTGTGTAATGAACGTGGACATGTCATGAAACAAATGAGTGATAGTAGCTATAACTTCTAAATTAATTCTTGCAGATCAGGCTAAATGAAGAAACTATCCAAGATGTGGTACAGGCAGCTGATCTCCTGCTGCTTACAGACTTAAAAACTCTCTGCTGTGAGTTTTTAGAAGGTTGCATAGCTGCTGAGAACTGTATCGGTATTCGGGACTTTGCACTGCACTATTGTTTGCATCATGTTCACTACCTTGCCTCAGAGTATCTGGAAACTCACTTTCGAGATGTCAGCAGCACAGAGGAATTCTTGGAACTGACTCCTCAAAAACTGAAAGAAGTGCTGTGCATGGAAAAGCTCAATGTTGGAAATGAAAGATACGTCTTTGAAGCGGTGATTAGGTGGATTTCTCATGATTCAGAATCAAGAAAGGTCAGGCCATCCAAATACTCTTATTTTGAGTGGGACCCAAGTTGGTGTGTGTGTTCTAATTGGTGGGAACTTAAAATAGATGCATTTCTTTCAGGGCTGTGTTGATGATTCATCATCTGCTGTTTTTATTATTTAATAAACATTGAGGGGAAAAAAAAGTACCTTTTTGGCATTTGATGATATAATCTTATTTTGTGGAGGGAAAGCAAATAGCCCATTTGTAGTGGAACTTGGAAGACCTGATTCATTTTCTTAATAACATTGTGTTGAAGATTTTGTTATTACATCTAAATATCAAAAATGGCTTTTTATAAATATAAATCATCTGTATGTGCGAGTGCCTTAGTGCTGCTCTGTAAAGTTTGAGGGATTTTCTGGCATGTCTCTTTCTGTAGGTTCACATGAAGGATGTCATGTCAGCAGTGTGGGTTTCAGGCTTGGATGCAGCGTATTTACGTGAGCAGATGATGAGCGAACCCCTGGTACGGGAGATCGTCAAAGAATGCAACAACATCCCCCTGACGCCGCCCCAGCAGGGAGAGGCCATGCTGGCCTCCTTCAAGCCCCGGGGTTACTCCGAGTGTATAGTGACGGTCGGTGGAGAAGAGAGAGTGTAAGTACCAAGAGTGGCGTTGAAGGTCATCACAGTTAGTAAAATACAAGCACCTAGTGTTGGCAGCATGTCTGAAAACACAGCGTGGAGAGAATATGTGCAAGTAATCTGCTTCTTCCTCTGTCATTTGAGTTAAGGTTGGTCAGACATGCCTCAAATACCTTTGTAATTGGTTCAGCAATAAGTAGTTACTTTGTGGTAATTTTCTGACATTCAACATGTAGTAGAATTAGTAGACTATGTTGTTTGTTCAGTAAGTGTTGGCTGTTAGGTTGGGTTTTTTTAAACCAAATAGATTTTACTCACAGTAAGCACAGAACATTGGAGAAATGCTTCTTTAGTGATATGAAAAGTGTCTATAATAAAGCTTAAAAACAATGAATGTGTGCTTTAACTATGTTGTTTATAATAGCAGTGGTTCCAAAAACAAGTTGTCATTGGCACATCTGAGAGGCTGGGTGAAAATGCCCATCCCGCATACTAGTCCCTTTCTTTTCTTCAGTACCCCTTGCAGCAGAGAGGAGGGGTTTGTCCTGTTGAAATTAGTTTAGCACTTAGATGTTTGCTCTTTACAGAAGTGGATAAAATAGTCGTATAACATTTTGCACATCAGCGTGTGGATTGCTTTACTCAGACACTACTAATACTCTCTGTTCTTTTTAGTTTGTTCAAAGTTCCTTCATAACAAATGTTCCAGACAGATACAGTATGACTGAAGTGCATCTGCTTTATATGTCTCCAGTCTGTACAAAAATAAACCTACACGTATTTGGTTTGGGACCCTTCTTACCAGGGAAATGTCACGCTTTATGAATATATATTAAATCATGAGCAAGCAAGCTTTGGACACAAGTCATTAACAGTGAACTTGTAAAACTCTGTCTTGTCTTTCTGTTTTTGTTTGTTCCCTCCCCACCCTGTGTTCAGATCACGGAAACCAACCTCAGTGATGCGGTGTATGTGTCCTCTTTATGATCCCAATAGACAGCTCTGGATTGAACTTGCTCCTATGAGTATTCCAAGGATCAATCATGGAGTGTTGTCAGCAGGTAAAGGGGAACTTTGTATCTGTAAAGTTAATATTATGAAAACTTACCAGTGCCTCAAATTCTGAGATAAGGTTTACAATATTTTTTTTTCCTTAAAGATTGACTGCACTGGGGTTATTTCACGCTTCCCCTTTGTCTGCCCAAAACATTACTTTATGCTGTGAAAATCCCTGTCATCTGAGTGTCTTAAAATCGCTATTCCCACAGCATTTTGTGGGAATCTGCTACATCTGTCTCTCTAGGAGTATTTCATGTTTTAAGTAAATTCCTATCTGCTGCATCACTGAATATGTTGAAGAGCATCTGCAGGAGTATAATTATATAAGTACATGCTTTCCCTTCTCCTGTCATGTTGTCTTTCTCGGTCTACAGGTGCAATTCCTGTTTTTAAGTTTGTGTTACGTTTTGTTTTACAGAAGGATTTTTATTTGTGCTTGGTGGTCAGGACGAAAACAAGGGAACACTAAACTCTGGAGAGAAATATGATCCAGATACCAATTCTTGGAGTTCCTTACCACCAATGAATGAGGCAAGATCACTATCTAACTGTGGGGATTTGATTATTTTCTTTTTTCCTCTGGCAAAATGTTCCTTTTGTTCTGCAAAATTTTATTCTGAATCTCCAGTCAACTGCATCTTATGCATTCAGAACAAAGCTGCAGTCTGCCTTCCGTTTAAATCCTCTTGTTAGCCTTGTGGTCTGGTAATGACTTCTGAATCTGAAAAAACAAACCTATTAATGAAGAGCTAGCTGTAAAGCCAAACTACGAAGTTTCAGCAATTCCACAGTCATAATGTAATTAATATTCTGCATATAGTGGTCTTGTAAAAGTGTGCTTACGTTTCCTTTGTGTTGTGTGCAAGGAAACTCATACACGCCGTGTGCAGAAAAGATGGACAGAGAACTGGCCAACACGCAGAACTTGGCTTGCAGAGACACTTAGACTTGTTTGGTTTGAGTTAGCTTCCTTCTCCATATTTGCCTTCCATCAAAAAGTAACAGTTTATTATTTGTAAATATATAACCGTAATACACCTGTGGTTTTACCTTCTGGTATCAGTGTTTTTTAAGAAATTGTTGTTTGGATTAAGGTCTCTGGTTGGCAAAGGCCTGTAGTTTTGGCTACATTTGTAGCTGTGATGTGTTAAGTTTCCTGCTTACTGTAAAACACAGAGTAGCTGTGCTCCTACATAGAAAATAGAAGAGCTGTCTCTTCACAGGTAATATAGAGACCTGAAAGCAGCGGCTTTGTTGTAGAGGCCACTACTGTGCAAACTTAAATACTGCCAGGCTCTCTTCTGTGTGGTCTCTTTGGCTTTTGCTGCCCTTGTTTGAATGCCCTTTGTTTTGGCTATTTGAACAAATTTCTGATTTTATCCTGGAGTTTAGGAGTTCACCATTTAAGAAAGCCCCAACAACAAAACAAACCCAAAATAAAACCCAGGCCTAATACCTGTAGCATTTTGCAGGCAGATAGGCTGGAAAAAAAAAGCTTTTCTTATTCACAGGGGGTGGTTACAAATTTACAACGTTGACTTCACTTCCTTAGGCACGACATAATTTTGGTGTGGTAGAGATTGATGGAATTCTCTATATTCTGGGAGGTGAGGACGGTGAAAGGGAGCTGATCTCTATGGAGAGCTATGATATTTATAGCAGGACCTGGACCAAGCAGCCAGACTTGACCATGGTTAGAAAGGTAAGAACTACATCGTATATTATATTACTTATTGTCAAATAGCTAATGCCCACATAAATATTTGTATTTCAACCTTTTGCTTTGAGTAGAAGCAATAACAAGTAGTTTCAAAATGAAATGAGGGAGAGCTGCTGCTTCATTTGTACCAAAAGAAAACTGGCTGAGAATTCCTGTGCGTGGCATTATGTGACAGGAAGTACAGGCCACCTGAATGCATCTGTGTGTGTGTGTATGCAGTTAGTTCTGAGCTCTTGATACTGTGCATTTGTGTGTGATTTTAAACATACTACTTCTTTTTTGCCACAAGATTGGCTGCTATGCAGCTATGAAGAAGAAAATCTATGCAATGGGTGGAGGCTCCTACGGAAAACTCTTTGAATCTGTTGAGTGTTACGACCCGAGGACTCAGCAGTGGACAGCAATCTGTCCTCTGAAAGAGAGAAGGTGGGTGAAAATGGAAGGGGGGGACTAGATTGCCGTGTACAACCTTTTTTAATGCTCTGATGATAGGAAGTTGTGCTTTCTCTGTGGAATCCCTGAAGGTAGCTGTCAAGAGGCCCTATGAATTTCACTATGTCTTTCTGAATCATGGTGGCCTGTTGTTAACATGTGGCTGAGTAAAGATGAGCATCCAGGCAGTAAGTATGAATTTTGTAGAAGTGCACTCCTGATGTTACAATTAATACTACTGTGATGCAGAATGAGAGCCAGGAATTGTAGCTCAGTGGGAACTTCAGATTTTGGCCAGAGATAAATATTTTCCTGTTGTTTTCCATTACATGGTCTGGACTAAGTATTTGCAGATGATATTCATAACCCATCTAATCTTGTTGAACATATAAAGGGGGGGTCTGTTTATATAAAGTAAATAATTGAGGAAGTTCAGAAGGATACATGAAATGGCTTTGATATGTTGCCTTTTTGGTTTGTTTGTTTCTTGTATTCTCAGATTTGGGGCAGTGGCCTGTGGAGTTGCCTCTGAGCTTTATGTATTTGGTGGGGTCAGGAGTCGTGATGACAGTCAAGCCAGTGAGATGGTGACCTGCAAATCTGAATTTTATCATGATGAGTTTAAAAGGTAACTAACTACAGCTATAAACATAACAAATACATGCCTTACACACTTGCCTTTCTGTACACCCTCCCTTGCTCCAGCACTTCAAAGCATATTAGATCTTTGCCACAAGCCTCTCTTAGTCATGTTACCTTTTATAATCCAGTGTGGCTGTTACCCAAGACCCATCTGCTTGGGTGGCTTGTCCCTCTGAGTTACCAAGCTTGAAGCCCTGGGCCTGTGCCCCTGAGCAGGAGAAACACCTTGCTCATACTGGTACTTTGTGCTCATACAGGTAGTTTGCTGGTTATCCCTCTGCAGCCTGTAGATTCCCCAAGTGCAGAGTGCTGCTGCCCCTACCTGTACCCAAGCCCTAGACTCCTCCTGAGTGCTCCTGGAGCAGTGTCTGTATGTACAGGGTTACTTCTCCATGATCCAGGCTTGTCTCCAGGGCTTTGCAGCTTCGGGATGTTAGAAGTAAGAAGTTCCATGCGTTGCAATCAGCTATATGTGCTTGCAACAGCCTTTTGAACCCATGTAGACTTTTGTCATAAGAAGGGCACTATGGATGCTATACATTTCAGTGCCACCTCAGCACACTGTGCATGGTTAATCTTTTGTTTGTTTTGAATCTTGTTATTGCTTGGCTCTGGTAGGGGAATCCACATTACTGTGTGGTAGCTATTCAAAATACTACATTAGACAGAATTTTGTGTGCAGTCACCTTATTCTGCAGTCATAGCTGACAAGCTTTGCTTCCTCCAGTGCTGTCATTCTCATGTATAACTATAAATTGGATTATTCTCTTTTTTTATAAACTAAATTGGAAAAAAAAAAAAGAAAAAAGGCTTTTGGTCAGATGTTTCAAGGCTTGTTGACAGTGGAGGAGCTTAATATGTCTGTGTTACAAGTCAAGACTGATTATGACTGTGACCTGTATAAAAGCACACAAAAATTGCATAGTAAATGTAAGTTCATTATGTAATTTTCTTGCAAGATGCAGATGTAAAGATACTTTAATTTCTGTATGAAGAGGTGTTCTGTGTTGTTCAAATTGATGTTTAAGCTAGCTATAATCAAATGAAGCTAGAAAAAAGCCCATGCCTTAGAGAGGTTGTAGGAAGCAGGCTGATAAGACAGGCGATTGCTGCTTCTACTCTGTAGTGTTTTCTAGCCCTACAGGGATGTGGGGAATTGCTGAAAGCTGATTAACTTTTGGGTCAGAGGCCTTTGAGAGGGAAAGGATTCTGGAAAGTAATGCTTCCCGACCTCCTGCTTGCTATTTTTAGTTGATTTGCCTGAAATATTTCCAGGCTGATTTTGTTCTTCAAAAGGTGCTCTATAATAGCTGATGATTCCTCACCAGGGAATGTAAACCTGTTTCACTGGTGGATACAGATTGAGCTTTGATAAAGTGGAGTTTGAAAAGCCTGGGAGGTTCCAGCCTGGGCACTGCAGGTGAGTCCTTGGTGCCACCTGCTGACTGCAGTGCAGACGCCTGCCTGTTAGTACTGCCGGCGCGTGGATTTCTGTCTCTGGTGGCTTCCCAGAGGTGTGGCAGGATTCAAGTGAAGTTATAATAAAAATCCAGTTGCTTCTGCTCCTGTTCTAGCAGCCAGCACGTTGTGCAAGTGGCGCAGGGGCTGAGCACAGGGACAGGGGAGGCAGCAGCCATCATCGCAGCCTCCAGTTGCTGGCGGAGACGCGTTGGGGGCAGCTGAGATACTCAGGCTTTGCCGTCCTGCTCTGCTGCTGTACACAGCCTGAGCTTAGAAACTGAACTCAGCGTAAATCTGCGCCTGCACTGCAGGTGGCTCACAGGCTGAGTGTTCCCCTTTGGAAACGGGGGGCCGGTGAAGACGGGGCCGATGGCAGTGGCTCTTCTGCCTCAGGTGCTGCTGGCTGGGCTTTGTGCTGCCTGTTTTTGGAAGGTGCCTGGCTCCGGCCTCACAGGCAAAAAGGGTGTTGTGGCCAGAAGAGGGTGCAGTGTCACTGCCTCATGTCCCAGCACTCCAGCTCCTGGGGTCTGACAGGCACCCCGGCACCCTCGGGTGCTGAGCCGGAGGGATGCCTTCCAGGGTGGCTGTGGCAGAGACTGAGCCCTCTGCAGTTGTACCTACGGAGGGGAAGAGAGCAAACAGCTGTAAAGGGACCCCCCCTTCGGAATGCTGTGAGCAAGTATTTCTGCCTGCCAAATACTGACACAAAATACTGCCTGGTACCCTCCTTTGAAGTGAGATTGAATCTGGGAAATGATAGTAGTTTCATTGTAATAGGGTTTTACAAGTAGCAAATGAATAGCAAATGAAGGCAAGCTACCTCTCTGGAAGACACGAGGGTGGTGGTATTTTTTGGGCTGGTCTAGAAACAATGGAGATCAGGTCTATATCACTTTGAGCAAAGGAGGAAAGCTTAAATAATATGCTTCTTTCATGTCTCTGAAAACCTGATGCTGCATGTGTTGGGTTAGTTAAGCAATTCCACTTGCATTGGGTATCACTTGCTGTCCTGTGCAGGGTATAGCAAAATTTTTCACTTCCTCAGTGCACAGCTGATGTGATAGACCCAAAGACTGACTCTTCATCTTTAACGCTATGCAGTTGCTACAAGGTGGTTAATTTATAGCTGAAGAGCATTTATTTCTTCAGCAATGGTTTCTGAAACAAATACAGGAAATTAGTCCTCTTCAAACCAGAGCTTCAGAAAGTCATTGTGAAGGACATGAATACCTTCTGACTCCGCAGTATATTCTTTTAGTAGTGGCAGCGAAGGAGTAATACTGGAACTGCCAAAGCTGAAATGTCACATTGACAGAAGCCCAAAAGTCTTGGGTTAAGAGAGATTCGTGGGCAGGAGGAGTATGTTTGCAAGGTCGTTTAGCAACAGCGGGTCAAAAGCACAGCGTATGAATTCTAGCAGTCTCAAACTAAAATTCATAGTGGTTTTTTAATAGTTACATACCAGTATTGCATAGTCCTTAACGAGCTACAGACTTTCCCAGCTGTTTTTAAGTAAGTGCAGAGCTCCATCATGTTCGCTTTCCTTTTGAGTGGAAAGGAGTTTTTGTACTGAGCTCAGCCATCAGATAGTGTTGGTTTACAGTGATGTGCAGCAATGCACACGTGCGTCATCCGCATCGTTTCTCACATGGGCCTCAGCTCATTACAGGAGAATACAGGATCCAGATCATCCTCACACCCAGAGTCTGCGAGGATCTGAGTTACGGGTTTTACTTACTGTGTATGTCTAAGCATGTACTTACAGCGGTATATAAACATACTAATTCATATAAACCGGCATAATTCTGGCTTGAGTTGGATTAAAGCACTGAAGCTTAACTTAATATCGCTTGCTTTGACAGTAATTTACTCCAGAATAACTCACAGTGCACAGTCTTTCAAAACTGTTATTCTTAACCGTGACGCAGACAGTTCTGAGGAGTAGGGGTGTGCTGAGATCTCTGCACTAGCACAGAAGTAAACATTGAGACTCCTGTTAAGCTATACCGTATAAACAAGTAATAAAATAAATGAAGTGAGACAGAATACTAGCCTACGCATGAAACAGGGACAGAATAATATAGAAAATAATCAGCATATTTGAAGCACTTCTGCAACTGAGATTTTTTTTCAATTAATAAATGTTTTGTGGGCTTGTCTTTAGTCATATGCATGGGTGAGTTTAAGTGACCTGAGAATAGAAAATAGGTACGTCAGACTGCAGGATTTTTCAGGATGCAGATTTTTTTTTTTCCCCCAAAGGCTATAGATTGAGCTTTGTGTGCATCATATTCTGGACTTTACAATATTGATCAAGCCAAAAATAGATTTTAAAAAATGTGAAAGTGGGAGATGGAGATGTAAGCGTATCCTTCACTCAATGATCCAGTGTTGGTCTGTGCCATAAAAAGCAGGAAATCTTAACTATGAATTGAAGACCTTGATAAGTCTTTCCTTGACCAGTCTTTCCTTCTACCAGAGGTCATAATTTATAATACGCCTTTTTGTGTCACATAGGCGTGTAGAGAATTGGATGATGTCTGCAGCACTGTTTCTTTTCAGTGTGGGTATTTGGAAATACCTTACCGAGCACATATTGGCTTTAGGATTCTTTGCAAGAGCAGCTGGCAGAACTCTGGCCTCGAGTATCACTGCTGCTGTCTTCCTTCCTATCACAAGCTCCTGCTTCAAAAGCATTGTCAAAACTTGCAGGTATTGAGGGGGGTAAAGGTGAGAGGTACTCGTTTGGAAGCAACGCTTGGTAAAAACTCCTTAAAATACTCTTTTTTGCTGCTGGAACATTGTAAAAGTAAGCAAATGTAAGTAGTAAACTGAATTTGTAAGATTGTATGTGTAATTAGGAAGATTCTCCCATTCAGTCTGCAGGAATTTCATTAAAAGAAGGTGCTTATGCAAATGTAATGAGAAAACTAACTGCCTGACTGATAGTGCTGTCGGATGAGAGGAACACGGGGAAGATGTTCATTCCTTTGTAGGCTTCCTTTCCCGGCCGGTGAGAGCTTCAGGTGATGTGTCTGGAATACGTTGGTTCTGTGTCACTTCTCTATCCACTTCCCACTGGGAAATAAAACTGTTACCATCCTGCTTATTAATTACAGCAGTGTGGATAGATTTGTTTTTTGTTTCTATCACTTTAAGACTGCAAACAATCCGGATTCCTTCCCCTTTTTTTGATTTGAGTGGAAGCATATTTCAGTTTCGGAGCAGTTGCTTCTGCCTCTGGTTACAGAGGTGCATCCTTCTCCCCTGGAACTCCCAGATTGGGTTTGAGTGGAGCCGTCCATCCCAGGGAAGTACGCAAGAGTTATGTTCCAAGGAGTGTTTTCAAATTCCTGAAGACTCTGAATTTCTTGTCATGGTGTTTTTTCCATACTGTTCAAACAACAGGCACAGCCTGCATTAAGCTGGAGCTTAGTCAAAGTCTGATGAAATGTGACCCCTTGCCCTTCCTGTCTTTGTTCCTTCCTAGTTTTAACTGCTAAAGCTGCTGTAAGCATTCCTAAAAAGTTTGTGCCTGTTTTTCAGAGTAGATAGGTTGAGAAAGGGTGAGAATAAATTTTCACAAGCAACTACAGATACTTGAATATTGCTCTTTTGTGATGTGCAGTATGAAAATGCTCGAGCTTCACGCTGTTGTGGTGTGGGGTTCTTCTATTTAAACTCCAAAACCTGGAATACTTCATGCAGATGCCTGAAGTTCATATTTTCCAAGCCCAAGCTTGATCAGTTCTTAGAATAAACGTATCTAATTCTGTTTTTATTTCCTCTACCTTAATGTGGTCTTATATATAGGTTGGGTTTTTTTTAAAAAAAGATAAGGGACTGTGCTCTTCTTTCTGTAGTTCTCTGCCACTTACGCGGTTTTTGTAATTCTAGGTAACTTGGTGCTAAGAAGCAGTGAAAATACTGACTGCCCTTTTCCCACAGCAGGGAAAGGAAGCTAATGAAATAGGGTGAGAGGTGTTTTGCTCTGTGAGAGAGTTTCTGTGTAGAGGACTTCTTTTCTCAATTCATCTGTCGTCCTCTGTGACAGCTACAAACCATTCTCTTGCTTTCCTCAGACTCCTAATCCTTCAGCGTATAGCACAGACAAAATAATGGACAGCTAATCCTTCATTTGGCCTTTAAAAATTGATCTCTCTCCCCAAGATAATTGATACATAGCAGCATCTCCAGGAAAAAAAGCTGTACTGCTGAATCGTGACATAAAGTAATGCAGAATTTCAAAGGTCTGCAGTATCTGTGAAGACTTTTCTGACCTTTTTTCCCCTTGAATTAACCAGGTATGGCCAGGAAAATACATAGAATGCTTTTCAAAGGCTTTCAAAGTTGTTCTCACTAAATTATTTAATACATGATGTAGGAGCAGCCACCTAAAATAGCATAGATTTGTATGGCTTCAGGGTCTATCAATAGTATCTGTGATAGTACCCATTGAAGTGCAGTAGAAGTTTGCAGAAATGTATTTCAGAGCCACAGAGAAGATGCTGGCCACTAGATAAATGGGACATCTTCACAAACAGTGTCCCACGTGGGTGATGAGTACCTGCTTACCTGGTTTCCAAAGGCTGCAGCCTGGAAAGCTGCTTTTCACGTGGTAGAAAGACCAGGCCGGTGTAGTGTTGAAATGAGAATATACTTAAAGTGAACACAGGGGACTCGTGCTATTATAGTAGGAGCTAGAAGGTGATTGAAAAGAGCCTGGTACGTGATTGGGAAGGTGGTGTCAGTTCCAGGTAATGGACATCTCTTTCCTTGCCCCAAGTCCCTTATTGTTTTGATTTCCAGTCTTCTGTGCCGTGTTTAAAGTTAAGTGTTGCCTAGTGCTGCGTGCCTCTTACTGGGCTGGGGATTTCTTGTCACTGATACAGTGCAATTAAAGAAGTTAGGGGATTATACAGCAGAAGGCACTGCTTGATAACAGTACAGCAATTTATTTCTCCTACTGTGGACTATTGGGAGTGCTTTTCTGACTACTGATTTTAAGACAAAGCTGCCTAAAATTTTCTCTGTGTGGCAAATGGACTGGTGTAGCTGTTGTCGAAGCAGCTCTCTTACATGCCTGCTCTCTTCCAGAGGCTTGCACCAGGTGACTGCAATAAGAATTTATTCCAGATAGATTACATAGATGAGCGGAGCTATTCTGAAATAAAGTAACTTCAGAACAAAGCATCCCGACCTTCCAAACAGCAGTACCTATTCCTTTTCCTGGCTAGGAGACGCCCTGACTGTCCGGAGCTGGACAATGTTCCCAGCTGGTTTTATTTAACAAGTGAACTTGTACATTCTGCTTTGGATTCAAAGATGGCAGTTGCGAAAAGAACCTGGAATTCTTTTAATGTGCTCAATAAAAATTACATACTAGATTTTTTTATTACTGTTTTTACAGGTGGATTTATTTAAATGACCAGAACCTATGTATCCCAACTAGTTCTTCCTTCGTGTATGGAGCTGTGCCCATTGGAGCCAGCATATATGTGATTGGAGATCTCGATACAGGTCAGAATTACACCTGATAACATCCTGTTGCTTGCCGCCTTCTAGTCTCTTAAATATGTGGCACTAATGAGACCACTTTTTTTCCAAATAAAAGGCTGGGACTATGTTACATTCCTGTTATCCTCAGGAATTATGCTGGGTGTACAGAAATGTATGGGTTGGTTTTGCCCACTGGAACTCTGCAGAAATTCACCACTGTAATTGTTTGATAATTAGCAGTTTGATCAGAAGAGATCAAGACTATGCTACTGCATTAGTCAGATACAAGAGAAAACCCACTAGTGCCTGAGGTTTTCTCCCATCTTTGCAGCATCATGCAGTGGCTCACCTGGATGTGATGGTGGCTCCTGGCTCTGAGTCCCAATCCGATAAACACGCGCTGACAAGTGTGTTCAGTGCTCTGCTTTCAGCATCTGCCCACACACTGCAAAAACATGGGGAAGGCAGCACAGTCTCCTGGCCATATGTACAGATGTGAGTGTCCAACGGGGCTTTCGACAAATAAGAGTGACATTCCAGGTGTTGAAGTAGATAAGAACCATCACAGCAGTTTCCTTTTGATAGTAGTTTCACTGTACATCCAGAAACCGGTTTATTTCCCTGTGCATGTTCTGTTTGTGTAGTTGCCCGATTAGTGGTTAAATACGGTGATCGCTGTGGTGTGTTTTAAGCATTTCATCTCTTTTTTTGCATGTGTGAATTCAGGTACAAATTATGACTATGTTAGAGAGTTTAAAAGAAGCACGGGCACCTGGCAGCGCACCAAGCCACTCTTTCCGTCAGACCTTCGCCGTACTGGCTGCGCAGCGCTGCGGATCGCCAACTGCAAGCTCTTCCGACTGCAGCTTCAACAAGGATTGTTCCGCATCCGCGTCCCTTCTCCGTGATCTGTATGCTGGCAGTGGAGGAGACTGGAAGAATTCTACGCAGTCCACCATAATATAGCTCTATATAAAGGAAAAGCTGAGAAATTACAGCTGAAACTTACACTGTATGCTGTGCTTTGGTATGGTAACTGTTTTTGTTTTAAATGCTTAAAAAGCTTGAGTCTCAGTTCTTGTTTCGGGAACAAATAACTTAAGTATACATTAAAAAGAAGAGAGGGGGCAAAATAAAAGGGGGAATCAAGGAAACACCTTCAGTCGTAACCATTTGGAGTTTAAACCCTGTTATTGAAGGAGGTTTTGTGTGTCTGAAACTTGTGGGAATTGATCTTCCTTTGGCGAAGTTTATTGAAAAGCAAAAAAGATTTAAGATGTGTTTCCCCTGAGGGGAACTGATAAGAATAAACGTGCTATCTTGGACTGGATAGCTCTAATATACAGAAGCTATATGATAACCAACCTCCCTGGTATACTGCAAAGACTGTTGTCGGACCGTAATGCCGCAGGAGATGTTGGTTGTTGCACCTTTTATTTCTAGTCCTTCTTCAAATGTTAAGGTCTGTGCCTAAAAATGGTGGAGGTGTGTACATATGGTTTTTTCATTCATTTGCAATGTTTTCATTCCTACAAATATTTTTAATATATTTAAAATGGACTAATCTGAAATGGATACAGTCTACTCCTGAGAAGTAAACTGGCTTTTTTCTACGCTGTCCTTTGCAAGGCCTGATGTGCTGGCCTGCAGTTCTGCACGGGTTTGGGAGCTGTATCCTTGCAGTAAAAAGGGAAACGGTGTTTGGGGCGGTTAATGATGATTGCTGCTCTTGGTAAAAGAGACATTAAAGAGAAGAGGTGGCATTCCTTTTTACTTCAGATCGCTTGTAAACTAAGAATAGTTTTTATGATTGAGGATTATAGAAAGGTGTGTTTTATCTCTGTTAGGATAAAGGTGAAGTATGACAAGGGTATATTTGTTTTGCAGAAAACACGATATTTTGGAGTAAGAATTAAGGAAAATTTATACAGTGACTTTAAATTGGGATCAAAAGTTGGTTTACTAATGATTTCCGTGCTAAGGTACAGTCTTGTTTACTGCTGACTTGGAAAGCTGGGTTTTAAGGTGTGGTTATAGTGAAGAATTTAGTATCTTGCATATTTTATTTCTTACTAAGTCTTGTTCACATCAGTAGCGATATTTAATTGACTTTTATTCGTAGTCAGGATCAGCCGGTAGAACACTTTTACCTCAATTTTTAATTTCATTATTATTGTGATGGGTGGGATTTAACTTGTATTTATTTAAAAGGGATAAAATGAGCAAGATGGAAATAGAAATAAGACCTCCTGCCCTTCAGAAAAAAGAGACTTTGTATAACCAGTATTATAACTACATACAGAACCTCCCACTCTGCAACTTTGTGGACCTCAGACAAGCCAATCTCTGCCCTCACTTGTGTTAGAGTAAACCTTCGGCACTTTTATTGAATCATCTTAGGTCTGCTGAAACGCAATCCCAAACCAGTACAAACCAGTTATATTTCACTAAATATTCCTTGAAGAGACATTCTGAAACTTACTTCTGCTCAGTCCTCCCACAGCACAGATGTGTGGCTGGAATTACTCTGATTCTGAGCGCAGAAGTAGGGAAAAATAAAATGAGAGGGCAGCAGCCAATCCATTGTCCATTATTTATTTATTTTTTATTTTTTTACAAAGCTGAAGTGCTGCAAAACTTGAACTATATACATCAATTTTCTGACCTATATTAGTTGGCATATTAAAAAGTTTATATATATTTATGCATTGCAGTAAACTTGGTGTGTGTATATATATGTCTTTAGATTTTAAATTTATATATAATGCTTTACTACAGAAATGTGAACCACTATTTCCATCCTTGGCTGTCTTGTGAAATAAATCAAGTGCTGTTAGTTTGTCTGTAATATTTCCCTTTTTGAACATCTTATTTTGTTCAGTTTTTTCTTAGACAAAGTGCCAAGATCCCATACTCAAAGGTGATGAATGTCCCTGAGTATCTGTTTCACTTCTGAGCTCAGTTTTCTAAGTGGCTTAGAAAACTTCCGAAATGTTATTCTGAACATTGCAGGCTGCTATCTCTTGAGTCCCTGTAGCTTCCCAATACACTTGAGGGCATTCAGCATCCAGAAAACCTAAGTAATAATACACATAATAAATCCAAATCATGTAGACTCTAGCAGTGTTTTGCAGTTAAAGTTACTGAACCAGATGTTTACACTTAAAGTAGGATTAGCAGTAGGTATTCTTACTCTTTTTTTATAGAAAAAATCACAAATAAATCTGCTGGTAATTGGAGTGTGTTGCAAATGCACTTGGTGAGATTTGACTAAGAAGTTCAAGCCTCTTCACCCCAAGTTGCAAACTGAATTCCTTTGCTGACATGTACTCCTGTCACTTCCTGGGCGGTTGGTGGCCAGGGCCCATGTCTCTGGAGACGCTGTCTCCTGGAGTTTCAGATGCATGTGTAAGCCAGAGGTTTAAGCATTTCCCAGATCTCAAAACTAGCCTCCTTGGCCTTGCTTCAAAGGGATGGGATCATTGCCTATCCACACTGTCTGTGGGGCTGATCATGGAGATGTTCTAGCCTGTGTGTGTAGGAGGGAAGGGATGAGTCTTTCTTTCTGAGTCTGACTTGGTCTGTCCAGTTCTGATCTGCAAGCCTGATGATGCGTCTCTTGGGACATGCAATACCCAGGTTCTGCTGCCTCCCTGCCTGGAGCAGGGCTTTGAGTTCAAGGCCCTGCGGTCTCCAGGGAGAGCCTGGTTGTGGTGTACGCGAGGGGGAGCTGAGCTCTAGCTTTCCTGGGGCAGGACATGATCGTCTTCAGTAGAGCAGGGAGCCTTTGGTACCAGAGGTGCTGAGTGGAGGGAGAGCACCAGTTTCCCAATGTGCGAAAGGTATAGCTTAAACTGGGTTCAGTGGTCCATGTCCTCGCTTTCCTGGTGACTGTGGACCCCTGCTTGTGGTGGCTGAAGCTCGTGGGAAGCAGCTCATGGACTTTTTCAGTTTGCAATCCAGGAGGTTTAGGTGGTTTGGCAGTTTAGAAACTTTAAGTTGTCCTTGCTTGGCCCAGTAGCCCTAGTTCCTTCTGCCTCGTGAATCAGCACGCAAGTTCAGCCAGTTCTCCCACCAGTGACTTTTTGAATGGTTTTCTTAGGCTGCAGACAGGTGGCTATAGGCCGCCAAACATCAGGCTTTTAGGCACCAACCGTACCGATTTACCAGCCCTGGTGCCTCGCTGGGGTTCTGGATTTGTCACAGCATCAAAATGCTGATGTGGTGAGGCTGTTGTCTGTATCACTGATAAGTGCCCACCACACCTTGGATGGTGCAGGGGGCAGGTCTCAGGTCGTTGCATCTTCAGTCGAGCTCAGCATGATCCTAGATGAGGACGCTCTGGGTCATGTTGCAGCTGGAGTGACTTGGGTTGGGCCTCTGCGTCCTTTCCTTCCCCCTGCTGCAGAATTGGACGAACCCCAGCCATTGTAATCAGCAAATCACTAAATAAGAGGCGGGGTTGTGGCAGATGGGAAGAGTGGTGGCTTTTTTTCCTCCCCTGGCTCCACCTCTTACCACAATTCCTCCAAAAAAAAGTTTCCTCTTCCTTTTCCATGTGCCACTGGTTATTTTGGGAAGATCTCTGGAATTGCGCATTAAAGGGCAAAATCTTAAGATTTGGGTTTATGAGTGGGGAAAAAAGAGATAATACCATAAGCACACACCAGTGTCCTCTGTTCTTGTACATGTATGGTCTTGTGGCTGCTCTGTGCAGCAGAAAGAGTGAGCACAGGAGCGAAGGTGTAAAGTGCTGTTGCTGTCACAGAATAAGTCCCCGGCTTTCTTAGGGCGGTGCACAGCTGGCCTGCTCTCCGTTCTTTATATACTCTTGTGAAATGCTCATGTTCCTGCAGAGTCAGCATAGGACTTCAAATTCTCATCCTTTCTGTCTTTATAACCTGAAAAAGAGGCATCCTGAAGAGTCTTGTTTTGTTGTACCACAGCAAGGTCTGCCTGTCCTCAAATACTTTATCAGCTGTTCCCCAGGTTTCAGTTATTGTGAATATGCTGTATCAATTCAGCTGTTCTGGCCAAGTGACTTCCCGTAGCTTTGAGGGTACCTCGTCTTTAAATTGAAGGCAAATTAGTGTGAGATTACACAGTGTGAATCTGAGAACAAAAGCGAATTTACAGCGGCAGCTCACTGGTAGCTGTGGGATGGCTGTCTCCGTTTTGCTTTGGTCTGCACAAGACTCGTGTGTTGCACAGCCTGCCCTTGCCTTCCAACACAGAGTTCTTGCTGAGAATCGGGAGGTTTTTCATCAAAGCTACTGAAGCACCTGTCTTGCTTTATAAACTCCCCTTCCAGAAATCACCAGGCAGCTCAATTTCCTTTCTGCAATATTTCTGGTGCCTGCATGACTTGCTAAATGCACAAGCACACAAGTGAGGCGTTTAGGGAGCGTTTTTCCCTGGTTTAACTGTAGTTTCTCCAGTTGGTTCCATAAATACAGCCTGCATGGGTTTTGGGAACACGCATGTGCCATGCAAACTGCAGGATGCAATAACAAATGCAAGATGTTACAAGTGCCAAACTTTTGGTTTCCTCTGTATATAACAATAATCCAACTGTTCTGTTAGCATACTGTGTTCCAGAAAAGAGCAGTCGTTCCTTCTTTTTTTGTTTCTAATGAATGCTATTTAGAACACTGTAAATCTTGGCTTTTTTTTTGTTTTGTTTTTACTACTGTTCTGCAGGTTTGTGTTACTCTTCACTGCTGCCTTCAGACATCACTCCGTGTGATGCACGTGGACACTTTGCTCTTTATTAGAGCACTAGTGCCATTCAAGTGTATAATCGATGGCAGCTGGCACCAGGTTTTTTAGTATTTAAAATCATAGATAATTGCACTTCGGTGAAGTGCAAGTCGTTTGAATTACTCTCATGTGCAGAAGGCAAGGTGTGTCCCAGGAGGTACAACTGTAGCCGAGGACACAGGCGTACTGAAGGGTGTACCCGGGGTGTTTTTTTGTGCCGCTCACAGCGATGCTCTCTAAACAGCTGTATTTCATTTGGGGCATGGATCCTGCCTGTCTCTAACATATTAGCTTCAAGGTTTTGGGGTTTGTGCTCCTAACTCTTCAGAGCACTCAAACAGCTGCTTCAGGTGGTGGGAGAGGCGGTGGTTGCATACGCGTTTGGTTTGCAGTTGCAAGCTTGTTGCTTCCATCTGAGCGTGGGGTGTTTCCATTACCCCGAAGGAGGGAGCGCAGGCCTGTGTTCCAGTTGCCAGTGCTGTAGCCTTTGGGTGTTTGCCGCATTCTGTTGCCCTTCCCTGTGTTTAGTGGAGTTGGGAGCTGGTCAGCAGGGTCTGTGTGAGGCACTGAAAGCAGGCTTGGAGATCTTGCTGTCAAAGCGGGAAGATTGGGGTGAATTATTTTCCTTGGGGTCACATCCATGTGCTTGAAGTGTACTGACAGGTCGGGTACCTGCTGTCCAGCTGTCCCTGCGGGTTGGTTTATTTACCTGTTTTCCCTGGGAAATTCTTTGCTGTAGCAAGGGTGCAGCCAGGCTCTAAAGTGACATCTCTAATCAGCCGTGCCCTGTGCGACTCTAATCTAACTGCTGTTGTGCTCCAGTAATAATTCTCTCAAATTTTTGATTAACAGGTGAACGAAAAGAATAGACTAAAGCCGTGCGAAGTGCCTAACTAGATAAACGCCTGCTAAAAGGATCAGTAGGAGAAATAAATGCCAAACTGCTACCAGAAGTGATTCTGTTGTAAGTTAGCTGTTGATACAAAAGCTGAAAGATATTATTTTAAATGGCTTATTCTAGGTAGCTGCTTGTTACTTATAAAATTAATTAAAATGTATAAAGGATTTGTTTAGAATGATATTTGAAGATAATTTGAAATAATCTATTGAAGCATCTTGAAAAGTGAACTGGGAGATTGGAACTTCTCAATGTAAAAGGCTACACCTTGGTGCCTGGTATTTCTGCAGGGTTTCATGTGAATAACGAACACCTGCCAGGGCGCATCTGTACCTGAACGCGCTCAATGCCATTGCCTACCTGTGCCCTTGGATTGCCATCATGAAACGAGACTGTACTGAGCCCTTGTGAAAGCTGATGGGTCAGATTACAGTAATAGGATACAAAGAAGCATCCCCAGTATAAGATTATTTTATTAATAAAGCACAAAAATGTAACTTACTTTTCAAATACTAGGTGCTTTTGAATGACCACCTAATGCCCTTGATTATTTTTTTCTTTGCCTTTCCTCAGTTCTTTCTCTTCAGTTAACACTGAGACATCTGCTTTTGTCAAGGGCAAGTTTCTTTTATCTGTAGTTATAAACCCAGTCGGAGTCTGGGAGATGCTATCTAAGCAGGCTG
Source organism: Porphyrio hochstetteri (assembly GCA_020800305.1). NCBI lineage: Eukaryota > Metazoa > Chordata > Aves > Gruiformes > Rallidae > Porphyrio > Porphyrio hochstetteri. The sequence goes on along the minus strand of CM036918.1, from coordinate 7,959,769 downwards.
TGCAGTGGGGCTGCTCCTACAAGTACAGCTGCTGTGCAGTCTGTTAGCGTGCTGCCGCTGCTGCTGCTTTCAGAAGAGAAAAAAAAGCCCGTGGAACAGTCGTGTGTGCACCTGATGAAAGCAAGAGCCATTCTGGAAATCTCCGTTGCAGCGTTTGGTAGGCAGCATGCCACAAAAACCTTATCCCTGGCTGCTCTGGAGATCATCACCTTAATGATCTCACATGCTACAGCTTTGGCAAGGCAGCATCTGTTTTATTAATTTACACATGATAGCAGGAAAGCATTATCATCCTTGTCACTTGTTTCGCTATTTTTAGGTCTTAAAAAGCAAAGTCTGCTTAATTATTAGAATAAGTAAACCAGGCCACTGGGTATCTGGCAGGGTGGTCAAGTTGAACAGAGCTGACATTCAAACTCTCTCAGAACTAGTCTTAAACTAGTCCAAATGACTCTTTTGGATTGCTTAGAGAAACTGGGATCTGGTTTAGCTTTTGTTTGCTTGGGGAAACAGCTGCTAAGTCAATTTTAAGCTTTTTCCCCCTCCCTGACTTCCAAAACATAATGATTTGCTTCTTGTAATTGAAACTTTTCTGTATTGAAGGGTCTGAGACTGTATTTTATGGTGTTATTCGATTGTATCTTAGCTGATGTAAAGCAGCAAGCTGCATGCTGGTGAGCTCCTGGAAAGTAGTGGTGTTACAGCGTTAAGGGGGAGGAAGAAGTATCAGTAAACACCGAGATTCTCTGTATACTGGACATGGCTTTGCTGTGTGTGTCCCACAGGGCAGGAGGACGTTTCTGTCGCAGAGCTAATTGCCACACCTCACCCTTGGTGTTTGGGACAGGCTCCCACTGTGGAGTGCCAGTGAGCATTCAAGGCTGGCTGAGAATGACCCCCCAAAGCCCCATTGACTCAGGAGATGCAGGGTCCTGGGCATACCCTGTGCGTGGTGCAGGATCCTGGGCATACCCCATGTGTGGTGCTCATTTCTCGTCTCAGCTGTTTTGGTTTTTGCTCTTATTAACAGGATCTTGCTTTTTCTCTTCCCCCAAATTTCCTTCTGACTGCCTTGCTTTTGCTGATGCTCCTGTGGGTTGGAGGATGTCCTCACAACCTCCATCTCCCTGCGCACCTGCACATCTCTGCATCCTTTGACTCCACTTGGTGTATGTGGGGATGGTGATGAAATGACTTCATCAAGCTTGTAAAACTGATGTCAGCAGGTTAGAGATCGCCCGTGCCTCTGTAAGCAATCCTGTAGTAGAGTACGTGTATCCTGCTCCTCTCTACGTGTGTTACTTGTGGCTGGAATTCTGCCGCTGTGTCCATGGGGAAAAGCCCCTACTCCCAGCTACCTCATTTTTTTTCCCTTTGCACTTTGTCAGATCTTTTTGGTTTGTTTTATTTTGCTTTAAATTACATTTTGTCCTTCAGTAAAAAACTAAAAGCAGACAAGAAGCAGGGCAGAATGATGCCATTGCCCAAGGACAGTTTACTTTAACTTCACTTTAAATGCATGTTTCTGTACAAAAAGACCAAGGCTGACCTGCAGCTGTTGTAAAAAGTAAATAAAAATTTATATTACTTGAAAGTAGCTATTATACTTGTAAATGAGAGAAGCGAGTGCAAGACTGTCCTCGCAATTTTTAAATAGGAAAAAATCTGTTTAAAAAAAAATAGAAGCCTCTGCTCTTTTTAAGGACAGGTCAGATAGTTTTCTCTCTGCTACTGCACTCTTTTCCCTGTGAACTTGATCTGTTATCTCCATAGAGCAATTCACTGATAATTTTTTTTTCTGTCTAATCTGGATTTTATTTTCCATAGAGTTCCCCATTTATGCATCTACAGAGAAAAACTGGCCAAATACCCACCTTCCATACCTGAGGCTATGTATGTGCCCATTTCTTTGGATCTTCAAGTGTGCAGGGATTTGCTTAGCTTGGAGAATGTGAAAAAAAATTAAAGGGGTGGGTGGGGAAGGTGTGTTTGTTCTTCTGCTTCTAAAGGTGCTATTTTGACTTATTTTTTAATTCCTTACACTGTGCTTGACTTCTTATAGTACCAATGTAAGCTGATAATCAGCTTGTGTTTGTTCTCTGAGGTTTGGGTTTGGGTTTGATTGGGGGTGGGAGAGTATTTGGTCCTTTTTAAAAAAAAAAATCCCATTTCATAACGACAGCTTCCCAACTGCTAAAGGCCTTAATAATGGGGAAATGCTGCAGTTCTGTCTTTGTAAAGACAGAACCAAGAAATGCTTCATGGGGAGCGTTCTCCTCTAAAATTGAAAGTAGCAGCTCATATTAACTTGGAATTTCATGTAGCAAACGTTTTACTGGCCATGCACAAAGAGTAGGGATAAAACAAGGAGCCATTCATCTCTCTGTAGGCTGTACCAATTAGCTGCTAATTCCACAGCCTTCTATTGGCATCATAGTGGCTACTCCGTAAACATTAATCTTCTTGGGCCAGGTCCCGGACCTGGCTGCGTGTTGTTCCCCATGTGTCTGGGACATGCTGACCTGTGCGGCTGTCAGAGCATTGGGATGTCAGGCTGGGTCTGGGTTCCACCTCAGACCTCATCTGCTCAGCCCTTGTTCCAGGCACGTGCAGGGCCAACTGTGCGGTTCACCCCAGAGGGTTTAGCTGCCCCGTGCCACCGGCAGGCAGGAGGTAGGAGGAGGGAAGCTCCTGACTGCTGGGATGACATCAGCTGGGTAGATCTGAGGAGAAGGAGCTTGTAGCTGTGAGTAGAGAGCTCAGTATCACTCCTGGGTAGGAACTGGCAGTGTCCTTCCTGTGCTGTCTTTATTTCTGTTTGATCCATATCATCAGATCAGTTTAGGGATTCGGTAACTCCACATGTTTTTTCGTTCTGTGGGAGACACAAATAATGGTGCTCCTGCCCTGTCTGAAGCAGAAGAAGGATCAGGGGGTTGATGCTTGAACTCGTCCCATCTTCCGACGTCAGGTTGTTGCCTTTTCATAGGCTTCCCAGTCCCAGTGGTGAAGCATTTCCCAGTCTTGTTACTGTAAGAGCCTCTAACTCATGTGAAAAGAGTGCAGAGACTTCCTTGTCCTTCTCCACGTGTTGGGTGCTGCCCTCTGGACCATCCAGCTTGCCCAGGAACCGCAGGCTAGTGGCCTTTATGGGGAGCATCTGCATCTGTGCAATATGAGCTAGGGAGCTGCTTTGGCAGGGGGGTGGACCTGATGATCTCTCGAGGTCCCTTCCAACCCCTACGATTCTGTGATTCTACCTGCAGCCAGTAAATGAGGGACCGTTGGGAACCCCACTGAGCTTGGCAGTCCTGGGCCCTCACCTTGGGGCAGGCTGAAGAGCAGCACTGTGCACTGCCAGGCCCGGGCACAGTCTCAGCCTTGCAGCTGCACCCTGGAAGTGTGGATGAGGGTGATATGTAAATGTTTATGGGCTGAGTGTTAGAGCAGATCCTGGTATTTTGCATTTCTTGTATTTAAATCTGAAAATATTGGAGGCTCTGGGACTATTTCTGCAGGGTGGGACAGCAGTTACTGGCCTAAATAACTGGGGAGCTCCTGGACACCTGGTCTCCCCTCCACTTTTTTTTTCTTTTGAGAAAGCAGAAATGTGTAACTGCTGCCCAGTTTGTATGTTTAATGGTCTGCAGCGGGAGCCTGGCAAGCTGAGATTGCTTTAATTCTGCCTTCAAAAGAAAGCAAAACCGCATCGCGTTAGATGTTCTGCTTTCAGAGTTTTCCCTCTGTACTCTGTGTTTATTTACCACAAATATTGTAGGATAGGGCTAAAGAACTGAAATATGTATTATATGAATGATGACTAATGTAGTCTGATTTTGTACTGTACAAATACTCAAACACAAGGGAATGAAATAACTGCATTGATTAATCCAATTATGATACCTGTATTCCATGAGCCAAGTAATAGGAGGGTGTTGGAACACAATGCTGCGTTGCTGCCACTCTCATAAAGGTTCAGCATTCTGCCAAATGTAAGATCTCGATAATTAACAGGATGTTGTCAGAATATGTCGCCTCTTTTTCTACAAAAAATGCGTCAGTGTGGTAGAAACATTCACCTGGCCGTGTTTACCATCGCTGGCACGCAGCCTGGCAGCAAGATTTATTCCCATCATCCAGCTGTTGTGACTTCTGTATTACAGACGTGCTTGCTGCTATGGGCTTTTTGTGTGCATGTGATTGCTGTGGGTCTTTCTGTGCTTTGTATGGGAATGGAGTTTCTGCTTTTATTTGTTTGGGTGCTCACCCCTAAATCTTCCTGTGTTATTTTAGAAATTAATCCATGAATCACTTGATGCTGGCTTTGGAATGCTCTGACCGGAGTGCGTTATTTCTGTTAAAAACAGGGGAAAATAAGATGCAAATACTCTCTGGCCTCAATCAAGCTATGCAATACAGCACACCAGAGAGCTGAATTCCTTGTGATACAGAAGACACACGGCTCTTGTGTCCTTCCAAATCCAGTCCTTGGTCCAAGGTTAGGAGAACTTGTACTCGGTGGCTGCCCAAGAATCTTGCATCCAAACGAACTGGTTTTCCTCGTTCCCCCCACTTCGTCCATCAGTTGATTAGGTGTTCTCTGTCAGTGGCGTGCTGTCAAAGTGTATCCCTCCTGTCAGTCTGCTGTTGTAGTCGATTGGAGCTTGTCTTGTAGACCTGCTGGTGTGGCTTACCTGCTGGGGTAAGTTGGGGGCCACTTCACAACGTTGCATCTTTGCTTTAGAGCATGTCAGGCATTTCAGGTTTGCTGTGTCCCTCCAGGCAGCTGGACACCTTGCTTTTCTGTGCCTGTCTCCAGCTGCAGGGCTGGTGCTTGCAGTAAAGAACACCTGTGCCATCTCAAGTCCAGCCCAAGTAAGTTTTCATTCCCACCACTTGTTCAGCTGTATGTAAGTTTGATTCTGCTGCTTCCATGGCAGTTCAGGGATAAATGCCCATGTGGTTGGCACTGCTGGCAAAGGTTCTTTGTTCTCTCATTGCTTTGTTTTTGTTCTTTGTCTTCCTCTTCTTCCCCCTACTAAATACTGATTAAACCTGTACGGTTTTCCTGGTTCTGCATCCTGCAAGTAGCTTTTCTGTGCCAGCTGATCGTGTCTTCTCACCTTTACATGGGTTGTTCTGTGTCATTTTCCTGTATTTATCATTTACTTAACTTACCTTGTCCCTCACACTGCTTCTCCCTCCAAACTCCATTTACTATTTTGTCTTTTCTTTAATTCAGGTTAGCCTTGATTGATTTCTCTGATTTCAAAAGGGGATTTCAGTGCATAACATGGGAGACAAACAGAAAAGCTCTCTGCAGATGTCTGTGTGTATCTCTTCCCTCCCCAGCACACACAGCATAAGGCGTTCAGCTTGTTCTAAGCCCAGGTTTTTCCTAGTGCTAGTAGGCAGGACAAAGTCTGAAGGCATTCCTTATTTCTTTCAGTCACTGAAAATACTCGGGAGATTTTCTTCTTTGGAGGTAGCCACTGCAGATGAGCAGCTGGCATGTGAGAGGGTTGTTATGCTTCCATGTTCAGTATTTTTAATTGAGGAACAGATCATTTATTTTGGGAAGAAAAAAAATGTAAATTTTTTTGTATTTGTATGTCAAAGTGGCCTTTACAGGAAAAGCACATAAAATATTTAGATTAAAATTGCTTAGTTGTGTAATTTTAGTGGGGATTTTTGTATTGACAGGGTTTCTATGCATTTTTCCAGATATACTTGCTGTTTTGTGTTAAAATTATTGGAAATATTTTTAAAAACGTGTATTACCACATTTTCCATGGTTGATCCCTTTGCTATCATTCCTTTTGAATACTACAAAGATTTTAATTAACCCTGTAAATTAATTTCCCCCCACAAGCAGTTGCATTAAGTTGATATAATGAGTTATAGCATGGGTATGTAGCTTTAAGGGAATAAGCCTCATAGCGTAGCTTCATTACGGAGAGATCTTTTCGGAGAAGGGCGGTGCGCAGTGTTTCAGTTGCACTTAAAAATTAATTTGCTGGTTTAATTTTGCTGTACCTCACTGGGATTTTTTAAAACTGTTCCCATCCTATATTGTTTACACGTGAGCATGATTCACATACGTTCTGTTTGAGCAGTATGTCGTTCCCCTTTGTTCTGTTGGGGTAAGACCAACGTTAACAGATAGGAGAAGTTTCGGAAAGTGTATGGTATCCTACTGGATACGGTACACGTTTGGGGGAGGGAGGAGAGGAAGGTTTGATCCATTAGTGTGTTTTTCCATTTAATTAAGTACACATTTTCACATTAGCTGAGAGTAACTGGACTTCAAATTGGACTGTAAGTAAATTTAGGGAGGGGATGGGGGGAGGACACAGTGACAAAGAAGGGGTTTGCACGGCTGCAGGCAAAAACACCCGTTAGTTGTGCTGCAGTGCAGTTGCCTTGACTGTAAAATACAACCTGAGTGCGGTACCTCAGACCCTTCTGCTATTGCTCTGATTTTACTTTCTCTTCCTGGGGTGTTACTGTAAGACTCACTGAGGAGAAACTTCCCAGGATTGTTTGTCAACTGACACTTCAGTTTTATCAGGTTTCTCTTTTAAGTTTTGGCCATGTTTCTGTTTCGTAAGAGATCCCACACGGTTCATGGGTTAGTGTAAGTGCAAGCTTCTAGGTGTAGTAACAAACGAACATTGCATGCTGCCACGTATTCTCATAATTGAAGAAAAATGTGCAATTTTAATGGCACTTTGACCTATTGCTGAAACACTGGGTTTTGCAATGGAACAAACTCTCAATTGGAAACACTCTGTCAATATTGGATGTCTTGAAAGGGAAGAAAAAGGCAATTGTTCCAGTTGTACCCACAGACAACTTCATACTGATTTTTGTTCTTGTAAGAGGTTTACAATCAGTTACTAAAAAAATACACACTTCTTGGTTTACTTTAGTTGCCATAAATTGCCCGGTGCAGAGTCTGGTCCACCTCCATCCATTTATTTTCATGGAGTAGTTGCACATAGAGTTGTAACAGCAAAGCAGGAAAGCTGTTTGGTTACTTACCAGTAACTCCCTTGCAGAATTGCTTTGTGGCTCGCTCACAGTGTGAAAAGGGACGAGAGAATTTTCCTGGATTAAGTAGCACTTGCTTTGTTTACGTGTTCAGTATAATGTTGGGTGACTAAAGGGAGGTTCCCTTTTTAAAGTATTTGACTTGTGCTTTGGGGACTTAGTTGCCACTGTGCAAATTGTGCTGTAATATTGTACCAAGGATCAGTGAAAGTGTTTTATCTTTTTTAATGTCGTTTGTATTTGACCGGGTTTTATAAATGTAAGAAAACAGAGTGTTGTATTTTGACCTGAAATTTGCGTATGGTAAAAGTAACTTTGCTTTATGTATTGGAGGTTTGTTCAGAACTTGAATTATTTTATAGAAGGGTACAGACCAAAATTAATTGTCTTAAAGGTGTTTAATAAACTAACCAAATAAAACATTGATGGTTTGAAAACTTGTTAGCTGCTCCATATGCTTTTTCTTTCTATTTTTAAAAGAAAGGAAGAACGTAGTTCAAAACATTCTCTCAAGGTCTTACAAAAAATGGGAAAAAAAAAGTAGTAGATTTATAAATATCATCTCCCATGAGTTATCTGTTTTATTATTAAACATTCCTACATGCCAGAAGTTTAATCAAAGGGGAAAACCCAGAGGAAATAAATGGAGGAGGAAAGGCTAAGGAAATAAGGGGAGGCGGGAGCAGTCCCACTCCAGCTCTGCCTGGGCAGTAAATGCTTTTGGCTGCGGGACCGTGGATGTTGGCGGTGGCCACTCTGGGAGAAGTGGGAATGGGAAGGAGCTTCTGCTCACCTGTAAAAGCTCTCAGAGTTGTTTGAAGTCTCTGTTCTCCCCTGCAGTCACCTTCACTCGTCCTCTTCACAAATACTGCCACTTTCATGTGACCTTTAAAAGCAGAGACAAAAACTATGTGAAGCATAACTGCTCCCAAGGGCGGGTACAAACAGCTTGTTCCAGGGTTGCCAGATATTTGGCGACCCTCAGTTGCACCATGGTGTGCATACGTAACCTCTTCAAGTTCAGAGATCTGGACTTTTTTAAGATGCCAAGCAGCTGCAATTCCAGTTAAGCAATATGAGTCCTTTGTGCTGCACTTCTCTCTTTCCTGATGTGCTGGCTGTTGCTTCTGCTAGTGCGGAGCCCGATGAGCCAGAGCAAAGGCTTTGTGAGTGAGGAGGACACTGTCAGCTGTGATTATTGCTGTTGTAGCACTCCCATCTATAAACTCGGGTGCTGCAGTAGTCCTATACCTTCAGGAAAATAAGTGATGTCACCCAGAGCTCTCTCTGCCTTTTGTTCAACACAAGGACATTGAGTCAAGGCCAGATGTGAGGTAGGAGTCAAGGAGAAGCTGAGGTTTGGGGTAGCTTGGCAAGAGGAGCGAAGGGGAAAAGCAGCACCACAGCTTCAAAGCAGAGTGCAAAACTGGGTGCTGTAAACACGTATTCTAGAAGAGAGGGTGGGTATTGGACAGAAAGGTGGGTGTCTGCTCAACAAAAACCTGCTCTTGCTCAGTTCAGCAGCCCTACCAAGTGAAGCACACACAGGTCCTTGAGCCACCAGCCGGTTTGGTGCAGAGTACTTCAGGCCTCCAATGTAAACATGGGTGGATGATAGGGAATCTCATGTTGATTTACCCTTGTTGCTGGTGTTCCCATGGTTATGGCTGCGCAGATGGGCTCTGCCATATCTCCCCTGTCTTACTGAGTCTTGGAAACAAAGACAGGAGGGTGAACTTGGATTTATCTTTAATCCCCAGCCTGGAATACTAACAGAAAGGGAAGAGTGCTGCTGCCTGATTTACTTTACCTTTTATGCACAGAGAAGATACAACCTGAAATTTCCATGTCTTCCTCTTTTTTTACCCCTTCAGTTTCCTTCTAAAATATTGCAGAAGAAATCCAGAAGTGGTTCCTTAAACAGGATTTTCAGCCAAGGCTCTCAACGTCTGGGAGCAAGGCCTCCTTGATGGCAAGGGACTCATCAAGAGGGCTATGTACTGAGTTTACACAATAGGATTCGTGACTCTAACGATATCTGTGCCACTGGGAATTGCAGTTGTCCACAAGCTTCTACCCCAAGCTGAGAGAAGAGTGTCCCACCAGCTTTATCCTGGCAGGAATGTGCTAGGATTGACGACGCAGCTGGCAAAGGCTCCCTGTGGGTTGGAGCTGCTGTGGAGGTGTCTGGGTGTGGGAGCAGACCTGGCTTTGCTGAGCCAGGCTCTTCGCAGGGCTAATGCCTCCGTGGTAAAAGATGGTATCTGTGTCCTTTGCAGAGCCCAGGTCTGGGAGCAAGCATTCACCAGGCTGTTTTCCAGGTGAGGAAGAGAAAGGAGGTGATACGGGAACGAGAAGAAGCTTTACAGAGCAGGTAACTGGCTCCTGGCCTCCAGAATCATAACTCAAGCAGCGACTCCTACTGTGTTGCAGTCATCCCTTTGGCTGGGATGGCTGGAAACAGGAAAATTAACTGAAGGATTAATTGTTGCTCAGAATTCAACACAACCCTTGATTTTTTTTTTTATCTGGAAACGGCTTTAAAGTCAAAAATGAACACAGAGTCCATGGGGTCCTGGGATAAATGCGGCCACTCAACAGTGCTGCCCCAGGTGAAGCCAGCAGCAGCAGGATCAGACCTATTTGTTTTTGCTTTATTCCAGTGTGTTTGGACGTGTGGCCAAGCTCTGTCACATACTGCCTCTAAGGAATTGTGAACCCCAAGACCGTGGGCTGAGCTGAAGGACTTGGCTAATGGAGAATTTACGGTAAGAGCAAAATGTATTTTTAACCACCAGGATATGCTTATCATCAGGAAAGGGCAAGCAGCACTCCTATCTCTCCAGGGAAAGGGAAGTGTTGAGCATGGCTTTAGTTTTGTCCAACTTCTTTCCAAACTGAAAGGGGTTTTTTTCCTTGCTCAGACAATTTGTCGGATTAAATCAGGGAGTTTAATAGGCATCAGTCCTAGGTCACAGGTGAAAAATATTAAATACCAGGCATGCAGTGTTTTTCCATTGCATGTGATGTACGTTCAGGAAAGACCTTTGGAAAGAGTGCTTTGAAGCAAGTCTGTTTTCCTTTCTTAAACATACTAAGAGCCTGTCCAGAAGCTTTTAATTTTTCAGGGCAACTTTGATGTTTTCTGTCTTGAAGAGGAAAGCAGATTCCCTTCGCAGTCCTTTACCCCACCCTGCTGCCTCTGGAACAAGCAGCACATCAGATGACTGCGATCGTGAGCTGCTTCTTGGCTGTGGGTGCTTTGCTCAGAAAGCGGCTGGATAGATCCCCTTGTTGCCACCATGCCCCAGCCCAGGAGTGCAGCAGCTGGGTGCAGGTGGCTGTTCTCTGCTCCATCCCTACATACGCCCTCAGCACTGCTCACCTTACCACTGGCAGGGCCCTCACATTTTGCACAGCCTGCTCTGCTTTCCTGTTCCTTAATCCTGCCATGAGACTAGAAAAGCCTTTAAATGACACAATGCAGCTTGCTTGCAGGACAAGTAACAGCTATGCCTTTCAGGACACCTAGGCAGGAGGGGTTTGCCCATCCTGTAAATGCCCGCTTGCCTGTTTTAGTCAGTGGTAGGAGTCATAAAGAAAAGGAACGCTTTGAAATGCTAAAAGCTGCCTGACCAGAGACAGGCCGAGGGTATTCCATTCCATTCCTGAGCAAGCAAAGCTGCTCCTCACCGCCTCAAAACACCTGTCCTCTGGCAGGCATCCTCAGCTGCAAGGCCTCTCTCTTCCCACTCTCCAGGTTCCCCGCTGCCCTTCCCAGTGCCCCATTCTCTAAGGGTGGTTGAGTCCTTCATGCTCTTGCTCCTTTTTGCTATCTCTGATATAAAGCTGTGGCCCATACATGCAGATAGTGGCACGGCAGGTAGCACTGGCTGCAGTCTCTGTGCTGGCCCAGCAGTGGGTTAGACATGGCCCCATGGCTGCCATCAGTGCCCCTTACAACTCATCTCTCTTTCTTTCATAGCTGGATGCAATGACCTCGCAGGGATGGGAGGGTTGTGCAGTGTTGCCTGCTCCTCCCCAGAGAGTGGGTTTGTCCTAGATTTCTTCTTGATAGCCTTGTGTCTGAGGGTGAGTCACAGGGAGAGGGAGACGCTTGCCCCCAGGGACCGCTGGGTCTCAGATCTGAATGTCTCCTGGGGAAGGGCCTATCTGTTCCTATCAGCTGCCCCTGAAGCGGAGGGCAATGCTCTCTGACGGGCTTGGACATCAGGTGGGACAACTCTTTGCTTTTTGCTATCTATGCTCCAGCAAGTTTTGCTGATTTGCAATTAAATCATCTTTCATGTTGGTTGTAATTGGCCTCTCCATTCCCCATACTACAGAGTAACACTGAAGAATTAATGTTCAGGCTTTCAGATCGTCGCCTCCTCATCTCAGCTGCATCTGCACTGTTCTCCTTACTGTCATAGTGTGAAATATTCAGGGAGAAATGTGAAATTCCCTCATCTGAAAGTCACGTACCACATCTTAGGGCTTGCCATGAGGCACAGAACGGCTCTACCTGCTTTGAAGAGCAAACAAAGGAAAGCTGCAAGCACCACATTGACTGGTCTTGGCAGATGCTTTGGAGACCAGCCCGTTTTCATGGAAATTAGGTTGTTACTATTAGTTTATTTTTTGTCAGGACCTGAGTGATTCCTCAATCATTTTTCCATTTTCATGAAGCCGTGTGTGAATCACACACACATAAAATGACAGAGTTAGCAAATGCTGCGTCCTTTTGATGTACAGTAATCTAGCCTTCTCGGTTTTCTAGCTGCTGCCTGGAATTTTCCACCTTTTAATGAATATTTCAATGAAAGTTGGAAAAGAGAACCTCCCCCCTCCACTACCTTGTATTTGTTTAAAGAGAACAGGAAGGTTGTGCAAGCTAAAATGAAAACAAAACTGGTTTGCAGCTGAACGATTGTGTAACCCACATGTTGAGAAATTAGAGGAGGAAAGGGCTGAGGAAGAACATTCTGAAATAAACCCTTCAGGTGTGGGGCAGTGGCAAAGGTTAAATGGCCCCTGCTCAGAGAAATGTGCTGTGCTCCCTGCATGGTGCAGGGATGACATTAGGCTATCGTAGTATCTTCTTACATTGGAAAAGTGGCTTTAAATACAGCCACGTTCCATTCATTGGTCTCTGTTCAGAGAGGTGGTGTCAGCAACAGAACTGAGTGCACTGCTGCTCAGTTCAATGTTTACAGCATTTCCCAACTTTTCTATCCATGCTGAATGGCGTGTTATATTCTCCAGATATTAATCTGGTTATTGACATAAACCAAAATCTAGCAGTTTCCTGATACCTGCTATTAATTGCCCACTCCAGGTTCCTGGGCTCCTTTTTTTCTTTAAGCTGACCTGTTACTTGGAGCTGATGTAATTAAAAGGGTACCACCTTCAGACCCTGCTCTGAGATGACAGATATTCTTTGGATTTGCTCTTCATTGCACAAAGGTCTTAAAGATGAAGTTTTTCTTGCCTAAATAGATTTTGGGGAATAATTTATGCATGTTGTCTACTTTATCCTTGAGTTTGAAAAGGAAGGTATTATATTATTATTCCTTTTTTTTTGTATCTGTAGAAATGGATTTGAATTCGATGTTTTCTCTTGTTTCTACTTTCACTGTTGCTGGTGGTGTGGTGAGAGAACATCTTCCTATAGGATTTCTCTGAGACATTCGGTTCTGTTAGATATACTTTGGATTTATCACTAAATAAACAGGGAAATGTCCTCTCTTTCTCTATGTATGTAACCATTCGGAAAAGACAGTTACCTGAGAGAACACTAGAACACCATAGTTTAATAGAGGAAACAGTCATGATCACAGCCACGGGCACCTATACCCATCGTCACAGCCACTGGCATCTATACCCCCCTGTGCTGTTTCTAGAGAAATCTGGAAGGAAGGAAGGAATCTTCCATAAAATTCCTCGGGCTGGATCAACACGTTTCCAACATGTGATACCAGTGTTGTTCTTGGGGGTGGCCCTGAGTTATAAGCAGCATTAAGATTGCAGAGCAAGGCCCCAATCCAGCAGATATTTAGAGCTATGCATGGGTTTTGTATTTGCAAAAATCTTTGGTCTGGCTTTGCGAGGCCCCTGTGGATGTAGCAGACTGCTAGACAGGGAAGTGTTACTTGGACCTAAAATGCTGCATGGTCAAAAGCAGAACAGGTCAGGAAATCTGAAAATTTGGAGGACCAAGGAAGCATGTTCTCAGCAGAGCTGCCCAGATTCCTCCACCACTCTCCTACCAGTTTATTAAAGAGACCTGGAAAAGAAAAGAAAACAACTAGTTCTTGCTAGCCTGGGTGACTCCTATCACAGCTATGACAGGTTTACTCCATTTGCAAGTCAAAACAAGTTTCTCCTCTCTCTTGAAGGTACATAATTATCAAGATCATCCTTAATGCTACACCCGTTACCATTGCCTCTAATCTTTGGGTATTTGTACTTTCCTGGCACAGGCCTGATTGGCAAAACAAAGCTTGCATGTGTGATAAGTTTAGTGTAAGAGACTCTCCTCATTAGCACTGGATGCCATGAATCAGAGTGATTAAGTGATTTTTCCAAAGCACAAAGTAGATTTAGTGTTTCTGCACTGCAGTCCTACTAAATCACACATGTCACCGTGTTCACAAATATTACCTAAAAATATTAAATCCGAATCCCATAAATATGATCTTTCTACTTAGATTGGAGGCCTCAAACCTTAACTTTTTTTTTCCCTATAAGCAAAAAGCTCCTAGAAACTCCAAATTACACTTTAAAGTTTCTTTGTGCCAAAAAAAGTCACAAAGGTCGTAGTTCGGTTTGGACAATATGAGCCAGAAAAGCATCTCATTTCATCTGCTTCCCTCACTAATCATTGTTCTTGCTTTGGCCAACTGCAAGTAACCTACCTGCTGGTCATCAGCAAGTGAAGAGCAGTTAGGAGTGATAGTGAACTACTGCGAGAACCTCAGCAGAGATGAAGACAAATGGTCTAGGCAATGAGAATGGAGAATTGGTCCTGGTTGGCCTCAGTTCTGGGCATTACCTCTGGTCGCTAGAGAGAGGCAGATCTTTGAGTGTGCCAGAAAGTCATTCAAGATCATCCTCTGATCTCTTTACTTCAAAGTCAGCACACACCTTGGAAGAGATGCTTCTGTCTTCTTCCCTGTTTTTAGAGAGGAGAAAACAGACCTGACTGGTCTGCAGTGCTTCTCTGTGATGATGGAGAGGCTCCCACCCCTCCTTATCAGGGGCTGCTCAAGCACCTGATGTAGCTCCAGATGTTATTTGGGGAACAGAGTGACTACAACAGGGTGTAGACTAGGTGAAGGGAGGACAGGCTGCCCATACAGGTGGCTGATACCGTCATGATTGGAAGGACTTTGCTTGGAGCTTCTGACACACACAGAGAAAAGCCTGCTGCCAGCTGACTTCTCTGAGAGAAGCCTGATTTTTTGCACTACACTTGCTCTGAAACTCTCCTGTAGCTGTGGAGGCAAACAGATTTCTCCTTTTGCCATAGGGCTCAGCAACATGCAAAGAGATTTCGCCTTTAATGCTTCAGAGCACAGTGATGCTGCTGGAAGGAGGAAGTATGAACAAGACGAAACTGTTCCAGCACCTTTACCCACCCCCCACTAGCTCTCTTTGCTTTTCTGGTCATCTTAATCCTCTTCTACTCAGCTGAGATGCTGTGCAGCATTCTCCAGGGAGATGAACCTTGTGTGAATGCCCCTGCACTTCTAATGGCTAGAGGAAGGATGAGTTCCTTCCCTCGGAAATTTCACAAGCCTCTTGAGGAGATTCACACATTTCAGTTTGCTTTCACAAGGCTAGTTGGTGACAAATGACACCATAACCTCCTCAGAGACTTCTCACGCAAAGCATCATGCAAATTGCATGTAAACTGACTTGTCATGTGAGGTAAGTCATGCCTGAATGCCATTTTTGTTGATGGATGTCCTGGGGCTCAGAGCGCCATGTCCTGTCAGGGGTCCCCTGAGGGACATACCAAACCTGAAGCATCCCCAAGGCATAGAGAATTTAGGAGTGCTGGTGGCTCACAAAACTTCCTATGCTCGAGCTCACACTCTGGATGTCCTCCTGCTGCAGCACCCAGCCCTCCCACAGAGCAGTGGGGTTGTTCTGCCATGTCAGCATCATGGTGGCTCTGTCCAGAAAGGAGCCGCCCTTCCCCAGGCCACAGGGAAACCCACAGCAGCCACTCAGTGGGAAAAACTCCGTATGTGGCCACTGCCACAGGCGGAAATGGCCTTGCTCCCAAAGCGGGATGGAGAGCTGCCTGGGTGGGCAGTGCAGGATAGCTCCACATGTCCTTTCTCTCTGGTGCTGGCCAAAGCCCAGCCTGCACACCAGAGCTAACACAGCTAGAGCCAGAGGTTCCTGGGGATGCCATGGTGTTGCAAACACGTGGCCTTGGTCATGTACGATGGACTGAGTGCATTCAGCTCCCTGCCACTTGCACACCATGCCAAATCCCACATCCTCTGATGGCCTTTCAGTATTAGCACACCAGGTCATATGTCTGATGGGTGCAGGGACAGGGAAGTGTGGGCAGTGTTTAACTTTGTTTGCATCTGTCTGGGGTCTGCTCCCTTTCTGTTGCTCCTCCTGTTGGGCCCTATTCTAGGCTTTTCTTATGTTCCTTTTTTTTTTTTTCTTTCGTAAAAAGGCTCAGCAAATCTGCATCAGTCATCACCCCTGAGATTGCCTCTCTCTTTGCCTCCCCCAAGATCATTGCTGTGTTAACATTGCTGTGTTGCTGTGCTGGAGAAGGAGACTGCAGTGTTGCCCAGACCTGTGACTTTTGGGAATAAAGAGTGGTTGGTTGCGATTTACAGCCTGAGCCACAAATAACAGGACTTGAATCCATGCTTCATTTGTGCCAGTTCGCAGACTGGTGACTGACACTGAGAGTTCTATGCAGACTACTTCTGTCTTGCTTTTTCACCCCAAATTTGGTGTAGCTTTCACGTCACTTTATGTAATCATGCCAGCAAAGAAAGGCTGTAGGGGTTTGAATGGCTGAGGAAGGCTTGCTTCTCCAGTTCCTCTAACAGAGGCAGTAGCTTCTGCAAGGGGTGAGGAAACAGGGAACATCTATAGCTGCTGCTCAAGCTGAGGTGTCAGGTCATGCGCAGAAGTAGGAAGTGGCTGCACCAGCTCATCAGCTGTCGGGGACCTCCGCCCTCACACAGCCAGAAAAGCCACAGAATTCTCATCCACCATGCTGAGAACTGGACTGTTTACACCACCTTTGTCTGGAGTGGATTTACATACTGTGGATTCAGACCTTAGTTCGCTTTGTACCAACCTCCCTGTGCAGGCAATCCCTAAGTAACCATCTTGCCCAAAGTGACTTGCCCACTTGAATTTGGATAAGTAGTGCTTCCCCAGCTGGTTCATTGTTCTGCTGCTAAATATTGCTCAGTTATCCTAGCCATGCCAAGCCTGATTTTTATCTGTGGATTCTGCAAGGCAAGCTGCGGAATGCAAATTATTCCAGTGTATTTGCAGGTCTGTGCTGAGGAGGAGATCCCTGGAGCTTGAGCCTTCTGTTTCTCAATGACTCATTGTCCTTATGTAGGTTGTATTGCCCCAGCACTTTGAGATACGAAATGCTGGGGTTTTGCAGGTCACTTTTCTTTTGCAAAAGAACACAGGGTCAGGAAATCTCTGAGTATGTGTCTAGCAGGAAACCAACATTCCAGCGGTGAGGATACTTGTATGCAAACCTTTCGTCCAAAATCTCACCCAAAATCTATCTCTAGGCAAAGGCGGTGTCCTCTCAAGCGATTTACAGTGCTCAAGTGCTTAGAGAAGGAACTCTGACTGCAGACAGCAACTGTTAGCATAGCAAAGTCTGATGAAAAGCAGGCTGCTTTCTGCAGGCTCTTTTATCTCAGGTGAGCAGTCTAATCCTTTGCTTTCACTTAATAACCCCAACAACCAAGAAGAGGAGGGGGAATCTTTTGATAATTATATGTTCATTTGATGGTGCACACATAAATGACTGTGAGTGCTTGTAAATTTTAATAACTCTTGAAGTTCCATTCCAGTTGCTCCAGTTAGATGTCCTTTCTGTACTGCTGAACGAAGCAGGCAATTCTATCAGCTGCCTCTTTGACAGAAATACTGCAGCCTCCTTACCTGTAACAAGGCAAGAACAGGTTAAAAGATCTCCCCTCACAGGGTTGCTCCTTCCCAAACAGCCAGCTATCTCTCTGCTGTCAGGCTGGGTGGATTAGCTCCTGTGCCAGGAAACAATGACGATCCTCCTGCAGCACCCACTCACCTGGTGGGGAGGGGATGACCCAGAAGAGAGCTGTGAAGAGGGAAGGGAGTGCTGGGTGAGAGGAGGCACCTCTGCCTTCTGAGCGAATTAAAGTGTCTTTGATTGCTGGATAGATCTAGGGCATCCCCACAAAGCTCAGCCCTGCAAGCAAAGTCTTACATATTAAGCGAATGTCTGGATCCAGGGATCTGAACACTTACGGCTGCCTCATCCTTGCTTTGAGTTTACTCCTGGCTAATACACACTGCCACACTGCCAATCCAGGCCAATTTTGTCACAGGCTCAGGTTTTTGCAAGGGAATTTACATCCAAGTTTCCTCTGCCCATGCATCATCCAGCCTGCCCTACTCATAGCTGCCGCGGTGGGGAATGATGCCCACACTTGGCCGTGGTAAGGTACAGAAGGATGTGCCTGGTGCATGGAGGTGGTGGGCCAGCAGCATGGGAGGGACAGGCTTTTTACTTGCCACTAACAGTCTTGTGCATAGTGAGGGGGTTTTTTGGACCTTTCTGGAGATCTGAACCAGGCAGTTTAGGTGATTTGAGCAGAACGCAGGTCAGGATTTGACTATAGGTACCTTTCCTTGTGTTCACAGCTAGTCTAAAAAAACCGCTGGCAATAAACAGTAAAATGGTGCTCACTTTAGTAAGACCCATCTTCAGTACACACTCTCTGTTTTCTCTGGTTTTGTGCTCAATTTGACAGTGGTTTCTGACTGACTTCCAGCAAGGCAATAGTCAACCTGACTAGTATTTGTCACCTCCTATGAGCTAAATATAATTTGGATTTTATTTACCTCATAGTATTTCTTTAACAAGCTCTCTGATGTGAGTTCTTCCTGGAAAAAAGAATTCCCCACATTACTAACCATACGCAAAATAAATAAAATCTTTCTGTCCTCTTGCCACATTTAGATCTATATATATCTCTGGTACACAGAGGAGATATCAGCTTGGGAATTGGCACGCTGAGGGTAAATAAATGAATTTACAGTAAAGCCTGGTTATTGTTTTTAAAGACCTATTGAAAGGAGAAGACTGTTCTTAATTTTCTCTCCTAATCTCATTTCAAGATGTGTAGCTCGTAAAGGTCTGTCAGAACGTGGGGCCTGGACTTTTATCTTCACTCTCCAGTTGAAAACCTGGAGGACGCTCTGGTTTTTCACTCCTGGCTGTGGTCACAAGGAGAAGCTGTAGCCAATATGGGACGGGATCCTGTGGGCGGCCGCCATACCAATTCCTTGTCCAGAAGTGAAAAGAGCTGTTAATCCTGCCTTGTTTGCTTTGCACACCACACCCCTGCTTATTGCCCACAATCTAAATTACAGAGGCGGCCAAACTTGCTTCCTGTTAAAAACAATAGCCCTGGCTGACACATAGCCTTGTAATGCATGAAGCGAAGTTTGGGGTGGGGGGGAGAAACTGCCTGGTGGGTTTTAGGGGCACATGGGCCCCATGGCTGAGGCTGCTGGCACTGTTGGTCCCTGAGAGGGGTGACTGCCTGCACCCCAGCCAGGCAAACGGCTGAGGATAAGTGTAGGGGCTGTTGGTGGTGTGCTGTGGAAAGAAATGACTTTATGAAGGATGTTAATTAGGGGAAACGTATCTGGGAACATGGGGAAAGCTTCCTGAAGAGAACAAGCATGAAAAGGCTCATCAAAGGCTTATGAAGTTAGTGGGAATTTGTATAGGGAAGCTAGTTTGTAAGTGTCCAGCTGTCTCAAAATGTGAATCATGCTTTTCTCTGTAAGAAGGAAGATACTATTTTGTTGCAGAAAATATTTTCATTAGGTAGTTTTCATTTGAAAGATCCTATGTGGGGATGTCAGACCTAATTTCCTTAGTTTGTTTTACCTCTTATAGGAAATGCATGCAACAATCACAGCTGATATTATTTGTGTCTAATAGCACTGTTGGGAAGAGTTGTGCTGCATAGCAGTCCCTCTGCAAACAGAGGATATATAGAAAATGTCCCAAGTATTTCTCAGGAACTATACTGGATTGCAGCCAAAATGTCATGCAGGACGTAGGTAACATGCCCAGCACTTCCCTGTACAAACAGTTTTGTGTTCACAGTGTCTGGCTAACAAAGGCCAATCCAAGCCTGGTGTGAGCAAGTTTGCTGTCCTTTAAACACCTGGCAACCAGTGCTGAAAACTTCTGACTCTGGTACATCAGGACACATCCAGTGACTGTATCTGTGGTCTCAGAATGTCTACCAGCTTCCAAAATAGGAACTGAATTGCCTTTCTCTTGTTTGAAATGGAGAATGTCACTGTCTTGTGTATTCCTTACTGCCTCCTACTTCCTTTCCTTGGGGTACTGCAGCTTCCCCATGTTTACCCTGGTGAGGTGCTGCTGGGTTCAGTTGTTTGCACTGCAGCTGAACTGGCCGAATAGTGCAGCAAAGGGGTGTGAGTCAGGCCCACGATTGTTTAAGTGCAGGAAAACAAGCTGTGTGTGCAAAGTGATCTGGGCACTGGAGCTGGAAAATCCGTCTGAGCCCTTTTGCTGTTGGTTTGAGGAGACTCGTGTTATGAAAGTGTTCCTGGGCCATTATTAAGGCTTATTTTTCAAGGGATGCTGGCACATTGGGAAACTTCGCATTTACTTCGATTTTAATGTTCTTTTGTTCTGCATTCTGACTCAGAATAATACCTTTCCCTGTGAGCCGGAATTACAGCTGGAACCAGGTTCAAAATTAATAACTCAAGACAGCTACCTCACTGGTTAGGTTAGAAATCATTTCCCCTATCTCTACCTACAGCTTCCAGGAATCCTGAGCATATCTCGGGTAAGGTTCTCTCCCCGTTTTTACCCATGCTTTGGGATCAGATGACATCTGGCTCCATCGCTTTTTGTCAGTCTTTAGATAATTTACTGTTTCCATTTCTCTTCTAGCATGACCTATATGATCTTCCCCTGAGACATTTTAATGTCTGGAATGAACTCCCCCATCTTCTCCGGTGAACACTGAGGCAGATGATTAACTGTAGCCAAGTCTACCCCTTTTTCTCTGTAAATTATCCCTTACTGTCTCCTACTTCCTTCCTTGGTTTTAACTAACAACCTCATCAAACGTCTGACTCCTTGGTTTTTCTAGGGAAAAATTTTAAACAAAACCACATTCAGCCACACAGACATACACACACAAAACATGAACAATGAACGCTCACAGACAACCAACAGCATGCTCACAGAGGCATGCTTATATAGAGATACAATGACGTAAATCAACACCCAGAAGCATTTATTAAATTACCCAGATATATACACAGAGGGACAGGCAGATGGGTTGAAGCTGCATTTTTACTGGTGGATAAATGAAAACAGCACTTTAATGCCCACAGGAGAGTAGTTTGGAAAAGCAGTGGCAGTAGCAGCACCAGATATTAAAGGTGATAATAGCTCTTTATTCACTCTCTCAGACTAATTGGCTTATCCTAGGAAATAGCAACTGCTGCATAGCAAGCGTGAACCCATACCCTTTCATAATCAAAATCAGTGTGAAAACAGCGTAGCAGTCTTCCCTGAAATCATCCCCTGTTCCCAGGCAAGGAATGACTCCAGGAACTTGCATCCCTAAGCTCCCGCTTTTGTTTGTTCTGGGCAGCCCCATCTTCCTTTTTTCTTTCTAAAAGGTACGAAAGCAAACTGAATTCCCTGCCCACAGTCACGGGAAGGATTATTCCCAGAACCCAGCTACACTGCCCCTAATGTATTAAATACAGTTTTTGTGAATGCCCATTGTCCTCAGAGTAGGGGGCATTAAGAAATACTGTAGTTTATTAACAGCAGGTTTCTGGTTACCCCTGCACCCATTTAGCCACCAATAGAAGTTAACTGAAAGAGCTTCATGAAGTAAATTGGCTGAATTTCTTTCTTTCTTGGCCCACATGCAGGATTTTTGCATTAAAAACTAATGCTGAGCTAACTGTAGGCTCCTTTGATGTCCTTGAACCGTGAGATTCACCTGTATCTTCAGTGTGCATATATTGAGTTGTAAGTCATATAGTATGAAGTCTCAACACGTTAAACCAGAACTATTCACACCTTTATGCCTAGTGGCCCAGTCCCACTAACTTTACCCAACGTTCTCTTTTTTTCCTGTTCCACTGTTAAAGTCTGGATAGTGTTTAGAACTGTAATGATTCTTGACTACAGGACAAACAAGAGGCCAAACTCCAGCTGTCTGTGCTCACTAACAAGACCTGGCACACACATAATGCCTTTATTCTGCTGCTGTTGATAATGATAACCTAGCCCAGCTTCACACTGCCCACCATCCACTAACTGGTGCAGCTCCTCCCTTTTCTCCCATCACCTGTGTGGATGTGGTAAACAAAGGTAAGTTGATATCTACATTGGTGCAATTTGCTCATGGAGTTAACCAATTAACAAGTTGTTTTGCAGTAACAGCTGTACTATCCCTGATGCTACTCTGAAGGTCTTACTAAAGGCTTTGAGAGCTGGTGCTAGATAGATATTTTTTCCCTACAGTGTCTTATGCTGTGTTTGTATTGTAAAACTTTCCATAGCATCAAAGAAAAGGGCAGTCAAGATGTACTTTTTAAAATTATTTTTCATGTAATGGCAAAATAGCCTTAGATATTGAAAGCCATATATGTGTGTGTGTGTGTGTGTGTGTATATATAAAAGAAAATCCCTCCATTTTGCAGTATTGTGGTAGATCCAAAACTGATTTCTGTGCTCAGCCATGGACTTGGGTACTATCAAAGCTATATGCATGATTTTTTGTTTGTTTTTATTTTCTTTTCCTGGTTATGATGTGTGCTGTGTTTCTGCTAGGTATATGGCAGAGTCTGTATTTGGCATCATCTTGCTCTTACATGTCAGCCAGGGACTGTCCCAAGCAAGTCACTGCCATTCTCTTATTTTCTGTTTCCCATTGGATTGTAAAGCCTCCAATGATATTATACTTCCAAGAAATCAGCTGTGCTCAGCTGATGGACGAGTAAAAATGGTAAGGTTTATAGTTACCAAAGCATACCTGAACAATTGATTTCTTTAGTTGTACCTGGGAATCTATAAATCATGAAAGATAACTACGTTAAATGGATGCTTCTCTCTGTCCTTTGTCTTTGTTTTCTTAGACTTCTTAGAGGCTGCTTGGCACAACAAAACCACAAGCATTGGATGGGAGTTTCTACTTCACTTTGTAACCCTGCTCAAGGTAAGATAAGGTTAGGAAAGGACTGAGGACAAGTGTGAGAGTTTCAGCTACCTTCTGTGTAACATTGTTTTGAAACAATTGTTTCACAGGAATTTAATACTAAAACCAATGATTAAGGATATTTTATCTTCTCTTTCTTCTTCTATGACATCTCTTCACCAGAGAAGCTGTGGATACTAATCCTGATGATACTTGATGTTCTTTCCCATTTTGCCTCTTTTTCTCCCACTGGTCTTTCAAAAAATAATTCAAGTCTTTCAGCACTTCATGCATGTCTAATTTCACTTCCCCCGTGTGTTGGTTCAGTGAGTGAAGTTATACTTCCTTATCTGTGGACTACCCTTTTCTTTCTTAGTTGTTCTTCCTCTGTTTTGGGGAAACTTAACGTTACTGTGACAGGCTCACAGCTCTGCATCATATCCCATTTCCCTTTGACTTTTAATGCTTATTTATGTTACAGTGATGTTTTATATGTGTTAGGAGCTAAAAGAGCATTTTGGGCTGACAAGCACTCACAACTTGGAACAACTGGTAGGATGTGACCTATTGATGAAATAGGAAATATTAGCTGGGGGTGGGAACAGCAGCGCAGACAGTCTAACGGAAATGGTGACTTTTCACTGTGTCCTGCCAAATTACAGTCTCATACATACATCTTGATGGCAGTAAGCACCAAAGGAAAAAGAGATGGCAGCCTGGTGTATTTTGTTGGGAATTCTTCTTTTTCCAGGGCCTTTTCCATTCCTTGGTGTGTGGAAGGCCCTGGGAGAAGGTAGACGTTCTTACGGAAGAAGTTTACCACTTAGGAGGTAAATGCTTAGAGCTGCTGTCACTTAGGAGGATGAATGCAGGGGAAGGACAGCTGACACCTTCGCTGCACTATCTGATCTGGTGCAGCAGAGCAGAAAAGAAATTTCAGGCTCTTCCCCCTCTTCTTTGTATCTTTTGCTTAATTTCCTTCCTATCTACTTGTTTATTTTAGTTGTCTCTTTGCTTCTGTTTGTCCAGTTCAGACTTAGAGCTGAGATTATAGACTTGAGACTTCCTCTTTCCACTTAAATAAATTCCTTCACCACAGCAACTCTGTTATTACTGCTTTTGTTCAGATGCATTTTATCCACTTGGTTTAGTGTTCCATCCTTCCGATATCAGATCAGGTAAAAGTCAGACTGGAGTGCTGCTCAGATCAGCAGATGGCAGACTCCTTCTAGCAATTGATGCTACCAGCCTCATCCTACATCCCCCAATATCAGAACATCTGATGATGACAGGCAGAAAAAAGTATGATATCTGCATCGTGCACTCAAAAGTGTGCATTATGTCAGTGAGGAATCAGAGACATATTTGACACCAGAGTCTTTGTGGCACGCAGTTAGCCCTGTAGTGTAATGTGCATCACTTGGGAAAAAAACACCTCAGCAGCTGAGTAAACCTGAGAACAGTGGAAATCTGAGTGTCAGAGATGGCAGAGAATTACAAGTTCATATCAGTCTTATTTCCCTCTTACTACTCCATCTGTGAGGTGTCGTCCAAACCAAAACTGATGTTAGGCTCAGGAGGAGTGGGTGGCAAGAAATTTGGGATGCTTGCAAATGCGATCTTAATTTTATGTGTCTGTGATCAGTGATGCCCTAATCAAGCCCTTCCTTCCCTTAGGGGCAGCTACAGAGCTGGGGTGGGTTTCTTTAATCTTTATCTAGGTAGGTTTTGAACGTCCATTACTTCTTTTGGGAAACAATTCTGTTTTACAAAGTTTTATGACTTGCTTAATCCTCTCAACACCACCGTGCTGATTAATTTAAACAAACTTCAAATGCAGGACTTCTAGCATTACTGATATGCCATCTCTTTTATGTTTTATATGTTTGCTTGAATGTGTTGTATTTCCCAGGTTCACCAAAGAATGGTTTAAAAGTATTTTTTAACAATACAGCATTGTTATGAAAATGAGCTGACTAGTGAGTCTGATAGCAGGAATTTGCTCTGAGTCAACAGTGGCAATTTGCAAGCATTGACTAATGAATTCCATAATCCACGCAGCACCTCTGTGAATAAGGGAAGAAAGCTCCATTATCTCTAATATGCATTGAGGATTCAAAGATGAGAAGGACAGCTGCTCTGTGAGAGTCTAAACGGATATTGAATACAAGTTGGGAATTCCTAGTACTTGCTTCTCTGCTTGGAAAAAACTGTATCTCACATCTCTTTACAGACAACTCTGAGGGACACATTGTGCAGACAAGAGCAGGGGGCTATTTTACAAAAAGCATGAATGTGGTAGGCCCTTACAGCCTGTGACAGAAAAACTCATCAAAAGACAATAAAAGGAGATTTTTCCTCTTTGATTGACTGGGAAAAGAGTTTGCCAAAACATGTGTTAATACTGTAACAGGTTCTATAAAAGGAATAGTTCAGACGTGGAGTAAGGGCTTGTTTTATTCCTTTTTCTTATTTTCCCTTTGAAAGTGTACTACAGATCCAGCAAAGCCCCTCTGAGGACAGGGCTCTCTCCCCTATAAGCAGATGCCTCCCCTGTTGAGGCATCTCAATATTCCTATCTGGCTCTAGCCACAGCTGCTCCATTACTCCCCTCATACAGTTTATCATACAATGCCACTGCATGAATTTACTCTCAAGCGAGGTATCTCTAGGCATGTTTTTTTCTTGCATAGGTTTTGGCATCTTGACTGTTTTCTCATGGGTTTTCTGAGCCCCCCACTGCTATGCAACCTGTGTTATTGGCACTGAACTCAACTCACAAATTACTGTCATTGTTGCCTTGAGAATATCACGTTGTTTTTGTTTTAACATGTGGTTATAAGTGGGTGTTACCAAATTTCAGAAGGTATGTCAGGACAATGCTTCTGTTTTCGCACCCAGGAATGACCTCTGCAGAACACCTGATAGACTTGAGTGTAGACTGGCAGGAGACCAAATTCTGGAAATGCACAAAAAGTTTTTTTTCTTAAGATTGGAGACCCAATGGGTAGTTGCAAGTCATTGTGTTTATGGGCCTTCCTGGTTTTACAGGCATAAAACTGAGCAGGTGAATAATCTGAATAATATAGATCGCAACCAAATTAGTTTTGAGGAAGGGAAAGTGTAAACGTGTTTTTCTGTTGCTGACCCAAAAGTTTGTATGCCTTAAACTGCGTGGTGTGTATATCCCAGCTTTCCAGGCTATGGTGTTGTTCAGGAATTGATGCTTCTGCTTACAAAGCCTGTTATGAAATGGCACAGAATAATAAAAAAAGAACAAGATACAAAGAAGAGAAAATGAAAGGGCAGAGTTCAGTAGCCTGGCACAGGACTAGCAGGTGGAGCTGAGTTCCCCTCCTGCTACTGACCTCTCTTCTGGAGGAAACATCTTAACCACTGCTGCTCTCCTGCCAGCCCCACTCTCATTTTTGGTCCAATTGCACTGACATTTCTGCAGAGCAGGACAAGTCTCACTCTGACTCTCTCTTTTTCACTTCAAATTTGACCTGTACCTACAAATCCCTGACTTAAAAGTGGTAGATACTTGGTAGCAGTATCAATGGTAATAAATTAACTACTCAGTTTTTATTTCCAAAGTCTGCATTTGTGTTCTAGCACTGAAGCATTTAATGGAAAACCTCAAAAATTCTTGAATTATTCCAAACTGATTGCATGCCCATAAACACCTTATGAGTAGGTAGAGGTACGTTTTCACTGACGTACTATTACAAATTATTTGCTCACTGTTTATTATAGGAAAAAAAAAATTACGCCCCACTTTAATGATAAATTTCTAGTTGGATTTGCTTGTGAAAATTAGGTGCTGGGGAGAAAACTAAACCATACAGCAAACCCCAACCACCACCTTGAAATGCTTCTAAGCATGTATACCTGAGATGTCTATTGGTCTGCCTGGACCCAGAAGAGTAGTCTGGAAAAACACAAAGCTGGGAATCCAATTCATCCAACTTCTGTTCAGTGTAATTTATAAGGGACGGGAGAAAGGGTGCTGGTTTTAATGTGTTCAGCCTGGAGTCACACACCAGTTGTTTACTGCAGGTTGGATGGCTAACGTGCATTTCGGCAAGCTGTGCAGCAAGCAGTGTGTTTCAATTTCACTTGTCTAGACAGAGTTTTTGGTTGCCCCATTCTGGCAGGCAATGTGAGATTTCATACCTTGATCTTATCGTGCTGTGCTGAGTTCACTTCAGAGAGAACACCTGCAGCCCGAGAGGGTGGATTCAGTGTGACTGCAAATGCAGATCCATCTGAGGATTTGGACCTCTGTCTTCATGCACTGTATTCTTGCAATAGCTCAACAGATTTCAACAGTAGATTTACAGCGGAGGCTTGGATCCTTTCAGGGAACTCCTGGGTTGATTGCTATTGAGCAGCCTTGCTTTTTTGCTACCTTCTGTGGAATATGAGAGGAAAACATTTGCTCTAATTTGCCACTTAAGAATGCCAGATTCCTTGCTTATTGTCCTCCCATGTGCAAGCGGCTCTCAGAGATGACAACTGAGATTGGTTTAAAGCAGTGGTATGCGCAGGTGGCTAGTTTGCACAAACTTTCACCAAAATAGTCACACTGGTTGCAGTTCTCACTGAGTGAAGTGTCAGTGCAGGTGAGTGTACACAAATAGTCCTACTATTGACACTATTATTGTTTGTACCGGAACGGTGCCTTGGGTCAAACAAGAACAGGTCTCCCTTGTACCCTAGGAACTCTTGGAAACAGACAGTTCCTGCAGTAAAAAGCTTGGGTCTAAACAAAGCTGTCCTTTGAAAATTTGGTTTGCAGGGTGCTTTCCCTTCCCCCCCCCCCCCCCGCCCCCCAATTATTTTTATTGCAGATCCACACATATTTACAGGTATGAGTAGATCTGGTTTTATTTCAGTGCAAATGCATGCGTCATTCACCCCAGCAGTATATGGCGTACAAAGCTCTGTGGGAACCGCCTGTAATGTTTAGTGCATAATGACCAGTCAGTTTGTTTAAGTTCAGGAGGTAAGTAATTACCAGGGTTATGATATACTGACAATTTGAACCTCTATAAAAGAGATTTTTGTCTTCCTGTTGGTTGTATTATTCATGTCATTAAATGAATGTCTGTCTTCTAACCCTTGCCAAATTGCGTAATTCTGTGCATCGTTCTATAAACTGATACTTAGGAGTACTACAGAGATTTCCTAGCTTTTTATAAATAATTTTGATGCTAACATGCAACAAAAGTATCCCTCAGATTTGCTAGTAATTGATAGGTTACAAAAACCTTCCTCCTGAAAGTGTTTGAACAGCAATTCTCCTGTCAAATGCAAGCCTATTTCAACACAACAGCTCTATAATAACACACGTGATGGACATGCTCACAGTAATTGTGGTCCAGCCAGTCATGTATTGTCTTTGACAGCAGCCACTACAAAAGGCTTTATGGCAAAGGCTCTCAAACTCTTCCAGTTGAAGCTCACCTCCTCTCCAACAGATAATCTGTGCAATTTGTGAACATGTCAGATGAAAGAGCTTTCTCTTGGGCAGGCTCACAACTGTGCTTGTAACTGCTGGCACCTCGCTTGGCATTGTGACCTCTTGAGAGCTATTGCACTAGATGTGGCCAGAAATCCAGACACAGGTACATGCTGTGAAATCATTGGCTCATCACAAAGCAGATTGTTCCTTTCCCAATCTCACTTAATTTAAACTTCTAAGCATAAGGGTTTATACTTTGTCTGAGTATTTTGCTAGCATGAGAACAGCCCTGTGCATTCCTTCTAGATTGTGGACCTCTGCACTACCCCTCCATAGTTCAGTGGTGAAAAATAGCATTTTTTTTGTTGGTCCCAATCTGGTTGTTCAAATGAGGAAATTGGAAAGGAGATCAGGGTTCTACCACCATCTTTTAAATAGCTTAAAAAACAAGTATGCGCTGTACTATTTCTCTTGATGTGGCATCCATATTGCACACAGCATTACTGAGCTGTTAAGCGGTTTAGAGGTCTTAGAAGGGAGTTGTTATTTTTTTTTCCGGTCGTTTTTTTCTTTTTTGTAAACAATTGTTCTGCTCCATGGACAACCAGAGGTTACTCAGCATCCTGCTCAGAGTGATACTACCGAGGTGCCACTCTTCCTGGGCTTGAACGCCACCCCCTGCCATCCCCGGCTGGTGCTTCAGAAGGGCACAGCGGTTCCCCTATAAAGCCAGAGGGAAAAGAACCACCAGTGGGATCCACAACGACCAGGCATGGGGCTTCCCTCGCCGTTTACCGCAGCGTTGGCACAAAATGCCGGAGCGAAGATTCTCAAGACTCAACCTGTAACACACCCTCAGCTCACGCTTCCCTTCGCCTTCTTTCCCACAGGAGAGGCGGCCACACGCCTCTCCCGGGCTCCTGTCAGCGCGGGGGCTGAGAGAAAGGGAGATTTACCTCACTACCACCTCCCCCCTTCATAGCGTTACACCCCGCAGTGCTGAGGGGTTTCCCCTCATGGCTTAGTGTACGTGGCACGGAGGGGCCTGAGAACAGCCTAGGCTTCCCCCCGCGGGTGCGCAGGTGTACCTGCATACCTCCAGCCCCTTCACGGGCGGCGCAGCCCCCCGCCGAGAGAGCAGGTCGGAAGGGGCACGGGGGGATGACGCGAGTCCCTCTGAGGCGAACCAGGGAAAAGCGGCGGTGGGGATGGGGCGGGGGGGCACGAGGGGAGGGGCGCACGGCCGCGCGCGCGGCGCTTCCCGCGCACCTCGCGCGGCCGCCGCTGCCCCTCAGCGGCTCCGCGGCCATTGACGTCAGGGAGGGCGGCACATGACCCCTTCGGAACCAATCGGCTGTTCCCGGAGCCGCTCCGGCGAGAGGCTGTCGGCAGCGCTCGCTCCTCTCGCCCGCCTCCTCCCGCGGCGGCGGCGGCGGCGGCGGCGGCGGCGGCGGCGGCGGCGGCGGCGGCGCGCGTGGACACACAAACCCCCCCCGAGCCCACACACACCCGCACCCACGGGCGCACACACGCACTCACATACATGCACACGCGCGCCCGCCGCCGCACGCTTTCGCGCACACGCCCCGGGGGAAAGGAAGGAACCGCGGCCGGACACCTCGCAGCCCCCGCCGCCGTCAGGAGCCCCCACCACCGTCGCCGCCGGCTTTTGTCTGCCGTCCCCGCCGGGAGCCGACCCTCCGCTCGGCCGGCGGCCGCCCGGGAGCATGGACGCGGTGCTCTGAGAGCTGCGAGGGGGACCCGCCGGGGGCGGATTTTGAAGTTTGAATAAGGATTTTTATCGCTTCCCTTTCCCCCTTCCCCTTCTCCCCCCTCCGGTGAGGTTCAGTCCCTTCCCCCATCTTCCCTGACAGGTTCCCCCCTCCTTTCGGCGGTTCTTTTTTTTTTTTCGTTTTCCTTTTAATTTTTTTTTAAATCCGCCGCGTGGGGTTGGATTCTTTTTCTTTTTTTTTTTCCTCTTCTTCATTATTTTTGATTTTATTTGGTATACCCGTTTCTACCGCCCGTAGAGACTGGTCTCCCCGGGCGGCCGCCGCTGAGCGCCACCCCCGACCCGCGGGGCTGCCATGGATCGCAGCGGCGGCTCCGGCAGGGGCAGCGACCGCAGGCAGACCGAGGAGAGCAAGCCGCTGCTGGGCGAGATGTCCGCTCCCGAGGGGAATAAAATGGGTGCCGCGCCGTGCCGGAGAGCCCTGCTCCACTGCAACGGCATGAGGTACAAGCTGCTGCAGGAGGGGGACATCCAGGTGTGTGTCATCCGGCACCCCCGGACGTTTCTCAGCAAGATCCTCACCTCCAAGTTCCTGCGGCGGTGGGAGCCGCACCACTTGACCCTGGCAGACAACAGCGTCGCCTCGGCCACGGTAAGAACCCGGCCGGGCCCGCCGCCACCGCCGCGGGGGGCGGCCACAGCGCGGCCGCGGCC
The DNA here is from genome assembly GCA_020800305.1 of Porphyrio hochstetteri. NCBI lineage: Eukaryota > Metazoa > Chordata > Aves > Gruiformes > Rallidae > Porphyrio > Porphyrio hochstetteri. The sequence goes on along the minus strand of CM036918.1, from coordinate 7,929,306 downwards.
CCAGAGGCTTCCCCCACCCTGCGGGGCATCGGCGGGGACAGACCCGCCGCGGGGCCGGGGTGGCCCGGAGAGGGTGGGGGCGTGTGAGTGTGTGTGTGAGGGGGGGATGCCTGCGTCTTTGTGCCGCGTCGCCGTGCTGTCGGCCCGTACGGGGTCCGCCCGAGGGGGTCGGGGGTGCGCGGCGGCGGTGGAGGGGGGGCTCGGCTCCCGCGAATCCCGGAATGCCTCCGGGGATTTTATTTTCCTTCTTTGTAATCCTGGGGAGGCTTAAACCGGCAGTTTCGGTGGCGTTTTTCGAGCTAGGCTTGTTGTTGCTAGCGTTATTATTGCTATCATTGCTTCCCCCTTTTCCCCCCTTTTTTCTTTATTTTTTTAAAAACAAACCATTACTCCCTCCCTGACACAACACGACACCGCCTCACCGAGCCGTTTCTGCCCAGAAACCGAAGTCGGCAGAAATCTGCTGGCATGTTGGGCAAGTTGGAGGTGAGGGAGGTGGAGGATGCTTTTAATTCGAGAGCGAAGGCTCGAGGCTTTGCAGGGTCTTCGCTCTGCTTTGTGGTAGGCCCGGTGTTGGGGCTCTGGTTTGGCGGTCACATATACCCTTACCCAGCCACAGGCAATGTGATCTTGAAATATGGAGATTCCTTCAGGGTTTTTCTTCCTGGTGGAAAATGATGCAAGAGAAAAATGCAAGGCGGTGGTATCGACGGTACAAAAGACCGATACGATCTTTAAAAATGTGATTTATGTTTACACCTACAACTTAAAATTTAATGGCCAGCGTTATTAGAATACTCATCTTTAATATGTGATGTGGCTACACCCGAATTTTGCCTGATAGTTCGCGAAAGGTGCTTTACGCTGATTTTTAATCATTCGGTGCTTCGACTGTGTCCTCTCTTGATTTATACGTAAACGTCTTCTTCTCAATGGCTTCGCTCTGGCCTTCCCGTAGGACACTCGTGATGTGAGAGAGAGGATCGGCTTTTGTGGAGATGTCTGTTAATGGTGTGTTTAAATGGGTTTCACCCAGTCTGTGCTGTGCTCGCAGGTTGGGTTATCTCACACTTCGATGCGCAGACACGGAGCGTGTGTGAGTGTCTCACAGCTCTGATGTGGACTGTTCGCGGCAGGTTTTCAGTGGGAGCTCCCTCCAGGTAGGCCAGCTGCCTATTCTCACGGAGCTCTTTTTTTCTGCCACAATGACATCTCGGCTTACCATTTCCACCGGGCTTTTGAAGATGTTTCCAAGGGAATATTTTTCTTTCTCTGATAGAACTACAATGCAGAGGGAGAAAAAAAAATCCCACCCCAGAAAGACACGAGCATGAGGAGTTTTCACAATTCTTCGTTTTGTTAAGATACCATCAGCGTAGAGGGGAAGTTGAATATCAGTGGAGATGAGGCATTTTCCTGGCAGTATCCTTAGCTGATTATTTCTGAGCAGAGGAGGATACTGGTAGAGTGAGGCACGATCATGCTTCAGACGTTAATCTCTGCAGTGTGGCAATACTAGGCATGAAGTTGTGTTTGTACAAGAGACGTCAAACTCTGCTCGCTGGTAAAGCTGTCGCCAAAGAAATCATCTCTGAAAAAAATTCTGAAGTCCTATGGGGTTGTGCTTTAATTACCAGTGAGGTGTTCTCATTCCTAATTATTTTACATATATAAATAGCAGGAGGATACTAAAACATGGTACGCACCATTGCAGGCTCCATTTTGTTAAGCAGCACTCTTCGTGCTTCGTCTTGCACCTTATCACTTTTTTCCAGCGCTAACTCGCCAAGTAAATACCGTTGTTCACGGAAATATCTGTGCTTTATTATTTCAGGTAGTGTCTTCGGTTTCCAGGGCGTAATTAGGGCGCTAGGGTAAGATCTGAGTTCACTTGTTGCCTGAGTGTATGGGTTTGTTTAGCAGGTATCTTTTGGGCATTGGTCCTATGATACCTAGATTCTATTTATTTATTTATTTTTAGCTGAAAGGATGTGATTTAAGCAAAAGATGTGGTAGTTTAACCCCCACCTCCCACGGAAGTGGGCTATAAGGCCAAAGCTTCCTTGAAACTGCAGGTAGATTTTTTTAAATGCAGCTAATTTGGTTTTTAGGTGGTGTAGAAAAATACCCATACCATCCATTGAAAGTGAGCGTTGGGAGCACTCAACAACTCTGATAACAAGGTCATTTTTACACGTAGGGCTTTCCACAGGCAAGGCACTTTATGAGCAGCGACTAATTAATCTTCACATCATCCCTTTACAAATCCTCTGGCATGACGAGTTTTACTGCATTCTATATAACATGAATAAAATTGAGCAGGAAAATAACATCACTTTGTTTTGCATTTGAAAGCAAAAATTGTAATGACAGCTAAATCCAGACCTGGCAAATTACGTCCCTCAGTACAGTGGATAAGTTATTTGTTAATTCTAGGGACTTTCTGTCCTTTTTATTGTTCCTTGTGATGTGTATTTGAGTTGAAGTCTTCTCCCCACAAGCTTTTACTTGCCAATGCCTAGGCTGCAATATAGGAGTTAGCATTAGTTTGTGTATGGATTATTCATCTGCAATTTTTTCCATGGGTAGTCTACATCTAAGTCTGAATAACAAGACCCTGCCTACAAGTTTTTTGTGAGAGGTAACTACTTCTGTTGCTTAATAAGGCAGTTACATGTGTTGTGCTGACAAGATAGCTTTTTCCAGCAGAAGCACTGTGTAAGAATGCAATGGAAGGGGTGTTAGGCCATGTTATTTTCAGCAAAATTTGGGGAGGGAGAAAATCAAGTTCTCTACAAAGTGCTTTTTCTGACATTGTCAGAAGCTACTGTTTGAATTAAATTACGTCCACTTTCCTCAAAAAAAAAAAGGAGTCATAATAATAGTATTCTGAATTGGTGTATGTGCTCAGTTAGCAAATGGAAAGGTGTTAGCTTGTGGAGAGTCCCGCAATTGTAGGTGTTGGGACTTTATCTGATTTACGTCTTGTTTCCATTGTTTGCTTCTTGTTTCTCAAAGAATAGGTTAAATATAGTACAGTTTCACCCCTACAGCGTCTCTCAAATCTTGTTCAGTCTTTCATTCTGGTTAAGGGTTTGTTTTTTGGTGAAAGCTAATACAGATCTGTAACTTTTTTTTTTTTAATGTAAATGTTAAAGCCCCAGTAGGAAATCTTGATACTTGCAAACTTTGTTTGCCAGACAGCAGCTTGCCTGGGGATGAATCTGACTTTCTTCCCCATGAAAGGAATAATGTTTATTTTATAAACACCTACCACACTCAAATATAGTGCCATTACTAATTTTTTTTTTTGAAGTGAGCTCTGTCCTTGCACAGCTTGAAGGGCAGTCATATTAAAAACAAAGACAGGAATAATATCCAATTTAATATTCCTTGTGTGAATTTTTTTTGTGTGTCTGTGTGTATCAAGAATAAACCTATGGTTGTCTTCAGCAGGTTTGCTTAAATTTAATTTTCATGACTTTAAAGATTGCTGTTGTAACCGCATTTCTGTGTCTTTAATATCCTTGTCCCTTCCGTGTCTCTGCCTTGCCTTTCTCCATTCTTGCTCCGATTGGAAATAGGACAATGAGTTTAAAGTACTGGGTTGCAAGGAAGACTTGTGATACATGTGTATGTGCAGCAGACAGGGGAAGAATAAATAAGTGATTCATTTTTGCTGGCTAGGGATGACCTCTAATTCCCTTCTGGGAAGATAAGACTTAATTGAAACCATGAAGTTATTCATTAATGTCCCTGAAGGAGGTGGAAACTTTGGCTTTTCATGCCCATTTCACATTTCTTGGGTTTTGTCTTGGCAGGTAAGTCGAGTATAATGTAATGTTACAGTCAGAGCTGGTGACAATCCTGAAATGATTTGAGTGACTTTTAAACTCTTTTTCTTTACAGAAGTAATGTGCAAGGACAATAGTTTTATTGACAAGCTAGCTAATCGGAAATGTATTTGAAACAGGAACATAAGTGGATTAGGGAGCTGCATTTATATTTTCTTCTAGAGACAAGAACATACCCAATTAATATTAAATGAGGCAAGGCAGGATGATCTGTTTCAACGAGAAGTGGAGTAGAAAATTGTTTTCTAATTGTTTTTTAAAATTCAACAATTCTGCTACTCCATGTGTTTCAGCATGCTATTACATGTCTTTCCTTCCTTCTTTTGGTAAAGATAGAGCAAAAATTCCTATCAAGCTGGACTCATTGTTTACTTTAGCACAGGTTCCCATTAGTTAGGAAAACATACTTTTTAAAATTAAATTTCCCTTGGAAAACAATTAGCTCAAGTGGGAAGTATTATGCAGAGCTCAGAAGTTTCAAAACAATCTTATACAAAGATTTTTTTTTTTAAAGCTTTCCTGTAAGAAGAATATTGTAGCATTATCCAGACTCCAAATAGAATGATTACAAATTAGCAATAATAATAATAGTTGTGAAGTAAACAGCTTGTTCAGTAAGTCCTATGCTATTGATAGGGCTCTCTGGGTGTCACTTAAAGCTAGCTTGATGGGCTTACCATCATTACAGGTATGATTAAGTACAAATGCATAACAAAGCAATTTCAGATCAATTTAAAAAATCAGTTTATAACAATTGAAAGCTAAATTACTATTTTAAAAAATAATATTTGCCATTGTTTACTATGGCAAATGATTGGCTTTGTTGGACGAGAAGTGGTACCTAATTATTTTGACTGTACATGTTTTTAACTATTCTGGGCTCTACCCTGTTGCTATCTGGTATTTTCTTCAGGTACCTGAGAGAGAACATCGAATCTTGTAATTTGCATACAACCCATGATAACTTAGAAATCTCTGCAACTTGAGCACAAATTGCTCTGTGTTATCTGTACTGTTGAAATTGAGATTCAGTTTCAGAACAGAAGTGAAGGCAGGCGTGTGCCTGCATTAGCAAACCCCACGTTTTTCTGAAGACGCTGATTTAATGGAATGTTATTCTGTTGTGACAAACCTGGTTTATTCATATACCAGTTTGTAGCTCTGCATAAGAAAACCTAAAATGATATTTCTTTAAAGTTGCTTAATGCCTATCAAACATACCTTTGAATATATAGTTCCCACAGTGGTTAAAAAGAGCATTTGTAAGTCAGTAGTGTTAAGGTACGTGTTTATATGTCACAGAGGTTATATAAAATATGAAAACAGAAGCTATATTCATTGATAGAGTGAGAACTCTTAAGGCTATTAGTGTTAACACCCTGCCAGTAAATTTTACATGTTTAGGAGCATAAATAAAAAGGATACTCAGAAACACTTCTGCCTCATTTTTCGTTTTGTCCAGGGAGTAAAGATGTGGTACTAGCCATGACGTGGTGGTAATAGTTCCCCTGAGGAAGCTTGTAAACTGCCTCTGGTCCTCAGTGGGGACCTGATCCTGCATCAGTTGGGACTGGAGGCCCTCAGGATCCCTCACCATCTTGAGATCATCTGTATTTTTTTTTTTTTTTTTTTTTAGCTAGTGATGGGAAGAGTCTGCTAGATCATCCAAGCCAGGGTGTGGTCTTTCTAGGAAAGGATGTACTGGTTGGAGAGATTGTGGCTGCCCTATCATTGGCGTTATTCAAGGTGGGGTTGGATGGGACTTTGAGCAACCTTATCTAGTGAGAGATGTCCCTGCCCGTGGATGATCCTTTAAAGGCCCCTTCTGACCCAAACTGTTTTATGATTCCATGAAGCACATAAAGGGCATTTAGTTTTTCAGAGGTGAAAGGTGAAGTTGAGAGTCCCACCTACATCAGTGTTCCAGTTTATGTGGCTTAGGTTTGCGTTGCTAGCAGGGCTGGGAGAACAGAGGCTGAAGCCTTGGTCCCACCTAAATCATTGACAAGGCTGTGTACACTGAGGGACCTTTTGGAGGAGGAAGGTGGTAGGTTTAGTACACAGACAGGAGTGACGTTTTTCGAACTGTTTATTGCATATAGTTTGTTTATACTTAGAAAGTTCCTAAATAACAGGTGAGTTTTAATGTGATACAGGAAAGTGGCATCTCTCATTTCCCTCTATGTAAGTAAGTGTGGCTGGACTAACTGGGTTTTACTTATCTCTCCACGTAGGATTTATGAAAGAAGAGACCTACCTCAAATAGTTCAAGCCTTGTGGAGTCTTTAGAAGTAATTAGATTGTGGGTTGTATGAGTAGATTGTGGCTTGTTTATTAGTGTTTTGAGCAGTGCTAGTTGCATCAGTTTTCTTCTGTATCTGCATGTGCTTATAGATATGTAGTGCTTAATTCCAGAAACAATTGAGTGTTTGAAGATGATTGATAATTTAGAATATATAATCCCTACAGAGCACCTGTGCTTGGATGTGCCCTCAATAAAATAACTTTTTTGTGTCAATGGCTGTAATGTTGTCCTAGGTAGTCCTGGCCTGTGCCAGTCATTTCTGCATCTCTGCCATATCCCTTCACTCTGTCTTTTTTACATGCTCAACAGTTTGCAGAAAATCTGTGCAAACTGGCTGGTGAACACTTTATCTGTTTGAACCTTTTGTAGATTTGTTGTCTTTTAACTTTTAACTGAATGAGGGAACTGATCTGTTGCAGCTTATAGTCCGCCAGACTGCGGAGGAAGAAGAGAGGGGAAACATGGTAGGCTGGAATTGCTGCCAAAAAAAAAAAAAGTATTATTAAATCCTTGCGTAAAATTTTCCTGTTTTGCACAATATTTAAGAATAGAGGGGCAATACCAGGAAAGGGAAGAGACAATTGGAAAGCATACATTATAACCAAGCACGTCAGTGGTGAGCGAAGTTTTAGCGCTTGTGGTTGTAGAAGAAAACACAAAGAAGTCTGAACAAGACGCTAAATTAAAAGGTCTTCATGTCACAGGCTTAAAAATTAGGAGAATTTAACAATACTCTCCAGGTTTTGGAGGAGGGGGTCTTGTTTCAGGGTTTGTGGACATTTGATGTTACCGGTACTGGCATTTCCAGTACTTGAAGTTATTTCTTGACTTTGCCTTTTGGGCTGTCCCACGAGTGATGGGACAGGGCCAATAGAATGTGAAATAGGAAAGCAGGTAACATGCGAGGCTGCAGACTGTGGTGTCAGGGCATGAGTTCATGGTGAAGGCTTTTCCTTATACTTTAATTGGAGTTCTCAGTATGTTTTAAAATAATTTCAAGTCTTTTCCCTTTTCTTTAGAAACAGAAAAAAAGGTGTCTGTTTCTGGATTTGAGCATGTCCATTTGATGAGTTCAGTTAGTAACAGGCACACAAGAAACTCATTGCAGTGACTAAAATCTGAACTGGCAGTACACTCGGTCACGTACATTCTTGGTCTCGCTCTGTTGAAATCAGTAGGGTAATTTGAGGAGGGGGATTACCATTCATTGCTTGTAGTGTGAATGGCAGGATGTGCTGTTCAGAAAGCCAGAAAGGTTCAGTGAAAGATCACTGTGCAGCTTTCAGGTTGACTGCTGCTTGGTGGGAGATGGCTGAATCTGCTCTTAGGCTTGTATCAAATAGAGCCCCAATTTTTTTCTTTGTATGGCAGATAAGGTGCTGAGCTAACAACATGAGAGAGTCTTCCGTGAGCGAAAGGCTTGCTGGAAATTTCCCTGTTAGGCAGAACTGGTACTGTAGAAGCTGTTGTTCTTTCACCTGTTTTACACCAGCATTTAGACATCACTGTCCTGGTGGCAAGTTTGTGACATTACTTTCTTCCATAGGGAAAGCCTGTGAGGGGCTGAGGGCAGGCAGCCTGATGGGATGTGACCACCACAGTCCGATAGCCCTGGCAAGGACAGCAATGTGCATCATTGAGATGTGAAAGACCATGGGACCCAAGTGCATCCTCTGCACCTTCATGTCCTGCAAAGCTGGAGGAAACATGTGCGATTTACTGGGGTGTATTCAGTAGAATCGTGGTGGATCAGCAAACATAGGTTCAGAAAGTGCAAGGTGGTTTTATTTTCTTTTTTTGGGGTGTGGGGGTTTTTTTTGGTTTATTTTCTGTTTGGTTTTGGTTTGGTTTTTTTTGTAATTTGCATCCCTGTAGCTGAAAAGTCAGGGTACAGTGGGAGGAAGCGCCAGCTGATGTCTGATGCAGGGAAACACAATGTAGCTTCTGAACAGCCCAGGGTCAGGCTGCACCAGGGTGCATGTCCTTCTTGTTCACTATTCCTAAAAGGTCATGCCAGCCCCTGCTGCTGCTCCGCAGGCCATACACTGGCTCACTCCTGCCTCTCTTCACCAGACAATAGATTAAGAAAAAAATTGTTGCTTACTGAAAATTGATGTGTTTTCCCTCATTTGGTCTTGAAATTTGCTGAAATATTGCTATGGTATGTGGTCCTGGGTGAAGCTTGAATGAGGATGAATCTTCTACAGGGGCAGCTGCCCCCGATTTCTCGGAGGCATTGGAAGATGGTGTTATTGCTTCTGCTGATATTTGCTTGATATTTGCATCTGCAGCCATTTTCATTTTGGAGGTAGTGGCAAAGTGTGAGGTTTAAAATGGGATAAGCCTTTTAAGGGCCCTTGAAGCATCTCTCTCCCTTGTCTGCCCAGAATTAGCAATTGTTTCAGAAGAGCGAGCTCCTGCACTATTCAAAGTATGTTGTGGTTCTTGCTCCTGTGATCAAGGGATTGCATGATTTTCTCATTGGGTGAAAAATTTTAAAGGAAAAATTACTTTCACTCACATTGAGAAGAGCAATAACAAGGGCTTCAAAAAAGATGAATGAAAAACGAACATCCAGTGCTCCTCAAACTCCAGTTCTCTAATTTCATGAATGAAGAATAGGCATGTCAAATGATTGAAACTATCACTGAAGGGCTTTGCTGCTTGGATTTCCAGTCCTTTAAGATATGCTGAATAAAATAAAATCTGTTTCTGCTTTTGAAAACATTAAAACTGAGATCTTAAAGAACAGAGAAATGGATTTAGGTTTTGTAAGATTTTTGTTTACAGAAGTACTACGTGTGGTACAATAAATGTTGCCTGAAGAAAGCTGAGATTAAGCTAAATCAGAGGAGGGTTTTTTGAGAATACATAATTGTATTACCAAATAGAATTATTTTATATTTATATTTTATATAATGTTTTTCATAGGCCTAAAGAGAAACTGTATTTGCAAGTAATTATCAGAAATATTTGTACATATTTTGAATCATGTAGATATCTATGCATATTTTGTGGGTGAGATTTCTGGTGATGTTAACACAAAGGTAAGGCAAGAATTTTGTAAACAAAATCAGTCACCTTATTCTTTACTTGTGTATAGACAATTAACATCTAACTGAAGAAAATGAGGTAATTGCATGTGCAGGTAGACAGTTTGGATAATTTTTAAAGGATGTTTTTCTTTTTCCCCCTAAATTTCTTGAATTTACCCATGGTGTGCTCATAACAGTGAGTTCCAAACAATATGGAGCAGATGCTTCTCAGTGGAAAAGCTGTGGCTTGCTGTTCCTTGCATGGCAGCTGTCCTTCCCTCCCAGTCTTTGTTTGGGCTATTTGAGTATTAGCTTTTGGGATTGGGAGGTGTCTCTTACCATGTCTGGTTCTGGTTGTAACGGGGTTCTGTTCTACCACAGAGATTTTTGTTTGCTACTGTAATACAATTAGTGTGTATTGTGAGCAGGCTGTGCTTTCGCTCTGTCTGTGTGAGAACATAGGTAAGACTGACTGGCTTCGTTACCCGTTTTCAGACATTGCGTTATTAACAGTCAAGTAGAAACGGCTTTTTAGATAAAAGTTTCTGGAACTTGCCAAGTGGAATCCAACCTTTTAATCAAAATACTAAGGGTGTGTATGTTTTTTCCCTAAATATGAATGTCTGTGCCCCTGTGCTCGGCATTGGTGAGGCCACACCTTGAGTACTGTGTCCAGTTCTGGGCTCCTCACCATAAGAAGGACATGGAGGTCCTGGAGCGAGTCCAGAGAAGGGCAACCAGGCTGGTGAAGGGGCTGGAGGGCAAATCCTCTGAGGAGCGGCTGAGGGAGCTGGGGCTGTTTAGCTTAGAGAAGAGGAGGCTGAGGGGAGACCTTATCACCACCTACAACTATCTGAAGGGAGGTTATAGAGAGATAGGTGATGGTCTCTTCAGCCAGGTGACAGGTGATAGGACAAGGGGAAATGACAAGAAGCTGTGCCAGGGCAGGTTTAGATTGGATGTTAGAAAAAAATTTGTTACCGAAAGAGTTGTGGGGGCCTGGAACAGGCTGCCCAGGGAGGGGGTTGAGTCACCTTCCCTGGATGTGTTCAAAAAAGGGTAGATGAAGTACTTAGGGATATGGTTTAGTTTAGGATGCGAATGGTTGGACTTGATGATCTTAAAGGTCTTTTCCAACCTTGTTATTCTGTGATTCTGCGATTCTGTCTGCCTTGACCCTCTGTCAACAACAGAAAAAGAGGGATTGTTTTTGGCCTTTAAGAGATCAGAACACACACACACCCACCCACCCCCACACACACACCCCCACCCCAGTTTTTGGGTGACACTATAATGACTTCACTCTACAAGTCACTGGGTTTCAACTTCACTATGCTTCAACTGTCTCAAAGTGCTTTATAGTCAGTGATTTTATACCCGAGGAAAACAGAGACAAATGTAAATGAGACTTTTCAGACATGTTGTCTACTGCTGGTGCGTGCTTAATTTGCAGTGCCTTCTCAGTTGGTGTTTGCATCTATGGTTTGTTCTGGGGTGTCTTAGGTTGGGCACCGAGATTTGGTTGCATGTCCTGATAGTATTAAGTTACTTGCCCTAATTGTCACGATGAGTCACTGAACAGTGTCGTAACAGAGTTGGAGTGGAAACAAAATTTCTTTGCTTTGTCCACCAGGCTACATCTCCCCTCCTGATTCTGTTGGCTCTTTGTTTTGTTAATGGTTGTAAATCTCACTACAAATCAGTGAAAGTGTGGGAGAGTGACTGACAGCAGAATGCTGCCCAGGGTGTTGTGCTCTTCTTAGTACCCTTCAATCTTCCTGCAAAGAGAAAATCTGTCGGGGAACCAGGTGCCAATCAGTTCAATTCTCTTGCTTTCTGCAGTGTGTGTGCTTTGTGTATTCTCCTAATAGTCCCTCCTGACAACCCACCACGTTGTTTTTGCTGTAGAGGCTGTTAAGTTTGATTTCAGAAGTCAGGGAAACCTCGACTGTGCTGAAATTTTCAGGATGAGAGCTATCTTGAGAAATCATGGTAGAAGCTGGGTGTTCACATCTGGTTTTGGAAAAAATAAAGGTCAGTGGTTCTCTCTCCCTTCTCATACTTTGGAATTAATATACAAACTTTCTGATGTTGTTTTCTTAAATTGAGGAATCACTTCAGAAGAATATGAGGTATCTCAAAACATCGCTTTTCTCTCTACTATAATGTAAACTGGAAGACGATAGGAAACTGAAAGTAGAAAGTTACGTGGATTCTGAAGTAGTGGGTGTATGAGCCATTGGTGTAAGCTGGAGCAATTCTGCAGACACTTTTCTGGTAGCAGTTATTCTGGTTGAGGGTCTGAATGTCAAGTTGTTTCTGGCAGATTTAAAAGGTGCAACAAGAGGTTTCTTTGCCTTGGCTGTTACGGTGCTAGGCTGGCCATTGGATGCCAGAGATGGAGAGTTGTGAGGGTGTGCTTTCCTTGGATGATCCAGCTCTGTGATGCTCCCATGATCACTAAGGTGTTGTGTCATCTGAACAGTTCATTTAATATGTTGGCTATGGGAAAGAAAGTAGGAGGAGGGGACCAAAACTGTGAAAGGCCCAGTGTGTCTTTGAAAAACAGCACTTACTTTTGCAGTAGAGATTTCCATCTACTTCAGTGGGCTGTGTTGAATGGGGTTCCTCCACGTCCTTGCCTTACTGCGCGGTAGTCAAATGCCCATAGTTTGATTACCTGTTGATTCCTTTTGGAAGATAACTTGTGTTCAATGAAACAACCGTGTTCCTTACCCAGCAGTAAGGTAGAACACAGGTTTATTTGAGTGTCTGGAGAAAGAGAAAACAAATCGTGTTACGGATGTCATTCGGTCATTGTTGAAACCAGAAGATAATCTGTGCAGCTGCTGTAAGCTACTACCTTCAGTAAATAGGTTATAATAGCACAATTGTGGGATTGGAAAAGGAGCTGCAACTTATTCTTTCAGTGCAGTAAGACTGATACTTCTTCACATATGCCTGACAAAAGGAGTTGGAAATCCAGCTGTGTAGTAAGGCCTTGAAGTAGTACTCCCAATCCTTTGTTGTTATGAAATGCAGCCAGTTTTCTTTCTTGGTATATGTAAGTGAGAACCATTGATGAAAGGTATCTTGCAAGTGCAAATTAGTAGTCGTTGCTTTCTTGAGTTTTCTTTCAACTCTTCCTGTCTCTTTCAGGCCCCTCAGATTTTTTTTTTTTTTGGTTACTGTTATTATGGTGACTTCTGAGGAAAGTTTCAGATTTTTAACTAAAATATAGCCTGACATCCAGAGGCACAGAACAGAATCTTCCGCCTATCCCAGAGGAGTGAGCGGCTTGAGTGGAGTCCTGGCACTGAAAATCCCATCTGCTTTGCAACCAAATAATGTGGATATTGAAGAACACATAAAACTTAAGCTGGCACAGAACTGTGTTGCTGGAGGTGAAAGTATGGACACAGTTAACATCTTACCCGACTGAAAGCACATTTTCTGAGGTTAGATAATTCATCTTTTTTAATTGCTGTGAACGAAACAGCAAATAAAACTGGGAAAGCTTGAAATTAAATGAAATGTGCAGGACCAGACATGCACTTTGGTATTAAATATTGACATACCCCTTCTAGGTAACCACTTTGCCTCTGGAGCCCAGCATTTGCCTGAAGACTGTAACATCATCTTGCTCTTGTGTTTATGGTGAAAAAAATAATGGCATTGAGAAATACTGCTAATGGCTTCTCTCCTAACACTAACTGATGCTTCTTTTGGTGCTGTGTCACTGCCTCCCTTGCAATTAATCTTCTCTGATGTATTGTAAGTTATTTCAGATGTCCCCAGTGAGTTAGGTTGACTAATGTACTTTAAATCTGGTGAAATCAAATCTCTTGTGGGAGTTGACCATGTATAAAGCTGCTTTCTCATGGCGATAGAAGACATGGGAAAGTACTGAGCCCTCCTTGGAACTTACAGAAATATAGGACCAATTCTCTGTTGCTTTAAACCTGTGGACAGGTGTGTAGGTTGGTTGGTTTTAAGGGTTGGGATTGAGGCAGGCTAACTATATGCATTATCCATACATTGTGCAGGCTGTATGTGTTTATAGTGCTACAGCATGACCACAGTGGACTTGAAGGGGGAAAGAAAGGAGGTGATGATATGAAAAACTTCAACCAGCTTCAAGTTAGAGATCATATCTCTGTGCTCCAGCTGAAAAGGGAAGTCTTTGAGTTAGTGATCGCAGTGTGCTTGTGACAGGAGCTTTTTTGACTCCTCTTGAAGGGTTGTAGTCCACAGTGTAGCTTTGTAATATGAGGTGAAGATTGCCTCCTGGGGCAGTCCACAGCATGCAAGCCCTATGCTATTGTTTCTTCCCTTTTGAATGCAGTTTAAAAATAATGGAAGTGTTTAATTTTGATGGGTGATGTGTTTCCCAGTGCCTCTTCATTTATCATAACTGCTTTAACTGAGATTGAGATGCGGTGCTGTGTTACATTACCTAGCTTTAATGTCAAGGGTTTGGGATGTTGTGTCTCTTTACTTGTGTGACTTGTTTTTTAGGGGAAATAGGAGAAAAGAACACCCTACCATGTGCTCTTGTCTGTGCTGTCAGTACCTGGAGATCTTTCGAGAGTTACTGTCTTGAGACCCTTGTGTCTAACTCTTGCTGTACTCAGATTTCATGTTACCAGATTTTTTCCCCCCTCTTGCGTTTGTAAGAAAAGCCTGTGCAAACAATGCTTTGCTGTTTCCAAATGCTGTGAAGTTTTCCTCTTTGCTTCCTGTTTTTGTAGTGTGTTTGTGAAAAGACCTTGTCTTTGCACTGGAGTTCACATTAATGTAAATGTGTTCAGCATCAGCTAGTGTGTGTTGTAGCACGTAGGGACCTGAGTTCTTCTTCAGCATTATTACTCTTTGTTTGTTGTCAGACTAGATTTTAAAAAGACTTGTGCATGTAAAAGTGAAAGTGCAGGCAGTGTTAAATTATGCAGTCATGAGCTTGTTATTTCCCTTCCCCCCAAGTATGCAAGCCAGTTAGTAACCTAGTGATCTATACATGAGGTTTTAATTGGATATATGCCCAGAGTGCAGATTAGTATGGAAAAGCTATAAAAGCATGGGTTCACAAACTTTATTTGACCACGCAAGGACTGTCTGTGTGATCCCATGTGGAATGTGTGAGGGATTCTCAAAACAAAGAAAAACCTTCATGTATTTGGGCAGATAGGCATGTAAACCACAGGATACAGAGGTGATGTCTCTGTGTTAAGGTCAATGCTCTGTTGATTAAATAGGACTTCCTCCACCTACTGTTCACTTTGTGCTTCTTAGGAGTGCTTTAGGTGGAGCAGAGGTGCATCTGTGGCCTCTGTGTAATTTACCTGACTTCTTGGGTCGAATAAAAAAACTTGCTAGTTTTGAAATTGTTGAAGTCTTCTTTTTACAATTGGATGTAATCTTGGCTGCCTTTGGAGGTAAGGGGGGGGGAGGGTGAATCTCCCTGGAGTGAAATGAAAACAAGCAGATGTCTTGACTGCAGCTGGCCAGAGATGAATCATTTCATATAAACTTGCCTGGAGAACATGATCTTATTCCTCTATAAACCTATGCTCCAGAGGGAAAGGAGAATCCCCATTAGTCAATGACACCCTTCTGGCCTAAAGTTCCAGTGTTTCTTAGTTTGCAAATCACATGAAGCACATACAGACTACTGGCTGTATTCAGCAAAGGCTTTGTCAAGTTTGAAAACATTTCTAACATAGATTTTGTTTCTCTTCTGGGATTTTTTTTTTAATGGAAATTATGGTATCCCTCAATGGGTAAAATCAGATGCAGTTGCACCCTTATGTCCCCCAAACCAGTTTAATAATGATAAAATCTCTTTTAAATTGGCATAGCATTGCAATAAATAGTTTGGTTGTTTAGGAGAGCCTTGTTGCAGGTGTAGCTGGCCTTCCTCACTGACCCTTCATGTGCTGGAGAGCTGGAAGGCATTCCGCCTGTCTCAAAACTCTCTTCTTCCCCCTTCCACTTCCCCATGCCTTTCTGTAAAGGGCTGACATGTTCAGAGAGGAGAGTGGTGGCCATGGATCTCGCTGTGGAACGGTGCTGAGCTTGGCTGTACATCTGGGTCCCAGAGTGATCTACTGATGTTGGCTTTTCCAGCCTTTGCCATCCTGTTTCCTCCTGCAGCTTAGGGTCCTGTGCCAGGATAGCTTTACAGTTGATTTGTAATACAGCTCAGCATTGGATATGTGCAGCTCACAAGCCTCCTGTACTTCAGGCTGCCTTCATATGGCTTTTTATTCTCTTTGGCATCATCAGCATGGTTGTATGGCACACTCTTTGGTTGTTCCCTGAAGATGGTGGGATGGCAATGTTATTTCCTGTAGCATAAGCCCTAATCAGCCTGAAGAGTGGAGAGCTGATGGTAACTACACTCAAATAGTCTCAGAAAATAAGGTAACCCTAATTAAAGTTTTGTGCAAGTAGTTTCAGCATTTGATTCCAACCGTTTGCCTGACTAACGAAGACAGGGACTAGTCCTTAGCTCTCTGCCTGCAGCAAGAATATGGGAATTGGAGTGACTCATTCTCAGGGACATGAGAGTGGGAATGAGGCGCTGCTGTGGTTGCAGATAATTCCCTGGAAGTCTCTGTTGTGCAGAATGCATTAATTGAAGAGATTCATGAGCTGCTTAATGTCACATCACTTAATTTCCCCATCAGAGAACTGGAAGCCTCATCTGTATAGGCAAAAGCAGGAATTTTCTGGTTTTGAGTAAATCTTAACCTTTGTAAAAGAGGTTGTAAGTGTTGCCCAGCATGCATATCAAACCTGTTGCCATGTAGCTTGGATTTTTTTCTTGCCATCCTATCAGATGAGAGGAGAGAGACAGCAGCATAAAGACATACATTTCTGAACACACAGAACTGAGCAGTGGAGACAAGGAAGGAGCTGTTTGCTGCCAGTTTCTTTGTGAGGTGCAGCAGAAGGATAGATGCTTCCTGGCTGTAACTCTTCACCATCTGCAATGATTGCATTGGTCTCAGAAGTAGCGGCCTGTCTTTATATTTGAGAGACAAGACGTGGCATAGGAATACCCCTGCAGAGAGCTGGAAATACAGTGTGATGCTGTGTGGTCTTTGCCTGTTCCAGAGCAGATGGGAGCATACGTATCTCTGGGGAGCATACTCTGCAGATAGTAGTGTGTTCCTAGCAGGCTGATCTGATGCGTTGTGTAGGCAGCAGAAAATACCCAGTGCAGCCCACTGTTTGCAGCCTGGAAAGGGGAATGTGCTGCACTTACAGAAATCCTCTACCCTAAATCTGGTTTTCCCCAGTGCCTGTATTTCTGACTCCTGCCAGCTGCAGGTGCAGGTGAGAGCCAGTACAGAACACGTCCTGTGGTATTTGCCATAGTTGCCACGTGGCCCACAGTGAAGACACTGCTTCGGCCTGAGGTTTTATCCCTGAATTGGTTTTATGACTTAGGAAACACTGCACAGAAAAATACAGTTTAGCGCTTTAATGGCTGTTTGTTAAGAAAAAAGGACCATGCTTTTCTTGCTTTTGACTAATTTATAGTTTTAAAAAAAAAAAAAAAAGGAAAAATCCTGCATCTTGATTGAATTTCTGAGTGTAAAGTGTTCCTGAAGGTGATTGTCTCTTAGGTCTTTTGATCTGACCCTTGACTGAGGAGAGCTGCTCAGTGAGAGGAGGAGATTGCCTTTCCTGTGGCTCTATGTGCCACTGCTGTCCTGAGTTTTGGGAGAATTGATGAGACCTTAGGGCTGGGCTTAGACTCCTTTGGTCTTTCTAGCATCTAATTCCACCAGGAGGTAACAGTGGTTTCAGCTCATGGATCAAACTTGCGTCTGCTATGAACAGCCATAATGTGCTAGCTGCGCTCTCTGTCTGTGGCAAGCTGGTTAAGTAATCAGAAGTACCTTTTAGATCCACTAATAACCGAGTTTTCCTTCATCTATGCCTTTGGGAACATTTCAGTACTTCGCCTGGCAGTGTATCCCTACTCTGAATCGTGTGCAGAAAAATGTCTGATGCAAATTAAACAAAATGACTTGCGAGTAAAAGATCAAGTCAAAACACTGTCGAGATGAAAGTCATTGAGTTGATGGGTGCAGTCTATATGTGACTGGGAAACCTTTAATGATGCCAGGAGAAAAAATTGACCATAGTAGACAAAGTTCCACTGAGGTTTCTGCGACTTAAAATGAAAAATCATCTCTTTATCCCTGTTATTTATCATTTCTGTGGTCACATGGCACGAGCCATTGCGACATACGGAGTCGTAGTAGAGTATGCAGCAGGCTGCTTGTTTCAGTAAAGCCTGGCTTGAGACTAAATCTAGGAAAATTAAGGTGGGGACAATGGGAGTGAAAAAAATTATTCTTCTGGCATTGTATTTGTGGCTTGGCACTTCTAGATCCTGGGAGTCTATTCCATTGTTTCTACTCATAGCATCTTTCTCTCTTGTTAGGAATCACTATGAGTGATTTGGCATCTGTACCATACTAGTAAAAACAATCTTAAGTATTACTAATTATCAAATTGTGTAAACTGGCAGTCACTGATTTGAGGGGATGGAATAACAAACATAAGGACGATGTGAATTCTTCATGGACTGGCAATGTATGTCAGGGAAAGAGCTGCTTTATTTGTCTGGTGCTGGATTGCTTTGGTGTGTGCACTTTTAAATAAGCAGTGCTTTAAGAAAGTGCATCAGTTGCTTGAACTGAAGCCTGTACCTTGGCTGAAAAAACAGTGTTATTTTATCTAAGTGTGTGTATTGTGGCATGAAATCATTGTGAAGAGAAGATGCTGTCATATTTTCCCTGTTGTCTCTATCTGGCTTTACTAGGTGGGAAAAGAAACCATTAACTGGTTATATGGAAAGAACCTTCCTGTGCCCTGTTGCCATTCATTCCTTCCTCCATTCATTTGTAAGTTATCATGGCTCAGTGTGAGAACAAAGCAGCCAGACTGAGATCCAGCAATAGTGATGGCTTTCAAAGGTTGGCACTTGTTTTTGACTTCTGTTGTTCTTGAGAAAACAGTATTTTTACTTTTTCTTTTCAAGAGTAATCCACAGCAAGGTACTCAAACAAAACAAGGTACTTGGACTCATTTCTGAAGAGAGGATTTTTTTGGGAATGTTCTATTGGTTCACACTGTTTTGACTGCCCTTTAGGATGGATGGATGTGTGTGTCTAATTCAGTTGAGAACTAGACAGAATGGTTCTCCCATTGCTTTGATTCTTTTATTTTCTGAGTGTACCATCCCACATCAAATCTTACAGAATGCCTGTTTCCCTGTGGAAGGACAACCTTTAAGTGGAGAGTTGGTGTTCTGGGCAGTGTATGTCCAAGATACCTGTAGATCCTAGAGGAAGAGCAGGCAGCCTCAGGAACAATAGGGAGGCTTCAAAAAAGCAGTGTTAATTTGTGCCAAGCTGCTACTTTTTTTTCTTTTGGTTGTCATAGAAATGTGCCAGTCCCCGTCTCTCTCAGATGAGCTCACTAAATGAATGGCTGTGCAGGATGAGTCTGGTTTCAATGAAGATGTTTATACTTGAAGAACACAGATGGACTTAAACCACAGCCCAGAATCTAAACACCCCTGAGCGCCTGGGGGAGGGGAGCGATAGGAAATGAAATCTGGATTTTAGAGTTCAGGCCTGCTTCTGTCCTCCTTGATTTGGCTTTCTGAGTTAGTATAGGAAAGTAGGAGAGGAATATTTTCTGCAGTAAAGAGGGTTTGTTTGTTGGACTTTGAGGGAGAAGATGATTTTATATTTGTTCCGATCCCATTGGGCTGGAAGAACTTTCCTGCCCAGATGTCTTTGCAGGTCTGTCACTGCTGAGGTTAACTGTTTGCAGAGATGTTACTCCCTGTGCTGTCTTTAGCAGGTAGTGTTCTGTCATTTCAGTACTTCTGTTACTGTCTTTTGAAAGAAAATATTTTGAATGAAGGCGAACAACCTTACCTCCTGTGCCGCACGTAAAATCACAGAATCGTAGGGGTTGGAAGGGACCTCGAGAGATCATCGGGTCCAACCCCCCTGCCAAAGCAGCTCCCTACCTCATATTGCACAGATAGGCGTCCAGACGAGTCTTGAATATCTCCAGAGAAGGAGACTCCACCACCTCCCTGGGCAGCCTGTCCCAGGGCTCTGTCACCCTCACTGTGTAAAAAAAATGCTGTGTGTGGACTTGGTAGAAGTTCATACTTAAATTTTGCTGGTGAAAATGACTGCAGGCAGTGGAGGCAGCATCAGACCTATGAAATACCAAAGAATTTGCAGACAACAGAACTAATAATCTTCCACGAGCAGTGTTTTTGAACAAATGTAGTGCAGTAAACCTTGTGTACTGTGCTGAATGGGGCAGGGTTCAGTGCTTGCAGAAATGTCATTTGCAGGATTCAGTTTCTGGACTGGTTACTTATAAGTCTGTGATTTATTTTTTTAAATTATTTTATTTTGAAGTTCAAAGAAGGCCTTTAATTCTTTATTTTCATCTACGTTTGGCACAGTCAGAAAGCCTCAAAGGAGCTTAGGTATAAAATGACGACAGCTACAGTATCTCCAGGGTTTTCAGGTATCTGAATGATTTGTTTATCTGGCTGACTTGCTTTCCTCAGTTTTCTATTCCTGGAGCTGGACTGCCGGAAATGATGCGTGGTGCTGAATGCAGAATAGTCTGTACTGTGTGAAGGCATGTACTTGGAAGAATGGGATACTCTGTCCTATTAATGGGTATAAATAAAAAAGAATATGGAATAAATGAAATACTGGCGCTTGTTATTTTTTTAAAGCATCCACAACAAGGGGAAGGAGGGAAGGTAGGGGAAGGTAGCATCCTTTTAAATGAAATTCACCTTTACCACAAGTTTTCACTATTGGAGAGCACTTCAGGGACTTTCCACTCAGACCAGTTTGAGTGCCATATGACTTTGGTCAGAATGTTGAATTCAGCTGTGCAGACTCTTCTCCTGAAACTCTTGGTTTCGCTGTTACTTCCTCTTAAGTGTCCCACACAAACTTGCAGTGGAACAGAGGTTGGGCTAGAATTGCCTTGTCTTTTAATGAAAAATATTTATTTTAAGGTAAGATGAGTTCTTCACGTGGAACAGGCTTTGGGAAGTGCAGTTTCTATGCTGAAAAATTCCTCTTCTGCTAGCCTGACCCATGTTTCAAGGGATTTTAAAAGGTCCCTGCACTTTGTCCCAAGACCCTGATCTGTCAACTGATCTCGGCCTCAGAGAGGGATAAGGAGACTCATCAGTTACAGTTAGTGGAGGTGTGATGTCTTGCAGGTGCATGTCATGCAGATGTCATGCTGTGCATCTCAGCACTTCGCTAGCACTAATTATCACACAGCTCCAGCCAGTTCAGAAAACTGCAGAGACACAAAAATCCTGAATAAAACCAAACCAGCTGATTTTTCCATGATAAAGGAAAATGCCAGAGTTAGAATGTCCATCTCCAGGGACCGCAGGGCCTGGAGCTCTGCTGCTTCTCCATCTCTGCTGCTGAATCCAGCCCTCTGGGCAGAGTGCTTGGGAGCCCTGTGTGCTTTCCTATTGAGAGATGGTGTTAACAGGCTTTCTTACTGGGGCATTTATTTAAAGGGTTAATCAATTAGACATCATCAACTGGAACTTTTGAGACAAACTAATTTATAAAACTACTTGGTTTTCTAATAGAGCACTTGGAATAATTAATCCTGTATTTCTTCTAGTTTTGTAATAAATACCAGAACTTGACAATAGCTTTTTCTTTTCCCAGATCCATCTCCTTCCTTCATTTTTTTTTTTTTGTAACAGCCTTCCCGGAAAGGGAGTGCACAACTGATTACATGGTATTTAAGGAGCTATAAAGTGATCAGCATGACAATTGCCAAATGCATGGAATTACAATGAAAATTATTAAATAACCATTTAAAAATTAATTTTTTCCCCCGGTTTTATCCTAAAACCACAATATTTGAGAAGGAAATAAGTATTTTTGGGTTAATGCCACTGTGTTAATTTAAAACTGTGTGTCAAAGCAGGAGTACTGAATGACCAGAGAGGCTGTGTTGTTACAAGACACATTGGCTGTCCTACTTGTGTGAGAAGTTTGTAGTGATGCTACAGGAGTAAGAATTAGCACTTTCGCTGTTTGGAGCATTGATGCAGTGCAGTTCGAAACTACTAGTTTCACTATAGGAGCATTCACTTTTTATCTGAGATCATTAAAATCATCTTGTTTTTACTTTTGTAATTGGCTTGGGTTGCCCTTCTTGGAGGAGGGGAGGCTTTGGGTTTTTGTTGGTTTTTTTTAACTTTTAATTTGAAACACAGTTTTAACATTTGGATTGTTTGAAACAGAAACAAGAGAAGTCCCAACATGAGCAGAGAATATTTTTAAAGGAATTTATGGCTCTAAGTTCCTAACACAGTCCAGATGTCTCCTATCTCTGCTCTTTCTGTAGCGTTTTCTGGCGCAGTGTCGTTGGATTTTGAACTTGGTCCAAGCTGTGTGCCAAGTCCTGAAATAAAGTAAATCAGTGAGTTGTTCTTGGACGTTTCTCCTTAATCCAAACCAACCCAAATCAAACTTTAGCTCTGACCTCAGGACTGCACATTCAAATATTTTCCTTTGCCTCCTCAGTTTCAAAGTAGCAAAAGCAGGAGATTACCACTTTGCAGTATTTAAACAGAGGCTTGTGGGACATCTGTGCAGCTGAAGCAACTGCGTTACTTGCGACCCAGAGCCTGTTAAATGTTTGCCAGCACTGTGGTCTTTGTCATTACTCCTGTTGTCGGGTTGGGATGCACGATACAGACCCACTGGAAAAGGATTTATTTGGAGGCGTGCATGGTGTCAGCAATTAGACAGCAACCAAGGGAAACACTCGGTAGTGCTCTTTTACAAATGTCTTGAAAGCCTAGATGTCTTGAAAGTCATGGATAGGAAAAGCTCAGTAACCCCCAAAACATCAGAACTAAGCTCTAGGATAAACTGACGGTGCTTTATCTTTCCTTATGCAAGCACTTGTCTCCATTGTATTTAAGCACTCCACTGAAGTTGGCCCAGCAAATAATCTGTGATGGAAGGGGCCACCTATTGCTGTTTAAGGTTTTAGTGACAGCACAGCAGCTTGTGGGGAAAAATGTTTTGGGAAGGTAGTGTTATTTTAAGCAACAGTTTAGTTGCTGGGACGAAGGAAACTTAACAGTATGTAAAAAAAATTTCTTTGAAGAACACCAGCAGGTTTGAGATCTACTGGTTTAATGTTTAGCTTGTATCTTCTGATTGGCCGAGTTCAGTGAAGTTTAATTAAACTGTATCTAACCCTTTGTTAGACCCAGCTTTCGCTGAAATTGATGTTGAGACTTTCCTTTGGCTTAACGGGCTTTGCACTGGGTCCTCAAATGTGTGTGATCTGCTGAATGTTTTGGTGTAGCTGATATCCTTGGTACAGGCAGTGGTTGAAACAGGTAGGATGCAGGAGTCTGGAGGTGTTTCAGACAGTACCATCTTGCAGTGCAGAATGAGAGTTTCCAGCATGTCCTGTGTTGGCCTTCAATTATGTTTTGGGGTTTCCCGCTACAATTGTATATGTGTATTTGGCTGCTCAGGGAATACTAATACAGGACTATTCTGTAGAGTAAAAGAAAGCTCCTTTTTAACAAAGGAGTAGCAGTGACCCTGTTTGGTAGGAACACAACTAGGAAGACTGACTTGCGTGACTGAATCCTACTGAATCCAGTAGGATTTCTGTAGTTTCGTTAATCAGTTTTGTTCCCTCCGGTCTTTGAGCCAGTGTATGTATCTCTGGCTGGACTCTACATAAACATGAAATGCGTAACTAACAGATCCTGCTTTGGGGCCAGAGAGCACAAAATTTACTTTTCAGAAGTAGCCAGAACAGCCACGTGCATAAAAATAATTAATGATTTTCATGATTAATTCCCCAACTTGAGCTAAAGGTTCACTGGCACGTTCACATGCTACGTGGTAGCAGTTGGACATGCAATTACAAAGTTGTGCAACAATGAATACCAGGGACAGCAGTAAATGAGTTTTTACAGGGAAATGCCATAAAAAAAGGAAAGATTTCAGCCCTGGCATGTCCTGTAATTCTTTCATCACTTAGCAGTGCTTTTGTATAACACGCGGCTTTGTTTCCTGTGAGATGCTGTGTTTGGTGCTCATCTCTTGGACGTTCAAGGACTGTGTGGAACACCAGACATGGATGGACCAGTCACCCTAAGCTTCCCTTGCCTGTGCACTGTGCACAGGTTTCCCCCCTACCCCCGAGTGTGGACCTCATCTGAACTCCATGTCAGAGCCTCTTTGCTCTGTCTGTTGGCTCCTCTCACAAAGGCTGTACCTGGTTGTTTTGAAGAGTGACCTTTCCATCAGGGCTGACCTGCTCAGCTCTCTGGCATGGGATCAGGAAACTGATTCCTGACTCAGTCCTGGTCTTTTGCTGCTGGTGAATTGTAGCACCCGCAGCTGAACCACTGTGATCTGCATGGTGCACCTGGATAGGTGAAACTAGGTTCTCTGTCACATCAGGAAGGATGGAAAAGTAAAGGTGCTCTGTCCTGGAGGAGCTGAGCATCAGCCTGCCAGAGCAGGAGGTTTTGTTTTCTGTATTGCTGCTCAGAACTTCTTGCTCACTGGAAACAGCTTAGCAGAGATGCTGGGAGAAAGGCTGCAGGGTGCACAATCGTCATATGTGTCTTGCAGATAGATAAAAACTGCTCAGGAGATCTTCTGGCCTTCGAAAGGGGATGGTGGGAGATAAAGTTCTGTCAGGGGACAATGATAAAAGAACTGAGGCTGAAAATGAAAGAGCTGCTGGGTGATAAGAGGAAGCTCCTCTGTTTTGAGAGCTGGACTTCAGCTAGATAAAAATCGTAAAAGCCCTGTGCAGATCAGTGGAGAAATGGTCTCTCCTTCTGCCACCCAGGCAGGAAGCAGTTCTCATGCTTCCCTGGCAGCAAGATTTTTGAATGTAGGAAACCTGATAGTGTGTCTGCTTAACTACGAGACTTTGGCCTGGTGCCCTTTCTGGTTTCCTTATGGAGTAAGTGCAGTGATGGGAAGAATGTGCTTCTACACATGTAGTCATCTCGGTGATAGTAAACTGTAACACTGATACCCTGTTTAGCCTACCTCTGCCTGCAGAGCCTTTGCCACGGTTCATGGGGGTCACCGGCAGGGTAACAAGAAGTCTGCTTTAGGGTGTGAGTGCAGAAGAGAAACCAGAAGTGAATTTTGGTTTTGTTTTGAGGGTTGGGGTCATTTTTTTTTTTTTTTTGAGGAACTGTTTGTTTGTTATAAACTGTCAACCTAACACTAATACATGTTATTCTGATTTACTCCCTTGAGACTTTCACAGTGACTTGCTAACTCACAAGCAGAAAGCCTCCACTATATGCTAGCAGCAGCTTTCACAGATTAACCCATTTTAACTGTACATAATGTGGCCAGTTTGCCTGTGGAACATAACGAGTGTTTGGGTGTTTAAAAAGCTGTACTGTAACCATTCGAATGACTTGGAGTAGATGGATTAAAAAAAAACAAACCATGACTTTTGGAGGGTTCCCCTTACAATTTACATTTGTAAAATTGCTTTAGTATAATTTTGCATGATGTTCAGGGCACTGGAAGGGAATTTAAATAACACAAGTAAGAACAGCTACCCACTAGGAAGCCCCAGTCTGTATGTGCGACTGATGGCTTACTGAATTGAATTTGTAAAGCCTACCAAACAAAAGCAGAATGTTTTGAATTACAGAAATGTAAATTGAAAATATGAAGGCGATGAGTTTGTACTGGAGACAAAAGACTCTTCTGAAATTGTGAGAGAATGTTTTTATTTTATTTTAATTTTAATGTTTGTATTTTGTTTGTTTTTGTTTGAGGTATGTGTTTATAAAATCAGCTTGCTGGAAATGTGTGCTAATTCCAGAGTTTGCTTTCTGGCAGTCCCAAGCGGAAATAAAACTGTAGGTGTCAAGCACGCTTAAAATGAATTTAAGATCCTGAGGAAGCAACAGCTAGGTCTCGTAGGTCTTGATACTGCAAAAGTACTGCATGCTCTGAAATCCTGTTAGAGATGGACTGCCCTGCAGTGTGCATAATTGGAGCCAAGAAGCCATCAAGCTGGGTAGATGAGCAGTGGGAAGTGATTTGGCAAACACTCATTTCATCACGACAGAGCTATTCGTGATGGTGGATGCTTACAGGAGCCTTGTGCCTCTGCCCTGAGCTGCAGCCACACACAACTGCAGTGTAGAGGCCTGAAGCAAACCCTAATTAACTGGGGGGAGATGCTTGGATTGGCTGCATGGGCCTTTGGATTAAATCTTGAGACTTTAGTTCTGAAGAAGACTTTTACTTAGTGTACAAATAATGTATGCACTAAAGAGCATGATTTCTCCCAGTTGTTCTTATTGGAGAGTGCTTTGGTTTTCTGCTGGGAAGCGCAGTGTGCAAGGAAGAATATTTCTAAACCATTTTAGAAGTTTTGTCTGTAGTACATATCTATAGTACAGGTGGCAAACTGCTTCCTGGGGTGGTGTCATACAAAGGAGTGTTTCTTAGTACTCATTGAGATTGTCTGGTGTAATTCTACCATTCTTAATATACCCATCATGGACTGTACCCCAGTAACCTGATAAATCATGACGTGGTTTCTCCTGATGTGCTTTGTCACTGAGCAGTATGGCCTGTGTGTCTTTGGGGAAATGGAGCCATACACTCTTGTCCAAAATCAGATCCAAATCTGTGTCAGAGCAAGAAGTGGAAGAAGAACTTAAGAAGTCCAACTTAAATAATGGAACTGAATGAGTATTGGGGAAAAAATGTCTTGTACACAGGCATTTCTAACCTCAGTGCAACCTTATCTTCATATAGCAAGCCAGTTGTTATTACAGACACAGTGATTAAGAACTTTCAAGTCACGTTGTGTTGGAATTGTACAAAGATTTAAAAAAAAAAAAACCCAAACCAGCAGCTTGTTCTTAAAAGAATATTCCCTTCTGGAAATGCTCAAGAATTCTTCTTGAATTGTTCCAACACCCCCTCCATCATGAAGGTTTTTTGAGAAAGGATGTTTCTAATATTTGGTGACAGGTTTATATCTTCAAATCCTTATACAAACATAAAATAAAGCATTTAACTACATGCTACTGGAAAATAAGGTTCAGTGTTTCAACTGTAACACTTCATTCAGCCTTTTTCTCCTTCCAGTCCCATTGATAAAAGGATTCAAATAAAAGCATGTTTTTTAGTCATGGCTGACTTGCTCTATGGCGGGGAAGGTGTTTTCTGATCCTCTGCGCCTTATTAATCTGTTTTTCCAGTCATATGCATGAATGTATAATAAAGGCCAGGAAAATGGGTCAGGATCAGTCAGTGTCTCTTATCGCCAGTGCTGCCAAAACGCCTCACTTGTCAGTTCCTACCTTGTATAACTTTCTAGTTGTTGCTTGTTTGTTGTTTCTTTATCTCTGGAGGTCAGAGATGAAATTTAGAAAGCAGGTTTTCAGCTTGCCTGATGAATACGTTGTTACTAATTTCCATGTGGTACCAGTTAAGCATTTCTTCCATTTCAAGAGTTGTATGGGTAAGCCTGTGTTTCTGTCCCTTGGGGAATGAATTGGAAAGCCCTCTAGTAACAGTAAAGGGTAAATTAACAGTATACCTTACAGTGTTGAAGGGAGAATAAGAAAGCAAGTGTTGGGAATTTACCTGAAATTACCTTGTTAAGAGGGACTGCAGCAAGGAATGAGAGTGAAGAGAGCTTTTCTTGTTGGGAAACTCACAGGATGAATGTGAGGTCAGCTGTGGTGTTTTCTTCGTTTCAGTGAGTCAGATTTTTGTTCTGTTTGTTTGGGTCTTTCAAGGAGCAGCAGAGGACTGATAAGCATGGGGACTGGAAACTCTTGAAAATGAAGCCATTTTCTCCTCAGGAGGAATTTTAGTGCACATGGGAACTTGCTCTGACCAGAATTGCAGACGTTCAATGGCGCTGGGTTGTTAGAGTCGAGGGCATTCATCCTCCTTTACCCTGAACAGGGTTTTGCTTGCGGTCATCCTGAGCAAATCCTTGTGTCTTTATTTGTACGGTTTTTACTGCATTAGGCAAATAGCGTTCAATAAACCATGTTAACTTTATGTAGCTGTTAAATACACTGACCTTTAGTATCGGTTTGCACAAGCCGTGCACTTTGAGTACCACTGAAATACCGTGGCCGATTTGAGCAAGTAGCTGTTCTGCAATCAAAATGTGACATTTCTGTTACTGCACAGATGCTTCATCAGCAAGAGTGCCACTGTTTCCCAAAACTACTTCTGTCTTTCCGTCTCTTGATGCTTTGGTGTGGTACCATTTCTCTTTCAGTCTTTGTTTCCAAACCTGAAAAACAGAAATAAAAATCCTGTGTCCTCAGGAATAACCAGGTTAATATTTGCTGAGTGCTTTGAAGCTGTATGATCCCATGATATACTGTACAGGGTCAACGTGACTATTGCTAAATCACACTCTAGTCAGAATTACAGTCATTAATAGCTCAGAGTCTGGGGAAAGAGTCACTGCAAATACTGTAACAGCTACTTTAACTATTTCCTTTTAAACAAACAAAACCTCTTGACGTTTCTGCTGAGCAAAATGTAATGGCTTAACTTATTAAAATGCTGCAGAGTTTGTTGGTCCTTCGTGGCCACAGCAGCCTTTTCATCGAAATCACCTGATTTGTGAAATTCCACCAAAAATTATGGCAGTTCTTCAGCTCAGTGGATTTGGAGAATGGCTTTCTTGCTTTTACTCAAGTTTGTGCCCTGAGAACATCCAAGCTACAATAATTTAGCAACAGAAGAAAAGGGGAAACTAGATTCAGTGACGCATGTTCAATTCTACTTCCCATTCCCAGTGCCTTGGTGTTGGGTTTTCAGCACATTAATCAGCTTTATGGAGGGAAATTCCCTGTTTTAACAAAATTTAACTCTACATTTCCTGATGGGTTGATGCTACTGTGCCAGGTATCCTTTGAGAGATGAGGAACAGGGGAGAGACTGGTTTCTGATGGGATACATTCAGGCAGCTGTACTAGGGGCTCAGTTTCACCATGACAAATGCTGTAGAAGAGGTATTTTTGACTTCAGGACCTCTCTGTGCGATATGCGTTGCGCCTCTTGAGATGAGAAGAGTCCATGAATGTTCTGCGAGGGAATGATGGGAGAGGGGGCACCCACAAGAGCCAAGTTCTTGGCTATAGAAATTACTTCACATAAACTTTTCATGTCTTGGTTTTGCCATCTGTAAAATGGAGGCAATTTCCCCCATGCTTTACCATCTAACACTAGTGATCAAATAATAGAAAAACAAAGCCAAAATCAGCCCTGAAAGAAATAGAGCAAAGTGAGGTTGGAGAAGCAATGATGCTTTTTCTGAGGTATGAACAGGTTAGAAATTCTTCAGTCAACACTTTCCTTTGTTGGTTTTGGGTTTTTTTCAAGACAGAAAGTTTTTCCATAGGGAAAATGGGTGAAAATATTGCAAATAAAAATACAACACTAGAAGAAAGAGCAGAAATATTCTAGTTTAGTTAAAATCTGTGTAAAGTGTGGGATTATATTCTCTGCAGACAACTAAGAAAACAAAGCTGGTTGCCAGTCGAATGTATGTTTGGATAAGCGTATGTTTGCGAGTGAGAGGAAGTGGGTTAGTCCTCTCATATAATTCTTCTTTCGTAGCTCTCTGTTGTGTGAACTGTTGTTAGAGATACACAAGGTGAAAGGTTTGTTAGTCAAAGGGATTCAGGAAGTTGATTTAAATTGAGAGACTAACTCAGATCTTACTTACAGCCATCTCTTTTCACCGACTAGAAAACAAAAAGGAAAAAATCCACCCGAACCCCCTACTTACTCTTAGCTAGAATTAACTATGGTAGGCAGCCTCATTTTGTTTAGTTTTTCATCTCAACTGGAGCTCTGATGCTGCTGAGGACTTGTAATTAGGAGGACTCCTCTCCCAGATTCACATGTGGGATGCAATGAGCTTGGAGATAGAGGGGTGAACTTTACTTGTTATTGATCATGACCAGGCCTGAATACATGTCTCTAGGATCTGTGCTGCCTTCTCTTTTATTCTTTTAATTTTATTTTGTCCTGTTGTGATGATTCTGATTCGATAAAAAAATAAAAATACTGAAAAACACCAAAAGGAGAGTTACTGGTGTGTTATAGCTAAGGCTTCTGTTCATGATGGGTTTCTCTCACGATTGTGCTCAGGAACTGAAAGTTTCCAAGGATGCAGTTTCATGGTTTGGTTTAAGCCTGACTTAATCTGTGCTGGAAACAGCAAGGATATCTCCCCCCAAAATTGCCATGCAGTCCCATCCCTCTGGTACACCTGCTTGACTTGTGTAGCTGCATAGCTAGACTGAGGACACCTGAAGATATTTTACATTGTTTCAGTTACTGTAGGGTTAAGTTTTGGCCCTTAGTTTTCAGCATAAGTTGCAAAATTTATGTCTTTAATTTCCTTGTGAGTGGGTAGGAGTTGAGGGTACTCAGACCTTACGGGAAGCCCTTGGTGTTTTTCAGGATTAGACCACAAAGTGGTGTGGTGATTTGCACAGTGTACGTATTTAGATCCGCCTGAGGTATTTTGGGTAGAAGATTATTTGGGGAGAAGTGGGGGAGTTCCTGCTTTCCTGGTACGGAAAAAAAAATTAAAATAATTTCTCATAACTTCAGGCTCTGAAGGTTTTGTTTTAGCAGTTTGGATGTGATTGGGTGTATCGTGTGAGGAGAGAAATGGTGTTTATCTAAGATGCACAGCAATGAATGACAGGACAAAGGTTAGGTGTGTGCTGAAAAGACTGGGCATCGATTTTCTAGAAATGGTCTTTGAAAGCTATAGCTATCAGGGAGCAGAGACCTCTGCCTACACAATTAGGCATGTTTTGATCAAAAGTCACTGGAAAAGCTGTGTCAGTCTCAGTCTTAATCTCTTACACAGTGATGATAATACTGTCAGCTTTCTCTTACTTTACTGGAATAAAGTGTTGTGTTAAAGTCTGGCTGGGTGATTTTGCATGGACTTCACCCCGTATTTAAGGTAATTGCTGCAATATATTTCTGCCTGAGAATAAATTGATTTCTGAATGGCATAATTATTTCTTCACCGCTTATCAAACTGGTCTCTCCAGGCAGTTTGTTTAAAGATCAGATCCTTTTCGCTCACGGGGGCACTGTGGGAAGGTTTGTTGATGGATTAGTAAACAATTAAAAAATCCAAGATCAGAATCAACACTGGGCTTCATGACATGCAGTCTGCTAGGTATTTATTTTGACTGCCAGGTTTAATTAAGCTTTGAGTTCCCTCACTTTTTAAGAATAATGCATGTTCTTAGAGTGGTAACTTAAGAGCATTTAACACACACCTTTCGCAGTTCCATCCACAGCACCTGTGTGAGCAAGCTCTACATGCTAAAGCAAACCCCTGATGCTTCAGTCCTGCTGAAAAGCCCCAATATCCCTCTTCCTGCTTGGTCCATCCATGCTTCGTTCCAGGCTTACTGAGCTGCCTTTGATAAAAACAAAAGCAAGGGAGAAGCAAGAAGTGGATCTGCTGACAGCTATGACAGAGATCAAATTCCAAGCCAGGCCATGGGATTCCTGAAAAGGGGCTACTTAAACAGGACTCCCCTTTGATTAATTGGAGATAGGGTGACACCTTGGACGTCAGAACTGTATTTGAGCTTGGAATCAGATGCAGAGGGTCAAAGAGGTGAGATGCTTAGGGGCCGAAATGTGATCCCTGCCGCTTCCCTCCCTCCCTTCTCCCCTTTCTGGCTGTTGTACAGACCTGCAGGTCCTGCTCATGTGGCTTCATTTTGCTTTCAGCACTAGCTCTGCTGACCCTCAGTTCAGAAACTTGCAGCAGAATTGGTTGCTTCCCTGCACTAGAGGTGTTTCCTAGTAGTGCTGCCCTAGAAATCAAAGTTCTTTACAGCCATGCAACCGCCTTGGTTCAGGCTTCGGAAACTTCCACACGTTGCCCAACTAGCTTTTGAAGACTTGCTTATTTTGCCCCAAGCAAATTTCTCAAGGACAGTGTTTTTTGAGTGGTTACTCACTTTTGCTTATTTTCCCTGATAGCAATTATTCTATATGGTGTGTGGTTTGGCTTTTATTTGTTCAAGTGCAGATTGCCAATATTAAAAAAAAAAGAAAAAGAAAAAAGGAAGGTCTGTGGAAATGAAGTTTTACTGCCTTCCGTTCCTTGCTAGTGGATGCTGTGGAGAAATGCAAGGAAACAGCCTACAGAGTAGAAGTAAATTTAGTTGAAAAATTAAAAATCTCTGCTTTCTTGATATCTCCACTAGAAGAATATTTTATCTCCTTACTTTTACCCTTCCCTTGGGTGTGGGCAGGTTTACTTTAGCGAGACTGCTGACCCAAGATGAAAGACTTGGGATGGAGTTCAGCTTACTTGACTTCCAACAGTACAAAGCTTGTTGTGAGGGTGTCTCATTAATCCAGTCCTCTAAAATACTTACGGTGTCAGCTGAACTCAGTGGCTGCTGAGAGCAATTCACACTCTCTGGGTTAATCGTTCAATGTCCAAAGGGCAGTCAGTCACGTAGTGGGGACTCAAACCAGGTGTTTATGGAGCATGGATGCTTTTGGGCTGTGCTGGTTACAGTGAGGCTACCTTTCTGCAGCTGTTTTTTCTGGTTTTGATGATAACCTGATCGTTGATAACCTATAGATTTAGATGCTATAGGTTTGGTGTGTTTTGGGGTTGGTTTTTTTTTTTTGGTTCGTTGGGGGTTTGCTTGTTTTGGTTTTGTTTTTTTTAATTGGATCTGTGTGTTGAGTTCTCTGTCCCCAGAGACCATGCTGGTCTGCAATGTCCTGGGGAGACCAACTGACAGTACTAAGGTTTCTAAAACATGCAGAACCCTTCTTTGTAAGGCAAGTAGATTTCAGAGGTATTTATGGAGGCAGTTTTGAAACTGTATGAAGACCTCCAGAGATGAGGAAATTAACTAAATAACAAAGCTTTTACATGGTATCTCATTGTGAGTTTGGACTGCTTTGGTGGTGACCAGAAGCTTTCAGTATGTAATGACTTCAGCTGTTACC
Organism: Porphyrio hochstetteri; assembly: GCA_020800305.1. Lineage (NCBI taxonomy): Eukaryota > Metazoa > Chordata > Aves > Gruiformes > Rallidae > Porphyrio > Porphyrio hochstetteri. The sequence goes on along the minus strand of CM036918.1, from coordinate 7,896,971 downwards.
AACACTATTGTTTGGGAGTGTTTTTGTCAATTTTTGATATTTTGATTACTGAAATGCCCCAAAAGTATTGCCTCTCACTGAGTATCGCAGCAGGCTGGTAACGTGCCTGATAAATTTTCTCCTGGGCAGATTTGAGAAATGTTAACAGGGACACTGTGAGATGATGGTAGTCCTTTGGCAGGTGTTTCTCCACATAGCTGCTGCTTGGGCTGCTTTTCAATCGCTGTTTTTCAGAGTTCAGAGTAATAATACGTAAAACATCCTATGGAATTTCTCATAAGCACACACTCAAAGGCTAACCGTTGGGGGAGCATAAATTACTGCATGTGTTTTGGAGCAGTGTCTTGGGAATCATGACTATGTTTTTGTTAACAGAAGAATCCTAAGTCCAGATCTACACTAAAAAGTTTGGGAAGTGATTTAGTACAGCGAATAACTCTGTTCCCTTGACTTAGTGTTGCTAAAGGGTGGGGTGCTTTCAGTAAATTAAAGCGACCTTGTTTTAAAGCACATTTAATGGAGGTGATCCTGCATTGAAAACTGTCAAAAATAAAGACCTCTTTGGAAAAAAGAGGCAAGCCATGTTTGTGTTGTAGCCAAAAGGGCTCTCTGTGGCAGTGTAGTCTCTACAAAAGAAATAGTTATGCAAAAATACACATTAAGAAGAACATGGTTAAGGAATTTGATTCATTATCTGACCATAATGACCAAAGCTTGAACCCAACATGCAACCAAAAGGCCATTTTAAAAGGGGGGGGAGGGGGCATAAAAGGCAGCAGAAGTGTTTCTTTTAGGTTACCTGTGGCCAAAGGCCTTTTCACCGTTCTGCATGCCATAAATGAGGTATCAGGGAAGTTGCACGGGGTTCTTCCAGTCGCTACCAATCTTTAAAAGCCCATTCCAAACCCACAGGCTTTTGTCAGCCGGTTTAAAGCCTTCTTTAAGATAAGGTTTGAGTCTGGCTGGGGAAAGAATGAGGTTCTGCCCCTTATGTGATATGACTGCTGCTGTACTTGGATCACAGAATCACAGAATTGTAGGGGCTGGAAGGGACCTCAAGAGATCATCGAGTCCAACCCCCCAGTGTATGGCAGATGACCAGGGACTGTAGCAGGAGGCTGTATTTTTGTGTAATGACCATGGGAGCAGATTGGTAACTCCGTAAGCTTGGTTATTCTCTTTTGAAGGAGCCTTATAGTTTTCACTGATGATGCTGAATCATATCTAGTCATCTGGTTCTGGACTTGGTTGGCTTTCTTTTTTTTTTTTTCTCCTTTCTTTTCCTTTCCTGGCTTTTGAGACTGGCCTTAGAATAAGCCTTGAGTGGCAGCTCTCTTTGTGGCTGGATCCTTATTTGTAAAAATGAACAGTACAGCAAGAGTTACCATGGAAGCCATGCAAATGGGATTTCTGGAGCACAAGTTGCAATGACAGGGAGACAGGACTTTTTAAAATAAACCCCTCTTTTTAGCTGTTCTTCCTTGTTTGTAAATGACACATGTTTTTGTTTACATAAATGATCTACACACATAATCCATTATGTATGTTCTGTACTTTGAGCAATCTGTTTTACAGACAGTTAAAAATCTAACTTACTCATTAAATGTTTTAGGGTGGGTTTGGGTTTTTTTGACTGTTGGGAAGATCTCAAAACTGGAGTTGTTTCGTAATCCCCCATCCTCCCACAGAACTGTTTTGCTAAAACTTGGGCTTTCTCTAATGTATGGTTTTCAGGTTTGGCAGCACAGTAGCGCTTTTGTTGTTCAACTCGTGCAACAATAGATGAACGTGAGGCAGACCTATGTGCTGGAAGTAACTCATTTAGCTGTCTCTCAAGCCTTTGAGAGTTTCACACGCTCCTGAGATAGGATCGCTTGTCTGCAGTGCAGTACTGTGAACGAGAATGGGTCATCGGTTCCTAATTGTATTCCCTGTGTCATGGTGTGTCTGCGAGCCCCAGGCTTGGGGCTGAGCACAGGGATAGTCTGTCTGGAGCTTTGCCATCAGAGGGGTATATGATGTCATGCTCACTTCAGGCCAGGGGTCACAGGGAGGTTTTTCCTAATAATCTTATAATGGATCAGTTTGATGCGGTGGTCTTGTAGTATTTTCACTATTATTTTAATATTGGTTCTACTCACTATGCTTTTTGACATCACTGAATACAGCTTTTCTTCAGCTGCTCACACTCAGTTCCAGGGTCTAGCCTGAATGCTCACTGTTTCTTTTAGCCATTATATTTATGGTATAGCACGGAAAAAAACGCTTGAAGATCTAGTGCTTTTGGAAGAATATGCCTGCCCTTTTCTTCCCTTCATCTTGGAACAGCAGTAGACCTCGGGTGGGTGTCTTCCCGTTTTTAGGTGAGGTATTTTGGTAATTACACAATTTATGTATATCCTAGATGAAAATAACATATTACCTAATATAGAACTGTTCAGGAAACAGTATTATGCTGACACTGCATTTTTTCCACTTGTGTCTTGAGGTTGGTTGCTTCCTTCTAGAAGAATACATAACCTTGGATGAGGTTCAACTCCGTGGGTAGTGTCTGATCAGAACAGAAGATAGTCCAGATTATTCCTATTTTATTGAAAAAGCCACACCAGTTTACATCACTGCAGGATACAAGTAGTTAGTAAACTAGCCTCTGAAATAAAAACAAAGTATTTTTTTTTTCTGTATAAGGAGTAAACACAGGACTGGTGCAGCATTGATTACTAACCAGGCTTTGCCTGACATCTCAGAATGTGATTCATAGATAACGACCAGCACAGGGCAGGTGGTTGAAAAGCAAATGAACAGCATTGCCTGGGTTCCTGCCCCTACCATCTTAGTTGTTCTTTTACCACCCAAATACTGACTACTTCTTGGGCTGGTGCTCACTGAGCAGCATGGTCTCCTCTTAAATTAACATTTTGTGCAAGCAATGCTCATACAAAGTGGAATTCAACCCCAAAAAGCTCCATCCTTGGTGACTGCTTTTAACTTCAGCTCATACTCCTCAGGTGTTGAAGGGTCTCTAACCGACATATTTATTGTTTCCTGTTTGATTTAATTTTAGATGAACCAGAAATGGGGTATGGTTTCCATGAAGAACAATGCCAGATGGGTGAAAAAGGAGTTGTTGAGATACATGATAAAAAACAATGTTGTATCAAGTCCTCAGTACACAAATAGAGTAAGTCTTGGTTCCTCAAAAATAGGCAGTGACTGCTTTCACCTTTCTAATTAATCAGTTTCAGGTTAATCAGTTATTACTTCTGCTTGAACATGAACCCTTTGAGTGGGTTTTTACTTTTGGTCAGTTACAGATGATCACTTAGGACATAAGTAATTCTCACATGTCTTATTATGATAACTTTGTCTTTAGCTGAGTGATAACACTGGGAATTTCTCATTTGCAGCTGACTCTATATGTAGTCTCCTGAGCGGTATTTATTTTCTCTTTCCATTTTAGTTTATTTCCCTGTAAAGCAGTATTAATCTTTAACTCTTTGCAGAACAGATTCTGAAAGTATTAGTCATCTGACGTTCTTGCAGTGCCCATGTGGGCTTGTCTTCAGCGCAGTAGTCACTTAAATGAGTACAGTCATGTTGTAGAACTTGGACGGGGAACCGAGTGACTGTGGAGTGAGACATCGGGAGCCGTGCGAGGGAACTGACCCAGCAGAGAGGCTGGCTCAGCAGGAAGTGGTTGATGAGTTGCTTGCATTACAGGGTGAAGATGAAACTTGAGTTGTAGTTAGAGCTTATGAGTAAGAGGAAGGAAAGTCTTTACAGGTGGAACTGGAACATTATTTTTACTCCACAGAACTTGGCTTGTCACTATGTTCAAAACCAGAATCCTGACCTGAAACGCAATAATGCAGTCAGCTGTTCCTAAGTTAATTTAAAGGAGGAAAATGCAATTAAAAAAAATAGAGAGGCAGTGATTAATAATAATTTGTATTAAAACCAGCTTCTCTTGGTCAATATTGACATACTCATTTGAAACTTGTCATTCCAAGCAAGAAGCCCCATGCTGAGAGTAGAAATAGAAGAGCAAAGCAGTGACTTTGCATGTGCTAAACTCAAGCTGTTTGTTTGACTGGGATGCAATTTCCAGGTTGTGCCAGAGTTACAGCAGTTTGGCCTCAAAGATGGTTTTATTGTGGAAGAAGAAACAAGCACCTTGCAAAGGGAGTATGGCAAAAGTCTGTTCAAACGTGAAAACTTAAATTTTTAGACTTTAATTTTTATTGCCTACATTTTTTTTCTTTGGTTTTTTTTCCCTTTTTTTTTAAAGACCCTTTATTGTAATGTAGTTGAATGGATTTTGTAGAGGAACTGGTCTACGTAGTATTTCCTTCTCTCCAGAGGAGCCATGAATTGCTGGAGGCTGGAAAGGTATTACAGGGGAAACTACTGTGTTTCCCTATTCTCAGATTGTTCACTAGAGGTGCATTGATGGACTGTGCTGGAGAAAGTTTCAAGATGTATATGTTGGTGGTCATCAGTAGGGCTTTCTTATTTTCCCTCTCTGCCAGGGAGTTATGGGGGACAATTCTAGCAATGGATGTTGGGTAAGATGACATTTTAAAAAGAGTATTTAGTGTGGGCAAGGTACTCTTGCCAACTGAGGGGAAACTGGGTTTCGAGCCTCTGCTCTGAGGACGTTTCTGCATAACTGAGTTACTGCAAAGTAAGCAGCAGTGAGAAAGTACAGTTAATTAGCTTCTCCTGCGTGATCTCATTTGTACACTAATAAGGCCTTTATAAAAGGCAGAGAATTGGACAGAACAAAATATTGAACCTGAATCTCCACGTTTTCACCTGAAATCCCTGGGTTTACAGCTGTGCGGGTCTTGATTCTGTTCTTTTCATTGGGGGCTGAGAGAGAGAAACCTAGATTGCATGTTTGCTTTGCCTTTTACCTTATTTTATTTATATTTATTGCAAACACAAAAAGGCTGCCACAGGAGAGTTTGAAAATGAGAAGTGGGATTGTTTGCAGTGACAGTAATATTGCTTGTAACTCAAAACAAAAATTTCCTGGGTGAATCAAAATTCTCCTGCAGGATAAGAGCAAGAAACAAATAAAAAATCCTTAGATAAGTGTGGTAGTTGTACAGGAAAGAGAAGAATTACAGGGAGTTACTGGCTCGTAACTCAAAATTGAGTTTTAACTTGGAGATTCTTCTGCTAGTGAAACAGTCGCCAAACTTTTGATCCAGATGGAGCCCTGACAGTAATTACTTGTACGTATGGTACAATCATTGCTACTACTCACAGCTATTCTTGAAGAGAGTTGTGTGGTTTTGTTAGATATCTATTACTGCTCCCTCTGCTTTCTAGGCATAGCATAACACTGTTTTGTGGGAGTATTGATCTCTACTGGCATTGATACTGCCTGTCTGGCTTCTAGCGCATCACAGGATTCAGCAAAGTTGGTTGTTATTGTTGACAAGTGAATTACATCTTTAGGATTTTTTTTCTTTTTATTTACACTCTCTCCCTGAAAGCGTCAAGGGTGTAAGTGGATTAAGTGGAAAACTACCAGCATGTTCTTGCATCTGTGCACTTTTAAGTCACATCTGATGCAGGCTTTGTCCTCTCTAGGAATGCCACTTCTGCGCACAGGCACCTTTTGGTGACTGCTGTGACGGGGTGGCAAAGTCCTGGGCTGGTGCTGTGTGTGTTACGTGAGCAGACTGTGGGTCTGTTAGGTGCTGCATAGTTGTATCACCTCCATGCCTTTGTGAATCTGTCCCCAAGTATTTGTGTCATCTGCAAATTCAAACAAAATGTCAGATAACCGTCGCACCACAGCAACTATCAATATTCCTGATGGAGGACTTAGATCAGAGGCCAAAGAACAAACTGGTGGTGGAGGTTCAAATATCACTGCTCTTTAGATGCAAGGCTCAGTCCAAACTTGACCGAAGGACACGAGCTGTATTGCTGTGTATGGAGAGGCTGCTCCGTGGTGAAACAGGGAGGTGAGCTCATCATGACGCCTTTCACCTGCTCATATCTGTTGTTCAGGTTCACCTTTGAAATCGAGTCACTAGTCTGAATTCCTTTGTGACAACTGGACTGCAAACAGGCTTCATTAACCCGAGTTCAGTAGGGATGCCAGACAGCTCTTTGATGTCAAAAGTGATTTGTTAATGGCTTCCCTCTTACTTTTTCAAAGTATGGCACAAGTCAAACACAGCAAAATTAATAAGTAGTTCAGCAGCTGCAGAGGCCAGAGGAATAGCCTACACGACAACTGGTTTAGATGCCTTCCCTGTCCAGTGTTACCAGTGGAGCATCTCCCATGGAGGGAGTACTAACATTTTCCCTTGGACTGAGTGGATAAACAGTTGGGCCGAGAGCTGCTGCTTCTCTGGGACTGTGTCTGAACAGTGGGGATGCAGCAATGTAAGCCAAAGTGAGTGAAGAGGAGTAGTTGGGGAAAGAAACGTTCCAGAATCTGAGCTGTGTTGAGAGCTCTGTCCTTTCCTCCCCCTTCCCTGCCCATCACAGCAGAAATGTAAATGAAGGGTTTTATACAACCTTAAAACAAAATAGTTGCATGAAAAGACAGTTAAAAAAACCCCATTGGTAATTTTAAAGTATTTAATTAAATGCTGTGCTGAGTAATGTGCTGAAATTGAGCCGTTTTGAGCTGAAACACCAGATACCAGAGTCATACATGGACCTATAAAAAGCTCGATGTGTTGTGGGTATTCAGGTGATGTCAAAACATGTCAGTCTGTCACTTGGGCCTGGCATTGAAACTGATTGCTGAAGTTCCTTTAAATTACATTGAACATCCTGAGACATAAAGTTTTATGAGGACTGAGCTATCAAAGCTGCCACGTTTCATGCTGTTACCTGTATTCTGCTTGTTATTCTCTGCCTTCCAGTAAGTAACCTGCTCCTGTAGCTCGTGGGCTACAAGGTCTTTTACCACCTTGAACTCAAAACATTGTATTTGAGCTAATTTTACAGCTGGGGCCAAAATACACAGAGCTCTGCATCCATTGCCAGTTTATCTTGATCATCATAAACAGTAAAATGTGAATTGTGCCCTCTGACAGCCCTTTATTTGTATGACCAAAGTTTACACATGGAAGAGCTGCTGCTGGAGTCAAGAAAAATGTCCTTTTTATTAACTTGGGCACCCAGCATGACCGCTGGAAAGTTTTATTCTCTAGTTTCTCTACATTGTAGGCTTACAGTGCGTATCAGATTTCTAATGTTTGGGTATCATCACGGAGATAAGAGTTTTCTTCTGTTACCATGTATTTAATCTTCCAGTGTCGGATATACAAATGCAAAACTGATAATTGCAGTAGCAAATGATCTTACAGTTCAGACTTAAAATAGCAGATCTTAAAAAAATACTCCCAATCCACCCCCCATTTATCTTTCTTTTGGAGAGATACTTCTAAGTACCAGTATCTGATTTATGCAGTGGAAAGGTTACTTGTTTCAAATCCAAACACTAAAAGGAGTTTACAGAGTTATGTGCCAGCAGAAACTGAAACGCTGGTTTGCTGCTCCTGTGGTATTTGCAGCTAATTGAATTGTGGATACTAAGAAATGAGTAGCTCAGCTTGACTTCTTGGCACTGCAGAATTTTTACCCTGGTTAGTAATTTTGAAGACTTGCTTGCAAACAATGGTTCAATGGGTGCGCTCACAAAATTGTGCGGGTAGCGATGTCAGAAAAATTTACCAGCTGCATGTTAACCAAAAGCCTAAATCTTCTGCCTCAAATTTTAAGGAGAATGGGAATGAGAACTGAAGTGATTTATGGGCTTTGTAAGAATGCCAGTTCAGAGAAACTGGAGATACTAATTTGATTTTTTTTTTTTCCTGCTAACAGAAAACTAATGGTAGAAAATGGAGCGATTGGATGTATTTTTAATAGTTCTCTAAATCTTGACCAGTACATAATATTCCATGAAAGGGACATTTGAAATTATTTGGCTTGATGTTACGTTCCATAAATTTGAGTAAGTACACTAGCAGTTAGCTAACACAAATAAAATAGACCATACAAGAGCGTAGGCTAGTAAAAAACATTGCCATGGGAGAAACAGAAGAAAAAGGCAAAAATGGAAGTAAAAATCTTTAAAGGTACTAGGAGCTATTATCCTCCAACCTCATTAACTGCTTTCCTTTTTCCCCCTATTTAGGAGTGTCTTGCCTCAAAAGTAATTTGTTTCATGCTCATCCAACATTAACAGTATTCATTTTTAATTAATTTAACAGTGGCATTGTCCATCTGTCAGTGCAAACCTAATCTGTTAAACAGATAAAATCAACATGTCTACAAGTTCATTGTAGGTCGGCAGGCAACAGTTGGGTGTATGCATTCAGGGTTCTCTATTAAATAATGCAAAGACTTCTATACAAACACATAAACACAGAGACTTTTGAAACCAAATGTGCCTTGATGTGCTAATACAGAATGGCAGATAAAGTGTCCTAGCTCATGGTTCGAGTGTACCTAAAGCTGGTCATCTCCTTGGCCAAACCCTGAAGTTAGTCTGTTTTTTTAGTAGAGTGGAGCCCTTTGGACAGGCTGTGCTGATGAACAATGCTACATGGTGCTCAGTGTTTCTCAAATTTGGCCTCTAATTCAACATCCTTGCATGGAAACCCCATCTTCTCCATGCACCACCCCTAAGTTTGGATTACAAAAGGCATTTTGAGTGGAAACAATTGCTGGATGTGTTTTGCCTTTTGCGCTTTTCTAAAGTTGGCTGTGTAGCTGTGAGTAGCAGAGCATGTGTATTTATGTGCAGAACATGCAACTCATGAAAATGTCACTTGTGCTGCTGGAGGTTGAGAACCACGCTCTGCTGGAAGAGTTCAGAGAAAGACAAGTGTTTGAAAATGTTTCAGTTTCCTGTTTGGATGCTAAAATGTACTTTTGAGCAACAGTTAAATTTAACACTGTGTTTTTGGTTTGGACAGAGATAAGCATCAGCAGCATAAGGAGAGCAGTTTCCTTTACTACACTTGAAAGAAACAGTGTCTAAATGGTGTTTATGAAATACCAGATTGGGTGGCTGTTCCATACACGGGTACTCACTGGTGGGAGCCAGAGCAGTGTGGTCTCTGGAAAGTGGACAGGTACAGGTTTAGATTCTGTGGGGATTTCTACTTTTCTACTGCAATAACCTGCTCCAGCAGCAGTTTAAAGCAGGCTCTTACGATTTGCCACCCTGCCTGGGGTTTGAACTGTGATACGTGGTTAGAAAGTTTGCTCATCTTTACCACGTGAGTAGCACGGGTCCTGTGTTCTCAGCTGTTGTTGGGCTTAGAAAGGATAAAACACAGAAAATAGGTCATTGCTGCTTTTCTTTCACAGCCAGGCCTGACCAAAAAAGAAAACAACAGTTTTTTCACATTGTGTGTGGACTGTGCTCTGGTTTCAGCTGTGACTTGCTTTTCATCATTTACCTAAACAAAGCTCTTCACCGCTGTGAGAAGCAGCAGGCTGCCAGTGCTGAATGGTGTGGGATACCCTGGTGCTAATTCCTATCTGTGTTTCTGCGTGGAGCTGAGCTTGGTGCGTTTGCATTTCTTCACTGTCTTTGAATTAAGATACTTTAAGAAAGGTAAATTACTGTAGGATTGGGGACTTACTCAGTGCTCTGGGTAGTGCGAATGTAAAGCTGAAATGACTCATTGACCTCACTGTGCTGGATTCTTCAGTTCGGGAAGTGATGAGAAATTTTAGCTAACCTTCAAACAGCTTTCAGTGGAAGCTGTAAAACATGAAGTTGATTGTAATACATCATAGAATTGCAGACTGTTTTTTGTTGGAAGGGACCTCACAGCCCATCTAGTTCCAACCCCCTGCCAGCCCATGTTGCCCACAGCCCCATCCAGCCCAGCCTTGAACCCTGCCAGGGATCAAGGGGCAGCCACAGTTTCTCTGGGCACCCTGTGCCATTGCCTCACTACCCACATAGTGAAGAATTTCTTCCTAATATCTAATCTAAATCTACAGGCTTGTAGTTTGAAACCATTCCCTCTTGTCCTGTCCCTCCCTGCCCTTGCAAACAGTCCCTCTCTCAGGTACTGGGAGGTGTTACAAGGTCTCCTCAGAGCCTTCTCCTGAACAACTCCAACTCTCTCAGTCTGTCTTCGTAGGAGAGGTGCTCCAGCCCTCTGGACCATCTTTGGGGCCTCCCCTGGACTCTCTCCAGCAGGTTCATGTCCATGCTCAAAGTACTTGTTGCCCAAAGTACTTGTTTTGATTTGTGTCTTTTCAGAGATGCTGAGCCAGATCAAATGTTTGAAAATCAAGTGCTTTATGAAAAATTCTAGGCTATAAATAGAAACAAATCCTCTGTAGTATAAATCTGTGCAAAGAAATGAGATAGTTTAAAAGTAAAGCAGAATCAAGCTTTAGAAAAGGAAGTATGTGAATCTAGGGGTCTGAATCTCTAGAGGAGGGCACCATGATAGGAGCCAGGTGTTTCTGAGCTGGTGGAAAAGGCCATTGCTGCACTGACAAAAGCTGCCAGCTGAGAAGTTGTCTCTGTGTATGTGCTGGCTGATGCTCCTCAGGCCTCCTGTCCGGTCATTCCCACCCCCGCGCCATCCTTTGCCTGGGTGGTCCAGCTGTTTACAGGCAGCATGGTGAGTCAGGTCAAGAAATTCATCAGAGCTGAAGAAAAGGAGAGGAGATTTTTTTTTTTTTTTTTTTTTTCTTTTTTTTCTTTTTTTTTTTTTTTCTTTTTTTTGGCCTGGATCAGTTCCCTGATCCTGTTTACCATCCAGGCCCCACGGATGGTTGAGCTGGCCTAGTTGAAGGGGCAGTGGTAAAGCAGCAATGGGTTGCAGGAGCAGGGAAAGGGTTAGACCATGACTCTGCCAGAGAGAAATACTCCACTTCCAGTAGTTGTAGGTTAAATAAAGAACTTAAGGGTTGGCTTCTTGGCCAGAGGTTTATTTTATGTTGTGTTGACTCATGTAAGCTATAGAATCAGCTCCATCACTTCAATTTTCCAAGCACCAAATTATCCTTAAAAATAAAACCAATTGATCGGTTAGGACAAATTAAACCTTATACCTTCAGTATAGGTATATGTTCTTCCCTTGCTGTTTCTGTAAAGATTATAGATTAACTAGAGGTCTGTGATAAGTTTTATTATTGGGAATTTTTAGAACTTCACTTGAAGCCTCCCTTAAGGGGAAAAGAAAAAAGAATAAATTTAACCAAGGATGATTGAAAAACGAAGCAGGGGCTTTCTGCTTTCTGCTTCTTGCTCTGTCACTTCTTCAGCCACTTGATATTGGGACCCAGATAGCAATGAAAGATGTGGAACTGGGAAGCCACCCACCAGTCTGCTCCAGAAAGGCATGACTCGTGAACTGCATGCTGAAACACCACGACTATTAACATACACATCTCCTCCCAGCACCATACTGCTGGGAAAGGTGTGGTGCAATCAGTGTGCGTGTGAGGAGGGTTTTTTAAAAACTCTCTTCATCAGGTAATATATTAAATTTTGGAGGCAACAGTGCAATTAGAGAGGATTAACTTGTTGATGTCAGATTGGCTTTCAGGGTTGCTGTTTTGTCAAGCTTTGAGTTATGAAAGTAAAATGTAAAGGTGCGTCGATGACTTTATATCCCAGGGAACATCTCCTTGAGCTCTCTGGACTGCAAAGGAGAAAAGCAAATTCTGCCAGTCTCTGTAGCTACAAATCATGGTGCCAGTTGTAGATTATCTTACACAAAGTGGATATCTTACACAATGCCCAAGACTAGCTGGCATGTTCTATTAGCCTTTTAGGTAAAAAGCTAAAATTTTGGTTGTAAAATTGGGGTGGTAATTTACAAGAACTAGCTTCACTGGGAGAAGTTGCTGCCCAGCATTCACTGCTTGGAAACTAATTGCTCATTGTTGCAAACTCCCCTGGGAGTACCTACACTGAGACCAGCAAAGTTTCACTAACATACAAGTCTGACACAAATAACCTCATTTTGGAGCTCACTGGCTTGCTAACATGGATTCTGTGTTGCCTTGATATCAGTGTCTGTGATGAGGCAACGTTGTAAAGTTTAGTTCCCAGAGAAGTGATTTAACCTGTTTTCTAAAGGTGCTCTGCTAAGGTGTGATGGTTTGCTGGGTGGCAGTAGACCTGTGGTGGGAAAAGACCTGGCATAGGAACATTGGGAGAAAGACAGCTCAATTTATCTGGCTTTACTCTCACCATCTTTCACTGAGCTGAGAAATTGGCATCTGTATTTTTTGCTTTTGGTGCCAGCATCGGCTGCCAGGAGCTGCTGCCTTGCTGGGTAGGGTGCTCTGAGTGGAAAACCGAAGGAGCGCAAAAGACTTATTAATTACTGTGGATAGACAGATAGGCTTCTGAAGGACCACCCATGGTCTAAGCACACTAGTGAGATATGCTTGGGCAGGGAATATTTTACTGTCATTGACGTTATCTAACACGTGAACAAACTTTTCAGGCTTTTTTGACACACTGACACATTTGTCTGATGTATCTCCTGGGAACTTTGGGGAACCTTTTCCTTGAAATATGAGCAGAAAATTTGTTTTCCATATTCCAGTATCTGCTGGACTACATATGTACTCCCAATCTTTAAAGCACCGGATGGAGTTTTTAGTGAGAGGGGCGAAGAGAACGGACTTGATGTGAATGCTGCAATGTGGTGTGGCATTCTGACATTCTCATAAAATGGTTCTTGATAAAGGCCTGGGCTGATGAAGGTCACAACCTGCGTAACAATGCTCCCAGCAAACTCATGCCCCGGGACTATTAAACTCCTCCTACAGCTACATTCAAAATACCACTCTGCAATGCTTTCAATCCAGTCCCTTGATCCTGCTCTGCTTTCTTCATGTCACACACCATTAACCAGTTCAGGGCAAGTGGGGATGAATTCAGCCATTGCATCGTGGGCCTGCCTGTGTTTAGGGAACGCTTTTGGATTTGCACAACGATTGCACATGAACATCTGTGTGAACAGTCTGCAGAGTATGAAGCAAAGAGTAGAGAAGACTGAAGGGTATGAACAGAAATGCATGGTGTTCTCTGTGATTGCCAGAGACATCGCTTGCTCAAGTTTGTCAGGAAATTTGGTGATCATAATTTTTGTTGGTCATTTTGCAGAAAATATGATGGTAAAATAGATTTGCTGTGGGAGAAAAAAGTACTTTTATGATAGTTGGGAACATACTGAATTCAGTCTTTTGAAGTCCAACAAATTGTTATGAGGTGATTTTTACAAAATTGGATCTGTTCAGTATTTGGTCTTCAAATAACTATTCGCTTTTGGACTGTTGAGGATTTTTGTAAATTGTACTTCGTAAAGTACACTTTGATTCAAAAGAATGTTCATATTTATACCATTTCTACTATTTTTTATCTGGTTCTGGGCAGAGTACATGAGAAATAAATTTGGGAAGAATTATCCATGATTTCACACACACCTGGGGTGTGTGGCCTTTACTATGGCATGTGTTACCAACGCTGTCATCATTTTACTGTTTTAGTGTTCAAATAATAATGACAGAGCTTGGACATCTAGTGATTTCTAGTAATACTTGACTAAGTGATCTGTGCTTTGATGCAAATTGTGCTGAAGATCCTCTCTTCTTCCAGAATCCCCTGTGTGTGTGTGTGTGTGTATACGCATGAGTACTTGGCCTGTGTAAGTAGGAGAGAAAATTGCTTGCTGAGATCTGATCTTACGTTCTTGGTGTCAATATTCTTGTACTCTCTCTTCCTTCATTGTTTTGCTAACAGCTGCCATCCTCAGAAAAAGGGAGCACTGGAGCATGAAGGGAGGTGGGAGGAGGGAGAATCTCCCGTGCTGTGTGCAAATGTACCATAATTGTTTATGTTCATTTTTGGTTTGGTTGTGAGTGCAAATCTTATAACTCTTTGGATCTGTTTTGGGCATTTTCATCCAAGGATGTGACAAAACTTTAATGAATAGCTCCTTTTACAGTTAAGTTTTAATAGCCTGGTTTAATTGAGGGGAAAATGATAGGCTGGAAGATAAGCTCCCAAGGCGACTGGCTGGTTGGGTGACTCCAGTTTTGGGAGACTGCGTTACGACTCTTGTGAACCATTTTCAGAGCAGCTACCTATCTTCTTCTAAGGTGGATTGTGATGGGGATTTCAGGAGCCTGTATCCTCAGTGGCTGGGCACTTGTTGGCTGAAATGAGCACAGTGTCTAGTCACCGAGAACTAATGGGAAATTGAAAAAAGGTTTGATTGCAAGAAAGCTGGTATTTGATAAATCAGAGTGTGGAACACGGCTCTGTGCATTAAATAGAAGTGAGTCTTTCTGCTTTCTGTTCGAGTTCTTAATCTTTGTTGAAGATTGAATGAACAAGGTAACCACTTTAACTAGCTGTTTACCCTGAGGTATTTTTTTTATATGCATACATGCTCCACTTCCCTTTTATCCCCCTTTCTTCAGGTTAATGGTATTTTTTTTTTTTTTCTGGCCAAAGTTAATTTAGGAGTTGTGATGAGGTTTTGGTTAATTGCAGCAGGCCTAGAAATCTGATGTCCTGAGATATCTGACACACTCGCTCCTCATTTGATCTTTCTTCATCAATGCCTTGGAGTTCTTACTGGCATTTTTGACACGTGGAATTTGAACCCTTTTATCTTTTGCACAGAAACCTTAGTTAACATTTTGCTAGAGGCTGACAGCAAGGACAACAACAAAAATAATCTCCAATCAACAACTTTTACAAGGAGTTGGGCAGGAAGCAACACCCATGCTGTGCGTTTACCGACTAGACTTCAGACCAGGCATGGAGCTGTTCCCAATCGTGCTGCAATCGATTTTTGTTAGAGGCAGCAGCTGTGTGCAGGTGGGAACCCTAATATGTGTGTCTGTCTCACGGTGTGGGGCTCTCTTCCTCTGTTTACTTACAGGCAGTGCTGACCTTCAGATCGTTTCCCTCTTCTTGACCTTCACCTCTTAGTATGACAGCAATTTGTAAATGCAAGTGTCCCAAAAATGTAGAGTTGGATGGAAAAGTGTATCAGCAGTGTTTCAGGGCTGAATCTTTTCCGGGGGAAGGGGTCGTTTCTTAGGCTAATCAGTGGGATTTGGCTATTGACCTGTGGACCTTTGCTCTGGGCACACTGCAGAGCCTGTTTTCATAGGTCAGGTGGAGAAGACCCCTTCTTGGTGAGTCTGTCTTTAGGTTTCTGTTTATTTATTTAATTACTCTTCGCTGTGGCGCTCCTGCCTGTGGGTACTTTGTACTTATAAAAACTGAAGCAAACACACCATGTTAGCTACAGTAGATAAAACAACTGTGTAAATATACAGTGACCACACTTTTGAGGCCCTTTGTTGGAACAGCCACATTTCTGAATGATTCCCGTGTTCCTCGGCAACCAGCCCTGGGGCAGGAGGTCTGCCTTTCCTTTCTGGTTGTGGGCCCACCTTTGCCTTTCAGACACGGGCTTCTGAGCCATGGGCAGAGGAGGCCCTCTGGTTTCATACTCACCTTCTTTCTCAGATAAAAAGATTTTTCTAGGATAGCCCATTTGTGGTCCATCTTTGAAGATCTGGATTGGATAAAGGAGAGTGCCCTGTACTTGTGGTGTGCATAATCATATCTGCTAGTTCAGACATACATGGGGATGGTCGGAGTTGGTTCCTTGCTGTATTTCTAGGCTCAGGTGCTGATCCCTTCCCAGTTTTGTAGCTTTGCTTTTCAGACCTGTCTTTTTGGTACAGCAGTAAAGGTCTAGCAGGAGCGGGAGTCGTGGGTGTAGCTCTGCTGTCAGGATTTGCATGAATGCAAGAAACCCTTTTTGATCCTTTCCCCTGAATTAAAATCAATATTTGTGACATCATGTAGGTTTCTTAATTAATCAGGGTGTGACCACAATGTTCCTGCAAACTTCCCTGATAATGGACTGGTGCCGTGACTCTGTGTGGGTCAGCCAGTCACTGGTGTAGAGGGATCAATGTATCCCTCTCCTTGTCCTGCCCTGAGTCAGAAGGAGACGTGGAGGGAGCACTGCTTTGGCTGTGTACAAGGCAGAATACCACCTTTATTGCCTGCTGACTCCTGGGATGAAGCCGCAGTGGGCTGCACCGCAGGCTCCAGCACACAGGGGGAAGCTGCTGAGCTCCCATGGGCCAGCAGAGACTTTTTGATGTTGGAGCTCTTCAGAGTAGATGGTCTTGCATGGTGCTTTTGGATTGCAGCCCGGTGCCTTTTCATCTCCCCCACAAGGAATGTATAAGTGCACCACAGTCACACACACGATAATGTGTTGGTTACCCATGTTTGCAAGAGCTGCAAATTTTTTGTTGCTGTTTCTCGTATAAATACTAACAGATGTAACCAGTGGACTCCATGAAAGATTGCATGAGGAAGGGAGCATTTGCATTTAAAACCCATCTAAATATATCAAAACAAATAAACATTTCAACAAGAGGCAGGCCATAAACAGTGCTGGGAGAGTGCTCAGTCCTGTAAAGACTCGCTTTTTATTTCTCCTATTTTGTTCTCTGAGAGATGCCAGATACACAAAAGGAGTATTTCAGTGGTGGTTTGTGCAGCTGGTGTATATGACTGCATGTCCAATAGGTTATCTGTTATTTCCCCATTGCCAGCCCTTACAGGAAAGCCTTGTTCTGTGTCACCTTGATTTTAGTTTTAATGTTCTTTAGAGTTTAATGGTATTGCAACAGGGAGGAGAAAAGAGGGGAGTGCAGTCTGACATAGCTGTATACCTTTTTGTGGAACAGGAGTTACAAAGGATGCAATTAGGTTAACTTGTATGTAAGAGCAAGGGGCCTTTTATATCCTTAAAGGTGTCAAGGATGCACACAGTCTGGCAGATGCGACAGCCTGTAGTAGACCTGAGCCCTTCTGCAGAGGCCACTGGATCCTGCTGTGTCCCAGATGGCACTAGGCAGCTGGGCTGTTGGGGAAGAAAGTTTTGGGAAAAGTTCTTGCAGCACCTTGGGCACCTGTGGGCAAGGCATCCTTTTAGCCTTCTTACTGATTTACTGTGCAAGAATAGGTGACTGGTTTGTGCCTTAATTTTCCTGTCAGAAAAGCAGTTCATGTGGATCAGAAGCAAGACAGACCTTTTTCTGTTTGCTCTGGATTTATATACTCTCTGTCCTTGCAGTGAGGGGAAATTAGGTTAGCTCTGATTGTTTAAAGTGGTTGGCAGGATTTGCACCTCGTTGCAAATCATAAAATAAATTCCCTTGTGGTTGTGTTGCTTCTTTTTACTTAGATGGCGTTCTGCTGCAATTTAACCAATAAATTCCAGTAACAGCTGACATATTTGAGATAGAGGAGGAAAAGACCCCTTAACATTTAGGGCTCCAACAGAGACTTCTACATAGCCTTTTCATTCTGAGTATATCATCTTGATGCAATTGGAGATCAACCAGACTAGCATTAACCCTTTGGAGAGATGAGGCCACTATCTGTGTCTGTTTTCCTAGGTTTTCACCGTATCGCTAGCCTGAAAATGTCCTTACCTATGGTTTTGTCTTAAGATACAAGAAAAGAAGCTCCTTGGGTGAGTGCTGCTTCACAGTAAATTCAGCCTACTGAAATGAGTAACTTCTGGGAGGATTTGCAGTGATTGACTTACTTTGTGTTCTAACTTCTTGTCTAGAAACTGCTCGTACCATGCGACCCGAGCTAAGAGCAGCTTCAAAAACAGACAGATAGTAACATCAGTTTCTGTTCCATTTGCTGCGTCTTGTTTTTCTGCAGTCTGGGGAGAGGAACAGATGGGGGTTCCCCCTCTTCCACAGAAGCCTGGGTGAAGCAACAGTTGCCTTTGGGAGCGGCTGTATTTCTTGGTCACTTCCTGAGCAGAAGCTGCCAGTCCCAGTCATACCTCCAGCCAGCAACCAGAGCCCTCTGTAAACTGACCAGCTCCCTCTATGCAAAGGTATGCAAGTAGCGACCGAGGGCTGAGCTGAATCAAATGTCAGACCTCCCCAGCCATCATGCAGTGCTTCCCTTGCTCCTGTCCCCTCTGCCAGGAAACCAAGGCTGCCTCTGTTTATCCGCACCCCCCTGGCACAGTGAAAAAGCCCTGGGCTTCAGTTTCCACTTCAAAGGCAGTGTTGGCTGCTGTGTTGGAGATGGAGCCTGATAATTTTGGTTATGAGTGGCTGGTATGTGCCTACGGCTGGAATTACTGGTGGTGGAGGCACTTTGCAGGCAGCCTTGCCTGGTGATGTCACCCGAGCGTAGTGAGGGCAGAGGGCTTGGAAAAACATTTCCTTGCAGGGCCCTGCCCTTGTGGTGAGACCACCTCCAAGAGATCCTGTGCCAGTCGTTTCTGGGCTTCTCCACAGATGCTCTTTGAACAAGAGCCAGCGGCTGCCAACTGTGATGGTGGTTTGTCGTGCTGTGTCTACTACTAATTGAAATCAGGGGAACCTGTGGGATTTGGTTCTGCAGAACGTGTATGGCTGCGTTATCGCTGCATGCCAGCGTGAAGCCCCAGTAGCTTGCCTACATCTTTCAAGAGAAACCATTTGGCTGAGCCCAACTGGTACGTGCAACCATACTTTTAGATTTACGGTGAGGTAGCGCTGGAAGAAACCGACAGCTTGAGATTTGGGTTTTGGGGTTGTATGCAATGGCTTGTGCAATAGGACAGCTACTCAGAGCATCTCCTGAACTGTAACTGTGCTTGCTCATTCAGTGGTTAGAGTTCAGGAAGTTTGTGTTGGTGTGTGTGGTGTGGGTTTTTTTTTTCTTTTTTCTTAAAGGTTTTGTCAAGTAATTACGTCATAGGAAATTACGCAGCTGCTCGCTAATCCCAAGATTTGTCCCCTGCTTTCTTCTAAACGGCAGCACTTACTTTAAAAAGCTGTTAAGCAACTATACAAACCAAATGTATGTCTTGTATTTTGGAATTGGAACCAGCCTTGTCTGATTTTGAACCTTTGGGAAAAGTGATCTAGAGTTTTAATTACCCTTTCCAGCCATGTAAATTGCAGAGATAATTGTATACATCAGCATTGTCTGACCTAATTCTGCTGCTGTGCCTTTCATCTGTGGATCTCCGAGAGCCTTACAAAGAAAACTCCTTTGTATTAGAAGATGGGGTACCTGGGGCACAGAGAAGCAAAGCAAACATCCAGCCTGACAGTGACTGAACCCCGAGGGAAGGCCAGGTCTTTGGAATCCCTGCGGACTAAGTGACACTTACTCTTTGTACAAGTGCCCACCCTTACCAGCTCCACATGCTGGGTAACTGCATGCCCATCTTTTGTAGAAAAAAGATTTGTCTTGCATTTCTTCTCCTGGGTGAATGCTGTATGTAATTTCCTTCTAAACCTCTTCATTTCTGTTACAGTGTGTGGTTCTGGAGGTTGCTGTTGTGTGCAAGTTAAGCATGCATTTTCTGTTGGGTTTTTAATTCCCTTTGATGCCTGTGACACCTCCCATTTTCTCTAGAGCTGGCAGTAGGATAGTAGGGCAGCAAAGAGTTGCGTTGAATTTTATTTTCTGATGACTTTTTTTTGCGAAGTGGCTGATGGAAACGGTGGTTTCACTGACATAGATATGTGACATAGGTAAATAATCCCACATGTGTTTAGCCAGGGCTTTGATTGTCTAAGTGGAGAGTGACTTTTAACTGCAATGCTGTTCTGCAGTGTGTAAGCTGATCTTTTCCTGAAATTGAAATCAAAAAGGGCCTTTCTGATAGAGATCGGTGGCAGTTACACATTGCTCTGAAATGTGACTGTTTTAGTCCTGATCAAAGATGTTTCTTTATCTGCTTCCAGAATCAAATCTTTCTGTTTATCTACAGAGCTGCAGTATCAACAATATAGTCTCCCACTACTACACATCCCATCCCTTGCTCACTGGGGACAGCGTGCAAGGTCAGAGGTGCTTTAACACTACCGACCCAGTTTTTCCTTTGGCCTCCTTTGTGACTTTGCTGGTCACTGACGGTCCTAGGCCAAGCACAGTTCTGCTAGATAGTGGTAATTACCAGTCTCTTTCCTACAAAAGCAAATATGTGGTGGCTTTGTCTTTGCTGTATTCTGAGATTTTAGCACAAAGAAATTAAGTGGGCTAGACAAAGAGATTTCGAGACTGAATGACGTTACTTTCCTTCTGTTCATTGATAGCCAGCTGTCACTTTGCAAAGCCCCAGTGTTGTGTTCGTAACAAGAGCTTTCAGAGCAGGAGTGAGACTGCTGGGACAGCATTTCTCCCTTATTTCTCTACCATGGTATATAATTCACAGCAAAATGTCCTTCGTGTGAAGCACTCATGGCTGCATGTGTTGGTGGTTGGGATGTGCATCTTCTATGCTCTGAGGATACAGTACCCTGTGCTTTGTCAAAAGTGGACACCACTACGATTTATAGACTGATTGCCATTAAATTAAATGAGTTATTAACGTTGCTTGAACTCATTCTCACTTAAGTTTGTTGACTAGTTGGTCAAAACAGGAGGTTCTGTTTGCTGGCATGAGGTAGTAAGTGACCTAGAGGAATATTAGCAGTAATGGCATGGGGGGAGGGAGGAGCTGGGTGCCCTGTGTTCAGGATACTGCTGGTATCTGTGCTTTCTTGCCTGGGCTGTGTTCTGACAGCGTGACACTCTTACACAGAGCTAAGCCCAGCAGCCATTCTAAGTTTTTAAAAGGAAATGTTCTTTTTGTGGTAAGTGGACAATGTTAGTTGAGAAATTAGGGTGATCTGTGCCTGTAAGGATACGGAACTTGCAGGCTGGACAGCTGCTTTGTGAAAATGGCATGCAGGGAAAGCTTGTACGGTACTGTGCTATATGAGTGGTGCTGTCTGTACTTTTGGCAAGTTAATTTAGGGAGTTTAAGAAAACAAACTAAGCTCAGCTGTTGCCTGCTACTTTTGCATTAAGGCATCTTGTGTGTGAAATGATTTTATTTTGACAAATTAAATTTGGGACTGTGCCTTTTTCACTGGTTTATACAAAATACTGACAAAAGAGCTATCTCTCTGGGACAGCAAATGGGTTTGGGTCATTTAATTTTTGTATTTGACGTACTCTGTTCTCTTTGGCCAAGAACAGGAGTAACCCTCTAAAGAGAAAAGGTAGGTCCTGCACCTGAGACATTTCAAAATGAGCTAGGCAAGAAAGTCTGAGAGTAGCTCATTATACAGTCTTAAGACACTGTCTGAAGGAAGGTGTATGAAGCCTAGAAACCCTCAAGAGCCTTAAAGGTCAAAGCAACCTGTTAAGATCAGCAGGATAGATTGCTGGAAGCTGAGGTAAAGCTGCCAGAAGTGCAGGAATATGCTGGTCAAACTTAGCAGCTGATGGGCTCCTCTGTGTCATCATGCAATTAAAACACTTCTGATTTTTCAGGTTTGGTTGTTGGAAAGGTCTGCCTTTTCCTGGGGACATATTTAGCTGCAGATGTTTGTGAGATTACCCTAGCACTTGGTACATTCACTGACATTGCGCTTGCTTGAGCAGCCCTCACTGAACACTGGTCAGGCAGCACAGCTTGCTGCATGCAAGGTCAGTCTTTATCTAATTGCATGGCTGGCCAAAGATCAGGCTGCGTTAACACCAAACCTGAAATTGGAGGCTTGATCTCTGCAGACTTTTCTCTGCTTTCTCAGGGAATAAGGAGCAGAAAGCCCAGCTGCTGACGTCTTTCAGCTTCTGTTGAAGCAATTAGGGAGTGCTAGCTGCAGGGTTCAGCTCTCCCCTCGCTGCTCCGGGAAGGCCGTGTGAGGGAGGAAGCTCTTCAGTTAAAAGTGGTTTCATAATCTTTGGTGGGAAGGCAGACCACGTCACTGCCAAGCAACATCTTCAGAAGTCGTGCATCACAACACTGATAGGGAGTAGTAAATACAAAGGCTCCCTCCACCCTTGGTTGCTTTGTTGGTGCGAGGAGCCGATATTACTGGAATGTGGAGACTTGGTGGGTGTGTAAAACGCACGGGACTTCTCCCAGGAGGGGGGCTTGTCTCTAGGCCGTGATATGTGAGGTACCTGGTAACCAGGGGCTTGCTGGTACCTGAGCTGGCTGAGGAAGTGGGAAGGTGTGTGCATGGAGCCAGCTGCTGTTAACATCCCAACAGGAGCACGAGGAGGGGTCTCTTGTCCCGAACCAGATTGTCAGCTGTACAGGCCTTGTCTCATATTAACTGGATAAGGAGAAAGTCCATCTTGCCTGCAGGAGGACAGGGATTGCAGCCCGATATCAAAATTATCTGATATGTAGAAATTATTCCACCTCCCACCCAACATAAACATTTACCAAAAAATTGGCTTTTTTGTGGTTTTGTGTTTCTTGTTCCATACAGAAATTTTTTTCATTGCAGTTTGGAGTCTCAAAACCAAAATGGTATGTATCATCAGAGCTTACTGTCCAGAAATCAACATTATGGTACCTGCTGTCATTGCTTCTGTGGAACCCAGCAAAAAAGTTGAAGAATGATGTGAATGAGAGTTAGTGAATCAAAATGGGAAAGACAAAAGACTACTCCTAAGAGTTATTGGTGTCAGTTGTGAAAAATTATTTTCCCCTCATGATAGATGAGAACTAGATGTCAGAATTCTGGGGGGAAAAAAAGAAGAGGCTTTTATTTAAGGAAAATAAAGCTACTGTTTAAGTATTAGTTTTAAATGGGAAGCAAAGCATGAAACCACAGGCCATTTGTGTGTGCGCAGTGTTACAAAAGACACCAAAGTGACTGCCAAGCACAGCAAACCCGAGCTTAGGAAGTGAGCCTTCAGAAAGACTGTCCAAAAATGTACAGTGAAATCTGAAAAGCATGTGAAATCTGAAAAGTATGCCATGCTTTTCCCCCTACTCTTTTTAAGCATGTTGAGAGTGGATGTTAAACTCCCCTCGTGTGTATTTAAGGTCACGATCTCAAACTCACATCCTTGTGTACAGCCACATTCTGGTTAGGAGTGGAAGCGTTTACTGGATTACATTCAGAGAGCCCAGATCCCGACTGGGTGTTGCTGAAATTGTCCTTGCTGGTTTTTACAGTTGTTCATCTGCACAAATTAAGTTCTGTAGTTACTTGTCTTTTGACATTGTAGACATCAAACTTCAAAGGCTCCACTTGCCTGCCAGATAAAATATTGGCATCCTTTTATTTCTAATAGCCCCTAAAATGAAAGAGCGTTACAGGTTCCGAGTTGGAAGGAGTTAGGTCTTGATCACGTTGGAATACAACTGGAATGAGAAATCTCATTTGCTCTTTGAGAATAATTTATAAAGAAGTTGAGTGGAGCAGGAAAGATGACTCGGGTTTTCTGTTTTGCAGTGTTGAAATAATTAGCTCATAATTGAAAAGAGCCTGATTCTGCAGACACATAATTTGTTATTTAGTATAGTACAGACACGCTGTTTTTAACAGAAGAGGATTAGAACATCTAGCAAGGGTCTAGTTTCAGTCCTGCTCCTTGTCACCATATGGTGGTTTTACTCCTCACTTTTCTGTGATTGAGTTATGCACGAGTTACGACGTGCAGCGTTGTAGAAGGGCAGCACAGAATGGCAGACCTGCCATTACGTTTGCGAGCTTGGTGCTTTCAGTTTTTCAATGTTCTTGCCCTGTTCAGGAATTTAAGGCTTATATTTGAACAGTGGCTGTAGAAGGTTGTCCTAGATTACCTTCTTCTGATAGAAGAGATTGGTGCATATTTTTGATGAATTCTTGCCAGCATTTGAGAAGGTGTAATTTCTGCTCAGCTCCACTGGATTTGCGATGTTACTGTTCCGTTTACTGACAATGTATGCTGCTAGAAAAAATAAGAACATGGCAATTTTAATTGTTCTTTTTATTTGGTTCGGGCTTTTGTGCTCTTTTCGGTGTCTGCTTTACCATTTCTGATGGGTGGTACTATATTCATTTGGGTCTTAGTGTCTGATTTACTGGGGGCTGGGTTTTCCTGGGCTTGATTCGATTGCTCATGGGAATTGGGGAAATGAAGACTCGTGTCTTATTAAATTCTCAGGTTTCACATATGGTTTAAATTATATCCATAGAGCATTTTGGGGCCATTCAGGAAAAAAAGGAAGATGCCCGAGTGTGTACTTATTTTTATAATGCAGTTGCATGTGGCTATACTAGATTTACTCTACTTCCATATTCACGTAACTCAGAGGGATGTCTTTTAGCCTCTTGTATTCTGTCTGTTGTCTGAATTCACACCTTTGATGCTTTCCTTTGTGAAGAGCATTAGACGGGGGTTACAGCTCAAGACAGAAGCCTCAGCCTCTGATTAGTCATATAGAGCATAATCTGAGTCATCTCCATGCCCAGCCTGGTTCAGTCTCAGCTCTCTTAAAGCCGCGCTGATGTTTGAGCTGCTGACTTCTGTCTCCAAATAATGGCAGTGCATGTAAATGAATGTCATTAATTGATGAAAATGGTTCATGAGATGACTTAAGATCTCAAGGACTCAAACTAAGTATAATGGCATAGAAACTGCTGATGATCTGTGTCTGACTTGGGTAGTGGCCAGAGTCATCTCTGGGAATGCTCTGAAAACTTGCATCTGAGATTCCTGTAGAACTGCCATTTCAAAGGCATTTTAATTAGGTGCTATAGGGAGTAATTCCATGATGCACATTATTAGGGAAAACTTAGATTCCTTAAAGCTTTGATCACTGTGGGTTTTCTTTTTGCCCCTAGACCCTCAGCAACTGTGAGCTGCATCAGGATACCCAGAATAGGTTTGAATGCTGTTGAGAGGATGAACACAGATAGGGTAGTGTTCATCCTGCAGTGACTAGTGAAATGCATGATTTTTGTGTGTGCATGCATTAGACACCCTTTTTTGGCAGTAAAAGTGTCATATTCAGCTCTTCTCATCCAACATTGTAATGGTCTGACATGGCTACTTATGCTTTTGTGTCTGGTAAGGCTGATGGACAGTTCTCATAACATGTCTTGTCAATAGCTCTCTGTATTCGTCGTGGTACTTAGTTCTCAGGAAGGACAGTACAGTTTCCACTCTTCTTCATCCTAGTATGAGGGATTTTTTCCTGCTAGGAAGACAGAATGGGCACAGCATTAGTCAAGGACCATAGTTTTAATGCCTGAGAAGAAACATGGTGATTGCCTAGTCTGACGTCTTTGAAACCTCATCCAGCGAGTTTTGCATTGACTTGTAACTTGCAGTTCACTGGCTTTTTGTTCTGTTTATGAAAGTGTGAGGAGATAGGGGGCAAGCTTAGGGGTTGAATCTCAGTTTTTTACTCGTCTGATGAATGTTGTTGCAACCACTGGTTGCTTGTTTCAAAATGCATCTGCAGAATCTGGGCTTACAAATGACCTGCACCAGCAGTTTTCCTAATGACTTGCTCAAGCTGCTTTCAGATACTGAAGGACAGAGCTTTTTCTTGCGTTCCTCAGGTGAGTAAAGCCTCGTGTGACCACTGAAACAACCAGTTTGATGCTTTGTGATGCAGCCTTTGTTCTTGAAAGTACCAGGTATTCATCCTGAAGGCAGTACTCTCTACGGAGTGTTGTGAATCTTGTGTACATCTGCAGCTCTCTATTTGGGGTCAGATATAAGACTGCCAGCGATATATTTAATCTAACACTAGATTACTGCCAGGGTTACAGGCTCAGGCCATGTTTTAAGAAGCGCTGTTAGACTTTGGTGACATCTACGGTACATCTGCTGCCGTTGAGGCATTACTGCTGCATCGCTGGCTCTCGCAGGGGTCACAGCAGCAGCTGGAACATTGTCTCCAGCTCTGTGTAACAACCTCACCAATGAACGATGGACTGGAAAAGAAACCAAAAATATCGATGACAATATTAATTAAAATAAAAGAATGGAGAGGCTGATGACTAGGTGTATCTTCCTTGTAACTGGGCATGCAGAGACAGAGTGCTGAGATGAGATAAGAAAGAAAATGGGAGAGAAGAGAAGAATTTCAGAGGTGTGGTTTGTCTGGCGCTGGCGTTGGTGGCTGAGCTTGTAGTGCTCTGATATGTGCGAGATATGCATATAGGCAGTTGGAGCTTTGAAAATACCACGCTCCTTCTCCATGGCTAATCCTTGCATCACGGGAATGGCTCTTAAATGTACAGTAAAGCCTTTGATCTGTACTTTGAGAGAGGCATTGGAAGAGAATTATTAAGGTTGGCTGCGGAGGCGTTAGGATGTGGGTCAAACTGAAACTTTATATCAGTACTTTGGATCTCAGGCTGTTTTTTGGTTTTTTGTTGGGTTTTGGTTTTTTTAATTTTGCTAAGAGCAGGATTTGAGGTTAAGGTTCTGAATTTAAATCTGAAACAGAGAAGCATGTTCTTTGGTTGTTCTCCTGAACTTTTTGAGTGGGGTTTAGTGATCCAAAATCTTGCAAAACTTTGGAGTATTTGGAAATAATCTGCTACGGTGTTTACAGTGCTGAATTCAGTTTTGATTTCTGTTCTGTTCACTTCCAATAAGAGCTCATACTTTTATTTGCAAGAAAACAAGAACAAAGTTTGATTTGGAATTAAAAAATACATATTTTAAAATCGGATATTTTTTAGAAGCAGCAAAAGGGTCTTTCTCAGCAGGGATATCTTGGACTCCATGATCTCTGGGGGTCCCTTCCAACCCCTACAATTCTGTGATTCTGTGATGCAGGCTAGAGAAAAAGACAGAGGTTATTTTATTATGCAAGCTTTATATTTCTTTTCCAATAATAACCCTTCACTAAAATGCCTTGATAACATCTAGTTAAAACTTGCTGATCGCTTGGGCCTTTTCCAGAAGTTACACAAATGATGTGCCTTATTTCAAGCTACTTTATATTTAACCTGTTTCCTTGTCTCTTATGTTAGGCATTCTTGGTTAAATGTTATCTGGGAAGATGTAAGTAGGAAAATGAAGCTGCTACATTCTTGATGTTCCACCCTTCCTACTAATTCCACTCTGGTTGTTTTTCTGATAAACCAGATTTTTCTACATAGTTGCAAACATAATAGTGCTGTGAGGTTCTGTTAATGCTGTAGGAACACATAGCCAAAGCAATTAGAAGGGAGAAAGCAGCTGTGAACAGTAAGTTCATATATACCTTTCGTTCAGCCTTGTTTAGTGAGAGTTGAGCTTATTAAATAAAATGTTAAGAAACTGAAAGATGAGAAAGAAAACTGTGCCCAGCTGAGTGCGTGTGGCTGACCGTGCTTTGGGGCTGATCTCTTCTGTCACTGACCGTCTGCCGCTCAGGGAAGCAGTGTAGGTGTAATGCAGAGCTGTCCGTAGCCTGATTTGGGATTAGAGGGAGCAGGAGGTTTCCCCGGTCACTGTTATGATTGTGTGCTGTCAGTGGCGGTGTCGTGCAGTGACGTGGTGGCATTTGTGGATTTTAATTACATAGAGGAGGGCAGGAACGGGTTCCCTTTTTCCATTGCCGCCTGCGTAAAGCATTGTATTTCATCAGTGTTTGGAGTCTACGTCATAGCACTCACTGGTGGTTTTAAGTCCATGGTTGTTTGGATTCAGATTTACCATTAAATGTTAATATACTTTGGTAGTATTGGTTTTTGATAGTTTTCTGTTGGAAAATCTGTGGCTCGCTTAACTTGGGCAAACAGTTCACTGAAGGCCATTCAGGTTTCCTTGGTAGAAATTTCTTGGGTTAATGGTAATAAATGTTTGATTGTTGAGGTCAAAGTTCTGAAATTGTACTCTTTTCTTGCCCTTTCCTCCTTTGGTGGAAAGCTCAGTCTACAAAGTTCTATAGAAACAAGCTGTTTCCTTTAGAGAGATAGCAAATACATTTATAAAACAATCTTGACAGAGGGCAAGGATGTTGCTGCAGAATTCCACACTGGAAAGCTGACTTGACAATGTAATTGAGCTCAAAACCCAAAACATAATTGCCAAGGGTGGGTGTGAAACCTGCAGCCGTTGTGCTAACACAACCTGAAGATCTAGCTCGTGTAAAAGGCTGGAATTATTTTAAAGCAGATTTCTGTATGAAACTGGAAGGGAGGAGGGGGGTCCACCTAATCTGGGATGCAAAGCCGCTTCCTTGGGAGGGTATTTCTCACTGAACATGTAACTCCCAAGTCATACTGTGTAAGCCATCTCTGTGGTGATAGGTAGTGTGCCACACAATTTTTCCCTTTAAGCAGTAGTGTTGTGGCCATCTTTATGGTCTGAGAATGTAAGTAAGGCCAAGTACATTGGCAGAGGAAGACCAGAAAGCTGTCTGATTTTCCCCACAGCCTGGGAAGCACTTGTGTTACTCCTTACCTTCAAATGTGCGTCACTAGCTGCTGGCTGGGTAAGTAGTGTTGTCCTGAATTGTGGGAGCCTCTGCCTGGTCACTTCAGGCGGTAGTGGCGGGGGCATGTACCTCCTGTTTCTTTGCCCATGTGTGAGCCTTGTATCAGAGGATACCAGCAAAGACAGACATGAGTGTGTCTTTGTTGAGGGCTGAATCATCCCACTGGAACAGAAAACACTGTTGGAGGACTAGGGCGGTTTAGTTATCCAGAAAAACAGTGTGAGAGAGAAGAGCAGTGCATGATGCATTAGCATCTGATAAACAAGGCTTCTCTGGAAACACATGCATCACGATTCTTGGGGAGACTATTGCAATTCCTTGGAATTCATCCCCAGCCTTGCAGGAGCCCCCTGGATGAAAGGGTCTGCTGGTTTCACCACACCTGACTGTAGGGTTGCTCTTTGTTCTGCTTTTCAAAACGTGTCCTTTGAGAGGATGATGATGACTCTTGTCATAAGCAGATGCCTGTGCTTCACTTTAGCCACTGTTATTTAGTTGTTTTGAAAAATAACTTGCTAGGCTAATGAATGTTGTATTGGAACAAGAACTTTGCTAGTCGAGTATGCCAGTTTCATGCTACTTCCTTCTCGGGGAGCACAATGCCTTTATGATTTTAGCTAAATATTTAATTTGTTTATGGGAGTTTTTTTAAAACCAAAGAGAAAGCGTCATTTTAAATTCTTCACTGTATCCTTTTGCATAGTAAGGTTGCTTACAGAGGTAATTTAGGTTCTTACTTGTGCTCTATGTCCTCTCCATTATGCGTTTACTAGTCAACTGACACTTTCTCAAATATTTACTCTGATATTTCATTGCAGTTGCCCCCTCCTTCTCCATTCCCTCACCATCTCCCTTCCACAGAGGTATCACACACGTTTCAGTTACCCTCTTATTTAAATAGCAGCACTCCCTGCCAGTACAAACAGTCGGTCGTTAAACAATGAGGAAGACCAACAGTGGAGGAGGTTATGGGTGGGGACCAGCAGTGTGCAAGCACAATTTTGCAAAAGACTTCCTGCTGAAGAGAAGGACACTTTCTGTTAGTGTCAGCGTGTCATTCTCTATGGAGAGAGATGTGAAATCAAGAGTAAATCACTGCTGTGGACATGAGAGCTTGGTCTCGCCTAAAATTACGTAGAGCTGTCCCAATTATTGTTGAAGGTATCGCATGTGCAGCCAAATGCTTGTGCTTTAGCCATGTTTTCCCACCTCCTCCTGTAGCAGAAGGTGATTCCAAGTGGCTGTGACTCATCCTCAGGAGGTGCCTGGGTTTTTTGCCTAATAACAGCGAGAGTTTAGGGAGACTATCATTAACAGATTATCCACAGCTTTTCTGAAGACTTCAGCCCGCTACGTGTCCTTTCTCTCATCTAACATACAGCGGAGACCTGTATTGAATATTTTACTGGGAACTGAAGGCTTGAACAATTTTTCTCCAGGAAAGATCAGAACAGGCCATTCCTTGGTAGGAATTCAGAAATGTAGTTGGGGAACTGCAGGCTTAAAAGTGCATTCACAAGATAAGGGGGGAAAAAAAGTCACTGGAAACCATCTGAACGCTGTGGTATCTTCATGGCTTTACAGCTAAAAGGCTTGGATGTGGTAGGCAGTGTTGGAGAATGCTTGTTTAAATGAAGAACAAGAACTTCAGCATATTTATGCAATATTTAGTTTTACAACAATTTAATGTATAGATTTGGTAAATAAAACATAGTGAGAAATGATCTGTGAGGTGCGTTAGGAAGGTGTTGAGAACAGTGAGCATTGTTGAGTCTATATTTCTAATGGGGCAAGGGGTCCTGGATAACCCAGCTTCTTACCAAGTCAGTATTTCATGCCAGGATCACAGTTTGGGTGACAGACTGGCTTCCCTTGCAGCTGCCTTCAGCCTTTATACTTTGTAAAATCTAAAATTTTCCACGGGAGGTTGCAGATGCTTGCGCAGTGGATGTGACCATACTGATAACAAATGTGGTTTCCTTCTTCACCTTTTGTTGACCTAGTAGAGATAATGAACCACAGGCCTTTGGAGATCTCTAAATCAGAAGTAAAAACCACTGCAAGTGCAAGGCTGATATGCAATAGAAACATGCTGTTACCTACACCAGTTCCATAAGACACAGCTGAACAGAGCCCAGTTTGTAGTACTCCCATTTGTCAGTCTGGCCACGTTTCCAATTATTTAGCAGACTTTTTCCGGTGCAGACTTTGTGATGATCTGATGATCTTTCATTTGCAGCTCTTAGGGCTGCCCCTGGTTAAAGCAGTCATTAAAGGGTGGCATTTTAGCTCAGCATACATTGTGTCTGGCTTGATCTGATATCCTCACCCGAACCCTTTCGCTTCTGTCTGGTTTATCAGCATTTGCTACATTTCATGGCGTGTGACATGGCTGATTTATTGAAAACGAATTGAAAATAGAGAGCAGCCTTGACTCCAGAGCGGTTTGCGGATGCCGTTTTGTTTTCTGTCACATCACTGTTGCTATGGTGACTTAGCAAAGATCTGTTTAGCAGTCACTAGATGTTTCACGTTCTGGGCAAAAGTTAGGAATTTTCCAGTATTCCTCTAACAGTTGCTTTGCAGAAGTACATGTGCATATAGTCTTCTGCAGTGAGTCGCTGCTGCTCTTGTTACTTACTGCTGCTTTGGGGAGAAGGTGTGTACCTGCTGTATTTTGGTTTGTGGTATCCCTTCCTTCCTGAAGTATTTTCAAGAAAGGTGGATAAACAACCTACTGGTCTCGTCAAGGTTCTCATCTGCTTCCTCTCCAGGAGGGATGTCAGGGAGTGCAGTGATAAATGCAAAGGGATGGAGAACATGAACCCTGCTAAGGAATGGGCCTCCTTATGAATTGATTATGCAGTTCTGGAGGAGGAGGATGTGTTTGGAGCTGATTCACAGGGTTGGAGTCAGGAAGTCTGAGCTCTCTTTCCACATTTCTCAGGCTTCTCATGTCACCTGAGACATGATCAAGAGCATGATGTAGCAGCAACCTTAACTGAGATTTTCTTCTAGGTCAGTAAATGCAGGATATTAATTCTTCTGTTCCTTCCGTTCATTGAGAGGGATTGAAGGCTGCAGCACATGCTTGGAGAATTGCTGTGGTGCTGGGGCAGATGCACCTTGCAGCACAGTCTCATTCCTGATAGCAGAGGTCTGAAAACAGAAGACAAGGTTTCTTATACAGGCATGACTTTAGAGAGCTTTTGGGACACCAGCACTGCAATCAGTTAAGCGTCCAGCCCTGCTGGAAGTTCAGTGGAGTTCCTTTTGTCAGGCTATGCTAGCCAGAGAGAAAGGGTTGATTTCTTATGGGCAACTTATGGTTATCTTGATGATGGACACTGTCAGAAAGTCTTCAAGATACATGTCTTCTCTTACTCCCAGAAATTCTCACAGTTCTATTGGTAAAATAAACTGAAGACTCGTAAGTGCTCCTTCAGCTGGGTTTGACAGTAAAAGAAAGATCTCCTCATTTAAAGAAAAAAACCAAACTTGTCTATGCATTTCAGCTAACACAATACATTTTCCTGCTTGTTTGACTCTCCTGTCATAGTATATATCCCATAATCTGACCTTCCCCCCCCTTCTTAATGATGAATGCCTGTTCTGTGCTTTAACCTTCCTTCAGATCTGAATTAATTTGAAGTTCTTCCCTCCACTGGTGTCTGCTGCACTGGTTCCAGAGATTTTGTTGCTTATATCTCTTAATGTTGAGACCAGTTTTTTCTTGTCATCTCTTTGATGAAGCGTTTTGGCCTGTCCATG
This sequence comes from Porphyrio hochstetteri, assembly GCA_020800305.1. Classification (NCBI taxonomy): domain Eukaryota; kingdom Metazoa; phylum Chordata; class Aves; order Gruiformes; family Rallidae; genus Porphyrio; species Porphyrio hochstetteri. Next base: position 7,864,932 of record CM036918.1, on the reverse strand, counting down.
CTCTATAGCTCCACAGCACTGATACTTCAGCCCCCCTGCAAATTGGAAGGGGTTTTTTCCTGCACAGTCTGGGTAATCTGTTTCTTACTGGCAGCTCTTACATTTTTATCAGTTCCGTAAGGTTAATTAATGCAACAGCCTCCCAGTTGTCTTAAATATTTAGAGGAGAGAAAGAGATTTATGCATGTTCTTGCTGCAGAGCTAGATGTGGTTGAATTTCTGTTGAATTTCTGAGTTGGATACCCAGCTAGCATAAATCAGCGAACTTCCACTGAAGTCTTCTGGAAGATCAGCTCAACTGAGGATCTGGCCTTTCTTAATTAAATTATGTCACTGAAGTTGAGCTGTTTTGCACTGAGTGTCACTTTGTGTAGAGAATACAGGATATATTTCTACTATCTTTTATCTCTGTGTAGCTATAAAGACAGGTGGGGGTGTGTACATTCATACCCATACATACCGACATGGATGTTTAGACACATAGTCATCCACACACAAATAAATATGGTAGCAAAACCACTCCCTCTTTTTCCTATCATTAATTACACTCTAGTAAACTCTAGACTTTGGCTGGGGTGGGTAGAGCCTCAATGAAGATCTTGGCTGCTGTGCCTGAATTTGTTTCCATGCATCAAACAACTCCAAACTCAACCAAGCAAAACCTCAACAAGCGTCACTACCAACCTTGGAGACACTTGTGAATAAAGCAGCTCCAAGTAGAAATGACTTAGATTTGCCCCATGGAGAGATCCCATCCACGTAGGTGCCTGGATTAAGCACCCTCTTCACCCAATGTAGTCTTCCTCCCGATGCACAGAGCAACTGAGGTCTTATTTTACGGTCCAACAGAGGAAACCTCTGATTTATTTGAAGTAGTGGGAGGGGAATGGTGATGATGGAAAGGCTGGGGGTCCAAGGAGTGTGATGGATTAGATGAAAAGGAAGGGAAGCTCAGAAATGCCTTTGTGCAGCTTTGGCGTAGAGTTGGGTGTCTCCCCACTGTTAGTTTTTCAGTCTGTTTTCTTATCACGTCAATCTGTGAGATTAACATTGACTTTAAACTCTTTCAAGTCATTATGACATGTGAGCGTGGCAGTAAATTCTTCCATATCAAGAGTGAGACAAATTATACTGCACTGCACATTATGGCGTAGTACTGCTAATTGCTTAACTTGATAAATGTCGTCTGATAGGTTATATAGTTAATGAACAAAGATGTTAATTGCTCTTATCTGAAATAGCTACATTTGCAGGGGCGTTCTCTGGAGCCATGGATGTCTCCTAACAGAGATTTATTTTAAATCATCTATTGTTTTCAGCAGTTTCAGAGTCCATTACCCTTCAGTGTGCCGACTGAACAGTCTCCACCCCCATCAAAAGTTTTGAGCTCAGTCGACGCTTCCTACGTGTTATTCACTAGGACTGAGTCTTATTTGGGTATGGAAGACTTAGATGTAATTCAGTATGATCATCATCCTGGGCTACAGCAGCATGGCTCATTCTTGAGAGCAGCCAAGAGAGAAATAAGCACCTGACAGTAGAAGAGCAGAGGGTCTGGAATAGGCCTGTTTCCCCCCACCATCTGGAGTATTTAATTGGGAAAATCATTCTTCATTGTTGTTGTGTTGGTGGGAGTTGTCAGTCTAAATATGTTTTAATGTAAATAACCATCTCTATTTGTAGAATTCATCTTTTCTAGACACTTTCTTTGGAAAATACGCAGCTGAAGATTTAGTACATTATTATATGAGTAAGTGCATACAAGCCTCATATTAACAATAGACGTCATGTTTACTCTTTCCCTTTTAGAATTTCCCATGGAAACAAGTGGGCAGATTTTTGCATTATTGAGTAGTCTGCTGCTGCTGACTTTTCCCAGAAGCACTGAGAGAAAACTAGCCTTATGCGTGAGCTTACAAGTTATTCCAGTTTTAGGAGCACTGGATTCCCCTAAGATTTGATTTATAGTAGGTTTTGGTGTGTGGCTATTCTGGTACCAAGTTGTTTGAAAGCTGTACGATTAATAAATCTTTATGGAACTGAAAAAACGCAAAGTTCTCACTGGGGTTAAAACATACGTGATTTCCCAATGGAAAAGTTGCATGTTCCATTAGGAGGCTAAAGGCTAACATGAAGAGAAAAATATTTCCTTTATTTCGGGTTTTTGTTTGTTGTGATAAATTTCATTTTCATTTATGACCCCCTTACAGTTTTTTCAGAACATGTTCAACAGCAAACAGCCAGAAGTTAAAACTGTAGCTGTAAATCTGTAAGCTGACATATGTAGATTCTTTGGCCAAAGTTTCCTAAGTCAGGATTAATTTTGTAGAGTGAATGAGAAAAGTGCATTATCTTGCTTCACTGATAGATTTCAGGCTTTGCCAAGAAATACAAATCTCCTTTCAAAAATGACAGCTATAAAAATAAGAATTATTATTTTCTTAAATAAAGACATTTTCAAGTGAACTTGATGTATTACTGCTCAAAGAGGCTGTGGCTTTAGGCTGTCTCATGCTAGTATTTAAACTGAAATACTCGGGTTCTCACTGCTTACTCCCTTCCCCGTGATGTCCTGTCCCCCCAGGTTATGTTAACATACTAGCTTGTTTCATATTACAAAGGGGTGAAGGAGGTAGAAAGTAATCTGGCAAAACCTGGATAGGTTCCCTGGTCTGCCTGACACCACAGCCGGACAAATATTTGTGTGGGTAGAGGTGAGGTGGGTGGATGCTTCTGAAGACTGGCATTGATGCTTTGTGATGACCTGCTGAGGATCAGTGTCACTTTAGGTCCTTTCAAAGCTCTGAATCCGAATTTCTGGTCTTCCCTCCTGTTCTAATTTGACTTTCCTATGGAGCGACCTGGGGTCCAGGATGCAGCTTTGGCGGGGGCGGGGGGATGTACAGACAAAACCAGCTGGTACTTGAGTATGTGCAACACTTACACTGTTTATTTATTGGCCACAGTGACTCACTGGGATGGACGTTCGCATACCTGAATGTCAAAATAACCTGTGTTTTAAGAGGAACCAGTGACTCAGGCTGTGGTTTTACCTCAGGCCATTTCCTGATAAACGGCTGAACTGCTCTTGGTCTTGTGAAAACACCACCGGGGAACACTGCTCTGTCCTTGCATCTGTGTGTGCACAGGGATTAGGGAAAGGACACCTTTGTGTAGGGCTGACCTTCACCACCTCAGTGCTGTGGTCTGTGTGAGGAGCACCTTCAGAGGTCCAGGAAGCCTTGGGTCTGAGGACAGCTCTGTGTCAGTGCTTCTTCAGAGCATTTCTGCACAGCCCTGATGTGGGAGTGTGGTCTTTGGTATTTGACAGTGTTTACAAGCACAATTTCAAGGAGCTCTACAGAGCAATAAATTGCTTTGCTTTAGACTCTTTCAACTGCTAAACAGAGGTGAAGCTGCCTGTAGCTGGTGTTTCCAGAATTGAAAATATTTCACATCACAGAACATGGTATTTGTAGTGAAAACGGAAATCATGCATATCATGTTGCTTACAGGGATTAAAGTAGATTTTTCTTTGCATAAGACAGCAAACTGTAGTAATTTTTTCAGTAAGATAGCAAACTGAAGTAAAGCTTTGTGTGTGGTACGGCGAGATAGAAGGTATGGAAGTGAGATGATATGAGTGCTATATAAACTACCTCACTGGCATAACGCTTTGGTTTGGAGAGGTGAACCATCTGTGTGATCCAAGTTTATGGTTTGGGAGTCTTCCCATCCTTTGCAAACTGCAGAACTCTGTGTTCCTCCGCTCTCCATAAGGAAAAGGACTGTCCTGTGAGGAGGGGTTTATGCCTGAGATGAAATCACTTGTGTGTGGCTACGGAGATGTGATTGAACTGGATCAGTTGCCTTTAATGCGGTTTAAGTGGATGGTTTAAGGTATAGAGGAGGCTTCTCTTGGGAACAGATTCTGTGAGAATTCTTCAAATCCTCTTTGAAGTTAATGGAGAGTATTAAGGAGAGTCAGCACCTTCTTAGGAGAGAAATTTAAATTGCTTTAATTCATTTTGGTTTATATTTGCATCGGCTGGTTCTGACTTCCTCCCTGCTCCAGTCTTTCAGCACATGGGTTTGATAACTTTCCCTCCTGAGCATACTAGATCTTATGCTGCCCGTTTTCATATTTTTCCCTGAGTGTTGTAACGCTGATTACTGAAGGATCTCAGGCCTTTGGCTTCCTGTGAGAACCAGATAATTACTCTCCAGTAGGCAACACATGACGTACAGTATCAGCATTAAGCCATTGGGATTCCAGTCACTAGTGTAGAACAATATTGTGGGTAAATGAATAAGCAGAAGTTTATCATACTTCCTGCATAACAAGGTTCTCGTTAAAGAGACAGTGGAAATTGTTTTCAGCAAGGGCTAGTGTAAAACGAACACTACCACGACAGACCTTGCTGAAAGATATATTGAAGCTCAGTTCTCTGGCATGCTGGGGTTCTCTTGCTGAAAAGGCAGCTGACTCTTTGTAGCAGCAGAGGTGGATGACAGGGCCGACACTGCGTTTTGGAGATGACGTTTATGAACATGGATAGCTTCAAAGTATGATTTCCAGATGCACCACCTACTTAACTTATGGAAGAAAGTTGTACCAATAAGAAGCAGAGATGTTCCAAATGCAATCTGCTTATTTCACACTCGCCCCCAGGAATCCTGTGTTGTGATTCTTAAGAGCTGGCCCTGTTTGACCCTGAAATTGATGTGGTTTCTCCCTTGCCTTCTTTATTTCCAAGTTAAAAATAACTTATATATTGAGCACAATGAGAGTAAGTTGGAGAAGTTTAAGTAAGTTGTATGTAACCCAGCAATAGTGAGTAAATAATTCATAAACGTAATGAGCTCTATTCTCTTGCAAGACAGAGGTTTACCCGCATGGTGGGATTAATCAGCATTTTTGTATGAGAACAGTTTCTCTGCCACAGCAATACAGGCAGGTAGATCTCTGTACATGTAGGACATAATTTTATGTCTACTTGCATATATACATTGATATTTTGGCTTATCTCAGAGATGCTTGTTCTTCTGCAATGTGTCAGAGTTATGGGATTACTAATAAGGAGTTACACGTTTAACTTTGTTTCTTTGCTACTATAAATTTATGTTGTACCTGTAATTGTGAAGCATAGATACTTATTTATGTTTGAATTGTGCCTTTCACTTTAAACTGGGCATCAGCAGTCTGCACAGGAAATGAGCACTTAGGTATAGGCTGAGATGAGTAGGTTGGTTGCTGTGCTTTGGCTGGAGTCTGTAAGCTGAGGGCTGAATCTTTGGAGCCCCAAAAACCCACTGTTCCATGGAGCCATCTAGATTTTGATGATGTGCTTGATCAACCTTGCAGCCAGGGAGGAGAACAAGAATACATAGAAAAAACCTACAGTACTACAGTACACTGCTGTTCTGCCTGTATGATGGAGATGCTTCTTCGTACATTGATAGTGTGTGCATGGCCAGATCCCTTCATAGCTTAGTTCATAGCAGGGGTTGGACTTGATGATTTCTTGAGGTCCTTTCTAACCCCTGCAATTCTGTGATTCAACATGAGATTAGGTTCCATCGATTTTTGGGTCCAGAAAAAAATGCAGTTTGACATTCTTGTATTTCAGGCATCTAGGCCTGGCCTGGTTTTGGTTGTATGTGGGTGATCTTAACACTTGAACAAGTCGGCTGAAGGTGGCTGGATAGATGTTGAATGGCCTGCATAGGAATTTTGCTTTTCAATTAGACATATTCAATACCAAGAGTAATTTTGATAGTGCTGTTCTTAACATTGAAATTGTGAAACTGCTGATAATTAAGTAAACACTTTTTTCTTCTCATTTGTTTTCTTACAGCCAACTGGGTACATGGAAAACTCCATTTCCTACAGTGCTATTGAAGATGTTCAACTGCTCTCCTGGGAGAATGCCCCTAAGTACTGTTTACAGCTCACAATCCCAGGGGGTACTGTCTTACTGCAGGTACAGTAAACACAAAAGTACAATTTTTTTTCTTTCTTACTATGAATCTCCTTTAACTTCTGTTTGCTATGCATGAAATCTTAATTAGATGGACTCAGAATAAGTCAAGAGAACTCAGTGCTGTCAAATTATCTAACCACCAGAAAAATTTACTTACGGTGATAGCTCTGAAACTCTTCGTATTGTTTGACAGTCAGAATGGAAATTTTGGGCCACAGCAATTCAATCTTGCTGATTTTGTGCTTCAAACTAGTGCTCTGTGGAAAGGCACATTGATGCGGGCCTGGTATAACTATATTTTTACTTAGTCCTATTCCTGAAAGAAAAAGCTTTCATCATTCAATTCATGTAGGAAACCTGTAACTTGGGCTGGAACTGACAGGCGTTTTTCTTAAAGAGATATTTAATCTTCACTGGAAGATTTCAGCATATTTGTATGTATAACTACCTATGTTAGCTCTCCTAAGTATTGTTTTCAAGCGGAAGACTTTGTGTTGAAGTTATTCCACATTTCTTCATCCACTTGTGAGGCTTTGTAGGACTCCTTAGGTCATTGCAAGTTGTAGTGACAAAAAAGCACTCCATAGCACTGAGCCTTGAACTGCTTTTAGAGTAGGAAAAGAAAAGCAACTGAAAACCTAGTTGCTTGGCCCCTAGAGAACTTTGAACAGTCATAACATGAAAAGGACTGAATTGACTCCAACTTATCTCTTACCGTAGTTCTCAACTTTGTTTCAAAGATAATCTGTTACCTGTCACCCTGTGGGAGTGTACTTTTTTGTTCAAATATACAGCTGTGACTATTGTGTGTATGTATTTCATGCAGGTAGGACTGTAAACAGACTGGGTGAGCAATATCTGCAGAAAATGTGAAAAAAAAAATCAGTAAACTGTGGATAACTCATGAAAAATTATAAACCACTTCAAAGGCTTGATGATAATAGGACGTGTGTGTCTGGGTGTATACACACACACACTTTAACTGTACCGCTCTGGCACCAAATGCAGTGTGATAGATAAAAAGATGGGAACATGCTGAATAATAAGCTAATGACTGTGATGACCCTGTGTGTTGGACATTTGTCCATAAGAATGGTGGTACACAGTGTACTGATCCATGGTGCGCAGCCTGGCATTTAGAATAGCACAGGGTATTTCAGTCAGAGATCCTCTACGCCGATCCTCTAGTCCAACTGCCTGACCAATTCATGGCTGACCAAGTTGAAGCATCTTATTAAGGTGTTGCCTCTTGAACACTGACAGCCTTGGGCCACTGACCACCTGTCTAGGAAGCCTGTTCCAGTGTTTGACCACCCTCTTGATAAGTAAATGCTTCCTAACATCCACTGTAAACCTTCCCTGGCATAGCTCTGAACCATTCCCACACATTCTGTTGCCACTAGTGTAGAGAGGAGATCAGCATCTCCCTCTCCACTTCCCCTCCTCAGGAAGCTATGAACAGCTATGAAGTCACCCTTCAGCCTCCTTTTCTATAAACTAGAAAGCCAAAAGCCACTAGCCCCTCCTCAAAGGACATTTCTTCCAGAAGGCATTTTGTTACTTCTTGGTGGTGAACATTTGCTGATGCACTTGTAGGGCCACGAAGCGTGTGGCCATGACTCTACTTGCAGATTTTAAGAAAATAATCCAAGGAGTATTATTTAGCAATCCAAGGATAGGTGCCAGGCTGGTTTCCTGTAGATGTGGAACTGCAAAATTGACTCTGAATTGGGAGGTCAAAATGAATAACACTAGGTCATGCTAATGGTAGATCCAGCTCTCCTCTGCCTTTTCAGACAGGCTGATGGTTCTGTCCATATGCAGAGCTGTTTACCAGCAGCTCTTAGAACACGGTACCTGAACTTGAGCCCTTCACGTGGTTCCTGTGCTTGGGCTTTGGGATAGTTTTGGAATGTCATAAAAGTATCACAAGGTTTTAACATTGCAAAGACACTTTCACTCTGAAATGATTAGAGGTGTCAATGGAAACATTCATCTCCACATCCTTTGTGGAATGTATTTCTGGAACTCTCTTCCATCTACTTCACTGGTGTAATCCTGGGGTTTTGCAGCCCTGCTAAAGGGGGCTGCAGCCTTTCCCCCATTTTAATCTGAAAGTGGTGCAGCTAAGCTTGGGGTGCCCTGAAAACTTCAAACTTTCTGGGCTCTTCTGGTGCACAGGTGGCATGTGTTTGTCTGCCCATGCGCTTGAAGCAGAGGTGCATGTCCCACTGCACACAGAGCATACAGACTGTGCCTCTGCTTGGTGCCTGGCGAATATCTGTGGCTCAAAATGACGTACTGGTTTTAGGCATTACTGGGGAGTGTAGGGAGTCTGCATTTCAGACAGGCTGCTGCAAGTCCACCTAAGTCCTGATGCTGTGGTTTGCAAAGCCTCTGCTGTGCGTGACATTGGGGAGGGCAGGAAGGCAAGCCGTTGTTTCCCAACAGCTAGATTAGGGTCCTCATTATTGAAGAAATCTTCCTTGCCTAATCCGCTAATTGAATTAATTAGAAAGAAACCCATTCATCAAGTTGGATGATTTTGATGTTTTTCCTGAGATAATGTTGACTCTTTTTTTTTTTTTTTTTTTTTTCTTCCATAAATCTCCTTGGTGGTGCTAGTATTAATGTTCATATGTGCTTTAGCACATCTGCCTTTCCAAACTGTGAGTCTTTGTTGGTTATGGTAGATGCCTTTACTGTCCTGCTTGATAGGAAACAAGATAAAGTTTGAACCCACAGCTCCCTGCTGAGTTGAAAGGAAATGGGTAGGGCATGCAGGCTTTAATCTGGAGCAGCCTGCCATTTGTTTCCTTAAAAAACCCCAAATTAACCCAAAGGAAAAAAAACCCAAACAACAAACCAAACACACAAATAACGACATTTGTGAGAAAGTACCATCTCAGCATGGATGCTTTGGTATTTTCTTCGAAAAGACCGGTGTCTTTATGTAACCTCATAGGGACTGATAAAGAAGCGGAGTAAGCTGGGCTTCTGTTGTGTTTATTGCTGGCTGCTGAGCAGACTGGATCAGATTACATTAGAACTCTATGGGAATTTCAACATAATTGAAAGTACAAACTTTAAAAATGTTTTTGGTATGACTTGGTCCTTGGTAGTGTCTTGATTCATCAAATGGGGCCAGATCGGAGGGAGTATAAAAATAGATTTCCCTTGTACAGTTGTAATGTAAATTCAGAAATCCAAGAGAGTACTAAATGTAATTTTTAGTATGCTTAAGAAATCAAGATGCAAAAACTGAATTTGTCTTGTAGTCAAGTTCAGCAGAAATTCTCTGATAGACGTGACAAAGAATCTGAGTTATCCAGAAGACGTGTTCACTGAGGTGCTGGGAAACGGACACGCTGAGAAATTAGCCCTCGCATACTGCAATTATTTCTAGATTTCCGAGAGGCTTCAGGACGTTTATGGGAAATTGGCACTTCCCATCTTTTATAAAATTGTTCCACCCTCCTGGTGTGACAGCAGTGTGGTTGATGTAATGTCCAACTCTGGTATCAGGAAGCCTATGAGAGTGGAACAAGTAATAAAACTAGTGCAAAACATCCTCAGTACTGTTTCTTTTGCACTTTTGGTGAAATGCGTTTGGTTTTTGTTTTCTCCCACCCAGACTTGATCTAAATGAGGTCTGTATACAGAAAAATGCTTAAATGAACACCTCCCCACCAATTTACTTAATATTTCTGATTATTTTCAATTTTATATTTTATACATGTTTTTTGCATATGCTGTATCATAAATTCTTTAAGACTATGGGGTGTTATTGACATGTTTTGACATAAAATGAAGCATTTTATTAGTTCTGCATGACAGACTTTCCTGATACTTATTTTTGCAGAAAAGTGTAAAATTCTATCTTCTGCTTCATTGATTTAAAGCAAAAGCAAATTTTGGACAACTGGCATTCCTCTCAGATGGAAATTCATTTCCAGCAATCCTTGTGGGAGGATGTTAGCATGTGCTGTTAGAGCATCCTCTGTGTATTTGTCTGCGTTAGGCATGACAAATGCCAAAAGAGAGTCTGAGCCCATGTTCAAGTTCTCACCCCCCCTTGTCTGCTGTCACCAAGGTCTATTTCTGGCTTATTACTGCACAGTAATGAGTCAGAGAAGGAAGAATGCCATTACCTTTCCTTACATCATCCCGATGTCCTCCCATAGCAATACTTACCCATCCCAACCTATTTTAACACATGAAGTCTGACAAGCTGCACTGGAGGTGATGTACCTCCTCTTAGGAAATGGGATCACAATAACAGGATGTGTCTACCTGGGTTTCAGAGGAGGATTTCGTTCTCAGGCAGCAAACAGCTTAATCAAGTCTGGGATCACATAGAAAAGTTGTCTCTCTGCATGTGCTTCCCACTCAGTGTTTGTTGTATAAGCACAACTGTCTGAGCACAGGCAGGTTTCACCGCCCGGCAACTGGGGAGTCTCGTCCTCCCATCTGGGAGTCCTGGACAGTCAGTTTTCTGGGAGTTGTGGACAGTCAGCTTTCTAGAGGTGCTGGGAGCTCATGTTTCTTTCCTCCTGCCAAACGGTGTGGTCTCTGGTCCTTCTGATGTGCAGCAGTCAGTTCTCACAGATTATTTTTTTCTCTTTCCTGCAGTTGGGATAGTAGGTGTGAAAGACGGTGTTGCTGAAGCTGGCTTATAGGCCATCAGCTCTTTAGGCCAGGAAATAGCTAAATATAGCCTTTGAAGAAGTGTGAGCTCTTCAGTATCAGTAATAGCTGGGCCTTCTTGTGCGGGGCTAAACTTTTGCTCTTTGCTTTTTGTTTGTAAAGCTTGATGTGCGATGTGTTATGTGGATAATTTTGAAGGGGGTGCTGCTATTGATAGTGAAATAACTGGAATAACCTGAAAGAGACTGAAAAAAAAAACCCATAACGACTGCAATTTCACAACCTACTTAGCACCAAATGTAGGAAGAATCCCAGGAAAAAGGCTTTGGTGTCGCAGTCATGACAGCACTGCCTGCTTTCCCGTGGTGTCCTTTCTTTCAGTTGGATCCTAAACCCCTGGAAGCCACCACTTCCATCCCTACTGCTAGTGTTGTTTTATTCATTTCTTGGCAATCAAGTGTAGCCAGAAGGAAAAACAAACAGAACAGGAAGCCTTGACAAGCACAACAGTCACACGTTAGCTCAGTGCTCGAGCATGATGTTTTTGCCAGGGAGTCCCCATGGTAAATGTTTCCACTGGATTTTTTAGTAACACTTTATTTTGGTGTCTTCGGAGAACCTGGCTTTTGTTTAAGTGAGAGTCCAGCTGGTGCTGCTCGGGGGAGGCCGTGCAAGCACCAGAATCCAGCCAAGAGAGGGAATAATTTCAGGAGGAAAACCGGCATTTCTAGCAATTGCCATCAACTCTGTGCCTTGAATTAAGCCAGAAGAGAGCAAGGCCTGCAAGGGAAACCTGCCTGTGTTGTGGAGGTGCGGCGCCGGGATGCGCAGCAGCAGTGTAAAGGTTTTGTGCAGTCTGTGTGAGGCAGCAGTGTGCGTGCCATGGGGGTTTGACATCCTGCAGCCAGGGGCTGCTCTGCTCCTTCTCTGCTGATGATAAATGGGTGAAGAGAAACCTTGCAGGATTGTACAAGTTAACAGTAATGAACATCAGCTGGAGGGAAGAATAACAAAACCCCATCCTGCTTGCCAGAGAGCCAGTGAGGGGGAGAGAAAACACAGAAAGAATAACAGGAGGAAGAGTTAAAAAGCAGAATCTGGATCATCAAATCCCAGTTATTGCCACATCTTTTCAGGTGGCAAAATCCCCTAGGAGAGTATGCGTAGAAAGATGCTGCTGTAAGGAAAAATCCGGGAACTTTTTGCTACATGGACAAGCTTGTTCTTGTATTCTTCTGAGGAGAACACATGCCGGTAAGAAGAGATGCTGTGGTGCTAACTTCCCGTTAGAGGAACTTGGTAGCATGGCATGTGTGGTGTGGTAGAAATGACAAATTCTCTGCTGGTGCTTCTTACTGTAGATGTACTGGTATCAGTAGAGCTGTGAGTATTTATATTAGCTAAAGGTCTTCACCATCATTTCTGGAGTGTTGGTTTCTTGTAGGGTTTCAGGTGTTTTCTTTCTCAGTAGCACACAGGTTCCTCTTCTGTCTTTAACTCCCCTGGGGGGTATTGCTGCAGGGGCTGTGACACTGGCCTAAAACAAGTAAGTGTTTGGTTTCCCATTTTTGTGAGCAAAAGGAAAAACTGCTTTTAAAAAGTTCACTGCTTTTTAGTGAAAAAGTGTATTCCTGTATGATGACTAGGAAATGAAATAGTTTGGTTGCTTTTTAAGCAGAGATGTAAATATACTCCTGGTGATCCAAACACGTCATGTGTTTAATTTCTTCATAGTTTTCCTCCTCTGAGTAGTCTTTTTGAAGCTGGTGAAATTAATCCTATGAGTAAAGTTGGTACTGTGGCTGATCCCAGGTGGCTTTTCTTCTCTGAACATTTACACCCCCAAAATTAGAATATAAAATCCTTCAGAAAACAGCTCCAGGAATAACTCAGTTTAGGGAAAAAACCTCACAAAAGTACTACCTACAGTAGGCATTCTGGAGGTAGATATTTTTCCTCGCCATTGGAATAATAATAAATAACCTATGAGTTTGAATCTTCTTGCACCTTCATAGAGTTTTACTGCCATGTTTTCCTGTTTTCTAAAGTACTTTCAAAGTATGTTGTGGTCGTGCAAAAACCACAGGAGGCCTTGATTGTGCAAGGAGCTCCAATGAGTTGGACCGTGTGCCATTGCAATTGAGAACAAAATTCTTTGCAGAATTGGGGCCTAACCATACCAAGCACACAGGGCCCCCAAAACCATTATTTCACAAAGGTTATAAAATCTCCATTGTACTTCATTCCTATTCCACTGACTATTTGTAACAAGAGTAGGCAGAATCTTTTTAAGTTGTCAAGGTAGCTGTTATAGTCGTTGTGTAGAACTGGACCCACTGTGTGGGCAAGGCTGAGAGTAAGAAAAGCTTGCCCTGTGCGGTTGGAATGCCAGAGGAAAACCCTTTTTAAAGTCTTTCTCATTTTCTCTTCTTTATTGTACCCTAGAGCTGAATAAATATAGTAGGTTATGCCCTCAGCTGGAGTATAAAAAAAAACTAGGTGTCAATTCCCAGGAAGTGGTGACTTCAGTGCAGAAGTGTTGGGCTCCAGGAGTGTACATCAGATAAAACTGTAGATGTGTGTGCACAGCTCCCAGAAATGAATCGTTCCTACCAGTGTTTTACTGTTTGGCACACATTGCTCCAAACTTCAGGAATTTTATGCATAGTAACCTGTGTGCTTGAGTAGTCAGTGTGTGTGGAGATGGCCATCAGCTGTCTGGATGAGCCTTATAGCTCTTCTGTCATCCTGGCATGCTGTGAAGCTCCCAGTTCTTTTGGTAAGAAAGAAATATTCCTGTAGTCCCTTTTGTTCAGTGCAGGCCTGAAAAAGAGAAAGGAGGAACAAGGGGTGCTGTGCAAAAGAGCGTGCTCTTCTTGTCCTCTGCAAAAGATCCAGCGTTTTCTGCACATGGCTGTGGTTTTGCAGCTTGATGGTGTCAGGCAGGCGGAAGGGTGCACTGGAGGGATTAGCCTGCTGCCTGGGAGAAGTGGGGAATGCTGGTGTCAAGACAGCTTCATCCAGATAACAGTGCTTGGGTTAGATGCATTCAGTGTATCTCTCTTGAACACTGTGGAAGGAGCTGCTGGTGAAATGACCGTTGACTAGCCAACAGTGTGAGGATTCCCTAAAGGTTTGTTTTCCCACTGTTCTGTTCTTGTGAACTTTGTCTTTGTTTTCCTTAGACGTGATCATGAATGACAACTCAAACTTTGAGGATTTCTAGCTTTAGAGTAGTCCAGACTCCTAACCTCGATCCAGATACAAGTTTTCTTGATCCCTTCTCTACAATAGCTAACATGACGTGTACACCATGCTTGGTCCCACACTTGGAACCTGGTCACTTTGCTAATTTTGCTTTTTAAATGCTTTTTGTTTATTGCTACTGTCAAGTTAAACAAGTCTTTCCTCTGCCAAGGGTTTGCCTTTTTATAGCATTGCTTGTTTGTTTTCTTCTCCAGTATTTGCAGTCCACTTCTGTCTCTACCTCTGCCTGATGCTGTTGTCCTCACCAATAGTTTCTGTCATCAAGTTTTTGGAAGGTGCCAGTTGGTTGCACAATTTTTCTACACGTGGCATTTTGTAATTATTTGCAGTGGTCTTACAGGCTGTAGCTACTGACGTCCCAAAAGTAGGAGAATAATTAACAGTTCTCAACAGTTCCCATCTAGGGCTTTAGCATTTGCTCTCGCCTTTAGACTTCAGTGCATCTTTTTGTTCAAGTCATGATCAGACCAGGGACTAAATCGGGTTGGTATTTTGCCTGTTAGAGATGTAGATCTCCCTAGAATATTTTGGATTTTATCAATTTAGACAACAGTATCTTAGATTGCATAGCTCCCATATACTCAATCAATTTTTTTAAGGAAATAATGGATGTGTAACTCGGAATATTATAGTTGTTGTCAGTTGGCATACATGCTCAAGACTACAGAAACTTTGGTTTACTTAATCCTTAAAGGACTTTGATGCTAGCATTTGAAATGGAGGGGGTTTTGTTCCCCTCCATCAAACAGTTTTCCCCTTTAAAAAAAAAGAAGAAAAAGGTTCAATTTAAAATCGACTCTTTCAAATAAATCTTTTTGTTTCCATTTGTAGCAAATTCATACTCTGATGTGTAGGTGTTCTTTTTGGAATGGAAACTTTGGTTTTGATAGTCTGTGGTCAGCCAGGATTGTTAATGATAGATTTATTCGGGTTTATTTTCTAGAGATCTACTGGAAGAGCGATTGATTCTTATTAATATGTAACTAAAAAACATGTAATATGTATATAAAAGAACATTGCTCCATGTAATTCAGAGAAATAGATGTCACTGAGACATCAGTACCTGACCATGAGATTAAACACTGTTTTGGTAGCTGTGCAGTGTTTTCACTTCGAGGATTCTTGCCATTATCAGTGAAGTTGATCCAGTGTCATGAAGTGAAATTCACTGTGGCATATATTTACTTACTTGAGAAGGTGCTGAGGAGTGGACTTTGAATGTTCCTTTAATTTGCAAGAAGTACGTGAAGTTTAGCTGGTGAAGAGCTGCACTTTCTACTTTTTTTTTTTAACCTTTTTTTAACATGGATTTATGGGTTATTCTGAAATTTTCACTGATTGTGTAAAAGACATAAGTAAAAATTGCTTAGTGGCAGCGATAAGATAGAGTTGGAAAAGCCAAAGGGCATCTCTACCCACTCAAATATTTCAAACTCATGTCACCTTGTTAAGGCATGCATATTTACGTCACTGTGGATGCTTTTATATTTTTTGATACTGAGCATTTGACCTTTGGGAGTGCTGAACTATTCCTTCATTGGCTACGAACCTGGCTTCACACTGAGAATCTCTGGCAGCTCTGCTTAATACGGACAAAAACCGGGGGATAGCTGGGAGTGATTATTGCAACATGTATGCCGTTGCTGCAAACAGGCTGTGCATGTATCTGCACGTCTGTGTGTGCTGAGCTTTTCACTCTGTTTTAATATTGCTGAAAGAGCTGAGATGTTATTTGAATTGCTCTGGGGCCAGCTGAGGAACAGGACAAGAAGGGAAACTGGAGCATGGAAAAAACCCACCCCTCCTAGTAAAATGTCAACCCGTCGTCTTACTCTGCTCCGCATGATTAATGTCTGTAGGATGTTTGCCTTTGCTATTAAAGATCTGACCAAAACCTGATTCAAATCAGGGGCGATGTTTCGGTGTCTTTGGATTGGACACCATTTCACAGAATCCCAGAACATTAGGAGTTGGAAGGGACCGCGAAAGCTCATCTAGTCCAACCCTCCTGCCAGAGCAGGATCACCTAGACTTTCACAGGAGCTTGATGTTTTGTAAGGTTTTGGTTCAATGTTGTACATTTGCAGCAAGATCTTCATGTCACTGCCTTCTGGGAAAGTAAACTGGTTAATGCCAAGTTCTAGTTTCCCTCCCTCTGATGAGGCTGGGGGTGAACTTAGCCAGGGTCATAACGTTCAGAAGAACACGAAGCCTCACTGGCTTTAGGGCATACACGGGTGATTTGCATAGTTTTGGCTGGGTGACCTGGAACACTGGTAGAAACTAATGATTCTCTTTAACTTGTGTTTATTGCAGGCTGCAAACAGTTACCTGAGGGATCAGTGGTTCCATTCTTTGCAGTGGAAGGTAAGTTCTGCACTTCACTGTCTTCTTGTCTGCCTCTAAGAATACTTTTCAGCATTCCCTGTTCTTTGGCTATAAGAGCCCTGAATGGGTAACAGGGTTATTTTACAGGAATGCTAAATCAGAATGTTTGCAGTTTCAACTCATTTGTGTAAAGAATAAAGTGGATAAATTAACTTCTTGTATAGCCCAGCTTTATCAACATATGCCTGGCTTCAAAAAGTAGATACCCTGTAAATTCATATTTAAACAGTGTAGAGATTGGGTGGTTTGGGGTTTGTACTATTAAGTGTAATATGTTGCAGAATGACCTCAGCCTAACCGTAACCTCTGGGGTCTTGAGATAAATTGGGGGTTGTGCTTCATTTTTTTTATTATTTATCTGAGAAACTAATGAGAAAGGGTGTCTTTTAGAGTTGCCTATTGTAAGTGACATCAATCTGTTGTCCATCAGACTGTGTTTATGCTTTAGGATGATTTGGATTTAATGGCAGTTTCCATTTCAGCGGTCTCGAGCCCGTTCTCAAGTTCAGTGGGAACACATGACTGATTGCCCTGAATAGGGGAAGTGGATCACAGTGACAATATTGTCTTTCAGTAGCAGCACATTCCTCATCGAAAACTGTAGCTGCTGACCTTTGGATGGAATCTGCATGGATCTTTGATGCAGCTGGAAACTAGTTTTGGCCAGATACTGACTATGGTTGTCCTCTCTTGTCACGTGGTGGGAAACACAAGCAGTAGCTTTTCAGCCAGGACTTGTCTTCAGCAGGGTTTCAGTGAAGTCAGCCAGGTTGGCTGTGCAGCTTATCAAGATTTTAGCTTGCTGACAGCAACCACATGTGAAAAATATAAGGAAGTCCCTCCCACCAAACTGGTTTTGTTGTAGGTGTGTTTGAGAGTTGCAAAACAGTTGGGAGGCAAAGCTACAGTATTGGTGTTGTGCTTTGTATAGCAGTCAGCATCTGTCAGAATCATATTCTGAGCGGATCCAGGTTCTTATCAGTAAGAGCCAAGTGTTGAGATCTCCTTTCCCAGACCACTGGCATATTCTCCAGCCTGTTACCCTGATTTGCCTACATGAGTGTGGGACAGGAGTGCTGATAGCAGAAGGCTGGACTATGGTGTGGCGCTTTATTTTGGCCTCCTGACAGTATTATTAACACAGTACCTAGCCAGTCTTGCTTTTGTTGCAAATCCTGAGGATAACAGAGAGCCTAAAACGCGGAGACGGTATCTCCATGTGGCCGTTATTTTCCCTCTGGCTTTGGCAGGCAGGGATGATCAGAGAAAGCATGAACAGAAAATGACAATGAAATTAATTTCTTCTTCTACCTCGCCCCCAAGCAGGATGGCTGTGGTACTACTGTGCTGGCCACGTGTGCCTAGTGTGTTCCCACAGTGAGGGGAAAATTGGGGTCTGAACTGTAACTCTGGGCGGGAAGGGGGAGAATAAGTAAGGAGTGGTAAAGATGCAACCTGGCCCTGTCACCACCCACCCCACCATGAAATTGTGAAACAAAAAAAGCCTAGACAGAATGACCTAGCTTGCTCACAGGGCTTTCGGTCGTGGAGAGGGAGCTTTGCTCTGTGGGAGTAGTTTTTAAAGGAGTATTTCTTAAACTTTCCACTGCTTCTGACCAAGCCTCTCATTTTGGGAAACTCTGAGTAATTTAACTTGTTGTAAAGTAGAACTTATTTTTGCTTCTTTGCTTCCCTCCCCACCCCCATTAAATTTGTTTCTGAAAAACAAGTGAAACATTATCTTGATTTGAAAGACCTTCCCTTTACCAAGAATAGCAAGTAGCCTGTTCCCATAAGAACAGGGTTTAGTCACTGCCCAGGTACTTTACACTAATAAATTCCTCTCTGCTAAGAAGGAGATAGTTTTGACAGGGTTTGTTGCTTAATGGTTCAGAGGAAGAGCACCTGGTAAATTCTGCTCTTTTATTTTGGCTGATATTTGGCAGGTTAAAGCAAGATTATAACAGAATTATGAAGCAAGGCAAGCACTGTGCCTGGGAGGAGAGCAGAGGAGCACAGTTAGGCTCTGTGCCTTAGTGAAGGTTATCACTTTATTAGCACCATAGGCTATGACTTTAAGAGCTGGGTGCCAAGGTTCATCTTGCTCCATAATTTGTATGGTTTGATGATTAAGCAGGTAGTGAGGGAACCCACAAAACCCCAGGAAACCTATTCTTCTGGAATGGGGCATTTACACAAAGCACCAGCTGGCAGAGAGATTGCTGCAGCTGTATTGTAATTGGGTGGCAGTGCTGATGAATGATGTATTTGTCCAGTGGTCTTACAAATAACAGGTCAAAACGTTTCTGTGAGCATGCAGAACACAGATGCAAACTGGTACAGATAGCTGAAGCAGTTATTCAGGGGAAAACATTCAACAGAGATGAGCTCGCTATTGTTCATGCTCACGTGGTGGAAGCATTTAGGGGATCCAGCTGAACCCAGAGCCCCACTCTACGAGGTACTGGATGTAGGTGGAGCAGGAGACCATCACTTCCCCATGCCCTGGCCAAACAAGGCTGGAGAAAACCGTTTTACAGACAGCAAACTGATACTCTGAGAGTTTCCAGCAGTGGGGATTACACCCCGTGATCTTAAAATGGGAATACTGAAATTGCAGTTGTGGGAGCAGATTCCTATTCTGTCAGTATCCTTCTGGCTCCTTTTCCTGTGCTTCAGGCCCTGGGAGTCAGATGCTGCATGTACTCTGAGCTATCCAGAAAACCTAGTGAATAGCTGTGTTGTTAAGTATTTGGGGAAGTTCTGTAGGTTCAGGCACATACTGGTTATCCTTTGGTCTTGTATGAAAGTGCTGAGGTCTGTGAGAGAGCTTTAATGTGGTGCAGTTTTAAGGATTAACACACTGTGGGAATTCAATTTGCCAGCCAGCACCCTGGAAGTAATTTTTGTTCCAGAGATGAACATTGAAATAAAAACCAAGAATAATTTCTTTCTGCAACCCAGAGAACAATAAAAGAGATGCTATAGATAAACAGAAATAAAAGAAAACCAAACACATAATTACCCCTGTTTTAGATCCAGCTCCAAGAGGTTTTATGTGTCATCCAACTAACTAGCTGTCAAGATGCTTACACAGCTTTTTAGATGTGACTTTCTCCTTGAATACTGTGCTCATTGAAGAGAGCATGGATGTAGGGACAGGCGGTTCCTTATTTCAAACCCTTCCACTAAGGGTTACTCATAATTCCTCACTTAACCTGGATATCAGCATGTATCACAACTCCTAAAGGATTATTGGCCACCTCAGCCTATTTTTAGAAATCCTAATTTCCTTTGGGTTATAGCTAAGCCAAACTGTCTATCCAGAGAGTAAACAGAATATGTTAACAACTGTCCATACCCTCAAACATAAACAGATCATTAATTCATTGTGTAAGGAATGTTCCTTTCAACCAAGGAGGTTGGATTGAAACCGTGATATGTAATCTTGGGTATTTGGAAGCTGATAAATCATAACAGTGTATCAATAAAGATAACAATACTTTCTCTGAACATACAAAAGAGAATAACACGTGTTGTTCATTGCCCTTTCTGGATCTAGGCTAGATATGGTGGTAACCATCCGCTTCTCTAGGGGATGAATAGAGCTGAGCTTGGCTTGTGACTAGCAGCTTTGGGACATGCACAAATGAGCCAATATTTGCGCATGGCATTTCCCCGGACAGTGTCCATCTACTTTGTTGCTCAATTTTATCTTGCCATCTATGGGGTAAAGGCTTTCTGTGTATTTGTGTAGTGCTGAGCACAGAAGTACCATCCTCTGTAGAAAGCGCTGAGGCCTGCTACATCATATGATTCAATTATTAGTCATTGAAAGACTTGTTTGACTAATTTAGTACCATGTTGCACTTGAATTAAAAGACATCAGTGAGGTGGTCTTCAGGGTCTTAGATCTTCTCTTGTCATGTGGCTTGAGTAGGGGTGTGGATTGACATTTGTTGGGGGAGATAGACCTGCAGGTTACACAGGGCATGTTGCATTTTTTAGTGTGCTTGATAGTAAACTCTGAACACCACCCTCCCTCATTGTAGGATGTGGGTTGCTTGTGTTTTCTAGTTAGCTGAATGATGCAGCAATGAAGCATGTCAGTTGACAGCCTTTGGGGGAATGTCCTGAACTGACACAATACGAAAAGAACAGACCTAGGTCTTCAGTAGTGCATGACTCAAGCTGAGCTTTGTGTGCTTCTGACCTGAATCTTCTGAAAGGCTTGCCTATACCTTGTCTTTTCCTGCAGATGCTATTAACCAGTCTTTGGCTGTCCCCTCACGAGTAGTGCTGCTTTGTTAGAGGTTTTACCCATCTGTTAGTGTGGATAGTGCAAATATGTTAATTGTTGTGTTGTTGAGGTTGGAAGGGACCTTTGAACATTATCTGGTCCTCTCCCCGCCTACGCCGCCCTTTTCCTTCCTTGGTGGAGGGTATACTTTGAAGCTGTACAGGGTTGCTGAGAGCAATGCTGTGAAGCCCCAAAACAGGCACAGAATTCACGTGTGGTCTCACAGATGTTGACTGGAGTGGGGCAGTCACTTCCCCCATCCTGCTGTCTGTGCTCGTGCAGCCGACCCTACGTACCCACCCCTGACTTGCAGTCAACAATCACATTACCTTTGTTTTAAAATTAATTTTCTATACAGGCATCATGTTTTGATAACCATGGATTGGGAAACTGGAACAAGGCTGTCATTTGGGATTTGCAAACATTCTGCATTGGAGGCTAAACCAATGTTGGCCTTCGTTCAGAAACTTCCTGGGTTCTCATAGGGATTGTTGTGTTTGTGTCTTCAGGAAATAGATACTTCCATGCACAAGCGGCCCTATTAGTTGCAAAGAGATTGACTGCCATATAAAGTCATACCTGACCTGAATGATGGTGTGCTCTCTGGTCTTCACTGGGTTCAGGTTAGGAATTCCTTGCTTGTTAGGACTGAGTGGTTTTCATACAGTAGCTGCGGGTGAGCGTTGGCTCTTTCATCTAATGGTGAAAGTTCAGAGGGAGTGACTTTTCTGTGCTTTAACACTGCAAAAAATGCAGTTGTGAGCAAGTGTTCTTGAAAGTGTGGTGAAGCATTACTTGTGTAAAGCACCTTTACAGTTTTGTCACCATGGTAATGATAAAAATAGTGCTGATACAGGAGTGGGGTTTATATAGAATTTAAATGATGACATTAAAGAAATGGATAGTCTTAAATCTCGGTAAATCATGCCTTAAAACTAGGAGATCAGGAAAAAAAAACCACATTGGTTATACTTAAAAAGACCCATGTCTGTCATTTGTATTTCATCACCTAATTTATGACCTGAGAGGGTAAGCTTTGATACCCTGTGACAATTCAGTCGCCCCGTGCTGTACGGTGTAATGGAAATATGGCTCGAAGAGCTCAGCAGTGCCTTGGAGTGGTAGTTCTGGCCTTCAGACCCTCTCTGGTGGTTACACAGCACAGGCAACTGTCACTGTCTTGGCTGTTTCTTTGCTTTCTCTAGAAGAAAAACTGAGGAATTTTCACAGAACACAGAAGATGATGTTCTCTGTTATTTTTGAGGTGAAACTGTAAATAATTATCATACAGTTAGCCAATAATGCCTTTTTTTTCCTTTGTAATTTTTCTTTTTTTGTCTGTATATGTGTCAGTAGTCTATCGATGGGAACCTGAGCTGTGGAATTAAGTTTTGCCTTTCGAAGCCTCAGGGCTCTGAAAGCATTGTGGGCTTTGATGACACACAAGTTTTGGATAAGCAAGTTTTTTGGTTTAATGGATAAAAGGCAGGCCACAAGTTTTTGACTGGTGGCTTTACTCATCTTTCTGTGGAGTGCACAGGTTGTGGGAAACCATGCACAGGTTTTGAAGGCAGCCAAAGGACTTTGAGCATCCTGATGGAGTTTCAGGTTGGACTTTATACTCTTTAGGGAACAGATGCAGGGTCCAAGTGGTGTGTTAATGGTTGTGTGTTGCTGATAAGCTGATATCAATTAGAGCTTCCTAGTGAATGTAGCAGGACTGAAAATGCATTTTTCAGTTCCTGATACACCCTCTCATGGTTAGGTTGATGTTTATGACCAAGGTTTATTCTTTTATATTTGAAAGGTAATGTGAAATGCAGCTGTGTTTGCCTGTGAGGAGCTCTCCAGTGACAGCCCCTTGCTCTTCCTGTGGTGATTGATAATGCCACCCAGTCTATAGGCTGAACAACCTAGTTGCAAATTCTGGAGCTCCATCATGGAAATCTTGTCATAATGAAAGACTTTTATTTCCATAATGTTTATTTTTTGTAGTTTATTCTCCTCTACAAATTTTTGGTTTGTTTTTGCTTTGGCTTAAGACTTGTTGTGAACACATGAAGTCCATGGGCCCCCTCATTTTCCTGCACAAGTTTGACAGTCTTAGGCCATCTGTTACCAGAAGTCACTTGAAAAATCTTGGCCATGTTTTCTGTTTCTGAGATGTCAGTTTGCTAGAGGTAACTACTGTTGCAGCAGAAAGGCATCGATCTCGCTTTGGGACGTGGAAATGAAGGGATGAAAAACAGACAAAACATTGACAGAAAGGTTTTTTTGTTTTTATGGATCGCTGGTGATATGTAAGAAACTGGAACAGGTTTTGGGTTTTTAAGCTTTCACTGCCTTTGTATCAGGAAAATACCTCATTCTTTCTGGGGGACATCAGAGCAGTTTCTTCTTGTAAGGTACCGCCTGCAGCAGCGGCAGCTGATGACTGTGCTCTGTGCTGGCTTAACACGAATCACTTTAAATCTGGGAGCTGCATATCCGTGTCAGCACAGCACTCTGTCCAACCCAAGGAGGCTCTTGGCAACATGCTGAGATGCCAGCCTGGATCTGAGCTGCTGCTCTGAGCTGCCCTCATCCAGACGTACACACACATGGTTCGGATACCCGTCACTGCCTCCTGCTTTGCCCAAACAGGCTTTTTTAAGGAGACAGAGCTCAAGCCAATTGATGGCCTAGTGATGAAACCTGAGCAGAAACTAGATAGTTATTTTCTATCTTGCTTTAGTGAAGTCAGGACCAGCTCTAAATTTTCCCCTCTAGACTTGGATGCTATCCTAATCAAACTAATATTAGGTCTGAAGATAGAAGGGTGTCAAAAACAGCTGAATAAACAGGTCAGCGTGTTACTGTGTACTTAGGTCTCAGCTCTGAAGAGGAGTAAATACAATTGCTGGAGTATGTTGCTTCTCAGGAATGCTGAGCTGCTGAGCAGGTGGGGTCCTTGGTTTTTGTCCTAGTGAATTGCTCCTCCACATTATTCTAGGGCTGACCTTACTAATTCTTTGCAATTCAGGACTTCCAGGTCATGATGACCATTAGTTGCACCAAACTACAACTACAACTTTTCCTCCATAGCTGCCATGATACAGAGTGGCACCAAAATCTTTTCTTAGGAGGTGAGACCAGTAGTCGCTCCCAGGAGTGTAATTATCCTCCTCACACGAAGCCTTGGGTGTGAAAGCCTAACTCTGGGAGTTGACAAATGCTAAGTGCCTTGTTAAGCTGCTGTCTTGGGGCCCAATTCTGCATTATGGATGTTGTGAGGACTCTTGGTGTTGTAAGACCGACGTGAACCTGAAGAAGCAAAGGGGATCTAGGTGTTGATTTAAATTTCTTGTTCCTTTCTTGCTCAGTTTTGTCCTTGCATTTATTTCTGCCAATATAATGTGTGTTTTGAGTGCATCATAGTATGCATGTGGTATTAGAGGATTATAAAACTGATTATTAGCAAAAAACCTGAAATGGTAATGTGCAAATGTCACATCTGCCCTAGCTCTTGCTTTGTCATGTGTTCAGCTTGTCTGTCACACCTTCTTGTCTTTTTTCCACAGAATAGTCATTGAAGTATGTCCTTCATTCCCCTGTCTGTTCAGAAGCCATTGCTTCACAGCTCTCCATCATAGCCTGGTCTCTGGTACTCTGTACGGTAATGTTTAGGATGGGAATACTAGATTAGGCTGTGTGACCAGAGGCAAGATCCATCAAGGGCAGTGGGGCTGTTGTGAGTGCCTTGCTTGTATCAGCCTCTCAACATGAGGTGGGCAGATTTTTTGGTAGCACCAAAAAAAATCTCTGATCCTTTGCGAGGGAGCTAACCTTAGGATGAGAAAACTGAACGCTGTGAGACTTGATTCAGTCTTACACATCATGCAGCGTTTGTGCAGTGGAGAAGGAAAACAGGCAAATTACAGAGATTTGGTGGCATTTTGGTAGGCTAAAGAGTTGTGGGAGCTTTGGGGTTTTGTGCTGATGTGGCGCGATAAGATGCGATATAAAAACGTGGAACAAAGTGATGGGGCTGTTTCAGAGGGAAATGGTGCTCTGGAATGTGGTGTCTCCCTGTGAGAAACTGGGAAATTCAGAGCTCCAAAGCCTGGTGATCTGAAGGCAGAGATGCCCTGCTTTTCTGAAGTGCCTTTTAAGATGCTCGCAAGCATCATATCAGTATCCAATATCTGTGCTTTCCCTAAGGCTCTGCAGCAGCTTTCTGACACAAACATGTTCCTCGAACCGTCCACATCTCTCTTGCTGACGACATTGATGATGCAGGTGCACAAGAGAGAGAAGCCAATTTCAAAGCCATTTATGGTGTTGAAGTGCTAGAAACTCAGGAAAATAAAACATTTGCCAAGGAGGGGAGAGCGAAACAGGTCGGTAAACGTCCATTTGGAAGGTTTTGCTGACTTAGTGAGATAGGAGGAGGGCAGGAAAAGCTGAGGGTGCCCACTGCTAGCAGTGGAGAGTAATAAGGAAAAGGGATGACGTGGCTTTTTAATCTGGTTTGCCTGTCTGGGGAGAAATAATTGCGTTGTGTGCCACTTGGTGCTATCTGAGCTTACTGGCATTTCCCATAAAATAGGAGGGGAATGGGTTTTATTTCAGAGATTATCTTCTGTTAACAGATACTACAGTGTGTAGCATTAGTAGCCACTTACTCTCAGTTTGCTGTGGTTTCACAGGTGGCAGGCTCTTCCGATCAGAGTTCTTACGTGTCTGAAATTACTGGTGTGTGTTTTGCTGCCCTGCGGATGCCGCAGCATCCTTTGCTCCCTGTTGATGACCAGCGCTCTTGTGCCTGAGTGGGACCCAAAGGGTGTAGTAGTGTGGGGGGCAGAGGGGTTCTGCACAGCAGGTATGCTGCCTGGCTATTCTCCACGGTGGCCTTGTGCACAGCTTTTTCTTCGGCAGACCTGGTCAAAGTGCAGTGACGATAAGATTGTGCATGTGGGGTGGGTTATTTTTTCCTATGCACTATCTCCTCTCTGCAGTGGCAAAGTCATTTATTCCCACCGCAGGCTGCGAGCTGGTGGGTATCAAGGACTGAGCTCCACAGACACAGCCATCATGTGTGGAATATAAAGTGTGTGAATGTAAAGGTATTGGGAACAGGGACCAGTGCAGCTTGGTGTCTGAGGCATTCGGTCATGCAGTTGGTAATGGCATGTCTCCCTCCTCTCAGAGAGCGCACAGCAAGGGCCGCACCGAAGCGGCAGTTAATGCCACGGAGCTGTGTGCCTTCTGCTTTGCTTGATGCATGCTAAACTCCTCAGTCATACACTGTCTGCTGTAGTTTATTTATTTAATACTATTCCCCCTGCTCCCCGCCCCCATGCACTGCAATGCAGTCAGTCCACTGAAGGGTTTGGAAAATGTGGAGTGTATATGGTGCACATATTCCTGCTTTTCATCGAGTACTCTGCTGCTTGCTTTTTCTTTTTTTTTTTTTAATGGAACATGATTTTGCTGACTCCAGCTCATGCTGCATAATCTCAAATCCAGGAGCACGTCAGACTCGCACCCCTCTGGAAACTGTGGGTTGTGCCAGAACACTGAGATCCTGACATCCAGACAGTGTCTGTGTTGAGCGCTTGCTGCTGTGGAGAAGAGGGCCAAAAATGCTGCAGCAGGCAGCAGAGAGGTCCTGCAAGAGGAGAAGGTAGCTGTGCCTAAACATGTTTGAAACCTTCCCTCTGATGATGAGTCAGAGGCTGCTAAAATGCTGTAGATCAGGCAGGGTGTCTGGCTCCTGCCCTAATTGTGTGAGTCCAGCAACCTCTCGGTGTAGGTTTTTCTTACTCATTCGCCATAAGCGTTTAAAGCAACTCAGGAGGGTTTGTAAACCCCACCAGCTTGCAGTTAGGGCAGATCTTTCCTGTACGTGTGGGACAACTGTGATGTTCAACTGCCTTGAAGTTGTTGAAAGAAAAGGTGTTGTGTGACTTTTGCTTAAAAAAATACCCCAACCACAAACAACACCCAAATGCCCATGGACAACGTATTTTCAAGTATTTCTTCTTTTGTGGAGATCTTATGTGGGATTTAACCCCAAGATCACAGCTGTGTCTCTACCAATGATTTTTTGCAAAGTAAGGAGTGGCTTGTGCTTCTGCTAGAAACCTATCTACAGTCATAGTGAAATTCCGCATAGCCAAAGCAACATTAAAAACAAACCCCAGCTTGGCTCTGATACGAAAAATACGGAACAGCAGTTGCTGTGTGCAGGGTGAAAGCTGATGTTTTGCCAACCTGAAGTGTAAAGCTGGTGCTGGAACTGGGGCCTGAAGAATGGGAGTGTTTGCCAAAAGGAAATGGAAGCAGGGATGGAGGGTTTCGGGGAATGCATCAAAGTCGGCCATGCCAAAAAATGTCTCCCCTGTGGACAGGTCTGATTACAATAGTAACCGCACTACCCCATGCAAAGTGCAGCTGGAGCCACAGTTGGCCTTTTGCATTTTCTAGCTGGGGAAACAGCATCTTAAATGCAGAGCTAGGGGAGAGGTGGGTTTGGGCTGGCCAGCTGTGTCCCTGCATCTTAGTGACTGGAGGGCTGGACGCTGGGATTTGAGAGAAAGACTAGATGCCAGCAAAAACAAATCCCAGTTTCTCTGCTTGGTAGTGGGAAAGTCTACCAAAGACAACCTTTTCCTGCTGAGAGGGCTAGAAGGAAGCCATGATTTTTAAAGCTGCTTTCAGTTTTTGGAGGCATACACACACACGCTGCATTTGCATGCAGGTTTGTCTTCAGTGGAGCCCATAAATTTAAGATCTGCTTGCCTAGTGGTTTGAGTTTTCTTTTTTTCCCTTGGATAGAATATCCTTCCCATCCTCTCATCTCCCTGTGTTGCTGAAGGATATCTTTGCATTAGCCTTCAGCACATCAAAGAGCAGAAGACTAGAACGATGGTCAGTCAGGTGACAGTTGTGTACTAAGGAGGTGGAAGGGGGGGGGTGTGTGTGTATACACAAATAAATTACATATATATGTGTGTGTATATATATATATGTAAAAAAATACAATTCAAGAGTAAGTTCTTCAGTGCATTAATGTTGCAGCTGTCCAGTGTCATGCAGGGAGGTGAGGAGGCTGCCCTGTGACCCCCCAGTCCCACTTTTTACTTCTCTTGGTCTAAGCACAAGTGGGTTTTGTCCGTATTCCGTCCTCTTAAAATGTTGTTTATTTCTGCATTTTTCCACTTTGCAGTGGTCCTGTCCCAGTGGCATCTGAGCAAAGGACAAACTCTGTGCCTGTGGGAAGTATCTGTGTGGTTGTTCCAGCTTGTGCATTAGTAACAGCTGAACCCACGTCACCACTTGCTGAACCCATTGAACTCTGTCAACTTTGAAACAGTGCTGATCTGAGTGTTTGGGGGGTTTTGCCTGGGTTAGCTGAGGCCTGGAGCAACGTGATAGACAGTGGTGGGGAAAAATAGGTGAGCGATTGTAGGCTGAGAAAGGGATGGGGGGGAAGATGTGATGGGGGCGAAGCACAGTAATAGGGTATCAACATTCAACTTGCCTGCTAGGGCCCCAGTGCACATCAGTGGTGCTTTTACTAAGGGGTGCCATGGTCTAGCAATTAGTGTGGAGGCCTGAGAACCAGAACACCTCAGTTCTGCTCTCATCCTGACTTGCTCCATGACCTTCGGGAAGTCACCTTGGTTTCCTTGCTCTGTTTCTCCTTCTTGCCTTTAATCAAGAACACAAGGCTGCACAGGGCAGAGGCTGTTACTTGGCATATTCATTTAGGGCACAGGTTCATGGATGCAATCTCAGTGCAATAAATAACGGTGGTTTCATCAGGATCATTTTTTATGCGAATTGACAAAAAAAATGAAGTGTTACTTGGAGCTTAACAGAGTAAGAATCAGGACTGTCCAGCTTCGAAAGTTTCCCTCCAGTCCTTCAACCTGTGGCAGTGAGCCTGTGGGCAAGTGAGCCCTGACTGATGCAGTTGCATTCAGAGATGGAACTGAAGCAGAGAAGTTGATGGGGTAAAATGAAAAATGCAGAAAATGCCTTGACCTGGAAACATGGTAGAGTGCAAAAGTTTGCTGCTATTTTAGAGAACAGCACATGAATCTTTCTGTGCAAACTTTCAGAAGGTTGTAAAGAGTTTGGTTACTGCAGCATGAGCAGTCTGAAGTTCCCAATTTGGAAAAGTGTCTATAATCTCATCCCAACCCCATTTGGAATCTCATCCTAATCCCAGCCCTTGGCTGGAATGGGCCTTTTTATAGACTTTGTCTTCTCAGGTCAATTGCTTTTTTTCTTCACATTAAATGTTACAGCTAGGGACTCTGTTCAGAAGGCTTTCAGTGGATCAGTTAAGCCCCTCTATGGCTATTGGGGAAACTTCTGCTAGCAGCGAGTTATTCTTACGTATTTTTCAGAATACTGTGATGCCTGCTAGTGTATGGATCTAGCTGAGCTCTGAGGGTGCCATGCCATGCCATCTTTGTTTTCATGAAGGTAATGAGTTAATAGACAGCATGCCAGCAGGTGGTGCTCACGAATACACCCATACAGCTCCTGGGCTTTGTAGGACAAGCCAAGCATGTGTGTTGAACATCGCAAGCAGCTCCTCCTGGTTCTCATCATGCAGCATTTCAACAAAATGTGGTGCAGCATTGGGGAGAAACCATCCTGATGCCTGCTGTCTGTACTTCTCCTCTGTACATTAACGTCCAGCCAGAGGCACCTCCATTTTACATAAGCGCCAGCAGCGTTAAACTGTAACCCTAGCTTGGCTCAGCCATCCCCGCAATGAGTGGGGAGGACCTCTGTGCGGGAGGCTGACCTTTTCCCTTTTGCTGGAACTGCCCCTGTTGCTCAGCAAGAAATAAACAATTGCTGGCACACGTCTCCCTCAAAGCCAGCCTATGTCCCTGCACTAGCTCTAGCTTCTCCCATAAAGAAGCAATTAGTTGCATGCTGATGCGTAGTAAAGGGCTGAAGAGCAGAGGGCTAGAATTTAACAGGCTGTTCTGGATTAGGGTTGGCAATTAATTCTTTTTAAATATAATGAAGATGGCCCTTGCTGATGGGAAAACAGGTGCCCAGGAGTGCAGAATGTTTGTGGCCACCAGTAGCAAAGCGAGGAGGAAATTTGGTGATCACAAAGGCAGCTTCATCATCTTGCTCTTTTTGATCAGGTGCATCAGCTGCTGTAAGATGTTCCAAACATGAAAGGGCTTGCTCAGGGCTGGGAAAGGCAGTCATTCTGATTTTGTAAATTAGTCCATTTTCCTTAGATGTCAACTACATTGGTATTACCATTCTTGTCCAAGGAATCAGTGTTTGAGGTAGCACTACAAGATGAGGCCATTGTGGGGTAGAAAACCATATGAAGATGTTACTTGAAAAAGCGGAAAACTTCGTAGGCTCTCCTAGGCTTTCTCTTCACAGCAGTGTTCGGCAGCTTTTCAGCACCGATGGCAAAAACCACTGCTTGCAGATTTTTGTGCAGTGTGCTTGCTTAATAACACTGGAAAAGTACTTTTTCACCTATTCCTCCTCCTCTGAAAGAGACTTAGGTCTTCGGGTTTCTGCAAGACTTCATTAGAGTGATTTGAGAATGAAGGATGCCCTGTCAGTGTCACTTATTCCCCACGCTGCTTCTTCTGGGTACTTATTAAATTCAGCGGTTTTGCTTTTAAAGTCAGCATAGCAAGATTTTGGAATGATGCTCGCTGTGTGGTTCTGGCTGGTCAGTAACTAGGAGGGTCAAATTCCAAGTTGGCATGTGTTATTTTCACTCCCATAAATTGTCTCAGGAGCTGCTGCTTTTAGGGAAGTTCCAGTGAAACTGGATTCCCACCCGAATATTTTTCTTGTACATGCTATTAATGATGAATGTTGTGTGAGTATTTTCAGCAACTGAAGGCATCTCTTACACCTACATCCAGGGGGAACGAACTCCTTGCGCACGTTGACATGCCTGTTCTCTGATACTGGTCTTTACCAGGCAGCTTTGCTTTTAAGCTTGTGAGTGATTGTTTCTCCTTGCTCTGGAGTCAGGACAGGTAGAATAGAGCAGATGGCTCGGCATTGCCTAAGTGCTTGCTGATACACAGCAAATTGCTTCTGTAACCGACTGATAGGTTTCAAGCTTTAATTGAGGCTTTCAGCAAGGCGCTCGACAGTGAGAAGCATTCTGCTGAGAAAAACAGCAGCATAACCATGGGCAAAGGTTCAGATAGCAGAGTTCAACCCTCTTGGGGATGGCTCCGTGATTTATTTATTTATTTTCTGCTGCTTTCCCACCATCATTCAAGACTTGTGTAATGTCGCTTGCAGATTACAGCTCAATATATCAGCGTGGCACAGCCCTTTGTGCTAAAAATGCAAAGCAGAGACTGATACGTTTGGATTTTTCTGCTTGTGGTGGGCTTGGCCTGTCTGCAGAGGTAGCTGTCCCCTGATGCTCCCTTGAAGTCACTACCTGGGCTAAGCAGCAGCTTCTGTAGGTCTCCCTCCCATAGCAGGGAGTGCAGCTCCTGCTGTCTTTTCTCATACGTATGTCAGCATTGTCAGATTCTTAATTTTTAATGGACATGTCTACAAGGGAAAGGAAACCTCCCTTGCCTCTCCCTCCCTCCAAGCAGGAGTGGATTTGACAGCAGAAGAAAGATGATATTTGTGGTAGGGTTGTCTGAGCAGCGTCCTGTTGGCAAGAGGGCTTCCTTCAGCAGCTGTCCCTGAGGCTGAAGGAGCTGCTCTCCAAAATCAGGTTGTAACTCGCCCAAGTAAGGGGCAGCCCAGTGCAGCCCAGGATCCAATAACCCAGTGGTCTAGCTTCCCCCACCCCCACTTTTTATCTGTCTTTGAATTCTGCTTGGAATATGATTTCTTCCTAGTAAAAGACCAAGGAATACATTTCAGCATGGAATATATATCTGTTGAGCTAGCTTTTGTTTAGTGTCCTCAGTTAGTCAGGAGTTGCTTCAAGTTACAAAGCTGGCTGGTTGCCTTTGAAGTTCAGATTCTATTTAGTGCTGGAGTGGGTCTAACAAAAACACTCTAAAAAAGGCACTACATGAATAAGAGAAATTAAACTCTATGATTCAAGTTTCCTGAAGAGTCCAAGAAGTTTGTGACGATGGTAGAAGTAATGCAGTCAGCTTAAAACCACTGGTGGACCCTCTCTGCCCCAAGGAGCTCCAGAGTACAAGGATTTTTTTGGTCAGTTTTATAATCCCACACATTTGACAGTGTCCACAGCATGCGTTTTTCTGTTCCTTTAGCTTTTCAGTGCCCTAAAATGCACTGAAAGTGTGAACTACTGCCAGCGTACTTTTGTATTTGCATGAATTTAATTAAAAAGGTAATTGGATTGCTTTATCAGCCTTTACATGTCAGCCCACTGCCACCCTCTTCTCCCCCTTCTAACAGCGTTGAGAGACCCAAAGCATCTGAAATCTCTATTTTTCGGTGGTGTTCTCTCCTCTCGGGTTTTGGATAGGGTGCAGAGGTGACTGTTTTCTGCTGAGCAGTAGATCTGCTCCCATGGCAGGAAGGAAGCGGCTGATAAGCAGAGAGCCAGCCTGTTCAGATGGTTCTTGCAGGGCCTGCCCTGTGCGAGCGAGCGGGGACGTAACGTGTGGCGGCATATACAGTGCAGAGCCTGGGACATGCAGCTGACTCTGCGCCCTGAGCAGTTCTTGTGCTTTCCCTGTAAATGCTGCCGAGGAACATAGGAGCCATTTTTAGTGCAAAACATGGGTGTTGTCATGCAAACAGAGGGAGTGCCCAGCCCACGTTGTTTAATAAACCTGAGGATGTATCCAGGCTTCTTGACATCCTTTTGACCAGATTTGCACTCGGAGAGGAGCGGAAGGGCATGTGAACTGAAGGAAATGCTGTGATGCTGGCAGTTGCTGTCTGTCAGCCAACACAGCTCCTTCCCCGCCGGCTCTGTGGCCGTGCCCGCTCTGGCAAGCCTCTCCTGGTTCCAGTGAGAGCTTCGTGCTGTCGTCGGGAGTGGCGTTTGAACGCTCGTCATCGTTTCCTTGAACTTCCAGAGTTTCATCGAGCCACCTCTGGGAATTTGGGAGGGTGGGTTTTGTCTAAAGAATACTATTTATAATACAAAGCAGCCTCTGCTCCAGTCATTTGTGGCAACATGGCTGCTGAGGAGGTAAGAATTGTCTTTTGCTTATCCAGCTGGTCTGTGGACGGGGCAGTTGGTGAAATGGCTTGGGCACAGCCCAGAGTAATGGTGGGGCATGCAGAGGACTGGGGCAAATGGGAGTAGGCAGCCAGGAATGCTTGTCTTGAGAGTGGAAATGCTGTTGCGTGGCAGACTTGGAGACTTTACAAGTTAGTTTCTGTTCCAATTGAAGGGGAACGGCACGACTTCTCGGGATCCTTCAGACAGGGGAAAAAAACCCAAGGTCTGTGTATCTACTGGAATTCGTCATGCTGATGAAGTTGATTTTAATTTGTTCTGAATGTGAATTCACCAATTAGCAACGTAGAATAAAATATCTGTAGAATGATGTTCTGATGACCCCTCTCCCCCTTTCTTAATGTCTAACTCCATTTAAAAGGACCTACAGCTTTGGAACCAGTGCAATAGCAGGTATCTGTTATTACCATGAGGATTAAGGTGCTTGCACAAGGAGATGATGGAAAGAAAGATGCTCTGGAGTTAAAAACTTATTTTAAAATAAAAAAGGGAGTCACAATTTTTTTTCATTCCTTCCACAGAAGAAATTTGTTTAGACATACGAGGTTTAGACATACGAGGTTTATATTTCAAATATAGTAAGTACTGCTTTTCAGCAAACAGAGAAGGCAAAGCTCAGTATACCGAGGAACCTACTTGACAGTTGCATGTAGGAAGCATGTATCTAGTTGGGTTTTTTTCA
Source organism: Porphyrio hochstetteri (assembly GCA_020800305.1). NCBI lineage: Eukaryota > Metazoa > Chordata > Aves > Gruiformes > Rallidae > Porphyrio > Porphyrio hochstetteri. The sequence goes on along the minus strand of CM036918.1, from coordinate 7,831,468 downwards.
AAGGGTTCATTGTGGTGTCAGTGTGACCCTTTAATTTTTCTTGCAGAAAAAGATTTACAAGTACAAGAAGGTGCTCAGTAACCCCAGCCGTTGGGAGGTGGTGTTGAAGGAGATCAGGACGCTGGTGGACATGGCGCTGACGTCTCCGCTTCAGGATGACTCTATTCACCAAGCACCACTGGAGATCGTCTCAAAACTGCTCTCAGAGGTATGACATCAGCAGTGCCCCTGCAAGATGCTGCTGCATTTAGACGAGAGACAAACAGTTAAAAAGTTTGTGGGTGGGTTTTATTTTAACTTTGGTGGCCAGAATTCTGCCTTTGGGTCTGCTCGTGACTTCTGCTGACTTGAGTGGAATTTGTACTTGCTTGGAAGAAGGAGGATTTCACCCATGTTAGGTGGATTTCTAGAAACAAAACAAAACACCTTTCTCTCAGGGCTTCTTGTTGCTGCTGTTGATCATTGATGGTAAATTTATTAAGGGTTTGATTCATGTCAGTGGTAAAACTCCCTTTGACTTCTATTCCGTTGCCTTTGTTTGCATGACTGACAATTCTTGTAGCAAAAATTCATCGTGCAGCTATTTTGTTACTACCAGTTCTGTCAAAGAAAAATGTTGTCCTTCTTCAGAGGTATCTGTACTCCCTTTATAGCATCTATTTCAAATAGTTAACTTTTCATGGACAGGAAATGTAATGCTGAGCAGGTCTTTAATGCCTGAGTTCTGAGGTGCAGAGATTTGTGGTAAGCAAAAAAAGTTGCTAGCTATTTTTCTTGCAGTAGGCGAAGATCTTAACAACACACAGCCTTATAATCTCTAAATGGATCACAGTGCTGAGAAAGTAAAAAACAAACTCTCTTGCATAGGTGACTTCCAGTAAGTATATTGGCTTATGCTGGTTTCATGTTTGAAGAAAGAATTTCAGGAAAATTTACTACCAACAAATGGTATATGACATCACAACAATAATTTTATTAATTTTCTTAGAAACATACATCCTGTCTTAAGAAAACATTCTAAAGAACTGCATTGCTAGCTTTAATTTTCAAACTGACTGAGGCCTGCTCTGGCATCTTGGTATATCTGTGCTCAGCTTTCATGGCTGGGGTGGCTTGAGTATGACCGTGCTGAGGGAGAACTGGAAGCTTGCACAACCCCTCATAGCAGCTAGGATGCCACCTCCTTTAAGAGAATTATTTTAATTTGATTAATTTTACTCTGAAAATAAGAAATTGCAGTCTTAAGCCTTTCAGCCTGTGTCTGGTGGTAGCTAAGAGGACTGTGTATGCTGATGTGCCTGCCCAAAGTACTCTCTGCTCATTCATTTTTCTATTAAACTCTTTCAGAACAACAACTTAACCACTCAAGACCATGAGAGCATTATTGTGGTGAGTAACTTTCAGTCAAAATCTGAGGACAAAGCTGTATTGTTTGATAGCGCTTCTGTTAATACCTGTCTCTACCCAGTGAAGCAGGGGAGATATGAAAGCATGAAAGCTTTTCCACCCATGCTGGTGAACTTAGGCAGGATCAAACCCATTTGTTCTACTGGGTTTTGTGTGGTTTTGTCATTCCTCTTTTCCTGTTTCACAGATGAGTAACAAGTCCTTGTCAACTTTTGTGAACCAGCACAGCACATTGCGGGTTGTCTCCCAAAGTGCCCTCCTTACTAGGCTATGCAGCTTAGTGTTCATATCTATATATGTCCTCTAAATAGTCAAAAAGCATCACTTCCAGATGTGCCCTGTAAAACCTTTAGGCTTAGTAGTTGCCTGAGGGGCTAATGCTACCATATTGCTGATGGTATGTGAGCAAGAAATTGTTTTTCTAAAGTGTGGGTATGGGTGTGTGTCACTGCAGCTTAACGCCCTGCTTACTTGATTTGTTAAAATATCCCCTTCATTGTTTCTCTTTTCTGTGGACTGCATTTATTTAGACACAGAAATAGCAGCTCTCTTCCTTGTGCAACAAAATACAACATTTCAACAATTTATCAGAGGTGGAACTTGGGTCCCTGACACTGTAATGGAATTTCAGTCATTGACAATATCCAGGAGATTTTCCCAGTAATCTACTCTAGAACCTCACCATTACCTCATCATATCACATCTCTGGGACTCTTTCTACAAAATGCCCAGAGGTGTGAGTGTTGCTTACCTGCTGCTGAATATACTATTTTAGCTGGAATTGGTCACTGAAAGAAGTTTTCAAAGCGGCATTTACTTTTCTTTGAGTTCTGCTATAGCTTTCATCTTGCTTTAGTAATAATTCAGGCCTCCAGTTACAGCTGGTTGTTTTGAGGGAAGGATTTTTTCAAATAAAAGATATTAAGTGCCACTGCTGTGAATGGGGAAGTTGGACCAGGTGGCCTCCAGCCACCTGAAGGTCCTTTCAGCCTACATTATTAATCTATTCTGGGTGATGGCTTCTTCAGTTGAAGTTCTGCCCTTCAGTAGGTTGTGCCCAAAGCAAGTTTCTGCTTTCAACTACAGTATGCATAGGAAAATACAGACTGTTTTCATGTTGCTGCTCTTGCACACTCACTGTACAGGGAGAACTATGACTCACTTGAAAGTGTCTGTGGCGGTTGTCCCCTGTGTTCAGTAAGGCTGGACTCAAATGGTAATGCTCACTTCTCTTAGGCTGACAGGCGGCCAGTTCCATTTCTGCTGCAGTGATCCTCGGACAGGCATAAACACTGGGTGATTTTGCAATACGTGGCTCCTGTGGTTTGGCACGTCCTGTAGCAAACACTCCAGAAGATGTATTCAAGGATGATTTCTAGCTCAGGTGTTGGATGAGTACTGAGGATATTCTAGTCTTGCTGAATAGTGTCTCATTCTCCATCAGTCCATTGTTGCTAGACCATCACCAGAGGAAGAGTGAACAGTAGGAGAAGGATGGCACAGGGTAATGGACAGAATCTTCACAAATGTTATGTGCAACCAAAGCAGATCTTTGTAGATGTGCTTGAGTTTCATTGCTAGAATTCACACTAATCTTGACCTGCGTGTATGTGAAAGTGGTTGTTGTGAAACATGGTAATTGCAAACAGGCTTTCAGGGTCTGAAATCCTTAAGATGAAATGGGAGAGCAAAAAGCAGAGCAAGCTGCTATAGTAAAACTCCAGATGTCATCCAGATAAAATATCTCCTGTTCAGTTGCTTAATACAAAATGTCCTAGCTGCTGTATTTAGTCTTACTTTTAAATGGGTACTGGGAATCCCTTTAGCTCAAGACTGGAAAAGCCCAAAGGCACCATCACGTAGAGAGAGCATACGTTGTTCTTGTACCATTTGCCAATTTACAAAGGAAGTCACAGCAACATAAGTTCATTACAGCCTCAGTGGCAGGTATGACCTCTAATGTATTTACTGAACATAATCACGTTGGTTTGCATAGCAACAAAGAAGGAACAGTTGATCTCAACTTTCACAAAGGTGCTTCATGCTGATGAATAGGGTCCTCCAAGATAAGAACAATGCTGTTTTACTTTTAGGGAGTTTTTTCTCACAAAAAGAGCTTGTGTTTTATAAAGGATGGCTCTGTGTATGGTGTTTTTTCAGTATTTTTTCTTTTAAGGAGAGGACATAACTGAAACAGTGAGCCAGATTCATCCTTGGTAGATTACACCCTAAAACAATTGGTCTGCTGTTTTCATTTAAACCATTACAAAAATTGTACTCCTTTGCTGAGCTTTATGTGTTTACACTGATGTAGTTAAGAGCAAAATTTTCCAGAGGACTCAGAGCAGAGGTGTGCTTGAGCTTACACAAAAAATAAACACACAGCCCACCTCTAATTTGTTTATTTATGCTTTTGTCCTTTTTAAACTGAGAGGGGTTTTCCCCCCCCTAAGAAAAAATATTTCCCCCCCAAAATGCTTACTCTAATTATTTTTTCTCTCTTCCTTTTTAAAGGCAATTGCACCTTTGCTGGAAAACAACCATCCTCCTCCTGACCTCTGTGAATTCTTCTGCAAGGTATCAGAACAGATGGGCTTTCTGAAATCTCGTGGTTGTATATGGGTGTAGTTGTTTGAGAGGGTGGTTGTTTTTTTCTTTAACTTCTTCCCTCATGCCCAAATTGATTTCAGTTTTTGGTCACCAACCAGTGACACTGGGATCATTTACAGCACCATTACAATAAAAAGATCCATATCTTTAGTACATCAGGCTGCATAGTTCTGATACTCTGTGAGAGTTAAAATCTTCAAACTCCCACACCCCAATCTGGGTACAAGAGATGTCCCTACTGCATGTTCTATTTGGCTAATGCAAAAATCACTGGAGTCACACTGTTCAGATCAGTTGGTAATGTGATGCATAACTCAGCCCTAATGGCATTATGTCATTGGGTAATGGCAGTTGGAAGATCACAAGGACCCGTCCTCTTTCCTTGTAAATCCATACTTGTGCTGTGTTTTGCATCTTTTCCATCAACCTCTGAGTACTTTGGATTGCAGAGCTTCTGGATTCAAGAATACTGCTTTTCGTTTAGGTTTGTTGGTATTTGAGTTTCAAGTCTGCTTAAATTTGCTTACTGATCACTGGGTATACATTTTTCAAACGTTCTGGATGCTGCTTACAATTCTCACCCAGAGTTATCCATCAGTGTCTCCTTCCTACAGAAATTAAGCCCACAGATTCCTGACTGTTGTATTTAAGATAAGCTGGTCATAGGGTCATATCTAGCCTCAAATTCAAGGTGCTTTTGTTCATGGTTTTTTTTTCCCTTTGGTCTCCATCAGAGGTGGCATCTAATCTTTAAATGGGCTGTGTATAGCTGCAGGAAGTGAAACAGGTTTTGTTCCTCCCCAGAGATACCAGAACTGAAAGGGTGAAGACTAATCTATCTTAAGAATTGGCCCTACTTTGACTCAGGAAGGTTGGCCAGATGACCTCCCAGAGTTCTTCCCTACTACCTAAAATACTCTAGTACATTATGATTGGATGTTTTAGCTTCTGTTGGGTGAGTGGCTTGTTGGTGCCATTCAAGATCCAGCACAGGAAGCCTGGATCCCAAGGGCAGGAGGTCTGTGCCATTACACTGCCTGTGTCTACACATCTTTTTATCCCCAACTCCTTTACTTCAAAAACTGTTGGCAAGTTTCCAACAAATCTGACCAAAAGGTGTTGAAGTCCCCAAAATACTCCATTTCAGTGAGTTTTGTGAAGAGGAGGTGGTAGGGAAAGGAACTCGTGTAGTTCATGAGCTCCCATGGTCATTTTCTATTAGGTGCCATCAAATCCATAGGAGAGGACAGTGTTACAAGTACCCTAACCTCAGGAAAGGTTAATTTAGCCCTTGGATCTTTTTAGTCTGGGGGTAATGCATACATGGGCTGTGAAGCCAGAGAAGACCCATCTTCATAATTTTTGCAACTCAAGAAATGACTTGTTGCTCGTTACAGCACTGCCGAGAGCGCCCGCGGTCCATGGTTGTGATAGAAGTGTTCACACCGGTGGTACAGAGGATTCTCAAACACAACATGGTGAGTGCCCCTATTTCAGGAACTTGGTCAGTTTGGAGAAGTTTTTGCTATGATACCTTCTGTAATGAGCAGCTGCTCTGTGCCTGTAATGCACAAGGCTCTGTGATGTCTAAATCTAACCCTGCACGTTGTCGTGTGCTGCTTTATAGATGCAGAATGAATAAGCATTTGGTGAGACTTTCAAAAGCATCCAAGCTAGGCCCTGATTTGAGGAACTTTCTTTTGGCAGCAGTGCCAGCATATGCAGCTCCAGCTCTCTCCCACCTGGCTTTTGGCTCCATATTTTACTCCCCACACGCCATCCTTGGAGTTAGAATGGTTTAAAATCTATCAAATAAAAAATCAGAGAGCGGCGTTGGTGACTCAGAGCTGAGGCCCTCCATATTTTTTTTCCTTTAAGTCACACCCAGCTCTCTGGATTTCCATTTTAATTCAGACTCATGTCCAATAAGCTCTTACCTAAGTTTCCTGAATTTCCTTGCGCTTTTCTACTATTCTTCCTTGTTCCAAGAATTGTGTACCTTGTCATTTCATGGTTGTTCTCTTCCAGGCTGCTTTCTCGCTTCTTGCTTTCAGTCAATTCCTTGCTAGTGATTGAAATAAATGCTAGGAGACTGCCCTGCCAGCTTTGTTTGCTCTCTCCACCCCATAGAACAGATTCACCCACCCAACTCTGAAAACATTTATACGTGATCCTTATTCCTCTCCGCAGAGAGGTCTAGCTGCTTACCAGCCCTCCATCCTTTGTAGCATATGAAGTTTCCTACCATACTTTGAAAGTTGCTTAAAGAAATTTGACTTCATGATGCTGTGACAGAGTAACAAATTAATAAAATCAAGTATTTAAGACAGTTGACTTGGCTGTGATCTCAAGGTTGGGTTTCATACGTCTTTAACTACACAATCAACTGTGTTTCACTTAACTGATAGGATTTTAGTGACCATCTGCTGTCCTGCTGTCATGTATTAATTGGAGTGGATTTGGGCACTTTACTGGTTCATGCTTTACAGCATAAACCCAGAAGAAACCAGTTCATCCTTATTTTTACAACGGTATTATTATTTAACTCCTTGAGTTTACAGAACTAGGTAGAAAGGCCACGATGGCAAAAAGGTCATATTCCTGGCTCTGAGCCTGCACTCTGCAGACATGTAAACATTTTTGAATATTCTGTAGTGTTCAGTGAAATATCCTGTAAATGTTATTCTTGGATTCCAGGCTGATTTTTTTTTTTTTTTTTAAGTGTCCAGACTCTTGAGGGGTCTGAAGTAAAATCCAAATGCACAGTGTAATGCTTGTATTTGGTTAGCTTCAGAGAATTGGGTATATTTGCCATACTTAACATTTGCAGATTGAAAATCAACATGTCTGTACCGCAGCATGTAGTCAGAAAATTTATGGTGTCGTGTATTAATTGGAGTGGATTTGGGCACTTTACTGCTATCTGGGGACTTCTGTACTGAATAGTCTTTCAGAGAACATGTGTGTGTGTGCATGTAGATAAAGTTATCCTTTTGGGGGACAGTGGTGTTGGCAGTAAACTTCATAACCTTACAAGGCCCCCTGCAATTCAGCGTGCTTAGAGCAGGAGACCAGGCTCTCTGTTCCTGCCTTTGCTGCTAATTTGCTCTGTGGCCTTTGGTAAGATCATGACAAGTTCTGTTTCACAGTTCCCTACATATAAAATGAGGAAAGAGTCCTTCCTTTATCTGACATTATGGAATCCATAAAGAAGGAGGATAGCTTTTTGTCTTGCTGGTACTACTGGTTACATATGTATATTCTTCTGCACCTGATGTGGTGACAGGGCATCGTATTATATTTAGAGATACTTTATGTTAGAGCAGTCAGCATTGACGTCCTCTTGGTCTTTCATTCTAACTTCAGGCTTGAAAAATACCCTAAATAAATTGCAACTGCAAAAGCTTTTTCAAAGAGTGTTCGTGAAATTAAATAGTGTCAAACGCACACGGTCTCATGCACTCAAACCAAGTGTATTTGCCCTGGCCTGAAGGCGCTGTTAGTAGTTTAAGGATCTTAATTGTAAAACCAAGTGTAGCATCGCCTATAGTCCCTTTGCTGGGTGAAGCTACCAGGTTGCCATTCAGTACCACCAAAGAGTCACATTGGACTTGAGGAAAACATTATTTTGCCTAGGCTTGTATTCATATTTTTGGTAACTTTTCTAGCTGTAAAACTTACGAGATGTTAATACAGTTCAGTTCCTGCTGCAGAAGTGCCTGAGTAACAGAAGGTTTCAGAGTATCTTGCCTTGTACAGACCACCAGTTTGTTACCACTTGTGGCATTTCTTCTAAATTTCACCCGTTAATTAGCTGTTAATTACTTTTTCAGGATTACTCTTCTTCCACAACCAGCTGCTTGTGGGGTAACTGGGAGGGCTTGTTTGTCCTCAGTGGGCCTTGTGCACCGCTTGGAAGTGCAGCTTTGTAGCTCTGTAGTGCCTGTGTAGTAAGGTCACACCTTTGTGGATGTGAAGAAATGTTCTGTGGAATAACACTCACCAGACAGAAGGTTGTACTCCCTTCACATCTGAAAATAGCAGGTGATGTTTGGAGATGCAGGATTTCAGTTAGCAGGATTTAAGGAAAGCAACTGTTGATCTCACCTCTCAAATTCACCTTGTAGCAGGAGTAAAATCCCCAGAGAAAGAACTGATCTTTGGTTTTATACTTGATCACTTATTGATCACATGTCAGAAAGATCTTCTCTAAAACCAGAATAGATACAGTGTCAAACTTGGAAGTAAAATCTTATTTCTGAGTTTCATTTCTAAAAAGCTGCAGTTATGAATGGCAGCAAAAATGCGAACCAAGAAAAAAGGCATTTCAAAATAAAGGTACAAAGTGACATGTACAAAAGAAATGGAAGTGCAAGTAGGATTTTTTTCTCTTCTCATTAAACATCTTTTGTTTCAAAGTGGGTATAGGGGAAAGGAGAAGTGGAAAGCATGTCATTATTAGTGGGGAGAGCATACTTTGGCATGCAGTGATACTGTGCTCTTGAAGCTGTCAGCATAGTGAATTCAGTTGTGGTTGAGTTGATTTCTTTTGAAAACCCACAGTTTTGATGTACATGTTTCACCATCTTCACCGAGTCTCTCCTTTCTGGACAGGATTTTGGGAAGTGCCCTCGGTTGCGGCTGTTTACTCAGGAGTATATTCTGGCTTTGAATGAGCTGAATGCTGGAATGGAGGTGGTGAAGAAGTTTATTCATAGGTTAGTTACATTGAATTTATGGCATATTTCCAGTCCTGTGTACATGCTTCGCTGTGTTTCTTCTCCCAGCCCTGCTCATCTCTTTACTGGCTGTTAAGTGCAGCTCGTGTTTTTTGATATTGGCAAACAGCAAATAAATTAGAAGAGTCCATGAGGCTGTGTTACTCAAGTCTGTTTTGGTTGTGGGGTGGGTTTGTTGTTGTTTTGGGGGTTTTCAATGGTTGTGTTTTACTTTTGTTTTTTAAAACTAATTCTCAGCTGTGACTGGGATTTTCTTCCTAGTTGCGTACTGGAGGCAATTGGACTTTGCTGTGTGTACATTCTTTTTATACATTTAGACTCAGAATCTCTACAGTGGGATTTCTATTAACTTTACACCACATAAAGCTTAGTCATATGTGAGATTTTTGGAATGACTGTAGAGATAACACATCAGATAAACTGAAAAAGCAGCTTAGTCTTACTCATAAGTGGGGCCATTAGGTAGGGATTTACAGGGTTAAAATAACTCTCTGTTACAGAGCTTCTGAATATTCCCCAAGGCTGTCTATCCAGTTCTGGCACCCCACTCTGTCTGACTCTTTTTGCCTAGGGGAATCTTCCTCACAATGATGTCATCTTGTTTCTTGTTTTTCAGCATGCATGGTCCAACTGGACAATGCCCCCATCCCAGGGTCCTGCCAAATCTTGTAGCTGTCTGCTTAGCAGCCATTTATTCGTGTTATGAGGAATTTATCAACAGGTTAGTATGAATTCCCAGCTCTCCACAGGTTACTTCCAAACCTGTGGGATCTGAGAACACGATTGGTGTTAGCATGGGTGTGGGTATGTGAGAGCATGTCTTCATCCTTGCTCTCCTTGGTGCAAGCGTTACATGTGGGAGTCCTGGTCGGTTCTGGTTTTGTAGGGATGTGACTGCATTTGTTACACTCTCAGAGCTTGAAAACCTGAAAGATGCTGAACCTGCATTCAAGGGTAGTTAGTCACTGTGGCATGTTCTGAGGCAGCGAGCGTGGCACGCTGTCACTGTGCGTCTTTGGCTCCCATGCTTGTAAACGGGGGTGGTGCTGGTAATGCAAGGAGCTTGGCAGTGCCCTGTAAAGATGTACTGCAAGCTGCAGCAACTTCCAGGATGAAGCTCTGCAGCCAGCTGCATGCTTATCTTGGCCACTGCTGAGATCTCCTGTAAGGCTGCAGCTGTACCCAGCCTTTCTAGGCCAGCAGAAGGTGAGAGTGCTCTGCAGAGTCTCTGGGAATTTAGCACTACCCAGGGCAGAGCAGTGCCTGTTTTCTTCCCTTTCTGGACATGAATTCTGTGTTGCACCTAAAGCAGAGGGAAAGATTGGATCTGGAAGAAAAGGTTGTCTCTAAATCCCTGTCTATCTGCAGCCTTGAACCTGAGCTGATTTCACAGTGCTGTCTCCATTATCGTGGAAAACTTGAATCCTTACTTACCACAGAATAGATGCTGTGGTCTTGACGCACAAGCCAGTTTCCATTAGCCACTGAGGGTTCCCCTCCACTCTGTTTCCTGTTTGTTTATGCCTATCTGACTTTCCTCATGGTAGAGCACGGACAGGGGCTGCTTAGTGTCCAACAAAAATTCCAGACGTTGCAGACAAATGTCTGGGCATGTGCTGTAGCCAGATACATACTTGGGCTTGGATTCTGTTACAGCTTAGCACAACTTGGATGGGAAAGTTCACCTTTATATTAAGCTGGCATGTCAATTAGAGCAATGAAAATCTCAAATCTGTGTAGAACAGGGACTGCAGAACAGTCCTATCGAGGTCTTTAATGTTTTTAATTGATTTCAGTAATCCGATTACACAGGAGAGAGCAATCTGGTGGGCTGGGGTGAAATGCAGTGGGAAATTGCAAAAGATCTTGGCTTCTCAGTGTTGCACACTCTCTCCTGGTCTCTGCTGTTATGTCTGTCTATTGAAATTATTTGTTTATTTTTAAAATTTAGTCGAGATAATTCACCAAGCCTGAAGGAAATTCGGAATGGCTGCCAGCAGCAGTGTGACCGAAAGCCTAATCTCCCCCTCCGCCTCCTTCACACAAGTCCTGACCTGGTCTCTCAAGAGGCCACCTTGACTGAATCCCGTCTCAAACCAGTAATTGTCACTTCAAACGAGATCCACGTGGAAGTGGAACGCAACAACACAACTAATCAGAAGATGACAGCCAATGTTGGCAATGACAGTGAGCCCAACCTGATTGACTGCTTGATGGTCAGTCCTACCTGCAGCACCATGAGCATCGAGCTGAGTGCCCAGGCAGACAGGATCCTTGGATGTTATGTTGAAATACTCAAGATGCTGTGAGTAACTATTTTAAGCAGATTTTTGAACAATGTCATCTTAACAATGGCCAGCTTTTCTCACAGACCTGTTGTCTTTAACATCTGTAGCCAGCAAACACATGGTTATAAATCTCAACTCCAGCTCTAGAGAGTCCAGCCTTTGAAAGAGACATCTGGCACTGCCAATATGTACTAAAAATAGCATTAGGAAGATGAAAAGGGAAAGCTTATTTGTACAGTGAGCCTCAGGCATATTACAGAAGACAGGATGTTGTTGCCAGTGGTTTCTGTTTTGTTCTTGCCCACCAGAAGAAAAAAAAGAGAAAAGAATCCATTTGTTGCCTTCAGGGCTCTTGGGGTTGCCTGAGATGGAGCTAGAAAAGCAGGTCTGTGCTGGGCTGGGTGCTGTGCAGGGGTAGGTAGTGCTGTTCCCAGGCTTCAGGAGTTGGGTGAGGTCAGTGTCTGTCACTGAGGTGTTCTCCCTTCATGTGTTTGTAGAAGGTTTATGACTTACTCAGGGTTACTTGTATTAGAGTGGACATTCTAACTGTCAACCAGTCGCTTTGGTACAGCAGACCTTTATTAGTGAATGAATGTTCAAGTAGCCTGTACAAAACGATGGCTCCATGTTTCCTGGGAGGCAAATCCTCTGGATATCTTTAAGGGGAATATAAGAAAGTTCTTCAGGAAGAGCTTGTTTTTCTCACTACAGAAATAATTCAAAAGGAGTAACACAAAAGGTGGGCAGCAGAATGGAAGCTGTAGTGGAAGTGCAGTAAAACAACTGTGCTGACTTTGACAGCCAGCTCGGCTGCCGCATTGCAGCATGTCTTTGGTCAGGCTGTTAAATTTCTACACTGGATATTTTTAAACAATGTAAAGCTTTATGAAATAATAGTTGAGTTCAAGACATGGTGGAATACAAGACACAGTGGGTGAAATATGGATTCTGCTATAAACCATTAGCATGTAGCGACTCTAAAGCCAAATGCATCTGGGCGTGCGCTCTTGGGGAATTCAATGAAATCCAGCTGCTGTGATGGAGGATTTTGTGAAAGTTTTGTCCCACACTCTCATTTTTTTTCAGAATACATAGTACCATTTTTCAACACAATTCCTTCATTCGCTGCAGAGCTGGCTTGCAAATGAATACATAAGCACACGCTCAGAAGTGGAGGCAGGACAGGTGAATCCAAGATACTTTTCCCATTAGATTCATGAGCAGGAAGCTGCTAAAGGCTAATTTTATTCCTGTTCCCCCAGCCTAGCTTCTTCTACCTTTAAAAATATTAGCATTAAAAAAGCACAGCATCTGACTTTGCTCCATCTGGTACCTTCTAAGTCTCTATGCACCTAGCTGCTACATTAAACACATGGTGTGTTTACCCCTGAACCCTTGACTCCTGGTGTTCTCCATCAGCACCTATGAACTCTCAGTCCTGACGCTGGCTGGGATGCTGACTCACTGAGCGTTAACGGTTCAGTTTCATCATGCAGCTGAGACACACACACTTAGAAACAAATTCACGAGTGGGCATGTTCTTTTTCACAGTCTCTCTGCATTTTTAACATTTGGTATGCCAGGTCTCAATTCCCCTGTAATTTCCTACACAAAGAACTCCTTTTTTCTCTCCATACCTTTAAGTAACATGGAAGATTTATATGTTTGCTTTCTTTTTGGAAACCAAGCTCTTCAGTAGCAACAGTCAACATGGGAACCTGCTGTTGGAGGTGTGGGGCAGCTTTGTGCCCGTTTTCAGCTTGTACCCGGGTAGATCTGAAGGGTGAAACCCACAGGATGTGTATAGTGAAGGACCAGGCATACAACTCCTCAGGCTGCCTGTGCCAGACTCCGCAACCTGCTTGAGAAATCACAACTAATGGGAATGTAGAGCAGTTTCTAAGGCTGAGCTGTGGCTGGTGTATGTTGTAGCTCCACTGATTTGGGTTCCCCTCTGTTCCTATTCATCCCTTGATTTTTGCCTGGACCTGAAAGCTTTATTGCAGAAATGAGTGTGGCTCCTGATTCTGCCACTAGCTTATTCAGAGGTTTTCAATAAATTGCAGCTTTTTGTGCCTCAGTTTCCTTATCCACAGAATATAGGTAAAGATTTTGAATGTTGTTTATTTTAAACTCTGAAACCAGTAATGGAAAAACATTGTACAACGGCTAGTAGTTATTAACAAAAACGTGTGAGATAATGCTGTTGTGATGGTGCTTCCTTGCATGCTTAAACTCTTGTTGAACAAAGGCTTTCTGATGCACTAAATACTATTACTGTGCTTTGAAAAAACAAGAATATGAAGAAAGAGACGTAGGAAGAAAACATTAATTATAAAACAACTGCTGTACAGGAGCTGAGCTCTCAGCGGGCAGTCACTAAAATAATGTTCTTATTAATAACAGTTGAAGCCAAACATAAATAAGTTGCTTAGCATTGAATTTAATTGTTCTTTTAGGTGTCTGACTCAATATCATCATCAAAACAAGAGAGTCACCAACAATGATATCTTTTTTACATAATTAACTTAGGGCAGCAGGGAGTAATTTATTTAGGCAGACTAATTATTGAAAGCCTAGCAAATAAGAATTCTTAGCAGTATCTTCAGCAGAGGACATTTGATTGTTCACCTCACTCCTACACAATACCTACTACTTTAAGTGCTTCTAATACTGATAAAAATGTAACAGCAATTGTTTAATAATCTCTGCAATACCTCACTTTTTGCACAGAGGCTAGATGTGCAGATTAGAAAGTCCATCTGTGTGGCTGTTACCGTAGCACCAAGAACGTCTGTGACCCTTTTTCTAATGTAGTTGAGTAACAGAATGCAACTATTGCATGCTAAAGGAAAACAGAAAACCATGGTTTTAAAGATGCTGGCAGATGACCCAAAGTCTGTGCAGATTTGAAAGGAGACACAGTCTCTGGTGGGACGTGCTATTTTTGTCCTGCACTCCAAAGTGGATCAAACTTCTGTGTCAATATCCGCTAATGCATTCTGGACTCTGATCCTGTTATTGATGCCAGTCAGTGCCTCCTGAACACCACAGGTCTTAAAACTGGTGTGTAGAAAGTGCACTAAATTAATTGAAATCTTTCTCTTCATCATATTAAATTAGAGGCTCTGAGAACTGCTTAGCCTTGTCCAGCTCCGACTTGCATGTTAATGTTTCCATGCATTAGAGAATTTCTTGTACAGCCAAACTGGTGTTTGAACAGCACAACTGTGGTCAGAGAGATCTGGAAGGAGCTTTGTGTCCTCTTCTTGGGCTGGGTATCATCAAAGGCTGCGTGTCACCTGAAGCACCCCACTGATTCCCCTGGCAACACTCAGCATAAGCTGGGGACACTTAAATTGTGTCCACAGTGTAATCTGGATCAACAAACAACAAAGTACTCTGGCTGTAAGAACAGACACTCCTCTCAAGGAGGCTGATGCTGAGATTATGATATATCATAAGCTGTCACCCTTCGTCTGTGTTATTGTTTGTTTCTATGGCTGCCTGTAGTTGCAAGGGTCCTTCTGGATGCCCAAACACTTGTACCCCTCCCTGGGGGCTGTGTGACTAGGATAGGGTTGGCTCTTTAGGGCAAACGTGCATTGCTTTTTCCTGATGCTGCCATGCCAGCTGTGGGCAGTGGAGGCTGCTTCTGTCCTCTGCAGCCAGGGCAGGACCTTTTGAGGGGCTTTCAGTGAGGCTTACTTTTCTTCTTGCGAAAAACCAAGCAAGCCCAGCTCAAAAGAAGGCTGAACGTGAAAAGACACCTTGCTGCTCTGCAGACAGCAGGTTTGTGCCCTGTATGGTGTGGTCTGATGCAGCTTTTTCTCAGCCTGCTCTGGAGCCCCGAGCTAAACCTCGTGTCTTACAATTAGAGGAGTGGGACTTGGACCCAGGGAAAGAAGGGGTATACATCTTGGGGGCTTGGTCACCGTATTATCATCTGGTATCAGAGGAGTTGTCTAAAAGATTTTTGGTCTTGTCGATATGTTCAGTCTGGAGAAACAAGCTGCTTCCTAGCAGTGCTTCTTGTCTCTGTTATCCTCTAAAAAGAGAGGGCTCGGGGCTTGCAGTCTCTTGGCGATAAGACCAACAACGTTCCAAACGCAAGCGCCCACTGGAGCTTCCCCTGCCTTCCCTGCATTCCCCAATAGGTCAGTGGCATGCTCTGAATATCCCAAGTGGATTCTCTTATGTCATGTTTATCAGGGTTGCCCTGGGCTGCTAATATGTTTTGGATTGTTTGTGCTGCACATGACATTGGGCAGGTTTTCATTTTGGTGAAAGGTGATCCTGGGGAAGGAAAATGTATTATGTTGGCAGCCCGCTAGTGACGGTGGCCCAAAGGCAAAGTCCCTGCAGTCGGGGATTAGTTCATTATTACGGTGGGACGATGTTCTGGCCAACCCCCTAAAAAGGGTTTCTGGGGAAGGGGAGCTGTGTGCAGCAGCAGGTGACCTCTCTGACAGCCTTTGCGCTGTGGCACCCATTTCCCAGGAACCCACAGATCAGGCTGCAGCTTGCCTGCTGTGCTACTCACCTCAGATTGCAAACCCCACAAACACTGGAGACACGGGGTACGTCAGGGAGTCTTTCTCCCCTTCTATTGGTGTAAGGCCATCCTGGATTTAAGCTGTGTGACGAGCGTTCAGCCCAGCGCCCTTTGAAGAGCTCCAACAGGAGTTTGTCACCCGAGTTCTCCGCACTCCCTCCTCCTCCTCCTTGGCATGGCCTCTTTGTCTGGCCCATCGCTGTGGTTGTTAACTGCAGCCAGAGCTCATCTCTCTCCCTTTCTTTCCTGGCTTCAAACGCTTCTCTCCTGTGGTAGAGCTGTGAATGGATCAAAAAAACCAAAAAGCAACTGCCTGAAATGAAAGAAGAGTGCAGATGAGATGAGCACAGACAGAAGGAAAATGTTTCTGAAAAGGGAATAGGTGGGAGGAGGAGAAACACCGTAGGCTTTTAATAAGTAGTTTAGTTTTATTCTTGGGCTGTGTTTGTTTCATGTTTCCTAGCTCAGATTGAAGGGATTACGAGTTTTGTAGATTTTATGTTCAGGTCCTGCTCGTGTGACCAAACTCTCTATATTTCACAGGAGATGGTTTTCTTTTCTTTCTTCTCCTCCTAGGAAAACAGGCTATGGTTTATTTTCACTGCCCTCTCACAGACCTGCTCTGCAAATGGATGCCATACATAACTCCCAGCTTCAGGAAAAGTCAGGGAGTGATACTATCCCATTCTTTCTGCAGAGTTTCACTCGGTCTTAGTCTATTGCAAAGCAGCTTTTTTTCTTTCTCTTGCAATTTCCTTTGAAAATCAGCCATGAAAAATTGATTGGTTCACATTATTACTAATCACAACTCTCCAGATTGCTCAAGGAGGAATTTTAGTGGTGTAACACAATCTGAGATGTCATGGGAACTAAGCCTTCCAGTGGGTCTCAGCTTTTAAGCTTCTCTTAGGGGAGATTTGTATGTGCTTTATCTCATGTGATGTGAAACACCTTCAGTACCTTTGAATTTTCTCACTCAGCCTTTTGACTTTTGGGTCTCTTCTGCTCAAAAATCTGCTCTTAAATTTGTTGGCATCTACCAATAAAAATACATTGGTTTGAGAGCAAAAAGAGTTACTGGTTTAAGTAGGAGTTTCCAAACAGTACACAGGTCAGGGATGCGTGACACTGACCCATTCAATTTGTCTGTAGGTCAGAAACAACAAATAGTCTTGTAGAGAGTCTTAGTTAATCAAAGCTTGGTTAAAATAACCCAGAAGGCTCATCTTAAAGGTGCTCCATCAGAGGTTTCCTTGACTTGTTTGAGTTTCTCTGAAAACCCTATCCTCAGGTGTTCATGATACTTCACAGAGACTAAGGGGAAAAGTAACCCCTCGCAGTGAAGTCCTGCTTCATGTCTTGCTGTTCTGAGGCAGTAAACAGAGCTAGTCCTCTTCCTTACTTGTCTAATGTCTAAGCAGGTAAGGGAGTTTTGCCTCTGGAAAGAAGCTTGTGAATGGGTGATCAGGAAGTGCTCTATCTGTGACTTACTTGGGTCCACCGTAGGTCAGTGTACACCGCTTACCACAGTTGCTCCTAATTTAGACCAGATTAGAATTGTTGATGGGTTTAGAATTGAAAATTTGGCTTGGTGGCTTATAGAAAAACAGGCATGGGCATGAGGTTTCTTGTTTGGGTTACTGTAGCTTCACATGGGCCATGCTTCATGTCTCAAATTCTAAAGATAACAAGAGGAAAACAAACAAGTTGTATTTATTAGGGGACATAGCCAAGACTCTCAAATGTTATTTGCTGGGTGTTCTGAAGAGAACCAGCACTGAGATTGTTGCCTGGCCAATGCCACCTCAGTTGCTGACCTGCCTTGAAGCCTCAGCCTCATGCCTAAGTGCTTTTGTGGTTGTTTAACAGCTGCTGGTGGGGAAGAACTCAACACAATGGTTTGGTTCTTGGCACCTTGGTAGAGGCATTTCAGGAGATGACTGGAAAGTACATGCTGGGATTAATGCCATGAAAAGGGCAACTACTGAAATTATAGACATTTACTTTTGTGCTAGGTTGCACTTGGTATGGGAAGGTGTCTGTATTAAACCTGGGACTTTTGCATGGCAGTATGGAAGAACAGCTACTAATCCATCCCACAGTGCTTTTGTGTGGCATCCATCTGGTTTTAAATATGTTAAGCTACTGTCAGGTCACAGTTGTTCTTGTGGATTGGTAACTTGCATGAGATACTATAGATGTTTGTAACCTGAACTCGTACAACTCTGGGGCAAGTGATAACTGCCACCCTGGTTGATTTTTTTTTACATCATGATTATTCCTTCAAATTTAAATTTCTCTGTGTATTGCTTTTCAAGAATGCCCTGCTCGTGCACTTAAGTTTTCTTTGTGTCCATGAATGTGCCCTTGTGGACTATCATTTGTATTACCAGCTATGGAAACCTCTGCTTTATGTGGGTCAAGGAATAGATGACACATTCAGAAATGTATCCATCTTAAATTTCTCTGGCCTAGAACCTTCTCTTTGCAAAAACGGCATTATTTTGGAATGCTTTCTGTGCATATGTTTTCTGCTTCTAATACTATCAGTGGATACTGTCCATTTGAGAACATTACACTTCGTTCCATCCTAAAGAAGCACCACACTTTTGTGCCAAGCTTGCAGTAAGATGCAGCCAATAATCTGACTTTTAAAGCTGAAATCCAAAGTGTAACAGCAGACTGTAGGCTCTCTCCAGATACCCCAAGGTGTTTTACCCCATAGGAGGTTTCCTACATTTATCTCTGGCTGGTGGGTTCTGTGCCCCATTTTGGTGCTGACTTAATGAATGCACTTACTTATCCTCGGTGTGCCTCACTTCAGATGTCTTGCAATGGTTGTACCCTTTGCATAGCTCATTGTTACAGTTGTTAATTAGTGCTAACTAATAGCTAACTGAACTCCTTTGAAGGAGAGGGTGGCAGTGGGCAAAGCACTGTTCCTACAGGAAAAGCCCATGTGCTTCACCTGTGCTGATCAGCACAAGTTGTAAAGCAAAATGTTCTCTAGATCCTGGTGCACATGAGCATCCTCTTATGGAAGGTTCCTCATAGAAGGATAGCTCTGTATACTGACAGCAGAATGAAAGCTGAATGCATCAGCTGGGAGCTGTGGTGCTCACGCAGCAGGGAGGAGACACTTCTTACTGGGTCCACTGGCCTGACCTCCCTGCTGTGGTGGTTGTCCTCGTTTGTCCCCTTTCACTCTTTATAACTTTGACAGTCCTTCCTTTTGTCATCTCTCACCTCTTAAGCTAAAGACTTTGTACTGTTTAGATTGACCCATTCCTTTGTGCCAAGGTCAGAAATTGACTGGGGGAGGGTGTCTTGGTTTTTACAGATGGGCTTATGTCTTACAGCAAAAAGAAATGAAATAATTCCAATTAAATGCAGTGCAGACCTGTAAATAGCAGTGGCCTGGAAATTGCTGTACCAACTTAGATGAAAGTATTACATAGTGATTAAATGTCAACAGGTTTCATGAAGAGCAGATGTCTTTAAGTTGACATAAAGAAGGTCTCTCTGGAGGTCGTTGCAAATACAAGATTTATTGTGCCTCAGTGGAGAGTGTGCTGAAAATGGAGAGGGAAATGTCACTGTAGATCTTTAGAGTGTCTCAGTAAAACAGAAGGGTTGCTGATGCCGTCAGTACAAAGCTTTTGACTCCTTGAACTAACTATAGACAAACTGTATTTAATACATGGTAACCTGTTAATAAAATGTTCGTTTTTCAGGTCAGATTATGATGACTGGAGACCAGCACTGGCCAGCTTGCTTCAACCTATCCCATTTCCCAAGGAGTAAGTTTTCAGTCTTGGTATTTACTGGGTTATCCTTGTTACTCTTGTTTTATGGTGAAATATAATGACAGCTAAAAAATAATGCTAATTGGAGCACCGTGCCTCTGGTGTTGATTTAGAATCCAGAGCTGCTTTTGGCTGATGCAGAAGGATCCAAATTCTTCCCCATCTTCATCTTCCTTCCCCACTTCTCCAGGATGATCACGAAGAGAAGAGTGGTTAGAGACAGGCAGACAAGAAAGGAAGGACAGCTAGTGAGGAGGAGAGTAAAGTAAGAGATTTAGTGGAGGAGGATGCATTACTGGTGCCACTGAGACTTGTATTATTTGGATTTTGCATTAAGTGAAGAAGCTACCCTACAGATCAGCGAGCTCCCTCGGAAACCTATTAATGAACAGGAGTGTTTATAAAATGCAGACCTCCATGGACAAACATTACAACCTATAATTGCACAATTTGCTAGCTTATCACATCGCCTAATGACCTGATGCCTTGAATCAGAGAAGTCTAATCCTCTGTGCCAGGTTACCTGGGCTACTGCGAGAGCTTGGAGATAGGCAACAGAGACATCATTTACCTAAGTCAAACCTGAGTCCTGGGAGAGGTGTAAACCATACCATGATGCAAGCCACTTCACAGAATGGCCATTAATTGCTTTACCGATGTATGATGTTAATTAGTTGTGACCGCACCTTAATTGCGTTGCAATTAAAGAATTCACCTGGCTCTTGGAGGTAGCCAAAGTTCTGGTTTTAATTACATCGCTGTATTTTAAGCCTTACTTACTGTCCTCTGACCCAGAGCTCCCACTGATGTTAGTCAGAGCCTTATCTAAGGTAGGACTTGGGAAGAGCTACAAGTTCAGAGTGATTTCCCCACTCCCCCCATTGCTTTTTCCCCTTCAGTTAATGATGGAGACTTTACCTGATCTTTTTTGGAAACATTATTCTTTTTGTCTTGTGTGTTGCAGTTGCTTAGCAAATGCTTTTATTATCTGGCAAGAATTGAAAAGTGATTGTTTATTTTTTGTTTGCCTCCCCCCCCTTCTCCCAAATCCTCATATTCTGTTTTATATTTCAGGGCTCTTGCACATGAGAAATTCACAAAGTAAGTTTCTGGGGCTTGTTTGTGTGGTTGTTTTTTTATTAAAGGGGACAATTACTTAAAATACTTGTACTAGTCAATAATAGCAGTGATGCATTATTCAATACTGTGCCTCTAATATTTGTTATCTGTGAGGGGCTGTGTGAGCATGTTGTGTTAGCAATAAAAAGATGTGGTTTTCTTTGTAATTCGCTGTGACAGCAGCAGCCCAAGGACTAAAGATACTGGATGCTGATAGAATTTACAAACCAGTTTGTCACTGCGTGTCTCGGAAACCTTTTCTAGACTGTTTTGAACAGATGCTGTCCTTGGTAATCACTTTTAGACCTCATGTTTCCTTCCTATGGAAAGCAGTTCAACTTGTTTCTCTCTAAAGTGCATGAAAATATATTGTTTAAAGTATAATCCAAGAGGAAGGTGACATGTTTGAGTACTGCAACTAACAGCTACTTATTCTTATCCCTTTGCCTTTTCTTTTTTTCAGGGAGCTGAAATACGTGATTCAGAGATTTGCAGAAGACCCCAGGCAAGAAGTGAGTTTATTTACAGTTTACACAGAGTATTAGTTGGAGGGATTGCAAGTGTATTTTGTTCAGAAGATTTCTCCTTAAGTAGTTTGTTTCAAAACATGGTGTTATTTTGCTGTGCTCAAGTCTTCTAGGAGCAAAGGTACACTTCAGGGCCACAGTCCCAGGAGAAATGGTTTCTTGTCTTATGTATAAACATGTGTTGTGACCTCCTTGTCTGCCATCAGTTGATGTCCTTGCTCTGCAGTACACTGCAACCAGCAAGATTATTGTTCAGTCTCTCCCAGCTTTTCATCCTCTGTACAACATAAAAAGGGAAGCAAAATCCATGGATCCCTACAGCTTACAAAATAACAGGTTTTATTTAGCTGTGTTTCAGTTACGTTGTGTGTAAATGACCAGAATTCTCATGAATTAGCAGGAAAAGGGGTGTGGGAGGTGTTTTACTGGGATGAGTGCGTAGCTGTAGCCTCATGGTGTCTGGCTGCTTCATAGCTGGAAATGTAGCTTGTTCAACATCAGCAGCTTCAGCTGAGTCAGAGGGAACTTCTCATCCATGTTAATTCTGGTGTTGGCATAAAGGGAAGAAAGCTCCCCCAAACTGTGGGTGAGGAGGCTGTGTCGTCATCACCCAGAACTCCTGATTTGTATCATTTTAGCCTTTGTGAGCAGTAGTCATCCTGTCAGATGAGAGAGACCTCCTCGTCTCAGAACAGCAACACACTTTCATCTGTCACTAGTATGTGCCCAAAGGAAAGAATGACTGGAAAGGGCAAGCCATCAGGCACTACGTTTGGCATGGAGATCATGTCAGAAGTGTGGATACACACACTGGGAGGATGGGAGAGAATGGCAGAATCTCAGAAACTTGAGTCCTTTTGGGTTTGGTTTTTTCGATGCTGGGTTTTTTTCTCCCCAAGTGAAAGGAGCTGTTCTAAATTAGAGCTGTTTTCTCTTTGATTTGTGTCAAGTGAATGAAGAAGGCCATATAATTAATGATGCTACAGATTTCCTTCTTGTTTATACATAAAAAAACAGATTTTGGGAGTGGAGGCTTGCCTGCAGCCCTCTAGATGGAATACTAACCATGACATTTCCAGCAGTCCCCAGTTTTGCAGTTACTTCTTTTGGCCCATTGTGGGGGGTGCTGGTGACTCTTGGCAGGATCTGTAACCTTCCCAATGTCTTGGCTTCTTGGCAGGTCCACTCGTGTTTGCTGAGTGTGCGGGCTGGCAAAGACGGCTGGTTCCAGCTCTACAGCCCTGGAGGAGTGGCCTGTGATGATGATGGAGAGCTGTTTGCCAGTATGGTATGTGTCTGCAGCAATGTGAGTCTAGGAACCTCTTTGCACTGAGTAGTTAATGTGTAGCTGGCACT
Source organism: Porphyrio hochstetteri (assembly GCA_020800305.1). Lineage (NCBI taxonomy): Eukaryota > Metazoa > Chordata > Aves > Gruiformes > Rallidae > Porphyrio > Porphyrio hochstetteri. Next base: position 7,809,061 of record CM036918.1, on the reverse strand, counting down.
AGCAAGATTTACTTGCTTCTGTCAAAATATTATCAAAATCGAGGTTCTGTAAACCACAAACATTCACCAGGAAATCTCAATCTTTCTATCACCAAATCCATTGAACTTGGCCATCTGGTGAACATGATAGCTTGCTTTTTTTTTTAACTTTGGTGTGTTTTTTCACTGGTGGTGTAATGCATAAAACCGTGCATGTATTGTGTGTGTATTTATAAAAATGTGTGTTTGTATAGAAAACTCAGAGAACATGGAGCACTGGGAGATAGGAGACAGACTGTTCTGCACATCCACACCTATAGTTTTCATTTATAGCCTACCCTGGAACTTAAACACAATAATATTGAGTTAGTCAAAGGATGGCTAGATATAAAAATATGTTGGCAGCTTCTCTAACCAATTACATTGTTTTAGGGAGGTGTAATTAGAAACCAGCATTCCATTTCCTGCAGTTCTTTCTTTTATAACTCTTAGAAGGACTAGACAGAAAATAACAGGTTTTAATCACTGATGCTGGCACCGTCTTCCTATGCAACCTGGGTCAAGGCAGCACCATGTAAATTCTCCACATAGCAAGTAAGATGGAACTGATAACTGCTTCCTTTCCCTGATAAGGGGAAAAACATTTGTTGAAGTTGGTTGCTGGGTATACAGTGAAGTGACTTTCAGGGGGATCTACACTGTGTGCATCTCCCACATACTGAACGTTTTGGGACGTCAGAACATGCGAGCCTGTCTGCGCTCTTAACTGAAATTCAGATGGGTCTGATACCTTTGAAACAGATAATGGACAAAAAACTGTTCACAGGAGGTTTCATCCTCCTTTGCTGATTCTGCGTCTGTTATGTTTGAAAAGAAAATTTCTTGGGAACTGTATTTCTTCTGAGAGCTTTTGTGGTCCAAGATATTTATGAGCATCAGGAGATGGCGTGCATGAGAAAGCACAACGCTAACACACATTAATATGCAGTACTCTGTGCCCTTTGCAAGGATGTTGATAAATACTTAAAGAGCTGCTAACAGCTAACCATAACATTTGAAAAGCATCCAGTTCTGAGATGGACCTTACATTAGTGTTAGCATCAATATTTTCAGTTGTTCAAGAAAACCTCAAAAAATGCTTAATGGTAACTGTGTGAAATTAAATCCTTTTTGGCTTGAAGCTTACTGTTTTTAAAAGGCCATGTGAGCTGATGGAAAGAAGATTAAGAAAAGATTTTGTGTTTTTCTAAAGGCCTTGCTGGTAATGAAGCCACGAGGAAGAAGAATTGCATGGTAGCATGTGATCTGCATAGAATTGTCCCCATCATGGCATGGCTGTGATATTGTCACCAGTATTTAGCATAGTCCAAGCAATACCATGAACCAGAGGGACCAGAGAATGTATTTACAAGCTTAATGTAGAGTATTACTGATGTTGAGTCTAAATAATGGAGCTCTTACTGCCCAGGTCATGGGAAATGACAAATTCTTACATAGGGCTCTGCCAGCAAGCTGTTGAATCAGCTGTCTGGGCCATAAAATAAGACTTTCAGCTAGGAACCCAAAATTCTCTGCAGCTAACCTCTAGTTCTTTTAAATGGGAAAGAGTATTGCCAACCTTTTCTGTGAGAAGAGATTCTTGTATTTGATTTGCACAAGTGGCTTTGCATTTCTGCCATTGGTGTCACTGTGTGATAGTGTTTGATACTTTCTGGAGCTAGGAGAGAGTCTGTAAGACACTTTTGTCAGCTGATGGTGGACTCAAAGGAGTCTTACTCGGGCAGTGTTCTCTGCATTTCTGTCCTTTCAGGGAAAACTAAGCAAAACCAAAAGCAAGGTAATGACCCAAGAGCATGACAGCACATGAAGTCATCTCTGACTTAGGGCTCAGGACTTGCTGGGTTTGCTTAGGGGGATCCTTCCTTCCCCAGTCAGCCTCTGTCTCTTTGTTCCCAACAGGCGATTCTTTCTGTCCCCACCCCTTAGCCAAGGGTAGTGTCCAGCCAGTGGATCGCTAGCACCGCTCCTTTTACCTGGGCAGCCAGCCCACACAACCCTGGCTCACCACCTGGCATGTCCAGAGAAACTGAACCCCAAACAGATGCAAAATCAAATTCTCCTGTGGTTCCCCTGGGGCTGGGTTCATCGTGTTACCAGAGACAATTGGACAGCTGCCCTGATGTTTCCTGGGCAGCCTGTGTCAAGCCTCTGGGCTGGCAGCTGAGCTCCGTCACAGAGGGAAACTACCCAGTGCCTCAGATGTCTCTAGGCATCATCACCTTTTTCAAAAAGTTACTTCCCATCAGAAATAAAGCTGTTGAGAGACCACAATCATAATTGTAATGAGCACCTCCTTTTCTTTAGGCTTGTTGCTAGTACTTCCATTGTTTGACCTCCTAACGACATCCCTTCCAGAGGTAGATGTGTTTCTTAGGCTTGAACCTCTAATTTGAGCTCTTTTTCTCTGGTAGGTTCATATTTTAATGGGATCCTGCTATAAAACAAAGAAGTTCCTGCTCTCACTGGCTGAAAATAAATTAGGACCTTGCATGCTACTGGCTTTGAGGGGTAACCAGACGATGGTGGAGGTAAGCCCTAAACATACATAGTCATGTAGGTTTACGAGCAGTATTCAGATTTGGTTTCACACTGCCTTTCCCAGAATCAGATCTAGTGCAACTAGAGAACCTGAGTTCAGGTTGGTGTCGTATTGAACGCCAGTGGTGGGCAGTTGGTTCTCTTGATTAAGCATGACAGAATATTGTTCTGCAGATACGAGTATGAATTACATGGAAGGTGGGTGCAAGAATTTTTGGAGAGAGAGATTTGTTTGCTAGAATTCAGTGGGAGAGCCCAAAATGGGAAATAAATGTCCACGATGGTAAAGGCTGTGGTGAGTGGTCAGAATTCAGAACCACAGGACGTTTCTGCGACTAAATACCTGATGCTTATCTCACCACCTGCAACACCAGCAGTGCACAGGACGTGCATTTACAACACCTTATTTCCCTGCATTAATACACATTTTTTTGTGCTTATGAGTGGTTATATTTGTCACACTAATAGTTTCTACATATTTCTCCAAGTTTCTTTAGAGGGGTTTATTGATAAATGTCATTGTATATTTAAAAAGGAAGCAGGGGTTGGTTAAACAGGTGGAAGGAGCTTTTCATTGACTTAGATCTGTGCATGTAATTTAATCCAGTAAATAAGTTAGTGTGCTGCATGAATGTGAATATAATGTTGCTGGTTTGTTGTTTTTTTTAATTAAAAAGTAATTAAAATTACAGAGGGCACAAAACCCTTTGCATTTTAATTGCAATAGCCTTACGTAGCTGAGAAAGCAAGGCAGCAAGGGGGGCTGGCTTGTGTGCTATGCTCGTGTGACCCGCAGAAATCCCCTGTGTCTAACTTGGTCCCGGCAGCCCCTTACCCAGGGGCAAGTCAGTCGTGTTCCCTGTGAGATGGAGGATGCAGCAGTGAGCTTCCAGCATCTCAGAGCCTCTCTGGCTTTCCTCCATCCTGCCCCAGACTGTATGCGCTTCACATGCAGTCTGCTTGCACAGAAACCCCAGCGCTTGGGGATGGAAAACCCAGCGCTTCGGGAGCTGCTTGGCTCTGCTGCTTATGTGTATTGTCCCAAGCCTGCCAATCTGCAGTCTAGCCAGTGTACCTGGGAAATACTGGATCGATTGTACCTGTTCTGAAGAGGGCTGTGGCGTGGAGCCATCTCCCAAGACTGATGCAAAGTAATTGCACCTCTAGTCAGAAGGAATGAGTGCTAATGGAAGACAGGATAGATAGGCTGACTTTGAGGGATTAGAGTTCCTTCTTTACAAAGAAAAAATTGTTTTCTTCTGTTGGAAGGTCTGTAAATGTTGCTAAGATCCTCTAATCTAGCCTGCATAATGCACGCTCTAATATCTTAGCCTGTAATTTAACCTCGTGTGCCCAGTGTAATTAGGATATTCGGAGGAAGTTGTATGTAAGTGCTGCAGTGACCACTCTCCTTTCATTCTGCTGCTAGATCCTGTGTTTGATGCTGGAATACAACATCATCGATAATAATGACACCCAGCTCCAGATCATCTCTACCCTGGAAAGCACAGACGTGGGAAAGAGAATGTATGAACAGCTGTGTGACAGGCAGAGGGAGTTAAAAGAGCTGGTATGTCGCCCTGCACGCAGGATTGCCATAGCACACTGTGGTCTGTACGCTCCAGAAATGGAGGTACAAAAGAAAGACAAGCAGGGTGTGAAATTCCCGGTTAACAACAGGATGGGAGCAGTATTTGGAGGATTTTACTGTGAATATATATACTGTGTGGTATTTACTGATGTGTCTAATCCCATACTATGCTTATGAATGAAATTCAATAACTTTAGAATCCATGTGAAAGAATAAAGGTGAAATGCTGCTGTCTTAAGGTCTTTCAAGTCAGCTTGTCAAATTCTGCCACCTTTTGACATATGAGAAGCAAATGGTTCTAGTGCTGGCCAACGTTTCTTCATGCTTTGACATTCGCAGCATTTCACTGAGATGGGCCTTAGGTCTGGTTCTCAAAGCTGTACCCTGTGAGAAAAAGATTCTTTCCTGAATTTAGAGAAAGGATCTCCAGACCGAAGACAGATCTGCTCTTGTCAGTGCTTTTTTTCACCTATGCAAATATACCCGCAGTCTTCCTCTTCCCTCTTTTATGTTTATATTTGTCTTCATTGACTCCTGCTCCCAGGCTGAGAAGTATATGCCTTTTCTGAAGTCAGGCAAATGATTTTATCAGCTGCACAATCTCAGCCCCTTTGCTCTCTCAGCCCAGCATTTTAAGGCTGTTTCCTTTAAAGTGAAAGTAACCAAACAGTGTTTGGCTAAATGAGACAAAATGCTGACTGGCGGCACGCAGGCCAGTAGCTGCAGTTAGTGGCATCCCTGGGTAGCAGTAGGCCTGCACGTAGCATGCTCAGGAGGAGCTCTGTCAGTGGAGAAGAAAGCAGGGAAGAGATGGGAGGGCTGGCAGGGAGTTCTGGAATCAAGACAGGGTTTGCTCTGGTGCAGAGCTTGCGATACCTCGGTCGGTCTGAAATGTGGAATGGCAACTTGCTTGAGCAAAGTATCTTCTCTCTTACAGCAAAGAAAAGGTGGTCCCACAAGATTAACACTGCCATCCAAGTCCACAGTAAGTTAATCGCATCAATAGCAAAACAAGCTTTGTCTTTCTGTATTTAAACATTTGATTTGTGTGTGCCGTGGGGCACGGCGACTTGTCAGTCAGTCGAGGGGGGAGCCATCCCACTTGCTCTGTCAACATAACTGGAGTTTACACAAGTAAGGGCACGTTTCTGCTCCTGGGTCTGTGCAGCAGGTCCCAGTGCCGGCGCAAGCGCCAGGCTGTCAGATGAATACTGGTGCGCAGGGGCGGAATTTGCAGTGCAGCCTGATGGTAGATTGGGTGCAGTTTCACACTGAAAAGACAAACTTCACAGTGTCCAGTTCTGGGTTTTAGACATGACAGTCTGACAGCGAACCGTCAGTGTTGCAGTTAAGCCTGGTGTAAACCCAGATTGACTCCCCTGAGGCTAGGTAATGATTCTGAGCACAGTTGGGACCTGGAACTTGGAGTGAAACCTTCACTGAGTTAAAAGACCCATCTTTGACATTTGTTCTGACAGTTTGTGTCTCAGAAGGACACACACGCAAAGAAGTTTGCTGTCCTAATGCCTGGATGAATTTTTCCCAGGGTGTGTGAAGCAATGCTGCCACAGGAGCCCAGCTGCTTGCCAAACAAACAGAAACTTCTCTGTGTGGTTCTCTGTTACTGTAAACAAGTGGTGTAATTGTGCAACTCGTGCTGGTTAACAGGATCAGTGACACCACTGCAGACGATTGCAGCCCGAGGAGTCAATAATCGTGCTTATCAATCTGTTGTTTGCTCTCAGGACGCAGACCTGGCGCGCTTGCTGAGCTCGGGGTCTTTTGGAAATTTGGAAAACCTAAGCCTGGCCTTCACCAATGTAACGAGTGCTTGTGCTGAGCACCTCATTAAACTGCCTTCACTCAAGCAGCTGAACCTGTGGTCGACTCAGGTAAGTGCTTTGCAGACTGAAACTCGGGGCGAGAAGCAGTGCTGACTAATTCTGAAATATGGCATTACGTGAGCACGAGAAGTGTGTGTGAAGAGGTTGGCTTAGAACGAACACATCCTCATGCTATTTTTACAGGGCTTTTCTGTGGTCTGTCTCATGCTGCAGGCTGATTTCCCTCCCCTCCCCCTTTTTTTAGAATTTTTTAATTTGATTTTATTTTTTAATTATACAAGGATTGCCGCTACCTCAGCTTGAGTGTTCCAGCCAGGCATGTTTGATGCTGGCTGCTTCGCAGCACATGCACTGCTCTTCATTGGAGAAGTGCTTGTGCTTTCACCCATTTAGGTGATGCTGTGCAGTTCATCTGGTCAAGCCAAACACAGTGTCTGTGCAGCATGGGCAGTGAGCTGCCCTGAATGCTGATCAACCAGGATTTCTTTAAAAGCAATAGCACCAAAAAGATACTCAAATAATGAATAAACAGAAGGAAACTATAATGAGAATGCAGTTATTTAATAAGCAGAAAGGGGCCAAGTTAACTGAATAAATTATTCAGCTGTTAATTGAAAGAGTTTTTAAAAGAAAACTTCTGCGTTTCCCTCCTGGTTTTGGTCTCTCAGGTTCTCCACTGGAGAGGTTTTCCCCATTTTCTGTTAGCACCTATTTGTAGTGCTCACTGGAAATACCATTATGCTTGGTGCAGCCATGAAAAGCAGCTTCCCCCCCCTCCCTGACTCAGATGTCACATAAATACCTTGTTTTATTTTCCCAACTACTTTGTAGCCCAGAAATTTTGTCTCGTGTGAGGAATGTGAAGCAGAACCTGATTGTTTGCTTGTTTTAAGACTGTCTTGTATCTCCTTTGGATTTATCCTAACAATGTAACTTTTGTATATGAAAACTTAGATGTCCCTTGCTCAAAAATGAGTTTGGTTTGACTGGACGAAGAGCCTGCTTTTTGTATGATTCTTTTATTTAAAAACAAAGAAAGAGTTTAGATACCCTTTTATTTTGTGATATCCTGGTTCCCATTAATCTAGAATTTAGAAACAGGCGAAACCAAGTGGGTCAACAGAACAATTACCAATCAATAGTACATTGTTCTTGAAACCAAAATAGCTAATTAATGCCACTTGTATTACAGGGTTTTGGCTTTTTTGTGATGTGGTTGGGAACTGAGTGAGACTGCCATAACCCTCTCATATGGCCTGGGTGGGAGCTCTCTCATACAAAGTCCAGACTTCAAAGGCACCGTTCTAATTAAACGATGGCCTGCGGTGAAGTGTGCACAAGTCACTTAATTTTTCTGTTCCCCATCTGCAATAAGGGGATGAAACCATTTGCTTTCTCTCCTGTCATTTGAGATTGCGGTTAAAGAATCTAGGTGTGGCTTTGAAGGCTCCTCTGCAAACCCAGTTCTAAGGTGCCCTGTTTGCACTGAGGTACTTGCACATGATGTTCACACCCTGTTTGAAAACAACTTTGCTTGCGCCCCACAGTTCGGAGATGCAGGGCTGCGGCTTCTGTCCGAACACCTCACGATGCTGCAAGTGCTCAACCTGTGTGAGACTCCCGTCACGGATGCCGGACTGCTGGCACTGAGTTGTAAGTGACCAAAATAAACCACAGAGCAAAATTTACGTGGGTTCAGAGGAATTCACGTGGGTTCAGACAGAAGATTGATTTCTTGGCTGCCACAGCGCTGCTTCCGCAGGGGTTTAGGACAGGCCATGGTTGTGTTTGGGTTTAAACTTCCCTCCTTTGCTGCCTCTCAGGCAGCCGTTCAGCTGCAGGCAGGGGAAATGGGATGGTGAGCCGAACCCACCGAAACTTCGTGGCTTCATATGAGCTTTGTTGTCCCAGCCTGTACTCCAGCTCTTGCCTCTGACTGCGCTGGTGGCACTTGTCTCATCTCAGATGGTAACCTGTTGCCCTGGGCCTTCCTGGGTTTTTCCATTAGCCTCCTGTGGGTGGGAGCCTGATGTCCTGGCACAGGGGGTAAGGTTGCAAGGCCACATAACAACTTGCTGGTGCGTTCAGCACCCCTGCACAGCAGATTCTGTACACTCGCTGGCGTCTTTTGTTCCTCCTCTCTTGGGGAGGTGAAACTCTCGCTGTTCTTAAATTGAATAGGGCAAGGCAGCGTGGGGCCATCTAAGCAGGATTCGGGATGGCGTTGTGCACTGAGAGCCGCCCCGCGTGCCAGGCTGAGACCCTTCCCTCCATCTGACCTCTCCCGTTGGGCTTGTGGGACTCGTTTAATAGGCTTGATCCTGCACAGACGTGCCAGACAGCCCAGTAGTTATGGCTCATCTTAGGAAACTATTCTGCTAAGTACTGGAGCCTAAAATGGAAATGGGGGAGGGAGGGGAGAGGGAGGACTGCTAGATCAGCATGGCCCCTGCGTGCACTGTGCGGAGCACGGAGAATGGGCACTATTCAGGATAACGTGCAGGAAACTGATGATGAGAAGTTGCCTGACCTCCTTTGAAGTCTCGGACTTAAGCATATGCTTAATGGCCCTTCCTAAATAGGGACTTTTTCCTGGATGGGGGCCCAAACAGCTGTTTATCCATTCCTACTTCTATATTTTACACTATTCAGCTTTTTTCCTGAGAGTGCTGCGCATAGTCATGTCTTGTTTGGGCTTTGACCTACTGTAAGCCTGATATTTTAAGAAAATGCAGCACCACTGTAAATATCTGTATGTGTATTTTCTCTTTCAGCCATGAAGAGCCTGTGTAGTTTGAATATGAACAGCACCAAACTTTCAGCAGATACCTACGAGGATCTCAAGGTATTTATGAATTGCATGCACTGAAGATGAGAAGTAGCTGGGCCAAGAGGACTTGTAGATTTAGCAAGTGCATGGTGGTAGTGCCCAGTGCAGAGGGAACTGGCCCCATGGGGTGGGTACCACAAAAGTAATCTGAAGAGGGTGAGGTGGATTATATTGGGGAGATAATGGCTGCAGACAGCATTCTGAGGTTGCTGGCTTGGATGGACTCAGGGCACATTTAATATGACGAACAGATGAGTTTGAGGTCAAATGAGAAACAGAATCTTTCTGCCAGTGCTATCAACAGTAAAGGTTTCGTAAATAGGAGCATGTTGGTTGTGTCCATTGAGGATACACAGGTAAATCTAGTTTAGTAAAATGCTGTACTTGGCACCAGTGAGGCTGCACCTCGAGTGCTGTGTTCAGTTTTGGGTTCCTTAATACAAGAAGGACATCAAGGTGCTGTAGCGTCTCCAAAGAAGGGCAAGAAAGTGGTGAAGGCTCTAGAGAAAGCAAGACCTGTGAGTAGTGACTGAAGGAACCAGGGTTGTTTAGCCTGGAGAAAAGGAGGCCACGGGGAGAACTTTTTGCTCTCTGCAACTACCTGAATGGAAGTTGTATCCAGGTGAGTGTTGGTCTCTTCTCCCAAGTAACAAGCAATAGGACAAGAGGAAATGGCCACCAGGGGTGGTTCAGATTGGATATTAGGAAAAATCTCTTCCCCCAAAGGGTGGTCAAGCACTGGAACAGGCTGCCCAGGGAAGTGGTGGAGTCCCCATGCCTGGAGGTATTTCAAAGACGTGTAGATGTGGTGCTTGGGGACATGGTTTAGTGGTGGACTTGTCAGTGTTTGGTTAATGATTGGACTTGATCTTTTAACGGTCTTTCCAACCTGAATGATTTTATGATCCTAATGCAGACCTCCAAAGCAGTGTCCTGTGCTGTTAATGGGACCAGAAGTACCGTGGGTGAAGGGGATTATGGAGCTTTGATTCAGAGTGCAAAGGGGGAGCTAAATGCATGGAGAGAAGCGCAAGTGTATCTTGACACATCTCAGACTGGCACTGGGCACAAACACCCGGTTCCAGAACGTGACACATAAGGTGTCTGGTGTTACCATTTGTACCGTGAGTGTACAACCACTTTGTCAAATTGGTGCAAAGAAATAAAATGTAGCTGTGGGAGGGGAATGGCCCCAGCTGGTTTTGGACATAGATAGCCTGAGATGTGTTGGCTTTCATGACTTAACATGGACTTTTCCTTCACTTTGGTGTTGTGTGAGTTGTATCTCCCATGGTCTTGCCTTATGAACGCAATTGCTCCTGGTGAAACTGCACATTGTTCTGTCTTATGTGTTGAAACCGTAGCTTGCGCCAGGTTTGTTCCAAATGGTCACAACCTTAGGTTGAGTTTTGAACTTGAGGCAAGCCCTGGCACTGCTCTGCTTTCAAAACTCACTGCAAACGTGTGCCTCTGGTTCTGGCTGTGGAGCCAGGGCTCCCCAGGGACTCGATTCCACAGTGAGGATTTTTCAAGATGGAGTTTTCAAAACTTGTGTCACAATTGTATATGGAAAGAAGTCGTCCTTGGAATTAACAGCTGGCTTGCAGATGGGTTCACACAATGGGGCTTGTATCAGGCCCCAAGCGTTTACAATCAAGGTCAATGCTGTATCTGGCCTGGGGCTCTGAAATGGAGCCTCTTGAGAGGCTCCCCCATCCTACTACCCCTGCTTCAGACCCTCTCTGCCACTGACTTCAGACCGCAACTCCCATTTTCTGACCGGTTCCCTCTGCTCTGGTATTGCATTAACAGACTGCAACACCAGAAAGTGACTTGCCAGGGCAAACAGCAGAACTGGCTGCGAGCAAAGTCCCGATGATTGCAGCGAATTCAGAAAGCTGAGGGTAGAGGCGTGCGTCACTTTTTCCCCTCTCACCTCTTTCATTGAGATTTATCTCAGTGGCCATATTTTTTTTTGAGCTCTGTGTCTGTTCAGAGGCAGAATAATAGTTCCTTTCCCCGGGGCATGTGGTTGTAGGTCTGTTGAGAACAGCTCAGCCTTCAAAAGAAGGTATATTTGATACAAATCTTTCCTTCTTCTCCCCTTGGTCTGTGAGAGCATTTGGGGCACAAGCCAGCACTGACATTTCCTCTCCTCTCCATCCCCTGCCCCCCTAAACACACTTGCACACACACACAGACACCCACATGTGTACCAGGCAGGCTGAACCAGACAATAAATAAACACCCACTACTGAAGTCATTATTGCCTAACTGAAAAATTATTTGCTGGCAGTGTCTGTAGGATTATGACTTGCTCTTATCAAAATACGCGTGTACATAAATCAAGGGGTGAGGTAATAATGACTCCTAGAAACTTCCAACTCCTCAATTATACCCCGGCCTAATTAAACGTGCATGTTAGTTTTGAGAGAATTAGCCATACAATCATGGTCAGGGAGTGTGGAAATGGGATCAACAAGCAGGAGCCCTGCAAACCGCCAATTCCCATCTGCCTCGTGCAGGGTAATTCAGGAACAATAGGTCCCAGTGCGGTGGAGATCTGGAAGGGAGACCACAAAGGCACGCTCCGAACTAACACACACTCCAGAGCGTTTGAATACCTGGAGGGCAAAGCCAAGCAGTGACTTAGAGGGGAAGATGATTAAGGGCCTGGAGCATCTCCCATATGAGGAAAGGCTGAGTGAGCTGGGGCTGTTCAGCCGGGAGAAAAGAAGACTAAGGGGGGACCTTATTAATGTTTCTAAATATCTTAAGTATGGGATGCAGGGGGAATTGGCCAGCCCCTTTTCAGTGGTCTGTGGGGACAGGACAAGGGGCAATGGCTGTAAATTGGAGCACAGGAAGTTCCGCACCAACATGCGGAAGAACTTTTAGACAGTGAGGGTGACAGAGCCCTGGGACAGGCTGCCCAGGGAGGTGGTGGAGTCTCCTTCTCTGGAGATACTCAAGACCCATCTGGATGCCAAACTGTGCAATATGAGCTAGGGAGCTGCTTTGGCAGGGGGGTTGGACCCGATGATCTCTCGAGGTCCCTTCCAACCCCTGTGATTCTGTGAATCCACTGTGGTTTGTCTCCACTGCCTTCACGGCTGGCGGTTGGCACGCTGATATTCCCTGGCGTTAGTGTAACAGTTAAAGAGGGGGTCTGACCCCCATGGCCAGCACCTGGGTTTTACTAGAGCCACATGTCTTTGCCATGGGTGGGACTTCAGTCTTGCATGTCCGCAAAGGCTCAGCATCTCGTTCCCCCCCGGACTCTGGGACGCTTCAGCTCGCCACTGAACCTGGCGCTGGTACTCAGGTTGGACCCGATGATCTCTTGAGGTCCCTTGCAACCCCTCCAACTCTGTGATTCTGTGATACTCTGTGGGGTCAAGGTCATAGCGTGTCTCCCTGCAGCTTGTGCTCGATAGATCCATCCTCCCAGTTTGCCAGTGGTGCAGATTTGCTGGGAACTTTATGCCCAAGCCCTGAGAACCTGTCACTAACTCTGACCTTTTCCTCTCCCCCTGCACAGGCTAAACTCCCCAACCTGAAAGAAGTGGATGTCCGCTACACCGAAGCGTGGTGAGCTCTCCCTGCCTCCGGCTCTTCTCTTTTGCTTCTCACCAGAAGGAAAAGATTTTTTTAATCCAGAAAAACAAACCGGAAAATAACTTTTTGGCTAATAACCTGTAGAGCAGTGAGTCGTGGGACTTTGGTGGTAGGAGTCGTGGTTGTGGTGGGGTAGCGGAGTGGCGTTCTGTGTGTTGGGGGGACGGGGCAAGCCTGGACCCAGCCGGATTCTTTCAGCTTTGTGATTTTGGAATCAACATCATTTAAATTGAAAAGGAAAAAAAGAAAAAAAAAAAAGAAAAGAAAAAAAAAAGGGGAAAAAAAAAAGAAGAAAAAGACTTTGTAGCAGCAAGAGGATTATAAAGAGGAAAAAAACACCTTTGTGGATTTTATTTGCCTTTGTGTTTTATGCCGTGTGGAGAAAATACATTAATTTGTCATTATTTACCTGGGTTTCCTTGGCTGGCAGCCATCCAGTCACAACTACTCCTCTTTCTCCAGTTTTGCTCCAGCAAATCAAACTTACAAAAAATCTCAAGAGAAGAAAACCAAAACCGATATGATTTTCACCTCCCCCCGTGCCCTTGCGGTTGTTATGCAAAGTAATTTTGTTGTACATAAGATTTACATAATGCACCTATTTAAGAAAATGGTTCACAAATAACAGGTCTGGGACCTGTCTTTTTATTTATGAATTGTTAATTCTTTTACCCTTTTTTGCGTATAGTACTGTATAAACTAGTTTGCTGTCTTGTTGTTGTTATTTTTTTTTAAAAGGAATTGTCCTTGAAGAATTGCCTTTCAGTAATGCATATACTGTATTATAACCCCTCTGGCACAACCTCCAGCGCGTTTTCTTTTTGATTTCAAAATGCCTCCAATGTTATCAAATAGGAAGGAAAGTACCTATTGGGGTGGGAGGTGTGGGGGAAGGGGTGGGTGTTTGGTGGGGGAAGGGGTGCAGGGCTTAATAAAAGTCCCATTTCCTTCCCAAGTCTGAAAACTTTGCGTTGCTCTTTCCAACCGCGTCAGGTTGAAACCTGGGAGATGGGGGGGTGGGGGAGATAAAGCATCATTTATTTTTGTCAGGGGGGTTTTGGCCAAACTCTGTGGACTTTAGCAGTTGCCTGGGCTGTGTTCTGTTTACGTCCAATATTTCAAAAAGATTAAAAAAAAAAAAGCAAGCAAGCTCTCCCTCCATTTTGTGCATCAGCTTCTACTGGGCCCCCCCTCCCCTTCTCTCCCTCACCCTCCCCTCCCTCCCCTCACCTGTTCTGTGCACGCGTAGTTCTGCATGTTCCTCTGGGGAGACTGAAAACCCACTGTTGTTGCTGATCCGATAGCTCTGACCTGTCTGTACATGTGACTGCTGCAGTTTTCAAACCCCACCATTGCTTAAAGATGATTTTTTTTTTTTTTTTAAATTGTGGTTTCTTTTATAACTATGCTGTTGACTTTTTGTTTTTCATGATGAGCCTTCATTGTACAGAGCTGCTTATTTAAAAAAAAAAACAAAACCAGACAAAAAACAAAAAGATTTCCTTTGTTTAACACCTTTATTTTATTCTTCAGCACCTCAGAGTTTCACATACAGCCAATGTAATTTTTTATATATAAATATATATATATTTAATCTTATTCAGTGGAAGCCAAGCTTTTGTTGGTTGGTTTGTTTTGGGGGGTTTTTTTACCTTTGTTGCTACATAGACATCCCCTCCCCAAATCTTTTTTTTTTTTTAAATTTTTTTTTAAATAAATGAACCTAAAATTGAGTCTTAACTCATGTAGTGTGCCAGGTTTTTTTTCCCCTTCAAATCCCAAACTGTGTGAGGATGCAGTATGGGAAGGAAGAAGATGAAGAAAAAGAAAAAAAAAGAAAAATTAAAAAAAAAAAGAAAAATGATGCCAACATTTTCCTTAGCACTGTTGCTTTTACCAATGGTTTACTACTACTGTTCTGTAGCTGTGTACAAAGAGATGTGAGATAATTTCAGGCAAAAATAAACTGTAAGTGAATATCTTTTAGCTGCGTGCTTTGTGTTTTCTTTGAAGGAAGCTTTCAGTGGCCCGATGATGCAGGAGGCGCGGAGACCCCAGAGCCGGAGGACGATGGCTTCCCAAGGACGGTGTCTCAACGAGCTGCTTGCTCACCGCTCGCTCTGTGCTGCTGCTCTGCTCCGGTGCCTCCGTGCTGCCCCTTTCCTCAGACCACAAAGTGGGGGGGCAGCAGGCAGCTGTCACGGGGGGCTTCACCACCGCCAGGTATCGAGGTACCATCACCTAGAAGGGATGAGGAGGACAGCCAAGTCTCTCTGTGAGTCAGGTTCTTGCATCCTTCCCCAAGACCACTGATCTCGGGCACTGTTCCTAGTCGTCCCCAGGCCATCAAGAGAGTTGCTTTGGTGAGAGGTTGTTTTTGCGCTGGTTGGAGTAGTCAGTACGAAGTGCAGGGGTGTTTCCCGACTCAATAGGGGCTGCTGTATACTAAGGTGAGTTTCAGGGCAGCATCCAAATGGAGGGATCCACTCCCTTTGTGTTCTGCTTGCTGTCCTTGACAAAGTGCAGCGATGTGTGGACACCAGCAGAATGTCCAGCTGGAGCTTCACAACTGCTTAAATCATCTGGACAATTGCTAAACTTCGTGAGCTTCTCAACAGATGGGTCCACTTGAAACCAATTCCTGCTGGTGTCCTGAGAGCCACCTTCGTCACCCGTGTTACCTGGCTCCTGTACTCTCATTTTTGTCTGTGTTTTCGCCCTATTCCACAAACCAGACTGTTGGACATGGAGGAATGCAGGTGTTGGTGCTGTGTTCCCAGCCAAGGTAAGACATTCACACAGGATGGGCCCTGATAATGAGAATAAACAACAGCTTCGCTATGTTCCTGCTGAAACATGACAGCCATAGCTGAGACTATTGGGCTTTTTGAGTCTTCTCCCCTTGAGCAGTCACTGCTGCATGTGGCTGTCATCCCCAGTGGCAGCAGGGACTTCACAAAGCCTCTGTGGAGCCTGAATAGCCAGAAATAGTCCCTTGATGTTGCATGTGTGTCTGAGATGCTGGCCAAGGAAGGAGACCTTTAGGCTTTGGGGAGATGCTAGTGCACGTTGGGGACAGCTACTCTTCCTCCCATGGGCAGTGACCCCCTCCCCTGCTGCTCCCCAGGTTCTGCCTTCCGGGGAGTCCCAACAGCGGTCGGGTTCTGCAGCTTCAACCGGCTCATTGGCAGTGGAAAAAGCTCAAACACCCATGGTGCACTGGTTTCACTGCAGTGCCACATGGGTGACATTGAGCAGGGAAACGGGGTGCAAGATCCCCCTTCAGCTCTTGGCTTGGTCCTGCCTTCAGCAGCAACCTCCCACAAGTCGCTGCCTGGGGCTCTGTTCCCTCTCCCAAAACAAGTGCTTGTCCCTGCCACAGCAGCCGGCTAGACGAAATGAGAGCGAGCTCGCAGGTATCAGTCTGTTAAACAGCATGGTACTTGTGTCCCTCACCTTGCAGGAGTCGTCTCTCTGCCGGGGCAGGTGCCTTTGGCATCCAGCCCACAGCGAGTACAGAGCAGCGCTGTTAGGAATTTCTAAGGGTGGCAGTGGACTGGGGATTCTTGTATCCATTATAAAAGGGGAGGGGTAGGTATGGTGTAATGAGAGCTGCATCTCGGCTTGTGCTCGGGAAGGGTTTTCAGAGGTTTCTCTTCTCTAGCACTCTCGTAGAGGACCCCGGCAGTGTCACCTGGATAGCTATGCTGTTCTGCCTGCCTTTCAGCTGCTGCTTGCTGACAATGAGAGCCATTAAAATCCGCCCAATTTCATCTGGGAGGTGACTGCAGCCTGTCTTCCCAGAGACTGAATACCAGGGGTTTGTCTAACCTACAGCTTTTGGCTTTCAACCCAAACTAGTGTGGAAGCTTTGATCCAAGTCCAAAGAGCGCAAAGCTGCAGCACTGCCTTGTTTCAAGGGCAATTTTCTCATGTTCTTGTTAAAACCCTGCAGTTGTCCTACCATCCTATTGCTTCTTCCACTGTTCACAGAGCAACGTTTCGAGTTTCAGAAGACCAAATGCTGAGATGAATCTCTCAAAGTACCAGTTGCCTCCAGTTTCCCAGCTGGGTGGGTACAGCTTATTCATTGCTCAGAGAGTAAAATACATGCCTGAAATCCTGACGATTAAGCATGGATTCACTTGGAGGGAAGTGTTGAAACAGCTGCTACTCTGAAGTGTTCTCTGGTCAAACTTGTACCAGGTAAGAGCTTGGTATTCATGTTCATGCGGTCCTTTTGCACAAGGTGGAGCCCAGGTTGTCTCCAAGCCCTGTCCCTGAGGACCTGAGGTTATCTGTCTAAGGCTGGCTGGGGACCTTTGGGGAAGATGTGGTAGATGGTGGTGCCAGGGAGGATGTGGAGCACTTGAACTGTCCACAGTGCAGATCTGCAGGTTGCTCAGTGTCCTGAGGTCTGTGGGCATCTTGATGTCCTGCAAGCCACCTGTGTCTCTCTGGAGTGGACAAGACATGTCCAACGGCTTCTGACTAGGCCTTGTAACCATGTCAGGGCCACCCCTGCCAAGCAGGGGAGAGGCTTCATCTCTGTGCCTTAGTATGGAGCACAAAAAGGGTCTCTGCTTACCAGAGAGCAACAAGCCTCTGTTTGGGGAAAGTCCTCTTGGAGATCTTAGTGGGAAGTGAGCAGAAGGGCCTTGCTCGTAGATCTGTGTAGGACTTGGACTCTGGTCTGGCCATCCCTAATGCAGTGCGGCCATGACATAGGAGTGATGAGCTCCAAATCACAGCACAAACTCTAGCTCTGCTCCAACTGCTGTCTTCTGGACAACAGCAGGAGCAGTGCCTTGTTCCCATCTTTGGGATTTCACCCCCACCAATGGCTGGGAGCAGGAGTAACCTCCTGTTTCATAAGTACGAGGATGTCTAATCCAGGAAAGAGGTCCTTGAAACTTTCCACACATCTGTGAGCAGTAAGACTGTAGTACAACCGTTGTTCTCAGGCTGAAGGCGATGCTGACCTCTCCCAGCCTCTCTCGAGCCAACCAGCTGTACCTATTAGAACACATCACTCAACTATATTGCTGTGTCTTGAATTTTTAATGACTTTTTCCAACCAAGTAGAGTGCATGCATCAAAATACTTTTTTCTAAGTGCCTGTTGTCATCCAGGTTTTTTCCATTTTCTTTTCAATTGGCTGGGGAACATCTCAAGTAAATATTTGAGATAAGCCACTTTTATTAATAACAGATCTTGGAATATCCTTTTTGCCCATAACATTAAACATTCAGGTATTTTTCCCTCTAGGCTGGTACCTGCTTTTTTATTTTATTATTATCTTTTTAAGGTTATCTTAGTTTCATGTCTTTCACCAAGCAGCTAGAACGAGTATGGTCCTTCCAATCTCTGCAAAGACCAAGCAGAAGGTCTATGTATCAGCATGCAGCCTACAGGTCATCACTAGCATTGGATTGGTGTCAACATCTGAATTAACCGGTTTGCTTCTTGGATCAGGCAGTTCATTTAGTACCCCGGTTCTTTTCCTTAATTTTTATTCTGGGTAGGATGTAATATCAAAACATTAGTCCTTTAATTTTAACACAGCATACATTTGAAGTCGAGTTGCTCACAGGAGTTGAGATACTTTGGAATCTTAGGAGTCTCTCCCACCCAGAATCTCCTGTCCTTATGCAGCCTTTACTGTGAAATCGGTGCCTTTGCATTAAATTATGTGAAGTTCT
Organism: Porphyrio hochstetteri; assembly: GCA_020800305.1. Classification (NCBI taxonomy): domain Eukaryota; kingdom Metazoa; phylum Chordata; class Aves; order Gruiformes; family Rallidae; genus Porphyrio; species Porphyrio hochstetteri. The sequence goes on along the minus strand of CM036918.1, from coordinate 7,790,899 downwards.
TTTAAGAAAGGAGTTTGTTTGCTTCAAATACGGGGTCAAAGACCTCACTTCAATAAAAGTGTCGCTAGTGTCTTTGGTATGCAGTATATATCTCATTATATTTAACATGCTGAAACCTTGGCTTAAGGACACTTTTCTTTACATATTTTACCAGTTTTGATGACATTAAGGGTAACTAATGTGACTGACTCATTTGCCAGGTGCTCTGAGATCTGGGAGGTAGGCTTTGTTATTTATTGCTGTGCTAAGAGGCAAGGTTGTGAACTTTGAAGGCTGCAGAAATAGAGATCTATCAGGAACTCTTCGAATTCTGGTTTAAGCACCATAGTGTTAGAAAGGTGCAAGTTTGGGTTGATGTTTATTTCTAAAAGAGAGAAAAATACCGTTAAATCCGTTGGCTAGGATTTTACCTTGTTCTGTGATCCTGTTTCATCAGGCATCTCCCCCACACGTGGTGTGTTCTCCAGCCCTGGCCAATGGGATGAACAGTGGTGAGGCTAGATGAACATCCCCAAATCTGCGTGTGTCGATCTGGGTGGATGAGGCTCGTTGAGATCTGTTTCCCGGTAAGGAAGAGGGCAGATCCCACTCTGTCTGCATGATGAGCTAGCGTACAAGCAGCATTTATCCAGAGTAACAAAATAAACCAAACAAATGTAACCCCTGTAGGAGTCCCAGCCACAGCTAAACAAGAATTCCCCTGTGGCGGAGGGAGAAGGGCTGTGTGCGAGAGGGGCAGCCAGGAAAGCCAAGCTCAGCTGTAATGTTACTCCTGCCCCTTAATTAAGTGAAATGTTTGGTTTAACACTGCAGTGAACTGGGAAACATGTAGAATATTTTTGGCTGGAATAGCCTGACCCAGACTTCTGCAACGATCTACCATTAACAGGAGTGACTGGTATGTGGAGGTTAAAGGAGGCTCCAGGGGAACTGAGGATTTGCCAAACACGGGACTGTGTCCACCCTGGGAGCTGGGGCCAGCAGAGGTCTGAGTCCCTTTGCTTGAGGCCAGTGGAGAAGCCAAGTCCCACTCCCTCACACATCTTTTCTTCAAAAAACATGCTGGGTGTCGCTTGAGGGGTTTCTGCTTTAGCGTCGGTGCATGCGGGGAGCTCACCTGGGCACTGAGGGCAGAGCTCAAGCTCCAGCGTGCAGCCAGTGCCAGGCATGGCTGTCGGATGCTCACGCTGTCCCCCTGCAGAGATGGGGGATTTCTGCCTCCCTGAGTCCATCTGACTCGTCCTGATGGGAGAACGGGTGTCAGTGGCTCCGCCGTAAGGCGGTGTGACAGGGAGCCTGTTGCCGTCCTGCGTGGCCATGGCCACAAGCGCTGCCTGGAGCAGGTCTGTTGGCATGAAGCATCTCCTCAGGTGTGAAGCCTGTCTCCTCCTTCACGTTTCGGGACCATCTTCCTTGGGAATATTGTCATTTTACAAGGACAGAGGTGGCAGATCAGTGTGCATGGGGCAGAGTGCAGTGCTGACAGCTCGGTCTCTGAAATAAAGCCCTGCCCCACTGCTAGCAGTGATGGGGCTCCCTGCCACCCCAAAAGGTTACGAGGAGGGGTCTGGGGCTGGTGGACATCCTCTGATGCTGCTGCAGGCCCCGGTGCCGGGGTCATCTCCTGAGAGACAAACAAATGAATAAATAAAAACCCCAAACCGGGATGGGGGGGTGGGGAAAGGGGAAAAAAAAAGTTGCACTTGAGGTTAACACTGCTCTCCGCATCAGAGCTGATGACATCAATGTTGCTATGGCGACAAAATCTTCACTTAGGTATGGTGAGTGCCCTGAGCTTGCGGCTGCCAAGGAAACCCGCCTGAGCTCCGGCACACAGCCATTGCGGCAGCCCTGGGGCCTTCCTCCTCCTCCTCCTCTTTCTCTTCTTCCTCCTTCTCCTCCTGGCCCTGCCTTGCTGCCAGAGGGGCTCTGGGCTGCACCCTGTTTCCCCATCCCTTGTGGAAGTTGCTTGGTGAAATCTTCCATTTTCCATCCCCGCTGCTGTCCCAGCAGCTCCAGCATGTCCCAGGGATGACCAGGGACACCTGCGTCAGTGCAGACGTGGGAATGCAGTGGCTGTTCATGGAGTCTCAAAGCTGTTGGCCTCCTGCTCATGAGCAAAGTTGTTTTGGTTTCTGGGGCCCAGTTTGGACCACCACCAGGTGAAGGGCTGCAAAGAGCCCAGCTTGGCGTGGGGCCCCTTTCCCAGGTGAGCACTGGCCATGATGCGCTGTGTGGCATGGCCCTGTCCCAGGGCAGCGGGCAGCTGGAGGGGGGAGCTTTGGAGGAGCAGGTGGGTGGGATGTGCTGCATTCCTTATGGCTTGAGACACAGCATGGAGCAACCCCATCTGCAGACGTTTCTCTGCTGTGAGGTTGTACCAGCACAGCATGGACCCATTCCCCCTTTTCATCAGGAGAAATGAGAAACTCCTCCTAAAGGTTGGTTATTCCCAGCTAATCCACTGATTTCAGGCAAGAACACTCATTACTCACCAGGGTGAACCCACAGGCTAATGAGGAGGACTGAAGTGAGGAAAATCCTTGGCGAGAAGCTGGGGTCTGAATGAAGCCCTGATTTCAGCACTGTCACCTGAAGCTGTGTCATAGCCTGGCCAAGCACGAGTATCCTGACCAGTACTCCCCCACCAGTCTGCCAGCCCAAAAGGACCCCAAAGGTCTCTCTAGCATCACTGAAGGTGGCTGCTGACTGGGGTGTTTGACCGTGAATTCATTCCAAGGAAGAACTGCAATCTGAAGCTCAACCGAGTTGGATGGACAAAGTTCTTTTCTCATGTATTTTAAGGCAGATCTGAGTGGTTATTAAGTAGCCCTGGGGATTTTTGTTTGGTTTTGGTTTTTAAGTGGATACCGAGTACGGGCTTAAAAGCTCTGGTGATTTGTTGTGGGAAATGATGCCACTGCGTCACCTCAGACTGGGCAGCAGCCAGCCCTGTGCAGCCCCACGGAGACCCTCTGCCTGTCTGCCTGCACACTGAGGTACTGCTCTGGCTTTTGTTTTACAAGCTGGGGGGTTGGATCTCTGTCAGGCTGTTGTTATTTCAGAAAAAGAAAAAAAAAACCCAAAACCCAGAACTGGTCTAAAAGAGAAACATCTGCTGTCATGCGAGACACTGCTGGCTTTCAGGCTTTGGGGTCTGCGATTAATCAGGCTCCGAGCTGTGCTGCTGCTGGCTGCTGGAAAGCTCAGCACAGCACAGCACAGCATGGCACAGCAGAGCCACCAGATCCCCCACAGCACACCAGAGCAAGCCAGCCAGCTGTCAGGGGTAACCCCCACTAAGGGTGCGCTGAGGTGGGTGGCTGCAGAATAAGTGCTTGAGGGTTGGCATCACCTCACACCATTTTTATTTCAGGGTGGGTAGGGAGAGAACACAATTTACCAGGAGGCAGAACCATGGTTTGAGGGAAGCCTGACCTGCTGAACTCTAAAAGGTGCTTTAAAAAAATCCAACAGTTTTGCAGTGAAATTATTCAGTTCTATTATGGAGCTGTGGTAGGAGCAAAGGCAATTAACTAATAGCAAATCCCTGGAGAACATGAAGGATTTTTTTTTTTAGGTCTGAATTTTTTAAGACTAATTATCAAATTATTGATATCCTTTCAAAATGTTTATGAATTTTACAGAGTACCAGATCTTCACTACCCAATTTCTGGTCACAAGAGAGGCGTGCAGCCAAGGGGAAGTGACTCACGCTGCCTGTGGTTGCAATTGATGAGATATTTATCTGGAAACATTCCTGTTAGGGGCTTTTCTTTAGAGTCCAAGCCAGGACAACTGCACGGAAATCATCACAGAGGACAGCGGTGTCATCACTGAGGACAGCGCTGCTGTTGCTGTGGTGGTTGCAGGGAGTGGAGGATCAGCTCTGGCAGCTAGGATCAGGTGATGGGTTTTAAGGCCAGAAACCCCATTCTGAATATTCAGGTGGATTTGGTGCAGAAAACAGCCTGGTTTGCTTCTTAATTCCTGCTGTAACCCCACAAGTGGAATTTACTGGGGAGAGGTTGGAGAAGGATAAAGGAAAAAAGAAAAGAAATCAGCTGGGGGACCTTGGGATGGGATATTTTTATATTATTATTTTTTTGTACATGCCGCAGAGAGCTCTCACATCCGGCATTATCTTTTCTCTAAGCAAGAGCTCTTACAGGGAAGCTGGCTTGAAATATATGTGGAAGAGAACTCCTTCCCCTGCCTGCGCCTGAAGTTACCCAGCCTGTCACCTTCCCAGAGAGAAACAGCAGTGACTGTGCAAGCAGAAGCTGTGTTCTCTGGGCTGCTTCAAAGCCTTGCCCTGCCAGCCAGATTATTGATCAAGAGGAAACGTCGGCGTTTCAGAAGCTTCCCCAAAAAGGCATGGAGGCTGCTCAGCTCCCGTGCGTCACTGGGGCTGTTTTTATCTGCAGATTTTCCAGCACGTTTAGCAGAGCTGGGTCGCCCAGGAGGGACCCTGGCAGAATCTCCCTGCTGAGTGACTCACGCTCGCACATCATGGGAATACGGGCTGGCTTCAACATACTGCACTTTTCAACTCTGATTCATGCCACCCCAGGAGAGTAAATAAGGCAACACCACACACATCGCGGCTGTGACAAGTTGCCTTCCCACTGAAAAGGTGTTGGGGTGAATGACACTGCCAGTGAATAGTGTCACCTAAACCTTAGCCAGCATTTTCCTAAATAGGGCAAAATGTCTCTGTGCGCGTGTGATGGGAGTGTGACGTTTCAGCCCAGGATACCTGTGGTCTTGCACGTTGCAGGAGGTCTTTGCTAAACCAAAGATGCTGGGCTAATTTCAGCGAGCTTTGCAGCGGGTTTGCTAAAGCCTGGGGACATTTGTTAGCAATCTGGGGCTGTCACTATTCAGGCAGATCATTTCTCTGAGGATCACTTGATTCAAAAAAGCGAAGAGCTTCACTTTGTCCCAAAAGCCAGGTCACTGCTACAGAAGGCATTACTTGATGTGTTTAGCACCATCAAGATGAAAATTAGGAGCAGATTTATTCTTTTTTTTAACAGGATCTCAATGAATTATGGATCTGAAATGGGTTGTTTGGGGAAAAACTCCAGCTGTCATTACCGGTACCTGAATGGTGGTGAGTCACCAAATGACATCCTTGGGTCGGGGAAATGAGTGGCTGGATAACTAGATGTCTAGTTGCCTGTTAAGCCACTGAAGCGACTCAGCTAAAAGCCTCACGTGCAGGTCAGATGATTTCTTCAGTACGATTTGACTCCAATCCTGGCTTGTGACTTTGGACATGAAAAGCACCTGGGTGCTCCTTATATCTCCTGTTCAGCTTCTGGAGCCAGCAATCACAGGCAGCCCCTGCCCAGGTTAGGTCTCCCAGCTCTCACCGGCACATGACACTGCAAACCCAGTGACTCAGCAGGAATATCTCTGCAGAAATCATTAAAAGAAGGAAGCCTTAAATGCTTCCTGATTAGTAGATTGTGAATTTGTGCTTTTTTATTTAGCCTGATCTGTCATTAAGAAGACCGTGTAGATACTAGTCTGTTCATAGAATCACAGAATACCCTGAGTTGGAAGGAACCCATAAGGCTCATCAAGTCCAACTCCTCCTGTTCCTGGAGGAAGTTGGGTTACAGGTCATTTTTCTGACTGCAGTTTGCTGATGTGAGGGAGCTGAATGTGTTTTGTGCAGGTTAGCCGAACAGAGGCAAAAGCTACTGAACAAGCATTAAATGTATCAAGTGCTCAGTTCCCAATGAATGCCAGCTCCTCCAGTTCTTTACTCCCTTGGGCTTCAATAAAAATCTCAGTCTTATCCTCAAACCTGCAAGAGAGAAATATCCGTGGTAGCGTAATTACTGCATGCTCTGCCACCTCTTACACTGCTGTAATACTGTCTTTGTTTCAGAAGAAAGAAAGAAAGGAAGAACCCCCCCTCGTTTGATTACATGTTCTATTCTTTCCTTCAGGCTTGTCAACGTGAAGCACACAGATTGCCTAATCTGTTCTTGTTATTTAATTACATGACTATGGTACGCTGCTCTGGCTTCTGTCCATAACCCATCGCAACTGGCACCGCATTCCTGCCCAGCCTCCAAGTCCTGCAAACACCAGTGGGTAAGGGAAGCATGTCCTCACATCTCTGCCTATCAGGTGCCATGAGTGATGAGCAAATGCCAGAGTAAGGGAACAACTTGAACACAGCTGATGGCTCGGTAAGCTAAGTGCTGGGTCCCCAGCATCCAGGCCTGTGGCTCAGGGGGACATCAGCCAAGCCCTTGAGGAGGAGGCAGGTGGAAGTGTTGGGTGTCCACACCCTCCTCAGCATGCCTGTTCCCTGGGTGCACAAGCTGGGATTTGCGCGCTGGCGTCTTCATCATGCTCCCAGTAAACCTCCCGGCCCTGGGGTGTGGGAAGAGCCAGGCTAGGCAACACGCTGGGGCTGGGTCCCTCTGCAGGGTGCTGGCAGCTCCTCGTGGAGCCAGGCTCCAGGCCTTGCACAAGTCCTCGTCTGACCAGCCAAAGACTTCTGCCTGTGTATGGCTCAGTGACATGGACAGGAGTGGAGCTTCAGTGATGTTCTATCAGCTGAATTTATCCTCCCAGCCTTAGTCAAATTGTCTGCATACCTGCTCCCTAAATCATGGGCTGCCTTGTCTTGTTATTTATTCTGTCTCCCTCACAGACATATTAAAGCCCTAGGCTTATGAACATAAAATGTCTCTCCAAGACAGACTCTGTGCCCTTTGCTGTTGATAGTTTCCACACGTGTGGCCCTCAGCAATGTAGCTGTGTGGTCCCACAGAAGGAAATAAGGAGAACTTGGTCCCTTCCGGCTTAAGCCTTGAGACAGAAGGTACTTTTCTGCCCTTGCCACTCACAAGGCAATGGGTCGCCACCAAGACATCAAAGAGCCTAAAAATAAGGTCTTCTACATGAGGTTGGTGTAGCTCTTGGAGATGGTTCCTAGCAGTAGGATGGAGGTGTGACAGGGGACTTAGAAAGAGTTGCTTGGATCAATAGCTTTGCACAAGTTCATCAGTCCTTCAGAATTTTCATTAGGCAAGTACCCACAGAGGCACCGAGTGACGTATTTTTCACTAAGTCAGTCCCATCTGCCTGTATCTAAGCTTTGGGGGTAACATGGACCTTGAGGGGCTCTTGCATTGAGGCTGACTTCTTCCAGCACCACAACACGTATGTGGAAGGGCTAGAAAGGAACGGATTTCAGCTAGAATATGGTGCTCACATTTCTCAGGCTTTGGACATCTCCGCCTAAATTCAAGGGGTGGTGAAGGCTGAAGCACCTGTTTTCCTCTGTTTTCATTTAATTTTGCTTGCTTTGTTTGAGCCACATCACAGTGGTTCTTGGGCCTGGGCCCAGCCCCAGCATTAGCAGCAGTAGCACAGGAATTGATTTCAGCAGCAGCAGCCAATTCCCTAAATTATTAATGTTAATAGTGGACAAATCACAGGACATGAGTATACAGAAGTAAGTATACAGATGAAAGAGCTGAAGAAAAGCAAGTGGATGGCAGTCAGAACCATCAGGGTGATGAGAATACAGCACCAGGATAGAGAGAGATGTCCCAGGTGACTGGAACCAACACAGAGCACAAGCAAAGAAGGTTTCAGGCAAAGCCAAAAGCAAAGTACATCCCTAGGGGAGATGTTCCTAAATGGGTACAACCTATCAGTGTTTTTATAAGCAAAAAAAGCAGTGCAGGTGCAGAAATTCCCACATAGCAAAAGACATGTCCCACGCCTGTATTAAAAACCTGCTGGGAGGGCAGGGGACATCACCATGTCATCCCCATGCCCTGTGTGGAGGTGGCCCTCGAGGTGGCCTGGTTGGAACTACGCTGGGTGGCTTGCTGGCAGCCTGCCTGGCATGTCCTAGTTGTGTTTCTCAGAACCCCTCTGTGTTTTCAGCTGATTTGCTTTGACATCAGCAGCCGGCAAGAAGTTCTCTGTGTCGGGGTGCGTAGGAGTGCTATGTGACACCTTAATCATGCTAAACAGGAACACACATTCAGATTTCCTTGGCATTTCAAAGAAATGTGATTTCCTTTGTGTTGCAAAGAAAGAGTTGACTTGATTGCGACTCTCTGTGGAGATCAGCTCTGGTGCCTGTGAATTAGGGTGCCAGGATCTCATTCTGGGAGAAAAAGGGAGATAAAACATACTGTGTTTTCAAGCTGCAACCACCAGGGTCAAGTTTCTTGCTGGTAACTGGGGGTCATTTTCTTGAGAACTGTTTAATTTACTTGGCCAGTGTATCAGGAAATCAGATTTTGTTCAAAAATAAAAACCTGTATGGAGTCCAAGTATCAGCAAATATCATACTAAATCCCTACTTCTGAAACAGTTGTTAGTCATTTAGTGCAGACATTAGAAACTAATTAAAAGTCCAATAGAGAGATGAATCTGTTAATTTATTTCTTCTCCCTGTCTGAGTGATAAAGTTTAAAAATCCCAGTGAAAACTCAACTAACGATGGTTCAGTATGGATTTAGCTGAGCATTCAGTGGCCCAGATGAGATGAAGTAATGGCAGGGAAAGGTTGTGAGAGACCTGCTAGCTCAGGACCAAGCAAAGAGTGATACATGATGGAGGGTGGAATTTTATAGCTCATGTGATTCACGGTATGCAACAAAGCTGTTGGAAAAGCTGGATTTGCTGCTGTGCTTGTGCTGCTGACAGCCTCACTTGCTCCACTTTGCTCATCCAGAGGCACAGGACTGCTTGGATGCTCAGCATTAAAGTACTCTTCATTTTTTGTGATTTATGAGATCACATTAAAAAAACCTCCACATTTGGTAAATTACTGTGTATAGTAATAAGAAAAAAACCTGTTGGACCTGATAAATGAATTTGCATGATTATGCTCAATTTAGAAAATGGCTGTGTTCCTGCTAGATGGTGAGGTGCTGGAACAGGCTGCCCAGAGAGGTAGTGGATGCCCCGTCCCTGGAAGTGTTCAAGGCCAGGTTGGATGGGGCCCTGGGCAACCTAGTGTAGATCCAGGCCTGAGGTTGGTGGTCCTGCCTGTGGCAGGGGGGTTGGAGCTCTATGATCCTTGGGGTCCCTTCCAACCCAGACCATTCAATGATTCTATGATATATCTGCACCCAAAACCACAGGTCTGAAATGGGGTATTGGCCAGTAACTGCTGCCATGAGGCAGTAAGGTTTGCCACAGGGTTCACCAGCCATGATAATTGTTGCTGCCCAACAGTTTTAGTTTTCAGCACCAATTTAACTGTTGCCTAAACCTATTCACATAGCGTGCAAAAAAGTAGGTTGCTCAAAACAGCAGGTATTGCTCAGCTTGGAAATCCATTTCTGCTTGTTCACAGTTCAGCTGCTTCTCTGGAGGAGAGGTTACATCCACTGCACAGGGCTCCAACCCAAGCCACCTCTTCGAAAGAATAGTAACCCATGTTCCTCTCCCTGGTGCAACACGATCGTGCCTTTCCTCTTCTAAGTGGGCCCCTCTGAGCCAGGGAATGCCCCCTTCCATCCTCAGTGGCAATGGTCTTCCAGTTTTAATTGAGAGCTAATGATAAGCTCGCCTTGCTTGATGAATTGGGGTCTGACTTCCAGTCTCAAGAGTGGGAAATAGCATCTCTGCTGGAAGGACAAGCTCAAGAGAGGTTGAATTTCTCTTCCCATGAAATTTCTCTGCCTTGGTCTGCAGTTCCTCTGCAATGTCATGTAAACCAGGTGCTGTGGCTGCTGGGGCCACCAGGGTGCATGGTGGTGCTGAGGGACAACAGGACAGTCCCCATGGAGATAGACCCGGAGCTGGCCGCTTGGTAGAGCGGCACTGCCCTGAAGAGCAGGGCAGTAAGGGCTGGCACAAGCAGGGCAGGCTTGTCTCATGAGCCTTTTAGAGGAGTCCAGCATTAGCTTGACAACGTTGGATGTCTGTCCATGACAAGCTGCTCTTTCCCACGGTGCTCAGGCGTTCTCCTTTGCCTTGCTCAGGGGGATTAAGGCAGTTCACACGATCAGTTCTTGGCACCCAACCTCCCAGCTCTGATATTTTGTGCTCTGAATCCTGTATGCTGGGCTGGGGTTAACTGGCCTGCTCATCTGCAGGAAAGCAGAGCAGGGCAGGACATTTCCACAGCAACCTCACAGCTATGTTGCCACCCAGTCCCACACCCCAATGGGCTCTCTGTCATCTTCTTCTCCTGCTTGATTTAAGCTCTCCAAGTGCGTGCCTGGCTGCTGGGCTGCGTGGCAGGAGGCTTGACCCATGGTGGCATGTTTCTGTGCAATTGCAAATGGCGAAGTGGTTCTACTCCATCAGCTAAAATACATCTACTTGAATCTTTATATGGATTGAAGAGCAGCGCTGGCATCAGGCCAGCATCCATCACTGTTCTTTCTTGCTGGGTAGAGCAAGGTGCTCTCCTGCTATACATTTGTCAGAGCTTGGGGATCGATGTCATTTTAGAGCTGTGGTTAAGCAGTCATATAAAAATTACCTGTGTAAAAATACAGTGCAAGGAATGTTAGCTAAGCTTCGTTTAGATCACTGCAGATGTGTTATTTTGGGAGAGCACTCATACTGTGCAGTCCTTATTCAGACAAAACTGCGATTGACGTAATTTTTTCCATAATGCTGCTTTTATTTGAAATCATATCTATACATCTTGTACAAATCAAACTAATGATAAGCATTTCCATGACAGACTCTACTTATGGATTAATTTTGGAATTTAGTTTATAGACATGATTTTACTTCAGTGGGATTTTTGTCCCTAAAAGGGCTGTAACAACAGGGGACAAATGCCAGAAAGTGGTTTTTTGTCTATAATTCAACATATTTGTTTGTGGAACCCTGAACAATGTTCTAATCTTCCATCTGAAAAACTGCCTTGTCACCTTTTGATTTACAGCGTTTTCCCTTGCCTTTCCTCTCCACGTCTCAGTTGGTATTTCTTACAAGGCAGGTATTGTCAAATCTCTTTCTTCAAACGTATAATAACCACCTTTTGTATTGAAAAGGAGTATAAATTACTCAGCTTATATGACAGAACAGAAAATAAGGAGTTGAGTATCTGGCAGAGATGCCAAAGAGTGATGTTATTATAACCTTACTGTGAAAGATTTGCCAACAGAAAGTTACAGATCAGTGAGGTAACCGATGACAATATTTCCTTTATTACAGCAAATATTAGAAAACTGTATTGGATGATGTATTTCCAGAGAAATCACACCTCTCTTAACAGGATGTTCAGTAGCCATCCTTGTGCACAACAGATGGGATTTATAGCTTAAATAGACCCCAGGCACTGAAAGACGTGCAATCGCAGGGTTTGCGCCTGTCAGTTTTGCAGCCTTATTATTCAGAACTTCTTGGGAATTTCTCCAAGAGGTTTGTTTTTAAGTGGAAAATAGCATTCTTGCAAAATTAAAATCTTGCAGGTTTTCAATTTTCCTTCAAGAAAACAGGACAAGCAGCTGGTCAGGCCCAGACAGCATGGGTTTATGAAAGGCAGGTCCTGCTTGACTAACCTGACCTCCTTCTATGACAGGGTGACCTGCTCAGTGGATGAGGGGGAAGGCTGTGGGATGTTGTCTACCTGGAACTCAGTAAAGCCTTTGACACCATTTCCCATGGCATTCTCCTGGAGAAACTGTCTGCCAGGCATGGCTTGGACGGGCATGTTCTTTGCTGGGTGAAAAAACTGGCTGGATGAAAGAGTTGTGATGAGTAGAGTTAAAACCAGTTGGTATCTGGTCACAATTGGTATTCCTCAGGGCTCAGTACTGGGGACAGTTCTCATTAATATCTATATCAGTGATCTAGAGAGGGGATTGAGTGCAGCCTCAGCAAGTTTGCAGACAACACCAGGTTGGGTGGAAGTGTTGATCTGCTGAAGGGTAGGAAGGCTCTATAGAGGGATCTGGACAGGCTGGATCAATGGGCCAATTGTATGAATTTCAGCAAGGTTCAGTGCTGGGTCCTGCACTTGGATCACAACAACCCCAGGCAAGGCTTGGGGAAATGTGTCTGGAAAGCTGCCTGGCAGAGAAGGACCTGGGGGTTTCTGTTGACAGCCGGCTGAATAGGAGCCAGCAGTGTGCCCAGGTAGCCAACAGCAGCCTGGCTTCTCTCTGAAATAGTGTGGCCAGCAGGACTAGGGTAATGATCATTCCCTTGTATCTGGCTGAGTGAGAGGCTGCACCTCGAGTGCTGTGTTCAGTTTTGGGTCCCTCAATACAACAAGGACATCAAGGTGCTGTAGCGTCTCCAAAGAAGGGCAAGAAAGTGGTGAAGGCTCTAGAGAAAGCAAGACCTGTGAGTAGTGACTGAAGGAACCAGGGTTGTTTAGCCTGGAGAAAAGGAGGCCACGGGGGGAGAACTTCTTGCTCTCTGCAACTACCTGAATGGAAGTTGTATCCAGGTGAGTGTTGGTCTCTTCTCCCAAGTAACAAGCAATAGGACAAGAGGAAATGGCCTTGAGTTGCACCAGGGGCTGTTCAGGTTGGATATTAGGAAAAATCTCTTCCCCCAAAGGGTTGTCAAGCACTGGAACAGGCTGCCCAGGGAAGTGGTGGAGTCCCCATGCCTGGAGGTATTTTAAAGATGTGCAGATGTGGTACTTGGGGACATGGTTTAGTGGTGGATTTGGTTAGGTTAATGGTTGGCCTTGATGATTTTAAAGGTCTTTCCAACCTAAAAGGTTCTGTGATTCTATAAAATTATACCAGGAATAGAATAGCTATTTCAAGGTGGAGTGGTCCAAATTGAACCAAAGCACAGTGCTTGGCTTGAAGCAGGTTAAAACATCCACACATCTTTGCCTGGGATTGCTGTTCAGATGCTTTTTCCCACCAGTTTCTGCAAACAGGCTTGGCTTCCCAAGGCACCTGCAGTCATCTTCTGGGTGAAGCAGTGCAATCCATGCTGGCAGCCAGCAAACACAGCGTCCCTTTGGTATAGAGGTAAAAGAAAGCATGCTGTAGTCTTGTAGGAGAAGCTGAAGATTTCAGTTGGTAGGAGGGAAGATTACAGTGTTGAGAGTCAGCTTAGAGAAAAAGTATCTGTAGCTGCCTCTCCATGTTGGCATTTATCCACTCAAACTTGTACGGCACTCTTTAAGCCTCAGAATAAAGCGGACTTTCCAAGGGTAATGAGGACAGCACAACACAGTCACTGAAACAGAAACCTAAAACATTATCTCATCAGCTCCATTCTTGCTGGCTGACTGCATCCTGAGGCAACCCCGTTACCTAGTGACTGGTGGGAACGGCTAACTCTGCCCTGAATATCACCTATAGCACCTGATCAGTAACGAGCAGCATTATCATCAGCATTTTCTGCTTGATTTATCACTGCTTGTCAGCAATCAGCTGACCTTGGATGCAGGCTTAGGCTCAACCTGGCTGAGGTGGAAAAAAAAAAGAGAAAAAGCTCTTGGTAGTTCGCTCGCGGTTGGGATTTGGTGCATGGCTCCACCTCGTGGCAGCTGCACAAATACACAAGGAAAGAGTTTGCCTCGTGGAGTGGTGAATGACACCGTTTCCATCTTTGTAAAATAATAACCAGATGTCACCAAGTCAAACAGACTTAACTGAGACTCTGGAAATCAGGGTCAGGTGCAGCTGAGATCTCAGTGTTGAGCTTTTTCTACTTAAGCATGAAAGTTGCACACAGGCAACTGCTCTGTAACGTTTCCCCTGCCTGTGTTACAGGTGGAGCGAGTAGTGCTGCCCACCATAAAGGCCACCCAATACTTCCCATTACTGTATTCTGTTTTCACATGTTTATAAATATTTGTTTACAAGGTTCTGGGGAGGTTGAAAATTTGCTGGTCCAGTGTCTGGCTTGGAGAAACCTGCAAGTAAAGTAAACTAGTTTTTTGTAGACACGAGGTGAGAGGGATGCAAACGTGCATCTGTTCTGAAACAGAGCTTTGAACATTACTAGTTCCCTTTTCAACCGCTTTTGTGCTAATGTTTCATCTCAGGAAGATGGCATTTGCCAGCTTGAGGAAGAGCTGCACTTTCTGCGTGCTTCTTGCCATTCCTGTCAGAACTAGATCAAAAACTTTAAAATGTTGTGGCCTCAGTAGAGACTTACTTATTGTCTGATGCTCTGGACACCAGTTCTGGCTCCTCACAGATGTCCAGCACAGATGTAGGAGTTCCTGCAAACGCTTGTCCCCAGCAGCCAAGAAGGCAGGGAAGCCAGGAGCCCTTCCTGGCAGGGATACCCTCCTGGTCAGTGCCACCCCTGTCCCTGCAAGCCCCGGCACCGGAGCTCCCCATTTCACAATCTCTGCTGCCCTCGCATGGCATGTCTAGGAAAGAAAATGAGCTGGTTTTGGGCAAATTCAAAGGCATGGTTTGACTCTTTCATTTGTGAATGTTAATTTGCAGGCAGTTTTACAAGTGCTGTTGTAACTCTTTCCGCAGTAATAATACTGAAACTTGGTCCTTGCTGGACTTCAGCACATTCACTGCTGGGCTCAGTAATGAGTCGGAGCTTCTGTAAAAAGTCCCTGACAAACCAACCTATCAGTCCGTGCTTGTCCAGACAGGGAGTCCTCATCTGCTCATTGGTAAGCATTTTGGGTTGGATTTTCTTTTTTTTTCTTTATAATATCATTTTGCCTTTCAGTAATGTTCTTTACCCAAGGCTATCAGGAAGCTAATCAGCTGGACCTCCAAAGAGCAAATCAGTACCTAGGAAAATATTGCTCATCCTGCAGCCCAAACACAGCCTTAAGCCCTGCTTTATTATACATAAAAGAAAGATGTTCTAACCTGATGACAATAGTAAAAAATTCATTCGTATTACAGTCATCTTCCTGCTGCTACTAGTAAACACGCTATTTTATAAAAGTATCAAATTATAGGTCTATAAAGAAAGTCTGAGTTCAGTCTGCTTATCAGCTGTGAGAAACTCTGGTACTCCGAATGTGGCCAATACACTATCCATGCAGTATCCATTTCTAGCAGACTTCTGCTTTCATTTTGTTTAAGCTTAATTTTACTACAAGGCTGTTCTTACTGTTCACCTCCCTGTTGTGAAATCCCAACATGATAATATTTGCAGTATGATGTACAAATGTGTATGTGCTTGTGTAGAAATGACTAAAACCAGAGGAAGCTTCTTGCACAATGGCCAGCAACATAGAGCATGCACAAGACTAAAACTGTTGCATCACAGGATATGGGCCATGTTCAAATACAGGTCATGTGCAAGAGCAGATTTGAGAAGATGCTGAACTGGCCTATCTCTGGGAGAAAGGCAAGCTGGCAAGCTAAAATAGTTGAGCTAATAGCTAAGGTGATCTTTAATCTGTCTTTGTTGTAAATGATCTAGAAAGTGATCACTAGGCACTAAGTAGGCTGTGTGGATAAGTTAAACAATAAAACCTGAGAAAAGTCATTGACAAAGTCAAGATTTTGAAGCCTAAAACCTACTGTAATAGCATAATTGTATAAAATGCAAGGCAGAAGAAAGGCAGCCCTCTTTTCTTGGTGCCAGGCAAACAAAATATGGCTGGTGTTATTCTGGAGTAGTTCCTTGATCTGGTTTGCTATGCGTGCATGCAAACGCAGCACCCTTGGGAAGAGCAGATGTGACTGTTGAAGGAGGGATGAAAGTCTTTGGTCATGTTGTGAGGTTTCATTTCTATGGATGGATGAAGGGCTGTGGAACAGACAGAAAGAGACTGTCTTTTCTGGTTGTTGTAAAGTTCTGTATGTCAGAGGGCTGGAGTAGACCTTGTACTGGTGGCTGTTAGGGTTTCTGGAGGTGACTTTGCTGATGCAGTCAGATTAAGCTGCTCAATTACGTTTTCTCTTTGAAAGAGACCAGTCAAAAATACCTAGTGGGTGCACAGCATGAAGAAAGACACTTAGGAACCAAGCCAGAAACTTGTACACTTCTGCTGTGATAGCAACATTTCTACTAAATGAATCCTCAGCAGAAAGTCTGCTAATACTGGATGTAGGCAGTGAGTGGCATCATGGTATCACACAAGAAGCAGCAGAGCAAAAAACCTCAGATGGTTAGAGAGAACAGAAAGACAAATCAGAGGCTGAGGGGTGTGTGTATGTTATTCTTGGGATGGGAATCTGTGCTGGTTTTGGCTGAGATGGAGTTAATTTTCTTCATGCTAGCTGGTATGAGGCTGTGTTTTGGGTTGGTGCTGGAAACAGTGTTGATTACATGGGGATATATTTGTTACTGCTGAGCAGTGCTTACACAGAGTCAAGGCCCTTTCTGCTCGTCACCCCACCCCACCAGTGAGAGGGCTGGGGCTGCACATGGAGTTGGGAAGGGACACAGCCAGGACAGCAGACCTCAATGACCAAAGGGATGTTCCATGCCATAGACATCAGACTCAGCATATAAAGCTGTGGGAAGGAGAAGGAAGGGAAATGCGTTCAGAGTGATAGTGTTTGTCTTCCCAAGTCACCATTACACGAGCTGTCCTGGAGATGGCTGAGCATCCTGCCTGCTGATGGGAAGTGGGGAATGAATTCCTTGCTTTGCTTTCCTTGCACAAGCAGCTTTTGCTTTATCTATTAAACTGTCTTTATCTCAACCCACAAGTTTTCTCACTTTTCACTTTTCTGATTCTCTCCCCCATCCTGCAGTGCAGGGAGTGAGTGAGCAGCTGGGTGGTGCTCAGTTGCCAGCTGGGGTAAAGCCATGCTAGGATCCTACCTGTGTTTCAGTCTTGTTCATATGCTCAGGCACAAGAAGCTGTCTACACCCCCGCTTATGGAAATGCTTCTTTGTCAGTGGAGCTTGTGTTGTTCCTTCCTCTCTGCCCTGCAGTCCCCAGCGATAACAATAGCAGTCATGGCTCTCCTTTCCCCCTGTGACAGATGCATATTCTTTGTGGCTCATCAAAATATGCAGCATAAATAACAGATCTTGATGATGGAAACAGCTGGTACATTTGGACTCATCGAGCCATTGCTAGTTTATCATTAAAAGGGAGGATGGCCTAGATGGTACTGGAAGAAAGGAAATGAACAAACACAAAAATTTTGGATTCTTTGATCACGGGGCGGTCTACTCGGCACCTGGCCTGAGGACAGCTGATGGGAATTGCCTGTCTCCGAAAGGGAAACGGATACTTGCCCAGGAGCTGGCAGGACTTGTAGAAAGGGCTTTAAACTAGATAGGAAGGGGGAAGGGGATAAAGCCAGGTCTGCTAGAGATCGGCCTGGGGAAGTGGTATTGGGATTAGGAGAGAGGCAAGGGGCTCAGCTGAGGTGTGTCTACACTAACGCACGCAGCATGGGCAACAAGCAAGAAGAGTTGGAAGCCATAATGCGGCAGGCAAACTATGACCTGGTTGCCATAACAGAAACATGGTGGGATTGCTCCCATGACTGGAGTGCTGCAATGGATGGCTACAAACTCTTCAGGAGAGACAGGCAAGGAAGGAGGGGTGGTGGTGTGGCTCTATACGTTAGGGAATCCTTTTCTGCCACTGAGATTGTGACTAGGGATGATAACATTGAATCCCTATGGGTAAAGATCAGAGGAAGGGCTGACAAGGCAGACATCCTGGTGGGCGTCTGTTATAGACCGCCAAACCAGGATGAAGAGACAGATGAGGTGTTCTACAAGCAGCTGGCACGAGCTGCACGGTCATCAGCCCTTGTGCTCATGGGGGACTTCAACTTCCCTGACATATGCTGGGAGTACAGCACAGCACAGAAGCAGCAGTCTAGGAGGTTTTTGGAGTGCACAGAGGATGCATTCCTGATGTAGCTGGTCAGAGAGCCCACAAGAGGAACTGCCCCGCTAGACCTGCTGTTCGTGAACAGGGAAGGTCTGGTAGGAGATGTGAAGGTTGGGGGCTGCCTTGGACAGAGTGACCATGAAATGATACATTTCTCAATTCTTGGTGGAGCTTGGAGGTGGAATAGTAAAACTGCTACCTTGGACTTTCAGAGGGCAGACTTTGATTTGTTCAAGAGACTGGTAGGGGGAGTCCCTTGGCATTCAGTCTTAGCGAACAAAGGGGTACAAGAGAGCTGGTTGCTCTTCAAGAAGGAAGTCTTAAGGGCGCAGGAGCAGGCGGTCCCCCTGAGCAGCAAAATGAGCCGGCGGGGAAGAAGACCAGCGTGGATGAATAGGGAGTTACTCTTGAGGCTCCGCGAGAAAAAGAGAATCTACCGCCTGTGGAAGGAGGGACGGGTAACTGAGAATGAATTCAAGGAAGTTGTCAGGATGTGTAGAGGTGAAATCAGAAAGGCAAAAGCCCAGCTTGAATTTAACCTGGCCGCTGGGGTGAAAAAGAATAATAAACTCTTTTATAAGTACATTAACAGTAAGAGGAGGACAAAGGAGAATATCCACTCTTTACTGGATGAGGCTGGGAATGTGATCACTGAGGATAAGGAAAAGGCGGAGGTTCTGAATGCCTTCTTTACGTCTGTCTTTAAAGGTCAAACAGATCCTCAGGGTACCCCTCTCTCTGACCTGGTAGTCTCAGCTGGGGAGCATGCTAACTCCCCTGTGATTCTGGAAGAAACAGTCAGAGACTTCCTACTCCAACTGGACTGCCACAAGTCCATGGGGCCGGATGAGATCCACCCGAGAGTGCTGAGGGAACTGGCAGAGGTGGTAGCCGAGCCGCTTTCCATTATCTATCAGTCCTCCTTGCTGACTGGTGAGGTCCCAGAAGACTGGAGGCTTGCCAATGTGACTCCCATTTACAAGAAAGGTTGTAAGGAGGATCCGGGGAACTACAGGCCTGTTAGCCTGACCTCGGTTCCAGGGAAGGTTATGGAACAGATAGTCTTGAGGGAGATCATGCGGTATGTGCGGGATGGCCGGGGGATCAGGCCTAGCCAGCATGGGTTCATGAAGGGCAGGTCCTGTTTGACCAACCTGATCTCCTTCTATGATCTAGTGACCCATCTGCTGGATGAGGGAAAGGCTGTTGATGTGGTCTACCTAGACTTCAGCAAAGCCTTTGACACTGTCTCCCACAGTATTCTCCTGCAGAAGCTGGCAGCCCGTGGCTTGGATGGGTACACCCTCGGCTGGGTAAGGAGCTGGCTGGAGGGCCGGGCTCAGAGAGTGGTAGTAAATGGAGTTAAATCCAGCTGGCGACCGGTCACGAGTGGTGTTCCCCAGGGGTCGGTGCTGGGGCCTGTCCTCTTCAATATCTTTATTGATGACCTAGATGAGGGCATTGAGTGCACCTTCAGTAAGTTTGCAGATGACACTAAATTGGCTGGGAGTGTGGATCTGCCTGGGGGTAGCGAGGCCCTACAGAGGGATCTGGACAGGCTGGAGAGCTGGGCTGAAGCCAATGGCATGAGGTTCAACAAGAGCAAATGCCGAGTCCTGCACTTTGGCCACAACAACCCCAGGCAGCGCTATAGGCTTGGGGCGGAGTGGCTGGAGGACTGTGTGGAGGAAATGGACCTGGGGGTGCTGATTGATGCACGGCTGAACATGAGCCGACAGTGTGCGCGGGTGGCCAAGAAGGCCAACGGCATCCTGGCTTGCATCAAAAATAGTGCTACTAGTAGGAGCAGGGAGGTAATTGTCCCCCTGTACTCAGCACTTATGAGGCCGCATCTCGAGTACTGTGTTCAGTTTTGGGCCCCTCACTACAGGAAAGACATTGAGGCTCTGGAACGCGTTCAGAGGAGGGCTACTAAGCTGGTGAGGGGTCTGGAACACAGGCCTTACGAGGAGCGTCTGAGGAAGCTGGGATTGTTCAGCCTGGAGAAGAGGAGGCTTAGGGGAGACCTTATAGCTCTCTATAACTTCCTGAAGGGAGGTTGTAGTGAGCTGGGGGTTGGCCTCTTCCGTGTAGGCAGTGACAGAACTAGAGGGAATGGTAGCAAGCTGCGCCAGGGGAGATTCAGGCTCGACATTAGGAAGCACTACTTCTCAGAAAGGGTAGTCAGGCACTGGAATGCACTGCCCAGGGAGGTGGTGGAGTCACCGGCCCTGGGGGTGTTCAAGGAAAGACTGGATGTTGTATTGAGGGATATGGTTTAGTGGGAGCTAGTAGTAATAGGTGAATGGTTGGACTGGATGATCTTCTAGGTCTTTTCCAACCTTGATAATTCTGTGATTCTGTGATTCTGTGAACCCTGGTATGTGTATCAAAACAAGTGTCAGAGTGCTCACAAATATCATCGATGATGCTTTAACCTCCTGGGAGAGGAGAACTTCAGGGATCTGAATAATGTGAAGATGCTTACTGGTGTTTCTGGGTCACTGGCTTGAAACGGTGGCAGCCAGAAGCTGGTGGCAGGCTTGCTGATTTATTGTAACTGAGAGCTCTAGGCGTGAGGAGTGCATCTGGGGCTGCAGCAAGTTTGCTGACCGCAGCTTACCGTCCGCACACCACAGCTTCCAGCTTGAGGAAATGAAACAGAAGGGACATATAAATGTAACGTGACATATATGAATAGGAATATTACTTTGGCAATCTCCTCCTGTGTTATATTCTCATTGGCAGCACCTATAAATCATCTACTCTGTTATGTTTTATTATCTGTAAGTACATGATAGGGCCAGTATTTTTTTAAAATTAAATTTATCATACTAATTTCAACCCTTAGTGCTGTAATACTGACTTTCCTTTTATTACATAATCCTTTGCCTTCAGGAAGCCAGTATAGAAGATGTTAAAGTTGCCATAAATGACTGATATTTTTAAAAGTTTTTTTGTCAATATAATTCTATCATGCAGTGGCTGAGATATAGATAAGTAGAGTTGGTATTTTGGCCTCAGAATTACAGGGGTTTTTTTCAGTGTTACACTCACACAGATTTTCTAAATACAGCAGCATAATTTTTTTTTAGCATAGATTCCATTCTGGTAGTAAAATAATAGCAATGTTCATTGTAACAATAATGCTAGCATTAGCAATGTTGTCTTGCTGATAAATACTGTAATCACAAATTCTGCCTCCTGTACGTCCTGGAACTAGAAGACCTCAGCAAAGAGAAGTATCCTCTTCTCCATTTTACAGCTGCGGAAATTGAGGCACAGAATGGCCTGCCCAAAGTCACTGAGGAGATGTTGTATTGCTGAGGAGAGAAGAGTGCAGCTGCAGCTGTGATCCCAGGAGGAAGTCTGCCCCGACATGCAAAACCCATGTTGTGCAGAGTGCTGCACCCATCCAGGGGCTATGGCAAGGGGACTGGGAAGACCACATTGGAATGGGATGTTTTGAGTCCTTTGGAAAAGGCTGCCAGTGCTGCTGTGGTCTCAGGATGCCTATGCAGCACTCTCTGCAGATAGCTGTCCCTGTCCCCTTTGCCATACTGACCTCCATCATATTTGCTGTCTGAACAATTTGAGGTCAAATAAGGAAAGAAAATGAACTGCCAGCTGCTTTCCATAGGGTTCACTGGTCTCTTCTGGGTGCTTTGCAAGAACTTTGTTTAGCTCTACTCTGACTTCCGCCCTTAGCAGTATGAACAGGCAAATCAGCCGCCACCGTTATCTTGTGAATATAAATGGCCTGACAGTGGTCACACAACGACAGCACGTCAGATGGTGGTGCTTGAAATGTGACCTGATGTTACAGAAACCACAGTGCAGCCTTAGTTATGTCCTTTGTTTTATTATTATGCTGTTTGTTCTCAAGGGCCTGTACCCAACCCTACAGAAATAGAGCGTCTGTGTTCAGGATTTTAGTGTATTTTTCTGAAAGAGATGTTGCAAATCAGCTGCTAAAAATGTCTCTGTAATTTCTTTAAAAAAACCCCAACATTTCCTGTAAAATCAACTAGGATTGTCACCCTGCCTAGGCTTTCTCCTCCTTCTGCAGTAACATAGTGCAGGAAGTAGGGACATTTGTCCTTGCCTTTTCTCAAATAATACATGTCCAGAAAGAATGATATTCTTCTCTACTTCGAGGAGAGAATCATTAGAAATCATCCTCATTACACAGGTAGAACCAGCCTACCCCAAAACATTTCTCTTTCCTCTGATCAGGAGAAATGAAAAGAAGGTGGTGCTAAGCCAGAATGATGCAGGAGCTCCACAAACACTGAGGAGCAATTGCAGCTTCTTTTATCTTCAGCTGATCCAAACTTTTCTGCAGAGCTGCCTTCTTGCTAGAATGATTAAACACCAATTTTGAACAGGCCTGGGAAGGCAGTGAATTTGTTCTTGTCACATACATAAATAAAGCCATGATGTTTGAAGGTCTGAAAAAATGTCTGTATGTATGTCAGCAAGAAATAGCATTTCCAAGGCAGCGCTATTCTCAACTTTTCTGCTTGAATATTTCAACAGAAATCATTAGTGTGGTTTAATATTTTTAATCATGGAGGTTTTCACAAAACTTGGTGATTCTTTGTCTGTCTGCAAAATGCTCTTTTATTTTTTCCGGTGTATCACTGACAAATTGCTTACAGTATTTTCTTCTTTCTGCAAATCAACAGAGATACCTCTTAAAGGTATTTTATAGATGTCTTGTAACAATAGATTTTTTTTCCTTTTCTCTTTGTCATCACTGTCTGTGTGGATTTTTTGCATTAACAAATTTCAAAGCACACAATGCTTTGCTTAATTATAGAGCCATATTTTCAGCTTCCTCAACTAACTGTAACACACAGCTCGAATTCCGGGTATTTCAGCCAACTATGCTGTTCAAGGACTGTTGTTGTGAGCGTCTGAGTGGGTTTGTGGCATTAATTTTTCATGACCAGTTACAGCAGTAAAGATTATCAGCTAGTTACGGTTGATGGGTAATGATCGTGAAAGGCCACGTTAAAAGCTGCTTTGTAATTTAAAGAGAAGTACCTCCAGCTGATTCGCCTTTTCCATTACTTGGAATATTCACAATGTCAGGTTTGGATTCGTGTTTTCACATGCCTCAGCCCTGTTCTTATCTAAACGGGCCAACCCTGAATTGCTTCCTTTTTTGTTTCTTGCTTTTGTTTTGGCAGATCAATATGGGTTCGTTCTCTGCTGGAGCTCACGGGCAACGGCACGAACAGGGACCAGTTGGGGTAGAGGCGCCCAGAGGCAGACAGGGATGCAGGAGGAAGGACTGCCCTTTTTCATTCATTAAGCGCTGGATGAAGATGTACATGAAACTTCAGTTTTAAACCAATTATGTCTCAGCTCTTCACCTGTGGGAGTAGAGTTAATAATCTCCCATTGTTTTCCTGTCCTGTCTTCTCCTATGGTCTGTGCTACCATCCCAAAAGGGCTCAATTTGCATTTCTAGAATAATTGCAGCCAGTGGCATTCTTCAGTGTGAGACACGATGTCCATTGATAACTCAGCTAAATATAGGTGAACTCAAACTTTACATTTTTTAGCTAAAACAAAGTTTTCTTGTATGCTTTTGTTCTCTGAAGCATGAAACAGAAATGTCTTTAAAAAACCTAGCCCCACACTTCCTGACTGACCCAATATGAACCGCTGCTGCTCTGCACACATTATTTCCTTTCTTTGAAAAAAAAAAAAATTTAAAAAATTAGCCACACTCAGGTGATACCTTGCTTTCCTATCTCTCACCTTCTGGAGGTAGCAAGCTGCTCTTCACAAGAAGGTAAGCTGAAGATTGAGCAGAGGTAGCAAGCTGCTCTTCACAAGAAGGTAAGCTGAAGATTGAGCAGAGAGTATGCATGATGCATGACAAGAAAGGTTTGAGACATAGGCTCCTCCAGCCCTGTGTTTTTCTGACTGTTGTCCCTGACATCAAAGCGCCTCGCTGATGTCCGCTGTAGGAGGAGGCTGCTAAACTTTTGTTTTCCTCTTTCTTTTGCTCAGGTGCGAATGCCTGGCTACTGTTACACTACAGAACCCGTCAAAAAGTAACTTTAGCTCTTTTCTCTGCTTTGTAACTGGGGCTTTCATTCCACAAAAGTAGCCAAGGTCTCCTCGACCTGCTGAAGACTTCTGCCATCAGCAGCTCTGTCTGTTACCTCCGTCTGTGCTGCCAGACCAGTGGAAGATGGTGCCTGTGATTTTCTTTAGAGGTCCTATAAGGAACCACCTCTCCAGTTATGTTTCTGCCTTTTTTTTTTTTTTAAGTTTTGTATGTTTTCCTTTTGGTCGAATGGTGTAATGTTTTGCTTTGTTTTCATAAAACATTTTGACAAATGAACTCTTGCCATATTCGAACACTGTTTTGATATAAATATTTGGATTTCATTATGTTGAAAAATGTTTATTTGTAATAGATTTATCTATATATCTATTTATATTATTATTATTTGATTATAACGTAATAGAAAATTTATTATTCAGCTTCAACATTTTAATTATTTTTTAAATTTTAAAAAAATTGGTGCAAATTATCAGTTGTTGACAAAGGGAACCTTCTTTTACTCTATTTCCTTCTGCAGTAATAAACCAGGAGTTGTCATCTAGTCTAACATTCAAATCCTTGGTTCCACATGTAAACCATTTTTGTCTTAATAGCATGTGGCTGAATACAGTCTGCATATAGAAATGTGTATTTCCAAACAGAAATGAATGCTTTCAGTTCTCAGGGCTTTTTTTTTTTTTTTTCCTAAGGATTAGAGTTTGTAGACATTTTCCTTAAAGGCCAACTGCTGGAATCAGCAGAGTCTATGAGACTCTTAGTGTTTGTTAAAAAAGTAAATTAAAAACTCCTTTGGTTACAGAAAAAAAGAAACCACCTTAAAAACAGGAAGAGAGGGCATCCCAAAGGTATAGAAACCAGAAAGCAAACAATTCAAAATTTGCCTAAGCCAACCCAGAAGCTGTAACAATCGTTGTGTTGATCTCAGGTTGGGGGCATTATTAAGGCATTACTGCATTATTAATGCGTGAAGCAAGTGAGGCAGCATGAAAAGCCCTCAGCCTGTGAAGATGGCAGGGGAGAGTCTTGCTGGCTGGAAGTGAGATATTTCAGGATTAAGGTTCCACTTTCTTTCTTATGACTTCCTTCTTTTTTTTTTTTTAATATTTTTTTTCTTGTTAGCAACAGCCATAACAAAATCTGTCCTTGTGAAGAAGAAGGGAGTAGTGTCATCCAAGGTGACAGCTTTCTTTTAAATTTTAAATTAACCAAAAGGCCCAGGCTGCTGAAAACTTGATTAGAGATTTTGTATGCTTAAGGGGGTCTTAACAATGTGCTTTTACCCAGGTGGAATCAGAGTACAAAGAGGAAGAAACCTCCGTTTGACACTGATTTGCTAATCTCAGCAATATATCATTCCTTATTCTGCACAGGATTAAAGGTAAACTCTGTATTGCCACCTTTTGAGACTCAGCGGGGCAGCTATCCTTTGTGGAAATGGGGTTAAATAATTCCCCATGTGTGGCAGACAGGTTCTGGAGAGAAGACAGTTGAATTTAAATTATCTAGCAGAGCCTTCAGCTTAGCTCCGGAATAAATAACTTCTGAACTTCATAAAGTAAATGTAAAAATATTTTTCTTTGAAGAAGGCCATGTTATCTTAAAATTATTAGTCCAGTCTTAAAGAAGAAGTTGGAAGTGTGTGTGAAATTTTATATCATTAGGAACACACACAAATAAGGCCAGGATGCTCAGCTGAAGATAACTGAGCTGGCTTTAACTCATTCCAGCTTGGGTATCAGGGTAAATAAGCATTTGCAAATTCACATTGCTAGTTCTTTCTTCATTCTAGACATTGTCTCCTGTTAAATGAGAGAAACTGTAGAATTTTTCCTTCAAAAGAAAGTTGTTTGGGTTTTTTTTAATATTTTTTTCTCTTGGAAAATTTCAGGTTTAATGTTTGGTTTCAAAACAGCTCATGCAGGGTTTAAGTTCAGATTTTCAGTCAATTATTACTGATTGAGAAGGTGTTGGTAGCTGCTACTTAAAAACATATTGCAAAGTTTCTGAATTTTGTGGCACAAATAAAATCTGTTGGGAGCTGCAAAAAGGTTCATGTACATGTTTTTAATATGACTATATATGTTTTTAATATGATATATATATATGTTTTTAATATGAAATAATACAACTCTACCTGAATATGAGGAGATACGTGAGAAATAGAGTATGTCATGTGGTGGTGGGTATCTCCTTTAATTTCTGGTAAATGGACCTTTGTTCTTCCAAAGCTGCAAAGTTAAATTTGCTCTGCACGGTACTGAGAACACCATTATTACATACCATGGGCCTCAGCAAATTTGCACAGGTTGCAGGATCATGTCATCACACACCAGCCCCCACCAGACCAGACAACCCAGCAGACTCTACTCAAGAAACTCTATCATTCTATCATACCACCTACTCCTGATTTATTCTGCAAGATAGAACGTAGTTTGAGAGACTAGAAAAGTTAAGCAGCCTATTTCAAATATCTAATTTATTTAGGATTTTATACATTAGTAGAGATACTACCTAAATTTTCTCCCCCTTCATTTATTCCTTTTTTTTCAATTGTTCATGAGATTGGGTGCCTATGCCCAGGTCTTTTGTGCTCCCAATACAAACTCCTACCTGTATCTGTTGACGCACAGGGTCTCTAACACTGTATGTTAAAAAGATGCTTATCATAAAAAGTAGAACAGAAGGTTTTGACCCCTTCATGTGACTCATTCAGCTATGACTACAGCACATCAAGATAACAGCAGTTGCAGTAACGATTTGTATTCTATCAAATATGCTGATCCTAGAGATACACCAGATGGACACTCTTCCAAAGCACACGTGCCTGCAATGAGTATTCCAGAAGAGTCTCTCTCATTCTATCCCTATTCAGAAATTATCACTCAAGTACATCATTATTTTTTTCAATCATTTTTTGATTTCAGTGAGATTTTGACATGTGTTTTTACATGATTGCATGCTTATCTCTATTAGGACCAGTGTGCTCTCCCCATCTCCAACTAATTCTAGTGCTTTGATTAGCTAGAGGGCTTTTCTAAACTTTTCTGATGTAGCATGTGACTGATTAAAGCTGATCTTTGCGTGAGTGAGCACAGATGCAAGGAACTTCTCCTCCCATCCTGTGCACCCTGAGGGAAGGCCTTAGACAATAATAAATCTCTGTAATCAGCCATGTATAAAGTAGAGAAAAACCTGAGCTATGTCCCCAGAAGATCTTCCACCAAATCATTAAGAAGACTTCAGCAGAATAGGAGAATGGGAAATAACCAGCAAGGGAGCAGGTTGCACAGTGCTTCGTGTGTGTTCTTCCTGTCAGTGCAGCACACTGTAAGATCCCACCATGGCTCCCTATGATGAGTTCAGAGCATTGGCTAAAAACTCTAGTCCAGCCTTGCTCATCACTGTGCCCAGCTTGCCTTAAAATATCCCTCTTTATGTCTCTCAGACCTTTCAGGGCTTGTGAGTGAGAGTGGGAGGTTAAAGCAGATGCCAAGAGTACTCGTCTAACCTCTATTAGTGCTACTCTAGTGAGGAAGAAATGGAAGGCCCTGTAGCCACGTAAACCCACCACAAAATGTAAATTGTTACAGAAATTGCAAGGGATAGTGTTTTGTGTATGAGGACAGAGGGCAGTAACTCCTCAGAAGTTGTTTTAAATGCAGTGCTTGCAAATTACAAGGGGGGACAGGGTGCCTGAACTGAGGAATATGTGACCATTTTAGGACTCAAACATTGCAGCAGGCAACAGGCCAGGCACTTAGCAGTACAACCTCCTTTCATCGGTCAGCTTTTCTGCTAATGACTCAAGTAATTTCTTTATATCAATAGTTACTTTCAATATTATGATTGTGATAACAGTTTACCAAGAATAAAATAAACTCTGATAAGAATGGAGCCAAATATACACTAGAACACTTTTTACAAGAAATCAACTTTGCAAGAAGCCTGAATTTTATTATGCTGAGATGCACTGAGGATGTTGGACCTGTCACACAGTATGATCATGTTTGAAGGTGGGTCAAGTTTGTGAAGTTTGTTACTTGAGTTGTGCTGCTACAGCTGGACAATATTCTGAAATGTCAGCTTCCTGCTATGAAGGCCCTTTGAGACACTAAAGGTGGTCATTAAAACCTAATCAGTGCTTCCCAGAGCAGCTGAAGGTACTGCTTGAGGAGCTGGGATGGTACAGGGCTGCTCTGCCAGTGACTACAGTCACTTGAAGCGACAATCCAGGCCACAGCAGTTGCTGCTATCTTAACTCTGGAACAGGGCAGTTGGGCCAACATAAGCAACATTGAGTCTAGGACTAGCCTTGATTACTATGTGTTGTTGTTAAGCAATTTAATTTCCTTTGGCAAGGCAAAAACTTTAGCAAAATAAGTTAGATTTTTTAAATAAAAGCTGTAAAAACCCAACATGTCCTTTGGATTCATTGGCCTCTAGAATCCCAGCAGCCAAATAGTTCATGTGGATGTGTGTGTGAGTGCTGTCTCATAAATTCATCCTAAAATCAGTAAACAGTTCTGCAGAGGTAATAATCACTCCACTTACAGGAAAGTGTCTTCAGCTAGTCCCACACGACCACAGACTTCTCCCTCACAAATTGGCACATGCTTTCTGATAGGAAACCGGCTTGACACCTAATCCTGAGATGGTGGTATGCAAGTCCATGACGATGAGTGTAAAATCTGCTTCAGAATCCTGCAGATGAAAAGTTCATAAAAGAAAAGCTTGAAAATGAAGATTTTCTCTATGAAACTTCTGGTTATAGGTTTTGCAGCTTGAGCAAAAAAAAATGTAGCTGACCTAATGTACATCTTGGTAAGGACTGCAAAGGTCTATGGCGGTGTAGTAAATACTTAGGCAAGACAGCGTGCCAGTCATAGTCTAAAATATTTGTTGCCCCTGCCTAATAACTCTTTATCATTTCTTACAATTGTTGGGATAAAGCTATTTTACTTCTACCTTCTACATGAAAGTTACGTTTTCTTTGCACTGTGAGGAAGTGGCATCAGTTTTGTGACCATTATTTATTACATCCCTGAGGATGCCTAGGCAGTCCTGTGATTCTCTTTCATGCCTTGCTTTATTCTCTAGGGGAAGTAATCAACACTTTGTTACCAAATACAACAATATGACTGGGTTGAAGTTTCCAGTGCTGTAATTAAGAAAATGTCAGTATCAACACCATTAATTCCCTTTCTGAAGGATTTATGACTGATATGTAAAAATGTACTCCCAGCTGAAAAAACTTTCTTTTCAGATCTTATAGTATGAGTTGTGATTATGTTTTTTTAACAATTTAAAAAGCCTTTTAGAATTGTAATAAGAAAGTTAAACTGAAATAAAAAGGAAAAAAAGAAAAGATTTTATTCTAGTGGCTAACCTTCTCTTTAAGCACACAGGCTTTGCTGGGGCCAGATTCTTCAACTCAGAGAAGTAATTTTCCCATGCTTCTCCTCAGCAGACACATACAGGCTTTTTTGCTACAGAAAAGGATTGAAAATGTCATCTCATAATTATCTGTTGCTGAGTTCCACGGTGTTTACAGCAAGATCTATTATCTGCCTGGATGATCCCACTTTCGAGGTTTGAAAGTTGGACAGCAGACTTTCTGATTTTGAAGGTAACTTGAATCTTCTCTTGTGATTGAGAGGGTGTCTGAGTACTCTTATGTCTGGTGTAGTGGATGTGCTGAGTAACAGCTGGTGTTCCTAAAAGTTACTATTTCATTGATTTGTTCTTAAGGATAGCCTACTCTATCTATATGCCTGAGATTTTGATGCATCCAGCAATTTAGGGAATTCGATGCCATTATCCCCACTGCAGCTATGGTTTTCTTCCACATATTTTCTTTGACTATATAATGACTTTTCAGCTATAAGAGAGTTTTATCAGGTAAGTGTAAGGTTTTGTAAGAAATGTTGGGAGTTGATATGTTTTAGTCTTCTTTCCATGACGCCACTGAGCACAACCACACTGAGGTATGTCTAGACCAAAGTCTGGTGTACTTTGTAGCAATGCTTAACTTCTGTAGCAAAGTCTGAGTATCATAAAGATGCTCAAGTTTGTGCTTGTGCGGCTTGTTTGTGCTTGTGTGGCTTGTGAGTTATTCAAGGGTGGTTCCTGTGCTGAAGCTATGCCATATGACTGGTGAGGAGACTGTTGGTACCTACCTGGTGCAGTGAAGCAGAACCAGGAGGGGCTGCTGAGGCTGGTATTTGCTGAAACTCAGATTCACTGTCAATGTCCCCAGATGAATCCTGCATCTGGCAGCTGGGATTCAGAGAATACTTTTATCTCCTGCTTGTAAAATGCCTGGGATCACCTGCACCTTTCAGGTCTCTGTGGTGTGTGCCTTGTGGTTTTGGCCATAGGAATCTTTTGGTATTAGCTTCTGTAGCTGGTGAAGTTGGACACTTGGCACTAGGATTCTGTCATCATTCCTAAAATTTCAAAGGCAGCTTCAACACGAAACACTAAAGGTTTTAATGATGAAGAGCTAAAAGTAATGTACCGGAGAGACACTCTGGTGTGGTAGATACATATTCTGCTGTTCTTGTTCTTTGACTATCATGTCTCCTGTAAGATGTTGTTCTGAGAATTTGTAACTGTGTCACACAATATAGAGAGGGAAACTTTTCCCAGGTTTGGCATCTGGAAAAATGTGAAGAGTATTTAGCAAGATGGTTCATGAAATAGTGAACAATGATGAGATTGTAATAGTCATCTTTTTATTCTGCATTTAAAATGATCCACACCTTTCATGGGTATTGGGTTTTAGACTCCCTTCCTTTCGTGGTGGTATGCTTTGAATGCATCTTCAATTCCGACCCAAGTAAGTCATACTTGTTTGAACCCCTCTGATGCTTTTAACTATGATAAAGGCTTCCTAGTTCACTTTTGGGAAGTTTCACAAATTGGTCTATGGCTTTTCTGCTCTTTCTTACCTAAGCATCTAGGCAGTATTGTCGCTGTTGGTATAGCAGAACCTTATGTTGCTAACCCATTCCAGGCATCTTTATTTTTTCAGTAATTTCTGCACATATAGGTTGAAAATATTAATCAGAGATAAGTTTGACCACTTTCCAACCATTTATAAAGCTGACTGAAATTATGGAAAACTTTTTTCCCTCTCAGTAGATTAGATTCTACTCTGTTAACTGGCCACTCCTTTGTGCCAGTTACCAGTGTTGAAAGGAGAGGAGATGAAGAGCTCTCTCTGCCACGTTACCTCAGTGTTTGGGAACCAGCATTTGGAACACAAGTTCTGCTGCTGTAACATGATGCAGCCCTCACAGAAATGGCCAAAAGCTTCCTCTGCATGGAGAATTTTTTCTTTGCAAACACTGTACCATCCCCAGCTTTGGTTTCCAGGCACTTGTAGTCTTCATAATTGGCATGGCTTGTTCCCTGTGATGACTTTGATATTCTGCCTGTGGATGTAGGAATTTTCTCCAGCTTTATCAAACAGGTCCAGGACAAGACTGATACCTCAAATTTCATGACAGTGTCTGGGCTTGGCCTGGAAACAGCACATCAGGTCATAGCACTACTCTTCTGAATCTCTAACTGGGAAATATTTTTAGTATTTCCATTTGTAAGCTGAGGTGGCTGCAATACAATACAGTTTGTAGTGGATCCTGTAACTTTTCACTTGAACATCTAACTCTGGCGGCTGTGAAGTTTTAAAGCCTTTTCCTAAACTCACCCTCTCGAGGGTGTTCAGTCTGTTCAGTCATTCAGCGATCCTCAGCCCAGCTAGAGCAACGTCCCCTTCAGACGGTCTGGTCACCCCTCGGTGGCTGGACAGCAGCCCCACAGCCCGCCCTGCCAGGAGGCGGTCACCGCCCCGCTCCTTCCCGCCTCAGGCGACGGCTGTGGGGGACGGGGGAGCGTGGCCGCGCCCCTGAGGCGACAGTGGCAGCAGGGAGCTCGCCCCGACACCAGCTGTCCCGCTGGCGACGGGGCGAGGCGTCCCAGGCGGCCGCGGCGCCGCTGGGGGAGCGCGGGCAAAGCCGAGGTCGCGCGGGCAGGCAAGCGCTGAGGGGCCCGCCCGGCCTTGCGCGCCAGTAGGTGGCCGCGGAGGGTCACGTGACCCCGCCCCTGCTCGGGTACAGCAGAAGTGGGAGCGCCGGAGAGGCGCGGCGGGACGTGGGGAGCTGAGGTGCCGATACCGGCACGACGTCGCCGCGGGAGCCAGCTCCCCGCCGCTGCTCAGGTAAGGGCGTTCCTGGGGGCGCGGGGTGGGCCGGTGGCGAGACGCCAGCCGCGGCGGTGAGGGGCGGCCGTAGCGCCGGCTCGTCGGCTCTGCTTGGGCCCCAGCCAGCAGCAGGTGCCGCGGGGCTGGGACGGAGCAGCCGTGTCCTGCGAGGGTCTGACCTGGCGGGGACGCGAGGGGAAGGGAGCGGAGGGGAGGAGAGGACGGACAGCGTGAGGGGCTTGCCGAGAGGGCCGGCAGCCGGGGAACTGGGCTGAGGGCGGGCCGTGCCCTGGGGCGGAGAGTACCTGGCCTGAAGGAGACGAGGGAGCCGGGGGTGCCAGAGGCCGCCCTGCCACCCCGCACCTTCTTGGCCAGCCGGTCTCCTCGCAGGCCACCCTGTCGAAGAAGGAAGGAAGCCTTCGGAGCGTTGGCCTGTGCCTGACAGCTGTCCCGCAACGCGCAGGGCTCTGCCCGGGCGTGAGGGCCCCGGCCTGGGCCCAGGGCCGTGGCAGGTGGGCAGCCGTGCTGCTGCTGTTCTCTTCCTCTGGTTTTCACCAGGCCACAGGACCCCGAGAGCAGCGGCTGCATTGGAAAGCTCCACGCAAAGAGCCATGGCGTGGATTGTTATTAATTATTAGCGCTGTGGTACTGAGCTGGTGTTGCTGGCGGGTATTTGTGCTGAGGCAGTGCCTGCTGGGCTGAAGTGACGTCTGAAGTGCATCGGAAGGCAGACCTGGGGTAGAGGGTGCCACGTCCCAGTTCCCTGGAGCTAGTGGGAAAGCTTAGAAACTGACTGGAGTCAAACTTCGGATTGCACTTCTTGTTTGACCATGTGTGCCTGGAAAGCACCTGCTGTGTCATATGGGTGAAATTATAACAGAGTACAGTGTTCAGCGGTGCTTCACTGGGATGTTCTTTGTTAGCCTGTGCGTTTATAGGCTGTCTTCACAATAGTTTTTCTTTTCTTTTTTTGTTTTATCACAGCATTAAGAGTTGTAGACTGATCTTTTGATAAGAAGGGTTTGTTTCTGAAACTGAAGTGCAGTAATGAAGTAAAAGTCATTATATAGGTTTTTGGATGGACTGAATAGGGTTTTTTCGTTTGTTTTCACTTGGTTACTTGCAGTGAGTCTTTTTTATTTTTTTTTTTTGTCCAAATTAGTCAAGCTTTCCAATAAAAAACAGTATAGAAATTACTCTTACACAAGCAGTAACAAATGGTCCCCATTCAGCATGTGGTACAGGGTGCTATCAAAGTTTTGCTCCTATAGTGCCTACAATGAAAGGGAGAGAGTCATGTCTTGGTGTCCCTGTCTAAACTAAAGCTTATGATATTTTTTAGCTCGCTTGTTGAATCATGCAAGTAAGGACCTTTCTATTTTAGGCTTCAGTAATTCTTCAGTAGAAAAGCGGTAATGTTTCTGTTGCAGATAAAGATGTCTTGAGCTCACTGGTTTAGAGATGTCCAGATAATGGGATGTTGGGTGTCATTATGGAGTTTTGCTGAGTGAATGGATAGAAATATTATTGATTCAAACAGTTGTGCAGTGATGGGTGTAAGAAGGCTGAGGGGTACCTGTGGGTGAGTGTAAGAAGACTCTTAATATTGAAAAGGTTAGGTCTAATATCAAGGTCTTCCATTATTTTTTTGGGGGGTGGTCTAACATGTTTTACTGTTAGGAAGCTCTCTGGCATTATTCTTAAACTAGAGCAGGTAGCCAAAACACTATAGTTAGATTGATCAAATGTTACAATATTCTTTCCACTTTTTCTGATAAGTAGATAACATTATCTACAGTACGTTAACATCATCTATAGTACGTTAAAAACTCGGCTTATGATTTAGGATATAAGTAAGACTAAAAGATGCTTCACTCTGGTTTTGGAAGAAAGAGCTGCTTTAAAAGGGGAAGTCCAGTATATTATATTCAGCGGAAACTGTTTAAGAAGCCACCTCTGAGAGGCAGTTCCTTTGTACTAAGCGACTAATCTCTCAAAACCCCTCCTGCATTGCCTTATTAAATCGCTGTATTCAGATACTCCTTTTCATGCTGTTCTAAGTTGTGTTCTATTTTACAGCTAGACCTTGTACTGTAAAAGGTAGAACAGACGTGTATTTTGTTGTAGTCTCTTGTAAAAGTATGCTCCTTTAAAAGTTGAGGTTTATATTATTGCAATGAAGTGTTACTAAAATGGTTAAACCTTTGATGAAATCAGGGCATGTTCGTTTTATTGCAATTCTTAATTAAAAGAGCAAAAAGACAGAATTTCATTTTTTTGTCAGAAAACCAGACACTGTACAAAGATTTTATATTTTTATTTTCTCCTCCTGTCATTTCTGGTTATGAAAATCATTGTAGAAGGCACGATGACTATGGCTGCTTTGTTAAATGAAAGTCTGTGATGATTTAAATGCTTATCTGATTAGTTCCAGAGAGTCCAAAAGGATCACTTCCATTCTCGCTAAAATCTGCTGTTCCTGACTACCCTTAAAGTTGTTGCTCCCTCTCAGTTCTAGTATTGGGGTGTATATATGTATTTTTAAGGATTACAAGGAAAGGGTACTCCATTTTTCTTATTACAATAACAAGCTTACAGATATCGGACATGAAATAACCTGTATAATGCTTTGCAAAACATGGAGTGAGATGTCGCTCCTGCTGTAGAGCACTTCAGGTTTACTGTGGGCAATGTAGAAGAGGCCACCCCGCAGGTAAGAAAGAGACTGTTTGCTTCTCTGCTAGGTTACCAAAAAAAGAAGTGTTTATTGAAGTGGTAGAATTTAAAAAGGGACTGGAAATATTGCACTGGACAGCTTCAAAGTCAGACATTGCACTGACAGCAGTTAGTGACATGATGTTGAAAGACAGTTCTGCGGTATTAATGAGAACAAGCAGAAAAGAGCGCTGTTCAGTGAAGTGCGGGTCAGGAGATAGTGGCATGGGGTGAGGGGGAGGGGGGTTGGAAGGGGAAGCGAGAAGTGCCATGGTCGAATTAGCTATCAACACGAAAACTGAAACTGCTTCTGATGGAGAGTAGTGGACTGAGGAGAGGGAAAGAGAACCAGAGCTGATGCTGTGGCTGCATCTGCACAGAGATTCTTTAAACCTGTCCTGCTCAGGGATGTAGTTAAGCCGGATGGCTGGGATTTGTGGCAGCAGCTCCTGCTGCTTTTGTGAAAATGATACATTTGTTTCTTTGTTCATGGATGAAAGAGCAGGTTCCAGAGCATCCTGTTTGTAAATAGTCCCGCTGAGGAGTAATCAGGCTTGTAATTAGCTTCTTTCAGCCGTGCTGTGTGGGAGACCAGAGGACAGCAACTTGCTAATAGTTAGGACAGCTGCTGTGTACGCATCTCTCTCTTGGCTGTTTTGTGCCAAGATGTGTCCCAAGGGTGTGTGTGCGAATACCTGCTGTCTGACATGTAAGGAAAAGCAGGCCATGTAGGAAAACCGCAGGCATTTTAAAAGTCCATGAACCGAGACTTTTTAGACATAGCCAATGTTTGTTTCAGTATTTGAATTTACTCATATTTTCCCCTTATTTGCTTTACAGCTCTCAGAAAGAGTTAAGTGACCTATATGAGGATTTAAGCCAGAGTGTAAGAGTTCATGTGAGCTGATGTCATTATTTCATGTGTTAAAATATCTTGTCACCGGATTGCTAGGTTTCAATCACCAGCACTTCTTCGTTCCTCCTGATGTAATATCAGGAGGACAGCAACACTGGTTGCAGAGCCCTTGAGGCTTCTCAGATCTCAAGTGTTCTCTTCAGGCAGCAAGTTGATGTTTCTTTAGTAATACAGGGCAAGAAGAGCAAACCTGCTGCAGTTTGCTATGGGAACAGCAGTTTTGTTACGTGAAGATAACATGGGGAATATGGAAAAAAAGTAGCCTGGAAGAGTAGAAAGATTTTGAGTATGGTTCAAATCTGTTGCAAGTATCTCTTTTTCATGTGGTGATAACTAAATTGACAGTACTTACAACAAAATGGTTTTCCAGATATTTTTTGCAGTAGTGGAAATTAAATTATCCTCAGTTTCAAGAAAGAAAGATTTAACTTCCAGTTCATGTAAAGCTCATGAGGTTTTTATGGAACATAATTCTACAAGTACTCTAAACCAGTAAAGAAATTCCTCTAGGAATGGTGATTTCTGGTAGGAGCTACTTCTGGCTCTATGTCAGTTAGAGAAAATCTCCATGAGCAAAGGTTTAATAGTATCTCTGTCTGTATAGTATACATAAAACCAGATCTGATGCTTGAAAGGAATCTGGGAAGGTTAAAGTGCATATCTTGGAAGTCTCGTAAAATCATCAACTAAAGATAAATATAGTCAGAGGTTGAACTTTGTTTAAAGAAGTCCATCTTGCTTTGGGCCTACCAGTAACAGTTGCCATTTTCTAGGGAAAAAGTAGTATTGCTTTTTGAAGACTTCAGAGGTGCATTCTTACTTTTTAGTTCTTTGAGGTGCTGTTTTGGTAAAATAAAGTGCATTTAGACAGAGTATGTGGTATATTATACCTACATTTACATTTGATGGCCATGCATAACTTAAGTGATATACATCCTACAGAAAACCTGCTAGATATTACAGAAGAAGATTCTATTTGTAATTGTACTAGGTGCCATTTCTTGGCTAACTGTTCAAGAGTGGCTTGTGAACTGTCCTAGCAACTTACCCTTCCCTGGAATTTACACTTTTTTTTAATTTACACTATTTTTTGGTAAGTAAAGGGTATAGAAAATGTGGCAGAAAATGCTACAGCAATAGATACCAAATATTGCTCCTTTAGAAGAGGTTTTTAAATTGTTCTGCTTTAGTTTGGACATAATTTTTTTGTCTTGTTTCTGATGTGGTGTTTGGTTTTATTTAGACATAAATATGCATGCATAAAATCATACAGGGAGTTAGGCATCTTAATGTGATTTTTTTTAATGTATTTGGGTTAAATAGACCTGTATTTTGGTCTGGAACTACGCGTACTCCTGCGTTACAAGGCTGAGGAAGCAGTTAGTTGTATGGTGCAACTAGAAGAAAGGCATTGGTCCTGCTGAGACATTTAGATCACAATTCATTGTGTGCAATAGCTGCCCCACCCAGCTCTTCATTTTTAATAGAATTTGGAGCAGTGTGTCTACCAAAGTGTCAGTGGTACCACACTCTGTCAAGACTGATCCTGCTTTCTTTCAGGATAAAATGGCAAGGATGCTGTTAGTGTCAGCCATATATCTGCCTTGTATTTGAATGGGCAGGAGTCTCTATTAGGTAGCTTTAATTTACGCAAATACGATTAAGGAAATACAAATGTTCTTCTAAATATTGAATTTTCTCTCTTTCTTTTTCTTTTCAGGAGGCTGAAAAACATCAAAGTTTGATTAAAAAAAATAAAAATGCCCAGAAAGAGTATAGACTATGGAGTGCTGCCGGAGTATGAGAAAAGCCAGATCAAAAGGACCTTGGAGTTGGGAACTGTAATGACAATATTCAGTCTTAAGAAGAGTAGTCCAGAAAGGAGGACTATTCAAGTCATAATGGAAACCAGGCAGGTAGCATGGAGCAAGACAGCTGACAAGATTGAAGGTTTCTGTGAGTATTTGCAAAGTGTACCTGAACTTGGAGTTAGTAATAAATTGGTGTAATTGTCAAACAGTGATTTAATGAACATTTGTTAACACAATGAAGTTTTTGGTTGAAAAAGAATTTGTTATCCACAAGCTACTAATCTGAATTGTTGCAATATAGGTGAAGGATCTTCTGCAGCTTGTTATTTTGGTATCTAACACTACTTAAATATGATTAACGTTCTTTTACACTAAGTCCTGTTCTCAAAGTTTTCATCTTTGAATATAATGGTTCTTGTGCTATCTATGAATTGAGTACTGACCACTGTTTTCCACCATTAAACATCAAGATGGCTTGTAAATTCAAACAATTAGTACTACTACCTCTATCTCCACAAAGAAAAATACACCAGAACTAAGGAAACCAAATTAAAATTTCTGTTTTCTTAGGGAATTTGCTGTTTCAGGATAAAAGTAATTATTTAGGACCATTGTTGGAAAGTACCAGTGGCTTAGGAGGATGAAGCTGAGAGATATATTGTTTCAGAGTTCTAAGTTGATACTGTCTCTTTAGTTCATATCCGAACTAACTAAACCCACTATTTATTACAAGGTTGAGAAATAGAAGGGGTGTGTAAACCTACATAAGGACTGCAAATGCTCTGATGAGGAATCGAGTGAGACTAATCTTCAGTTCCATGGCTGATGTCAACCAAGCTCAGCCTGCATTTTTGGGGATTTGTGCAGCTTCTGTTAGTATAATGGAATTACGATGCTTGCCTAGGCTATATGATAACCTTTTTATTATGGACATGCTTTTGCACAGGTGTTTTTCTTCAATAATGGAATAGAATTGTTTACCTGAAATTGCTAGAACCATATATTGGTCAGCCTTAGCTAACATGAGAAGCTTGGAGTTGAGAAACTGGGACTATTTAGGAAAAAAAATTATAGTAAGAAATTGGAGTTTGGAGTTGGAGAGCTTGGAAGGCTGAGCAGGTGCATATCGTACTGTTTCAGTGCTATCCTATATACAGAGCAACTGTGCCTGGTAGCAGTTACTCCAGAAGTGCAACAAGCAGGAGCCATGCTCCTGGTGCTCTTCCTGGTTGTGGGTATGCACTAATGTGAGAGAATCAGGAAAGGAGGAGAATGGAGTCTGTTGATTTGTGGATTTTCAGAAGGTGGTGGGGTTTTTTGGTTTGGTGGTCTGTTTGGGGTTTGTTTTTTTTTTTTTGGTAGTACAAACATAGTAAGATAAAAATGCATTCCGCTTCCCTTCATGCTCCTTACTTACATGTATTAAATCTCTGAGGTACTATTTTCATTGGATCCTGTTTCATTCCATGTGCATACTGGACCTGCAACTGGAAATGATGTAGTGTGATGAAAGACCTGTTGTCTGGACGATGTTTTTATTACTGGTGATAAAAATACGGTCATA
The DNA here is from genome assembly GCA_020800305.1 of Porphyrio hochstetteri. NCBI lineage: Eukaryota > Metazoa > Chordata > Aves > Gruiformes > Rallidae > Porphyrio > Porphyrio hochstetteri. The sequence goes on along the minus strand of CM036918.1, from coordinate 7,751,874 downwards.
TGCACTGTTCTGAGAAAAAGCAAACAAGTCTGGCCACCCTACCTAACAGGTACTCTGGAACATAATCTTGCTGCTCCCCAGTTTCTCATGTGGAAAATGAGGGTAATTCTCTCTTCTTATAATGACACGTGTGAACAGGGGTTAGACTTGATAATCTCTTGAGGTCCCTTCCAGCCCCTACAATTCTGTGATTCCCTACAATTCTGTGATTATAAGTATATTACTGGTTCTAATATGCTCAGATCCTGAAGTGAAGTGTACAAAAAACCCCTAAAAATGTTGTGAGAGGAGATGCATAGTTCAGTTATGAGAGCATGGCTTGAATATGCTCAGCAAATAAAGCCTGGGGTTACACGCAGAGCAATAAGTTTAAAACAGAATAGAAAATGACTACTTAGTGGGTGAAGGAGGCATTAGAGTCCTCTGGCAAAAACAACATGTGATCATGTAGTTAAGATTTAGCATAACTATTTGCATAGAGGGGCCAAATTTAAAGCTGTACAGACTGTGCATTCCAGATCTTGGGGTCAACTTGTGTTGTGCTTGACTTGTAGTCTTCTTTTATCATAGCTTCCTGGGGGTGGTGTGTGTGTTTGTGGTAATACATCCTGATAATTAAATATCTTGCTCTATTCGTAGGTTATAACACTCCTAAAAGAAGGTGAATGTAATAAATTGACTCTTAAACTTGGATAATCCAGGAGGGTAATGACTTGCTTCCAGTTACACAGGAAATCATTACTAGAACAGGGAATGTAGCTATAGACCTGTGATTTACCCAAAGGCCACCTGCTTCTTTCCCCCCAAATTTTAGTACTGTAGCATTTTTTTAAATTAAGCAACATTAAGTGACCTTTATAGTGATGGGAACTTTAGGCTTGAGAATATGTCATACTCTAGAGCACAAATATGCAAAATAATGCTCTGTTGTCTTAAAAAACAATGAATCTGCCCCAAACCAAGACACGTTTTGCAGGCATTGTTTCAGAATATGATACAAACAGTTACAATTTACCGTGAACTGTATCTGATCTTGAAATGAAAGTCACTGCAGCTTTAACTTGCTGACAGTGTTTTTGCTGAAGAGGAAGGAAACATTTATTTATTTAGTTAGTTATTTAAATTTTGCTAATGTTTCTTTTGACTGGGACTCAGGATTCATTTCTACTTGAGAGGTGGAAAAAAGTGGAAAAATTATGTATTTGAAGCTTTTGTATTTGCAGCAGCTTTGGTATTGGCAGCTCTCTGTATTTTAAATTGCATTACTTTTGAAAGGGTCCCTCTTATTAAAAACGCTTCAGCGTTTCTGTTTAGTATAGAGCAAAAGAGTTGCTAAAATTATGGCTGTTTCCTGCTCAGTGCAGTTGTGTTTCTCTGGATGAGTAAGTAAAATGGAGATAACCTTTCTTTAGAAAATTCTTTCTAGACCCAGGCCTTCAGTGTGGTAATAAGTAAGGATATAGAAAGGATAGGAAATCTGGTTTAAACAGTCTGTCTGTCTATCTGTCTGTGTGTCTCAAGAGTACGCAATGTCTGGAAACTAGAAATTCCACATTGACCACCTGAAAGACTTGAGTCACCATACACTACAGGAATGTTCTAACATGAACTGAGAGAGACCTCTGCAATTTTCCTCTAAATGAAAGAATTCAGGTTGTTTTTATCATTTAGGGAAGGATATGTTATTTCATAAGGTCATTGTAAGGTCAAATTTTAAGCTGTTACATATCAAGTCAGTCCCCTCACTTGAATAGGTAACTGAGGTTTTTGGTCACTTTATTTTTAGATTGGAAGTTACTGTAATGCTGAGAATGATGCTACACAATATCTTAATTCTTCACATACAGGGTCTTTTTCTAGCTTCTTTAAGTTTTAGATTGGAGAAGAAGCATTATGTAGCAGCTCTTCTGCTAGTGCTTGTCCTCCCTGCCCACCTGCAAGAGAGATGAGAAGGAGCAGCCCCATAAGTGTCTGCTCACACACCCTTCCTGAGTCATCCTAATGGTGATGGCAACCAGTGCATGAACGGTCTGTCTTTCCTGTAGAGCTGTGCAGCTAAGAGTTGTTCAAGTCAAGTGAGTTCTTAGATGGTGTTTCAATTTTCATGAAGTCAAGCTAGCAGTTGAGGTTGTCCAAGCTAGTCAGACTTTTTGAAGTCTTCTCTGATTGTAAAGAGTCTCTGATCCTCTTGTACACCCTGTGTTTCTTGGGTTTACTGTGATTCTGCTCTTGTAAAATATAATGCTTTGTAGGCCCAAAGATTAAGTGACTGTGTCTTGTCTTTCTTTTTAGCCTGTAAAGTTATGAGAGACTGGTAAATGAGAAAAGCTAAATAAAATTTGTCCATGTTTTCCATTTTGTGGGAGCTCTAAATTTCCTTCTAGATGGAGGGGGAAAGATTCACAATGGAAAGAGAGGGGCTACCCATCCTGGAGTGCTTTTCAGGTTTAGTGGAGACCAGGAAATTTTTTAGTGTTGCTGCCCTTTTAGTCACCTGTGAAGACTGTAGAAGACCTTATGTATGCCCTTCCTACATCAGCTGGGTCCAGCACAACCTTTTGTCCAAACTGAAATGGATAGGAGGGAGCAATGCACCTTTGAGAAATGTTTTTGTCACAGATGTTTGGCATGCAGGGTTTCGTTAGTGTATTAAAATGAACACCAGCAACATGTGCTTCCTTATGTGGGCCTGCAGAGAGCTATGCAAATAGGTGAAGGAAGCAGGTCTGAGCTACATGTGACTGTGTTCACCCATGCTTGGGCTTCTTTAGTCATCTTGCTATTGTTCTATACATAGAGACATTTTAGATGCCCTAATAGGTCTAAGATCATCTGAGGGAAACACTTGCAGACACTGGCTACAAAATGTCGGAGCTTTTTCTTCTGCCTCTTACCTATTAATGGCATTTCCTTGTGATTTGCATAGTCCTCATTTTAAACTGTTAAGATAACCTAAAGTTTTGTAGGTGGCAATGGGACTGCTCATGGGGCTCAGAATCTCAGCGCTGTTCCTAAGTTACCTAGGTCAGCAGTGACAAAAGATTGGTTTAATTTCTGATGGCAAATGCTTTTCCCTTGAGTTTTGTGGATTTTCTTTTTCTTCCTCTGCCTGTGCTTTGTATGTTGCAGTGTGGTATTAATACTTATCAGATCAGCCATGCTTTGAAGCCACTGTGGTTTTGTTTTGGTGGTTTTTTTAATTCCCATTTATATTTTGTATATCTTGGTATGTGCGCTAGCTCATGTGTCAGCAGAGTCCCGTCACTGATTTCAGTAGGAGAAATACTCTCTGTTTCTTGGACGAGTGTTGCAGAAGTACTGCCCCACTGACCCAGTGAAAGGTTAGTGGCTCGGATGCAGAATGCACGGGGTCTTGGGGACTGAGGGTTATAAAGAGGAATGGATTTTCTGACTGTGTGTGAAATAACTTTGAGGTGATATTTTCGCAGCCTAATATTAAGCAGATAACTTGCACGGTTAGTCTCACCTGTCTGCCCAGAAAGTCAGTTGGGAGAATGAAAGGCTCCTCTAGTGCAAAGTTTAGTTCCTGCTCTGAATTACTCTCTGCTAGAGTCTTTTTCTCTGGCCATTGACTATATAAAAAGCATAATAACACCAGCTTTCTAACTCTGAGGTGGTGTGGGGTTTTTGTGCTTGATTTCTTTCATCTATACAGCCGACTTAAGTATGGGAGTTCTATTGCAAAGCACTGTAGGTGTAAAAATGTAATTTGAACATGGAGAGGACTTTTGGGTGTAGAAGACGGCACAGAAATAAAGGAGTACTTTTTGCAGGGCAGTGGGTCTCACACCAATGGCACTAGTTCTGAGCTGGTATCAGATACCGTTGCCAGCAAGAATAAGGAAATCTCTTAGAAGTCTGGGGTGGACCACAGTCTCTCCCTGCCACCTTTCCTTGCTGTAGCACAGCCGTAGAAGCTGCCTGGTGCTAGGGAAGGCATTTGGCAACTTTGTGTAGCAGGGGAAAGTGTGTGGTGAGGGAGTGTGGTTTTCATCGAGTGATACCCTAGTGCAAATGGGTTCCAGTACGATTTGGCTATGGATCATTTACTCCTAGGTTTTACTGACCATTCTACATTCCATGGGTTTGCAATTTATGAACTGCAGATCTGGGTAACTATAGTACAGCTAAACCAACCAGCCACACAAGCAACAGCCATGTGTTGCTTTACCAACACATGAGGAAGGAAGCTTCAGTTTCCTTGTACAAAGGGAATTGATTTGCTTATATAATTTATAATGGGTTCTTTTCTTGCAAAAACTAATTTATACATACTAGATACCTGAGGCTGTGACTTACCACCATGATTTCTTGAAGCATCTCACTCAGTGCGTTTCTGTTGTGTATTTGTATTTTAAGTTTACCATTTACAACTGTGTATGGGTCTGCATGGTGGCCCATGTGTCACACACATCCTGTGTTGTTTCTCCCCACTTTAAACTGTCACAAGCTGGCCACACAATAGATGTGTGTTGTATATCCATTGTACATGTGGCATGTAAGGGTCACTTCTGCCTCCACATCAGCTACCCTGCTGCACTGTTTCTTTACTAGGATACCAGATAGCCCACAAGTAACCGTACTGTCACAGCTGAGATAGCAGTGGAGGGAACTACTGGACAGCAGTGAAAGACACAGGGGAAGGAAGAGTGGTCAAGAGTGAGTAGTGCTTGTCAGTACTCTGCTAAGAGACGTGTAAGTGCGACAGGCAGCTGGGGTTTGCTGGCTGAGAGTACGTTTCAATACTACCGAATAAGGCCTCCCAAATGTCCTTGTATCGTGATGTACACATTTATATGCATGTGAATAAATTAGGGCCCAAAGGGGTTATGGTATTTCAGCTTGTAGATCAATTAGGTGACAAGGTGTAAATCTCCAGGAAGCTGGTCCATAATGGATATTTCATTCTTTATCAGATGCAAAGTGCTTTAAGGACAATGTTAAGGGAAAGTTTGTGGTAACTGGAGCTTGGTTAGTCACTGGAAAATATGTGAGTTTCTTCAGTCTGCCTTGAATCCTTGTGTTAAGTGATGATTCACACCTAGGAGGCTTTATGCTCCGAGAAATCCATGGTGCCTTTCTCGAATATGCAAGTGTGTGTTTCTCTGTAATACAAGCATGCACATTTCAAGGAAGATTGAGGTCATAAGATGATTTGTCTCTTTCTGATTACTGAGACTTTTTTGGTGTTTGTGTGAGGAGGTGACCTGCTTTTGTAAAATGATTTAAACTATATTTTAATCTCTTAATCTTTGGAACAGAAAGACCACCTGTCTTTTTTGGTGTCCTTGATTTATTGCAAAATACTCAAGAAAAATAAATCTAGTGACCATTCATTTGTGCAAGCATACAACAAGAAGTAGGTTTAAAGCATTGAAGGACCATGTCTAGGAAAAGCTGCTGAAATGGTCTTTCTTTATGTAGACCAAGAGGTGTGGGTATAGATAAGGTTGAAAGAGAAAAAGGAGTAGATAAGTTAGTATTAATTTATTCTGAAAACTTTCTGTTTCTTAGAGGATGAAATACCTGTGTTTGGGAATGCCAGAGATGCAGATCTCTTGTCAATGTAATTGCCAAATTACAGGGCAGGGAAATAAAGGCTGCTTAAATTGAGGGCTTTGATGCTAATGATATGCCTCAGTGTGGTGGTTTTGCCTCAGCCCGCAGCTAAGCACCGGGCAGCCACTAGCTCACCCTTTCTCTCTCAAGGGCGTGAGGATAATGGAAAAAAACCTTGTGGGTTGAGATGGAGAGTTTAATAGGATAACAAAAGAGGAGAACAACAACAATAAGAATAGTGATGCACAAATTCAATTGCTCACCACAACGGAAGGGGAAAACCCCAACAACAACACGGTATTCGAGCAGCAATCCCATTTCCCAGCTGGCTTCCCCAGTTATATCTGGAGCATGATGTTGTGTGGTAGGGAACATCCCTCTGGCCAGTTTGGCTCAGCTGTCCTGGCTGTGCTCTCCCAACTTCTTGTGCATCTGGCAGGGCCTGAGAACCTCAGAAGTCCTTCACTTGTGTAAACACTACAACTATCCAGCAACAACTAAAAACATGAGTGTGATATCAACGTTATTCTCATACTAAATCTAAACACAGTGCTATACCAGCTACTAGAAAGAAAATCACCTCTATCTCCACTGAAACCAGGGCACACTCAGTATAACACATAGTAACCGTTTCTTTTTTCTTCAGTCCAGACCTTTATTAATGTGGTAGGACTATCTTATATCTTATTTCATTTTTAGTAGAAATGAATGACTAACAATGCTTAACATTTTATTTTAAGATTAAAATGGGCTGTTAGTTTCACATTGTCTCTCTTCTGTTCTGTAATATTTTTCCAGAGTTTGTAGAACAAAATGAATGGCTCACTTTTGATACATTTGCCATCTTGACTTCATTTATTGTTACTGATCTTTCATCTAATCTATGAAAAAGAATATAAAAGATTGTTAGGATCACTTGAGATATTCTTCCTGCTCAAAAGAGATTTTACAAAGTTTGTCCTCTAGAATATAATTAAAAAAAACTCCACATAAAAACAAGTTGAATTTTCATGTTTCACAGGTGTATTAAGAAAAGAAGTAAACAGAAGCAAAGACCTGAGTAAATTCCTGTTATAAGTAGAATTAGAACCAGTGGGAGCTGCTCTGTGTTTTCTTGATTTGCAAGGTAATACTTGTGTTTTCAGACTGTGCTACATTGCCAAGCAGAAATCACTAGTTTCTGCACAATGTTACACCTGGATATTTAATGATCAAAGCTCACTGGAGGAGCAGTGCATCTGTAATATAGTCAGGTGGATAACAGGATCAGATCAGGCTACATACAGTTTACAAGGTGAGCTGAAATGCAGGGATATATAATTTAATGTAATGCACTCATGTATATTGCTACAGATGGTGCTGTTCTAGCTAATGTTTTGGTGTAGTTTCTTCGAAATCTGCAAAATCTTCATATTTTATGAATTTTGTCCTGCAGCATGTTATCTCTGAAATTAAATGTTGTTGATTTTTCTTTTCAAATCTTTGCTAAAATGACCTGCCAAAGAGACCAAACTTTGGTCTGTGCATCCTTTTGTCTCCCACATACACTGGGAAACTTGCATTAATAATCTCTTAGGTGCTAGTTTTTTAAAGTGACTGGCATTATTATTTTTTTCTCTTACGTTAAACAGCTATGTCATTTAATTAGTTGGGTTGCTAATGCCAATGTGAACTTCCTCTGTAGTGGAAAACTTTCTTCTTTCCCTTTGGAGAAGATGGTATAAGCAATTAGAGTATCTACCTTTCTGGGAGAAGTTATGAGTATATAATCTGTTGAGGAATGTGAAATTAGTGGTTCTTTTGGCTTGAATGTTAGACTCGACCTTGCTAGTTTCTAGGTTGGTTTTTTTTAACTGCTATCAGAATTTCTTTCTGTCTCAATTTCCGTACTCTTTCAGACATAAAGTAATAAATAAACATCTCTCACATGGAAAACCCCAAGTCCATATTCTTTCTCTTTTGTATTCTGAATACTGTTAAGAAACATTGCAAAAGTGAATCCGTTTCTTGCTCTTTGTGGAGTATCTTTTCAAAGGAACATAAAGTTCACCTTGTTTTAAAATGGCTATGTTTCAGTTACCCAGGGGACCTCTGTGTAAGTCTTCAGCCGAGTAGAAGCTTGGTTTCTGTGGTCAGATGAGAAAATGAACGTGTGTAGCCTTTAGCTGTTTTCAAATCATTTCTTCCCTTTAGCAGCTCAGTTCTGCAATGTTGAATGCTAACTTACAACGACCAGACTTCCTGTCGTTGCCAGCCAGCAAAATGAGGATGGCATGAACTTCATAGACCTGAGCCCTCCAAATGTGATTGATTAAAGTGAGTGTGAGATGTGGGTGCTCCAGGACGCTTTTCCCAAAGACAGTTTTACATGGCAACGTTTTTGTTTTGTTGCATTTCGTTTTAGTGTAAACTTTAATGGGCACATTTGTAAATTTTACCCTATTCTTATCTCACTTTGGGAAGGTGCCTTCTAATTTTTAATATGAAACCAATAGCCATTTGAATTTTATGAATTCAGAGTTCAAACTGGGAAAGGCTGTAATCTGTTGTTGCTCTGCAGAGCAGTCCAGGTAGAAGTTATTAATTTAATGGCAATTTGTTGATACTGTACGTGACAGCTCTGTGTGACCTGGACCTAAAAGGTGCGCTCCTCTAAAGCTTTAACATCTGTTCAGTCCCCGGAGGAGCCCTAGGTAAGGTAGTCATGTGTGCTTTCTCAAGATGCACCTCACTGTTCTTCATGTTTCATCCTTGTATTTGTGTTTTTAGGTAATTTTTTGGCTTACCTGTAACGACTTCCTTGAGCCCCGGGCTGTTATGGTACACCTTCTATAGTTAATCTTTAATTCTTCAGAAATGAGAACAAGTCCATTGTCCTCGCTAACCACCGTGAAGTACATTTGCAAAAGGATACTAAAGGCTTTCTTCATTCACTGGGTGCTCATTTGCACATAGGCTGTGTGGCAGGGAGCAGTTTCTGCCTTTCAGAAATGAAACTGTCTTTGGAATGTTTTGTAATGCAAATTGTTTAAAAAAAAAAAGAAAAAGGATTCTGAAAACAGGTTCTAAAGTGCCGAATGCTGTGCTGTCTCTGTACACACACACACACATGAAAATGCAAATATATTCATATAGAGAATGACCACACTGTGTCTTGGCCCATAGCAGTTAAGTGGTCAGAGTCCCATATTTTCCTCTACAAAACACTGCCAGGTGGTTCCCTTTAGCCTTCTTGAGACTTATTGCAAATACCTGTTGAGGTAAATAATGCTCATGGCCTGCTTCCTGACACTGTAAGTCTCCGTTGAATCTCTCTGTTGGCTTTTTCTTCTCCTCCATTAAGTACATCACTGAACTGTGATCCAAGTGTCATTTGTGGCCACAGTCTTACAAGACTCTGTAGTTGAACTTTTACACTGTTTTTCAAGACTTTTGTGTCAAGGATACCTTGCTAGGTTGACAGCCTCTAGGAATTTTATATTTACCCCATTTATACGCAATCTGCCTGACTTTCCAGCCTAAAACTACCTGACTTGCCTGAGGCTGACCTGTGCAAACAAGCCTTCCTACAGGGAACTTCAAGGTGTTCTGCTGTTGGCATGCATGGTTTTAAACAGGGTCTGCTCCCTGTTGTGTCTGGGTGCTGAACAGTTGTGCTCCCAGCCAGAGAAGGGTGTTGGGTGAGCACAGGGTGTGGCCAGAGGCAGAACTGCTCCTTTGAATAGCAGTGCTAGTTCCCTTCTGGAAGGAGGAGCACAGAGTAGTTGTGTACAGCAGTGTAATGTTTTTTGCAGTTCTCTTCTGTTCATGTCGTTCTCTGCCTGTGCTTACCTTATGTCTTGTCTTCTGCTCAGCTTGCTCAGCACCTACTGTAGTGGAATCCAGGTCTTGTTTTATTGTCTGCCTCTAATTGCAAGTGAAGAAAAGGTAACAGCAATTCATACCTATAAGTGTGTAACGAAGTGTGATCACTACTGTTGGGCTATTTGAATGGGAGAGCAGTCGAGATGTGAGGATCAAAAGTTTATTTTTATGTTTAAGAGCTCTAGCAGGCGCTCTGGAAGGCACTGGCAATTAATCTGTGCAGTCTTTGGAAAGTCGCTATGTAGTAGTGTAATGACCCATTGAATTAACTGATCTGCCGAACAACATACAACATCAGGAGCTGAAGTTCAGCAGCTGCAGGCTCTGAACTGCTATGAATACTGCATGCCCAGATCAGAGCCTGAAACAGGGTAGAAATTGAAGGTGCCTTGGGGTCTGGTCTTGTTAGACCCACTTGGGGAGTTGTCAGAATCAATAGGTGACTGATGAGGCTGTCAAGGAGATCTTGTTAACCTGTGGAAATAACCACATAAAAGAATGGATAATATACAAACTAGTATTGTAGGGTTTTAGAGTGGCACTAGACTTCTAAAATGTTTGGCTAGGGACGAAATGCCTTGTGAGAGGCCTCAGCTTGCTGGGTGTGAGTCAACGTCTCTACAGGGCTCATTCTGCTTTATGTTTCCTTGGGAATTAATCTTCTTGCACTGTTTTATGGAAATCGCACCTGCAAGTGTATTGGATTTGATCTGATACTGCCAGCCATGTCTGTCCAGGTCTGGCTTTTTTCAGGTGTATCAGGCCCCAGGAAACTGGCTGTGGAGCCAGGTCAGGATGTGGCTCTGCAGTTTGCGTGTGGGATTGCGAAGGATGAAGGCTCCAGTACTTCAAGGCAGTAAGAAGACAGTGTGTTTGAGACACTGTGCTTGTAGTTCTGGTCCAGGCATGAAATTATGTTTTAATTGTTTGGTGACAGATTGTGCTATAAAAAGTTTACAGTAACCGTGTAACAGCTGAATTGGTACAGTTGATTTACTAATCTGAGTCCGAAACATGTTGCAGCTTTTCCTGGCCTGTTCCTTTTCTGTTCAGTTGGTATCAGCCATTCTGGACTTGGAGGGCATTGTGTAGAGGGTGCTAGGTGAGCCCAGCCTACCTTGGGAGTCAGCAGAGCTTAGCACCAGACCAAAATTGGTGTGTGCTGTGTCTGTCTCTCCCCATCTGTTTTTCTGCCTTGGCTTTTCTTTCACACTATAAAATTCATTAAAATACATGCAGGTAGTTGCTATGCATTTTCTGAAACTATAACATGTATTATATCTTTCTGTAAAAATCTGAAAAATAAAAATGTTTAATAAACCTTGTGTTTAGTGCACCTGTTTCATGCATTATTTAAGTAAACATATGATATCTTGCCTGAAAAGTAGAGGAATATAGATTTCTGAATTTGAGTGGGATTTTATATAATTTTTTTTTCCCCACTTCAATTTTTGTTATCTTATTCAGCTGTTCTCCTGTTTACTGAATGCTTAGCAATTAGGGTAATCTGTTTTTCAAAGTCCAGTGAGAGAAACAATAATATGGTTCCTAGTGTGAAGCCTATGCATACAAAAATCCTTGTGCCTAATATGTACATATGCTTATACAGGAGCGTGGGATGGTAGGGTTGAAAGGTTATAATGCAAGGAAAAGAACTGTAGTGAGTATATGTAATTGAGGGGAGACATTGAGTAAGTTTCTTTGTTTCAGAGGTCAGTATGAGGTAAGAGTCACTTGAAATGACAACAGCAGTGCAGGTTGTGAAATCTGGTTTATCGTAGCTTATAGTTTATACTTTGAGGAGGCCTTTGTGGTGTGGGATTTCATATATGTGGATTTATAGGAATTTGAAGTTAAAACTGTGTTTTTCCTCAGGGGTTTGTTGGATGAAGGGAAAGGAGGATGAGATTGGGGTTGCTCGGGCCCATGATTAGAATGAGCTGATTGGTGTACAATCCCATGCCATTGATTGCAGCCATACATCCTCCTTCCCTCTCCATTTGGGTACTTTCTGTCTCTGCATCCTGATTCTTCTCTGCAGAAGAATCAGCTCTCCCTCCATTGGCAGCAGAGTTGCTTTTTCATTGTGTTATTAACTGCGCTCTGTTACTGATCAGGCACTCATTTAAACCAGGGCTTTTATATTGTGGCATTCATAGATGCATGGACAGTAACCCTCAGCTGTTTTCCTTGGATCTTGCTAGGTCTGATAAACACATTTTGAGAGTAGCCATGAAATGTTTTTCTTCACTCTTCATCCGCTAGTCCGTAAGTCAAGACTGTCCAGAAGTGGGAAAAGCTGATTATTTGTCTGGTCCACAGGCAGAACAAAACCACTTCCTCAGTTTTCTAATAAGTATCTTATCTTGAGAGTGCACATATTTCTATTTCAGTGCTGTCTCACGGCTGTTATGCAGCCTGTGTAGCAAGGGTTTGATAAAAAGGGAGCTGACTTGAGAAAATGTGTGCTCATGCAGTGTTCCCATTCTGCTGTGCTCTAATGCATACCTGTATTCTGTAGAAAGCAGCAAGTTAAAAGTTATACAACAGGTTATGTTAAACAACAGAAATTTCCTTGGAGTTGACCAGGAAAATGCTCACAAACCTTTTAATTAATTTTTCTTTATATTCCTGCTTTAAATATTTGTCTTTAAGTGCCAATGACTATACCAGCTGATGAGGCTAGCTGACCAAGACCTGATGCATAATTTTAAGTAATTAGAGTTGTATCTTTTGTATGTGTGTGTGTGTGAACAGTTGTCATGGCAGTTGGAAATGCCTTGCTTGGAGTAAATGCCATTTGTGAAATAATGCCTTCTGTAACCCAAAGGGGCTATGCATATACACTTTGCCAGTGGATAATCACTGGTAGTGAAATGATAAAAATATGACAAGTTATTTTTGTTCTTCTTTTGGTCCTTCTCTGTTGTCTGTTAGTCGGTAGTATAATTAGCTGTGGCTTTGTGGATTGCAAGCTGGTGCAATTTGCATTTTTTTCCCACTAAATATCTGCAGGTTTACATATACATATATACACACACAGAGAGAGCGACACTTGCATGCTTTGGGTTGTTCATCTTACAGTTTCAGGCTCTGCTCGAACATAAGTGCAGTTGTACTGACTGAGTATTGTTTCCTTCCAGTGGATCTGATGGAAATTAAAGAAATTCGCCCAGGAAAGAATTCAAAGGACTTTGAGCGTTGCAAAGCAAAGCAAAGAGAAGAACACTGCTTTACAATTTTTTATGGTGCCCAGTTTGTCCTCAACACCTTAAGCTTAGCAGGTACTTCTTTCATCTGTGTTTCTATAAACCCATGGATTGAACAAACTAAACATCTTGATGGAATAAAAATGTAAAGAATACTGTGGTTTTGATTTCTGCAGCTCAGGAGGGCACCAGATGTTTAAAATATGGAGACAGACCTTTTACTCAGGCCTTCATTGCTGTCAATTGCTGCATTTGTAATGTTTCACTTTTAAATAGTATATTGTGTGAGTGTAGTTTACAATTTGCTCAATCATTTCTATCAGGGTAAACCTTTGCTGGTTAAATATCTCTAGTGAGGTTTTCCACAACGAAAAACAGAGGTGACATTGTCCTCTTTAAAGCCAACCAAGGATTTGCTGTTGACTTCTGTGTGGCCAGTATACTGCTCTGGCAAAAATGATTTTGGAAACCATAGCCGTAAAGAGTTCAATTGCAGCTGTGTCACAGAAACTTTCCTATCACCTATGAGTAATTGCAAACTGATTTGTAAAAATGAAGTTCTGGTTTGGTTTATGTCTGTGCTTGTCACCTGATAATACTAAACCTCTTCTAGAGAAGTACTAGGGGACCATAATTAAAATTGGAAGGTGATAAACTTGAAAATGAAGAGATCTGTTTGAAACAGAGGCAAGTTGTATCCTGTATCCTTGGAAAGGTTTGGGGCACTTCTTATTTAAGTTGAGGTTATCCAGGGTTGCAAAACCTAAGATTTTGAAATGAAAAGGGGTATAAACTCTTACAGTGCAGGCTGAATACAGTTTCTAATTAGTGGAGTTTACAAAGAGATTTCTATTTGGAAAAGTTTGTGAATGATCCTTGGTTTAGAATTATGCAGATGATTTCTTTGGAGTGGTAATTCTCCCTGTCCTGTGCAGGAATACACTTGTCCATTTTTAATTATTTAATCTGTTGCAAAATCATAATGAAAGAAAAGAGGAGTGATTTGTAAGCATTTTAACACGAACAGTAGCTTTTAAAAATATTAATTGCTTATAGATTGCAGTACTAGAAGATTGGGTTTTTTTGCAGTCTGATGCACTAGAAATTAAAGACTGCTTACAGATCCATTGTTACAGGCTTTTACCTTTAAATAAGTTTTACCATTGTTGAATGAAGTCTGTGCAAATTGTGAGTAACTGCCTGTGCTGAAGTGCAGCTGTGCCAGGTACTTCAAATCGATTTCCTCTAGCAACCCACTGTCCCCCTTCCATGGCCCTCCACACAAACACGGTTCTGCCAGTACTTTGGAAACAGCACCATGAGACATGTTGCCTTAATGCTGAACTGCAGAACAACATGTTATAACTTTCAATTAAGGGGGAAATCCTTTTCCTTGTTAAAGCTCTTTGTCGTGGTTTCTTAATATAAAATAATTGTTACTTAAAGGGAATGGTAGCTGTCACAAAGGGCAGAATTGTCTTGGGAGAAGAATTGTTTTGGCAGTGGTAGTGGGTGTTCTTTCCAAAACTGTAACAAATTCAAAAACATTTCCATGGGGAGCTGAAGCTGGGCTCTGGCTACATCCTTAGGGGAGAAAGCGTTGTTTGAAAGTATGTTTAAGTAAAATGTTATCTTCATCTTTTGAGAGACTGGTTTGCTTTGAAGACTTCTTTTAAAAGAGTTTGCAGAGATTGGAGCTCTTGTGTGAAAAGAATTTTTCAGAACTGGTTTAATTGAAGAATGCTTTAATGAAATTTCAGAACCAGCATGCTAAAGTAAATGTACTTTGCCAAACTGAAGGTTGTAGTGATTGCATCTCATCCAAGGCCCCCAGGTTTGCTTTCAGTTTAACAGGTATTCCCCAGAGAAGGCTATACCCAGCACACATCATGTTGCTTCTGTTGGGTTGAAGCCATATGTCTTCATGTTAAATGATGTGGAGGACTCTTCTAGTTTGGGAAATGGAAAGGCAAACTACATTTAAAACAAAACATACAATGATAAGCCAATTTTTAAGGCTGAGAGGAAGAAGCACTTGTCTTCTAGTGTTAAGCCATGTAGGGAATTTTAGAACTTTTCAAACTTGTATTAAAATGGTTCTATGTAAGCTACACCAGTTTTGTACATTGCTCCCTTCCTTTTCCTCTTTCCTGAGTTTGGTGTGGAATAATCTGTGTTTGGAGGCATGATTAGGTCAGACAGGAGGTAGTTATGTCCATCAAAAGCCAGTACTTTACCATTTTTTTGTAGGCTGCTTGGATATAATGAACTAGCTTTATGCTGAGAGTTCTTTCATCTGTGTGCTTCAAGTTGCTCTATATCTAAGCCACTGGGCTTTCACCAGTTTGGAGACAGCAGATCAGAAAATGAATTTTGATTGTGTTTGTTACTACAAGAGCTCAGCAGTAGCTTCATAGTCTTTCTGCTGAGAAATTGAAACCTCCTGACCCTGATAAGCAGACATCTAAAATGTGGTATTTTTTTGGTAAAGTTTCCAGAATTAACCCTCCTACCCCCAAATTTATGCTGTTTTTATTATTAACAACATGAAACCACACAATGAGGTTTATCGATGAGAAAGGTTAATCAGCAGCTTTGTATACTAGGGTTTCTCTAGACAACACAAGTTATGTCTTGGGTTTGTGTAGATTTTGCTTTCATGTGTCTCATAGCATTCTTTTTTCAGCTGACTCTAAAGATGATGCTGATAAATGGTTGTGTGGCTTGAATATCTTGTATCAAGAGGTCATGAGTGCTCCCACACCTGCCATCACAGAGAGGTATGTGGACATATTTTTCAATTTATGAGACTTGATTATTCTTTGAAATTGAAAGTGTAGAATCTGAAAGAAATTCTTAAGGTGCAACAAGTGGTGCTTGCCAGTTACTTAAGAACAACTACACTCCTGTTAATGTATGATACAATGAGCTCATGGGGAAATTCTCCATGTCTGTTTTGCTGTGTTCTGGAATCGCACTGTGCTGTGGACTTGCAGTTTACCTTGTTCTGTATACCAAAACCAAAATGAAACCCCAAACTCATGTCTTAATGAGATCACAACATCTGCTGTGTGTGTTGACTTCTTGGAAAATTCAAATGTGTTATGCAATCACAGTATCCTTGCTCTAGAGGATGTCCATGTGTTCTGTGTCCCAGTAATTCTGAGGTGTGCAATGCTCTTCATTGCACGCCCTGCTTTGTATGGCAATGTGATCAGTTGACCTGGACAACCAGGCTGAAAAAGAGTATTTTTAAGAATTACTCTGTAGCAGCCAGCCATATAATGGCACAACTGTGCCCTTAATGCTTCTGAGGACGTTGCACATGGAACTACTCATGCTCAGAATGCTGGTTGTGTTGAGAAGCTTTTAAAGCTGTCTCCATATCTGATCGCTTTTCATCACTGCTGACATTCTTGTTTGTGGTCATGGCTATTACCTGTTGTGAGGATGTACCATGTCCTTACTTGCTACCTGACCAAATTGTGGCTTTGACATTGATGTTGTCTTTACATACTTGCTGTTGCAGCTGGGGAGAAAGTACTCTTATCTGTTGTAGGGTATTGCAGTGAGCTGTTAGACAAAGTGCTGCTGGGTTCTAGGCTATGTTTGTGCAGCAGAGTAATTCCCATAGAGACTGAGGATAAGATTAATAGTGACATGCTGTGTTCATGCTTTACATCAAAATTGTGTGTGTATGTGTATGTTTACTATTAATGTTGCTCATAGTATTTTGCTGCACACCTTAAACTGATATGTCCTTTAATGAGTATTTTCTTTAAAATTCTCTAAATTGCTCTGCCTCCCCCATAATTTTTATTTTTGTATGTCTAAGAGATCTTTGAGCCAGTAGCCTCAGCTGGCATAAATTATTGACTTGATGGAGTTACTCTAGTTTAGATTAGCTGAAGTTTTGGCTCGCTTGATCCACTTATATTTTTACAGCTTCTGGTTGCTCATTCCTGTCCTGCCCACCCTTCCCCTTCCTGTGTTGTTTATGTGGCTTTAAAATGCAGTATTAAGCAGCAGAAAAGTATATGTACACAAAGAGTTATAAAACTGACTGAACCAAACTTTAGATGCTGCCCTGGAAATGTTTTTGCTTTATTAAAATAGATGCCTTTTATGACTTTTAAATGTTCTATTGAATTTAATCCACGAATTTTGATATTTCATTGACTACATTTTCTTTATAGTTCTTAGATTAAACTTTTTTTTTCTTTTTCCCCTCTTTTCTACAAGCTGGCTGAGAAAGCAGATCTATTCTGTTGATCAAACTAGAAGAAATAGGTAAGAAGCTCTATCTTTGTGCAGTTTGTTTTTAGTGAACTTTTGTTGCAGATTCTAACACGGAATGAAAGGAAATAAATACTTCTTTATCCAAGATCTGAAATATGACACCCCTGAGCATGGCATTTGCTCTTGCTTTCACAACTTGAGTTTTGCCTTTTGCTAAACACACTGTTCATAGCACTCACTTGTGTTCATGTCCATGGCTCAATGAGGAAGCAAATGATGAAAAATAATAGTCTTCAATTACCTTGCCAGCAAGAATGAGGAAAGAGAGTTGTCATCTTCTTTCAGTCTTGCTATAGATTCAGCTCAGCTGTTCAGGTATTTTGGTTGCTTGCTCTACAGAGGTTTTTGCCAAGTTGGAGCCCAGCAGCTTGGACTGTATAACCTGCTGTGAGTTTTCCTGTGCAGCTCTGCCACCAGTTCTTCCTTCATTGCTGAAGTGTGTTTGCGCTGGAGTGACTACTCTCTAATATAGACAGAGCAGAACCAGCTTTTAAAAGTTTGTGTGGGCATTCTTAACAGAAGCTGCATGAGCAGAGCTCAGCAAAGGCAGATGTTTAAGTGCCTTCTCTTATTTCAGTCCTGGGGGGCTCTGACCGTGGAGAGCGTGTGCGGCATCTAGTTTAGAACTAGTCACACCAGCAGTGTCAGATATACCCAGAGACAGGGTTGTCCAGCAATAACGTGAATTCTTTGCTGTAGGGGTCAGAGCTCTAAGGAGAACAGAACAGGCTATCAAGAGGAAGAGTAGAAAATAGAGATACCTAAGGGTATTAGGGGAGAGGAGGACTACTGGTATGACAGGGTTGTACCACATAAAAAAGCTATTTTAACAGTGGGAAACAGAAGATACATTTGAGGATAGATATAGGAGGAAGTCAAGTTCACGGTTTGGAATGAGACCAAAATCTGGTTTTTGTTTTTGGTTGTTTTGGTTTTTTTTTCTTTAGTGATGGGCCTGGCTACATTGGCTTGTTTTTTGCCATGTATTCAAGTAGACCAAAGGCAGAGAATCACCTCTGACTTGGTGTTTCTCATGTGAAAGAAGTCTGATGGGTTGTAGTTCCCAGTGTGCTGTGTAGCTTCCTAGGTTTGAGTTTAAGTAGTTCATTTCAAGTCCATGTGTGATGTGGGTTTGTAACTTTTGCACAACAAAGGAGACCTTTTTAAAATGAATTCAGCTGCATACCTCTCCTTTGAGTTGCCAGAAATCATGTGACACTGAGAAGAATGTTAACCCCTCCTCCCCCATATCTATTACTTTACCATGATTTTGCTCTTTGTCTGCAACAGGCATTGCATTTTAAGGTGTAATTCAGTGTAGGAAAGTACGTGTTTCCTCTCATTCAGGCCTTTTCCTAAAAGCAAAATAAAGCGTGGTGTTTGGTTTGTGAGCGAGACTGTTACTGCAGGAAATAACACCATTCTGCACACAGCCTGTGGCATTGTGTGGCTGGCTTCAGTGTGAGCTGAGATGTCATTTCAAAACGGTGTTTCCTAATCTGGCCAGAGTGGTGAAGCGGAAAGTACCATCCTTTACTGGATATTGGCTTACACCTCCTGATGTATTTTGAAAAACTGGCTCTGCAATGGGGTTATGTGGCAAAAGCAAACGTTAGCATAGAGAAGCTGTGACTGACAATATATGTCTTGCTTGAAGAGGTTCCATTTGTTGTTTCAGGGTTGCTTCATCACTATGAGGCAGTCTGGTTAGGATGAGGGGGACTTGCACTGTGGAGAGGGCAGTCTGTTGTTCTTTGATAGGTGATTCATACTTTTAGAAAAATTCAGGAAAGGAGTTTGGACTGAGTTTCATTGTGTTTAGTGTTGCAGTTTCTAGGGAGGTTAATTGTAAAGGTTAGGCTTCCAGGCAAGTCCTGTTCCACAGGTTGAGTTTTTTTCATTTTTTAATGAAGTCCCAGCTCTTTGTTTTGGCTTGCACTTGTCTGGCCAGAGGAAATTGCTTTTGCTTGTGTTTAGGATACAGTGTTTGTTCTTGCTCCTAAAAGAAGTGTTTTTTTCCAGAGGTCTGGCGACAGGGAGGAAAGCCAGGGATTTCCTGAGTTCTAATCTGGCTTTGGTATGGGTTTTGGCTAAATTCCTTCTTGCTTTGCCTCTTTCCCTCTCTACACAATGGAGATGAGAATATCTCATGGGACAGTTGTTTCTGTGGACATTATAGAAGTGCTAGGTGCTAATTGTTCTCATGCTTTCAAGTGACTCTGTTCTTACCCTGTGTTTGCAGAGAGATAATTACTTATGAATTGTGCTGTAGGTCAAGACAAGAGTACCTTAGCCTTGTTTCCTTGGCTACTGTCAGTATTGCAGTAATGCTTTGTGGGTGCTGGCGGTAGGACCAGTAGGATGTTGTGCATGTATTCTCTTGACTGCGCTTCATCTCATGGACATAGATTCCCCTCATCTTCTACTCCACAACTTGTGCTTGTGCCCTTCACTATGTCCAGTTGTGATGCTGTGTCTTTCTTGTTGAGATCTCACACCAGAGCCTACCCAGAGTACCCAGAATTTGAGTCTCTGACCTAGAACATGTGACATAATTTTCATTCCTTTCTTTCCAAAGACACTGTGTGGCTTAAAATCCAAAATAAGTATGTGTTATTTGAAAGGTCTTGCTGTTATCCAGAAAACTTGGTTTTTTCAAGTGTTTCTGGTGTATCACTGCATGTTCTGAAACTCTGTAAAAAGGGTTAGCAGGTCTGTATACATGTACCTGGAAGGCAATTCTCTCTGGGGAAACTTTGTTGTGAGAGGAGGAGGAGGTCATGTTCAGATGTTGTATGCTGCTGCAAATCAGTTTTACCATCCAAGTGACTAAAAGGTTGTAATGATCATGAAAACAAGAGCTTTTAAATTTCTGTTTCTGCACATCCACTTGGTATATATCCTTTTGTATAGTATTTTCTGTGTTTGCATTCCAGTTTCAGTGGGACTAGAACAATGAAAGAAAGGCTGCAGTTCATTTGAACATGTGTAAACATCTACATTTGCACCAACCATCTAGATCTGATTCTTTCTTTATGGAGAAAAGTGGGCATGGTTCTTTTCATCCTAATATGGATGCCCAGATTACCTGAAATGCCTGTTTCTCCCCACTAACTAGAAAACATGTCTGGCTTGCTCACATGTAGGTGTTATGTTTATAGAAGTTTACAATTATGTGAGACGAGCCTTACCCAGAATGTTTCGAAAATCACGTTTTTGTGTTGATAGAAAATATAATAGTAACTGACACAGAACTGTGGGGGTTTTCCTTTAATTTTTTTCTTCTTTATTCCCCAGTATCAGTATTAGAGAGCTGAAAACTGTCCTTCCCCAAGTAAACTTCAAAGTGAGCAGCATGAAGTTCTTGAAGGATAAATTTGCGGTAATTACCTGATAACTTATATCTGGTATTATCTGACAGGTGGTGGCATTTCTTTTCAGGATTCTGCCTATATTTTTGCTTCTTGTCATGTACAGTAAAATAATATAATTTCTCAGCTTGGCTTTGCCTATATCTAAGGCTATAAGAAAATATGGATGTAGGTGTTCCTTCTTTTCATTGTATGATTGACCAAAGCCAACAGCGTGTTTTGAGCTCTGGTACTGATGCTGTGCCAAGTGCATAGGAAACTGTTTTATGTTTAAGATAAAATTAATATGCAAGAAAAAGTTTGGGGTTTTTTTAATATGATCAAGTAATAACCTTTTCGTTCCCACTTGCGCTAATATTAATAACTTCTGAAGATTTTTTCCATTCCTGCAGGAATTTTAAATGTCCCCACCTTTTCCTGCTTTCCACCTCTCCACCCTTAAAGCACACATTCTTGCTTCTGTTGCTCCAGCTAACAATGACTAGATGAGGCACTACATAGTGGAAAGGGAGTCGGGGTACAAAATGCAAGGCCAGATATGTTGGCTGGAAGCACTGTGTTACAAACCAAGCTCTGTTTACGTGTTTGTATTCTTAAAAAAATTAAAAAAAAAAAATCCCAAGTGATGAAAACAAGCAAATCAGGAGTAGAACACTATGTGTAGAGGGTGGCAGCTGGAGTAGGAGTAACTTACTTGTGCAGATGCAGTTCAGGGAATTCTAAATTCACTGTGTGAGACTTTCTATTGTAGGAAATTGGTGCTCAGAAGGAAGAGCTGAGTTTTGAACAATTTCATTTGTTCTACAAGAAAATTATGTTTGAACAACAGAAATCGGTAAGCTTCTCGATAAGTAGTCTTCATAATGTTAAACTGCTTGATCAGAATAAAGAGTGAATGCTGATTTTTTAATTTCTGTTTGTTACTAATTTTATTTTGCCCTGTTATTATAACAGAAAAAGTACTAGATGTGTACATAATAGTCACCATCAGCAGTTGGCTTAAGAAGATGACTAAGTCATTCATGTTGCTTCTTGTGTAGTAGAGATATGCACAGATATAATGGGGTTTCTGGGAAGAACTTTTCTTGTGAGTTTGTTCAAGATGCAGAGTGTCTTTTTGTTAGGTTTCACAGATCTCTTTACTGATAGGAGCGAGGTTTTTCCATACTTGTATTAATCTTTTATCGCCAAGAACTTTCTGTAAATCATGAGGATGTATCAGAATCATCAAGTACCAGATATTGTTCTTGTTGTCTCTCATGGTTAGTGATTACCCAGGGTGAGTGCTTTACAAAACGTGCATCAGACAGTCCTCAGGAAGTGTGAATGCAGTGGAATTGCATTTTACCTTAACATTTACTGTAAATTTACATTTTGACTACTGTTCCCATGTATTCATTGCATAGATTCAATGAAATTGGTGGAAACTGACTCTGAAAGTTAGGAACCCTTTAAAACTGTGAAAACACATAACTTGAAATTACTTTCTTAAATGTCTTTGTTGACAACATGCTTATTGTTGATTCGACTTTCAGTTGCTAAAATAGAAGCATTGATAGTGGAAGTCAATGCCGTATCTTTTAGCAGTGGAGCTTTCTTATGCTGTTTAAAAGTGATGCTGAAATTATTGTGAAGTAATAAAGAATTTCCATTTACTGACAGGGTTTTAGTTTTGCCTGTGAAAGTCTAGTTAATTAGCTGGAGCAGAAAGTTGAAGAGTATCAGACAGAATACTATCTGACTTCCTTAAACTCTTGTTATCAGCCCTCGTGGATCATTTCACAGAAACTCCTGTTTGCTCAATAACTGCTTTGGGTCAGTTGATAAGTTTCTGCCATCTGTAACCATGCTGCTCCAAGATGGAAGCAATTTACATATAAGAAATAAAGGTGATGGAGGATACGTAATTCCAGTTTTTTCTGGGATATCAAACACTAAAAGATGCACAGAAAATGGAATGATTGTGTGTATAAGGTGCCTTATCAACAGCAAGGTTTTTTTGCCTGAGAATCGCCTGTGTTCACAGAGGAAGGCCTGTAATGCCCTTGCCAGCCTTGGCAGTGTGTTTTTTCTTATGCATTTACTGTGTCTTGCCAACTTGTATGCAGGCTCTCTAGAGCAGAAATGCATACGTTTCTCCTTCCTGAAGCAATGGACATTATTAGATGGAATTAGATAGAAAATTGCATATTATTTTATTATTTATATTTACCTCCTTTTTATGTGTTTTCTGTGTTTTTTGCTTGTTTTCAGATCCTTGATGAATTCAAAAAGGATTCCTCTGTGTTCATTCTTGGGTGAGACTCTTCATTTGTATTTTTCCACGTTTCCCTATGGTCGTAGTGCTGCAGGAGTGTCAAGTGTCACTGGGTTTTTTTCGGATGCTTTAGTGTGTGAAAATAAATTATATATGTTTTTTGCGTTAAGAAAGGTGAATTTATCATAGAAACAAGTCCTGAATATAATTTGATAAATGTTTTTTACCTTCAAACTACAGAAATGATACAAGTAAATTTGCATGAAAAAGATCATCACAGGCATTGCGTTTTGACTGTGAATTAAAGCAGTGTATCTTGGTTTTGAATATTACATAAACAGATTAAGGAAGTTACTTTAAAAGTTTGCTCTGAATGTGCTGTGTATTTCCTTAGCCCTTGGTCATGTCATATGAGTTAAACTTTGTGAGACTGCTGCAATGCACAGATCTATCAAGGATGGGTGGATTATAAATACTTCATTGGTACCAGATGATGCAGCATTTGTGTTCTACAAAAGACAAAGCAGTTGTGCCACTCTTTCTTGGTGCAACTGCACCTCGCTCCTTTTCCAGGAGGTTTTGATCTATCACAGTAGGTCATCTCAGTAAAACACGTATGGAATTATTTATGGAAGTGTGCCTCTATGAGAAGTTAAAAGAACAATGTCTCTGTATGCCTCAACTAGACAACACCCCTGTCAAGTGAATGCTGCTCATTTGCTACAAAACAGTGAGCACAGACTTGGTACTTTTCCCAGTGAATTGCTATCAAAAGTGTATCAGGAATCCAGGAGGCTTTGTTTCAAGGCTCAAAATACAGCAATTGGATAATACAATATTACAAGCCTAGTCTAAATTCCACTGAAGTTACAAAAAGTGTCTTGGTGGCAGCAGCACGTTTATACTGTAAATCCAAAATACAAATCCATGTAATTTTCTGATGTAACATCTGATAACACTTGCTCTCTTATTCCTTTAGCTTCACTTTCCCTTTCTTTTTTTTTTTCTTTTAATTTTTTTTAAAGAAATACTGACCGTCCAGATGCTTCAGCAGTTCATCTCCATGACTTTCAGAGATTCCTGCTACATGAACAGCAGGTGGGAAGATAGCAGAAATTCTGAGTTCTTTTTCTTAAGGTTGCCTCTTGGAATTCTGTGCTCATTAAAAAGAAAAGTGATGTGTCACAGAATATGATTTATGTCAGCTGTGACACTAGGCCTTGGAAAGATTTCGTCCTCTTTGTTGCCATTGAAGTTCACAAGGACTATTATTTTTCATCTATATAGAGACTCTGAACATGGACCAGAAAACAAGGGGGAGGAGAAAGTTAAAAAGTCTCCGTTTAGTCATGTAGATAAACAGACAAGGATGTGTGTCAAATATGGTAGCCTGGCCTAGTTACAGCTGTCGTCATCTGTGCATCTGGGGTAGTACCTTGGCCATGGCCCCATTTTAGTAGCTCTTACAGAAAAAGTTGAGCTAACTGCTTGCATTCAAGTCAAAGGCAACTTTCTGTTGAATGGAGCCTGTTTGATGTCCTGTACCAGCAAGCAGATAAGGATGGAGGCAAGGGTTGGAACTGTGTCTTCTTGGTCTTCTGTAATGTTATTTAGCACAGACAGCACAGGGAAAAATTGTGCAATGTTTGCTAGGCGCTTCTAAGCTCTAGGTTTGCAAATACGATTGAAAAGTGAGACCTGCATTTCCTGTACAAGCTTGCTACTTTCTTTTTCTCCCGATTTCACTGTGTTAAAAAGACATCGAGATTGCACTTAAAAATGAGAAAGATTATAGTTAAGGCATATCCTTCAAGGAGGCAAGCTTTGCTCTGTATGTGTGCACGCATATATATACGTATGTAGTATGTATCTTTTGGGTCTCCAGCTTGTGTAAAGGTACTTAGATGGGGATCTTCTTTTTCCCGCTCAGACATCATAGGGATCATTTAAGATCTGTGTGTACACTAAAATATATTGGCAGTAAATTAACCAAATGAGAGAGAAGTAAATCACATTGGTAGGGGTGTCTGTTGCCTATTTGATTTATTTGTATAGAATAACACCCCTTCTAAAGTCTTTTTTCTTACTCTATCACCTGAAGGAATCTTGGGCACAAGATCTCAGTAAAGTCCGAGAACGAATGACGAAGTTTATTGATGACACTATGAGAGAAACTGCTGAACCCTTCCTCTTTGTGGATGAGGTAAGATAATGATACTTTCTAATAGTTCCTTGTGGACTTTTTTCTTGCACAGCTAGTTGATAGGTTGTTAATTGGCAGATCCTCTAGACTTCTCGTCTACAATTCTGGGTTTCTTGTAGTCTTGTATGGTGAAAACATTTAAATTCAATCTCTCTGTTTGTATTGTAGTTCCTCACTTACCTTTTTGCAAAAGAAAACAGCATTTGGGATGACAAATATGATTCCATAGATGCGCAGGACATGAATAATCCTTTGTCCCACTACTGGATTTCTTCCTCCCATAACACGTAAGTTACCAAAATTCCCATTTTCTTTCCCTGTTCAAACAGACCCAGCATTTGTTTGGAGAAAGTAATGCTTCCAAATTCTTCCAGATTTACACTGCTAAAATGTGTCAAAGACAGTTTGTGGCATTCCTGTTTCTCTTAAGATTTTAGAAATTTTGAGATATAACTGAGCTCAGCTGCTAGAAAGTCTAAACCCTGAATCCTGTTTCAAAAATAAAAAGAAGTCTTGAATTGAGACTGTTCCAGCCTCTCTGCTTTCAGAAATTAATGTTATTGAAGGAACTTCCATTTTTTCCAAGTACCAGCAGCCTCATTGTGCTAGTGTTGGTATTAATTGTACTGTAAGATAAGAATACCATAAGGATCCCACTTGTCCTGTGGAAATTCCCATATTGTTAATGTGATCTGAAGGCCCCTGGATTTATTGCCTTGGAAGAGGCGGCAGTGATGTGCACTATTGATAGGTACTCTGGCAGTTTAGAGTGTCACAAAGAGGAAAGGCTTTGGTCATGAGCAGGAAAGGATTATGGAGATCTTAAATTTAGCACATTTGATGATCAGGACTTGGCTGTTCATTCATGCCCTTTGCTTGGATGTCAAGCACAGAGGTGCTTGAGTCGGAGGAAGAATGCTTTTGCCATCCATACTTTTCTTTATTGTTTTGAGTTTATTTTACAGCCAGAACTTTGAAGGCCTGGGAACTGTATTTTTGTTGTTACTTTTTTTAGAATTTTATGTTAGTAACTTAGCTGCTGATTTCTGTAGCTTGTGTCTAAGGTACCCAGCCCTTTTCCTTGACCATCTGTGGTATGTGAGCTCTTTAGCCCAAGTACAGACCTGTGTGGTGATGAGTATGAACTGTTTTCGGATGAAGGGGATTTGCTTATCTAGCATTGTAATGAAAAGGCTTTTAAATGTACTTTGAAGTATAGGGTGTGGTACCTCTCTACCTTCCACATAAAAAAAAGAAAAAAAGAATAATCAACATACAGTGTCCATGACTGGAGAATGAATATTGCCCAGGGAGTGAGTGGGAAATGACTGAAATTGACTGCCTGTCTTTTACACTTTCCTTTTACCCCTTAGATATCTGACAGGAGACCAACTTCGAAGTGAATCCTCCACAGAAGCTTACATCAGGTGTCTGCGAATGGGATGTCGATGTATTGAGTGTGAGTAGAGACTTTGTGGATGGTCTGTAACATGCTCTCTGTGTAAGTAGAGTTTCCTCTGTTTACCAAGAAAGAAAAAAGAACTGAAATCAAGAACTGGTTTCTTTTCTGAAGTTGAAGTTAGTCATATAAAAACACCGATTCCCTAAATGTTTTTTCTTATGCCTCACTATTGCTCCATTGTTGTGGTTTAACTGAGTAGGCAGCTAAAATGGCCACAGTTCTCTCACCCCCTCCCCCCCAGTGGATGGGGGAGAGAAATTGAAAAAGGTAAACCTCCTGGGCTGAGATAAAAACAGTTTTAATAGGAAAGAAAAGGAAGTTAATAACAATGACAATAATAATGATAGTAATGATGATGTTGAAGGAGTATACAAAAAGAAGTGATGCACAGCACAGTCGCTCACCACCTGCAGACTGATGCCCAGCTAGTTCCTGAGCCACGATGCTCCCTGGCCAAGTCCCACAGCTATATACTGAGCATGACGTATGGTATGGAATTTCCCTTTGGCCGGTTTGGGTCAGCTGTCCTGGCTGTTCTATCCCTCCCAGCTTCTGAAGACCTCTCATGGAAGGTTCATGACTCCTTGCTGGCAGAGCCTGGGAAACGGAAAAGTCCTTGGCTTAATTGTAAACACTGCCTAGCGTCAACCAAACCATTAGTGTGTTATCAACATTTTGTTCATGCTAAATCCAGACCCGTCATTATACCAGCTACTAGGAAGAAAAACTATCCAAGCTGAATCCAGGACACCCGTTCACTTGCTCTGGTTCTTGTTCTCCTGGAATTTTAACAAGGCCATTTAAAACCTCACCTTACTGTGCAGCAGAATTTCAGTCTTGGATCTACTACATAAAAGTATAGGGTTTAAACTGGAATTACTTGCATACCACAGATAGATAGATAGTTTGACTTCATTGGTAATGCAGACACACCTGAAGCACAGAGATTTTTGTAATTTGGTGCCATTTGTCAACCTGTTTAACTTGCTTCTAAATCACTTCATGTGTTTGCACATTTTTTCTCTTTGTATGCATCTTCATCCCTATGTCTATCTTATTGAAAAGTTTGACTTTATTTCATGTAATGTCACAAGTTGCTTCATAAAATTGGTTGCTATTGCCCATGAAATTTGGCTAATGCAAAATGTACCTCATTTTAGAATTTCAGGGTTAAAAATAAACAAAGTAGATAAGCTGTCAGCTTGCCACTTGTTGGAGTGTATTTATCCCCAGAAAATCACTGTACGTTAGTAGACTGACAGTAGAGCTGTTTGAATTCCTTATTTGCAGATTCCCACATGTGTTGGGAAAATTTTATATTGTATTTTATTTGTATTGCTTCTACTTAAGTGAAATTAATTTTCTCTGTGAGAGATATAAATTAACCTAACAGAATACTTTATTAGAACATTAAAGTCTATGACTCTATATGTTGAACACTGACAATTTGGATGTATTCTTTCTACTTGAGATTTCTAAGTAACTGCTTTTTGTCTTCCATTTTCCACTGATTGTCTTTCCTAGTGGATTGCTGGGATGGTCCTGATGGGAAGCCTATAATTTACCATGGATGGACACGGACAACAAAGATCAAATTTGATGATGTAGTGCAGGCAATCAAAGAACATGCCTTTGTTACATCTGAGTAAGCTTTGATTTATTTTCCTTAAGCCTGTTTTTGTATACTTAGACCTTCCTGTTCTTCTTTTCTCTGTGAACTAGAACAAAAAGTTATAGGGGAATAATGACGTTCTAGAAGTCTTTTTTTTTTTTTTTTTTTTTTGCTGAATGTGGGTCTATAACAGCTTCGGTTTTTAGGAAAAGCTATACTACATAACAATTTGGGGCTCAAGAAGGTAGTGAGTATCCTAAAGCAGTTCTCATCTCCTTGCCTGGGTTGTCTTTTATTAAACTGAAGTGTGAAGCTTTAAATGCTGAATAGTATGTCTTAATTTAAAAAAAAAAATAATCCTGAGATGAAATTGCTGAGGAATGTGAAGGACAGCAAGAAATACTTCTGCAGGTATTGCAAGAAGAGGAAGATTAAGAAGAATGTGAGCCTGCTACTGGATTAGACAGGGGACTTTGTGACTGGGGAAGGCAGGAGGAATCAATGATTTCTCTGATGCTGTTTTAAATATTGGGGAATTAGGCCTTCCCAAAGAAGGGGTTTGGACTATGTGGCCTACAGAGGTCCCTTTTGGCCTTAACAATTCTATGATAGCACATCTCTTTATTTGTTGTGCATTGATCTCTGTTCCTTTTGTCTTCTTGTTACTTTAAATATTTTCTTTCATCTGAGGGAATGCTGTTTTCCCTGCCTTGCCAGTTATAACAAAAATAAACTGTCTTCATTTGCTTTTGCTTTCTCCATCAAAGGTACCCAGTCATTCTGTCAATTGAAGAGCACTGCAGCGTGGAGCAGCAGCGACACATGGCCAAAGTGTTCAAGGAGGTGTTTGGTGATCAGCTTTTAACGAAGCCTATTGAAGCCAGTGCAGATCAGCTACCATCACCAACCCAGCTGAAAGAAAAAATCATCATCAAGGTAGGCTTGCTTTGTGTGCTTGTACATAGAATAGGAAAAGAAGAGCAGGAAATACTACCTCTGGCTTCACAGTTTAGCTGTTAGTTTCTGTTGAGAGACAAGAAACCCCATGCTTGACCTATGTACTAGTAACATTTAGCAGTGTTATATGGAGGTCTGTAAAGCTACATATTAAAGTGCTTGATATTGTTTCTTCTTGCAATAAGTGTTGCTAGTTCAAGTGCCAGATCAAACGTGAGCTCTTTTCTGAAGGTCTTCCAGCTCCTGAAATGTCACTGCTGAATTTTGGCAAAGGTACAGTGCTGCAGATGCTTGTCATAGATTTATTAAACAACGTGGCATATTTAAAAATTATAGAAGTACATTCAGAGAATCGTACAATGCATTACTCAGTACTGTTGTGCAACAACATGAGGAAGATAACCAAAAGAAGGCTTCTCAGATTGAAACTGCAGCAGAACTTTTCAAATAGCAAAATAAGGTTGAAAATCTGAGGGTTGCTCACGATCTCTTTAGTAAAATAATAACTACTTTTGTCCATGCTTTTCCAGCTCTTGTAACAGTACTGTACCCTATGCATTAACCTTCTGAACAGGAGGGTTGAGGGTAGATAGATATAAGCGTACAGCTCTTGAGTGTAGGACTGGAAATAATAGTGCCCCACTATAAGGTGCAGAAGTTGTGTGCTTTTTCTTCCTGTCAAAGTGTTGTTACCTTGCAGAACATAGAGGGGAGCTGCACAGGCACATGAATAACAACATGACAGATCTGATTTAAAGGGAATTATGTCTATTAATACAATTAATTATAATATTTATTTATTATGTTTAATTAATTTTAAATTACTGTAATTAAATAGGGGAATGATAAATAATTTTCCCATCCCTGGAAGTGTCCAAGGTCAGGTTGGATGGGACTTTGGGCAACTCGGGCTAGTGAAGGGTGTCCCTGCCCACGGCAGGGGGTTGGAACGAGATTGTCCCTTCCAACCCAAACCAGTCTGTGGTTCTATAATTCAGTGATATGCCAAACTCTTGTGAGTCTGCACAAGAGAACATCCATATCACTCTGTCCTGTGTACATGAACACTAAGGAGTCTTTAAATAGATTAGCACCTGCCAGTGAGCTAGTTCTGTTATTTGGCTTTTGTTTGGAAAATGTTGTCAGTAAGCAGTCAGAGCAACTCCTACTTTGGAGGCCTGTGGCATTTTTCAGAGAAGCCTGTCAAACTGAAATCTACCTACAGTAGTCTGTGAAAAACCATTAGATGTGATACAATCCCATCATTAACCGCAGTGAAGTATTTGATGTTACCCTTAGCCCCTTGAGCCACTGTTTTTTGTGAACGCTCTCAAGAAAGTAGAACTTATCCCCTCATTTTATAAAATGTTTCCCTTTTGCTCATTTTTCTTGTAGAAGAGTCAATTCCCCATTCTTTTTAATTCCTTATATTTTTGGTTTGGTTTGGTTTTTTGTTCCTGATGTCCTGTTCTCTGCATAGGTATTCTTCTTTTATCCTTATTTCTTCATATGTATCACTTCATGTTTTCTGTTCTTTAAAGAATGGTGAGGTCTTATCAATCCAGTTGTTTCTTCATTGCTT
Source organism: Porphyrio hochstetteri (assembly GCA_020800305.1). Classification (NCBI taxonomy): domain Eukaryota; kingdom Metazoa; phylum Chordata; class Aves; order Gruiformes; family Rallidae; genus Porphyrio; species Porphyrio hochstetteri. The sequence goes on along the minus strand of CM036918.1, from coordinate 7,721,478 downwards.
GAATTATAACTCCAGTAAATTTTATTATGAGATTTAAATTTTAAAGGAAGAAATTCCAGCCCTGTTACATAAAGCCTTGTGGAACATCTGCTGTTATGGTAATGACAGAAGAAAGCTGTGCAATGGAGGGGAATTCTTCAGTAGTACTGAGTATGCTGAAATATTATGACTGCTTTTATATGATTCTATGTTTGTGTATGAATGTGGTGGGGGTTTTTTTTTATTTATTTTAAGCACAAAAAGCTGGGGCCAAAGGGAGACATTGATGTGAACTTGGAAGACAAGAAAGAAGAAAAAAAGCAGCAAGGAGAACTTTACATGTGGGACACAATAGAACAGGTATCATTTATGTGTTATTTGCTACAGTTTGGTCCTAGGTTGTGTAATGCTGAAAATTTACAGGACTTTCTCAGTATTTGTGAAACTAATATTGTCAGTTGAACAGTGAATGAAGAGAAGAAGGTATTTTGTTTATTGTTACACCTTGTTTTGAAATTGTGGTTAGTGGATTTCCCTCTGTCTCACTAATGATTTTCCTATCTCTCAACTTGTAGAAATGGACTCGGCACTACTGTGCTATTGCTGATGAAAAGCTTTCATTCAGTGATGATATAGAACAGAATGCTGATGAAGATTCATCAAAGGTGATGGATATATTTGTTTGTTTGAGTGTGTTCTTTTTATCCTCTCAGATTATTTCAGAATCTACAGATATGTATTTTTTTATGCTCGTGTTGAAATTGTTGAGGATCCATGTCAGATAACAAATGTGGAGATAAAAACTTTTAAAAAGGATCTTTGCTAAGGTACTCCAGTTAACCCCATTTTTATGAAAATAATGTTTTCCCTTAGCTAGTTAAAGACTTGCAAAGAGGAGTACAAAGACAGTGAAATAGAATTTTTGTCCTTAAATGCTAATGCACTGACAATCAAATCTTTATGTGCCTTTGGCTAAGTAGCATTGCTGTTCTCAAGCTAGACAGTATGACAGAGCAAGGTTTGTTGTGTTAGTAATACCCAGTGCCTGCTGCTCATTTCACGTTTGCAAAGTGTTTCTCACAGATGAGCATGTGTTACTTGGCTGTTGTGCACAGTAAAGCAGGAACGTGCAGCTCGATAAGGGTTGCAATAGTGGTGATGTTCAGCATGGTTTCTTTTTTCTGACCTTTTGTGTTTCCATGCATGCTCTTTTGTTGCTAACATGCGTGGCCATGGTTCAGAGATCGCTTTGCACAGGCAGAACGTTTTACCCATTCACCTAGATGACAATGTCAGTAAAATTATGTGTAAGGAAGAACATGGATGAATCCTGGAAAAAGCTGATTAGTAACTCTGAATTAGCAGTAGGGTGTTTTGCCTTGAGAATGTAAATCTGTGATTGCATTGCTGCATTGTTGCACTTTCTGCTGGGTACATATTTGTATAAGGCTGAAGCTGATCACTGCTCCAAAGAAACGGCTTGACGGGGGAGGAGCATCAAGGGTGACTATAAAGGTGACTGGCTTATTTGTAGAAGGAGAGTTCAGGGATATGAAGAGCTGAAATAATGAAATAGTGTATCAGTAACAAGTGCTTTGTTTCAAAATCATAAAAGTAGAAGTGTATTATTCTTGTTTTCTGGTCTAGGAGGTGAAACGTACTGAACTGCACTTAAAAGAGAAATGGTTCCATGGGAAAATGAAAGAGGGGAGAACAACTGCTGAGAGACTGCTCCAGGAATATTGTGCTGAAATGGGTGGCAAGGATGGGACATTCCTAGTTAGAGAAAGTGAGGCTTTCCCTGATGATTGCACCTTGTCATTCTGGTATGGTGATTGTCATAAAAATTTTTTGTGGGTTTTCTTTGTTTTATGGCATTGCATAAAAACATGTGTATTTTTCAAGTATGCACTTAGCTGAGAGGAGATAAGAATAAGGGGTTGCCATAAGCACTGGAATGCTGTTGATGGGATCGTGAAAGACCACTTGCTAAATTAAACTTCAGTGTAGCATAGTGCATTTTGTCAGGATTTGTTATTTCCTCAGTGAGCAGGCCAAAATTTGATCCTGAAACTTAAAGATAAATTACTGGTTTCCACACTGAAAAGGTAGTCTCATGAGTGCACCCTTATTAGCAGAGATTGATCTTTTGAATGAAAGGATCCTCTAGAGGGCAAATAATAAGGAATTTTCATGGTTAGGTTGGGTTTTCTTTTTGGTAGTCTGTTTTGTTTTCTTTTCTTCAGTTTGGGACATTATGAGGAATAGTGTATCACGTGTATTTCTGACCCAGAGAGCTGTCAGAGCAAATTTTGCAGGGAGATAGTGTATGCCAGATTTTAAAATATTGTGGGTTGAAAATTATTATTTTTGGACTTACAATCTTAAATATCAGTTTTTTTGTCGCTGTTCTTACTTTGGGTGTTTTAAGAGATGACACAGATTTCTTGTCCCTTAGCAAGCTCGCCAAGTAGTTAACCAGGAACAGGTCAGGAAATGCTTCAGAAGGAGAAAGCCTGCTATAAACTCTTTCTTTTCCTTATGTCCCTCTTAATTTCTTCAGGAGGTCAGGTAGAGTCCAGCACTGCCGGATCCGTTCTTCAAGTGATGGAGACACTGTGAAATACTACCTGACAGATAACCTCACTTTTGATAGCATCTATGATCTCATTCAACACTACAAGGAGGCCCACTTGCGATGTGCTGAATTTGAGCTGCGCCTGACTGATGCTGTGCCTAATCCTAGCCCACATGAGACTAAAGAGTATGTACAGCAGAAGGCAAGCACAAGGGTTGTTATGTCAGTGTCCTTTCTGTTGGTTTAAGATGGACTTGGATTTTTGCATAGGAAATCCACTGGATTCAGGAGCGTGTCTGAATGTTGCTTATCCACAGACATCATAGGAATAGGCTTTCCTGAAAGATGCTGATTAAGATCATTGACTTTCCGAGAACCTGGTACAACAGAGAGCAGGACTGTGAATGCAGTGTACTAACAGCAACTAGGAAAATTGCTGAGAACTGTCATGCTGTGGAAGCATGCCAGTTCCTTCTCTCTCTGCTCAGTGTTATACAACACCCAGTGGGTTGGATTACATATTTAATAGTTGGCTGTGGTCTGGCAACTAAGTGGTTATGTTCTGTGCTTTCTGGAAACTCTGATACCAGAGCAGTGAGCCAGAACAGTTTTCCTAATCCCACCCTTCACCTCACCCTTGTCAGAGCTGGTTAGGCTGACTACGCCACATGCTGATAGGAAGAAGCACAGGCTGGTGTTTATTTCCAGCTGGTGTTAGTTTGATGGAGATCCTGAGCAGAGCTTGCTCATGTTTGCTGGCAGAACACTGTAATTTTTGCCCTTTGTTCTGTTTTCTTTACAGCGAGAAAAAGTAAATATCCTCTACATGTGAGATATTGATCTGTGACTAAAACCTCTTTCCCCAGCTCCCTGGGGATCTGGGAGTCACTGACCACCCATAGATAACTTTGGAAGCCAGTGAGAGGGGAAGGTAGAGTTTAAGGTTTAAGCTTTTCTGTCTTTCTGTATAAGGTGGAGATGTACTGCCAGTATAAGGTGTGGCCTCTTGCTTTACTGAATACATTAGATCCAAGAGGTCTGTCCTTCCAACAAAAGAGAAGATGAAGTTCTCAATAAAAGACTTCAAATGCTTGGTGTTTTATTTTTGTCTGTCTTTGGTCTATTCCTTAAATCAGCTGTGTCAAAACAGGATGAACTACTGAAAACTGAATGGCAGACTAAAAGCCCGATACAGTGTCTTTGTTTCAGGAAGAAATGCAGCTTTATATTTTATCATTTCAGACAGACAAGGTGTTCTCACATGTGCTTGATGCTTTCATCCAAAATAAGATGCTGTGTTACAATGTTTTGTAATAAGCTGCTGTCATAGGTGGCAGGATTGGAAAAAATCTTATGCATAATTTTTCTTATAATGTTTGAAACTCTACTGTTAATAGCGCTGCCTGTTTTCTTACTGAAAGACATATGGCAAGCTTTGTGATGCTTTGTCTGTTTTGATTTCTAACTGTTGTAGTTGGTACTATAGCAACTTGAGTCGGGGAGAGGCAGAAGACATGCTGATGAGAATTCCTCGAGATGGAGCCTTTCTGATTAGAAAGAGAGATGAGCCTGATTCATTTGCAATGACTTTCAGGTAAGAAAAGACAGCTATGACTACGTTACCTAGTAGCCCAAAAATTTTCTGTTTTTTGTTGTTTAAAAATACTGTGGTCTTTTTAGAGTCATAAAATTCTTGCTTTCATACTTTGAGTAATTAGCATGGTTGGCTTCTACAGCGCATTCATGTACAAGAGTGTCTACAAGAGTTGACTGGAATAAACCTTTATGGTTTTATAAATAATATTTGGGCACCAACTGTCCCTTTCTTCCCATACAGAACTAGACATGGCCCTTCTTCACTTCCTTGATACTCCTTACTACAGGGTGTTATTTTTCAGTTTTCTTTGGTGCTGGTTCAGCAGTGTTTCTAGGTCCTTATCCCCTGGAAATCCTGCCCTGTTGAATAACTGGCCAGGAATGAAATGTCAAAATGAAATTGTTGGCTTTTCTTGCCAGGGAAAATATTTTTGAAACTGTGGTTCTTAAAACTTTAATAAAATGAGTAGAGTTCTGGTGTTCTCCGTTGTGGCTTCAAATCAAATTCCATTTATTTGGAAATGTGTATTTCTGCAACATATAAAATTGCTTTGGAAAAACAAATGCTTGTTTTCCTCTTATTTACATGCCTTACTGCATATTGAGGATGTCCAGAATTCCCCAGTTCCCCGTGTACTTTGGTATTAGGCTTTCTGCTGCTACCAAGGTGGATATTGAAGTCACTTGAGCAGTAAAACCTTTTCATAGTGGGGAAAACAAGGACCAAAACTTCAGCAGCTTGAAAAAGGATGCAGGGGTCTTCTGTGGGTGGGATGGTTTTACTGTTATCAGTGCAAGCACAAATCTTGTGTTCAAGCACAAGAAATATTTTTTTTCTTTCAGAATTTTGTCCTGTATTTATGGAAGTGAGTACAGGGAAGAGACAGCTACTCATTTTGAGGGGAGTGTGTCTATTGCTTAGGGACAGCGTCAGATCATCATCCACGGATTCCAGAGGGACTCTCAGTCTGATCAGAAACATTTGTGTTAGCATGAGGAAGACAGAATACCTATCTGTAGAGGAAAAAAAAATAGGGAAATTTAATCTAAGTGAAAACATGAATTTATCCCAAGGCTCTGTAGGCTGCAGAAAGGTGAGAATGCCTTGTTGTGAATTTAATCAGGCAACTGGAATTCAATCTGAATGGAAGAGACTTTGGAAGAGGGAGAGATTATTTCACAGGATTAAGATGCACAGAGCAGCTTTGGTCCAGCACTGGTGCTCTTGCTGCAAGTACCAATGCCTTTTACAGCACCTCCACTTGTTTCACAGGGCGGAGGGGAAGGTGAAGCACTTCCGAATTCAGCAAGAAGGTCGTCATTTTGTGCTTGGAACCTCAGCCTATTTTGAGAGTTTAGTGGAGCTGGTGACATACTATGAGAAGCATCCTCTGTACAGGAAAATGAAGTTGCGTTACCCGGTGACTGAGGAGCTGCTGGAGCGCTACAGTGTGGTAAGTGATGGTCTTCATACAAGTGCCAGTTGCTGCAGCACATGGAGTCCCAGATCTAGACCTGGGCCTGCTGGGTTTGGTTCTGGCAGTGCTAGATGACTTTAGGGGAGGTTAAGCAGGCAGTTTTCTTACTACAGAACTGAGATGGTTATACTTACTTCCCTCCGAAAGTTTTTGAGATATTAAAGAATAGAGCTTTACCTTCAGTTACAGGTCAACCTTTGCCTTCCTCATGATGTAGTTAGAAAAGCTGCTCTGTGAAATAGGGGATCATTGCTCTGCTAAACTGAGGTTTTGATAATAGCCTTACCTGCAGTTGACCCTCTTTTTTGTTGCTGGAGTGGGCAGAGATCTTAAAATGGCCATGCAGATACCAACTGCTAAGCATTTCAGAAAAAAATAAATACTCTGCTATGCTTCTTGCTCTGGATGTGCAGTGGCATTTGCTGCATCACACTGGAGCCATCTCAGGAATGGGGTCTGACTGCTTTCTGTGTTAAAAGTGAGAGAGGTTTCTCTGAAGGCTCACTCAGATAAGGATGAAGAAATCTACCCAAGAGATACTTGTCTCTGTCCGTTGACTAAAGCAGGAGCCTAGATAATTAGCTTAGGATAGGGGACTGCTTTCTTGATGGATGTGTTTCATAACGAGAGCGTTTTGTGGAGCTAACTGGCTTTTGAAAAGCCTGAGATGCTGTCTTCTGTTTTCAAATACATGTCTGTTAGAAGCTGCATGAAAAACATGTCTGGCATGTTTGAGGAAATCAAAGTCTGGGTTTTTTTGCTTCTTCTGGTGAGGCTAAAAGGGACTAAAAAGTTTTTAGACCTCGGGTTTTTTGATAATGTTGCCTGTAGCTAAGGTTCTGTACCCTAGGATTGTGTCCAAATGGGAACACAAGGAGGGAACAAAATGAAAAATATGACTACGTACATTGTTTCAGAATTTTTATCTAATAGTGAAACCAATACTGGAACTGAGGGGCTGTAACATAGAAATCCTAAATGTAGGTAGTGTCTTCCCTGGTTGTATGTGAAGGGGTGCTTGCACTCTCAAAGCTATTTGACTGATTAAGAGAGAGCTTTGTGAGATATTGCTGTTTCATTGTGTTTTACTGCTCAATAAACTGAGGCATAGGCAGGTTAAGTAACAAATTCACTCTCAACTATGTTACACTGACTTCTGTAGTTGAACATGGGTGTCTGGCTTCCCTCCTCTTCTGTCTGCCTGGGTATTGTCAAAAAGGTGGTTTCGGCAATGAATGTTCTATTAAGTACTCTTCCAATTTTTTATTCCTATACCTTAATTTTTTCCCTTCTTTCTGTTTTTAGGAAAAAGATATTAACTCCCTCTACGATGTCAAGATGTATGTGGAACCCAGTGAAATCACCCCTACAGTGGTATGCTTACAGAGAGATACTCACACTTACTGTAGGCTTCTGAAAATTGAGACTTGTTGATTTCCTGTTAGCAGTAATGAAAATGATAATTGAATGTGATGGGCTGCTTGATTTATTAGGGACTGGGCAGCAGAAATTTAAAGGGTGTGACTTTTTTCTAGCATCTCTTTAAAATTTCTACCCACATGTTTTCTTGTGTGCAAATACTGTGTCACTTGATCCATAGTGGGAATTTGGGCACTTTTTGCTATTGAGTCTGTGGAGGCAATTTGATTTGCCATGGATGCTTATGCAGGTAGGCCTCCAAATTAAATAACCTGTGAGAAGATTCAATTTGAGAAGGCCAAATCTTCATGGAAAGAAGTATAACATGTAAACTCCATGTGTGTCTGTGTATTCATGAGCACTGTTGTTCGTATGTGCACAAACTTACTGCAGTTCCACTAGCAAACATGGCCTGCATGTGCAACTAGCTGCAGAATTTATTTACGTGCTTTCTATATAGAAAAGTGTCTTTGGTTTATTAATGAGTTACTAGAGTTTGTGTTCTTTTAAGAGATATATATATATATATAAAAAAACATCTACTTACCTCTAATTCTTGTTATGGCCTACACTTGTAAATTCTCAGAAAAGCTCACCTTCTTGTCAATTTTGTGGCTATAATTCTTTTTAGTCTTTTTAGCCAATTGCTGCTGAAGAACTTGCGTAGTAGTAAATTCAAGATACAGAAATGCTTGCCCTGATAAAGCTGTTTGTCTTCATAAAGGAAATGTAACTAGCAGGATGGCTAATAGTTTTCAAGTGGAGGCTTTGTAGACATTTAAGCCTACAAACTCCCAACTGTGTGTGAATACATGTACTGAAGACAGAGGGTTGCAGAGGATTGCTAGTTCGCTGAGTGGTTTGCCTTTTTATTTTCCCTACAGTAATTACGTGTCAGCACCCAAAAAAACCTTTTTTTTTTTTTTTTTCTTCTTTCTAAGCTAATACTTGAAGAGTAGCAGTTGAGTAGCATCACTTGCTTCCACCAATAGATGTCAGTCTGGAACTTTAGTATTATGCTTTCTAAGCTTCGTAACAAAAAAGGGATCCTATCCCCCCCTTTTTTTTTTTAAGATTGCATTATTGATCATTTTATGACCTGTCCCCCTAGATGACCCCTTTGCTCTGTTTCTCTTAAAGCCTCAGAGAACAGTGAAAGCCTTGTATGACTACAGAGCCAAAAGAAGTGATGAATTGAGCTTCTCTCGAGGAGCTTTAATTCATAATGTCACAAAGGAAACTGGAGGCTGGTAAGGACAAAGATTCCTCATAGGAGAACTTCTGGTGACTTACTAGATGGAGGAAAAAATTGAGCTTTGGGAAGTAGTTTTTAAAAACTTTGCCTATTGTCTGATCGCTTCTTATTAACTGTGGCCTTATAAATCTTAGTGCCAGTGTATTTAAAAAAAAACCACCACCAAAACCCTGACATCCTCAAGTCTTCTTTCATGTCTTTTCCATTTTTCTATCCTACAGCAATATCCTCATCCAGCAGAACCTCCATAGCCCAGTGTATCCAGTATTTTTCCTTTATTATACTCATTCTTCCTGAACTGTTGTGAATTCTGGGAAGTCATGTATCTGTTACCATTGCTGTCATTTCTCTGTTTCTTTCCTTGCTTTGTTACTTATAACTTAGGAATCAGACCCACCTTTTAGTTATCTGTACGCTGTTCTTTCAGAAGAGGTTTTCTTTCTTAGCTGGCTCGTAAATTGCTTGGAAAGCTTGGGAATCTGATGTTTCCCTTTAGTTTCTTCAGGGTAATCAACCACATAATAGTATTTTTAATACTGGAGGGGGAAAAAGCCTCTTAAGTCATTAACTGCAGTTTACAGTAACTGTAATCCCTCTGAAATCATCTGATACTACAGTTAATGATCACTTTGTTAGAGTTTTTAGCTACTTCATCGCTTATATTTTGATGATAGCCAGCTAGGCAAGCTACTATGGGGTATTAATGACCAATTTCTTGAGAATTACTGCTTTATTAATGGCCTATTGAAGCTCATTTTATGTATATGTGTATATATATACATGCACACACGCACTTTTCCTTTTTAAATTCAGGTGGAAAGGGGATTATGGAGAAAAAGTCCAGCACTATTTTCCATCTAATTATGTTGAAGACCTGTCATCTGATAACTCTGTTGAGCTTGAAAGCCAGGTGAGGGTTAAGATTTGTCCACCCTGTTTCCCTAGAAGATGATACCTACTGGAAGTTTGGTTTATAGAACTAGGACTCTGCATGTTCTGTTTGAGAGAACACAGAACAGAGCAATCAATGCATTCTTCAGTGTTCTCTGTTGCTGAATGTTTCTGTCAGGACATCCCTCAGAGAAAGCTCCTTAAGGAGATAGCTGATTTGGTGGGGGTTTAGCAGATCTTAATGATTTCCTGCTAATGAAAATCTTACCAGGTGAGATTTTTCAGATAGTTTGACTAAACAGTAATGGACCTGAAACTTTTTAACTAGTTTGCCTGCAGCATTACTGCCTTAATATTTGCAAATAAGAAAACTATGAATAAGAAGCTGTGCTCCTCTTTTTGACTATTGCCACTACAGAAGATTCTCATGTGTTTCTCAAAATAAGAAATTCTTGATATGAAAACAGGCGTTTAATATTATAGTGGGCATGCTTTCAGTGAAACTGAGATTAGATTTAGTAGTGTGTGTGTGTGTATTATTTGCTAGTGTCCTTTGCATATTCCCTCAAGAGAAGATTTAGGGTCAGATTTAACTCATGTTTTTCAGATTATTGAGGACAATCCCTTGGGCTGTCTGTGTCGTGGCATACTGGTACTCAATACGTACAACGTTGGTATGTATTTTCTGGTGCTTACATGTGGACTCTTGAGCTTTCTATGTTGAATAGAACTTTAATGTTTTTTTAAAAGAAAAAAAATGCCAACACCTCTGTGTATTAATATAGCTACTACAATTAATATGATGAAACTGTGTTGTATTAACTATGGCAATAAATTACCAATGACAGCTTAGTAGAACTGTTAGATTTTACTACAAATTTCTTGCTACTGTGTTGCAATGACAGTTTAGTAGAACTGTTAGATTTTACTACAAGTTTCTTGCTACTGTGTTGCCTAACAGTGAAAATGCCACAAGGAAAACACAGAAAGCCTTTTGTCTTCATTCTGGAACCTAAGAATCCAGAAGATCCATGTGTTGAGTTTGCCACTGATAAAGTAGAAGAACTCTTTGAATGGTACCAAAGTATCCGTGAAATCACTTGGAAAACTACAGAAGAGGTATTAATAAAAATCTCTCTGCTGTTGGTTTTTATAATGTACTGCTACATATTTACAATAGGATTTGTATTTACACTGCTAAACCTTGCTAACACCTGGTCCTTCAATCTCTGGCATATTGTTGTTTGTCTGTTCATATATTGATGCTGTGAATCTTGTTCCCTAAACTCTTTTGGGAATGCTATGTAAATCAGCATTTTGTGTAAATTTATGTTAACAGGAGTTTTTCAGCAGAGTACTGTCTGTGTTGCACCTTACACCTCAGTGGAAAAGTGTGCTTAGTAGTACAAAGTAGATACTATTGCAATTTTACATCTGGTTACACTGGTTTTAGCTTAGTGTTAAGCAGAAGAAACTCAAGATACCAGACTGTTCTGTTCAGAGTTGGGAATCCAGCAGTAAGAATGTGTGAAATCTGAGTTGCCTTTGCCTAAACTGTTCTGAATCCTGTTTACTAACTCTGCGTTCCAGTGAATGCCATGGCACTGATAGGGAATTGTTTGGCTGATACTATATTTATTTGTGTTTAATAGACACAATCTGGATTTGCCAGGTCTTCAATTGTAGTATTTCCAAATCCTTGCTTGAAGATTAAAGGATTCTGCCTAAGTTTAGCTTTTATGTCCCTCTATGAGTCCTGCCACTTAGACTTGCTTTTCCTGTTCTGATGTATTAATTTACCTCCTTTTATCTAGAAATACTCTTCTAGTATTTAAGAAATCTTTGACATGACCAAAACCCCCTTACAATGACTACACTTAAGTATACTCTTTCCTTTGTTACTTTTATCCACTTTTTATTGGTAAGTGGGTGATCAGAGTGATGGAAAATGTGTTTCAGTATCATGTTGGCTCATGCTGTTTATCTGTCATCTGGAGTGGTCGTGCTCTGAGGGTCATCGTAATCCTATTTATAGCAGGCAAGTTGGTGTCTCAAGAAGAGGACTGCAGATTCAGGAAGGGAAGAAGCAACAGGAGCTGTTGACCTGTTGTTGGGGGAGGAGAGATACGGTTCTTGTGCCAGGCTTTAATTTAGAAATAAAAATGAGAAAAAGAGAAGCATGACCTAGAAGAAGTGCCTCTAAATGGAATGTTTTTTATGGTACATCAATGGCTCTTCAGGAGCTTGGCAGCTTTTTCTCCCTCTGTACAGTTAGAGAAGTATTAAACAGTCTGTGTTCAAAGATGCTTTAACACTCATTTCTGTCAATCAGGAGGCTTTTCTCACAGTGTGGCCTCTAGAAAGTTCACATGATAGACTGCTGCACGGGGAAGGGAAAAAGATGAGGAAAGGCCCTTTTTAGCCAGTACAGTTTAGAAGCTGAATTTTGGGGAAGGAAGAATCACAGTGAGTCAACACTATGCTGCAGTATGATACAGGTGTTTTAGGAGTTTATTTTTGGGCTGCATCTATTGTATGCCAAACCAAAATCTAAGCTTCACATATCTGGTAATCTGTGTTTAATATGGACACTTGCCACACTCCTAGGAACAGCTGTTCATTGCTAGCTCTCCTGCTTGGTTATCACTAGAGGGCTATATCTAAACATGAGCTCATGGCATCTAAAAGTGTCCCTTTGCTATTTGGAGCTCTGATTACTGTTGAGCAATGTCTGGGAAACTGTGGTGGATCACTAAGTAAGGTGAGGTTTGTACAGCTTTTTCCCAAGGCTATTTCCAAGTCTAAATGCTTCTCTTTGACTTCAGCGTATAATCTCTGATGCAGTGAAATGTTCTGGAAACCCACAGCTCCCTAGCTCTGATTTTCATTCCTCTTCAGTTTGTCTTGTTGAGGGAATTCTTTTGGAAGACTTCCTAATTGCTGCTGCTTCATAACCTCTTGTACCAAAGCTAATCGCTGTTCAGCATGGGGCTCTTCTAACATGTTTTATCCTGTAATTGCTCCTTATGTCTGAAAAGCCTCCGGCCCAAATGTCTCCACTCAGGACAAGTCTTGCTGATTTCAGTAGTTCTCAGTTTGGTTGCAGGGACCGTTATGCAGCTTCCACAGAGCAGGTGCTTGCAAACATGGAAGTAGATAGTAAGTTTATTACTAAGGATGCTTATGTGATTGCATATAGCTTTCCATACGTAACATTCATGATTTGGTGCACAAATCGAAAACTACAGGGATGATGCTTTTAGGGTTTGAATTTAGCTGTTTGGGAGTTACTAATAATACATAATTGCTGCTAAGGATTTTAAATAAATAGAGGGACACTTTACTACCCCTTGCATTTTTTCCACATGTTTGCATTTATATGAGGTATAGTTGAGAATGTAACTAAAATCGAGCAGAGCCACATTAAAATAAAAAACAAAAATTGCTGGGATTCTGAGTAGGACTGATCAAGGAAGCACTGAAACACATGCTTAAAAACACCCAACACAACAAACCCCTCAAAAAATGCAATCCCAACTAAAACCCAAACCCACTTAATTATTCTGTTATCTGAATTGGGTCTCAAAATGTGTTACATCTATGCAGGTGTTGGAAGTATCAGATAGGAATGTAGGCAACACAGATGCATTGACTTTGTCATTTCATTAGAGTATACCCTGGAGTTACTGTGCCATAATACTCAGTGTATCTGTAATCTAAAACTTTGTTAACATTTTACAGGAGAACAGGAGAAAGTATTGGGAAAAGAATCAATTGATTGCTATTGAATTATCTGATCTGGTAATCTACTGCAAGCCAACAAGCAAAACCAAGGATAATTTAGGTATTTCCTGTAACATTACATCTGAATTTTACCCTTTCTACTTACTTTACAGATATTAGTTGAAATTTTAGAACTGAAGATAAAATCTAGTCTTTCTCTACTTGAAAACAAAGTTCTGCCTCACCCATGCAGTTTTCAGTGGCACTTTGAATTGTGTGCTAGGAAACTTGATGCTATTCAACTGTCACACAAACCTGTCACAAATTTCTAACTAGTTAACTGGAGACACCCTCTTGTAGGTGTCTTTCATGGGGAAGCTCACTAGTTATGTGTCAGTTGACTTTTCTGAGATTAAAACTCTGGCTAACATTTGTCATTTGTTTGTAAAAAAAAAAACCCCTGCAAAGTGCATTTGCTGTTCATGATATAATTTTACTGTAAGAACCTGTTAGCCATTTACGTAAGCTATTGGAGTGGTGTATGGTTCCATAATACAAATGAGAGCTGGGGGTCTGCATAAGTGTAGAATCTGACACTGAAAGACGTAGTTCTTATTCCAATTTGTTGTCATTGTTGGAGAAGCCAGCAAATGTGCCTTTTTTCTAGAAGTTTCCTAGCAAACGTTTTTAATAAGCTGTCAGTGTGGTTAAGATGTTATAATTATAGTCATTGTTTGAGGCATTGGCTAACCCTGGCTCACCCTTTCTTCTCCCCATTTAAACCCAGGAAAAGATGTCTCATTTAAATATGTGTTATAGTGGTCAGAAGTACATTATTAGCAATGATGAGATGAGAACATGACCATGGACTCTTATCTGCCCTGCTGCAAAGCATGTGGCAAGCAGGCAATTTTAACTTTCAGACTTGATGCTCAACCAATTTGCTGTGTCTGCATGAAAACTGTGCCAATTATTGCATTATAGGACAAAGAAAAACAAAGTGAAACAAAGCATTAGTAGAAATGCCTTATAAATGTCGACTCCTTTCTTCCTTTAGTAACCATTTTTTTTTCCTCCCTATCCTGTGTAGAAAATCCTGATTTCAAAGAAATCCGTTCTTTTGTGGAAACCAAGGCAGAGAGCATTGTTAAGCAAAAGCCAGTTGAATTGTTGAAATACAACCTGAAGGGACTGACACGTGTTTATCCTAAAGGACAGAGGGTGGACTCCTCCAACTATGACCCATTTCGCCTCTGGCTTTGTGGTTCCCAGATGGTGGCTCTTAACTTTCAAACTCCAGGTAATATTCTCTTTGAAGGATCTAAGCTACCTTCCTTTTCACCATAAACAAGCCCCTTTCTGTCCCCTCTGACATTGTAGTCACCTATTTATTTGTACTCCCAGCAAAAAGGGATGTGCAAGAACTAAAGTTGGGTTTTGAATGTGTGGATCACCTGATAGAACTGGTCTCCAAAAATCAGTCTCTGAAAGCCCTGTCTTTGAGCATAACTAACCCCAAACTCTAAAAGGTTTATTTCACCTTGATCTCTGCTGAGCAAGCAGAGATACTGACAGTGAGTTTCAGGTGAATGAGGGAAGGCTTGTGCTCCACTTTCTGGTAAGGGCCAGCTAATTTATGACACACTAATAGGACACTAACTGTAAATGGAGATGTGTTTATCTGGATTAAAATTGGTGAGAAATGGCCTTTTAGTTACTGAAAGGAACTGTGTCTTCCAACTTTCCAGCTCTTTCTGATAAAGTGGTGACCAGAAAGAATTACAAAGAGGAGCCATTAGTCTGGTACTTCCTTAGCTTTATTCAAATGGGGATCTTCTGTTATGACTGTTTAACTCTCTCCCTAGATAAATACATGCAATTGAACCATGCCTTGTTTTCACTTAATGGACGCACTGGCTATGTTCTGCAGCCAGAAAGCATGCGAAATGAAGAATATGACCCAATGCCAAATGACTCGAAGAGGAAATTGCAGATGATTATGACAGTGAGGGTAAATCTCTTTTGTAAATTATGTTTTTTACAAGCCATAAATATCTATAAAACTAAAAATAAAGCTATTATGTCTCAGAGCAAGATCTGACAGATTGTCAAAGTACTGTTTTTAAATGTCAGTGTGTTTGAGAATAAAACTAATTCCACTGGTTCCTGAAAAGAAATATATATCTTTTTCATGCTAATGAAGCACGTGCTATAGGACTGAAAACACAATCCTGGCATAATTTTATATAATTGCTAATAAAAATTCCAAATGTACTAACTTGCATTTCCCATCTGATGGCTTCTCAATAGAAGGGTCCTATTGGAGTGGTTAAAAGCAAACTAACTATCTCAAAAATTTCCAGTTTGGAAGAAAGATACTTGTAAAGAAATATAGAAACTTAAGCAGAAAAAAAATAAGCTGATTCTCTCCCCCCCGCACCCCCATTACAGTTAGTACACTGTGACTTAATCATAATGTCATTCTCATTTTTCATGGAGAGATGGGTTTCTCATTTGAAATAATTTAAAATTATGCCATGTTTTCTTCTGTACCAAGCAGAAATTGAACTTGTTTCTCTTCTCAGTTGCTATACAGTAAAAAATGTCCTTTAAAACAATGTTTTCTGAGAAAGAAACACATTAACTGCTTTTCACTACAGTTTAGAGAGGAGGTAAAGAGAAGCTGTGAATGTCAAGCCAGGAACATCTTAAAATATATCCATAGTAAAGACTGAGGAAGGGTAACAAAACGTATGTTACAGGCCTGGTCTGGAATGGCATACTGTGTGTAATGAATGTCAGCTACAGTATCTTACAGTGGAATTCATTGGGTTACCCAAACAATGGAAGATGTTATTGGTGCCACAGGTAGTATGTTTAATGCATGCAAACATATCCAAGAGAGGGAGTGTGTATTCTTACATGTCCTTCTGGATTTCCCCCTGCCCCCTGTGGCACTGTAGGCTACCATCTGTACAGACATAATGGTGCCAAGTTTCTTTGGAGGTGGTTTATAACTTACAGTTGCTTTTGCAGGTTTTAGGTGCTCGTCATCTCCCTAAACCTGGTAGAAGCATTGCTTGTCCCTTTGTAGAGGTAGAAATTTGTGGGGCTGAATATGATAACAACAAATTCAAGACAACAGTTGTGAGTGAGTATCTGCCATTTTCTGTGTTGTAGAGATGTGGTTATGCTTCCAGTGCGCTTACATGAAGTGATTAGTGGATGGCCATGCAGTCACACGCTATCTCAGTGTTCTATAAATGACTGTATGTATTGGACCATTGTCCATTAGTCTTCTCAGTGTTTTTCATGCTTTGGCTGATATGGAGGGTGAGGCTTATGAATATGAGCAGTGAATTAGCTTTTTTAAACAAATACATGTCCAAGGAGGTTTTATATGTTTAAGTACGAATAATAGCTTTTCTTCATGGATTTCCATCCCCGCCAATTTTCCTTCTATGTCCCTCTGCAAATAAACAAACACAAACCTTCTGAAGCAAGGTTACAACAGGAGACAGATGGTAAATAGGATTTTTTGGCCTTTGTATTCCCAGAAAATGTCCTGGGATACATACCCATATGTGAATGAAGTGAAATTATTGCTTCATACTGCAAATGTTTCCTTTTTGTTACAGATGACAATGGCCTTAATCCAGTTTGGGCACCCTGTCCAGAGCAAGTGAAATTTGAAATTTATGATCCAAATCTAGCGTTCCTGCGCTTTGTTGTTTATGAGGAGGACATGTTTAGTGATCCCAATTTCTTAGCACATGCCACTTTTCCCATCAAAGGAATCAAATCAGGTAAGATCAGGGTGTTTGATAAGGAGCTAAGTCAGAAAGATGCTGTTCAGCATTGCTGTATTGTGACTTGTCTCTCAGTAGCAGCTATAGCATTCCAAAGGACAAGTGTTCGTTTTACCTGAGTTCCTTTAATCCATTGTTTATTATGATAGTGGGTGTGTAGTGTTTAAGTATTTAAAATAATCCTCTCACCCTCCTGAAATTCCTTTGTAAAAATTGAGATAGGAAAGCATTGTGTAGAATAGCTTGCACTCTCTTTACCATGTGTTCCATTTCAGCAGCATTGTGCTCTTGAGTAAAATCTGGGAAGATCCTCTTTCCATTTTGGTGTCAGTGCAATTATCTTAGATGTGGATGTATGTACAGTAAGTGTTTTGCTTTCCACTGCTTCTGGCTTTAGCTTTCAAGAGCATATGAAATTGTGTGTTTCTCAATTCTGCCTTTCTTGCCATTTGCTTCCCTGTAACTATCACAGCAAAGCCTGATCTCAGCAGGAGCATTTGAGCAGTGAAGGATCTGTTAGCCCCCAGGCCTGTATGCACCACTTTTGTAACTGCAGATAACCATTTGCCTTGACTCTAATTGTCCTTTTTTTATGTTTTCCCCCCTGCCCAGGTTTTAGATCAGTTCCTCTCAAGAACGGCTATAGTGAAGATATAGAGCTGGCCTCACTTCTGGTTCACTGTGAAATGCAACAAGTTCTGGTGAGAACTGCTGAGATTTTTGTGCACTTTGAATGTGTGTTACCATTTTTGGGGGGAAATCAGGAAATGAGAGGTTAGTTTTCTGGTTTGTATCTGATGTTCTGTTGTCAGGCATTTCTTCTGTAGGTACTGGGGAAGACCAATAACACAAATTACAGAATCACAGAATCACAGAATTATCAAGGTTGGAAAAGACCTAGAAGATCATCCAGTCCAACCATTCACCTATTACTACTAGCTCCCACTAAACCATATCCCTCAATACAACATCCAGTCTTTCCTTGAACACCCCCAGGGTTGGTGACTCCACCACCTCCCTGGGCAGTGCATTCCAGTGCCTGACTACCCTTTCTGAGAAGTAGTGCTTCCTAATGTCGAGCCTGAATCTCCCCTGGCGCAGCTTGCTACCATTCCCTCTAGTTCTGTCACTGCCTACACGGGAGAAGAGGCCGACCCCCAGCTCACTACAACCTCCCTTCAGGAAGTTATAGAGAGCTATAAGTTACTCTCCCTCTGGGTGGACACTTTACACGGTTGTTAAAAGAAATAATGCGCTAACAAAGCCTCATTACCTCCACTAGTTTTTGCCATAACAGCGTGGTCATTGTCTTTCCCTGTTAGCTGACTGATGCCATGCAAAACTAGCTAAACTCAGCTTTGACTTTGTAGAATAATCTTTTTAAGGTCCTACATAGAAATAATCACTTTGGAAGGAGAAGTTAGTAATTTCTCACAGTATTTCAGTAAAATAAATAGTCAGGTGAAAGACATATTCTGGTTACTACAGAAGTGTTAATCTGCTGCTTTTAAGCCTCTCTAAAACACATAATTGAGATACCAATAATGTTAAACATACAAGGGAAAAAATAACGCCTGGTTTCATGAGCAAGGATGCATCATTAAAGTCGTTGATCTGTGAGCAGCACTTGTTGGTGTTCCAAAAGTGCTGCTGTATATGTTCATTTGCAACAGGATTATACTCAGACTGTCTCTCATCTCAGTAATATTTTATGTAGTTAAGTACACTGACGTAGGTGCCATGTGATGAAAGTTTAAAGATGCTTCTGAGAAGTGGGTATGTCAAGGTGCTTTCCAGTACCCTTCAGATTCAGAAGAAAAAACAAAAGTTCAACTTCTTATTTGTAGTCTTTTACAACCATTCAGGCTTAGGCTGCAGTTTGCACCAGCGTACATTATTTTTCCTGATTAAACCACCAGCTTCTGCTAACTGTAAGTCATTATGTCTCTGGAGGTATTTGCACCTGCTGTTGCATACATTGAAATGGAAATTACTGAGTTCAGTCACATTCTTCTTCACAAAGGAGTGGCAGCCTTTTTCAAACACCTTAATTAAGGGTTTTACAAAGTCACCATATATGCAGGATGGAAAATGTGTGTAACGTCCATGTTTGGCCGTTGTGGTAGGATCATTCTGTTGACTGGCCAAGAGCCATGAGAGCAGGAGAGAGCTAGAAGCTGAGACCAAGAGTATGGCTGTGTGTCTCTCTGTGTGTAAACAAGAGAGCCCTATGTGCTTTGAAGATAACATTTAAAATGCTCATGCTTCATGGCCACAAGTCTGATAGAGGAGACCTGATAAACTGCTACTTTTTGGCTTGCTGCCTTTGAGCAAACTGGCAGCAACTCACCATTGCCTAATATGTTGAGCATGGACATCACTTGTAGATACAGTGCAAATTCCTCCTGCCGTGGTTTCTCTTCAGAAATTCAGATCATTATTTGCCTGGGGCAGGAGTAGCTCTTAAAGTGTTGTTCATAGCAGCAGTATGTCTCCCAATCTGTCAGCACTGAGTCCTTTGACAGTAGCACATCTCACACTCTTGAAGCCCCTTCTGCTTGTTAAGCCAAATGAAGATGCAGCACAGCTCTGTGTTTTTACAGTGTCTGATGTCTCTGGGTGGTACTGTAGCAGCAGGAGAACTTTGAAAAATTTTCCCCTTTGTTTTGCACTCTGCAGCAAACCAAGACTTGCCACAGTTAATCAACTTCTAGAACTTTTGCAGTATCATTCAAGAAGCATCAGAAAAGATCAAGGCTGCCTCCATCTGTTGTTCTGCCCTTTCTTAAAAATTATGACCCTCCGTAAAGTGATACAATTTAATAACAGGCCTGTTTATATACAGAGCCCATCTGCATGCTTTTGGAAATGAAACTCAAAATTATAAAGGGGAATTACAGATGGCTGCGGAATTTCTTAGGAATAGAGAAGCAAGAATATTGTAGACGTAAGCATGCACATTTGTGAATCATTATGTGGGGCCTGATGCAGTTTCTGTTGGAGTTAACTGGTTTTTCTTGATATTGTAGGAATTGTACTATGCTGAGGTTGTTACATTTTGAAGCATGTCTTATTTGCTTGAAAATTTATTTACTTGCTTCAGAAAGTGTCTGCATCTCTTCAGCTTTCTCTGATTACAGTCAGCATTGATGTTGTGTGTTTTTAACATAAAGATTGAGGTGGACATTCTTAAATGGGGTTTTAAATTCTAGCTTTGTGGACACGTTTGTTTTCAAAACCAAATAGTAGTACATATGTATCTTGCTGATTACACCTGCATATTGCAAATTAGTAATTAGCAATCTGCTTTTCCCTTTGCAATTTGGGAATGCAAAGTTTCCTTCCCCTTTAAAAAAAAAAAAGGGGGGGGGGAGCAAAGAAAAGGGGAGAAGAAAAAGGCTTCTAAAACCATAATCAGTAGCATATCTCTGAGGCTGATTCAGTTGCTTCAAGCCGTATCTGGGAGCTGTAGGAATGTGTTTCAGGAGGAAAAAGAAGGTTTAGGAAAGGATCTTGTTGCTCTAACTGAAACCCCTTGGATATGTTGCTGATCTGTCAATTTTTCTAGATCTGGACTGACTGCAGAAAGAGGCATTCTTATTAGTATGCTGCCTCTGAAACCGTTTAGATTTATTACATTTATTGATTGCATGTCTTTTTTGTAGGATGACTATCTTGTTTTGATGTGGATGTGAAAATTAAGACTTCAGTCCTACCAGTAGTATTCCCCACTAGTAACTCTGTAAAGGAGACAGCTTTACATCCAAAGTCTTTAAGTATTAAAATAATTTGAAGTCATAAAGGGAATCATGATGATTATTTTATGCTTGTGGAGTGTTTTGAGAATTTCTACTGCGCACTGCATACAACAACAGAAACTAAGACTGCTGCAAGTTATTCTTCAGATACTTAGTTCTTGTGCAAGTGTGGAATTGCCCTAAGTCCCCAAAAACATGGGATCTGTCCTTCTTTCTTGGTCGTCTGAGTACTCACTCCCATTGGGGGTCCTATTTACTAGTCAGCATTTCCACCTTTAGCCTAGATTTCTACAGAAAAGCACCAGGATTGGTAGAATGTAGTGTGATACGCAGATACCATGGGACAGTTAAAAAAAAATACTTAAAACTGGTTTAATCTGATATCTCTTTATGATACACTATTTGTTGTCCTTTCCTCAACAGACTGACATGCTTTATTAGGGAAAAATATTCCCATCGAAGTTTTTAGATACACATGTCATGATTTGGGCCAGAATGCCCCTGATGTCTCTGTTAGAGGCTGTGGCTGTTCATATTGTGGGGCTGAGGGTATTTTTGGGCTTCCTTAGTTTGTTTCCATAAGCATTCCAGAAGCATCTTATAAAACTAATTTTAGAAAACATTCTGTATAAAGCTCATGGAATGTGTTTAGGAAAACAGAATGATCTCCCAAACTGTGTTGATTCTGTGTCATTTTGGGTACATGTCTTAAAAGTTACCTTAATTTCCAATATTCTTTTGAAGGAAAGTGAAGAAGAGCTTTATTCCTCATGTCGGCAACTTCGGAAGCGCCAGGAGGAGCTTAATAACCAGCTGTTCCTTTATGACACCCATATGAATTTAAGGAATCCTAACAGAGATGCTATATTAAAAGAATTCAATGTGAATGAGCACAAACTACAGATATATCAGGAGACATGCAACCGCAGGTGAGTTGATAATCGTTCTCCTTTCCAAGGCAGGTCTCTCTAAACATGACTTATGGTAAGGAAATCTCAGATTTATCAAAGCGAACATCTGAAGAATGGTGAGAGTAGAATGAGCGTGTCTGAAGCAAGGCTGGGCTGCAGTGAAGCAAGGCTGGGCTGCAAGCCGCTAGAGGCCAGCAGATGCTGTGAAATGTCTGCTCAGTGAAATCTCAGTTCCAGTGATCACAGTGAAACATCTCCTGTGAGTTTATATTTCTCGCTTCTCCTTTTTTTGCCAGGAGGAAAGCCTGGAAGTATACACAGCCAAATAAATAAACTGCCTCCCTGCTTCTCCCCTATCAAATTTACTTTTCTGGAAATGTCATTAGCATATTACATATGTGGGAACAGAACACATATTGAGTTGTAACAGCATAGAATTATCAACGAAGTGTCAGTATGTTACCCACAGCTTAGGGGAAGGTCTTTCTCCTTTGCCACCACCCTTGGACTGGGTGTGAAGGAGGCATACAGTGGCTTCAGGTACCAGGAGGAAGTATTGAGTAGATCTCAAGACGGGATGGGAGGAAGACTTTTTTTTAAATATTTGTACCCTTTTTGTATGTGCTGAACAGCTGAATGAATCACTGGTTTACTCCCATTTATTGAGGATAAAAAATGCAGTGTTTGCTGCTGATACATCACTCGCTCTTCTTATCTAAGTAAATTGAACTTGGTAGACTGTTCTCCTCTGAGAAATTCCTAGTAAACTTGACTTTTTCCTTTTCTTTTCCCTTAAGATTAAAGGAGAAGAAAGTCAGTAACAGCAAATTCTACTCTTAAAGCAAACATACCTTGATGCGTGCTTTATGGTGCAATTCAAGAAGACATATTAATTTATCCTGGTCAACCTACTCAATGATGGTCTCATCAGACTGAATGACTGGAAGAAGAAGAGGAGGAAAGATGGGATTCCTTAATTTCTTTTTATAAGAAAAACTGTTTTAATTCCTAATAATTTATATGCTGTACAAAGCAATACCCTCTGTGCAGGCCAGACCTTCTGTGTATTCAGCATTTGTAAAATTTGAGGGCATTTAGTTGGGTAGACCTCACTTCTCATTATCAGTACCTGAAGTAAAACTATAAATCATCTACTGTATTTTTGTACACAGGCTATAGATAAGACTTTCACAACAGTTTGCATGCATGGACTCACACAACTTTAACAGATTAACTGGTAGTAAGTTTTTAATTTATTAAATGCTGCAAAAGCACTTCTACACCAGCCTTGTCACGTCGTGTATGTTACAGTGCTCAGGGCAGCAGATTGTACTTCTGATACTGTGTAAAATATTTGCGGCAGCTGATAGCTCATATCCTCTTGTCTCTTGTTAAAAGTGGTCTGTTACATTTTTCAGAACTAGATAATATGTTAATTTTCCTGAAACCAAATATCCTCTGTGATTTGTAGTTGTGTTTTTTTCCTGTTGAACTCTCTGTAAAGGTTTAAGAAGGAACGATGTGTGAATCTGTATTCGTAGCCCCTGTGAACGTGTGTTCACCACCTCAAGGCACTGGAAGGCAAAGATTCAAAATATGCACCTGTTTTTTTACAAAAAGGAAAGGTATTTCACATTCTGGAAAGCATTTACTTTTGTATAGCATCATTTTGCAAGTCCTTTCAGCTCCTGATGTGCTTAGAAATGAATTTTTTAATGAACTATCCATTTTTAATCTTGCAGTCCCACTTAGATGATAGCATCAAATGATCGTGTTCTGTAAATGTAGAACATTTTCCCAAAATACATGTAGTCCAAGAATGATAGTATGCACAAGCATAGAGGTACATCCTTCTTAGGGCTTTAATCAAAGGAAGAACATGGAGCTACAGACGAGAAAACTTTTTAGATTAGCAAGTGTGTTTTCCTGCCACAGCAGAACTGGAGTTATATGTGGGTTCCCTCTGCTAGTACTATGCTATTACTATCAAATTCCTAGGAGCTTTATCTCTACGTGGGTGGAGTTTTGGTATCTATATGCCTGACTTCAACTTTCAAATGTGTGCAGAGGAGTTAAGTTTTTCTGTTTAAGTGACTGCCTGAGGCAGAAAATGTTGCATACATAGTGCTGTATTTCTGATTATGGAAAACTTGCATTAGTTTGGAATTCATGGCCTGATGAAGCTGCCTCAGCAATT
The DNA here is from genome assembly GCA_020800305.1 of Porphyrio hochstetteri. Classification (NCBI taxonomy): domain Eukaryota; kingdom Metazoa; phylum Chordata; class Aves; order Gruiformes; family Rallidae; genus Porphyrio; species Porphyrio hochstetteri. The sequence continues at coordinate 7,697,884 of CM036918.1, read as the reverse complement.
TTCAGTTTCTCTTGCTCCCCACGCTGTGACTTCTGTTGTTTCAAGAGGCACTTAATTAATGCCATTGTGCATTCACAGATGATAGTTTGAGGAACCCCCTTGAGTTTTTAGTTATTCTGTAAAGACAGTCTTGTCTCAAAGATGAAAGTGCTATAATCGTGTGTCCCACAATGGGGTGGCTTCTGTAAATTTCTTATAAAGAAATTAATGACTAATTAAGTCAACTGAAAAAGAAAAGAGAGCTAAGTTACGGGCAATTCTCTGCTTTTCTTCTTCCTGCCTGAAATCTCTTCAGTACCCAGTTGTGGTTGATTTGTTCAAGGATTATTGTGAACCCCCCTCAAACAAAGAAAAAAAATCACATCAACTGTGGATTTAGGAGATGGTCCATTTGTCCTGGCTTCTTTCAGTGGTGTGTATATTCCTGACACAGGACAGCTGATGTGTGATGAACACGTGTTCCTTGTGCTGCTGCTGTGCAAATACTTAAGAATTAGAACGTTTTATAGTCCTTTGAAAAGTCCTGTGCACATTCTTCACACAAACATGATGTCAGAAGTTCTAAGAGGCACTCCCTCAGTATTTATGAAAATGCATTTCATTTTACAGTAAGACTTTTACCCAGAGTATAATGTTTCACCGTATTCAGAAGGAAAATACTGCATTGGCTGTCTTGTTGTGCAAGTAATGGGCAAGGCTGTGTGCCAGCTCTTCTCTTGTTTTTGCATTCTGTGTTTTGACTCCAAAACCTCACCTCTCAGTTCTTTGTCAGGACAGACTCTGTAGCAACTTCTTCACAGTTGCAACTGTTTTAATACAAAAGTAGGTTTGTATGTTTGTGCTAATTTTATAATCCAGGAGGAAAAACATTTATAATTTTTTTGAAGTTAACAATATCTGTTAAATTGTTATATTCTTATAGGAACTGTTTTAAATCCTTAAAATAACTTATTTTTAATAAATAATTTTTGATATCTCAGAAGAGTTTTTTTTGTTTAAATGTTGCTCATTTTATTTCATTAATTCTGCTGGTGGTTTGGGGCAGTACGAGTGAGCTCTTATTGAAGAGTGGTCTGCTGGTGTGTTACGGTGTGTTCTGCTAGAGGTTGGACTATGGGCATTTCTGTGTTTTTAAGAGGAGCTGACTTACAGATTGTTTCCATAGACGTGGTTATTGTTGCGCTTCACCTGGCTGCAAACAAGCAGGGCAGAAGGAAAAGATCAAAGATCATGTTTAACTTGTGACTCTTAACTGACCTTTTCCAGTGATAGGTGGATAGACGCTTCAGCCTGAGTGAGTGTCAGAGTAGGATCAACTCAGAGTGAAGTCTGAACTAGGCAAAGATGAGATGAGTTTGTAGGGATGTGGAGGCACAGTAATCTTGATGTTCAGTGTTATTTCTACCCATAAGTTCATCTTAATTGGATGTGCAGAAGTGCTGCTGGGCGAATGCGCAGTGTCTTTATGCTGTGATGGGTTTTCATTGTTGGGAGTCTTGGGAACAAATTTTTACTTGGTCTTTCTATAAAAGTTACATACATATTGAGCAGGAATCAATGAGGTATCTGCAGTCTTTGCCTTCTAGGAGGCCATCAGATGAGCAAAATGGTCTTTATCACCTTTTAATTTGTGACTGTTGTTATGCACAAGTTCTGAAGTCCAAAAAATGGCTTCGTGCAGGTCTTGCCTACGTTCTCACTTTTTCCCACCCCAATGCAAACATATTTTCAGTTTTATAGTTCCCAAACTAACCTTCTAGATGGTGAGATGGCATTAGCTGTGAACCAAAGATTATCTTTGAAGTCTCCAAACTACTTGTGAAACTCAGCATGCACCATGGAAGCTCAAGTACAGTTGTTAAATTATGCTATAGTCTGGTATCAGCCTTTCCAAGTGAAGTTCAACAAGTTGGCTTTGTTCCAGACTGAAATTCCATTTATGTCACTAGAAATAGAGTTAAATATAATAAAATTAATCTTAGATCAGTTGGGAGCCAAATTTATCTTCTGATCTGTAACAGTATTTATAAACATGCACAGCTCTTTGTTTTAAAAGAATTTAAAGTGTGGTTTCATTTGTTGCTAGTCTATGTTCTTAGCTGTTACTCCAGCAAAAAAGGGATCATAAGCTTGACTAAAATAAGGCAGAAGTAGTTCTCTTAAGACTTGTGTACTCCTGAATTGCAATTTAATTCCCAGATTTTTTACAATCTGTGTAAATTATCAGTGTTCGGGACACTTTGATCTGAAATTGCATCATAAATTATTAAATATGCCACCATATTGTTGAAGGTATGTGGAAATTAATAATGAATTGAAATGCTCTCTTAGGAGAAGAGGCTTTAAAATCTGATCTACTTTAAGGATGATTGACATTTAAACTTCTCAAATTCATTTAAATATGCATTAGAAGTGTAAGCTGTTCACATGTATCTGGCAGTTTTACCTTGACGTACTGTGTATGTGCAGTTAAGCAGCTGACCCAAGGTTCCCTAACTATTCACTTAAAACATCAGCATCATTCTTCATAGTGAAGCACGGATCAATTGTTAAATAATTTTGAGGACTAGGAAAAATTGAAGCTGTGCTGTATTTTCAGTTCTGCTTTTTCAGTTTTTAGATGCATTTCTGGTAATTCACTTTCAGGAAAACAGGTAATAAGTTAAAATTTGGAAACAGACACAACACGAATTAATTACCTTAATTTACTCAGCTATTCATGCAAGAGTAGTAATAACAAATTTAGAAAAAAAAGTAAGGAGGGAGAATTCTCATAGTAATATGCTTGAAATGGAGCAGCTGTGACTGGCTTTACACATACGTAATTTTCAAGCAATTTTAAAGTGTTTCCTTAAGCCAAACATTTCCTGTTTTCATTCTAGAAAGAGGAAGAGTATTCTTCACCTCTTCTGCAGTTAGGATGTGGCTTCATTTTGCTTGATGGAGCTAGATGGAGTGCCAGGAATTAACACAGTGCTCTGTTGATGGGACCTGAGGTAGCTGTTGCCAAGCTTCTGCCTATTTCTCCAACCAAGTACCAGATATAGTACCCTGTGCTCAAGCAGAAGTCATGAGCTGTTAGGACAAAATCATGCCTCCTCATCTGTTACCAGTGAAAAGTTCTGTCCTGGACTCCAGACAAATGAAAACGCTCGTGTGTTGAGCTCAGCTTCTGCAGGAGATCTGGTCTTTGTTTCGGTTTGGGGTTTTTTTTGTCTTCTCAGGAGCTGCTTCTTCTGTTGTAGGACTTTAACCTCAGCCAGTGTGGATTTAGGCTCCATGAGATTTAGGACCCTTTCACAGAATTTTTTACCCACCATTAAGATAATTGGGAATGGCAGTAGTTGAGCTTTGCCAATAAAAAGATCACAAATAAAAGAAATTCCTCCAGGGCACAGGAGAAATGTTCTGTATCTTAAGAAAAATCTTTTTACAAGGCTTAGCATGAAATACCAATGCTACGGTTCTGTGCAACAGGCTTGTGCAATTTCTTGTACATTTTGGTTTTGTCTGTTGCTTTTTGCTGGCATTAAAATTTCTTAATCTATTTCTGATAACATTGTGTCAAGGCCAGAGAAACTTAACTGGCAAAAAATAACCAAGAGGCTTTCACTTGAAAAACAGGGCCTTTGGAAAGAGGACAGCACTTCAATGTTTCCTGAGGTCACAACTGTCTTTTTTTCCTGTTTTATTAAAAAGAAAGTTTCTTCTTTCTGTGGACTATGATGGTGTATATTAATGACCGCTGGAAAGTGGCCCTTCTGCCATCAGCACTCTGTTGGAGGCACAGAAGCTCTTTATAAAGGAGTGCAGCATTCCTGCTCATGAACACTGCTGCCCCAGGCCCCTGCAGTTTGTTTGCTGCTATAGGGTAAAAACTAATAAAATGTTGAGTTCTCTCTTGAGCTGCCCTGAAGCCAAGTATTGACGTTGGTTTCTTGCATGGTGTACACAGTGGTAGGGGGAATGAAGGAGAAGAGTCAGATCTCACACAAAACAAAACATCTAGTTATCAACAGTGATTAGGGTTTTTTTTTTTATTAAAAAGGATAAACTTCTGAGAAAAAAGAACTCAATATTCAAAAAATCATGCTGTCTTCAGTCAGCATTAACTACAAAAATCTCAGTCTTCTGAATCTGGGTGGCAGGGGACTTTTAGCTTGGTTTCTCTATTAAAGCATTTTTGTTTTCTGAGAATCCTGTAACAATGCAGAAGAACTATTGTCAGTCTCCTCCTCTCCACCCCCTATTTAAATCAAAGTAGAGTTTAAGAGAAATGAAGCAACTGGAACTGAGATGAAATTAATATAAGATCAGTGTGGTTTCAGCTATTAAAATGGAAAGAAGTGTGAACTTCTTGAAGGACCATCCTTTTCAAGATGTGCTGAAACTGTAACACTGATGGGTTAAGGGAAAACAACTTGGTGATTTAACGTCTTGATTGGAAGTTTCTCTGTGTCTCTTCCTATAGGCGACTGACAGAGATGAGGGCGTTGCTAGAGACAATAGTGACCTGTACTAACAAGGTCTTATTTCTAGTCTTAAATCTTCACAAAGCTATGACTTGCATTGTATCAAGTGTTTGTCATCCTACTACAAAGGTGAAGTTCTATTCAGATGGTGTTGAGTGTATAAAGAAATACTACTAAAGGCTAAGAATGTTTCATAAACAGTGGAACATGAATGTAATTACTTACCAAATGTCTTTGAATTATTTGTTTAACCACTCAATAATGCTGGGAAAAATCATAGCTGTTATTTATGAATGCACTTTAGCTAGCTCATTCATTTTAAAGAGGCATATTTTACTGTTAGATTTTTCTAGCAGTACAGATCTGTGCTGCTTCAAGCACCTTGCTGTAACCGAGATTAACCATTGTGTGTTTTCCAGAACCATCATTAGATATCACAGTTAACTCAGAAAAGTATACCAGAATGTGTTTATTTAAAAAAAAAAAAGCATTTCTTTATTGTCTAGCAGTTTATCAGTTAATCTTGGTTAGGCATATATATATCCAAGCTGGGATGCAGAATTTGGTTTTGGAATGTGATCAAAGAACAAGCTTATTCTCCTCTGGATCATGCAGCACAAACATTTTAGGAATAAAGAGCAGCAATAACGAGTATAACCCCATCTCCAAGGAAGAAGGTCAGTCTAAGGACCTTCACCTGCAATTCACCATAGTGTGCTGTTGTACCTGAAAATAAAATGCTGTTTGCAGTCATACTGAACTTCATTTACTCTGAAGAGGAGCTGTGTATAAAAATTGCAACTTTGTACTCAGGATTCCATTCCTCAGGAATGAAACTGCTGAAGATAGTCATGTGAATGACATAAACGTATTTTCTTGGGCTTTTCTTTGGTGGTATTGTTACTTGTCTGTTAAGACCAAGAGGACTGAGAATGTAACCAAATTCTGTCCTCCATACTCTGCGTTTCATCTTTAGAGTGAAAATGCAACTGCAGGCGGGAGCCACGAGACCATCACAGCAATCAGCAGCAAGAACAACCCTCCATCTCTCACAAGGTGCAGAATGGTATATGTTCTTGGCTTTGGTCCACATCCCCGAGATCTAAACCACTCCACCACTTCATTCAGGCTATACTGCTGAGGCTCGTACCCCAGCTCTCTCCTGGCCTTCTCCATGCTGAAGTAATGTGTGACACCAGTTTTGTAAACCTCTGTGCGAGTGAGGAGAGGCTGGAAATTATAAACACGACCTACAAGAAAATGAACTATCTCGGTAAGGAATGCAAAAAAATAGACAAGGGAGAGAGGAAGACGACAGGTTGGGAACTTGTAACCTAAACCTTCCACTAAGGGCCGGAAGAATTCAAAGTTATTCACAGGCCTGCCATCTGAAATAAAATAGGCTTGGCCTGCAGCTATGTGCTTTTTCTTGGCTTTGAGGGCCTCAGCAGCAAGGACATGAGCTTGAACTAGATTGTCAACATGTACAAATTCTACTAAACTGAGAGGATCTCCATATACAAATTTAAACAGCCCCCTTTCGATATAACTAACTATTCTTGGAAGATGTCTTTGTTCTCCAGGCCCGTAGATGCCTGCTGGTCGGAGAGCACAGGTTCTTAATACACCTTTCCCAGTTCCAAGCTCAGCACCGTTTGCCTCCAGCACCTTCATTTCCGCTAAAGATTTGGTTCGGGAGTAGTGATCTGGATGAAGGTGAAGAGGTAGGTAAGGCAGAGATTCGTCCCCATTTTCTATAATCTGGCCTCCAAATATCACATTATATGTACTTGTATAAACCAGACTCAACACTCCTGTGCTCTTGCAGGCTTGGATGACATTTTCTGTTCCTTTCACGTTAACATCTTCTATAAGTTTTCGGTTCAGCTGCTCCCTGCCAGACATTCCATAGGAAGCGATATGGAATACACAGATTACATCTCTAAGAGCCTTTTCCACGTCAGACAGGCAACAGACATCCCCTTGCATGAACTTTATTCCCTCTGGCATGGTTTGAAGTGGCTTCACGACATCAAAGAGAATCACGTCAACTCCTTTTTGGTATATGGCACAACCTAAGCTAAAACATGATTGAAACCATATGTTAGTCTACAAATGCACGGAACATTTCACCTGGAGGTAAGAGAAGACTTAACTCTTTTTATACTGATTTTTTTTTTTTTCTTGATGGAAGGCTCTTGAATGTTCAGCCATTTACTATAGGGAAGATTCAGCTGATACTGTAGGTACCATACAGATTTCTCATGTTCCACCAATACTTTGGGTTGGGGGGGAGAGGTGGAACTGCTGTAAAGTTCAGAACAGAAATAACTGAAGTGCTTTCAGCAGCCTTTTGGAAGAACCCAGCTATTTCTCTGCCTCTCCCTGAGAGATCACCAATAGCAAACCTTTCAGATGTAAACCTGTAGCCAAATATTTTTTTTTTTTAAATATCTTACTGTTTTTATCTTACTGTTCTTGTACCATCCCAGTTCTGTCAGACCAATAGGTTGATTTTCACTGCTGTGTTTAAAATTCATGGAGTAGTGAATGAGATGCTTCTAAGCTGGTATGAATACTTGCCACATGTCTGCATTTTACTCCAAGTCACAGGTATAAACAGGTAATGACGCAAAGTATAAATCTGGTATTCCTCTCCCCCTTTCTTACAACTGTTGTATTTCTGTAGTGCTTAAAGGGGGAGCCAGTGGAGGAAAAAGCCAAGCAGAAGTCAGGTATCTTTGGAGGTATTTTTTTCCCCCCTCACATCCATGTGTTCCTCACACGTGTGGAAGCAGTTATAACTCTGCAGGTTCTCTAGAAGATAGTCTAGGGCTCAAAATAGGATTGTTTTCCTTTACGAGGCCTGCAGAGCCATCTACAGTAAGGGCAAATGGATTTCACTGAAATAGGTACCTTATTAACAACTCCCATTGTAAAACATCCCTGTCTAGAAAAGTAAATATATTCCTGAGATTAATAGGAGTATGTAATCCATACAGCCAAACACACATGTAACTGTAGGCCATGGCCTGCTGGCCAAAATAAAGACCTTGCTTTTTCTTCACCATGGATTAGAAGAGGGTGATATAAATCCCTTTTACAAAGGTGACCAGAAGATAAATGTCTGCCAAGTCAGTTGATGCTTGACATTTGGAAACAGCGTAACATTTTACTTAGCCCATGTGGAAACAGAGTAACACATTTGATCAGAGCTGAGGTCCAGGATGAATGGATGGGCTAAGCTGAATCTGGCAGCTCAGGCCCACAGTTTTCCCTTTTACAGACAGATTTTGCTGCCTCACCAGCTGCAATCTTTTACATTTATTCCTGTATGTAATAACTATTTATCGCACTAACCGGAAGCCAAAATAACCACCTCCTCCGGTAATGAGGACTCTTTCCTTGGCAGCGTTTTCTGGTTCCATCCTCTTTCCTTTAACAGTATTTAACAAAATTGACCTATAAAACACATTGTAAATATACGCATTAAAATCAACCCGAGTTTTAATGCCACTAGACATTCAGTTATTCACAGCTCTATCTCATGTTTTAATTAAAGCCTTTCATTTCACCATCTGCTAGGCGAGGCAGAAAGACGTTCTGCCCCGGTACTCCGCAGCAGAGAGGTTACCCCCGGAGCAAAGGCGGCTGTGGTGAAGGAAACAAACACACGGCTGCGGCTGGGGGATCAGTTAACTCCCTTTCCCAGGCCTTGCTACCAGGTCCGTGTGCGCCGGCGGCGGTGGGGAGGGATCGGGCCCCCCGCACGGACACAGCCTGAGCCCTCCCCCAGGAGACTCGCGGAGAGCGCAGGCCTTGCCGAGGAGCCCCCGCAGGGCGGGAAGGGGGCTCGGGAAGAGGTAGAGGGTTCCCCGCGTGTACCTGCTCTGCCGACACCGCCTCGGAGCGCAGCGCTGCCGCCGTGACGGCGCCGCTGGGCTTCACGGGAAATGGAGTTCGGCAGCGGGGAGGTTTGGGCGGCATGGGCTGGGAAGAAGCAGCTCGGGAGGATGGTTGTGCCGGCGCAGGTCGGTTAATGGGGGTTTGCCGCCTTGGATGGCTCGGTATGTCGGGGGGATGCGGCTTTGCCCCTTCACTTCCGAAGCAGCCCTAGACCAGAGCTTTGCTCTCAGACTGAGGTGCTTCAAAAAGGGGAATCTCCCGTTGCCTATGAAATCTGAGCTCTTTCCAGCTGTGCCACCTCCCGAGGTTTGCACTCTTTCCTCAGTGTGTACCTGCAAGTATCAGCCCAGGGGTGTGAGGCTCTGCAGGGGCTACAGTGTGAGAGGGGCCCTGTGGCTGAAGAACCCTTCTCAGCTCTTGCTCTGGCTGGAGGAGAGAGTTTATGGCCTTGCTACTGAACATGTTAGTATCAAGATACCGCGGCCGCCTTCAAATAACCCACAGTGTCTGGGGCAGCTGTGCCCTCACGGTGTCATGAGGCCATGAATGTGGCTGTCCCTCATCCCACAGCGCCTGTGGCAAGGCTGTGCTGCGTAACAGGCCAACAGTCCCTGTGCAGAGCCTGAAATTTGGCTTCTGTGGGGGGAGAGCAATGCATGATGCTGGCTGGCTGTGGTGGAACTGCTCCCAAGTCAAGCATCAGTGTCTGCGAGAGGGCTGAAATAGGAAAACAACAGAAAATTACTCTATGAAAGTCTGTTCTGTGGTATTTTCCCTTTTGCAGAGGCGTGAATCACTTGAGGAATGTTAGAAAGAACTCAAAAAGTGGATTTGGTGTCAAAACTGCTTAAAACATGGAAGTTTCTGTTGTGCAAAACCTTGACGGAAGAACACTTGGTATGCTGTGCTTTTATTTTGATTGATGGCTGGCAAGAATTAAAACTAAGCAGACTCTAAAAGAATTCTGTGAACATTAAACACTTTTTTAAAGCAATTATTTCTTGCTGGTGAACCTCTGTGACTCTTTAATAGCAATTTCAAGGGCTGACCTTTGTGCTGTACAACCCAACTGTGCAGAGCTGCTGCATCTGTGTTGAAGTGCGGAGTGTCTGGTTTGGAGGGCAGCCTTCAGTCATGGCTGATTTCCCTGTCTGCTGGGTGTATGGGGAGAAGAGCAGGTTTGAGGCAGCCTGGAAGCATCCCTTAAAATGCCATGCAGATGTGTGTTCACAGACGGATGAGAATTCTTGCTCAGAAGCAGAAAAATCACATCTGTATTCTTAAATACTAAATATGAGAGTTCTGTAGCACTTCACATGCCTTCTGGATTTATGCATAATAACTCAAGCTACTTGAGGAAGATTTTTACAAAATTTTCCTAAGTGTTTAATCAAGAGAGTCCCGATTTTTCCCTGAGATCTGCTAATACAAAGTGTTTTAGCTTTTAGGAGTCTTACGGTAGATGGTGTCAGCTGATGTCTGTCTTCTGATCAGATCGTACTGAGCAGGTCCAGCCAGAGCAGGTTACTCACAAACGTATTGGAACTGAATTATCTGTAGGGGTGGAAAGTCTTATCTTCAAGGATGGAAGCTCTGCGTGTTTAGCCACTTAGTCCTCTAATACAGAGCTTTGTATTCTCTGAATGGTGTGTCTGACCTTGCACTCCGTGATACCCAGGTAAGTCCTTGTGTTTGAATAGGTCACTGTTAACCTCAGGATGACATTTTGTCCTCTGGGCTTTGTGACAGGTCTGTGCAGGACAGTTTGCAGGATTGAGACCACTCTCCCTTTCTGCATTCTGCTTTTTGTTGCTTTCTGTCTGGTATGCTATCTACAGTGAATGGATTGTATCAGATGATCTCATAATTAGAGAAAATAATATGCATTTTCTCATAATTAAAGTAAATATGATTATAATAAAGTGGTAGTTAAGATACTGTAAAGCTTCTGTTCTTAAACTGCTACAAGTTTTATTTCTCATTATAATAAATAGTCCTTTTTGGCTTAGTAGGAAACATTCGTACCTTCAAAATGGTGACATCTGTGAAAGCTACAGGTAAATATTGCCCTCATTTTACAGTGACAGATCTGACTTTAAGACTTGACGCTGTCAGACCTCATCATTTTGCACAACCTTTTTGCTCCTGCTCTTTCATTTCCCATGAGACCCTGCTTTTCCTAAGTCTTTATAGACTTTCTGAATGTGTCATAAATTCTGTCTTGCCATCAAATAAATGGTCTTCTAGTTTTGCTTTGTATATAATGGAATGCTTTTCCTGGGATTGTTTCTTTCTATAAAAACCCATGTAAACAAGTCGCCCCTAACAGTTTTCACTGCAAAGAACCAGGCATTGCAGAGCCTGTGCCCTGCCTTAGCATACCTCACATATATCCCAGCATGCAGAGAATCAGGCTGTGTTACAGTCACTTGAAGAGATCGTGCTGATACATGGAATTGCAGGCTAGGGCAAGATGTGTCAGGATAGAAGCATTTGCAGTGTAAATGGGGTGTTATCTGCCCCAACCTGAGTTGAAAAGAACATGAAATAGACTGCAAAGAAATTCTTAAATCAGCAACTAAACAGAGCTAAATAAGCAGCTGTAGTGAGAAATGCAAGTTAGGAAGAATGAGCAATGAAATCATTAATTATTCTTTCATAGTATGTTAGTTCATCTGGTTCCCCTTGCAATTTAAAATACTTAGCTAGTAAAATTATTTTTGTCATAAAAATACAAAGTGTGCCAACAGTACTGTCTCAGGAAGCAGGGTGATATTTCATCTGGGGAAATAAACCTTATTCTACTGTTTTTGTATTATTTGATTGATTTCTTTTTGGTATTACTTAGCTGTGCTTTGTTTCTCTTTGAACAGTGGGGTGAGAGAACGAGACTTAAAACTAGGTCAGAGCCAACCACATTAATGGCCTTACTAAAACATATAAAACCAATTGGTTAGAATATTAATAAAAAGGTGGAAACAGCATCTCCATTGTGAATGGAAGTTGAGAGAATTTTAATGTTCAAAATTAGAACGAAACATTCCATCTAGATTAGACAGGAATATTTTTTAAGGAGGACAGGTTTATGGATAAACGCTAGTGTGGGTTTTATTCTTGGCTCTGACAGAGGTTTCCTGAGTGACCTTCAGAAAATTGATGTCTGTTCTGTAGCAGAGGTGGCATTGCACTTCTTCACTGCCCGAAGTTGTGGTGGTGCTTGTTTCATTTGTGTTTCTGAAGTCAGAGGTGCTGTGCAAATATTAATAAAGCAGGAAATCAATTGTATGGGGCTTAAAGACTTTAAGCAAGTATGCAAGTTAGACCTCCAAAAATGTTAATGTTGACTTCTTCTTAGTGTGCTTGTTCACTGTACAGCACTGAGTGTGGAAAATGTCACCGTTTTGGTGATGTGGAGATGACAAACCAAAGTACTTACAGTTTCTTTTTCCTGTGAGTTCCAGTAATGGAAAAACTTACCCTATCTCTTCCACAGCGTGAAAGGATTTTCAACATTAATAGTGTTCACTGTTCAGTGAACACCATTCACTAAGGCTGATTAAAACTGTTCATCCAAACAGTTGGTTTATATCAATTTCCTAATCTAATTCTTCTGTGTTCTCTCATTTTAGGAGATATGACTTTATAAACATTTCTAGTACTGACTAGAAGGAGGAGTGGGGAGTTAGTGGATGCCTTATGAAAAAAATGAATTCACACAATGTGAGGAAGTGTCATCTCAACAGAGCTCTCTCTCAATGGGGACTGGGATGGCCCCTGCTCACAGGTTTCTGTCTGGTCCAGGCAGCTTGGCTCAAAGCCAGGAGCCTCTCACAGCATCCTTTACCAGCCAACGGTCTGTGACGGTGGGTGTAGAAGGGTGCAGTCAGCTCTTCAAAAGCTACAAACTGCTCAAACATTGTCTGTTTTCACCCCCCCAAAAAATCAGACTCAGTGGAAATGCCGAGCAGTTGCCAGCTGAACCAGCATCTTAAAGTGCCTGGATGGTTCTTTTGCAGTTATGTATTCTTCAGAGTGACCTGAGAGAGGGTGCTGTTGCACTGTAGTGCTGATGTAGCACAGCTAGCTGACATTAATGTCAGCATTATATTTGATGTCATGGTACCAGATCTTATGGCTTAGTCACCAACTAGATACTTAATGCAACACATGTGCACTCTATCTTGTAAACAACAGGACGACACAAGTCAGCTTTGCTTTCCACATACCTGTTGATCAGAACAACCCAGGCTCTGTAGTTGTGCCTCGACTATCTTCAGTTTTATGAGTAGGTTTCATGGTGGTTATCTTTAGTGTGTTCATTAAGAAAAATCATTACTATAAAAGACACTGAAAATACTTTGAATTTTTTTTGCAAGGATCTTAAAGAATAAGCAGTATAAAGAGATACATGTTCTGTGAAGTCATCAGAAATGAACTTATTTTCCATTCTGTAATGCTTCAAAAATGTAGATTATCATATTTTCAAAAGTAACATGTGGTTATTTATCCTAAAAGGAAGGGAAGAAAGACAGTTTACATATTTTGGGATAAGTGAATGGTTAGAGCACAGGACAGAGAATAACCTGTGTTCTCCCTTTTTCCTTTGATAACAAATAGCTGTTTATGGCCTGTGCGTCTCTTGGGCTACTCTGCAGAGCACATCGATAACCCAGCTTGCAGAATGAGTGGATGTTAATCTTCATAACGCCCATGGAGCTAAACAGAGTCTCAAGGGACTCTTAACAGCCACTCCTAACTAAGCCTTGCAGTCTAGGTGTCTGAAGTTAAGTGGTTGCTCCAACAATATTGATCTTGAGCTGTGTTAAGCCTAGCAGGGTTTTTTAAGGTGTAATTTGACCTGATGCTTTACCTGATGTTCTGAGACGCTAACATCTCTTTTCAAAATACATTGGAAACATATTAGTACTTAACAGTATAAAAGGATGTTCTCCAGTACGATTGCAGCACCTTAGAGGTAAAAAGTCACATTTTAGTCCATCCTGTACCTTCAGGAACAATTCCAGTAATGCAGAGGAGGTGCACAGTACTGCAAGGACTGAGCCTCTTTGTACCTGGAAGGATTATATGCTTTAGAAGTTAGTACATTAAGAAACATCTCATGAAAAGACTAGCAAAGCATTCTTGAAAACACTTTCACAGATGCTCTTGCTCTCAAAGTGAGGGAGGACAGGTTTGGGAACGCAATGCTGAATGTCTTTGATTCAGTCACTTAAAGCAAGTCTTCTCATCAGTTTGAATAGGAAACTGTTTCAGAAGGTAGTTGTGTACTTATGTTTCAGTAATTGTCTGATTTGGTTTCAAGTCTGATTGATGTGCATCCAGCTGCCCTTGTTTGCCACACTGATAATGAGGAATTGCTTCCCCATTGTTGTAGTAATTTTTAATTTAATTCAGCTATCCATAGGTTTACAGAACTCTTACCCTCTTAGCTAGCAAAGCCAAGATGAGGTTGGGCTGCTGTGAATCGTTGATACTAATAATTGAACACCCAGTTGATGGTTGGAGATGTGCTACTTTGATCTTCTGGAAGGATCTAAAGATTCTTTCAGCTTCACAGGCAGCTAATCATGTGCTATACCATATGTAGAACAAACCTGAGGCAAAATACGTTCTTTAACCTGTATTTTGTACTGTGTTAATTTTCTTTCTGTGAATAAGAAGTCTGCAGGTACTAGTGGTGAGGATGAGAAGAGATGTGTCTGCAAGAACACCAACACCTGAGTTTGTTGTAGTGTTTCTGTGGCTTTCTCAGTGGAAACTGAGGGAGTTTACACTGAGGGAGGAGGGAAATATATTTGCGGAGGAAATTACATCCATCTTGACACTTCTGGTCCTTTCGTATTCGTGATGTGGTGTTCCAGGTCTAGGCAGTGGCCTCACATTTTCAGGCATTTAGAAGAGGAAGAAAAGAGAATAGACACTGTCTTCAAAATGGTACTACCCATTTTAGTTCTGTAATTTCCTTGAAAACATTGCCAAAATTGCCTCACTTTGCAGAGGAAGGATTAGGTGAGAGTTTGAACGTGTAAGGAGAGGAAAACAATCTCAAAAAAAAGGATGCAATCTCTTTCTTGCTTCAGCTGTGTTTGAATTAGACGATCTCTGTAAGACTTACTTAATGTCATCTTGAAATTTATGATAGCACAGTGTTCTTACTTATCTATGATGCTGTTTATTCTGTTCCATGAAACTAATGATTGCAGAATTCAGAATTCATAAGTGTTTTATCATGGCCTGATATGTGACTTAATTCTAAGCTATTTCCAATCAAGTGGTTCTGGCACAAACCTGAGTTTTCCTTTGAACCGTATTTGTTCAGAACAAAAATCTTTGAAGGTTGAAGATCCTTGGTCAAAACAAAATAAATCCCCTCACTCTACAATGGGGCAAAGTTACTAAAGTTACAAAGATGAGAGAGAGATATAAGATGTGTTTATCGTCTGTTCAAAAGCCTTACTTGGACATGTTTTGTCCTCACAAAGAACATGTTCAAAGTGAGAGCTATTAAACCAGGAGTGTGAGTGTGCTGTAACTCAAAGTAAGTTACAGCAAGGTACTCTTGCTTTTAATTTTCACTCCACTTAACAGAGGATGCAGACACAGCACCTGGTTATAAGTAATCTTGGTTTTTTGCTACTTCTGAGGGAGAAGATCTGAATAACTGGGGGATTTGAACAAGATTTTTGTTTGATTCTTGCAGTGAAAGACTTCTGACTGAGCTTTACTTTTAAAGTGCTGCTTCTTTGTCTTTCAGGGAGTGTCCAACCCATTGAAGCAGAATTTGTGCCAGGTGAAAATGCTGGATTAATTCTAGGACATACATAAGCTTAATTCTTCGCTCACCCTAGGAAGACGCAAACATAAAACACCCTATGGACAAGCTGCATAAACTGAAATGTTTTTCTAAATGACTTAGAAGAATGACATGTTCTAGTGTCTGGATTTCTTGTATAAAGAAAGTTTCTCAAGTCTAATAGGTAATCTTCAAATTAAAAAAAAAAAAAATTGTACCTGAGGAGCTCTTTATACACTAGCTGCATAAGATGATATAGAGGAAGATAGCCTACTGAATCAATTCAGATGTTCAGCTTTAACAATTTATTATTATCACCAGAATGCCTGTTTTAGCAATTCTCATTTTTAACACCTTCCATGAGAAATCATGATCTTGTACAATTCTTTCCCCAAGCCTGTCACTGACATTGCCTGAGCTCCTTTGCCCTTTCAAAAAATACTCTGGGGAAGCCTGGGAAAGCTGTTTGAGTGGCCAGTGAGGATCCCTTGAGTGCCGTGTTGTTAAGAGGAAAGCCAAAGAGACTTAACCGTTTGTGTTATTTGTGCAGTTTTGGTCCTGGCTCCTTTCCCTACTGTCATAAATAAAGGTAATCTCTGCTAGGAACAGGCATCAGTTACAGCAGGCACTTAATCACACTTAAGCAACGTGCATATTTTT
This sequence comes from Porphyrio hochstetteri, assembly GCA_020800305.1. Lineage (NCBI taxonomy): Eukaryota > Metazoa > Chordata > Aves > Gruiformes > Rallidae > Porphyrio > Porphyrio hochstetteri. Next base: position 7,682,032 of record CM036918.1, on the reverse strand, counting down.
AACTTATCACGCAGAGTCATTCCACCTCCCATGATGTTTTATCTGTTTATGAAGAAAATGCTTCCCATAATTGTAATTGGAAAATCAAAATGACTCACAGTTTGTAAGTGTTAGAGAATGTATTATGTAGCCAAACTCTCCTTGTGTCTTGTTTGCAAAGAGGTCACACTACTTTCACCTTTTCAGGAAGCTTTTTGTCAGTGATGGACTTCTCATTGTGTCCTGAAGTTTATTAACTTGAAGAGAATTTCAAAGTTGGAGTGAGCCATGTGAGAATAAGCTACAAGCATTCCCCCCTTCAGGTAGGAAACCTCTTCCCCTGACTGCCTCTGGCAAGAAATTAACCAGTCCAACCTCTAGATTATACACTAAGATGGGGTCTCAGTTAACATCTGCTGCCACCGAATCCAGCTTTGACAGGCAATCTGGGTGCAGTATTACATCATTGATGTGTTTCACAATTTAGACTTCTTATAAGTAGAATTATTAGATTGTTTGAGTTATGACAGTTCTGTAACAAGGTGACCATTGGGCTCTTCTGGCCATAACAGCTGAAGTTCATATCATGGGCTGATTTCCTGGGGTAAAGTTGCTGTGGGTTATGAACTTGTAATATATTTTCTCCTTTTCTGGAATAAAACCAGGATTATTTAGTACAAAAATTATGGCTAAACTAAACATACCTGTGTAAATAATGCAGAATACATTTCACATGTAGTGGCTGTGCCTTGTTTAGTGCATGATGCTGAAGGGCTGCACAACAGCACTCTTACGAGAGGTTGTTGGAGTAATTTTTTTCCTGTGGTGCCTGTGTTCTCTATTCAGTTGCACTTTCTGGAGTCCCTGGGCAATGGAGCTGTCCAGTTTTGACTCTTAGTTGAATGGTAGTAAAGGTTTACATTTGGTACCTTGTTCAACTACTAAGTCCTTTACTGTAAGTACTGATTTTACAAAAGCTTTATGTGTTGTTCTCTGGCTTTTTAGAGGCTTCAGAGATTGCAAAGAGACATCTTTCTAACAACACAACACACAAGTAGTGGCAGTAAAAAAATGGATGAAAATAGTTCCACTTCTCACCTTTTCATTAAAATTTTTTATATTTTCCTCTTATTATTCTGACTTGCATGACTGTAAACTCGAATTTTCATTTAGTGGATAATTTATTGAATGCATCCCCATTTGTGCAGCTGTGTTACTCTACAATGCTGGGCTGTAGTTTAGCCTCACGAGGTTGCAGTAGATGTTCAACATGCTGAAAGTTTCACAGAGTCTAAAGTTCCAGTTTTAAAGGTTCCACTATAATTTCTGCCATGTATCTGGTGAACTTAAGGGTCTTTCCCAACCTAAATGATTCTGTGATACCTATCTGCCTGAGCTGACGCTCAGCTCTGTACTTTTTCCATTCTGTGAGATACCTCCTCACTGATCTCTGTTGGTTGAATCCAAAGAGTTTTGTATGGAGCGTCCTTTCTCAAAAGAGACACAGTGGGTGGCAAGAGTCCCACTATGCTTCTTCTAGCTGGACTTAGGGTCAAGGAATATGTATGAAAGATGAATAGGAAAGGTAAGAGCATGGTGCAAACAATTCCTACCAGGACTGTGAAACTGAATCAGTGCTCAGGATTGAGCCTGTAGCAGTGCTGCAAAACTGCACCTGGCTTAGCATCTCACTGGTATTTTTTCCCATCTATTGTAGCTGAACGTGGCTCTGCTGCAATGTAGATACTTGTGCCTGAGTGAAGATCTGGGATTTGAGGCTTGTTCTGCTGGCAAGTTGGTTCAAGTCCGAACACGCTATGCCTTTGAGACCAAAGGACTAAATAGGAAGAGCCTCACAGTTAGAATTTTTGACTCCTGCCACTATTAAAATGTAATTTATTTACTTTGAGTAATTATGCTTTGGTTTAGCAATACTGAAAGAGTTTGTGATAACAGCCATGAACCAAGTGGGGATGATAACATCAGAAAAAGCAAATAGGAGAAGAGGAATATCTTGTATGTAGAAAACCCTACTGTGAATCACAGCAGTGAGGGCAGGTGTGTCATAAACTAGCAGTTGCCCACAGGCAATATCTTTATACAATAATATTTTTTATTCTGGCTTTTGGCATAATTCCCTTGGATTAGTAATATCTTTTTTCCTTGGACTTCTTTGTAAAAGCATTTTCTTTCACTTGTGTCATTCCATTTACATATGTATGTCTTTTTTTCCCCTACACTTATCTAAGATTCAGCAAAGAGATGCTAACACCCTTTTCTGATGAGCCCACAATTCCAGTCTCCACTGACCACTTCTTATGGTTTCAGCTAGGCATCTTCCTACTTCTTCTCAAGTTTCTCTCGTTCTCCAGAGCAATTCTGTATAAGCATCTACAGCGTGATTTGCAGCTGACCTTTAAACTCCCTCATGAAGTCTATGAGACATTATTTGATGATCTTTAGGTTACTGGTACTCAAAGAGCGCTTCCTGTCAAGTTGGTCGCCACTGCCAGCACACTCGAGCAGCAGGTTCCAGGACTGAGTGCCATCTACGAGTTTTCATCTGTGAGTTTTCATCTATGATACCTTTGACTAATTAGAGGGTGACCTCTCTTTGCTTCAGTTCATTCATGTGTTCTCTGGGAACATGAATTCTCTCTTGCCTCTTAAAGCATTTATGATAGCTAAGTGCTTAAATATTCCTCAGGGAAAGGAGGACCATTTAAAGAGTGATCATGCCAGCACAGGTTTTCTTCAAAATACCCCTTTTGTCTCTTTTTTTGATGCTGAAGAATCCTATATCTAGAGGTACTAAGGCTACTTAATTCATGCCCACTTTTCCAGGTATAGCTGGGTGCCTCATTTCGATTGAATGGAATATTTTTTGAATAAACCTGGGGGATAGAAGACTCACAGATGAACCAGTTATTAGAAATTAACATGGAGGCAAAGTTATACTCCTAAAATATACAAAAAGATGCCATGTTTTAGACTCCTGTAAGGTAAGAACTTTTAAGATTTTATATGACATTGAAATTCTAATTTTAACAGCACAAATGGGTATTTGACATGAGCTTTTACTTAAAAATAAAATAAAAACCTAGTTTAAAGGAAACAAAAATTGCTCCTAGGCTGGTACTTCTAAAATCTAGTTTCAGTCCATAAATTTGATTGTAGAGTTGAATTGAAAAACCAGAATATTTAACAAGTAACATAAAATCCTTAAGAACTGGAGATGCTCTCTGCTTTAAAATGTTAGAAAAAGGGAAATTGAAAACACATATGAGCTCATTATTAATAGTAATCAAGATCTAAAAGCCACCTTGGATACTTGTGTATATCTTTTTAAAGGATCATATCATATATCTGGGAACTTTCCTTGAAATGCGTGTCTGGAATAGTTGTCAGGCATGAACTAATTATAATCCACTTTGTTAGAATGTAACTCCTGTAACTTGGAATCTCTGTAGGTGGATTCAGAGCACTGTCAATGAGTTTCTAAAATGTTTTACCTTTCAGTTACTAGTAAAAATGTGGTTCAGCAATGAGCAAAAGGAGCTGCCTTCTGGTGGCCATTTGCATCCCCTCTTTCTGTTCCATTCCCAGAGACATTTCTTCGCTGTGGAGCTGATGTTCTGACTTGCATCCCCAAAAGAGAGAGAAAAAATATACCTTAGGGTGCCCCTGCCCACGGCAGGGGGGTTGGAACTAGATGATCTTTGAGGCCCCTTCCAACCCAAAGCATTCTATGATTCTATGATCATAGAGCATGGGTTTTCCTAACACTGCTGTCATTGTGATGGCTTTAAGGGCATGGGCTATAGATAACTATTAATTTTAATACTTGTGTCCCAAATCTGCTTATATATAAATACATATATAATAAATAAACACATGTATAAATAAAATATACATATATAAATATAAAAATCCCAGAAATCCCAGGGACAAGACACAGAACCTGCATATCATCTGACATTTTTGATAAGCGCTCCAGAATTAATCTGTCTAGGAGCCACTATGCTCAGCTTAATTATAGAAAGGCTGCATCTGTGTTCAAAGCTGTTGAGAGAGAAAGAAGAAAGTAAAAATGTCCACTAGGTTTGATTAACTGCTTTCAGCCTGATGAATAAAGACAGATGGTTACTAGTTATTTTTCCTTAATGGATTTTGGAGCTCCATTTGGTGGATGAATTAAAGTTATAGGTCCCAAATCAGCCTGTGAAGCTCTGCTTGCATAGCCCTTAGTGATTCTAGCAAAGTTTGCATGCATCCAAGAGAGAGGTTTGCCCTAAGGCTGTCGTGTATGTTGTTAAAAAGCAGTTTTGAAATGAAAACTAGAAGTCAAGTGGTAGTTTACAGTATTAATAAAGCAAGTTACAAACTATGCGCAGCTCAGGATGGCTGAGAAAGCATGGGATAGATGAGTGGACAGTGAGGTGGGTTGAGAATTGGCTGTCGGACCGAACCCAGAGGGTTGTGATTCGTGGAGTAGAATCTGACTGGAGGCCTGTTACCAGCGGTGTTCCCCAGGGCTCAGTGTTGGGTCCAGTCCTGTTTAATATCTTCATTGACGATCTTGATGAGGGAATAACATCCACCCTCAGCAAGTACGCCGATGATACAAAGCTGGGAGGGGTGGCTGACACGCAGGAGCACTGCGCTGCCATCCAGAGAGACCTGGACAGGCTGGAGAGCTGGGCAGGGAGAAACCAGATGAAGTTCAACAAAAGCAAGTGTAAAGTCTTGCACCTGGGAAGGAACAACTGTTTGTATCAGTACAGGCTGGAGGATGACCTGCTGGAGAAGAGCTCAGTGGAGAAGGACCTGGGGGTCCTGGTAGATGACAGGTTGGCCATGAGCCAGCAGTGTGCCTCGGTGGCCAAGAGAGCCAATGGGATCCTGGGATGCATCAGGAGGAGTGTAGCCAGCAGGTCAAAGGAGGTGATCCTCCCTCTCTACTCTGCCCTGGTCAGGCCCCACCTGGAGTATTGTGTCCAGTTCTGGGCTCCTTGGTATAAAAAGGACAGGGATCTCCTGGAAAGAGTCCAAAGAAGGGCTACAAAGATGATTAAGGGCCTAGAGCATCTCCCCTATGAGGAAAGGCTGAGTAAGCTGGGACTGTTCAGCCTTGAGAAGAGAAGACTAAGGGGGGACCTAATCAAAGTTTATAATTATCTGAAGCAGGGGATGCAGGGGGAATCAGCCAGCCCCTTTTCAGTGGTCTGTGGGGATAGGACAAGGGGCAATGGCTGCAAGTTGGAGCATAGGAAGTTCCGCACCAACATGCGGAAGAACTTTTTCACAGTGAGGGTGACTGAGCACTGGAATAGGCTGCCCAGGGGGGTGGTGGAGTCTCCTTCACTGGAGATATTCAAGAACCGCCTGGACGCCTATCTGAGCAATATGAGCTAGGGAGCCTGCTTTGGCAGGGGGGTTGGACCCGATGATCTCTCGAGCTCCCTTCCAACCCCTACAATTCTGTGATTCTGTGATTCTGTGAATCCCCTGCAAGGAATGATTAGTGTGCAGCACCTGAGCAGACATCCCCATAGAATCTGTGCCTCTTCAGGTATGACCGCCACCTGGGACTTCACAGTATTTTAATGCTGACTTTAAAACTTGGAAAAGTTCATTAGAGTTGTGTCACCTGGGAAGTGAAATAAATAGTTTTCTGTTGTTGATTCATTTGCATGAATCTATTAGCATGTCTCAAATCAAGGTGGAAGAGGTGTTCAAGACAAGGTCCTATTCTGCAGGTATGCACATGTTTGCTTTCATGGGTAAGAATATTTCTGTCTTTTACTTGTGTTTATTTTTAAGAATGCATGTAAGTGTCTGTGGGTTTGGGCTCTCAGGGAACATTTAGACCTAATGGGTATTGGGACTGTCATTCAGCAACCTATTAAATCATCTAGTTTTATGTGTGGACAGTCACAGTGATTTTAATGGGATTAACTATGCTTACATCTAAGCAATTTTTGAGTCAGGGGTTAAGGTTACTGCATGAAATAAAATGTCTAAGATGGACAATATAATAAAAGGAAACAAAACAACAAAACATGACACTGAGTATACAGATTTTTCCATAGTTGGTGGGTTGCCTAAAGAGAAAATACCGCTTAACTAAAATGCTACCTGCCATAGAACTATCAAAACCCCCACAGATCCTGAAAGGGACCTTGAGAGGTCATTTACTTTGTCCCCCAGGTCCACAGGAGGATCATGTATCACTAAGTTATTCCTGACAGAGAGCTGGTCTCACTGAGAGCATTTGAATGCAGTTGTGGCAGTTTACAAGCAGCACAAACATCTCTAACAAGTGATGGGAATGCCCTTCAGATCAGCAGCACTAAAGGAGAAATCGGTGACATTTGGTATGTAGCAAACACACATTCAATCAAAATAATAATGTAAGTCATTGATTACACACAGAGTGAGGTCACGATTCCTCAACAGGAAAAATACATGTCTTCACCATTTGGAAGTGAGGGACTTGTCCTTCAAGTGACAGAAAACAGAACATGTTTAGGGCAGGTGACACTTTGTCATGCTGGATCACTTAATGCTTTTTGAATCATCGCTCATTTTTCATCTCGTTTTACTTCGGCTTTCATCTCAAAGACTAGCTGATGTAACTATGAGGAAAAGCTAAAAATAAGTGAATTCCATTTATGAGAGGCAGAAATGTTTTTAAGAGTTTGCAGATGGGAGTGAAGGCATGTGGCAGATGTGCATAGTAAATAACCCAGGTGACGATGGGGAGATGCTACCACCCATTTTCTTTCATCCCTTTTGCAGAATCTATGCTCAAAGCTCAGAGACATGTTCTGAGGCTCCAGGTAGTATGTGATTTATTTTTAATGATGTCATGATCAACCATGAATGACAAGTCATGGTGGTGATGTAGTAAATCCCCCACTTTGAAGGGACTCTTTTCTGGGACCAAAAGAGAGAAGTGCAGATAGACTGGAGCTGAAGATCTATTCTTGTTGGTCAAAGTCTTGCATTGGACAGTATCAGTTCATCTATGTCTAGATTGCACTTAAAGGTCTGATTCAAGGTATGTATTTATGCTAGCTGCAAGTGCTTGGTTATATATTTCTCAGGGTGCTATAGAGCCCAGATTTCAGTGAGAACTCATAATCTACCACGTGCACCCTGGTGAGCTGGTATTGCTGAGGTTGGCATCTACTTCACTACTGTTTGTCTACCTGTGCTTTAATCAGACATGTCATTGCCATGTATGCCTAATTTCCTGTTTGCCTGCATAATTCCCATTGCTATTTATGAATTTAGCTGCAATAAAAATTGTGTGACTTTTGCATAGATAATATTTTAAAACATTTTGTGGTCCACTTAACATGTGGGAAAAACATTGATGTAAACTAGATGTTTCTTCAACCTGCCATTGTTTGGAGACATGCAGGAGGGAAAGTTGCAGGAGGGAGATGTAGAAGTGTAATTTTTTTCTCATGTAGATACGGTCTATACAGCTTATGTTTAGGAGAAACCACTTAGAATTAAGGCAGGCAAAAACTGCAGTTACATTTCAGGAAGGACCTGCAAAGAAACAAGCAGACTGTGGGCAAGGACACTGTCCTTTGTGTTCTGGGCAGATAGATGCTACTATTAACTTCAGAGAGGCAAAGCTGTAGGAAAGGGAAGGGAATAGATAGATATAATAAAAATCTAGCTGGAAAAACAAGCTAATCTTCCAGTCCAGAGTATAGCTTACATCTTTATTTGTCATGTATTGAGGCACCACCATGCTCTGTTCTGTCCTAGGCAAGGCTGGAACTTCACTCTATGTACCAAAGGAAATTCTAGGGAAGAGTCTGTTGCTGTCAGAGAAGTGGAGTAAGATAAGCTGGTATCTTCTCTTCTGTAACACTGATGTTTCTGTGAAAGCTGTTTCATGTTATTAGATGCCAGAAGAAAGACAAGCAAAGGTAATTTCTCATGAGGATAACCTAGAGATGATTCGTGGCTAACTCCCTGGAAAGTACCTACTTGCCTTTAGGTTTTCCAATTCTTTCCTCTTTTTGGAAAATCATGTCAATTGGTTTGATAAAAAATGACTTATTTTGGAAAGAGTGCAATCTACTTTTAGCTGTTCCTGGAAGCCTGGAGATCCATAGATGTCTGAAGGGTTAGAGAAGAAAGCGTCCCTTGCAAATAAGAAGGCGTGCTCATAATCTTAATGATTTCTCTGATTTAAGATGTTTTGTCTATTGCAGAAAATTTACAAAGGGTGATTAGAGTTCATGTAAATACCAAGGCAGAACCTACATGTCTTCATTTCATATGGCACATTACTGCTAGATCTGCTGCTTCAAAGCAAAGGCAGAGCTGCTGCAGGCATTGGATGCATGTGGGAAATGCAAGCTGCAATTATTTCTATTGAGGGTTGTATAGCACTAAGGTATGTGTTGCTTTGCTACCTGCCAAAAGGATTTAGAGATCCAGTTTGTCCATCAGTACAGAAGTTCCTCACTCTGAGGTTTTTACACTTGAGAAAGTAACAGGAGATTTAGCTGAGGAAGTAATTATTATTGTTATGATTATTATTAGCTTTTGTTTGAATTGAATACTGAGGAATGGTGAGGCACAGCTGTTTCTTTGCTGCCAAGTGATCTTCAGGAATTACCGCCCATCTTTGAATTTACACTCACTACATTTCTGAAACCAAAACCTTCAGTAACTTAGAGGTAAGATATATTTCTTACTTTAACAGGTACATTATTTGACAGGAATTATTTTCCCTATGAGTCTATTAAAGAAATAGTTTGAAGACAGAGGGGAGGTTACAGAGCCTTCATTTCAGTTGCACATAATCTTTTTTTGCCCTTATTCAGTACATGCCTGTGAGTTCGGAAATCTTAATTCACAAAGGTGCTTGGCTACATTCCTAGCTTTAGGCAGACTAATAGTTTTGTTGTCTTTACTGGGACAATTCATGAGCTTCAAGTTGAGTTCATGAACTGGCTGAAGGCAGAGGATTATCTCAGCCTTTGTATAACAGCTCAGTAGTATTTGTAAAAGCAGTCTGTTTACCCAAATGAGTTTTGTATGTGCAAGTTCAACAGCTCCTGCATCCAGGACTTACAACCTGACAAGTGCTCATGTAGCCATTGAATCTGTCAAAATCCAAATGTGTGAAGGTGTTTATGTACTCTCAGAAGCTGTAGTCAATCAAAGGAAATATGTTCATATTTTTTCTACTCATATATGTATTTATTATTGAGAATAATTTTTCTGTCTTGGATAATGGCTCGTTTGGTGAAACAGATTTCAACCTATTTTTCTGCAGAAATTATTTGCAAAAAAAAGCCTTGTAGCCAAGAACCTCCCTACAGAACTCGAAATGCAAATCCCCTACCCAGGACACAAAAGCACATCAAGCACACAGAGCAAGGGCTCTCAAGGGTGACAGCCATTGCATTGCACAGCTGAAAAAGCCTGAATCACCAAACAAAATAAATCAAAATGGAAAACTGGAGAGTTCCGTGAGGAATTCTAGCCTGAACTGAAAAACAAATGTGCGGCTGTCAGAGTCAGAGGAATCTGAGATAGGGACTGGACATGTAGAAAAAAAATGGTTTGTGCTTCTTGACAATGTAATACAAGATGCAGCTGGGACAGAAGAATATCAACAAACAGCAACTACTGGATATGGCACGTGGTATTTCTGGATGAAGGGGAAGTGCTGAAAAGAAAAATGTTGACTAGTGAGTTACTGGAAAGTGCAAAGAAAGCACATGAGGAATGTGGCCAAAGAAATGAAAAACAATGCAGGGAAAGGGAACAGAGACATGCTAAAGGCCTTGTGGTTGAACTGGAAACTTCTGCTATGCTGGAAAAGTCACAGAGGCTTTACAAAAATAAACAGCAGGAAAACTTCTGAGCCAGAAACGAAGCCATGAAAAGCAAAGACAGAAGAGTGCTCATTACTGAGGTGGAACAGAAAAAGAGCTTGGTGGTACATTTCAAAGCAGTTGTGAACAGGCTCAGCTTCACCACATTTCAAAGGAACAGGGGAACCTGAACATTTTGCCCTTTTTTGTGTTCAGAACAGAAATAGAAAGCACAGGCTGAAGCCATCATGCTGCAAAATATAAAGCCAGCAAAGGATGACAGGAGAAATGCTTACAGAAATGGGAAGGAAGTAGATTAATATTTGGGATGTAGTGCCTAAAGAATGAGAAGGTGGAGTCAATGAGTGGATGCCTGTGATAAAGATACCACAGACTGGAGAGATGTCCTTGGTTCATCCTGGGGAAAGTCTTCTGCAGTGATACTACAAAGGGTGACAGATACTGCAACTCTAGAATTGGGAGAAAGACAGCCTGGATTTGGGCTCTGCAGATTCTGTAGAGACTGGGCCTTCATGTTGCAGATTACATGGAAGGATTTTTCCCCATGGAAGTCATGTTCCCTTGCCATTGCTTTAACTGACATTCAAAAGTTACCACTTAGCATAAAAAGACTTATAGGGTGGGGTGCACTTGAGATCTGCAACATCCCATCAGAATGCACAGAAATCAAAGTGAGGGCAAGTAACCACTCAACAGAACAGCTCAGCCAGGAGGCTGGTCTGAATCGTTTCTCAGCTGTTTCTGGCATTTTCATGAGCTGACTGTGGAAGCAGTGTTCAGTTGTCAGTATAGAATATGTAGATTGCCAGGGCATAAAAGGGCAGGGCACTGAGTTATTGTGTGAGGGCTCTGAAAAGCTGGGAAGAAAGACAGATATCCTGGCAAAGGCAGGTCAAGCCTAGCTCAAAATCAATTAGCTCAGATCCATCTCCCTTGTAACACAGATGCCATGTTGATGCAACATCCTGATAATTTGGAGGATCCACATCTTTTCCAGCAAAACTATCAAGAAGAAGGTGAAATAAAGGTGTATATTCATAGCTAGAGTAGGCATTGCATTGAGAAATAGGACATAATGCAAACTCAATGTTAATGTACCACTGTGAAAACTGGAGATGTACCAAAGAGGTAGAGAGTAAAGAGGGTGCTTTCTCAAGATGGAGAGTGGGTATGAGACGATAAAACTTTTCTCACTGCAAACGTGTCCTGAAAAATCCTCACATAGCAATCTGGTTCTGCTGGTGTTGGACAAAGGGGAGAACATTCATGACATGGGTACTCCAAATTAATGTTTTCTCATCCAGTTTTAGATCACACCCTCTTTTCTCACAGCAACCTGTCTCATGGAGTGTATGATCTATGCACATACATATAATTTTGTTCACACACCAGGTTTAACATGGTCAGTTTCTCATTAAAAGAAGCCTTCAATGCTTTATATTAAAAATATAAATTCAACATTAACCCAGACAGAGATCAGTCCCCACCAGCCCTTCCCACAGTTGTTTTGCCCTGTTGTGGGTGCTGTGTCAGCACTCAGGTGTATGTACAATACATGCATATGGCATCCCCAGCAGTCTGTGTATCCCCCCCATCCAATTCAGTGTGTGAGAAAGGGGGTGCGCATGTGCACGTGTGCTTTTGAGTGGTTGAGTAGCAGGGGAGCATGGGGGAGAAGGGAGGACTCAAATGGAGATTGCTCTACAGGGACTAGGCATGGTGGTTGCCACGGCTTCGCTCATTGACAGCCTCTGTCCCCTTCCCACAGGTTGAGGGGAGCCTGGGTGGACATCAGGCTGGAGCTGATCATTTCTGCCCCTCATCCCACTCTGCAAGAACTCCAACTTGTTGCATCCTCAAGTGTGAGAGCGGATGCTTTCAATGCCAGTGCATTTATGATCATCTGAATCATGCAATAAAGACCAAATAGGGACAGAAAGCAAAATTCTGAAAAGAAATCTTTAAGAAGATGCCTTAATGGGAGGCAAGGTACAATCAACCTGTAGACCAGGATGCTAAGAAAAGCAGAAGCAGCAAATGGGAAAGAGAAGTGAAATTAGTTTACACTTTGTGCAGTAGTGGGAGGGTGGATGGAGTGTTCGCAATAGTAATGGATGGCGAGCAGACCTCAAGGTTAATGTTGTTTTAAGTGACCTCATCTCTAATGTAAACTATCCATAGGGGTATGTAAACATTTTTTACTGGCTATAAAAACTTATATTCAACAGATTTGTCCTCCCATAAAACCCCAAAGGAATAATGGAATTGAAATGTGCTTGTGTTTTGTGTTAGGTTTGCACCCTGTTCTTCAATCTTCCCACGTCTGTCTAAAATAAAATAGGCCAGCACTACATTTTCTTTCAGGCAATCAGATACATCATACATGTTATACATGTTAATATATACACTTATACATGTTAGCTGGTTGTGTGATAACTCAGATGTGTCTCTTAAACCAGTTAGCAGGGATTTTTAAACAGGGTTAAACAAGCTTAAGTTGCATTTCAATCCTTTTAGCTGGATGGATTTTAAAAGTTTCTCACTCTTTGAATACCTTTCAGAGTACACCACAATAGGTGTTACATCTCAATTACATTTAATTGATTACATTCTTTTCCCCAACTTGCTGTGGGTGTTGAACAAGTGATGCCTGTCAAAACTAGGGTGGATGTTGTCACTGGAGGTCAACCAAAGACTCAGTCTCAGGTGTGCTATGTGTTTTCACTTACCAGAGAGTCCTTAAAGGCACATCAGCAAGCACCCTTTCCCAGCCTCCCAGACCCCCTTGAATGTCAGTTAACCATAGGTATTCGCTGAATGTGGAGTGGGTAAATAGCCAAAGGTATGCACTAAAGCAGGGAAGGTCATCGGGGGCTTTTTGTTGAAAGAGGAGGGTGGCCCATGTGTGATAAAGCCCCGTGCTAACCACACAGTTTGCACTACAGAGAGTAAATAGCCCTGTCCGGGCTTGCTCCTGCCCCTCAAAAATCAGTCCTACTGAACTACACCTTAAGTTTTTAGGCAGGAAATTCCAACTATTTCCTGTAATGGAAGCTGTTCTTTTTTCACTGCCTAGGAAAATGTACTTTAAACATATAAAACATAGCAGTTAATTTTTTCCTGAAGCCAGCACTTGCTACATCATGTCCATTCCCAATCATTATCCAGCCAGCATATTGTTCAGAAGGTGGAGCTGTCAGGCAGAAGGAATAAAAGGTAAGAAAAGGAAGGCTTCTGCTTCTTGCTGGTGTCGAGGGTAAGTGAGATTATGTCAAACCTTTAAACAGAGTCCCCTTTCTCTGCCCCACCCCCTGCTCCTATATAACACATGCTGCATTTAGCAATACCTGCTTTTACTCAGTCAGTGGTGGGGTGCCTGTGCCTGCTTCTTGCCCCTGCTGATGGATGCTCTTGCCAGCAGCCCCCTTGGATGGCTCTGGGTGGGTGTCACCCTGCTTTTTGGGGTGACCACGCTCTGTGTGGCCAAGAGGAGCCTGGCAGAGAAAACAAATATGCTGGTGTGGAGCCTCCTGCTCGCCTTGCTGGGGCTGCTGTGTGTAGCCATGCTGGGCGCTGGTGGGGGGCTGGTGGTGTTTTGTGCAGCCTGCCTCACCTCCTCCGTGTACCCAGGTGGCAGGGTGCTGCTGCCTGTGGGCGACAAAGCTGTGCTCATCACAGGTAAGGTGTCTCAGACTTGCTCTGGGAAGCGGGACCTGGCTTTTCTCACAAGTGGGCTGGAAAACCTTACGTCCTTGTGTTGGGTATCTAAGAAATGCATGCTTGGAAGGGTTCCTTTTATTATTATTTTCTTTTTGCTGATTTTATTTGCTTTGCCAGAGATGTTTTTTCCAGGTAAATAAGTGTTCTGAAATTAAGTAGGAAAGCATCTTAATAGATGCTATTATTTTTTAGTATCTCATTTTATCTTTGCAAGTAGCTTTTTAGACATACTTGTGAAATTAGTTGGTGCAAAAAGCATAAGAATACTTATGATGGTCTAATTTTTTTAGGAGAGACATTAATTTCTGGAAGCCATCAGAACACTGCGCTCATACATTACTTTTGTTTACTTGAATTTATTGCAGTATTTACAGATGTATGGTTATCTTTTGGTGTGCACACTTATACTGTGCACACTGTGTACCTCACATATATATTTCAAGATGCTGGTTTGGTGCCATCTCTTTGAGACCATGCAAGAAATCATTCAGGAGTGAGTAATTTCCTTCACTAGCAGGGAAGGTTTGAGCTAATTAATTCAGGCTTTATTAACATCCGGATCTGCTCAAAACCTACTTTTAGTTTGCAAAGATGGCATTTTTGTAGTTTTATGGCTTTTCTCCTGTTTCTTCTAAAACTTTAAATGTTGTTTATTTGTGTTAATCAACCCTTTAAGCTGGAGTGCCTGCCAACTGCTGCTTGCACTGTTAACTTCCCCTTTTTTAAAAAAAATTTTATATTTTTCCCCTCTGGAAAGCTGAATTAAGTTGCTTTGGTTTATATAGCTATTTCTTGCAGAATTTCATTTTGTTTTATAGGGACACCTGGAAATAATTTAGATTTGCTTAATGAGCGTTAACATGAGGGTTAAATACAAAAGGACAAAATGAGGAGCAGGTTCTCATTCAGGCTTTACCTGTGGGCTGGGTTCCTCCCTGCAGGTATATCAGATGAAGATGCGTATCAAGGGGGGAAGGGGCACTCCTTTCCCAGCCTGAAAACACAGAGGTTGTGCTTGCATTTGGGCATCATCTTGGGTTTTTTTAAGACTGCAGTTCTCCAGGAAAAAGCACTCTCGGAGCTTACCTGCTCTAGAGAGTTTGGATTAAAGCAGTGTAGGGGAGTGAAGAACGTTTGGATATGTCCCAGCAAGTGAATGTGCTTTCTTTGTGCCTGTGCTGCAACTGTCCTGAAGAAATGCAAGTTTGGACACCTCTGACAGCTGACACATGTGAGGAGACTCCTCTTGGTCTTTGTTTGAAAGCAGGCTGATATGCAATCAATCAAACCCTCCATCAGTTGATATGAAAGCTTTACTCATCACGTTTCTTTTAAATGGCTTAGCAGTACTCTTCCATTTACCAACTGTAGTGCCTGTGTGCAGGTGCAAAGTGCCTTTAAATAACTGTTGGTCTCATTTTCTCTGATTTAGACAAGACCTGAGGCAGACACTTCATGGCAAATGGGGTTTATTTTCTTCTTTCTCCTGCCTTCAGCCCTGTGGGGTTGAGGAATGCTGCTGTGCACTGGGCAGCTGCCACATATGGCTTGTGAGATGGCTGGCTTTGGCCAGAGGATGGAGTCATCTGTGCTTCTCTCTGGGTTTTGTCATGTTTAATTTTGGATGTCCTTTGTGTGGGTACTGCTGGACATTGTTTTGGTAAACCAGCAGTTCACTGGACAGCTGTGATATGGGAAAACTCTGCCCAGTGTTCAAAATGCTTTTTCACATGAATAACTGTGGGCATGCGAGCAGTCTTCTAGTCATTGGTGAGATCTGTCTGTTGATCCTCTTGCTGACAGTGACTGCGTCACTGTCTTTAAACAGAAGCCTCTGGGCATGCAAACACATTAGCATAGTTTGGTAGACCAAATAGCCAGCTTCCCTAAAAATTAAATTACTGTGAAGATCTGAAGGAGCAGAAATTGTAAGTGTCTTGCCTCGGTTATTCTGTGTGCAGTGGGATGAACTTCCCCAGTTAACTTGCTCTGTTTGATTCAGTTACAGTCAGCAGCAACAGCCTTTCTCATAATAAATCTAATCGTTCACAAATTGTTGTTTTTGACACAGAAGCAAGGTGCCTGTGTGTGTGGCATTCTCAACTGCTTCTCTATAGGCACCTAACTGCCCATAGAGAAGCAGTTTGTATTTTATGAGGATATTTGTATTTTATGAAGGTAAAGTTTCTTTAGACTTCAATAAGGTCTGAAACTGAGTTCAGGCTGCTTTAGATAAAAGCTGGGGACAAACCCTGCACAGGTAAACACTGCTTTTCGTTTCCTTCCTGGGCTTGCTACACCCAACCCTATTTGTTAAGCCCTTTGCCCCTTCTGAAGTTAAAGTTGCGTTGTAGAACTTGAGTAAGGTGTAGCTCTGTGGCTGTGCACTTACTGGGAAGGATGAAATTTGATACAGCAACAGGGGGTTTTCACTAAAAGAAGGAAAGACACCCCACCCCCAAACCCAGATATCTGTCATGACTTTGGGGTAGTTACAGGCCTCTTCATGTCTCTTTAGGGAATTCCAAGAATGTGGCTTTGTTCTGCTTCTTTCTCAGGTCAGGGCAGCGAGAAGCTAAGTATGGAATGTGGTGCTCTGGTACATCTTCAACAAACTGCAGGCTTAATCCTTTTCTTTAAAAAATGCATTTTTAAGTAGACCATGAATAATTCTTTTCACCTTCTTGCATTGATTGATCCAGGTGTTTAGTACATGTTTCTCTCAATTCAACTGGAATTAGTCTTTTTTTACCTTTTGGGGTAAAGCTGCAGTTAAAAGGTAGAACCCAGAAACGAATATCTAGTATGAATAAGATGAGTCTCTTTAGCAGCCAAATTCTGTGCACTACAGATACTTGGTGCAGGAGCAGGACTGTGAATAACTATGGCAATATCCACCTTGGTGTGCTCGTATCACAGATTAACCCTTTTAAGTTTCTTGTAGGGTTAAGTAGGGACTAGTGCAGCTCTTTCACAAACAAGGAAATAGTAAAAAAATCTGTCTGGAGAGCCCTTTGTCCTGTATTCAGGTTTCCAGCCATGCAGGTGGGTTTGGAAGCTGACTGTTTATGTAATAAATTGCTATTCCAGGAGACAACCAAGTCCTGGGTTGCTGCTGCATCTCTGCTTTGCAATGTAAGAAGTGCATTAATTTCTTAAGCTCCTCATTCTCCTCTAGATATTGTCCTTTGCAAAACTCCTGCAGCAGATTCCTTATAAAGTCCTTCCCTGCCTCTAGCAGATCCCTGTGTTGCTTCCCTGGGAGTCTTGGTGGGCAGACGGGTGGGATTATTTCCCCCTTGTGAGGATATTTCTCTGTAGATGGGAAGAATGGAAACTGGAATTAGAAACAGTCACTGGGAGAGAAAACAAGTATCTAAAGATAGTGGCAGCAAAATGCTGTATCAAAGGGAGAGTCTTGTGAATCAGTTGGACTATTTGTTAAATATTCATCACTGTTACCTGGTGGGAGGAATTGCATAATCATGACTGCAAAAATCATTGTTGTGTCTTTCCTTTAATGGAGCTTCCTCTATTTGGTACTTTTTTGCTTTATATGGACAGAGTCTGGGAATAAACTTAGAGGGGAATAGAGAGGATAAGAGAAATTCTGATGCGAACTTGCATGAATTAAATAGCTAGTGCTACTTGGCTTAGCCTGAAAATGCCATTCTGAATCTTTCTTAGGGTTTGACAGTCCTGAACTCCTTTGCAGGTAAAGAAACAGTTGATTAACTCTGGCTTGGTGGGAGTCTGTGACAAAAATGTATTTAACAGAAGGATCTGGGTGGTAGATGTATGAATGAAATAATGTTGTTTGTTTGAATATAGAAATAGAACCCAAAAAATTATTTGAATTCCAATGCCCTATAATTGCTTTGTCCATCTGAGATTTCAAATTTAAATATTTCTGTGTTGGTTTATTTCCTAGATGCTACTGTTATCAATCTGAATATTTGTGTAAACCTAAGCTGAGGTTTAATTTCCTCTGTACATATGAAATAATTCTAGAATCTGTCAGTGGTAGAGCATGAGCTGATGGTATTAGTACATGGTTTATCAGTCTCTCTGGAGCATGCAAAGGTCCAGCTCCTCAAACTTTCAGGTCTGAACTTTTCTTCCTGCTGTCATATGTATTTCAGTGACTTTTTGTTTACGTTTCCACGTATTTCCTATGTGTGCCTTTTTTCCACTCGTTTTTCTTTCCCTCTTTAGATGATGGTGTAGGACAGATTGACTTTTCAAGTGTCTTTTTTTACATTTTCAGGAAGTGACACTGGGATCGGACATGCACTGGCTAAATACCTGGACAACTTAGGTTTTGTTGTGTTTGCTGGGGTTTTGAACAAGGATGGACCTGGAGCTGAGGAACTGCAACGGACCTGTTCTGAGAGACTCACTCTCCTGCAGCTGGATATAACCAATGCCACCCAAGTCAAGGAAGCCTATCTAAAAGTCTCAGAGAAGGTGCAAAATACAGGTGTGGGTTTCTTTTTTTTGCCATGACAACGGGCATACCAATGTACCTGCTTACAAGGTACATCTCTTACTTGACTGCATCATGGCTTCTGTGTGTAGGACACTTCATGCTGCAGTCCAGGCAGTCAGCATTTATATTGATGAATCCTGATTTCTGAGACATATGAAAAATGGTGATGAACATTCAGGGAGGGAGATTATGTGCAGGTGACCTCTGCTTTGATCTCCAGGCACTATTCAACTCATTAGTTCAATCTTTACGGGGTTAATTTCCTGCTGTATTTCCCTGTGCTTTTTCATTTTCCCAGGGCTCTGGGGAGTTGTGAACAACGCGGGCATCCTGGGCTTCCCTGCTGATGGTGAGCTGCTCCCCATGAGCACGTTCAGGCAGTGCATGGCTGTGAATTTCTTCGGGGCTGTAGAAGTGTCCAAGACTTTCTTACCGTTACTTCGGAGATCCCGGGGGAGGCTGGTCAACATGTCCAGCATGGCAGGTGAGCTGCACTAAAGCACCAAATAAATCTCTGGTGCAACAACAACCAACTTCTGTGGCATAAGTGCTGAGGAAGGTGTCAGTCAGCCCTGTTAGTACACCTAGGGAATTGGTATCTGGGTAATATGTGTAGGGTTTTCTTTTGTTTGGGAGACTATTCCCAGAAACTAGCCCTTGAAGCAGAGGAGTTTAATATGGCTAAAAATATGCTGTTATATAAAGACAGTAAAATTCAGAGCTTGTGTTATAGATGCTATGAGTGGTAGCTCTGAGTTTCCAGAAAGATGGGTGGTAAATCACAGATGTTTCTGTAACATGCTCCAGCAGAAGTCTGTGACTACCTCAATCTGTGTGTCATTGAACCACATGATGGAGATGCCTCAAAGCTGTCTGTCTTGTACAGGGTCAGGTTTTCTTCTATTTGGACTGGTTACAGCTAAAGTTTTGGCCTTTTTTGAATACTTGGGTTAAAATCAAAGCATAGGTATGTTTTGGCTATGTTGATGATGTGTGCTGTTGGTCACAGTCTATAATGAATATTAGATATTTCAGTTGGGCAGCTTCACCTCTGTAGCCTTGTAGGGCTCAAATACTACATTCTAGTGTGAGAAGTTACCTGCTGAAAAAAACCATATTTAACTCTTCAAGAGCTGAAGGCAGTTTTACTTTTGATGCTGCATCCTATGGCTCTTTCCAGAGTGCCCTGTCCTGGAGCATGGTCTGCTAGTAACCTGGGACCTGAAAAGAGTGTGTGTTTATAAAAATATTTTATCTTCTTAAAAATACTTCAGCCTAGCATATTAGCAAAATGGTACCTTTTAGTTGATAAAGTAACTTAAAAAAATTTAACAGCTTATAATATGCTCTCTGGTTTTGTCCTATGAATTGGATCCTGTACTTACTATATGTATGTCTTTGTATCATGACCTTCTGTTCTAGGAGGACAGCTGAGATGCTAAGTTGTAGGAACAGAAGTAACACAGTATCTGGTAGCCAACAGCTGAGGAGCAAGAATGCTCCTTTGAAAATGAGACCTGCTAGAAGCAGGATGTCATGAAGCTGGAAAGTATTTTAGCTTAAGATCTCATAAGGATTTGCCATATCAGCTGCTTCTCAAATCTTCCCTTGCCTTGTCTCATTGGACCCCTATTTTGGCACAGTTTGTCCCCGCACAGTACCGCTGTGTTGCTGTGGTGGCCTGGGCAAGCGTTACCTTGCATTCATGGCTTATGTTGAAGATGTGGCCACAGCCTAGATTTGATGCTGCCGTCTTCTGCTTTCTATTTTAATCCCAAGAATCTTTTGTATCTGCATGACTGTGTATATGGTTTGTTGCTGATGCTTAAAGAAATCCGGGCTAATTATCAGAAGGACCTTTCTTGTCCTGCTCAGGCAACCAGGCCCTGCAAGCACAGAGGCAGAGGACAGGCCTCTGTTTTCCCTGAGCACCTGAGTGAAGCTTGCACTTTCGGTGTTTTGAGGCAGATGTCTTAACTCTTGGCATGAATCCCTGAGCTGCCTTGCAGGGAGAAATGGAGACCTTCCCTGTACTGAGTCCTTTGCTCTTACAGGGATTGATAATGACTCTGCTTAAACTGTAGCTGCTCTCACAGGCGTTCCTGCACGCGGGCTGGTTTAGGTAAATAGCTTCCTCTTAACGCAGGGTCTGAGGGTCCTTTGGTAAAACATTAGCAGAGAAGTTAGTCAGGTTTCGTTGTGCCAAATCTATTCCTGTCTGCGTAGAGCTAATTTAACTGGACTCGAGGTTAGCCTGACCTCAGAGGGAAGAAGTATGTGATTCAATTGGCTCAGACCAATTGAAACTCAAGCTTATTCAGATGCATACAGAAGAATAATTAACATCTAATTGGCATGACTTCTTACAGAGAGTCATTCCTTTGAAGAACCTCTTGTGATAACTTGGTCACTGCATAAAAAACCCAATAAATGGCACTAGTGGATTACCTGAAAATGCCCTTGTATGGAAGAGTTTTCTTCTAAATGTGTAATGTTTGAAGTGGAAGCTGTACCAGGGGATGTGCCCAACTGCCTGTGCAGGCAGGAGGAGCGACATGTCTCAAAGAGAAAGGTTGCTTGTTCTGTTCCCTCCTCCCTGCTGTGCCAACACAGCCCATGGTGGCTGACATGACCCTAAATCTGGCAGTGATAACACCAACCTTGTGAAGAAAGTGGGGTGGGGCTGAAGAAGATGAAGATGCTCAAATCTAAGCATCATTGGACTTCTCTAAAGCTGAAAAAGTGTCAATCTGGCAGTTTTTGGAACAGAGGAAATAGCTGTAGGAATATACTCTTTTCTGGAAGCTTTTTTTTGCGAAAGTTGGATTTATTTTTGGAAAACAGACAGTATTTTAGGCACATTTATCTCTTCCATCTGAACAAATGCTGTTATTGAGAAAATGAGATGTATTATAGGCAGAGGATCTGCTTCCATGATATGTCTTGGAGAGTCCTGTCGCCTGGGAGACATGATTCCAACTTTGGTTTGTCCACAGAGGTTTTCCCTGCTCTTGCACTGTTGTCTCTGGTCTTTCTGAAACTAGCTGGAAAGACCTGGAAGATAGGTTGGCTTTATAAAGCTAGAATTGAGATTACTTAACCAGTTGTAACTGTGGTTTATAGCAGGAGCTTGAAATTCATGCTACAGTGACAAGAACAGCACCATTAAACTATTGCTTCACTATTTATACGAATAAAACATTATCTGTTTTTCTGAAACCAACAGTTGTAATTTTCAGCAGTTTTTACCCTTAAATGCAATACAATTTATTTTTTCTGCTGTACAAGGTGTCTTATCAGGTGTTACTGAGCGTAACTGCTATAAGCAACTGCTAATTTACAACTTTCACTTTTTTTAACCTCCAGAAAGAAATTACTCCCTCACTGGCTTGTCTTTAACCTCAGTGAGAGCCGCATAATTTTGGTTGCGCTATAATCTTCCTTCTAAATCACGCAAATAAAGGCTGGAAAGAGCCGCCGCCGAGCTTTATCATGTTTATATTGCTCCTGCAGGAGGCATTCCACTACCGAGGTATGCTGCATATGGTGCATCAAAAGCAGCTCTGTCCATGTTTTCTGGAGTAATGAGGCAAGAGCTTTCCAAATGGGGAATTAAAGTTGCTGCAATTCATCCATCAGGCTTCCAAACAGGTTGGTATTTGACATTTTTGGGTAGTTCTTTCTGCCTTGCCTCTTTCCCTATAGTCCAACATGCTCAAACAGAGCCTGGAATGATTCTCAGCAGTCAGGCTTTTTTCCCCATTCTTCACGTTGGTTAGAGAAATTAAGATCCATGTGAGATTTGGAGAGAGCTGTTCCCTCCAGTTCTGCACACTGTCTGCCTCTGCCTTTCTCCTGGGCTGAGGGGAGAGCTCCCTTTGCTTTGAGACAGGGTGGTGTTCAGGAGGTTGGTGCTTTCCAGCTGCTCTAGCTTTGTTGATGCTTTAAAAAAATTGAGCATCGTGGTGTGGTTGGTTTGAGAGTTACAGCTTGCTTGTCCCACGTAAGAGCTTCAGGACACACTGTCAGTCCTACCTGTCCATATCAGAGCTCCCTTTATTGAGCTGCTCAGTCTTGCATTGAAGTTCCTGCAGCAATACCTGCCATCCTGCTTACCTGCTGTCAATATTACTCTATATCACCCTGAGCCCTCCTCCCCACTCCTTCCCTCTGCTGTGCTTCTGCTGGCTTTGTTCCAAATCCTCCCTCCACTGCTCTGAGCATGTTCTGCAGAGCCCATCTGGGTTGCAGGCTTATCTCCTTCTGCACCCTGTGCCCACCTGAGAGCAGGATGGTTGTCTCTCAGGTCTGTGGTCATCCCTGGCAGATACCTGAGAACGTAAGTTCTACTACTGCCTGCTCAGAAAGTCCTGTTGACTTCATTGACACCATTTTCATGTTGATGAAAAGAAAAAGGGTTCTTAAAACCCTGTGTAGCCTTGAATGCTTCCCCTCCTGGGAAGGGGCCCTGTGGGGCACTAGGCTCTGACAGCACCCGTGTGGTCACTGGTTCCTGCCTATGGCTTTGTCTTCAAGGCCCCAATGAACTATTGTCAGACCTCTGGATGAAAATTTTATGCATCAAAAGAAGTCCTGGTATTTGAGACTGAAATATTTATTTGAAGATTTTTCTTAACTTTCAGTGCTTACTTCATGATAGCTAGGCAATAAAGGCATTGGAAAAGCCACTGCTTGCTTTCTTACATGATGTAGATGGAGCAAAATAGACTTTAGACTTGTATTAGGCCAGATTTTTTTTTTTTTAATCAGTTAACAAAATGCCAGTGTCACTTGTGAAAGAGTTGCTTACAACCCAAGTGAATCCTGTTCATCTCAGTTTGCCTGTCTTTCATGGTCACTCACATCTGGTAATAAACACTGATTAGAAACACCCATTAGAAAATGAAGAGCCTGTGTAGGTAGAGCTGGTAACCAAACCATGAACCTTGGACTTTTTCTGTCCCTTGTGCTTCGTGCTTTCACTTCTCTTCCAGGTAAAAGTGATCACAGCAAACCTGCTGTTTTGTCTGTTGTTCTAAACTGGGTCAATGAAGAACTGTGGATCAGGGTGGTGGTGAAGTACAATGTACTGACTATTAATTATAGACACCTTTTTTTTAAAAAATCCATACCCAAACCCACTTGCAATTCTGTGATGTTGCTGCTGCAGGTATACAAGGCACAGCTGACCTGTGGGATGTGCAAGAAAAGGAGCTGATGGACAACCTCCCAGCAGACACAAGGCAGGACTACGGTGAAGACTACCTCCTGGGGCTGAAGAGCTACCTCCTGCGCATGCCTGCCTACTGTGATGCCGACCTCTCCCCC
Source organism: Porphyrio hochstetteri (assembly GCA_020800305.1). Lineage (NCBI taxonomy): Eukaryota > Metazoa > Chordata > Aves > Gruiformes > Rallidae > Porphyrio > Porphyrio hochstetteri. Next base: position 7,658,638 of record CM036918.1, on the reverse strand, counting down.
GTGCTGAGTGCTGTCCTGCACGCTTTGCTGGCCAAGAGACCCCACGGCTTGTACACCCCTGGCAAAGGGGCCTATATGTCCCTCTGGATCTTCTGCTACCTGCCTCTCTGGTTCTATGACTTTTTCATCAGTAAGATGCCGAGTATTGAGTCTGTCCCAAGGGCCCTGAGAACATCAGAAGCTGAAAGCAAGGATCTTTAAGGTATCCATCAGCATTTGTCTTGCTTGATGAGATAACAGGGAAAAACTCTGGTTTAAGACACTGCTATTTATTTTACTGTCTTTGTTAAATTGCATTTACACTGCCTTGCAAACAGAGGTAAATCTTTGTGTTAAGAATTAATGTTCAGGAAAAGTGGTGGATAAACAGAAATAGAAAGCTGTCCCTAGATGGGGACTTTCTGAGGGAATTTCAATATTTTCCTGATGTCTTTGTATCCTGCCTTCTGTGTAAGGTATCTCATGAGGTTATATGGCTCTTGCCTGCTTCAAAAAGGCACCACCACTAAACTGACACCTAACTTGTTTTTTGAAAGAAAACAAAAAATCCTTGAGAGTCAACAACCTTTTGGAACGTTATAACAAGCTGCACATATTCCTTTTGAAGGACTTAGAAGTCTAATGCAAAGCTTTCTCACCACAGCTTCAGTCCAGTCCAGGGTTTGTTTTGGTTGTGTTGCTGTTGGACATGAGAAACAGTTGACCTTTTTTTCTCTCAAAGTTTTGTGAAGTACAGTTGTGATGCTTATAATGTGTCCTTTTTGCTAGGCTAAGCAACATAAACTGGGGAGGGTGTGTGTGTGTGAATGAACAGAGACAGATCGTGGCCTTCATGAAGAAGCAAACAATTTCCTTCCTACAGTATTATAAAAGGTAGTGGTAAGTGTATCAGCTGCTAATTTGATGCCACTGCCTTGGTTGTTCTGTGCTTTGCCTGTATATGCTTGTGTTCTTTAATCGCTAGTAAACTCTGATTGCACTTCTGCTTTTTGTACTTTTTGTTCCTTACTCTGTTTGGAGCTTAAAATGAACTTAAGATTTGGCCCATTTCTTGCATTCCTGTTTCTCCCTCTGTTTGGAGAGTTTGTGCTCACTTAGCTAAGATCAGTCAGTCTTTGGGCTGGCTTTACAAGAGTCCAGTGTCTGACAGGTTTTGGTTACTCCCCTTGACTGAATTAATTCTGGGAGCATCAGGTGCTCCCTGCCATGGGCTGTCCCTACGCCCTACCATAAAACACCTATGCCAAGAGGTTGGGCAGGCTGCCTGTATTTACCCTACCCTCTTTCTGCACTGCCTGTCACATCATCTGGCTCTGAAAGGCTGTGGTATTTGGAAAGAAAGTCTCATCCTCCTGAGTTCCTTGGTTTGGTCATCTGTCCTGTGCCTTGCTTTGACAAGATTCATTTATTTTCAGATGACAGAAAATTGAAAGCAATTGCATTCTGGGCTTTAAATGTAAACACACTTCTTTACTGTCCTTTTTGAACAAATTCTGGTCTTCTGTCATAATCCTGCTCATGTGATGTGTCTTGCAGTAAGCTGAAAAGATTACAATTTAATTTGCAGTGGTAGTATTTCTTCTATCTCCTCCTGCACCTTTTACATTGATGCAAGACACCTGGAAGTGTATAGAGGATGCTCAGCAGGCTTGGCCTGCTATTTTCAGTTGTGTCCCAGTGTGGAAATCCTCCTGTCCTGTACATATTGTTGTGATTATTGCTTTTGCTACTGAGATTTATTTCCTTGTGGGTTTATATCAGTCCCCCCATTACAGGCTTGTGCTTTCCTTTGTGAAAGTGTGATCAAAAATGTTTTTCACTCAGAAAATCTGGAACTACTTCAATCTCTGCTCATTTCTCCCTTTATCTACTTCCCAAACTTTTTGTCAGCAAAAGTGCATAATAAAACAATGATATTTAGTAACCACATTGCTGTGACTCTCTCTGTTTTATCTGACCCTTTGTGTTTTGGGGACTGGTGCTATAGCCCTTCCTTTCCCAGGCTCTCTTGTTCCCATAGCAGCATAACACGGAGGAGGAAGGTGATGGGGACCTTCTCCAGGGAAAAGGGACAAGATACCAGTCAGTGCCTTGTTTCGGGCAGAACACGATCCCAGGTGGCTCAAAGGCAGCTTGTGAGCTGAAAGGAAAGGCAGATGTAATGGGGGCAGAGCTGGGGCCATGCTGGGCAGCCTTCAGGGTGAGGGAACTTGGTGCCACTCAGCCTGTCTCCATCAACAGCTTGGGTGGAGCTGATTGTTTTCCACTTAACACTCAGTTTAGGTGTAACTTAGGTGGGCTGGAATTTTTCCCTTAGGCACATTATATGTTATACATCCAAAATTCCTCTCAGCAGCCAGTTAGCTGTTTTGCATAGTAATCTTCATAGCAGTCTTTAATTGTTGCTTTGTTGTTTTGCTCTGGTTATAAAATACCGTATTATTTTTTCTCCCCTTTGCTTTTTTAATAGGAATATTACCTTGCACATGGCAGGCATGCTAAACTAGGCATTTACATGGAAGGTTCAGTTTCTTTTTTTAAACTTTTATTTCCCAGGAAATTTGTATCCTAGCTAGTAATTTTCTATCTCTTCACCCAAATACAAATATATTTTACCACATCAAATAACTGTGGTATCAAAGATTGCTATTGTTTGCTTCCTACGGGGATCTTACTTTGTATTTTAAAGATAATTCTGTTGTAACATGTTATTGAATTATCTGTCATTTAATGGGCTGTAGTATTAGAGGTAAATAAACTGTCAGTGTTTGTGGCCAACACACCCATGTGGATGTTCATGCTGATGCTACCTCGTGCTCTCAAGGATCAGTGTCTAGGTGTTATGCTCCTCTGCTTACTGTAAAGGCTGAGCTAATACAAGCTATTTTAGGGTTGGGAAGAGGGGATGTTTAGTTCTAGCAGTGGAAACTGAGGTATTGGAAAACCCAAACTAACCTTGGGCCTATTTTCAAAGATGACATTTCTAACTAAAAGCATATGGCATGAAGAAAAGCATTGGAGAGATTGAAGAAATTGGCTGTAGCCCTAAGGAAGGACTAATAAATAATGCTGTAAAATGTCACTTAATGCCTTACATTAATCAAATGTGTGTATATATTAAAAATGCACATGTGTATAGTTTAAAAGGGGTTATAAGATGTAGAAATCATGATTAAAGAGTAGGTTTATACACACCTCTCTGATCCAACCTCCAGGATGCAGGCTGTGGCAAAATAAATGCTGCTGGATGCTTTTTGCCAAGCAAATCCCTGGCTGGTGTCCTGAGGCTCCCATTCTCCTACTCTGTGCTCATTACTCTGGCTGACATCTGCTTTTGCTTCATGTGAACAATTGATTTTTAAGATATGCAGCTATGGTGAGACAAATAGTGAGGTATGAAGTAATTTGTTTTTAGAACTTTTTATTCTGGATCCATTTGCTGTCTTTATGGGGCCCCTGTTGACAACCACATCTAGTGCATGCTTACAGCATCGCAGGCTGTGAAGAGAGGTAAAATATCAGGTGTTCCTGTGGTTATGTCACTGGCTGGTAATGGCACAAAGCTATGGTGGGGAAGTTTTGGTGACTACCAGCTGAAGGACTATCTCTGTGTTTCAAGAAGTCTTACTGTCTGGGACTGTCCATGTGGCTGGAGGTAAGGAAAAGGGCTGTGAAAATTTGAAATGTGTTCAGATGAGAGCTCTGATGCTGAGTTTTGGGTTGGATAAAACTGGTGGTGTAGGAGAGCCGGGGATCTTGGGATCACCAAGGGTTAGGGACTAATGCGCAGAAAGAGATTAATCTTAAAGTTTCCTTCAATGTCTGTAGGAGGCTCAGCAGACCCTCCTGCATCAGGCCATTTCATGGTGGCTGCCTTGATAATGCTTCTGTGATTCTGTGCAACTTTATTGCATGTATTCGATGCTATGGTGATGGCTTTGGCTTGAACAAGAAACTTCGAGCCCATTTTTCACCAAAAACACAATGGGGAGAAAGGGAATAGTCACTTTTTCTAATTTAATGAGCATGAGCAGAAGTTTAGTTACTCTTAAAGCACGTGAAACTTGACTATGTGATGGTTGAAATTACTTCTTACTGTAAAGATACATGTGAATATTAAAGAATCCCCAGATTTTGCCAGTGTGAGTCCCTGCTCTCCTGAGAAGAGAAGAAATAACTTCCATGCTCCTTTGAATGCATGCCCTAACGTGTATAAGGTTCGTTTGGGGGGGGTGTGTGTGTTATATTTGCATAAGAAATGTTGTTATAATTTGTTGTGCATATTCTTTGTATCAAGAGGATACTTCCAGGAAACTTTCAGATCTCCATGATGTCAAAACACACAGATTTTACTGTAAATTAAGTGGTGTGGGCACAGCATTGCAGAGATAAAACTGAAACGGGTCACACTTAATCTCTTGAATTGGAGAGCCCACATCTGGCCATCAGCAGCTATCATATGTACAGCATGTCTGGGGCAAAGATGTGACTGTGGTCATTTGTCCTAAAGACTCTAGTTCTAGGATCCTTTCTGGGACAAAATGTTGCCTGGTTTAGCCTTTGTTTTGGCTATGTTTTTAGAAGTCGGATGGATTCTCAAAATGATGCAACACCCAAGCGTCCCGGGCATCACGGAGTCATCATATTTCTAGGAACATTCAAAGAAAACTCCTTTGCAATGAAATTCATGCAGGCTTCAAAGGAAAAGTGCTCAAACAAAAGATCTTGGCTCTTGCAAGGAAATTAACAGGAGGGTGGCTGGTTTTCTTTTCTTTTTTTCTTTTTTGCTTTTCATTTCTTAACTGTGTTGGGATACATAAATGGAAAGTATTGCCACTGCCAGGAAACACCCAGCACCGTGGATCCTGCAGTGCCTGAGGTGCAATCGCTCTTGCTGAAACTTGTCAGCTGATGTAATGCTCCCTGGTATGCAGGCACCATGGTAGGCAATATTTCAATAGCCGATGCTTTTGTCATACAAGCTGAAGATTAGAGCTGTTGCTGTTCAATTATAGATGTATTGTGGCAACCTTGAGGCAGTGGGCTTTTACCATAGTAAGAGAGGAAATTGCTTTTATTTTTAAAGCATGACCAGATCATAAATCAGGAATTACTGACGTCTCATGAAAGAAGGCGAGTTTTAAATCTGTTTAATAGGATAAATGAGTTTTAAGGATGTTGTATAGGTCATTGTAACCTAAGCTAATGAATCTGGATTTAACAACCTGTATGAAAGTAATTATGGTGATATAAACAGTCTCCACAGGTTTAATGCCTGGAATATGTAGGTTAAACAATCCAAGTTTATATGCCTGTTCATCTTGTTGCCTTTGGCTTTGGAAAGAGCACTGAACAGGCTGGGAATTAATCCTGTGAACTAGGAGTTTTGATCTTGCCCACTACTCTAAGGACAGCTCAGGGGTCAAACTGGTGAAGTCAAAGATCAAGGGGTGTGAGAATGAAAGGCTGAAGAAAACAAAGTGACAGCGATTAGTACAAATGGCAGACAGTGACGGAGGTGAAGGAAGGAAGGAAACAGGTGATGTTTAAGAAATGTTTGAGCCAGTTCAGATCTGTTGGTGTGTCACACTCGCATCGTATTAACCTACCCACTGTCTTCCACACCTCCTACTCCATGTCCTTCAACACTTCAGTGCTATTTAAGTGACTGAACTGTGATGAAGTCAATTACTTTGCAGCCTTACTTGTGTTTCTTGGTGTTCTAGCATCCTATCCCACACAGCCCTGGGATGGGGGTGACCTGCTCTAACATGGGGGATTGCAGCAGGGACAGGGATGGATGTTCCAAACTTGACCTCCTCTCAGTGACTGGGTGGTAACAGGAGAACCTGGTCTTTTATTTTTGCGTCCCTGAGAGTGAGGAGGAGATGTTGGCAGTAGGACAACGCACATCAGCGCTCTGAGGCTAAGCCTGCACAAGTCTGCAAGTGGGTAGTTCATAGCTCTCTGTTTTTTGAGGGGAGAACATCACACTGTACTCTGTTTCATAATGGGGAGGAAAGAAATCCTGCCCTTTAGCCATAGTAATTTCCATAGCAGCAATCTGTGAGAGGAGACAGTGTTGTCTGTCCCGGGTTTCCTGTGGGCATGCACTGTCAGCAACAAGTGCTGACACCAATCCACCAGGCTATGTGGAAATCTCTGATGCGTGTATGACACAGTGAAGAAAGCAAACAAGATGAAGAAGAAGAAGATGTGTGTCTGAGAACAGCCCGAGGACGATTTATTCCCCTGCTGCGTGGGAGAATCCTACCTTTTCAGAAGGGTTAGAAATCACTGTTATGGCTCCTGTGTATCTTGGAAAGAATCTTAATGCCTTTAATTTCTCAAACAAACTTAATTTGCTGCCTGAAGGACAAAATCCTGAAGGGCTAATTTAATTAAAAAGATGAATAGCGAAAAATGGAGCAAACATGATACAATTACTGTGTTTTAATGTATATACAGCAATGTAATCATGTTGCATGCTCAGCATAGATGAATTAAGGAAATAAGAGGCTTAAAAGCATAGCCTTTTGGAAAATGCTTTATCGTGAAGGATCATGTTAGTCAGCTCCCAATGTGAACTTGTACTTCATAGTTTCATTTGGGTGGTATGTTCATGCAAAAATAGTGGTGTTTACATCCCTTCACCCCAAAAGTTGCAGCTACACTACCAAACACCATGCCATAGATGTCAGAGTGGGAAGCACTGTTCTTAAAAGAATAAAACCCAATGCAAAAAACATTCCCCAAAAAGTCACCACTCACTAGCAGTGACCTGAAAAGATGACTTTGGGCTGTGCCATTGCTCCCTTTGTGTTTTTCAAGTGTCCTCAAGGATAGGAAAAGGCTAATAGTAATAATAAAAAAGAATAGATGTTTAAAAACAAGAAGATAAATGATTCTGCTCAGCCTCCTGGTTTAACATATGGTATGGAGAAGCAAAGGGGATGTGGTGACAGACCCACGTGCAGTGTAATGGATGGCGGTGCCCAGGGTAGCGGCACAGCAGCCCAGCTCCAGTGGTGTCAGCTGAATTGGAGCGTCAGGCAGCAAAGGGTGCATAAACAGGGGTGATGTGATGGATGTGCCATGCACTGGGTAGAGCTTGTAGCTAAAATCTCACGCGCTGGCTTTGTGCAATAGAGGTAAAGGGAACTCCTGGTTGGGGAGAGGTTGTGTCCTTGCTGAGCAGCAGCAGTGGGGAGTGCTGCACCAAGGGGCAGGGAGCTGCCTGAGGTGGATTGTTTGGTTTGGTTTTGATTTGAAGTCTCTTGAAAGCATTGCCAAGCATCAGAGGTTTCCTCCAAGAAGGAAAGGAGGAGACATGGGCTTTCACCCTAAAGTTGGGACTTTTTAGTTGCAATATGCAGGATGTCCACCCCACTGTTGGCCTTTTAGGGGACTAATGACTTTTGAGGTGCATCTTTCTGTCTTTGAGGAAAGGAGTATGGGGATGTTTCCTGACTGTGTGCGCTGAGAGGCAGCTCTTGTGACCTTCTGTGTATCTTGCTCCAGTGAAAACACCCAATAATGCCTGCAGACAATATTCAGTCCAACCATTTTGACTGGGTTGGCTTACAAGTGCCAGAGGCCTCTGGAACAGTTAATTTTCTATGTAAACATTTGTGCCACCTGACATCCCCTGAAAACCCATTGCTTTTAGTTTCTTCCTCTTACTCTGTACTAATTCATGATCTCAAGAGGATGTTCTGTTGTGGCAGCATGAGTAAGGAGGGAGACAGGGCTGATGAAACAGGTTTTGCCTGTGGTTACCCCTCTACTGACGTCTGACAGTCTGGTATTCCTGGGGTCACATACCACTGTGGAGTCTGGTTCCCCAGAGCCTCTGCTCCATCCTGGGCTAGTCTTGAAAAGTCCTCACTCCTTCACTGTTTGGTGTGTAGTGTTGGCAGTGGGATTGTGATGGCTGACATGAAGGGATGACTGCTGTAAGACTGATCCTGGCTCCGGTATGGTTTTTGGCAGCTGTGAGTTACCTGAACATGTGATATACCTACACAGGCCTTTTCCTTTCCAGAGTGACAGTACTACTGTTTGCTCAAGCAGGACAACACTTGTGCATCATAGCTTGTGCCTCTGACAGCTCCTGAGTGTATCTATCTCTAGGAGCAGAGTCACTGGGAGTGAAGGCGAATGTTGGCTCCCCTCCAGTGAATGAGCAGGTAGATTATGTCCATCAGGATGTCAATGGCGTGTGTGCAGCTTGGCAGGAATGCTGCCAGAGCACCAGCAATGCCTGCAGAGTCCCAGGGCACGTGCATTGGGATGGCTGAGGGCAGTGTCCAGCCCTAAAGTTCATGGGACTTGGTTTCTTTAACATTTTGAAGCCCTGCTGTAACCTGGGGTGTTCTTGGTTCTTACTGGATGTTTCTATATATAACAAATTCCTGCTGCAGTAATTAAGTTTTTAATGCTGAAGCATTTAATTCAAGTGTCTTAATTTTTACAGTAATGAGCTAGCATTCCCCGTGGGTTGTCACACAAGCTGTTTCAGCAGCACAGAAATCTCTGTGCTAAGTATTGCTGGTATCTTTTGGGAAGTGGTAGTGACAGCAGTTTGCTTCTCCTGTGACCCCTCCATGCCATCAAGCTGTTAGTTCTCCACTGGTGTCAGGGGTGGCTCTGACAATCCAGTTCCCTTTAGGCAGTGGAGTTGGTTGCTAGTTTTACCCATGGGCAGCTTTCCATCCACTTCCAACCTGAACCAGACAAAGCTCCTCCTTCTCCCTGGTCCCATGTATTCAGAGACCTGGGAGCAAAGGTGGCAGCCAGAAGTAGGGGTTGCTGGGGCACAGTGTGGACTGCACAGAGAAGCATTGCTGGCACCTCTGTGCCGGTGCTTGGGGGGATCCAGGGGTAGGACCTGGCTGGATAACACTGGTAAAAATGCCCCTTCAGAGACAGAAATGTGCTGCTGCTGCTGCCTGCTCGGCTGCAACCGCTCGCGGAGCTCGGTTTAGACAGCAATCAGAGCCAGCAGCTCTTTGCCACCATATTAACTAGACAATTTACTACACTTTGCTAAATACTTACAGTGCATTTACACCTGAATTTTAGCAACAAATCCTCTTGCATGCAGAGATGCTCTGGGCTGTGAGGAAAGGTGCAACATACTGAAAAAAATAATCCCAAGAATCCCAAAAAGTCATGCTAGTTTTACCCAACATAAACATCTCCTCGGCAGGTGAGCTAGAATATGTCTGACTCCAGTAATCCAATTGTTGTAAGATTTAACCGGGAGACAAGCAGATGATTTAGCTGTTTTTCTCTTGCAGTGGTAGATGAAGAGGAAAGTCAGGCAGGAGCAGAGGTAACCACCTGGAGAGTATGGAGAAAATGGGGATTTCCATGGCTGAGCAGCACCTGGGGAGAGTGGTGTTTTGGGCAGGCATCACCTCAGTGTGTGCTGCCAAAAGGGAAAGGCAGAATGGTTCCTGTCTCTGAATGATGGATGTGAAAATGATGAGAAGCAAGAGAACACATCCTGGTGCGCTGAGCAGAGTCATGAGGAGGGAGCTAATGAGGCATCCCAAAGTCCAGGCACAGTAAATTCAGAGTTCACTGCAGGACATCTACCATCAAAGCCTGACTCTGCCTTTCCAAGGAGCCAGGAGATGGCTTCAGCCCTGCAAGTGTGACCCACAAGGGCAGGGGGGTACCATGGGCTTAGCTTGGTCATTCTGAACCGCACCCAGACCAGGTGCGACAGCCTTATGGCCCTAGAAAGCAGAGGAAGGACTCTGACTTGGGAGCTTCAAGGTCATGCATTTTGCAGATAGATTTTGCAGTTTTCATGGAACCAGCACTGCTGCCCTCGTATGCATTTTTGGAACTGGACGTGTCCAGCTGCTGACAGCTGCAGGCCTGCATCAGGTAATTCTCACTGTCTGCAGGAGCTATAGGTAGCTGTTTGCAACAAGCAAGCCTGGAATTCTTTTTCTTTAAAAAAAAAACAATCAAAAATTGTGTTGGTGCTCTCCATGAGCATAAACCTAGTGTCAAAACCAGCTGGAGCTGATCCAAATGAGCCACGGAGGTGGTTTGCAGCCAGGTGCACAGTGCACACTGTCCCAACTTGGAGCTTTAATTACCTTCAACAAAAATTAACTCTGCAAATTTTCTTTCTGGGCTGAGGAAAGAGAGAAGTGCCACCCATTCAGCCTCCCTGCAGGCACACAGACCTCCCTCCTTCAGCCAAACTCACTGTGCTGAGGCAAGCGATGGTCTCGCCCTGAATAAATGCTTACCATCAGAAATGGGATTCACAGGGTGTTCTGATTGAGATCTGGAGCCTTACAAACAACAGAAGCCGAGGGGAAAAAATGCAGGGCTTGAATTTGCAAACAAAATCATGTTTCATGGACGATTCAGAAGGAGTTGTGAAATCTTCCCAGGCATGAGAACCTCTGCAGTTCCATGTGTGGGCAGCCGCCTGGCCAGAGTTTTGCCAGGGTTTCCCATTTTTGTTCCTTTTGAAGCAAAAAAGCATTTTAAGGGGAGGAAGCCAAACCCCAGCACCAGCAGCCTCTTCTCTTGTGGCCATCTACTGTTCACCTGGGAAGCACAAAAGGTTTGGAGCCTGACAACCTCTTAGCAGGGCTTGACTCTTTGTTCATCATGCCTGAATAGATCGCATGGGTAGAAGTTAAATAAAACCAAATCATGAAGAAATGAGAGAAACTGTCTCAGTTTACTGACATGAAGGTTAAACTGGAGAGAGCTCTCTCCTCCCCTAATCCTCTCCTGACTCTTGGTTTCTTTCTTGTGCCCGTTATACCCCTCAGGCTGCATGTAGGCCAAGGTCCCCACCAGACAGCACTGATGTGTGTGCGTCTCTCCTTCCTGAGCCCTTACAACCCTTTCCTAACTCCATCTCGCAGATTAAATTATTCATCTTGAAACTTCTTTTGCTTCTTCTTTATATAGGTGATGGCCTGGCTTTGTTTCTTAATAAAATGGCTGAAGTTTAATTCTTTCAAATCTTATGTAGAAATACAATTTTTATCAATTCTGTGGAGATTCAGAGAAATATGAATGACAGCCTCTTAGTATTCCGTGGTTTTGCAGCAGCTGCCACAGAGGGCTTGAATGATGATGGTGTTTATGCAGCTAGAAGGGCAAGTTGTTCTGCAGTTAAGCAGGAGATGCTATAGTTGTGTTACAATCTGCCATCTGTCATGAAAATACAGCTGAAAAGTCAGAAAGGATGGAATTTAGAGGATGATCGCATCCTTGCAGTGTCTGATGTCCTCTTTGTCCTGCAGAAACACTACTCAGCTTCAATGAGGTACAATTGTGGTTGGCCAAAAGTGATGGATGTCTGTTAAGATGGCCATATGGTGGTCAGCGATGGATGGGTGGCCATCTGTGTGCTAGTGAATGGTATGGTCTCTTCCTGAAGTTACACTGCAGATGGCAGTGGGAGAGGCTCAGCTTTACTGTGCCTGGATGTACATGACCCTAGCATGGATGGAATGGGCAAGGTGCAAAGTGAAGGGAGAAACGAAGATAGCACCAAGATAATCTCACCAGACATAGTAAATCCCACAGACCCAGCAAAGCCACTAGTTTGTGGAAGTGTCTTGGGTTTCAGAGCAAATTAATCTTTGGTTTTTCTTGTAGAGACCCTCAGCTGGATCAGGAAAGTGAATTAGGGTCAAATTTTGGGTGCCAATAGACCCCTCTGAAACACCTACTTAGAAAAAAAAGAAAAAAGAAAGAAATAGGAAAGCTCCTAGAAGTCCTGGCAGAGCTAAGCTCCCATGGCTATGAGATTACGAAAGGTGAAAAGCAGCTCCAGCGTTTCTCCTGCAAAGTGCTAAGAGTGGGATTTATTTTCTTTCTGGGTCTTCAAATCCCAGGAGGCTGAAGGGGTGATCTGGCTCTGCCCCAGACGTGGCTTCAGGTGCACACTGTTTGCACCAGGGCACACTGGGCTCTTTCTACCTGATCATCTAAAGTGGTCTTCTCATTAAATTTACAATCCAGTCAGTATTAAGGTCTGTGCACGCCAGAATTTTGAAATACATGACCTGGAAACCTGCTGTTCATCGCCTTGGAGAGGTAAGTGCCTGGCTCCTGCCCCCGCGTCCCTCAGGGTGCCAATCTTCACCATCAGGCATGTAACTGATGCTAACATTTTTGCTGTGGGAGAAGGACCTGAGCTCACATAATGCACCCATTGTGCAAGCTGGATCTGGGTGCACATCTTTAAAGTCCTGTGCTGATGTCCACACTAGTGGGCTGTTCCCACCTCCATCACAGCAGACCATTGTTCCTTGAGTGGTTGGGCTTGCCTGCATTTTCTAGCACGAAGCCAGAAGAAAGCTGGATAATGCAGGCAATTTAAATGGACTGGTTTAGTTAAAAAAAACCCTCTGCTAACTCCTGCTGTTCGCCAAGCTGCTAAAAAATTTTAAAAGACAATCATTTATGCTGTTGTAGACAAGTAAAATAGCACAATTAATTGTATTTTCTGGTTTTTTTTAAACTTCATGTGTCTTGCAAAATTGCAAGCAGGTTTAAAACTAAATGAGAGGACGTGAAAGAATAATTAATAAGAGGTAAGATTTCCATCAGAACACATATATTGTTTTAGAGGGACGTATCAGACATCTCCGTGTGGGAACACATATACCATTTCCTTGTTGCTTTTCCTGGATCTGTAGAAAGGAAAGGCCACTTGGAAGGGAGGGGGTAAGAAAACAAAGCTATTCTCAGCTCTACAATTTATTCTGATTGGGGCTGTTACAAATTTTGCCAGCCTGGAATTGAATTTACCATCCTACGAAGGCATGAGAAGTTCCTCCTGCTCCTGTAAGCCATGACGTGAGGTCTGGGAAATGAGACGGTCACCATGCTTGCCATGCCCATCCCTTCAATAAGGTTCTTCAAATGAATAGCATTGCCTACTTTTGGCTGTGTGGCTGCAGTTCCAGCAAAAAGCAGCTGGAGAAGGGGGGGGCCATAATGTTTACAAATATCTTACGTGTGGGACACAGGGGGAAATGGCCAACCTCTTTTCTGTGGTCTGTGGAGACAGGACAAGGGGTGATGGCTTCAACTGGGAGCACAGGAAGTTCTGCACCATCAAGCAGAAGAACTTTTTCACAGTGAGGGTGACAGAGCCCTGGGACAGGCTGCCCAGGGGTGTGTGGAGTCTCCTTCTCTGGAGATATTCAAGACCCATCTGGACACCGATCTGTGTGACCTGTCCTGGGGACCCTGCTTTGGCTGGGGGGGTTGGACCCGATGAGCTCTTGAGGTCCCTTCCAACCCCTACCATTCTGTGATTCTATAACCTGTCTCCTGTGTCTGCACTCTCTTTTACCCCCAGCCGTACAGTTGTTTGTACAACACTCAAGAGATCCCAACTCAGAAGGATGGGTATGCGTACAGAGAGCAAGCCAACCTCACACAAATACATTTTGCTGCCGAGTCGGGTGCTGGAGAGGTCAGGGAGCTGATGATGGCCTTTGGGACTGGGTGTGTACAGAATGCATGCAGCTGGGCTTCTCTGGTGCTCTCCAGCACCACATCTGTACCAGCCATGAGAGAGTCGCTTAAATTTCATCACTTCTCGTAATTTCCTATAAATCCCTAGATACTTCAGCTTGCTGCAGATCACTAAACGTTGTAATGTGTCCTGCTGCCAGGGGCATCCATCAGCTCCTTTTTGTTGAGCCGAATGTTTGGTGCGTGACTGAAACATGTTCACCACTCCTGATCTGAGGATGTCCAGAGATTGACCCTACTTGGCTGCAAAGCGCAGCCTGAGCTGCCCCCAGCTTGTGTCCCCCCCTGAGCTTCAGCCTTCAGGTAGAGCAGCTGGGGCAGTGCCTGTGTTTTGTATGAGTCGGCTCCAGCCACGATGTTTTACCCAGCAATTTACCTGTAAATCTGCCTACAGGATGGAGCTGGAAATCTGATGATGCACTTCAATTACTCAGCTAATTGGGAGATGAGTTAATTTTTGTGTCAAGCTGTGCAAACTAGTCAATGGGTTCGGGGTCATCCAAGCCCAAAGCCAGCCTGTTTGACATGCCTCTAGTAGCCTTTTCCTTTAACAGAGAGGTTCACATTATTTATTCTTTCCAGAAAGAAAAAAACTGTATCAAGTGTTCTAAAAGCTGTGACCCAAAGGCTTGCATTGTGCTGAGCAGTCAAGGCTTGTATTCAGAATTGCAGAGAAGTGGACAACAACGTGGATCACAGCATAATAAAAATATTCAGCTGAAAGAAAGAAAAAAAAACCCCACTCCACTGAAAACCTGGAGACCAAATATTTGCTGGTAAATGCAGGGAAAGAGGTATAAAGAGATGGTTGTGTTCAGAGTTGTAAAGACCAAATTACCTTCCCAGCAAAAGGGTCACTAAGTGAGGTTTCCATCCCACCAGCAGCTGCTTCCTGCTGACGTTGGTGGCTTTTCTGTGAAATAATGGGGCAATTACGCCTTGTTGACCTCAGGAGTGCTTGTGAGGTCCACCAGGCTTTGATACTCTCCTTTGTCTAAGTTTGAGTGATACATAACATAGCCTTAATAGCAAATTGCTGACTCTGTATCCACTGAGACATGTGGTGATTTATCAGTTTCATAACCCCAACCACAATTCATATGAGGTACTACAAAGATCCCTGAACAGCATTCAACAGATTCGTTTTTCCTTTCAACCTCACAGATACCCCAAAATTTTGCTGTTCTTCCTTCTGACATCTAGACAAAACCCCACCTTGTGACCAACTGAAGACAATTTGAAGTTTTAAATTTTAAATAATTGATAAAATTTATACATAATTTACATAACCTGAGATGATTTGTAGTACAAACATGACTGGATTTTTTTCCCAAGCTCAAACTCCCTGCACTTCCACACTGTCTCTGCATATACTCAGGTGCAAAGCGTAGCATGACTTCAGGATCAGGCGGGGGGACAGCTCGGAGCCATGCTTACTCTCACCCGGGGCACACAGTGCAGCCAGAACAGGGGTGCTGCATCCAGCTCTGCAGCGCCCTCCCACGTTAGCCAGGAGACTCATCCCACGGCACTGACACAGCTTGTCTGTACGGGAAGGATTCACAGGCAACTTGACCCTACAGTGTCTTTCATTCACTTTTGCCTCAGAAAAGTTAACCCCAGGAGTTAAAGACAGGGCAATACCCAGTCCATCATTACTGACATGAACTACACTTGGGTTCTCTGGTTCACCAGGTTCAGAGGGATGCATTTATAGATGTAAACCTACATGATCTCCAACTTCCCATGAGGTACGATTTCTCCTCCCACGTAACATTAGAAATGTACAGAGAATGATTTAATTGCAAGAACAGCTTGAACATCCACTGAAGACAGTTCTAAGCAGTTTCCTTTATTGTTGCTCTAAATATCAACAAGTAATACTAATTTAACAAGTAGAACTATATCACTATCTACAGAAATACTGCCATAGTGGGACTGCCAGAGCTATTCACTTGGCTTCTGAACACCGATCAGGAGATACCCGTTCTCTGCAAAAAGATATAAAAATGTTTAGTTAAAATATTTTGTCTTATCACTAGATAAACACTCTTTATTCATCTGTTCCTCTCCAAATTTTATTAGTTTACAAAACATAAGCAATGGCATTTATATTAAAAACATTTGGAAAATGTAAGCAGTTACTGGTATTACAGATAAAAAATCCCTTGTCACAGAGCTTAACTATACCATGTTAAAACTATTGTGGTAAGCAGCAGATTTGCTTTCAAGAAGTTGTAAAGATATTAAAACCAGATAAAAAAAAAAAGCAGTCAAGAGATAAGCACCTGGAAGCTAGCACTTTATAATAAAAAACTTTTGACACCTGCAGCCTCTTCTGCAGGTGCTGGGAACTTCTTTCAGTTCACTTACTAGTTTATTCAAAATTGAGAACCCCATTTAGACCTGAAAAAAGCAGGAAAGATTTGAATAGCCTTCTCCTGTGACCAAATTCTAAGCATGTCAGACTTTGCCTACTAATTCTAAAAGCCGAGGCAATTTTTGGAAACCATTCAGTTGGACAGCTATTTCACATGATCTGTTTTATACAAAACTTTTCTTGAAAATATCCAGCGAGTTTAGTAGGGCCATATCTGCTTAAGAGAGTTAAGAACCTGCACTCCTGCATTGTCTTTTTCATGCAAAAGCAACTTACTATAAATCAAAGGTGGTTCATGTGCCACCTTCCATTATAGTAAAAGACAATCGAACCTTTGAACAACTTATCTCCCTGTTAGCAAAAAAGCTTCCCATTTTGTACTGCTTATTTTCAGGTCAACATGCCGTAATAGTTGCTAGTCAAAAAGTCTAAAAATAGTCACCTCTAAAAAATAAGTGAAGGGCAAATGCAAAATAACAATCAAGTGCATCAGTTCAGGGAGCCAAAAGCGCCATTTTAAAAATGCATCAGGTTTAGACTCCAAAATAGAAACTAAACTGAAATTTTAATCTTAACATCAACTGATGACTACTGTTAACACTTAATGGCAGTGCCAGATTTCTTCCACACACACAGGTTTCACAGCAGCATTATAAATAATTCCAGTGAGATGAAGTGATGTATACCTAGTGCAGTAGCTCTGCCCTACATCTGCCCTGCAGTCAGCATCAGAGGACCACCCCAGCGTAGGCTGTCCATCACTACAAGCTCAGAGCCAACATCCTCCCCAGTGGCTACGCTGAGGAGATCTGAAGCTTCCTTTCTGTTCTGCACACTTGCACTGCATGTTTCTGTCCAAGCCCTGCTTGCCATTAGTCTCTCCATTAGCTAGCACACCCATTCAGATCTCGGCCCCAACCAATCACTTCCACTTTGCCTGATTCACCTTGTGCTGGGAATTGACCACAGCTTCACCACTGCTCATCTGGCCTTGTTAGCTACTTTAGAGACACAACTAACAAATTAACATATATTTGTATTTAACAGGCATGAGAAACAGATTGCTGTATCTGCCCCTCCCCCCAGGTTGTTTTATAAGGATGGTAATTATAACACAGTTGGTGACATTGTCACACAGAAATCCCATCCATGGCTGGGAAGTCATGATAAGATACCAAAAAAAAAACTTTTAGGGGAAAAAAAGAGATTTTTTTCATCTGTTTGGAGCTAAAATGGATTTGCTGCTTTTAATACCACATACAGACACACACAACTCGATATAAAAATTTTTGTGCCCGGTTGTCCTTTGTGAAAACCCACAGTAACCAGGCTATTCATCATATTCAGACTTGTTTGGTTGTCTGCAAGCTTGAATACTGTAAACCCTGTACATTAAAATCCCAACACGTCTGGGTACATGATGAATCTATGGTTATATTTTTATATACTCATTTTCAAAATACATTTTCCACAGTAGCCTTATTTGTTAAGAATTAAAAGAAACTTAAAAGGAGATGCAATTCTACTTTTACTGTAATGGAAACATTACCTGATCCTATCATAATTTCATGTTTCTTTGTTCTGATCCTAAGAAAGGTTAGATCGCTCTCAAGATTAAGGTCTCTCACTGTGCTCCGAACTTTCATGGTGAGTGGATGAAAGAGCCCTGCATACTGGCGTGTTGTGGCGTCATCAAAGGTTGATCTTATTGGAATTCCTGCAAACACATACATTTCTGACAACCATTCAGTTGCACATTCTTCATATATAGCAGGTCACAAGAGAAAAACCAAGGACGTTGTAGCTTTTTCTGGTTTTGAGCAGAAAGAGGTGATGTTGATTTCAGGTATTTATATGCTTTTAAAAGTGTAATTAATATTTATCAGTGGCAATTAAACATTGTCTGAGAAAACTTTTCAAAGAGCCTGATTGCTGTTGAAGGGCCTGAAATGCCTACCAAATTCCATTTTGTAGCATTTTTCTAGTCACGGTGTTTCTCACTGAGTTTGTATCCTGGCTGCAAGAATCTAACCCATGCTTTACCTGCAGCCTTTGGCATGTGCAGTCATAGAAATGGCAAGTTCCCAGTGAAAAAGCAGGAGCAATCAAAGGGCAGAAGTGGCATGTTTGCATTTGGCAATCAAACCCACCCTTGGAACAATCCCTTCCAATTGGTCACAAAATATTGACAATTGATAGTACACAGTATGTTGATCTCCACTACTAAAATCTTTTTGTATGATTTTACTTTTTTATGATTTAATGAATCATTATTTACCAATGATTTGTCAAATCTTGCTTTAGATATTAACAGTCTACCAGTTGAAACTGAAAGCAGGGTTCACAGTGATCCTGGAAGTGTAAAACTGTTTGGCTTTAATAAGCTTGTTTCACTAATAAAAAATTTATTTGACCTACTAACAAAGACAATGGCTTTCAAGCTGGCAAGGCAACGTGCATACTTTCATATTGAGTCTTCTGGATGAACAGGAAAGGAATACAAAAAGAAAGAGTAACGTGACTTAAGTTGAAGAATTTGATTATGAAAGAACAATTAATATGTAAAAAAGTGAATGCCAGGTAAAGATTTGGAGGCAAATGAGTAAAAGTCATACTAGAACCACCTCAGATATTAGACTAATCCATAATTGCCATAGGAAAGTGTTATTTTAATCACTTGCAATCTTCATCACCACTCAAGAACTAATTCTGCATTGGCTGGATGTGTAGGGAGGTGTATGGAATCACCCAGTACATTCTTTGTGTCTGCTTATTACAGAGACTGAAACTAATGTTTTATTGACAACAGGTGTTCCCAAGCACTGCATTAGAATATATAATCACAGCATTAAATAGTAAGTCACTTAAAAGCAGCAATGAATTAGGGTCAAGTTTATATGACCTTGGATCTGAATGATTGCTTCAACAAATAGAGCACTTTAATGAAAATAGTAAATGTTAAATGATCCTCCAAGGCCTAATAACAACATGAAAATGAGTTGGCATTAGTGACATCCTGAGATTAAAGCTGAGCTATGCTTACTTTAGGACAAATTCTCTTTGCTTCTGCCACCCAAATTAGAGAAAGGTAAATACCTCCTATATTAGAAATGCTGCAGTGTGACCCTTCCCAACTGTGAAGGATAGCAGCAGTTTTTGCCATTCTCTGATTAAACGGTGTGCCCTTCGCATAGGCTTCAATGGACAAATCAACTCTGAGCAACAAAACAAATGACATGCAGTGTGTGTCTCAGGAATCCTTAGTTTGCCATTTCACCTAAGTGTGCCTACACACAAAGGTTTCACCTTTTCAGGGAATCTGAACAACCTAAGAAACCTCACTATTGCACCACTGGCTCAAGTATTTTTACTATGATTAAGTGGTATACTTGTTTTAAATATTTCAGGATAAATTTAATTTTCTACATACAGATTTCAAGTAGATCAACCAGTACTAATTATGGATATTGTAAGATGTTACAAAAACCTGCAATTCTACACCTACTTTGAGGTTTATTTTGTGGAATCTAACCTCTTGGTACCTTGAATACATGCTCGGAGTACAGACTCTCTTGCATTCACATCTGGTCTGAAAACATTTCTAAATGATGAACCAAATCCAAAATTCCTGTGCTAGTCTTGTCTGCCTGCTTCAGTGTGGCCATCTTCTACAGGTTTGTGAGGATGAGCAAGTCTGGACAGGGGAGGACTTTATACCTTGTGGTGAATAGTCTGAATGTACAAAAAAGGGAAATGGAATGTTCTTCCACCTTTGCAAATCAAAATTTAAACAGAAGGAATCCAAACCAGCCTTTTAAAAAGCACGCTGCTGACCTAACTCTGGGCTGCATGTGAGCTTTCCCTCAGTACCCCAGAACAACCAGAGGCAAAGCTAGTCTGCAGTAGCACACCTGATTGACCAATATTGTGCCAAGGCAACTGTTCCAAGCAGCAGAACATAAGAGAACTGGGTTATTTTCTTCTATTAGATTACATTGGTGGTTTTGTCTTGAGAAGCGTGTCAGTCCCCGAGCTCAAAAAGGATCATTGGTGTTATTTAAGTGCTTGATGTTGTTCACTTCAGCTTAGTCAGCTCATTGGATCAAGTGACATTGTATTTACTGAAGGAGAACAGCGATAGGGCTGAAGCAGTAAGGACTGCTGGCTTGGAAACCAGGCTGCATTTCAGCTTTGTGAACAGCCCTGTCCAGACAGGAGCACATGCAGGTGCGAAGCAGCTTTGCAGTTTCTGTTTGCTAGTCTAGGCACTTCTCTTGACCTGCACCATCTATCCTGTGAACTAAGGCACTACTTACTTGCTATTAAGAAAAACATAAGGCATACAAATTAGACCACCATCATTTTCTAAAGACTAACGAACATTCAGGCTTCCTTCTTAGCAGCCTTTCCTCCTGTTGCTAAACTGCTGCTGGTGCAATAGACTTTGGGGGGAATTGTAAAAGCAAAAGAGATGAACTAAAATATGGGCAAAGTAAATTGAGTTGTCTCTTTTGTAAGGGAATTACTAGAAGATTAACCTGAAAAAGCCTGGTTTCTGAAAACTGATTTCCATGACCAGTTTTGCTTTCTTTTGGCTTGTGAGTATTTAGCAGGGCCAAAGAACAGCTCCCCCAGCAGAACACCAACTCTGTTCTGTAGATACTTTTCTCTTGATGCTTTTGTTCTGTAACTTTTCAGAGGAAGAGAGGGAGAGTGAAGCACTACTGAATTTTCTTCCATATATGAAGAACTTTGGACTAAAAATGCCTGCAAAAGCAACAGCTTAGTGCCACATGTCCTCCCTTTCTGTAACCTAAGAAGAAATGGCCAAGATCTGGTTCTGAAAAAGTAAATATAGTTTAGTTAAACGAGCAGGATAAGTATCAACATGTCAGCTCCTTGAGTGAAGCTTATATTTCTAGTTATTTATTCAGAGATGACCTAGGTCAAGGCTCTTGACTTTTTTCTCCTCCATTAGCTTCAATAAAATACTACACTAAATGGATATTGTCAAGAAACAGCCACAAACCAAATGTCTGTGCCTGAAGATGAAGCATACATTCCTGGAAATGGCAGGTGGGTTACATTACTGCCTCATAGTGCACAGGTTTGTGCTGATGAGGCACTACACTCACTGCCATCACCCTGCCTGCTAACTGGGGAAAGCAGAGGACGCTTTACCTTCGTCATTCATAACCATAGTCCCAATAACGCCTTCGATGCCCTGAAGCCTCTTCAAGATTTCCTCCACTTTGGCCTGTAAGGAGAGAGGCCAGCTCAGCACCGCGCGGACGCCTCACATCCCGCCCGACATCGGGCGGGGCCCCCGTGAGGAGGCCACGGCACCGCCGTGCCCGAGAGCGGCCCCAGGGCTCTGTCTCCGGGGCTCTGTCCCCCAGCCCCAGCCCCCCTCCCGTCGCCATTACCATGGCCTCGCTGCCTCAGCTCCGCCGTTGCTACGGGACAGTGGAATTAACGGCGGAAGTGACAGTGGAAGTAACGGCGGGGGCGGGGGCGGGAGCGGCCGCGCGGCCCGAGCGCGCCCCCCCGGGCTGCCGGCGCCGCTCCAGCCTCACCCCAGGCTGAGCGGTGCGAGGCTGGAGCTGCCGCGGGGCGCCAGGGCCCCGCCCGGGTCGCGCAGCCCGCTCCCCGGGAGCGCTGCGAGGGGCGAGAGTGAAGAACAGCTGCAGCGTAGTGGAAAGGCAGCCAGGGCCGCTCTTAAATGCATCCCGCGGGGCGTGAGGGGCGGCCCCAGGCGGGGCGGGGCGGGGCGGCCCGGCCCGGCTCGGCTCGGCTCGGCTCGGCTCGGCTCGGCTTGGCTTATAAAGGCTTTCAGGGGCCCCGGTTGTTGTGGAGTTCTAGGCTTTTGGTTGTGGGTGAGGTGGGTTCTAGTTGTAGTAGTGTTTTCTTGTTAGTTTCTTTTCAAGCTGAGGCTGATATTGGCCGTTATTAAGTGGGTTTTTATAGAAATATGTGCTTTTTTTTTATCCTGTTCTGTATTTATGAGTGTTATGTGCTGTGTGTGTGGACAGAGCTTGTTTTCACCACTAGAAGCTGTGCTAGAAGCATGTAGATAGGTAAACCATCTTCAAAAGAAGTGCTGTGTGCTGCAGCAGGTTTTTCAAACTGGTGTTGGCTACTCTTGCAGTGGTGTAGTGCAAATAAGTTGCCCAGGTGTGTTTACTTTCCTTTACTAAAGTAGTTTGAGAATAACCTTAACGTGCAAGACCTTTGAAGACCCATCTTCCTCTAAGCACATGACTGATTGCCTCTTAAACCTGCCAGTACTGAGGGAAATGGCTGGTCTTTTTTCTACTCTTTCACTTGCTTAGAGACAAGAGCATTTCCAGTTTCTTCTCCACAGCCCTGACATGTGCTGGCTGTCATACAGTTGGCCAACAATGAGCTCTGGACTTATAGCCATGATGTTTCTGCAGACAAAAGGGTAATTCTGGTGATGTGCACTCTCTCTTGTAAACCTCTATAATTAGTAAATTAGAAGGAAGCTGCCAGTTTTTCACAACTTAAAGTAAGATTTCCTTGCAGGAATGGTACAGCTTCATTACTAACTTAAGTATCTTATCATTATTTATTATCTCCATAAATTGGTCAGGGTTTGCTGCCATGGCAGCAGAGTATCACCTGCTGGCAGGAGATCCGTGATGTCTCTAGGACAGGAAACCTGAATTTTATTTTTATTTTTTCCTTGCAAATAACACCTCTGGCTGTCAAAACATGCCCAGTCCCACACAATAGCCTGGATTCAGGCAAAACGTGTGTGGGTTCTCAGGCTGGTCTGGGGTGGATGGAGGCGGCTGTTGTCCAACTTTCTCTCCCTGAGCCACGGAGCTGGGTGCTGCCAAATCTCCCTTTCCTGTCTGCGCAGGGCAGCGTAACGCAGGCACGGCGCAGATGGGCTGAGCTGCAGAAGGTAGCAGAGCACTTCCCAGGATTTTCTCTCCAGTGCCTTAGCTTCTGAGGCTAATGAAGCTTTGAGGGATGATGCGAATTGCTGCATAAATTGGTATCCTTTGCTAATTGCATCAGCATTTTGCTTTGATGAAAGCCTAGTGTAAGGTGCCAAGAAACTAATAACATACAACATCAATAGCTGCTTCACAAAAACCAGAAGTCGATGATTGATTGAATGGCCGATGATTCATGGAGCTGTGAGTCAGCTTGCCAGGGTATTTTTTTTAAGGGTTCAGTGGAAGACTGTTTCAACATGGTGCAGGATCATCCCTAAAAAAAGAACCACCCAAACATTGTCAGAACACCATCATCCTAAGATGAAGGTCACCTTGTTCTGCATGCTGAGATGGGACCTTGCACCACCCACAAGTTGCTTCAGTCCTCTCTAGCTCTTTCCCCTCCTTGCCCCGAAGCCAGTCGTTTTACCCACTTGAGTTAAAACAAATGGTTGGAAACACTGGTGAAGGTCTCCAGAGCCAAAGTGCTCAGGAGTAGTGAATGCCTCATGGGCATTTTTGGGGGCCAAACATGGGGGCAGATCATCCCTTTGCAGCTTGGGGCCTGACAGGAGGAAAAGCCCTGGTGGTTTTGTACGGTGCTACCAAGCACCTCTGTGTCAGATGGTTGGTAGCAAACAAATTGTTATTACATGGAAGACGTTTAGAAGTGGAAACTCATTCACTCAAGTTTTCTAAGGACAGGAAGAAGACCTGTAAAGGAGAGCCAGTCCCAGGGATCCAGGGGCTGCATCCTGCATGGCCGTGACCATTCCTGCTGGCAGCAGCATCCTCCCTTGCTGCTCGCTGCCAGCTTGTTACACTGGTTTTGGACACTTTTACCTTGACCTTGTGGCAACATCCTCCTGTTACCATTGTGATGTTGACAAATGCATTTCATATTTACAACTTCTGCCCCTCCAGTGAGACTTCTTTCCATCACCACTGTGCAACCCAGAGATGTCTGCATGGGCAGTGGGACACACTGTTGCAATGGAGCCATGCCAGCCGAGCGCTCATTTTGTTTCTGCACTGAGGAGAAGCCCAGTAAGGATCCAACACCCTTATTTTCATAGGTGTAATTTGTTATAAAAGCTGCAATGGCTGCAAGGAAGTGGTTGGAGCTCTGCTGGTGTGGGAGGCCATGTGGGTGCTCATTCAACCAGCAGTGCCAGAGCAAAAACAAACACCCTGACAGATGCTGCGAACGTGCAACTCCCTGTTACCCACAGCCAAAATCACTGCTGCCTCGTGTAAATATTTAGTGAAGCCAATGAAGCATGAGAAGGTTTGAACGAGCAGAGAGTGGAAATGAGTCCAGAGGTAGGATGCACATGCACCCATCTGCCTGTTGGAGCTGAGGGTTAAAACACACATCAGGGCTCTAGAAAAGTACACCCAAGGTGCAGAAATCATTGCTGGTTCTGAATGAAGCAAGCACTGAAGAACATCATTGAAACCACATAGGGAACCTCAGAGGGTTGTCTGCCACAGTTTCCTCACCCTTCAGCTCCACTGGTTCACCGTGGTTCACTTTTATTCCTGTGTCTTTCTCATGGTATAAAGTGTGTTACTGGAAAACATTATTGAACAATATATAAATGTCCACAGGAAGATACATCACTAAACAGATTTCTGAGAACAAATAATTTCAAGCCAATTTAATTTATTCCTCAGATGGAGCTGCAGTATGTATTGATCTGTCTTTGTCTTCATGGGACTTTTGACGCTGTGCCTCCGACCTTTAAACCAGTGGAGGAAATACAGGCTAAAAGAATTTGCAACAAGGTGGATGTATTAAAACTGAAAGACCATTTACAAAGGACAACAAGTAATGGTCCAAGCACTGCAGTGATTTAGAGGCAAAGATGTGTCTAGTTTTATTGCACATCATGAAGGAGGGAGTGTGCTGAAGGGGGAGAAAGGACCCAGAGGGGAAAAAACAACAAAAATAATTAAAACTTTCTAAAAAAACCTTATCTTATCAGAGACTGTGGCTAGAACAGTGTTTGTTTAGTCCACGAGGAAGACAGCTGAGGAGGGACAGCAAACCTTTTGTCTGAGATGACTGGAGGTGAGTGGGGAGCTGATGGGGAGCTGGCTAGGCAGCAGCTGGGGCTGATGGGGTAGGAGATACGGGGGCAAGGCTGCTCACCATCATCTCGTGCCAAACCTGGGAATTGGCATTGCAAGGTGAAGGATATCTTTAATACTTCTGCATGGTGCAGACGTGGTCTACTGGAATCTGCCCTAGTGCAGGGGGTGGGACCCCAGCAGGTCTTGCTGTCCCTTCACATCCTGTATCCCTGGGACTCATCATCTCAGATCTGTATCTCTGAAATACATCCAATTAAAACTTCTGGATGTTCTGTCCATGTGTTCAGCCCATGATCGTACTGGAAGAAGTCAGTTCTTGCTTGATAAAGTATGAGCTAATTAAACTAAGTGTATTTGAAGTTTCTGTGATTCTGGGCAGTAGTGTCTAAATCATGCTGAGAATTGCCTTTACGTCCTGTCAACATGAGGGATCTGCACTTGCTCAACTTGACTCTACTTTTCACATTAATTTAGTTAAATGAATGCAAATCACAATGTATTGAAAGAGCAGCTTATTCTAATTACACTTAAACCACTCCCAGATCAAATAACAGTTCCAGATGCAATAACTAGGAAGAAGTCACCAGAACTGGTGTAGGTATGTATGGAGATTTCCCTGTGTAACTAAATGGGGTTTAAGTCATGCTCTTAATTGAAATGATGCAACTTCTATGAGAAAAGGCTTGGATCATTTAAGCAATCTTAAAATTTGACACTAAAACCTTGCAAATCAACAAATTAATCATAGAAGCCAGCGGGAAAAGGATACAAGACAGATCCATGATGTTTTTTCGCTGTTCAGTTGGTTCAGTCATGGGGTTTCTTGGTCCCTGTCAGCCCTGCAAGCTGGGGCACTGCAGGGTTGTGCAAGGGAGGTGCAGAGGGACTGGAAGCTGGTCTCCAGCTTCAATTTTCCTCCACTTGTCTGGAACCAAACGGGTTTCTTCTTGCTTTTTAAAGGCAGCATTATGAAAGCAGCGGCCTTGCACAGTCTGAATTTGGTCCGACCGGGGGTGATACTGATGTAAGTACCTAACATTGTAAGTCCATAAATTGTGCCATTTACTGATACGGTGCAGTGCTTTGTGCCATAAGGGTGCAATTCCCAAACGAGTACATCCCAGCCCTTGTTCCCTCCCTGATAATTATACAGCTCATCAGTTTTATGTATTTGTTGGCTGTTTTTTTATTTAATCCCACCCAAAGATGTGTATGGATGATAGTTGATAACAGTGTCACTCACAGCTCTCCTACCATTTCCTTTGTCTTCCAGTTTATACCTCAGCACATGATGTCACCCATCATTCAGAGATCAATGCATCAAAATGGGGTAGATTTATAGTGAAGGCAATTTTGCTTCTGAGCTTGAAATAAAAAAAAAGAAATGTTGAGATATTTTCCCTAAGTTAATCAAAGGAATTCAAAGGGACTTTAAATCTTTCAATTTTCTTTGGCTCATGGAGGAGATGAAAAGCGTTTGAC
This sequence comes from Porphyrio hochstetteri, assembly GCA_020800305.1. Taxonomy (NCBI): domain Eukaryota; kingdom Metazoa; phylum Chordata; class Aves; order Gruiformes; family Rallidae; genus Porphyrio; species Porphyrio hochstetteri. Next base: position 7,632,169 of record CM036918.1, on the reverse strand, counting down.
CTGCAGTAAAGGAACGGAATTCATATGGTGGCTCTGTAGATAAATAAAATGTCCACCCAGACAGAATATTGATTACTGAGGTACTATTTGCTGAATCACAAATAGGACCATCAAAAGCAACAGCAAGAAAGTATCATAAAATACATCAGGGCATCCAAATTGTTTGGCTCAATGCAAATAGACAAGTTAAATAAGTGGTATTAAACTAACAAGGCTGAGAAATAGCAAAACACCATTGCACCATTGCATTATTCATGGCAGTGGTAGGTCCTGGTCCTCTAGTCCAGTTACGTCCCCAGCATCCATCACTTACTTCGGCCCTTGCTGGAACCGGGGTGAACCGTTAAAGAGACTGGGGCTGTCATGGAAAGTTTGACCTACAAATGCTTTTATCATCTACCTGGTGCTGTGACACTAGGTTTTGGGTGATTTACTAGAGAAGGAATTACCCATCCACTATTGTTACCCAAAAAAAGAAAATCTCAGTGCCTAATTCTGGGGATTTTGGGCCATGTCTGATTTTTGAGCAGAGACTGTTTCTGTGAGGGGTTATCACAGGTGGGAGCTGTGTCTCTGGTGGGCAGGTACAGGAGGTAGGGTCACCTTCCCAGCATGTTGGGTGAATCTCTTAGATGTTGTGCATCTCCTGTGTGCAAAGTAAGAAAAGAGAAGGGAAATAAGGCATGAAAGACAGATAGGGATTTGGTTTTGTCTTACAGAAGCAAGATCTGGCCAGTCCCACCGGGTATTTTATGTGATTTACTCTCAGAGCGAGTAACCAAAGCTTGTTGTTTGGGTTTTTTTTTTTTTTTCAAAAAAAGGTAATTTGAAATTTAAATTGATTTAAATTGATTTCTTAATCCTAAAAGAGGGATAGTTCCTTCCTAAGGAAAAACTGTAAAATGAAAGGTTACTTACATCAGCATCATCACTTACATCAACAGGCTACAAAGTGGTAGTCAGGGACATACTGGCATGGAAGAATGGAAAATAAGCAGCCTCTGCTCTTCTTAGATTTGTGCAAGAAGTAGTGATAAAATGCATACTGTGTTTCACCTTCCTCTCCACAGAAAGTACACAAGCTGCAATTAATTCCAAGTGTAGCAGCACTGTTGGAAGAAGTGATCATAAACCAACCCTACCTAATAACCTGGGCAGTAATATTTCTAAGTTGAGATAATTTTGGACTTGTCATCTCTGGCTGAAGTTCTGAGCCAGGCATATTTTCTTTTTTATTAAATATACGATGTGTAATGAAACAAAACCCGAAAATAGCCCCTGACAACTTACAAAGCTGTCTTCAGGCAGAGCTGTAAATTCTGTTTTGTTTGACTTTCCTTGGAAAACAGTGGACTTCAGATGGAAGGAGTATGTGCTGTTGGAGACCCAGAATGGTCCTTTAGGTAGACGTTGGCATCTCCAGTAGTTATTGCTGTGGGGTATATACTTTTAGCTCTGAGCAGAGAAACAGGACAGAACTGGGGCCGATGTGGGGATGGACACTTTCATCCTGGTTGGCTATGGAAGTCTTGAAGGGAATGCATTCAGAAAGGGACTCCTGTTTGCAGGAATTTCTGCCATTCAGGGCTTATCCAAAGCCAAAGTCACTCAGAGATCTGTTGAATTACTGCACTGTTTAGGAAATGAGATGTTGACTTTGGTTCCTTTTGAAAGACATTTATGCTGCTGGGTTTTGGGTAAGTGAGGAGGATGAACTTGCACAAACATCTTTGTGGACCCAAAGAAACAAGACAGAGATGGTCTGATTAAAGAGATGAGCTGGATGAAGAATTTAACAGCCAAGGAACAGACAGACATTAGGGCTTGTACTAGCAGTATGTCAGTGGGGTAGGACTATGAAAATGTCTGTATTAAAAAACTCCGACAGTTGGAGATGAAGGATTTTAAGAAAAAGCAAAGAATTTGGCTCAATTCAGTATCTAAATATCTTAAAAGCCAGACCTGAAATTCAATGTCTAATGGACAGACACATGAGCTAGCACCAGTCCCTTGGAGTTGCAGAGAGAGGGAGAGAGCATCACCAATAGCAAAGATCAGTTTTTAGGCTTCAGCATGGACTGTGCCACCACCAAAGAAGGCTTCAGCACGTACCTGGTAGGACTTGCACATACAGCCTGCTTTGGGCAGCACAGGTCAGAGCACATATCTGGGGAGGCTTCCTGCATTCTATGCTGGCAGGGGTGTGGAAGCTGTGGTAGAAGTTGGGACACTGTGATTGGGCTCCAGCGCTCACTGAGCCTGTGGTGGGTAGCCAAAATCCCACCTCCACCTGGGGCTGTGTTTACATGACTTTGTGCCTTTGAGGTGAGGGATAAAGTGGATCTTTACAGGATTAGGAACACAATTTCTAATCTTTATCTTCCAGATTATGAATGACATGGTTACAGGTTAATAATTAACCAGTGAAGGTTAATGAAAATGGATGTGTCAGCTGCACTGATCACTGGGGCCCTTCATTTTCCAACACCTTTGGAGTACAGAGGTATGCCCAGAAGTGGCTTTGCTAATTTCTTTGCATGTGGAGCCATTTAGTTGATCTCACCCCCAAATCTTTCCTTGTCCACTTTACTGCCGATGCTGCTCTGTTAGCTGCTTCTCTCCACTCAGGTTTGCCCAGCAGTGGGATAACATTAGAGCTGGCAAGGTTGTAGAATTAAACAGGGCTCTAATAACTCCATTAACAGAAGTAAGCTTTAGCCTGATGCCTAGCTGGAGAAACTCAGACTTTAAGATATCAAACTATCCTCCAGCCTTCAAGAGACAAATTGTCACATCCCTGCGTACAGGTACTCTGAATGCTCTCAGGGATGGCATGCACAAGCACGGGAGTCTGGGTCACTTTTCCCCTTTCTCTAAGCTCTGTTGTAGTAAGTGAATATTTGTTTTATTATTAATGATTACTTATTTTGCTGTGCTGTTAACGTCCCCGGCTGGGTAAAGGCAGGAAAGGACGCAAAATCGTGGTGACATCTAGTGGCTGCTAGGCCATCAGTGTGAGGAGGTCCTCACACTGGATCTGGAACATGCTGTGCACTGAACAGAGATGGGACCATTGCACTTTTAAGGACTGACAAACGTACACAACTTGAATTTAGAGACCTTCCCATCTTGCTCAAGGAAAATATTGCTGGAATTTCTTTGAGTAGCGCAGCTGTCCCGATAGTCCTGCCATGCTCCCCTCTTGTGCCCATGTTCCTGGGACACTTTGGAGACAACAAAAATAGGTAATGTCACCAAAGCAGCCTTTTCTCTCCCAAATCCTCCTCTCCTTTTGGACAGCCTCCTGTGTCCCACTCTCCACCAACGATGTGTTTACCAGCCCCCACAGACTGGCTGTTCTCTGAAACCTAACACAGAAAGATAAGGCTGCAGATGTCTAGCAAGAGAAATTTAGGCCAATTACAGAAATATTTTGAAAAGTCAATTGCAAGGAAAGTAATATTGCATTATCTGTTAATTAACAAATACAGATAGAAACATTCTGTGGAGCTGAAAGGTTTAGGGTGGGGTGCTAAAATGTAGACTGATTTTGTGCTACTTAGACAAGAAACACTGATGTGATCTGAGTTTAAACTCACAGATTATGCAGCCTGCAAGAGCAGGCTACTGCAAATATAGCTCAGACATATGTGGATAAGTATGGGTGAGGAGAGGCTTCAAAAAAGCAAATGCAGAAAGGAAGCAACGTCGGTGTATTGAAGTGCTCTTGGCTCTCCTGCTCCCCCCAGGGCAGTTTGAAAGGGAGAACATTTTGGTAATTATAAGGGAAACTGAGGCTGGTGATGATGCAGTTGCCAGGTATCAGCATGGCCAGTTGACACACCCTGTGGTCTAGCTAGTAACATGGGTGGTCTATGACATGTAAATCATAAGGGAGTGACAGTTACACAGATTATGTGTTTGCACAGTGATGTGCACGTAGTTATTAGGCATATTTTACACCCATTACAGCCCAGTTCAGAGGGAAGCAAACCCCTACCTTTTTCTGCTGTGAGCACTGTGCTCATCATCTGGCAAGTTAGGACTCAGACCACCAGCACCTTTCTAGAAGGAAAAAGCAAGCCTTGATCTTTTTAACAAGAACCCAGGTTAAGAGTGATGCTTAGGTACCACCCAGGTAGCAGCAGCCTACAAACGAACAGGAGGAAAGAAGGCAGGCTGCAGAGGTGGGACTGCAGCACATCCAAGGCGGCAGCAGCAGCAGATGTGGCTGGAGAAGCCTGCCTTCCCCTGGCTCCATGCTACATGACAAGGATGGTACCTCCCATCAGGAACTCTTCTCTGAGGTCTCTCTTCTCTGCTGCAAAGCATGTGAAAATTGAAACTGCTGGAGGTGAGTGATACGCCCTCCTGCGCCCTGCATTAGCCCAGTCTGTGCAAAACACTCTGAGTGAGATGATGTTTATGGGGAGTATCATTTCATTCAGGGTCTCTTGCATAAAGTGCTATTCAGAGTGAATTAAGGAGGCAAGTTCTGACTGTGAATAAAGGTTTCAAGACTGGGAATTCACTTTCATTTATAAGCACCTAATATTATTTTTGCATTTAAGTCAAATTTTCAAAATAGAGTTGAGAGCAAAGAAACCAGAAGCTCCCTGAAAGCCCTAATCCCAAGGCTTGGCTTGTCTGCTTGAGGAACTTTACCAGCATTTCTCCTGTAGTTGAAGTATAAGTGAATTAAAATAAATCCAATTATGGCCACATTTTCTCTGATAGAGCACATCCACACAGGCTCACCATCTGCTTTAACTAATCTGTGCTATGAATTCATAGCCCTGTATTGTTCAAGTTAGTCTTCTGGGGTATTTCTGGCTAAACAAAGATTAAATCTGTTTAAAAACACAATTCACAGTAATGTCTATGTAAGGGCGTTTCACATAACTTTCCATCTATTCCATGTAATATTAATCTGTTTTCCAAGAGATGAAAGGAAATGTGAACTAACCCTTGATATGCAATCCCTCACTTCGGATTGACAAAGGTTTATGTTGGGTTTTGTTGAAAGGGTTCCTGAGTGAGTTGAATTATGGTGAAATAAGTGAGTGACCTGGAGAGAGATTCTATGTATAGGGCGTTGCCCATGTTTAAGTGGGGCTTAAAGCTCTCACACCTGTAATTGGGCTGTTTCAACACTTTTTATGTATGCACAATCAGACTCCTAGGTAATTTAGAACCCTTCAAAACAAGTAAGAAAAATCATGCAATTCCTTAAGAAGAGTCTGCTATACATCGAAAAATAGATCCAGGGTGTCATTTTCATTAATTAATCACTTTTGTCCTTTGGTTTCTCTGTCCCTCCTTACCTTTTTTACCAGTTATGGTGATGAAAGACCTTTAACTGCTGTTCCTGGCAGAGGATCCCAACGGGAGAGCTGGTGTGATCGTGAGTGTCCATCATGGGGATTGGGCTTTGGGCTCTGTGCTTGACAAGGAGGTGAGTGCAAAGCTGGGGTGCTGCACCCAACACACCTCAAACCCACTTCTCCTACCCCAGGCAAAGCACCAGTGTCTATATGTTAACTTTAACCCAGGACTAATGGTTTTCCAATTAACAAGGAGATACTTCTGTCAACCAGCCACGAATCTAACACAGACGTGGTTATACTGACAAGATTCCCAGTCATGGTTTGATTTTTTTAAGATTAGCAAAGATTTGGCTAAATTCAGTGGCAAAACAACTTCTGGTTCATGGGTTGCTTTTCCTTACTAGGTGTTCTGGTTCTGGCCAGGCCAGAGTTAACCTCCCTAATCAGCCAACATAGGTGAGCTGAGTCAGCCCAGGTGAGCTGAGCTAGCCAGAGCTGTTTTCCACACCACCTGACACCACTTGCCCATAAAAGCAGCTGGCTGGGGAAGGGGGGGAGCTGTTTGCCTCTAGGAGGTCGAAGTGCAGCCAGGATGTTGGGTCAGTTGGTCCTTGCTGTTGGGCAGCCCTCTGTAATCATCTGGTCAATAAGGTACTCTGTGTTAGCACTGGGTGTGAGTGTAGCTAGCCATTATTATTCTATATTCATGGTGATATTTGGCAGTAAACTGTCCTTATCCCAACCCATGGAGGCTCTGCCTGGTTCTCCTCCAGGAATGAGCAAGCAGCTTTGGTGGGCATATGGCCTCTAGCCACCATACTAGGCAAAATCTGGTGTGTCCTGGATAGTCTCTAAAGAGAGGATTGTGTTGCTTCAACTGATCAACAGAATCCAAAGGAAATTTAGGACCTCTTAGGCTATGTTTGGTACAGGAGATGAAGGGTGTGTGAGCTCATGGAGACCAGCAAAACTCCTTTGGTGGCTCTACAGAAAAATAAAATGCTTTTCTAGAGGCATTATTGCTTGTTTAGGCTGTTTTTAATGAAATCTGATCAGGAAGGTTCATCAAATGCAAGATGGTGTTGATGCCAGTATGTAATGTATGAGAGCAGCTGAAATGTCTGGATTAAGAAATATGGACAGGCTGTATAATGTGGGTGAAAGTAGCTAGGCCAGAAGGTGCCTTCATTTGTAGTGTTACCCTTGCCCAGACAGCCCACCTCTTGTCTCTGCTTGCAGGAGGGGCAGGCACCCCTGAGCCAGCCAGCCAGACCAGACCATTAACTACTAAGTCAGCCTGGGCAAGTTCATCGGGAAATACGTTGTTGCAGATGTTGCCCTTTGCTCCTACCCAGAGCACATCCCCGCAGCATCCCTTGTGCCCTTGTGTAACTGCTTCACATGGATCTCATTCCCCTGGCTGCACAGCCACCTCGGGCATGGTCAGACTGTCATCCATCCCTTGCCACAGCAGCCACATGGAGACAACTGTGGTCCTTGGTTCCTTCTCCTTGCTCACCAAAAGATGCCAGCAAAGAGCTTCGGTTCCTTGGGCTGAGCCACCAGCACCATGCTGCACACCTAACAACTGATTTTTCTTGAAAGACCTGATTTTGGCATATTCCCCAGCGGGACCTGGAGTTCAGAGTGAAGGCATATTCTGCTGATCTGGATAATATTGTTGGTTGGAGACAAATGATTTTTAAGCAGGCATTTCCACTAATTTCTGTGGTGAATTTTTTTCCAATTAAAAAACCCAATCCCATGTGTGCCTGTGCAGGAGTGTGGTCTATAATATTTAAATTTTCATATCCCAAAGGCTGAGTCCAATGGAGAAATCAACAATTCAGGAAATAGGGAGTGTGGACTTGAATTGGCCTTGAAGAAATATATTCTGTAAAATCTTTGAAGGCAAGTGAAACAGGCAAGATGCTTCTATGGAGATATCCGAGTCTTAAAACCTGTGTGATTAACTTAAATCTACACTAGGAATGGGATGACCAGACTAAAAGGAAAGAGATGGGAGTGCTCAGATGACTGTGGCTGTATGTTTGGGAAAGAAGTTGGGTATTATTTCAGAAAAACAACATTTTAAAGGGCGTTTGGTCCTCTAAATCTGCAGTTAAGTCTGCAGTGGACCAGTGGCAGGAGATGTGCTAGCCCCACGAGCTGCAGGCAGCCCAGGGCAGTGTGTGTCTGCACATGCTTTGTGCTGTGTGCACACATCAGATGGCTTGAGCAACTCGGCATAAAATTTAACAGGATGCCCATGTGCTGAGCAGAAACCTGTGAGTGCAGCCGCACATCATATGGGTCTACATATGTGTACGTGTGGGTGTTGTGTGGTTTCACATCATTCCCACTGCCACAGCCTAAAACTGCCTGTAAAACCTCAGCCAAAGCCCCGAGCGAGGCTGGCTCCTGCCCCAGGACACCCTCCCTCTACATAGCAGCTGGGTGTTTTCCTGATCACTAATAAATACTTCAAAAGGATGTTAAAGCAAGCTTGCTAGAGCCCAGGAATCATGTATGTTCAGTAGGGGCTGGAAAGAGTAAAATTACAGTGACATCTAGTGATCATAAATATTTCACAAACGTGCTAGCAGCGAAAAAATAAAACATTTATTGTGAGACAGCATTTTAAACACATAACACACAAAACCCAGATCGTTAACCAGGCCGGGGAATGAGCTGGGATACAAATGAGAGTAGATTACATGAATTAAATTGCTTTGGGGATGACACAGAGCAAAGTGCTGGTGCTGGGAAGGGGCTGTGGGTGGGTTTCTGCAGGGGTGTCTTTTCTAGGTCTGTATTTCTCACTGTTTCAGTGGAGTTTGCTGATGGTACTAAATTGCAGCACATTCATATAGAAGCAGCTCAGTGTTTTGGAGACTGGGAATAGAACTAATAAAATGATGCGCAGCTTCAAATAGCGCATGTGAGTCCCCAGGGAGAGAAAAGCAAGATTCCATGGCAGGAGGATGTGGTTGCTGCAGTAGCTCTGCCGGAGGACTGGACCGACACCAAAGGGAAGAGGATGGATTGGGAAGCAGAGCTGCACTTCAGCTCTGCATCTCAAATCAAAGTGGGATTTGGGTCTGCACGCAGCAGCAGTAGGAACTTGCTGTTTTGTAATGTTTAAATCAACTGATTATTTTCTACTCCAGGTTACTGATTGATGGCATGGGTATTTTGTGGGTTTTTTTTAAAGAAAAAGGATTTTTCTTCTGGTTTTGAATGTCGGGTGGGCAGTTTGACCCCCAGTAAGGCCTGCTTGGTCAGGCCGGATAAATTCTGCTGTCCTGCTGAAGCACCCTGCTGTAGCTGAAGTGTTAGGTAGGTAAAGTGTTGCTGAACAAATCAACTGAGAAACACCTTCTCTGATGAGGATGGGGCACGGCATTGCCTATTCATGTCTTCATTGTACACAGTGATGAAAACCAAGTCAGTTGGGTTAACTGGAGTAACAACAGAGAGTGATAACCGGTGCAATGAATTGATTTTGTGGTTTCAATCCGGGTATCTCTGTGGCCATATAACTCTGCAGTCAAATTTCCTTATGATGAAACATTCAGGAGCTGCTTCGATAAAAGCTGAGAAGGAAGCTCCCAGCCAATTTCCGAGGCTTTCCCTTGAGTCCCTAGCAGCCAGGCAGGTTTAGTCTCTCAATTATTAGCTGAAAGCAGAATATACATTTGGACCTTCTGATTTCAGATGCTGCTGGAGAACATGCCTCAGATGTACATGCATAAGGGGGAGACAGACTCAGGCACATCGGATGTTGTGGCTGCCTCTGACTGTTGTGCGCAGTAACAAGAGAAGGGTTTATTAAAAAAGGCATCCCCAATTAACTACTGTGTTTCTATGATTAGGTGAACAGTCTTCTAGAAGGAAGAAATGAGCATTGGGACTTCGGCTTCTGCATTTCAGTAAAGCTTTCGATACAACACTGTTTGGTAAATTATTAGCTACATTGGCAAAGGTAGGAATTAGGAGAGTAATTGCAAAGTGGGTAAGGACCTGGCAAAGGCAGCTGAGAGGGGACTGGAAATTGCTTTTGATGCTTAGTGCTTTCGTGGGTGATGAAGGGGATGGGGTTTGCTTGCTGAAGGGTTTAGGGACCTGCTCACCCCATCCTCCCTGCAGGGCTGGGGAGCACCTGGTGCCTCTCGTGAAAGCTGGAAATCAGAGGAAAAAGGGCATTGTAGCCTCTTTGCTCACCTGGCTGGTAGCTGAGTCCTGCCACAGCTTAGAAATTTCCCCAAGGGTTTTCACAGCTCCTATATTTTAGCAGAAAGCTATCTTGAGTTGAAGGCACTTTCTTCCATCACCTGCCCTGGTTCGGGGTCCTGATCTCCAGCCCCATTGACAACACTGTATTTGTCAACATTACATTTGTCTCCGTTTGCTGTGGCCCAGGGGGATCATGCGCTGCACAGGGCAGGAGCTGAAAAGCTACGCACAGTGCCCAATGCTCTGAGCACTACTGCTGAGAAAGCAATTAAAACTAACATTAGTGTGAATCGACGGATTTAGCATTTAGTTTGGTCTCAGTGGGACCTCACAGTGTGCAGCTGAACTGTAGGCTTTTCCCTGTGCTAAGTCTATTTATTTGAAATAGGGGAGCAGCAGAGAGGGGCCTCCAGCCTCTTAAAAAGCAGGTGGTTACTTTTCGAGGATGATTTCACCAGGATTTCATACCACAGCTCCTATTAAATAAAGGTTTGGAAATGTGGATGACAGTCTTCCAGCATGACAGCATCCTCAGCATCCTCCCAAGAGGAAACACTGACCTGGATGATGTAGCATCAGTTTGCAATGGTGTGATGAGAAAAAGAAAGCATCATTGCTGTTATGCATGAAAATTAGTTGCCTTTTACCTTATGGGATGAAAATGTACTGGGCTGATGCCACTTCACTCAGGTTCATCATCCCACAGCAAGGGCCATTCACCAGTTCGGATGATCAAGGTTCAAATCGGTCCTTGCTGGAAAAAAAAATAAAATGTTGTGAGTATTGGCCCTGGGGCAGCACAGCAGGCTGGGAGCTGGTTTCTGGGAAAGGGCTGCTTCCTGGCATAGCTTCATTCCTGGAAGAGGATTAAATTCAGTAACTTGAATTTTTTTTTTTTTTTTTTAACAAGATTCGCTCAGTTCCCACCCAAACAAAGGAGAAGTGGATGTGATTTCAGATCCCAGCAGCTACAACAATTACCCTGTCAATAATGAATTTCTTTCCCCACTGTGCTCTCAGGAACTTGCTTCCCTGCACTGATCCTGTATAATATCTGCTTCCCAGCTTTCAGTTATTCCCATGGCCCTGGAGGGCTGTGGTCCTCCCTCCATCCCTCCTGTGTACAGCAGTGCACAGGGTGCCAGGATGCAAAGCCACAGGCGATTCCTTCCCTGCTCTGTTTGCTCCCCTCCTGCTCCAGGTGTGAACGCCTGTCTCCTCTTCCTTACTGTATACATGGTACACATTGCTTTGTGTGTACCAGCTGTGGGTGCATGGGGAGGTGGAAAAAAGCATGTGAAAAGGCTCTTTATGTGCCCAGGAGTCCCTGCAGTGCCACTCTGGAAGTCACACCAGTGTCCCCCACGAGTGCGAGCAGGAGGAAAGCCAAGAGCTCCAGAGTCTGGGTTGCCACAGTAACCCTTGCTCTACCGCCTTTGGCTTTTAAACCAGGAAAAACCTTTCACTCAGTAATCATCCAGCTCCATGGACATGCCCAGCACAGATGATATTTGTGGTGAAGCTATTTATTGCTGAGAATCAATGGAGAGTCCTGCACGACCATCTTCTTGCTTCTGAATCTTCCCACAACCTGCAGCTGTCCTCTACACAGCCAGAAAACCCCAGGAAAGGTAAGTCAGGAGGGATACTTTGAATCCAGAGCCTTTCTCCTTCCTTTTCCCCAGTTACACCCTTGATTCAGGAATGGGGTGGGGGGAATGCGTTGTCATCACAAACATCCATTATTTCTGTGATGTGTGTTGGTGTGCTGCAATGAGTATGTGTTTTCCAAAGGCACTGTGGTATTCTTCTTTCTCTGCTGTCACTGTGACTCTCTCTTTCCTACACTTTGCTGAGATAAAAGGTTTCCCTCCCGCCTACCTCCACAAAGAAAAGAAATCTGAGTACTGGGAAAGAAAGAACTTGTGCAATCGTTCCCCTTTTGCATGCTTCCAGGCTGATCGCCTGTGTTAGGGCTGATCCAAATTCCCACCAAAGTCAGTGAGAGCCCTTCCACTGAAACAGCGGCTTTGTTTCGGGGGGGAGCTTTTTTGAGGAGCAGGCTCAAAGCCAGGTGAGTGCTAGAAGCATTGCTCCATGGCTTCAGTGAAGTAAGGACAACTTAACCCTGCCCTGGAAGAGGCTTGGTGGGTTCATTGTGAGGATAGCTGCACACAAATGGTGACTGATGCTGCATTTAGGCACGTGTACGAAGATATATTTTTTTCAGATGTAATATATGTGTGTATATATAGATATATAATTTATCCAGTAATATGAATTAGATTACTATATGGAGAACATATGAAGTATAAAGCCAAGACATTTTCCATTTAGGAAAATTAAGGAATATTTCCCTTTGAGGTGTTTTTTGCTGTTGTTTCCGACCCCGGTCACAGAAACAGAGCAAGTGTTTGAACAGTACCTCTCTTCTATCCCAAACATGAGCTCACCAAAGGAACTTCAGAGGGCTTGAGTAAACATTCATTTTCCCCCACTGTATCCATAGACATGTACAACTCTCCTTTAGTCACTGCAACTGTTGATTAGCTGGGGATGTTTTCCACTTAAAAAATCTTGCAGCAACATTTTTTGCATATGGTACACGTGTTTATGTACTTGGTAATGACAGAGACTGTTGACTTGCAAATCCTCTTTGTGCAGCCAGGTCATACCTAAATGGGTGGAATTATGTGTGCCCAGGTCACAGACTATTTTATGTATTTGTTTAGCAATGGTACAGAATTTTTGCATATGATCAGCTAATTAATCTTAAGGGGATGTCTTATGTTTGCTTTTGGACTAGAGCAACCTAACAACTTTATTTTCAAATAAGGCCTTTCTGTCCCTGCACAGGAAAATGCATTGCCCAGCAACTACCAAGCAGCTACTGGCAATGGTGAAGCAGCGGTGAAATGAAAGAAAATTGTAAACTGGTCATTAGCAACTGTATACTTCCCCATAGCCTGTTTGCTTGGTTTGTGGGCCTTGCCATGGATACCCATTGTGCCTGACTTCAGCTCTGTAACAGTGCTTCAGCCCCAAATTTTCCCAAATTTCCCCACTTAGAAAATGTCCAACATAGGTATTTGACAGCATGACCAACAGCTCATTAGAAAGCATGAAATGGAACTGTCTGAGGGTCCAGCTAGCAGTGCCCATGCCCCATTATGTACTGCACTGCTGTACTTCCCTTTGGCAATGACAGCATAGTGTGATGGCAATTAGTAACTGGTTAATCATGGGAGCATTTCTCTACACAGGAAACAGGTAAAACAGAGTATATCCCATTTCTAGATAGGTCGTTGAAATGAAGGGAGAAATATTAATGTCCTGGGTCTCCAGAAGTGCTCCGGATGCACCCAGATCTGGGTGATCTGGGAAGTGCTGGAATATTCTTGCAGCAGTGAGTGTGGAGGGAAGGAGTTCATGCACTTCTTGTGGTGATGGGTGTCTGGACTCCCTGGGAGGCTGTCATGAAGCCATCCCCACCTCCCCGATGATTTTGGGAGGGAACCAAAGCCCCGTGACACATGGCGGGACAGCCCCTCTCTTCCAAGTGGTGCAGGAAGCTGTGGGGCTGCGTGATAACACAATGGTTTGAACTTTAGGAACGAGGAAAACCCCACTGTTTGTTAACAGTCACAGTGGGGTGAATCACGCAGCCACCTCCTGTTCCTCAGGAGCATGCCCTGACCTGAGTGGGGGCAGCCCCATGGCTGGTGGGGAGGGGTGGTTGCAACCAGAGCGCCCTGGCTGAGGAGGGGGTCGCTGGCTCTGCCCTGGGGAGCAGAGTTGTTTGGAGGAAAGTTGCCCTTTCCTGCAAGGGTGAATTTCTTGTTTGAAGCCACTTACGTGTGATCCCGCTGGTGCTGTCCCACATCCGTATGGGTAAGAGGCACTTTGGGCGGGAGCTGGGGAGGAAGAAAATCTGACATAGGAGAAATTAATGCAAACTGCAGCTGGGTCTTGCAGGTATACATTGCTTCAAACATGGTGTGGAGAGGGCTGAGGTTGGTTGTGTGAGCTCCCTTCCCTGACGATGATGGGGGCAGCCCCCTCCTTTCCTGCCCATCCAAGCTGACCTTCCGGTGCTGCCTTATCAGTACTACGAAGTGCTGCATGAGAAAAACATGTCTGAGCATGGCAGAGTGAGTTTTGGGTTACTTTGCGCCCAGGATCACTACCTGCAGACCTTGGGTGTGGTCCATACTGGACCCTCCAGAAGGAAAAAACAGAGGAATCTGTGGCCACGGGGACTTCCCACCTGAGGACCAGGTAGGCAACAGAAAAAGTATGTGAGCGCAGGTAGAATGGCCTCTCTCCCACAGTGGGGCAAGTGGGGACAGGACAAAACTGATCAAAGACGTATTGCGAGTCTGAATTGCCTAAAACATCTGATAAAGAGTTCACTGGCTGCAGGAACGGGTACAGAAAGCTCCCAGGCTGCTGGCTCCTCCTCCAGCCCCTTCTCCAGCTACCAGGACAAGCAGCATTTGTGCATGCACACCATCTTCCTCTCCTTTACTTCATCCTCCAGTGTTCTCCACCATTCCTTGTCTCCAGAGGCCAGCAATGCCATGGCTGCCATGGCTCTGAGCATCCCCAGTCACTTGCCAGCGATGAGCCACAGGCACGTTCAGAGGACCCAGCACAACTCCCAGCTTTGCAGTCTGCAGAACTTTCTTCTCCAGATTGTCATAGTTTGACAATGCTGCTGGCATCTCTCAGGAAGGTGGCCCATGAGACAGAGGCAGCAACAGCACGCTGAGGGTGTGATTATTGCTTGTGAAATGGAGGGCAACTTCTCCTTTCTAATATACCCCCCGGAGCCTCACACTGGGGCGGCAGAAGCAGCTGTAGGGTGTCCCTGCAGCGCTGTGACCATGCTTCAACGGGGATCCTGGCTGGACACGTCCCACCACAGCTGTCATGATTCATGGGAAAAGAACAGCCAGGCGTAGGACATGCTTTTCATCAGAGCAGTTACTTAAAATGTTTTTTTTGCTTCAAACCCTCTGTGAGATAAAGCCATTCATGTAGAAAAGCCGACTGTTCCCCTTGTAATGGAATTTTACTGAATTACCACCACTTACATGTAAGAGATTTATGCTGAAGCTCTTAGGACTGGGAGGCTCTACAGCCCAAAGTGGTCTCCTCTGTCTGCATTAACACCCTTGGCATGTGTGAAAAACCTCGTATTGGCAGGGTGAAGATAAGCAGAGGAGATAATTTTTGATACTCACCAGCCCTCAGAATGATTCCTCAGATAGTGGAAACACTCAAGTTGAGATTTGCTCTCCTCCCCACCAAGAGAAAGCCAAGCAAAGTCCAGCACAGCTACTCCCTTCCACAATCCCTCGGAATTCAGTCTCAGGCTCTTCCTTTGGCCTGTGGGGTGGACACCACCAATTCAGCAGGAGATGGATGCTGTGGATACAAATTGGAAAGAGATGAAACTGCAGGTACTTAATCTCTATAATTACATAAGGAAGGCAACAAATAAAAAGCATGACAGAGTTCTGCCATTAGGAATATGTTTATAGCCCGTGAATGGTATTTACCACTCTCAGAACAGCCTGCATCTATTAAAATCCCCTTTGAAATGATAGACTAGAGCTAGCCACTCTGCTCAGGGTGTGCAGTGTTTCCTTTTCTGGCAACTCAGAGCTCAGCAGGATAGAAGAATCCGACCTTGTGTAAAGATTTAAGATTTATACTGATCTCATTTTAAAACACCTCAATTGTTTTAGAACACTAAAAGTATCTCCTCTCTCCTGCCCAACAAAACCAGAGAGAGCATCTAGGTAATATAATATTGTATAGTAGAGTATAATATAACATAATATGAGATAATATAGCAATATAATGATATGGGAACATAGTAACATAACAATATATAATATAATATGCCTTGTTTTGCTATACAGCCCATCACAAAGGTCATTATAGAGGGGAGGTGTTTAACAGTGTGAAGACACTTGACTGGTACCCCAAGCAGGGGACCCTGTGCTTTTATTTCCCCAAGCAAGTATTGCAGCATATAATGCTCTGCTAAAGCGGGGAGTGGGAACTATTTGATGCGGCATCTCAGGGGAGTTAGGACAAGAGAAGGATGTCAGTAATAAATGAAATGCAGTCAGCAGTTTAATGAATAAAGTGAGTACAACTACATTGAGGTTCTTCTGGAAAAAAGCTTAAACTCCTGCCAAGGCTGGGAAACTGAGTTAAAATACAGGTGGAGAACAAGATCCTTTCCGTGGACTTTGCACTTTCACCCCTCAGTCACAGTTCCTGCAGCCAGTCGGCTGGGCTGGGCTTTGCCTTTTGGTGCATTTGGGGCCGGTGCAGGCAGTGAGTGCAGCATGCTGTGGCTGCATTACCCAGCAGCCATGACTGCAGTTTATTGCCCCACCAAGCCTGAAGATAACCCCAATGATCTGGCCCTCAGCTGAAATGCAAACAGATTCCTGGGTCTTTGCCCTCTGATAGCCTCAGGCATGCCTGGGGAGGTTAAGCTCTTGGGTTTAATGGCTTGAGCAGCAAAACGTGCATGGTGGGGAGAAAAAGGCGAGTGATGGAGGAATGTTCACACAGTCACAGAATGGCTTGGGTTGGAAAGGACCTCAAAGATCAGCTGAAAAAAGCTGAGTACCAAGGAACCAAGAGAAATGTGTTCTGCTCCTGCTTGATTAGAAAACACTTGTGTCTTAACAGGAACTGAAAATTAGCTGGAACAGATCCTAAACTGCTTCACATGTTTTGTCCAAGGGCCCACAGCAAGCAGCTGTTTCTGGTACCATCTGTGGTCCCAGATGACTCCAGGCAAGAAGCACAGCAGGTCTGCTCAGGCATTACATAGCAATGGGTCCATGGGCTTCATTTTGGTATGGTATGGACCAGGACTGTGTGTCTGCCTCCTCAGCTTTTGGCTTCTCTTTCTCAAAATAAAGGGCTCTTCATTTGTGGGAAGAGAAGGGATTATTCCACACACAGCAAGATCTACCCAGGAATATGGACCTTCTCTTTGTACGAAACCGTATCAGTCCAGAGGAGCGTGATGAGGACAGATCATCCTTCCCCTTCAGCGCCTCTCAGCTTGGCCATCGGCTCTTGCTTGTGGGGTCAAACACTGGCCTCTGGGAGACGATAAAAAGCCAAAGTCTGATATGGGAGCAGAGCTGTGCGATGCGTTGCCGCAGACATCTCTGGGCTGATATATTATCTCTGTGCTGTACAAGGGGGTTGCAGGTGCAAATAACTGTGCCAAAATCTTGCTGCTTTTTGGAAAAACAGTGCAAAGACCTTCTCTGAGTGCATGCAAGATTTCCCCCTACATTTACAGTAAGCAGTAACCTAATACCTAGAGAAAGTAGACACGTACACTCCCTGGGTGCATTAAGCTGTGTATTGAAATGTAAAAATCCCCTTTTTGGCACAGCCCAAGCCACCCTCTGCCTCCCCCCAGAAAGTATGAAACAAGTGAAAATGCTCAGCAGCTTCTGCTGCAATACCCACGAGGTTCTGCATGTGTGTTGAGTCAGAGCTGTCGCTTTTGCTCCCTCACTACAGCTCTCATGCTCCACCCTGCTGTTCCCTTGCCTTTTTTTTTTTTTCCCCTCCAGCTTTTGCAATCTGACAGAGGCGGGTGAAAGCAAGTTCAGAGAAAAGACATTCCCCTCCAGAGAAGCAGGAGAACAGTCCTCAAGCCCTGCCTGCTCCAGGTAAAGGACAGCCACGCCACGCCACGCCACGCCACACCACTTGCTTTACCATAAAACCATCCCCCCCAAACCCTGGGGACACCATCGCAGTTGAACTGATTTCTCAGGTAAGCTTTTTTTTACCCCCCCCCCAAAAAAAAAAAAACAAACAACCCTGACTGCTGGTAGCTGAGTGCTCCCTAACCAGGAAGTAAAAATCTGGTTGAAAACAAAACATAGCAAAAACGGTGTTAAGGGCAGAGCAGGGAAGGTCGAGCTGCTTGCAGAGCCTGCCTTGTGCAAAGCTGTAATAGATACGTGGGCTTATTTACCCGCTCACCTGCTGCAAGCAGATCAGGTATTTGTGCCATCTGACTCACTTCAGACACCACCATTGAAAGGGCCTTGTAAACACCCACAAGAGATGGACAGACAGATAGACAGAAAAAAAATAAACCCACGCTAATATTTTCCCTTTAAGGAAAACTTACTACTTTTTCTTGTGGTAGCAAAGTGAAAGAAAGGGAAAAAGAAAGGTGTGGGGGGGAAACTACCTCATAACTGGTGATGCTGGTTTGAAGTTCACATGGCAAGGACTAAGCTTCTACCAAGGCTTCAAAGCTGAATTGAGTTGTAGTTCTGGGGCTTTGGGGAAAAGCTTGGAATCAAGCCAAAAGCTGAATAAAGACAATCCTCAGAATCGTAATTGGATGCTCTTAACCCCATGTGGAACCACCCAGACCTGCTTGATGGATGGTGGAGACATGGTGGGTAGCCTTGCTGCAATACTGAGAGATTTCTGTTTGGGGAGGTTGACTCAGGCCTGGCCAGAACCAGGACAAGTTTCTATCCCAAAGCTTAGGAAGTGTGGGTAGCCAAACTGGGGACACCCTCTGCTTCTGCCAGGATACTCTAGCAAATGGAAATTTTGAATTTTCTTTGCTTTGTTTATGTATCTTTCCAAAACTCCCAGGCAATTTGGTGTGTGCCAATTTTTTGTAAGATTGAGAATTTAATCCTGTTGGAACAGTTGGACTCTTTTCTTCTGGTTTTACCTTAAAAATCATACACAGGAACTTGAGACCTTAGAGCACCTCCCAGTACCTGAAGGGGCTCCAGGAAAGCTGGTGAGGGACTGTTTGCAAGGGCAGGGAGCGACAGGGCAAGGGGCAATGGGTTTAAGATGAAGGAGGCGGATTTAGTTGAGATATGAGGAAGAAATCCTTCCCTGTGAGGGCAAGGAGGCCCTAGCACAGGGTGCCCAGAGAAGTTGGGGGTGCCCAGAGAAGCTGTGGCTGCCCCTGGATCCCTGGCAGGGTTCAAGGCCAGGCTGGATGGGGCTTTGGGCACCTTGGGCTGGTGGGGAGTGTCCCTGTCCATGTCAGGGGGTGGGACTGGGGGAGATTTGAGGTCCCTCCTGACCCAAACTGTTCTGTGATTCTGTGAAGACTTTGGGACCGCTCAGGTCAATAATCTGAACATTGCTCTGTACTTTGAGATGACTGAAACTTAGTGGTGCCTAGGGAGGAATAACAAAAGTATTTGGCTATATCAAAATCCCTTTCTTTCTGGGAGGACTCGAGCTGCTTTCCACCCCCGTGCTGGTGCATCCCAAAAATGATGTCAGAAAATGTGTTTTATCCCAAACTTTGTTTTCCTCCTGCTGCTGGCATAGGACTGTGATTAGCAGAGCCAGGGAGCTAAGCTATGCTGCAGGGAGATGGATCACATCAGATGAAGCAAAAAAAACCCACCTCCCACAGCTTTTTCTGCCCTAAAATCCCCTTCTGTGCTCAAGGTCATGTTTGCTACTACCAGCACAGAGAGCAGGTGAGACCAGTTCGTGCCAGGCTGCCTAAATAATGAAGGAAATTCTGCAGCAGGGCAGATTTATTTCAGATTAGGTTGCAGAGTGGTCTCTGGATTGCCCTGCAAGAGTGAGAGGGTTTGTTTTCTGCTTCACTGAGTCAAACCATGAGTAGAGCAGTTCAGGTCTGGAGAGTCTCAGTTCCTATAATTTCTAGCAGTGAAACAGTGCTGCTACTGCTTTTGTTTCCTCCTACAGAGATTTGTAGCTTTGCTGGGCAGGAACTCTCTGCTGAAATGTGCTTAGCACAGCTGGAGCCTCTCGTCACAGCTGTAAAAGAAACAATTAAAAATAACATTTGTGCTCATCAGCAGTGTCCCGTTGGCTTCCCCCAGTGCTAATACTCACACTCAGATGCCTTTGATAGGGCCATTAGTCAAATCCCGCTCCTCTTCCGAGCAGGCTGCCCATACTGATCAGCGCCCTGGTGCAGGGGATGAGTAAGACACTTCTGACACAATCTCTTTTTCTTTCTTTTTCTCCCTCCTCTCAGAGGCAGCATGGACATCAAGGAGTATTTTGCCAGGATTTCTTATTGGGGTTCCTATGATAAGCCAGACCTGGCTACCTTGACGGATATATTCCAGCATCACATCCGAGCTGTCCCCTTTGAGAACCTCAGCATCCACTGTGGGGAAAGCATTGAGCTGGACCTGCAAGCGACTTACAACAAGATAGTGAAGAAGAAACGTGGGGGCTGGTGCATGGAGAACAACCACCTTTTATCTTGGGTCCTGAAAACCCTTGGCTACGATGTCACCCTTCTGGGATCAAAAGTTTATGTCTCGGAGTACAATGTGTATGCAGATGAAATCGATCATCTGCTGCTAAAAGTGGAGCTTGACAACAAATCCTACATCGTGGATGGTGGGTTTGGGATGGCCTACCAGATGTGGCAGCCAATGGAGCTGGTTTCGGGGACAGACCAGCCGCAGACTCCTGGGGTCTTTCGCTTTGTGGAGGAGAGTGGGGTCTGGTACCTCGAGAAGGTGAAAAGGAAGCAGTGGGTTCCCGACCAAAGCTTCTCCGCTTCCCATAACACAGAGGAGGAAGTTTGCCGGAGGGTTTATCTCTTTACCCTTCAGCCACGAGACATCGAGGAGTTCAGAGACCGCAACACCCACCTGCAGACAGCGCCGGACTCGCTCTTTGTGACAAAGTCTATCTGCAGCTTGCAGACTGCCAATGGCATCCGGGCTCTGGTGGGGTGGAAACTCACAGAGATAAAGTATGACTATAAGGATAATATGGATCTGGTGGAAATCAGAATCCTTGCAGATGAAGAAATGGAGAAAACACTGAAAGAGAAATTCAATATAACACTAGACAAGAAATTTGTGCCCATCAATACAAGCAGGTTGTCTATGTTTTAACTCACTGCCTGAATTATAATACAATCCAGTGGCATTACATGCAATCCTTCCCCCTATTTCTGACTAGCATCTAAAGGTTAAGCTTTCTCTTTCCATTTACAAGTGTAAGGCAGAACATATTAGCATGGATCTGGAAAAGAAATTGATTTTCATAACTGCTCCTGCATCTCACTTTGGTTTGGGTACAAATAATTTCTTCCTAGCTCAATCAAATCACTCCCCTTCTGTTTGTGCTTAGCTGGAAGCAGACTCTGCCCATTCTCTTCTCCTTTCATCTCTTAAAAGCTTTTCCAAATACATCCAGAGTACCAGGCCAGAGCGATGGAGCTGTACGTCTCTTTCTTTATTACTTTGCGCCGCAACCTGGGGAAAATCATATCCACCTCTTAAATGAATACCATGTTATTTTTGGAATTTAATAGCCAGAAAAACAAAGACATCCAGTGCCAAGTTTGCTACAGTTAAGCCATAAGACTGTCCTTTTTCTTCTCAAATTCATAGCACCGTTTTACACGGCAGTTGGACAGTCCCACACCTCTGCCACACTGTGAATACTTACGAGTGGGCTATTTGTGGCCTAAAACCCATGGTGAGAAATATTAATGGCCAATGCTATCTTGTTGCAGACTTTACACAACTCCCATTCTCTCAGTGACCTCCAAAAGCGTCTCCCATGCATTTTGTTTGCTCCCACCCAGCAGCAGATGCTGGGAATCCACGCTCCTCCCGTGAGGCTCTGCTCTCAGTGCTATTGCACGTTAATCATCGTGGCTGAACTCAAACACTTGTGCAGAGTTATCTTTCTGAAACATATCTGTTCTACCCGGGATGTGTTTGCAGTGATACTAATTATATTGATATAAGGCGAAACGATGAATCTTAATCAGATACCTAAAGGCTAAGATTTTTAGTATGAGGAATTACTTAAATGTAATCACTTTGCCCTTTGAGATGATGCTTGATGTTCCTTTATGTAAAATCATGGAAGCATTACCACTCTGCACTTATAACTAAGCGAATTCTACACGTGAATTAAATCAAATAAAAAAAAAAAAATTCAAGAATTGTGAAGTAGAATGATTCAGCTGGTTTTTCCCCAAATTACAATGTGTATCCCCAAAGTAAAAAAACCCAACACATTAATCACCACAGTTGTCCTGATTGTGTGTGCTAACATTTTGCAGGCAAGGCTTTTAAAAATACAATAACTCACTGACCCTTTTGTATTTGTTGCTCAGTGTGTGCAGCTTTCTATAGCAATTTCAATAAAACCCAAGCAATTTATAGTTAATAAAAGCTGCTGCTATTACGCATGTTCAAAATGTGTTTCACAAAGACATAGCGAGTTCCCCAAATCCCAGGGTCAAATGCTTGGCTACGTGTAGCCAGTAGTCCCCCACAGCACATGAGGCTCCCATATCCTCCAGAGGGTAATGGGAGATGGAGTGGATCACGGAAGAAAAAGGGGCTTCCTACAGCATGGATCACCAGTTTGCAACAGAGATGCTCAAAAGAACCTGTCCCAGGTTCTGGCTTGTTTGCAAGCTGTATCCTTCTGTGGTCCTGGCGTTAGTGGAAGAGCTGAAGGAGCTAAACTGGGTGGGTTTATCCTTGCAGCAGCCTGACAGCTGGGACAGAGGATCGGGATGGAGATAAAAGCCCAGCCAGGTCTCGCAGAAGCGTGGGGCAGAAGAAGGTCCATGGCAGAGCCCAGAAGCTCCATCATTTGTGGGAATAGACACAGGAAACACCTAGAAAGGGCTGTGCCCCTTCCTCTCCCCATGCTTGGGTCCTCCTCATGCTTTGGGTTGTTTTGAAGGCTGAGGAAGGAGTAGGGTACTATGTCCATTGCCCTGGAGATTCAGCATGTGAAGGGCAAACAATAATAGGAAAAAACCACTGTCCTTTTAGCTGACTCATCTCCTCCAGCACATGCCTGTCTGCTCCTCTGCCTGCTGCCTGCTCCGTGGCACAGATCAGTGCTCCTGGCCCTCCTGCTCAGCACACCCACAGAAGCAGATTTTACTGCTGAGCAATCACATAAAGCTCTGTTGGAGGGGAGGGGGATGGAGTGGGTAAGTGGGGGGAGGCTCTTCACCTCCGATTGCATTACTTTGCTTTTTCCTTACCACTAACTTAGGAGGCAAACTTTTAAAGGCATGGCAGGCTCAGGGAGAGCAGTGCTTTCCAGGAGCAGCATCCTTGCTGCCGAAGGATAGGGTTTCTCTTTGAATCCAAGGGGATTTAGACAGCTAAATGACTTTGTAAATCTGACCTTGCTGCTTTGGAGGCCTGGTATCAGCCATGAAGAATAGGTTGGTGTGGTGTGATTAATGCAACAGCTGCCATCCTCTGCCAGTAAATCATTGACTTCCTTGGCTTGGATTAGTACCCCTCCAATCGTAAGTCACTTCCTACAGGGATCTGGGCCTCATGACTGTCAACAATTTAAAATACGTATCAAAACTTCAGCGTGGGTGTAGCCAACAAGGTGCCCCAGAGGCTGAAGCAGACGAGCAACCTGTGGGGTTTGGGACAGAGTTATAACCACTTGCAGATGTTGCCATTGATACCCATACTGTATTTGTCCTTTGCATTCCTGGAGGGCTTCAGTTCTCAATCAGTAACATGGGGGGGGTTAAAATCTACCCGGGAAGTGTAAGCAGTTTGGGTACTGGATCATTTGCAGGCTCTCGCTGCAGCACCTAATACAATGAATATTGTATGATAGGGTTTTCTACACATGTACCCGTGCAAATAAACAAATAAAACCATCATAATATACATTATTATAAAGGAAGAAACTCTCTCTCCTCTTTTCCAGCTCTGCTGGAGGATAGTGCTGTCCCTGCCAGCCAGTAAAGGCAGCCTGCACCTTTAAGAGCAGCAGTTCCTAGTACAGCCCCTCCTGGGAACTTTGGCGGAAACCAGGCGGAAAGCTTGAGCTCGCTGGCCGAGAGGTAAGTGCTCGAGTGTCTGATCCTTAACGTCGTTCTGTGGCTGTGGGTACCACTGTTGGGAGAAGCCCACCTCTGTTATCTGAGTACCCTGACCTCAGCGGGCATATTAGCAAAGTATAAATTGGGGCAGCCCCACAGCTGACAGCATACAGTGCATTGCAAGGTTGTTGTCCAAGTCCAAAGATCAAGCGCTGGAGGCGTAAATTAACCCCTTTACGCTAAGCCAGGGTGTATGAAAAATCCAGCTCCTGACTCGCAGCACAGCGCAGAATCAAAGAAGTGGTATAGGCGTGTGTGCAAGAGGATCCAACCTTGGAAGCCTCTCACGGATTTTAGCACAGAAGAACTATTCAGCCTAATTACAAAAGGACACAGTGATCCCCAGGGATGCTTGCAGACAGGCAGAACTAACCTCTCTGAATCTCACTACCCACCCTGCTGCTCCTGTGTCCTGGTTCTGGCCAGGCCAGGGTTAACCTCCCCACTCAGCCAAGACAGGTGAGCTGAGCTAGCCGGAGCTGTTTTCCACACCACCTGACACCACTTGCCCATAAAAGCAGCTGGTGGGGGAAGGGTGGGGCTGGTTTTTTGCCTCTAGGACAGTTGGGCCAAATGCCCACCAAGCCACTCGCTCACTCCACCCCACCCCTCAGCCGAAAAGGGGAGAAAATGTATATTGGAAGGCTTAGGACTTGAGATAAGGACAGAGGGATCACTCTCCAATTAGTGCAATGGGCAAAACAGACTCAGCACAGAATAAAGGAAAGAAAAGTGATTTATTACTACTACAACTAATACACCCAGTGAACTGGAATGAGATAAGAGTAAGAAGCAGCCAGGTCTTAAAGCACCTTCCTCCCACCCCTCCCTTCTTAGCAAACTTAAACCTCGACACGATTTTACTCCCTTCTTCCCCCCACCAACATGGCGCGGGGAGGGGCAGGGAATGGGCAGTGGGATTCCTGCAATTCCTCACAAGCTGCTTTTCTTCCCCAGATCTTAACACTTCTACTTCCCCCCACCCCTTGCCTCTTTGCACTCTTGACTTTATAAATTTCATAAATTTGCTCCCTTCTTCCCTTTCATCGCAGCACAGGGAGGGGCAGGGAATGGGTGTTTTCAGTCCGTTCCTCCTGAGTTGTCTTTCATCTCCACTGGGGCGGGCATTCCACACACACACACATACTTCCCCTGTGATGCAGTGGGGTCCCACCCACGTGAGAGTCGTGTCCACAAACTTCTGCAGCATGAGTCCTCTCTGTTGGGGAGTCATCTCCTCACCACAGGCCTCTCAGCAGGACTCCCCTCCATAGGGTGCTGACATTTGGGCCCAGACCCCCCTGGCCTGGTCTCCCACAAAGTCACAAGTCCCCCTGGCAAACGTGCTGAGGCGTGGATCAATCTCTTCACAGGGCATAGATGTCTCTGCTCCCCGTCCTCATCCATGGGCTTCGAGGGGACACCTGTTTCACCATGGTCTTCACCACGAGCTGCAGAAGAAACTCTCTTTCCGCATTCTTTCCCCTCCCCTCTCCTTTGGGCCTGGCCTTGGTGTCTGTGCAGCCTGTTTACATCTTCTCACTCCCTGCCCATTCCCTCATCCAACTACTGTCCTTATCTCAAATTCCTCATGCCCCACGTTGGGCGCCAAAAAGGACTGTGGTGGTTTCACCCTGGCTAGAGGCCAAATGCCCACCGAGCCGCTCGCTCACTCCCAGAGGAGAAACAGGCAGAACCTCTGTGGGTTGGGGTAAGGACAGTTTACTGCCAAATATCAAAGTGAATACAGAACAATAATGGCTAGCTACACTCTGCTAACACAGAGTACCTTACTGACCCAACTATTACAGAGGGCTGCCTGACAGCGAAAAAACAGCCCCACCGTTCCCCAACCAGCTGCTTTTATGGGCAAGTGGTGTCAGGTGTTGTGGAAAACAGCTCCGGCTAGCTCAGCTCACCTGGGCTGACTCAGCTCTAAGCAGGTGAGGGAGTAAACACCAGGTTATGTGAGTGATCCTGGCCGCCGTTAATTCTGTACTGCAGCATTATTAAACCTCTTTAGCATGCATTAAGACCGGAACCCTTTTTTCAGCCACCCCAAAGATGTCTTTACTATATAGACTTGAAATTGATGTGGCCAGAGAAGGAGCAGCTGGGGAAACTGAGGCACAGGCAGTGAACTTCCCAAAATATGTTTTCCTAAAGGCTGATTACCAGCACCCCGTGGAGGCTTTCAGTGGTAGCTCATGGCTGGAAGAGGGGAGCTACTGCATGCTGTACTCTTGCTGGAGCGATGGGACACCCACACTGAGGAGACATGTTACAGGGAGGGCATTGGGGTTTTGTTGCTGGCCCAGAGCAGGGACTGATTGGTTTTTGCTTGTAAGGAAATTTCATGTGTCTCAGACCCACCAGACTAATGGACTCACGTGGGGTGCTGCTGGTCAGAGAGGTTCAGCTTGACACCATCACAGGGAAAAGACACTTCTGTCTGGATACATGAAATTGCTCAAAGTGGGAATAGAAAGAAGAATGAGGCAGAGGACCACAGGATGAGTGTGCAAGCATACACGTGTGCTGTCTATTGGGGAGGGGATGGCTTTCTACAACCAGCGTTTCCAAGGAGATCCTGCCACAGATGAATGCCCTTGTCCTAAGAAAGGGATGGAAAAACCTCATAAAATGCAGTATCAAAGACACGTTACTGTTTTTTTCATGTAGCCTCTTTGAGTGCTTTTGAAGTGAAAATGCTTCATTCTTATTCCCTTACTGGGGTAGTCCTCTATTTTATATTTTCCTGTGGTGGTGCATCAGCCAATCTGAACCCGGGTACCAGTGCCAATCAGGAGCAATACAACTAAGTCAAGTGAGTTGTGCTGTTGGCACTAAAACTGGGGTTAAAATCTAGAGATTAGGTTATTTGATGTGCTCACTTGCTGGGGCAGGAGTATTTCCACCTACGTATTTGAAGTGAGATCCCAGCACTTGCTTGAGTGCTGCCATGGACATTCACGTCAAACTGCTGGTCATTCCTAGAAGAGAAGTTGCACCAAAGCAGAGAATAGTCACTGGAAGGTAATCTCTCCTGTCTCATTTACATCAAATGATTTTGAGAACATCCTCCCAGGGAACATGTGACCAATTCCAAGGAGCAAGAAATCCTCAAACCTTTTGGAAATTAATACAGTCCTTAGCAGGTTGTGAATTGTTCTGGAAAACAAATTTCCTCCCATGGAAAAAAGGCCAAATTAACTCTAAATTAAAGGTGAAAAAAATCCTTGCAGATACCAGGTGAGTCAGTAGATTAGAAGTATTCTAGGGAACCTTTTGCATTTTGGCCACATAAACAGTACCAATGACAGTTCCTTTCTGCTAGTGAAAGGGGATCAGAGACACAAAGACACAAAATATATTCAATAATTTGAGCTGAAATTAGGGCCTCTGGTAAAAGAATGGTAAAAAAAGGTGGTGAAAGAAACCAAAAGCCAATGAATATGCCTTGAATGCATTCCTTCCGTCCAACAGCCAGGGCCAACACTGTCGTAACTCCACGGGGAAACTAGAGAGATTGAGAGAACAACCTCCTTCACATGGAACCCTGTCTAAAATGGTGACACAGCGAGATGTTAGTCAGTTAGCTGAAGCCATGAATGTAAAACCTTGCAGTTAAATTAACTGCTGGATAAATAAAGAATTGCTTACCTGTTATGGTAAAAGACAGAGTTTGTGACTTGTATGTCGGTATGGCCCAGTAGCTTTTTTGCAAACCTGTTGTTTTCAGTTTTGTAATTTTTTTCTCACTTGGGACCCTCATCCGGGTCCAGAGAGTCTGTTGTGCCACATGTCATATCTTCCCACGGGAAAGATACCCACCTGGGTTGAAGGTAACATCTGAGAGAGGGGAAGCCTTATCGTCACCTGCTTCTATCCTTATCTCTTTTTTAAGAAACACAGATCACATAGGCAGGCCTAGCCTGCATTCATGTCCTATAGAGGGCAGAGGTTTCCCTCAAACCCTCAATGAAACAGCCTAGGCTACATTTGCAGGCTGGCTGACCTGTGCTGCAGAAATAGGAGTGAACCCTTTCGACAACCGCACAACCTAACTGGCTATTTTTCTGCTCACACAGGCAAAATGAACATTCAAGAGTATTTTGCAAGAATTTCTTACAAGGACTCTCATAAGGTTGCAGACTTGCAAACCTTAACAGCCATCTTCCAGCACCACATCCAGGCAATTCCGTTTGAAAACCTCAGCATGCATTGTGGAGAGACCATTGAACTGGATTTACAATGTACTTACAATAAGATTGTGAGAAAGAAACGTGGTGGATGGTGCCTGGAAAGCAACCACCTTTTATTTTGGGCCTTGCAGGAGTTAGGGTATGACATCTGTATTCTTGGAGGTAACAGTTATGACCCAGCAAAGAAGGCATACAGCACTGTGACAAACCACGTCCTACTGAAGGTGGTGATCAATGGAAATTCCTACATAGTAGATGTTGGGTTTGGTGGTCCATACCAGGCGTGGCAGCCATTGATGTTGGTTTCTGGGAAGGATCAGCCCCAGATCCCTGGCATCTTCCACTTCACGGAAGACAATGGCACCTGGTACCTTGAGAAAGTCAAAAGGAAGCATTATATTCCTGAACATAGTGTCCCTTTCTCTGGTACTTCAGAAGTAGGGAATATTAGAAAAATATATACATTCACTCTCGAGCCACGACATATAAATGACTTCCAGGAGCTAAACACCTACCTGCAAGTGTCTTCAGATAACATACTTCAGAAGAAGTCAATCTGCAGCCTGCAGACCACTGAAGGGCTTTATGTCTTAGTTGGATGGACCCTCACTGACATGAAGTACAACTACATGGAGGACACGGACCTGGTGCAGATCACAACTCTTACAGATGAAGAGGTTGAGAAGACGCTGAAAGACAAATTCAATATAGTGCTGGAGAACAAACTTGTACCCATAAACATTCGTGGCTTACCACCTAATTTAGTGGATACAATCTAAAACACTGTGATAGATGGATCTTTAAATATCCAATATAAAAGTTCTCAAATTAACATTAATGACATTATTCTGATTTTAAAGTTGAGCTAGTCAGATGAACACAAAACTTGGTAAATCCAAACACACTGCTAATTAACTGCATATACTGATTGCATATTTTTTTCTTAAGCTTCTCCTTCTTTAGAAACGGAGGCATCTTACTACCTCTAATTTGCTCATATGGAAATTGCTTTTTGACTCCATAACATTTTGTTTCACCTCTCTGGATCTCATTTTATTTCAGATATATTTTGCAGCAAAGGAGCCCAAACTATTCATAAGGAGAAGCTGTGTTTCCATTTTACACAAAAGACCTCTAACCTTTTTTGGTATTCTTTCCAATCTTCTTCTCAGCAGAGTTTTACAAATTATTCACTTTCTTTAACAGGCTGAAATAGAAAATTGCGCTGAATTTGGCTTTCAAAGACTTCATAAAGAAAGAGAGGTTAAGGTTTTCTCAAAACAAGCCACTATTAGGTGCTGATTAGCTTATGATGAAATAAGTTGAAAGACCCGAGACCCATTCTCTTACTGGGAATTGACTTAGAGTGAGCTATATATGCAAGGGCACTTATAAAACCCCAAAAGCTCTCTGATGTTGAGTATCCAGTTTTTCTGAATCTGATTTTTCTCTGTCTCCAAAATCAAAATAAAAATTGACACTGAGATGATGCAACAATTCTTTAAAAAAACAGACTTTTGGCATTGAAAACGGAAACAATCAAAGTTACATCAACCTCTGCAAACTGTAATCTAAAATTCTGGCGCCTGACCTTCCTGCACAGTCAAGCAGGCGTGACAGTATTATAAATAAAACTCTTCGTATTTATTACAGCCTTCTGCAGAAAAGCTGCCTTAAATAAAGAATACAAAATTCAGGAAGTTAAGACATGCCCCTGGTATAGTTTGAGCCCATTATGTGTGACACAACAGCCTTTTAACTTCATGATACCTGTGGCAGGTACTATACAGGATGTGTCATGAAAGGGTGGCAGAAGAGTATCAATCCTCTACCAAGAAAAAGGCTTTGATGCTTGTGTTAGTTGACCACAGACTCATGGGGCACCTGATGTCCCTACAAC
This sequence comes from Porphyrio hochstetteri, assembly GCA_020800305.1. Taxonomy (NCBI): domain Eukaryota; kingdom Metazoa; phylum Chordata; class Aves; order Gruiformes; family Rallidae; genus Porphyrio; species Porphyrio hochstetteri. The sequence goes on along the minus strand of CM036918.1, from coordinate 7,602,559 downwards.
TCAGGTGCTTTCCCACATACAATCTAATGGATCTTTGCCTTCCAAAAAGGGATCCCTGAATTTTCACCTCCATCAAATGAAGACGAGATATGCTTGAAAGGGAGAGAATTACATAAACAGTCCTACAACACTTTGAAGATGCACAAGGCCAAATTTTAGAGACAAAATGTGTTACTTTACTTTGTTCTCACACAAGAAACTCTGCAAATAAATATCAGCTATGGTATTTGCTAGGTGTGGCGGTTCCAAAATACCTGCCTGCTGCAGTGGAAGCTTTGAACAGATTGGAGTCCTGTGTCCAGATCTGGGGCCCGCAATACAAGAAAGATGTAGAACTGTTGGAGAGGGTTCAGAGGAGGGCCACGAAGATGATTAGAGGGCTGGGCACCTCCCCTATGAAGAGAGGCTGAGGGAGCTGGGCTTGTTCAGCCTGGAGAAGAGAAGGCTGCGGGGGGACCATATAAACAGGAGGGGATTCAACTTTTTGAACGGTTAGACAATGGCAGGACAAGGGGGATGGATTAAAACTAAAGGAAGGAAGGTTTAGATTAGATATTAGGGGGAAGTTTTTTATAAAAAAAGTGAGGTGCTGGAACAGGCTGCCCAGACAGGTGGTGGATGCTCCGTCCCTGGAAGTGTTCAAGGCCAGGTTGGATGGGGTTCTGGGCAACCTTGTGTAGCTCCAGGCCTGAGGTTGGTGGCCCTGCCTGTGGCAGGGGGGGTTGGAGCTCTATGATCCTTGGGGTCCCTTCCAACCCATGCCATTCTATGATTCTATGAAGAAGTTCCTTTGTGGGCAAAGAAAGGTCATTTTGTGCATCTATGGAGCCCGCAATAACTTGACAGTACAGTGCACCCACAAGGAAGGAGTTGACTATCCTTCACCACAATGTCCTGGCTTGCAAAATAACAATAATTTCATTTAAAAAAATTAGGGAGCTGTTTGCAACCATCTGTTGTAATTATTTTACATGGAAAACAAGTTCAGTCTGGTCTTAACCAGGGGAAAACATAAACTAATAGAGAAGAAACAAAGTTTAATTTGTTCACGGATCAGTGAAGTCCAAAAATGTGCATTCATTTTGGGTGGACTCTGCCCTTTTTTGGCATTTAAGATTCAGGGGTAAGGGCCGGCGGAGCTTAGAGAGGAAGATAACCCTTGCAATTTGTACCCACTCCTGGCTTTTACTGACTGCTGCCCCAGTAATAGACAACCCAGAAGCTGACTACATCAATAAATAAATAAGGCTATTTTAAGAGGTAAGTTTCTTTTCTTTCAAAAACCTTCAAGCAAACAAACAAACCCCCTGGTAAAGGTCACGGGCAGTAACATAAGCAGCATTCTTTTTTAGGAAAAATGTTATAAAATGTGTGGATATAGAGTGAAAATATCGCTTGCTAAACACGGGCTCTTAAAAAGGGCAAACCAATGATACTGCAGTTTCAATTCTGGCTTTCTCTTCACTTGACTACGAGAGAGATGTAAACTTAGAACTACAGCCTGTTTTTGGAAGTTTTCCGTTTAGATTGTGAGCTTTATCTAAAAATATTACAAATGCAAAGGAGCAAAAGAGCCATCTAATAATCAACAGGTTCTGCTTTATGGAAATAAAAATTGCAGTCCTTTAAAAGCAACTTAAAAATGAAATTACAAACTGTGGTTTGCATACCTCCAGAAAGTCCATGCGCTGATGCATTAAGATAAAAGTAGACCAATAATGTATTTTACCAGTGGAGCTGCTGATAGCATGTGTGGACCTGGTAAGGCATATTTTTGCATGAACACCTTCATTTGCACATTTAGAAGCAGTTCTTTAAAATCCTTCAGGAGATGTTTTTCTCTGCATAAATCACAGCCACATTTGTGAGACTACTTTTTCAGTGTCTAGCTTTTCATCTGATCTACTCTCAATTCAAAAGAACCGTAGCTTTCATCTCCTACAGTTGAGATCTAATGCTGATCAATCATATTATGGAGCTGCAGAGAGAAATTACAAGTAATACAAACACAAGAACCAGTTTTGTGCTGGTGTGAGCTACTTAGAATTCACAATTTGAGTGGGTAGGATTGGATAGACTTGGATTCTGCAAATCAAAAGAAAAATCTTACATTCTACTTAACAAATATTATGTTGAGAATATCCTCCAACAATGCCCCTAAATGTCACTGGAGGCTAAATTCCTTTCTGTGGAAGATAACGTGCTGTTTTTGATGGAGCTCTCCATTCACTTTGGACAGCTGCCTCTATACCATGCATACACACATCATGAATCTGTCACTGAAAATCATCTTGAGAAATTCTAGTTTGCAGTAAACATTCACCAGTTCGCCGCTGAATTTATCTGAATACAATAGTCTTACTGAGTCACTAATATTAAGTGTCTAAACCTCAGCTCACTGTATGCACGAAAGATTGCCAAGTAGCTTTGTGGGTTGTCAGGAAGCTAAGTATTTGTCACAGCTCTAGACTGCTGAAGTGCTTAGTGCTTTCTTTGCGAAGGTTCAAGCCTTCAAAACATTTTGGGCCCAGCTCCATACCCACGCAGACAATCTACAGTATAATTTACAAACAGCATCTATCGGATACCTACAGAGCATCCAGCTTGCAGTGGTGGCCAGCAGACTGTGATGGGCCACTGCCAAAGCCAGATGACTGTGTGTGACTTTCCGTGGTATTAGAAGGTAGAAAATAAGTTGGGTAGTTCCTCATCCATCAGTCTTGCTCCAGAGGAGTTCTTCCAGGGCAGGGCAGGAGGTTGGCAGTGCTGGAGGCAGGACCCAGCAGGGATGCACTGTGCAGGGCTTTGGTAATTCTCAGTTACATCTCCTCTGGAAGGAATAAAATGAGTTTTGAGAAAGGCCAGGACCGGAGAGATGCAAAGCAGCCCCTGCCCATTTTTGGGGCACCCTGGTTGATGTGGGGCACAGTGGGGAAGAGAGATGAGCTCTGTATCTTTTAGGTCACTCGCCACCGTTCAGATTCATTATTCCAACATCAAAATGAGTTTGTCCAACACTCAGAGCAGACAGAAGACTCAGTGGCCTGTGACTCTTGCACAGGCCAGAGGTTTTTTGCAGTTATAATTACCTGAGTAAAATGTGACACTTGACCAAATGCACAGGGAGTATCACTGTCACTTTTTGTAAATGGTGAAAGAGCAACATGTACTGAACAAGCAGTTCATTTGCTGTCGTATAGATCAGCAGCAGACTCTTGGAAAGTACATGTGAATCCTGGCTCAGATTACCCTCCTTCCAGCTGGCTCAGATTACCCTCCTTCCAGCTGGCACTGCTTCCCCCACTGATGCTTCTTTCACCAAACAGTGGATTTATACCACTTTTTGTGAAACCTCCTGAACGCTCCCTAGCGTGATCTTACATTTCTTCTTAGCCCTGCTGTTCCAATCCAAATACAACAAATCCCCTTTTCACAGCCACCCCATATCAAACTGAAATTGTATCAGCTGTTTGCCATAGGGATGGCTCTAAGACAAAAAGCAAACCTCCATGTGCACTGCTCTTCTTTGCTCTAGGAACCGTTTGATATGAATACTTGTCACCTTTAAAAAGTGCTCTGATGAGGTTCAGCAGATTAAAGCATCTTTGCTGGCAGCAGCCTGGGCAGTTTTTTCACAGCATCATAAATCACTGACGTAAAGAAACAAAACTAGAACGCAATTCCTTCCTTTACAGGTGACATGAACCTTGAAGAATATTTTGCGAGAACTGGCTATAAAGGTTCCCTTGAAAAGCAAGATTTGGAAACATTAACTGATATATTCCAGCACCACATCCGTGCTGTTCCCTTCGAAAACCTCAGCATCCATTGTGGGGAGAAAATTACTCTGGAGTTGGAGCATGTTTATAACAAAATTGTGCGGAGGAAACGGGGTGGCTGGTGCATGGAAAACAACCAGCTGTTGGGCTGGGTGCTGAAATGCCTGGGGTACGATGCCAGCTTTCTGGGAGCATACGTGTTCAATCCACATCAAAATGCATACGCCAGCCTCATGACCCATCTCCTTGTAAAGGTTGTCATTGATGGCAAAACCTATATTGTTGACGGAGGCTTTGGCGTATCCTATCAGATGTGGCAACCGATGGAGCTCGTGTCAGGGAAAGACCAGCCCCAGGCTCCCGGCGTCTTTCGCTTCACAGAAAAAAATGCCATCTGGTATCTCGAGAAAATGAGACGGAAACAATATATCCCCAACCAAAATTTCTCCAATTCTGATCTTCTGGAGAAAAAAGAGTGTCGGAAAGTTTATATGTTCAGCCTTGAGCCACGGACAGTGGAAGATTTCCGTTTCCAGTGCACACACCTTCAGACATCTCCAGATTCCCTCTTCACAAAGAAGTCCATCTGCACCCTCCAGACCACTGATGGCTTTCGGGCACTAATTGGATGGACCCTCACTGAGACCACATACAACTACAAGGAAAATATGGATCTGGTGGAGTTTGTAACTATTGAAGATGAAGCGGTGGAGAAAACACTCAAAGAGAAATTCAGTATAACCCTAGATAGAAAACTTGTCCCAATTAACATCAAAGGATTTTACACAATCTAGATGACCAGGAAAGCCTTCAATAATGCTACGTATGTACATTACCTTCCACTGTCTGTGCAATCACTGCTGTAAGATTATGGGATGCTTTTGCAGGTGATTAAAGGAAAAATACTTTAATACCACATTCGAGTGAATTTCACTCTGGGAAAAATCAGAAATTTAAGACTCTTCTGTCATGTAGATAGAATTATTTGCTGTGAGATGACTGCAGTTCAATTTTTGTCACAATCATAAGATCTGATTTGAATCTGGTTATAAACCTGGGTAATAAATACATGTGGAGAATTTTGGAGTGCCTATAGCACATAAACAGGGGAATGGATTATTAATTGTGATATGCTGAACACATTTTTATGGTTATTATAGGGAGAAAAGTAATCTGTGAGCATTTAGACAATGAAGTACACATTTGAAACTTCATTTTACACAAGATCTAACCACTTGCAGCTCATCTCATTTCTCTACCTTTAAGTAAGACAATGTCACCTTTGAAAGGAGCATTAGGAGGCATAATTCTGTCACTGTCATCCTTAGACAAAGCATAACACAAAATGAAAATTACCATCACATGCATCCCTTTTGTCATCGCTGCAGTAAACTGCCCAAAGTAATCTTCGGTACGTGCGTACCTGCTGGTGATGCAAATTGTGCATATTGCAGCACTGATGGGCTCTAAGGAGATACCTACACACTTTGCTTCTGGAAAGCAATCATCCTATAAAGGGTGAATGGTGCTTAAACATCACAACTGGCTTAAAATTCACTTATATCCCAAAAGGGGTGGAAATTGTGTATTTTTAGCTTTGTATCAAATTGAAAAAAAATCAAGGAGCCAACCAAATCTAAAGGAATCCCTTTCCTTAGAATTATTTCACAATTGCATTTCCCCATTTAAAAAAAAAAAGCCCAAACAAGGAAACCATTGAGAAAGAGGAAACATTCTTGATTGCATCAAAAAAAAATAGGAGGAACATTGAAACCCACCCTTTCTCCCTGATCTGTTATAATTGGTCAAATGTTGACTCCTCCCACATCATCTGATCATAAGCTTCCCAAATGCTCTAAGCGTGTACTTGAAAATAAAGGAAAAAGAAAAAACATAGAGTTGCTGTAAATACAGCCTCCTCCCCCAGTGGCATGACTTTCTGCACACACCATTTGTGAAGTAAATGAGGTCTGTTCAATCATGCAATCGATCTGCTGGCCAACCCTCCCCACCACAAACTTCATGAAATGAACAGGCCAATACTGAACCAAACTTACAGGACTGCTGAAGATGGCAAGTTCCCACAGGTTCATAGAAAAATTAGCTTGTAGGCTGAGGAAGATGATGATCTCTGATGAGGAGGCCCATAGCCACCTCCTGTGCTGGGTCAGTAGCCAACAGCCCCGTGCTGGCTATGGTGCATGCTGGCTCTTCCCTGCGGACCGGCTGTGGTGGCAGCTGATGGTCTGGCTGCACGTCGTGCACTTGCACAGGGATGATGAACCATGGGCCAAGCAGGAGGTGATAGGGGACAATGAAGGATTTTACTGAGGTTGGAACACAGGTTTTCTATAAATAGTGCTTCTAAGGACTCAATTCTCTAATTTCTGTTCATATTGTTCTCTCATACCAAGGTCCCAATAAGGGTTTTTACCTCTTTCTAAATGCGCCATCAAACCAACGAGTTTCTTGAGCTTCAAACTGCTCACCACCTCCTTTCCAGCTGACAGAAATTCCCATCTGCATTCACCCAGGTCACCAAACCGTATTTCTCTATGCTAGAGCTGTTTTCTGGTGCTGCTGCCTCTTGCCCTGAGGACAGCTATTACCAGATGGTTATTCTGCCTCCCCACTTTGCTAGAGATTTTCCTGCTGTTGCTTCTGGTAATCGCTCAGGTTATGGTGTGCAAGGGTTTCCTGGGCACACTTTTAGACTCATACTGGTGTTTTTAACTGTTCCAGCAATGATGGGACTGAACCCAGATACCCCCTTCTACTATTCAGTTCTCCCTAAAGATCTACTAGGCTGCTGATTGAAGCTTCAGCCATCTCTCTACCTCCATCTGCTGATGAACACTGAGTGGGGTTTTTTCCCCTCGATGTGATAATTATAACCATGTCCTCACTATGAAACATCAGATCAAAGGGAGAAAGGTCAGCAGGTACAGCTGAGGAAGTCTCAGTTTAACTAAAGCCGAAGAAAGCAGGTTATTGAAGTGTGAATGCCAGACCCCAAATGTCTGGAAGGTTTGAGATGAGAATGGTGCAAAAAACAAAGCAACCCAGGGGCCTCATGCTGGGGTTCCATTAGCAAAGCATTATTGTAGAAGGCAGATGCTCTCCCCGACTAAAAAGAAACAACCAAGACCTTAAAGCATCAGCTCTCAAGAGAAACTTGCATTCATGTGCAGAAGGGAAACATGGGAAGCTGACATCCTTCACCACCAAGCTTTAGTAACACTGAGAAAGGTTTAATGACAGCCTAAGCTATTCTGCAGTTTTAGTTGTTGACTGTTGTTAAAATGAAGCAGAACAAACGCTTCAAACCCCCCACCCAGGATTTGTCTAATTCCAAACACAATTTAGAAGTGTGGTATTCCAATTAGCAGAAAGACGAGACAATTTCTTTTAAAGTCTGAATGCTGGATGAAGTCCCAGAATCCCAGCCCAGCTGCCCATTACACACACACACAATGCCCAGTGGCAACGACAGCCATCCGCGATCGCAGAACTGTATAATGGAGTCTCTTATTAGAAAACAAGACACATAACAGAAGAAACACGGTTCAAACTCCATGGCACCACTCCACATCCTCCCTCCTCCCCAAAGAATCAAAGTTTAATCAGCTCATGCATTACTAAAGGGAGGATACAGGATGGCTCACTTCAGTTGGACTCTGGTCCCGGACTTTTTAAGATCCAAGTAAGAAGCAGAATAAAAGTAACAGAACAAGAAACATCAGCAAGAAAGATTAAATTGTTCAATACTTCCACGTTTCCAACATCAGCAGTTATTACAGAAATAAACACTGTCAGCCTGTCAAAGGGAGGGACAAAACTTCACCTGACAACAGACTTGCTTGAACTTAACACTGAGCTGTCAGCGAGCACAAGCTACAACACACACTTTGCTTTGTTTGCTTTAATAGGTACCTTGGTGTAGCAGCACAAACACTTCTGGTGTCTGATAACTCTTTTACCTGTTAAATTTTGCAGGTAGCCACTTTCTTTAACAAAAATGCTTACTACCCATCGCAGCTTGCTTTTGTTCTCACAGAAGAAACACTTTACATTTAGAAACATAACCACGTGGGAAAGTCCTGCTGCCTAGGAAGCTGCACATGAAAATGGATCTGCATTTGAGACTGTCAGAGCCAAGAAAGCTTGAATTACTGCAGGTGCATTATGAATATTTCACTGCTACACTTACACCTCTGTCAAGAGTAGTTCAAGTGCAGATTTTATATAGCAGAATGTTTTGACCCTGGCTAGGAAGCTAGAGGCAGACTGAAAATACATACATACATATATATGTATTTATAAGGTTGGAAATATACATGGGTAATTCAGAAGATCCCATCGTGAAATGCTTGCTTGTAAGTCTAGGCACTTTAAAGTACATTTAAAAGTCACGTAGGGCTGATTTTTAGTTTTGTCCTGCTCATAATAATGCAGTATGGAGCATGCTTTTAAAGGTGTATTTTACAGATTCCCCATGAATAAGAGATCGTGCTAAAATGTAGTAGTTGGCCTTACTGTAGCATATCAATAGCTCACCGAGCCACCAGCTAAACACGAACAGCAGAGCACCCAGATTTGAAGACAGTAACCCCAAATCTACCATTTCTTCATAGTTGGTGTTTGGCGTGTTTAGGAAACAAAAGAACCACTCTTCCCCCCTCCCAAATTCCAAAACCATGGATTTTCTAGCACCATGCCACTCAGTTCCATCCAGCCATCCCTCAGGAAATGACATGAAATTAAAGACCAACGTACAGCAGAACACCCTTTACCTGTGCAAGGTTTCCCCCACATCAGACTGAACGAACTCTTCAATGCAAGTGAGCTCTCTGCACAGAGCCTCAACAAAGAAAACCTTCCACAGAGTTCATCCAAGCCACTAATTGTTACCAAAATAACCCCAAAGCTCCTTTTGACACCACTGGATCCTTCTCCAATCCCCCGTCTCTCAGGGCATGCAATTGCAGTGACATCCCCTGGTTGCTGATGGTTCACTAGAACACACTTTCCCAGTTGACTATCCAGTAAAGCTATGCAGAAATTCTCTCTCCATTGAAGAAATGTGTTCAGAGAGAGGGGAATCATTTTCCTACTAATAAGCAAGAAAGAATAATGGGATATATTCTGAGTTTTTCTTGTGATGACCAACAATAAATCATTTCTTAGCTCAGGTCACATCTTCCACGGGAAGAAAAATGTCTTGCCATCATTAACTTCTTTTCAGCTAGCAATAATGTATGATCAGGTTTTAAGTAATTGAACCAGCAGTATTTAATTAGCTCTGAAAAACTCTCACAGATCATGAATCACAGACTTTCCACCTGTATGAGGTCCCCTTACTAGGTTAAAAGTGTATTTCTTTCTCCATGTGTGATCCATCTTGAATATCTAATGAGGTCCTCTTGATATACGGAGGGTAGTTCATATATCACATACAAAATACAGCAGACACACAATCTCCTTCCTTATATAATTGAGTTTCAAGTCTTGTTTCACTGAGACGTTAAAAAAAGAAAAACATCAACAAACCCCTCATGTCCATGACAGAACAGCCACTACTTGCTTCAATTTAACAAAACCCTTTCTCCAGAGAGTCAGTGTTAAGGATGAGTAACTTAGACATCTAGCTGGGGAAATGAAGTAACAGAAATATTTCTTGTTGAAAGGCAGGATACAGAGAACTGCTATGATTTTAGACAACACCACACTGACATTTTTCAATGGGCCTGGAGCACTGACTGACCACAGAGCATGACGTTTCCTTCCTAACATTACTTCAGACAGCTTCATTGCATGCTAAACAGAAAAAGTCAGTGCAGTCAGCTAATATCTGGGGACATCTGTGGCCACACAACAGGATCACTTCTTTATTGGATTGTATTAAGCATCCTTTTTTACATTAAATTAGTTAAACCACAATTATTAACCACAAAAACCAGGTTTTATTCACCTTTCAAATATGTCTCTGAAGCTGTTATGAAAAGATCTAGATAATTATAACACTGGATTTTTTTTTTCTGAAAGAGACAAGAATAGCAAACTTCTTTTGGAAAACAGGAATTAAGACTCACAATCTGGTCAAATGTCCAACTGTAAACATCACTCAATATTTGGCCTGCTCGATACATAAACCTGAATTTTTTACTACAAAACCTTCTATTTTTAAATAAACTTTACAAAAAATAAAATTCAACAAAATGGATTTTATCTCTCCTTTTCCCATCTTGTTTTCAGCACAGTTAAAAAAAATAAAAATAGATATTTCTGCTGACTTTTTTAATTTGAAGACAGCAAAGGTTTTCATTTTCATAATAAAAAACAGAGTGAAAGCTAAACTGCCTTACTAGATTGGACAAAGCTCGTCTTTACTTCACATACTGCTTTCAGATGTTATCACAAATTGTAAATAATGTTGCTCTCCATTGCTTGTGACACTTTATCTAGTTATGTACAACACTTAAAAAGGCTGATGGGATTAGTGCCCAACATATTAAAAGCTGCCGAGAGAGGAAAGGATGTATGAAATCCATTATATACACATCCACTTTGAAAAATATTTGTCATGTGGATGGTAGAAATGTCAATGAGAACAAACTCAGATTTACAAATCTATCCTTTACATTAAATAACAAAACCTCCAAACAATCTCCAGTTCGTGGTACTATATTTGATAGACAACATTTCTATTAGCTCCAGTGGTGCAGATGACATTAATCCTGAGGTTTTAAGAACTTTTTCTTAGCTTTTTTGTTAGGTCTTGTGTTACTATTTCCATCTTCATCTTCATCCTGGAGTACGCTCTGGTCTCTTTTTCTCAAGAATTTCTTCCCTATTGTTCCCACTAATGTTTCGTATCTGTAAACACAATAAAAAAATTACAGCTTTTACTGACATCAGAGAAAAGATAAATTGAGCAAGTCATAAATCTGATCAACAATTTAAGTAGTGTAAAAAGCCTCTCATCAGAACCTTATAAAGCACGAGTACTACGTGATCACTTAGCACATTACTACTCATTCTGATAGTCTGGGTTTGTTAGCAGTCTGGAACAAAATGGGAATTAACATGGAATATCTGGATATCAAAGGGCAAAACCCCCTACAAGGTATTTGACCCATAAAAATGAGGGAGATTCTACTAAATATGCACCAGAAAATCAGTTCTGTAAGTCCTAAATTCTGTTGGGTTTTTTATTTTGTTTGCTTTTTAGGTTTTAATTTCCCACCCATAAGGCAGTAACATACCACATTCCTAGCTAATATTGATTATGTCATGAAATATAACTTACCTTCTGGCCATTTCTTCATCTGACACATCAGCTTCCATTTTACCATCTACTTCAATTTCTTCTTCCTTGCACCTAGAGTTCATTTGGATCATTAACTTCTGAAAATGAATTAAGAAATAGTTTAAATGTGTAACCCTAACACAATAGCAACTGCTGAAATTCACTGGTAGGAGGAATGCATAAAAGGTGGGAATTAAATTTTATAATTATTTGCTGTTTCCTGGTCAGGCTAGAGCATACAGTTATGAAAACTCATGAAGAAAAGGCAACATGCCTGCCTATTGCTAAGCTGAGCTGAGAGTTTGCCTTTGGGAAAAGAGGCAACACAGAGACAGGGTTTTCAATGAATTGTACTATTTAAACATCCTCAAGGGCACACCAGACATCTTCAGGAGACCAGAGAATTAGGTCATAAATAGTTTTTCATTTTGATGTTAGGACATAGTCCTTGAAATGGTTTTGTTAAGACGGAAGAATATCTGCAAGGATTTACGATAAACTACTAGTAAAACCCATGAAGCAACAATATGCCAAGTCACAGTGAGAGCAGGTTCAAAATAACTTAAAGAATCCCCTAGTAAATCACCTTGCATAGCCTTTTGCATTCCTCTTTAGTCTTTACACTTTCATCCCCTTGCTTCAGTTCAGCGGTAACATTCTTATTACCATCTCAGAGTAGCTCTATCAGCATGAATCATGTCAAAAAGAAATTAAAGACACTCTTGCCCAGAATTTTTACTTTGGAACTTCAAGCCCTTACTTAAACAAGTAAGTGGTGAATAAATACTGTTCAGCGTTTGTAGGATTGGACTCTATAAATGGCAGGAGGAAAAGTGAGCTGTTGTTTTGGTGAGCAATATGTGGGACAGTTTCCTCATGTCACGGAGGGAAAATCTGCAGGAGTCTTGCAATTACTGACCATCAACACAAGGACATAAAAAGCTTCTATTTACCAGATTCTGCATTGATCAACATTTTGGCTCAAATAATGGATTTCCTGTACATGGGAGCATTTATGGAAGGTGCTACAAAGGCCAAACAGCATGTAATGTAAACACTCAAACCCTCATCCCCACAGGCTTCAATTCTAATCCAAGACTACCTCAAAACAGAACATTTAAATGGTACCTCAATTTCTGGATTGAATCCTTTGAAGGACATTCTGCCATAAAGTAGATCTTCACATGGCAAAAAACTCCTCTCTTCTATTATGAAGCTCCTGCATGAAACCCCAAACCCAACATTTGTCAAATGGCGTGCTTTGAAATAGTCAAATTAAACAAATGCAAAAACCATTTGCTGTCTTCCCCCCACACAAATAAACAAAACCACAGTGTATTTTGAACCATCAACTACTTTCTGAAGCTTAATTGCTCTGATAAATCTTTCAATACAAGGAGCTTGGAGTGCAAAGGAATACTTTTTGCCAGTAAAGCTGTGCCAGTTCCACAAGCAAAATTAACTCTCCTGACAAAAAGCACTCTTTGCTGGTATGATTCCACCTACATTAATGCTTTTGCCAGAATAAAAATACCACATAAATATCACTCTCCAGGTGGCATTACTATACCAGCAAAAGCTTCTAATTAATTTTTCATTGTGATGTTAGACCTGGCATTAGTCGAGTCTGTCAGGATATAAAACACTGAATCTGTCTGTTCAGCAGAGAAAGATTTCCCCTTTCTCCCTCCATTTTCCCTCTTTTAACGAGCATGGAGCGAGAAAAGAAACATGACCCTCAGGCATTCACAATACACGTGTTAGATAAAAGTACTTCCATGAATTGTTCCATCCTTCTTTCCCTCGCACACATATGCACCTTTTCCCTCATCCTCTTCATCTCCCATGTAAAACAAACTCCTACGATCACAGGAAGCTAGGCTGAAGAGACCAAGCTCATTCTCCTGCCTCAAGGTAGGATCAGTTAAACATGTACCATGAACAGCAGAGGTCCACCTGACTTGTCCTCAAAAGACTGCCAATGATGAAGAATCCTGTGTCTCTCAGGCAACCTATTCTGGTGCTTGAATAGACTCATTGTTAGAAAAATTCTCCCGGTGTCCAGCTTGAAGCTTCCATGCTACAGCTGAAGCTCAAACACCTTTTTGTCATATCCACCAACGGTTATGGAAAATAGTTTAACTATAGTTGAATAAGGTCACTGATAATTCCCTGGATCCCAGCTTTTAAAATTATGTACGTTCTCCCTCAACGGAATTTTTGTCCTCTTTTGAAAGGACAAAAATCAAGCCATTTTAAAAGTAGTCCTGATGCTATTTAAAGCAGCTTTCTAAATAGCAGGAATGGACATTTTCTTCCTTGCTAGCTAAGGCTTCCTTTATTTTTGCCATTATCCCTCCCATTTCAAAAACAGGATTTGAAGTGAGCTGGACCCAAGAAGTCAGAACTGTCCTGAATGGACCTAACTGTGATTGGAGCTGAATTTACTAACATGAGGTTTCAAACTTCTTTTTTCAAATGGAGGGGAAAGGCAGCAAAGAATGAATTGGGTCTCTTCCTGAAAGAAACTAATTACATGCATCTAGAAGAAACTCTGAGTGAAAGAAAACAACACACACACGAAAGGAAAGTAGGTCAAACTGCACTAGGCAACCTTGAGAACAACCCTGAAATAAGTAACTTGAAAAGCAGCAATGCCAGTCTGTCACTATTTGTGCTTCTCTTAATTAGTTATACTACTTTTTTAATAGGAAAAAAAAGACGTTTATTCTATTCCCAATCCACAACAATACAATGATTGAACGCTAAGTACAAAAGGGTACAAGCTTACTCTTTCTCCTTTATCTCTGGTAAATCCAGATACCAGTGTTCTTCAGTAATTACCATATTTTCTTCCTCTGCTAGTTGGCTTTTGGTTTGGGAATCCAAACCTCTTTGCATGAACTAAACGAAAGACACAAACACACAGCGTTCGTTTTTCACACTATTAGTATGTGCTGAACATGCAATAATTAACATGATGGCCCTTATCTATTACATAATATTTAACAGTTGATATAAAAAGTGAAGGCTTTTAGATTTTTTCTATGGGATTGGTCTAAGTTTGGGCAAACAGACAATGAAGAAATAAACAACTACTGATCACAACCATCTACTGGAAGTCAATGGTCAGCTGCATCTGTGCTTCACACAAAGAGAGACCTTTCCTGGTTACTTTTGATGGATCTGAGCTCTTACAACTCTGCAACTAATATTTTTCTAATGTTTCAGCAAAGGCCAGGGAGAATGCAAAGGTGTTGAGGTTGCTGCTGCGTATCAGAACCAACATGACCCATACAAACAGCCCTGAGCTCAGGGCTACAACTAGGTTATAGCAGGTTGGTCATTTCTTGAAACATTTATACTTTCAACCATCCTTTTCTCCTCTCAGATTTCATTTAATGAGCTGGTTTGTGTTTGTAGCTCTGAAGGCTGGAACCTGAGGGTACAAAAAAAGTCTTGTGCATCCAGCTGCACTAAGGGAAGATGTGACCAGCTCTTAACTTCTCACAGATGACCCACTCACGTACCAGCCGAGCAGTATGTGTAAGCACCCGTTAACTCACTGCAGAAACACTGCCAAGTTAGTTGAGACTAATAATTTACTTTAGGGTAAGACTGCTCTTTTTGCCTAAGACAAGGACAAGTAAAAGACCCATCCGTCACAGCCCATGTTAAACCGCAGAGAGCATAAAACTACAGACCTGAGACACATGAAGCATCCCTTTTATTTCCATTTGTCTCAAGTCAGGTGCCTGAACTGAGTGACAATTTAAGTATCAGCAACGTCGATCCCTTTCACCGAACATTCTGGCAAAACCAGAACTCTACAATTCTCCAGTAATAATCCCTGTCTCCTCAGATCCCTGGGTGCTGGGACCTCCCTAAAGGTCTACTGAAAGTGTCTTAATAACCGTATCTGTCAGAGGTCTACATTTATACCAATGAAATTCCCACCTAGAGGCAAGTCTACCGGTACAGTTTATACACGTTTTGTATAAAAATTGCTTTGCTGCTGTCAAAGGATACCTGTACATGCAACACTGCAGAGGAATTTTGTATCAACTAAGTTTACCCCTCTCATTTAATGCAGCATCATTTTTGTGTTTAGATAAGCCTGCAAGCTGACAGGTAATGTACCAGCTGTCTTTTGAACACTAGCAGAGGTTTGAACATTGTTCAGGTCCCTGCTAAAATGGGCTTAGTTGGTGATAAAACTTACAAAAGCATCACAAACACTTCCCTCCTACAAAAATCCTGCATTACTGAGCTTATTTAAAATATATGTGTAATACATATATGTGCAACATATATATATGTATGTAACACACACACACATATAATCTCCCACACCTTTTCAGTCTTTACAAAACATCCAAGCAAAACAAATGAAACCCTGACGTAAAAGCCAATATAGTGCTGGTGTCTCACTTTCCATTTATATTTCAATTTGTATCCCTTCGTACAAGATCTTTAATGAAAGAAAAATTGACTTTTGTTTTCGGAGTCAATTCAAAATGTGTCAAAGCTTTCCAATTAAAATTACAGTATCTTCTGGAGGAAAATAAGGGAATCTATCATGTGGAAAACCATATTGCTCAAGGAAATTGGTCAGCCAGTCAGAAATCTCAACAGGAAAAATTCTGCTACAAGCACCCAATTAAATAATCATTTCACATTACATTTTAAAGATTATGTTCCTAAAGATTACTACAGTAATAACTAGATTAAAAAATACGTGATCACATTTATCTAAAATGTAAGCATACATGGATGAATGAAAACCCGCTGTGGTAGACACGGAGCATATAAGTAAGTAACTGAGTGGTTATTTGGATTAGTTTCCCCAAGCAATAGGAGTTGGATTAAATGCTGCAAGATCTAAAAGCCTGCGACACCTTCTGACATCAAGAGGTAAGCACACATGGTCCAGTTCTTACTGTGAAGGGTCTTCACAGTGTTACCACTGACCACATTTCATCTTTGGGTGCCACCTCATCCACCCACTGAATTACAGTAATACAGAATTACAGTATTACATCCCATCAGTACCTGCAGAAGCAGCTGCTAAAGGATTAATTAAAACATTTGTCAACAAGATCTGTAGAAGGAAAATGCTAAATACAAGATCTGTGTACGACCTTTTCTAAACCAACTTATCTCTTCAAAGCTGGTTACTACTGCCTGGACTGTGCACCTGCAAATGTCACAGCAGCACATTCTCAGGCTGGTTCTCCACAGCCTTCCAAGGAAGAAAATCTAAAAACTGGCTTTTAAAATCTCCAGGGGGCTAATAATTGGAAAAAAAAAGGGAACAGAAATTTCAATTTAAAAGAGTGTATTACATAAAAATAAGGAAAAATAATGATGCTGCAGTCGAGGTTATGGGACCCTTACTCTGTTGTACACTGCTGGTTAACAAAGTTCAACATCTACTCCCTTTTGAGAGTGGGGCAAGATGTGTTATATCCCCTCTATGCATGAGTTTAAGTCTCTCATTAGCAACATCTATTGATCAGGCTAGGTATTCTACCATCTAACTGTAGCAGAGCACACTTTACGTGAAAGACTGAAATCTGCTTAAGTCCTTTCAGCCAGTGTCTTAAATACATGGGGAAAAAATTCTTAAATAAAACACCACAAGCAAGGAGACCCTGTTGCATTCAGTTACAAACACTTGATGGATATTAACATTTTAAAAAATAACGGTAACTCAAATTTCACTGATTGTTTCCCAGCAATAAAGGCCCATCAATCACAGGAGAACAGACTGAAGTACACAAGGGGAAACAGAATCCATTAGCTGGTAAGGGGAGACTAACTTCACGCTGGACTTGACAGAAGATTCACACTTCCATGGGTTATGGGCACATCATAAAGTTACTAACAGCCCCTGCATTTATGATCGGGTGTTTAACACTTTCATTCTGGTTGAAGATTTTATTAGCCATCAATGTAAACAGACAAAAAGCCAACACAATAAAAATAAACAAGAACCAATTTTTTTTTCTCCCCAAGATTAAAAGCCCTCCCAAGTAAGGCAAGCAACATTAATATTTTAATGTGAACGTGTAAGTGTGGTGGGGGGAAGAAATCTTACCAATCTTACCAATTTTATTCACGATAAGCAGCCTAACTGCGGAGAAACCAGGTGGCACGAAACACTTGAGCGGAGCCCGAAAGCTGGCTCTTGCCAGGGTCAGCTCTTGCTGCAATGAAGCAGTGGCTCCCCAGATCAAGCCCTCCAGCATTGTTTACAACCCCCGAGCCCTCTTGCTCGTGTTTAAACAGCTCGATACTCGGTGACAGGGCTCTGAAAACGCCTCTTGTCGGTGAAGCTGTCAGGGAGCTGCCCACAAAGCCGCAGGCCACAGCAAGAGGCCATACGAGGCTGGAGACAAAGAGATGCGCGTTTTAAAACGCGCGTTACGGGAGGCAGGAGGCACCGGGGCCATGTGTCGGGCCGGGGCAGCCGCTGCGCGGCCTGCAGCGGGCACGGAGAAACGCCCCGAACCGCGGCGGGGGCTCCCAAGAAGGCCCGTTTTTTCCCAGCGCAGCTCAGGCCCTCACGGGCCGCTGCACACGCGTCGGGTGCCGCCGTCAGCCCCGTCCTCCTACCCCCGGGGCCACCTCACGGCTGCGGGCAGCTCCTCGGCACCCGCTCGCCCAGCGGCCCCGCAGCAAGGCCCGGCCGCCCTCTCACCCCACGAACCGGGCCTCAGGCACCGCCCTGCCCTGCCCTGCCCTCCCCTCCCCTCCCCCGTTTCCCTCCCCGCCTGCCCCGCTCCTGGGGCTCCGCCGCCACCTCCCGCCTCACCTTCATGCGCAGCAGGTTCTTAGACAGCTTCGTCTTCATCTCCCTGGCCATAGCGGTCGGCACTGTCCACAGGCCGCACTGGATCCTCGCGCTTGCGTAGCGCCGAGTCCGCGCACGCCGGAGGAGGAGCGGTTGGAGCGGCTCCACCCTCCGCGTCCGGGGCGCGGCTGCAGACACAGGCCGCTGCCCACACCCACGAGCAGCGCGGAGGCGTGCAGGGGTCTGTGGGGGTCACAGTTGGTGCAAAACTAAACTTAAAACCAGCAAATTTCCTGTCCATCGCCGGTTAGGTGGTGTGAGGGAGTTGGGGTGTGTGCATAGGATATAAATCTGACTCGGTACAAGATGGTAAATTAGTAGGGGGACCTGAAATTTCTTACCAATGCTTGTGTGTTATGTATTGCTGCTGGCTTACAGTTTCATCCATAATTTTCTGATATTTCAAGGAGAGAAGGAAAGAGAATATAGATTTTATCTCCTGTTAGCATTTGGAGACTGCTTGACTTGTTTAGCTTTCATTTTTTAAAATTGGCACTGACTGCAGGAAAAATAATCACAAAATGGTCAGCTGTGATTAAAACTGGAAAGTACATAAATTCAGAGATGCTGCAAAAAGCTTAAAATCTTTGTTAGTCCTGAATCTTGATCTTTGGATGTAATCTTGGCAGGGCTGTCTTTGGGCTGCCAGGCTGGGCCCTGGTAACTGAGGAGGAAAATCATGATAGGAAATTGCCAGCTGACTCCCAGCCATGAGCAGGTACCACAATTTCAGTATATATCCTCGTAAATCAGATTTCTGATGTCTGTTTTGACATTCGGAACATAAACTAGGTGATAAAGCAATAAGAGTGAGGGTTCAGTGTTCAAAACTTTAATGAACTGGTGTGCTCCAAAAGACAATTTAGGGAGAAAAGTTCCCGTATATGCAAGATGTAGGTCAAAGCTTGAAGAACTCTGTAAAGATTTATGCTCTAATGGAGTCAAAAAACGTATAATGAAGGGCAAAACCTGATTGCAGTGGGAAGGGAGGAGGAAGAATTATCCACATCCAGGCATCCTTACTACACAGTTAAATTCAGTGGGTTAAAATGGCCACAAAGATGAAGGAAACACAAAGCCACAACCACTTCAAGGCAAAGTTATAACATTGCATGGAGGTATTTAATGTTCATATAGGCAAGGCACCTTCATTTCTAGGCTCTGTAAATGAGTTGAAGCTGCTCTGAAATTCAAGGCTCCACTGAGAAAGTCTGTGAGTGTGGGAGCTATCCTGCTTTGTTTGACCCCATCTGCTTTAGCTCCTCTGGTCACTTTCCTATTAACAGCTATCAATCCTTCCCAACAAAAGAAAGCTGGGAAGAAGTTCTTAGTTTTAGGAATAAAAATGTGCATCAAAGAATGAGTATGTTTGAATCTTAGTGAACAAACCAATGGGAGAATCTGTTAATTAACATAATACAGCTGTAATCTCACCATTTTTGGTGTTGTTTCCCATTTGCTGTGCATTCTAATAATGTATTTGCATTTTGGCGATCATTGCAAATCAGACCCCTGGGTTTAATTGCATGGTCTTCAATGTCACTCAGGGCTCTTTCTGAGCAGTTTCAGTTAATTTACAGTCCAGGGACATACTTCGAATGATTCCTTCTAAATACTGCGTTCCCATCGGCCCTTCTCCAGCCCTGAGCTATGACAGTGCCCAGCTTTGTGAGGGCTGTTTCTGTCCTCGCTGTCCTGCCCATCAGTTGCTGCAGCCGGCTGCTTCAGCAGACTCTGCTTGCATCCCCTTTCGGATGCAGCCACTGCACAGATCAGCTGCCCCACACCTTTGATGAAAATGAACGTGATGCCACCAACCCTTTAATCTGTGGGAGCTGAGTATAATAATTTACTGTGCCGTGTGGTGTCTAATGGCGAGGGGACAGTGCAAGGGCTTTTCAGCTCGTATAATAATCAGGATTATTCTCAGTGTTCCATGGTGAGTGAGATCTCAGCTTGAGCCCCATTGCACCCCATGTCTTGGTGCTGTGCCATGGGCTTGCACAGAGATGTTGCTACCGTTTGTATCGTCTGTCAGCTCGTCAGCTAACAACCCGCCTTGATACAGGCAGGGAGAAGTGTTTTGCAGTGAAGGCAGTACAGGCTGTGTGATGTTTATTTAGAAAAAGTGGAGATTGTAAAAAGGCTGCCATGGAATTTGATCTATTTTGGCAGTAAAAAAGTCTGAAGGAAATTTTTGGATTACATCTCCCTTCGCCTGAATTGGATGGGGAGGTTATAGATAACAATCAGCTGTCTCATGGCCCAGATTACACTGTCTGGTAAATCTGAAGACACTCCATTGATTATAGGAGGATTTTTTATGATTTACTGGTGGTGGTGAAGGTAGCTTGGAGAAGAATCTGGCCCTGTAAGTACACCTGCCTGTGAGGAGGAGAGAAGGTGAGGAGATGAGGTAGGAGAGATGCTCTATTTAGCGGAGAATCAAGGGTCAGTGTAAATGACAATTAGACACCACTCCCACAGCTCTGACACCTGCGCAGCAGCTCTGCTTTCAACCTGGAAATCCATTTCTTTTTCAAAACAAAAATGCTCAGGGAAATAACTCAGGGGAAAGGAGCTCCATCTCATCAAAGACTGTACATTAAACAAGCAGATAAAAGATTTTTCTTCCTAGGAAATGCGGCCCCTTCTCCCTCTAGTAATTACAGAAGTCAAATCAAAGTTGTCATTAACATTATTTAAGAAGTAATCTCTCACGGAGCAACACAAGTGACAGCTGCAAACTAATTTCATGCCGATGGGATCTAATTTGAGGGAACTCCTGGGTTACTTTTCCTGAATCCTTTTATTTATTCATATTCCTGCAGTATTGTGATTTTAGCACAAAATGGATATCTCAAACCTTACACCAACTTATCATCAGTTGACTTGATTTTTTATGAGCTGAAGCAGCTTTTTACATCTCTCAAAATACTTTAAGCCTTTTTTCCCCCCCTGCAAATATTGTAATTCTTGTAGTATGACAGATGAGTCATTAATTTGTGTCAAACTCCTCCACTATGTTTGAAGTAAGGATATTACGTATTTTTCTCTATGAATGAAGAAAAGAAAATGAGAAGCAGAGCTGCTGGAGGTCTGTTTGCAAACCTGAAAGGAAGGTGTGAAGTGCTTGTATATGACTGGGTGGGATCAGAGAGGCGGTTTTGTACCCTGTGCTCCATACAGAAATAGTGTGAAATTCTTCTCCAAGTAGTAGAGAGGCACGGTCATGAAGTGGAAGATTCGGGTTTTTTCTCTCTTGCTCCCATCAGGCTCTGAGCTGCTAATGTATATGCAGCATATTCACAGAATCACAGGGGTTGGAAGGGACCTTGAGAGATCATCGGGTCCAACCCCCCTGCCAAAGCAGCTCCCTAGCTCATATTGCACAGGTCAGCGTCCAGATGGGTCTTGAATCTCTCCAGAGAAGGCGACTCCACCACCTCCCTGGGCAGCCTGTCCCAGGGCTCTGTCACCCTCACTGTCTAAAAGTTCTTCTGCATGTTGGTGCGGAACTCCCTGTGCTCCAATTTACAGCCATTGCCCCTTGTCCTGTCTCCACAGACTACTGAAAAGGGGTTGGCCAATTCCCCCTGCATCCCATACTTAAGATATTTATAAACATTAATTAGGTCCCCCATTAGTCTTCTTTTCTCTAGGCTGAACAGTCCCAGCTCACTCAGCCTTTCCTCATATGGGAGATGCTCCAGGAAGCACAGCCACTAAGGTCCTAGGTGACTGGGGATTTGTTATGATATTCCTTACCCTTTGATGCAGGCATGTATAACCCACTGGCCTGCAAGCCTTGCTCAGCCTGCTTTGTACCTCATCCACAGAGGATGTGGGTTAGCTACTGCTCTCGGCTTCAGCGTGTGACATGTCAGCTCAGACTGCACTGACTCATCCTCTTAGCTTTTGTAGTCCCCTTTTCAGGCATTGGCACAAGTTTATGTAGCAGTTGACACAGGCAGAGTATTTTAAATCCCTGTCCTGGCTTCCTCAGTTGACCCCAGTCAGTTTGGATGGTGAACGATATGGGAAGAATGAAGCAGAAACTGAACTCCTACAATTTGGGTAGCACAGATCTGTTAGCACAGAAAGCTGATGCTTTCCTTTTAATTGTCCTATGTGGTTCACAATTTATGCAGCATGAAAAGGTTCATCTTAAAAATGTGCTTGTAGCAAAATAGAGTTAGAAAATCTCCAGAACAAGCAAACATGTCTTTGTCTGGAGAAAGTGTCTGTTGTCAGTTTGGGAGAAGACTATTCATTCTGAGTGCTTTTGGCTGTCCCGGTGGCAGGGTGACCTTTATGTGAATAAATACAGTAATTCCTTTTTGATTACAGAAAGAAGCAGCTTCATAATGGTAGCTCCCTATCTTCTGCCATCACCTAAAGTGGTGGGGGGAACACACACCAGTCTGTCATTCTGCTGTCACACGGATAAGCCTAAAAATTTGACCCTGTGTTGCAGTGATTTGATATATCCCAGTACTAGGAGTCAGAGCAGAGAGAATGACTGAAGAACAGTGTGGAGCGTCCTTCTCTTCGCTATCCTTTAAAAGTCGAGAGGCTTTTAACTTTTTGGATTTGATGGAATCACAATTAAAACAGAAAAAGAAAATATCACCTTCCGTTTGTTAACTATAAAAATGCAATCCAGCAGTGCTGCTGGTGCTTTGCTATTTCCCAGATCAATAAATGGCTCCCCTGACTTTAATAAACATTGATGCTGCAGGCTTGTTCTACAGTGATTGAACCTTTTTTATAGTTTCTACCACTCACGTTGCATGAAAGCTTGAAGATTTTTTTTCTCTGCTTTTTTTTTCTTTTCTTTTTCAGGAGCATTGGTTCTGATTGATTAAATTGTCATTTTCTGAGTTAGTTGCTGAATTATAACTTGGCATTTTTAACCGTGTGATTTGTTTAAAGAGACAGCTTTTTGATATGGCAAGCCAGCTGAGAATTTTTAAGCAGTAAAAGGAAATTTTACTCACTTTGTTCTCAGCCTTTCATCACTGCCTGACAAAAATGCTCCTGAAAACAATGTAGAGGCTATGATATGGGGAGAAGGTACATGGATTCACACTCACTTCTTCATTCCATCACAGAGCTGCTCTATACAGTATTATATTGCTTTCGATTAGTAGTCAGTCATCTCATTGTTGCCAACATGTTTATCTTTCCAAGAAGGGAAGGGAGGGGCGGGATTAGACATAAACATGAGCGCTACCCAAGGTGATATTAAGAGGAAGTGGCACAACTATACTTTGGACTGCCTGATTTACCCCTTAATACACACAGTGGATTTCTTTGCACCAAAACGATAGCTCTGAACATAGCTAAGCCAAATAACTGCAAGGTTTCTCCCTCAATCCAGACTGGGCCTGGTTCAAAGGGAAAAAGACCTTATAATTCTCTAGAAACGGAGAAAATCACATCCATGTGATGATGCATTCATTTTTTTATTTAACCAGCTGCCACATTCCTTCTCAGTGGATAAGTGCTTGGTTTCAAGGTCCGATTGGTTTTTTTCCTCTTCTCTCCCCCCTCCCAGTTTAAATCTGTATTCAAGACAGTGACGCTGAAGTGAATGAGACTCATATAAAAAACATGTGTGTTCTGAATGTGTTTGGAAAGAAAGGCCAACAAAACTGCCTTGTAGCACATAACAGGGTGTCTTTTGCTTTTGATTTACAGTGCCTGCAGGGGAAATGGAATAATCTAATGGTCTGAATATGGGAGATCTTACATTTGTTCACTGCGCTGTTACCCTGGTCAGCCTGGCACAGTGCTTAGCAGTGGAAGTCTCAGGGTATCAATATGAAATACTGAAGTCCAATTATACTTCTGCTTGTACACTTTCCCCTCTCTGGCCATTTCAGCTTCTGCTCTAAAATAATAACTTACAACAGCACAAAGCTGCATTTCAGCAGTGAATTATATCCCTGGCCTCTAAATTTAATTGCATGATACAGCAACTAACCCACTATCCATCTTGGTCCCTTGAATTCTTCTTACCTCTTTTCCTCTGTTTCTATACCATTCATTCAAGACCTTTAAAAAGTGCAAAGTAGCTGCCCAGGAAGAAGGTGAATTGTGAAAGGAACATTGAAACTTCTTACCCACCGCCAATTCCTGAAGGTCTTTCACTAAAAAGACAAGGGGAGAGTTCACCAACATTGAGGGCAGGATGAAGTGCTGCAGGCTCTGGCTGTTTTCTCACAGTGCTGCAACTGCTGGTTTCCTGAAAGAGGGGTCAGGAGGACCCTTTGCAAGCACCAGGATGGATACAATCCAGCTGGCTTAGCGCTTTACAGGATGTCCATTTCCCCCCCCAACCCCACCAGCGCCAAACGGAAGGTGACTGCTGGAAATGGAGCCAGAGTAGATGCCAGATTAGTGCCCTGATTCAGCATGGCAAATCTGGTGTTCCTAGCACCTCTGTTGTAATCAACTGAAGATTTCACAGCAAGATGTTGATTCATGAGCAAACTTTTAATGACAAAGGCAAAAACCAAGGTATTTTTCTGCAATTATCGTAAATACAACATGATAACATTTTTTGGAGAGTTGCTCGTGCTCATTTCAAAATCATCTTGAGGCCATTTTGTAGGGTGGGAAATAAGCTGTAACAGGAAAAAGTGCAAAATATTCATTAAAGCTGTAATGATTTATAACATAACATTATGAGGTAGCACACTTTACCTCAGAAGAGTTCCTCAATGAATGTTTTTCTAATTTCCATAAGTAATTGACCTCTCATTAGCAACTCATTAGAAAAATTGAGGTGATGTGACAAATGCAAACCCACTGTGACAGAAACTCTGCATGTGAATAAATTATTGAAAACTCTAATGGATTCAAAATGAAGGACCACAAGAGGCTTGCTTTCTCTGACTGAAAACGTATTTTGTTTACATCTGCAAAGTGAAACACTTTTCTTTGAATATATATATGTATATACCTGCACACTCAACAGTCCTTACATCCACACTATGGCTCATAGCTGATTTTCAGACACAGTGAGCACTCATTTCTTCTTCTTCTTGAAAGTGGCTGCATGGGAGGAAGAATCAGCCAGGCAATTCAGACATATATGTAAGGCCCTGGTGTGACTATAGACACTGAAGCTGGAAAAACTTGAGTACAAATTTTTGGAACGTAGACTAAATACATGGCTTAATTTTTGAAGGAAAAAACATGAACTGACACGTCTCAGTGACTCCAGCCTAGACCTATCAGGAAAAGCATAGTGCTGAATTTGCGTCCATGAGAAGGTGTTTCAGAAGGGAGGTGTCTGCCTTGTCCTTTTTATGGCCACTGTTAACAAACACGTGAATGTTAACAAGCTCAGATAATAGATTTTGCACATATTGAAGCATTAACTTTAATAACCTTATATATCTGTCTTTTTAGCAATCAATAAATCAATTTCAAGCTAGTTCTTCATCACTGCAATATTGTGAAAAGTGAGGCTGATATTTAACGTAAAGTTTTACGAGTCCTGGATGCTCCTGGACAAATCCAGGAAAACCCCATTTCTTTTTTAATATGTCCCTTAAAGTCCTGATGCCTATCTGAAACTTATTTGGAAGTAATTGGATTTATAGGTTCCAAGTTAGTGTTTCATTACGAAGCTATATGAGGAGAAGAAAGGAAAAAAAATCCATCTGAAAGTCTTGTACAACTGAGAAGAGATGAACTGATGAACCTCCCTGACCTTTTGCAATACAGGATAAGAAACTGCGGGGTCTAAAAGGAGGATAAAAGCAATGAGAGTAATAACGTAAGACAACGGGAAAAGCTGCTGGCTTAGGGCTGCCCTGGGAAAAAGGCCAGTGAGGATCTCACCTTGCCTCGTTTGAGAAGCGTATCTGTTACCTGGGTACCCTTCTCAAGTTGTTTTTCAGATTTTCTTCCTGAATTCTCCTGCAATGGGCCATTGCATATCACTGGTTTCATACAGGTGATTATCTGCTTTGTCTTGCCAAATAAACTGTAGAAGAAAGGAAGCACAGAAACGATCTCAAGAAATTTCCTATTATGGAAGAAAAAACATATTTCTAAAAGCTGGCTTAGAGAAATCAGAGTGCTTAGCTTTCCATGACATTTAAAAAGAAAAGATTGGAAAGAGATGGTAGATAAACAGTGAAGTTTCATGGCATATCAATTGCTTCCTGCCATGGGACTACACCAAGGGATTAGTTTTGTGTCCTGCGTCTTTTTTTCTGCATGGTTGCAGAAACCGTGGATGGATGGTTAAGCCCTGATGGTTTCAGTCGAAATTTAGAGTAAGATTGCTTTCAGCACTAGAGAACACCTCTGCCTAGAGCCATGGCTGTCCTGAGCTGCAGGACTAGCCAGGAGACCACAACCAGTACAAGATCAGAAAGCTGAGACTATATTACCCAAATCTGTCTTAGGTTCAACATCTCCCCTAGGATTTTCAGGGCTGCTATGGAAATGAAGTTTTCCAAGACCTGGACAGCCATTAGATTGGTGTAAACCATCATACTCAGGTTTATTACCGAGTCTCTCTCTCTGCATAGCACTCTACGCTCTTCATTAGAGACCACCCTTTCCCACACAGTTACACACTCCTACACGGCACTACCAGGATGACTCACGGGCAGAACTTTGCCAGGATTTAGGAATACATTTGGATTTCAGCCAGTTGTGGAAAATATACATATTTCCTCTTATACCCACGCACGTACTCGATATATTTCTTTACATATGGGATCTGAATTGGTAATACTAAAAGCCTGAAGTTGAAGAACAAAATGCATTTATAACCATGTTCCTTGATAAGTTGGTTTGTGGTTTTTTTTTTTTAAATCATTTATTCAATCGCTCTGTGAAGAAGAAATACCTGATCCATTACAAGGTGGAAATAACACAGCTAAAAAGAGACAATTCTCTTTATATAAGTTGACTTTAAAGAAGTCATAGCGTTAAGCATAAAATTAATAATTTAACTGAAGAAATTAGAAAGCCTTTCCCTCCTTCCCTTGACAAAGCTCACCTGTGGCAAGAGTGCATTTTTACAGGACTTTGGGGTACACCTGTACTGCCCATGAGTGGGTCCCAAAGTTATCCTAAGACTAGCTGCATCTTAATTCATTAAGCCAAAAGCTACTGATGGGAAAATCAGAGTGTTACAAGTACAGGTCCAAATGCAATTTCCAGACTTGCAATGTTATATCAGTATCCCTGTAGACATTCACGAACCCACCAAGAATAGCTAGGAAGGGTGGTGTTAATGACACCAACAAAAGAAAACAGCTGCCTTTTTGTTTCAGCATGCTCTTAGTCGTTGTATGCAGAAAGGCTTAATATCACCTTAATCCCAGCTCACCATGTGAAAAATGACCCTGTCAATTTGGTACAGAAGTAGAATATTGAGCAGTGGAACATGTTGTCTAATAGTGAAGAGCTGACAGAGACAGACTGAATAATGCCTAATTGGATAAAACTGACCTGATTGTGAATTCCAAATGAAATTAAAAATATTGCACTAAGATTTATAGGGTTGGTTTTCTGCCTTTTTGTCTTTCTGTGTGTGCTGGGCTTTGCTTGTGTCATCAATATTTCAGTTGAGCGGCAACATTATTTTCTTTATTGATAAAAGCCAAAGGCTAAATATTGCGAGACATTTGGCAATGCCAGTATAAATGGGAACTCTCAGCTCTGTGCAGTCCAGTTATTGATGTTTTTATTAGCAACCCTTATAAGGGCACATTCTGTCTTACTTCTCACTGCCTTAATGTGGAAATGTGAAAATGCCTGATGCATTTAGCTAACTGTAAGAGTTTAGACTGAATGCATCTCTGTCCTGCCACTAGCCAGAAGTGTTTGAGCACAGCAGTAGGGTATCTCAGCAACGTGGCTTTCTGTATCTTTGCCTACCGATGACCCTTCTGTCTGGGCTGGGGCAACAGAGCAGACTAACCTTCATTGAAGCAGCCTTAATGAAGAAAACCTGGTGTAGGATCTACCACCCCTTATTTCTCCAGCTGCTTCAAATAGCACTCTGGTTCACATATGAGACACAACCACCAACTTCCCCACCATATGTATTATCATACCTATTCAAGGCAGGGCTTGCATGTGAGGGCACCAGAAGGAAATTCTTTGAGAAAATTCTTAGAATTTTCAGTAGCCACTATAAAAAAAATCTGAACTTTTAGCTGTGTTATTTTTTCTCCTGCACTGCTTTATAAACAAACATGACACTTTATTCTACAAAGTGATTTTTTCTGAGTTATAGAACCACAGAAAAAGCATATAAAACCCACAAACCTTATTATTTTTTGATTCTTGAAACTCAAAATTGATTTAAAACGAGTTCAGCCAGCAATATTTCCTCTCCATCTGAGAAACTATATCCTGGGCTTCAGACTAAAGTAAATTTTTATAGGCATGTTGTAATTATAAACCCTTGAGAAGCGGATTTTGTAACGGGGACACTGGCACAAAGCTACGCTGTAGTTACTCTGCCAAGCGCTGATGCGAAGAGGCTGAAAATCCATTCTCCCAAGAAGGAGCTTATTAAAAGACTGCAGTAGTTTTAATGACATTTCTTGTGACATCAAAATTATTTCATTTGGAATCACAGAGCATCTCTGCTTCTGCATTTTTGAAGATTCAAGGAGAAAAATACTGCAGCAGCCTCACAGTCATGAGCAGTGACTGAGGGAAGCAATCCAGAGAGATAAATCTGTGCTGGTACTCGTATCCTCTCATGATGGGAGATGTAAATTAATCTGTTTAATTAGAGCAGCATATAATAATCATCACCAGGAAGACAGGAGAAGAGTTTGGAAATACCATACAGGTTCTGCAAATGATCTGGGTTCAGCTTCTCCTCCTAATTGATGAATAATAGCTGGAATGTCAGTGATATCTGAGCTCAAGAAGAGGAAGTTTGGCTCACATCAGATGTATTTGGTGCCTTATGTTCTTATTCAGTTCTGCAGAGATCCTGGATTGATTTTATTGCAATATTTCAAGCCAAATGGGTATCTTCAAGTAATACCCATTTCTGATTTGGATTCATCTTTGTACTGTTTATCTCATGTCATTTGTACACATGGATTCATATTAAAGGACAGCAAGGCACTTGGCCTAGATGAATTGCAGCATAAGAGATTAAGTCCTGCTCAATTGATCAGCCTTAAATTACACTTTTCGGCAGATTTGCAGATACCTTGAAGGTGGATAAATGGCTTCATCATCATTTTAGAGGTGTTCACAGACAACAGTTACCCCAAAGCCTGTTCTAGCTCAGAGGCAGAGGTCCAAACTGCAGCCTTCCTCCACCATAACACAGCCTCATCCTACATCCACTGAAGACAACAGCAAAATTTTCACCTATGACAAAGCAGACTATCCAGCCTGTGGCAGCAAGTTTGCTCAGCTTTCTTCTGATCTCCCTGGGTTTACTCACAGGAGGAAGGCGCTAAAGTCTTACACGTTCAAGAGAGATGTATATGACAAAGTGGTGGCAGCAGCCTGTCAGGAAGGGAGGAGAGTTTGGTAAAGCAGGTAGACCATTGCAGGCTGTTGAATGTGAAATAGTTTCTGTGACAGTGTTTGGGGTTTTTTGGGAGTTTTGGCATTGTTAATTTAATCTGATAATGGCACAGGAAATAGAAAACCCACAAGGCATCAGAGCAGCAGAAAATAGCCACACAAATCAAGTAGTGGGGCTGGGGAAGTCTTCCAAAGTTTTTCAGAATCTCTGAGGAATTTTTTGGCCCATATTCAGAGAGAAAAATCATGTTGGTCTCCCTTTCTGTGAGCCAGTTCACTTACACACAGCTAACAGACACCTGGGACTGGAACCCAGCAGCAAAGCTCCGACTGGCATTGGTGGATGCAGAACACAGCCCTTTGTGAGGCAATCATATTTATATTCAATACCCTGCAACTTAAAGTGAGGATTAGCAGAATTAAAACTCTCCTAATTTGTATATCTCAGACTGCCAAGCCACAATTAACTTCTGTGCATTTGAATTAACAGGGAAAATTATTAACCAACCCTTTCCTCATGCAATTATCATTTTACACTTCTGGAAAATTTCTCCTAAGTATGAAAAGTAGCCGACACCCCTGTGAACCTATCCCTCTTAATATCCTTTAGTTATTAGAGCAAGAAACAATTTTTCACCCCATTGCTTCCATATGCAGCTGATGCTTGTCCAGCACCATGCACTGCCATGCTGTGCGCTCTGCTGATTCCCTTTACTTTGGCCTAAGGCTGGCCACTTCTCACAGGGGGACAGGACTCAAAGCTTTACATTCGCCCAAGAGTAACACTGGTAGCTCTTGGCAGATACTACAACCAGCTGCTATTTTATGCTGGTTTTAACCATGCAATGTGCAGGCTCAGAATTCCTCCCTTTCCATTTTCCATGTAAATCCAAGGAGGACACTCCACTTTTCCCTGGCCACCAAGCTACAGGCTGCCATGGCAGACTAAAGGCAGCATAAAACAAATGGAGGTTTTTTTACCTTATTTTCTGCTCCTTTTCTCTTGCACATGCTGGCCAGACTCTGCCCTTACATAGGGCTAGCAAGGGTCCGGTCAGTGACAAAATTACACAGCATTGGTTTTCCCTGGGCTGCAGCACACACTCCCCACTGTGTGAAAAGCCATGGTAATCTTTTCTTAAAATTATAGTTTCCTGGGAAAAGTACCATCTTAAGTCTTGCTTTTTTTTTAATTGGGGGTAGGAAGGAATGATACCCAAGAACAGATAGCTTTTGATCTACATACCACCCTTTTATGATAAATACATTTGTAACATAATGAAATTGTTGAACAAAAGTTTTTTTCCAGAAGAATAATCTTCAACTGGTGCAAAACGCCTCACTGGGATTTTGTCAGGTTTTAATTTCAGTTTGAATAAATAGTGTGAGACACCAGGCAGGGGAAGATAAAGGTGAATTTCATCTGCTTCCAGCTTGTCATAATGGAAATAATAACTACTTTAGCAAAAAACAAGTTTCCAATTAGTTTCTCTAAAGTAATATTATCCCCTTTTTTATAGATACTGCAGCTCAATTTGGAACCTAATTTTGATAATATATAAACATTTCTGAAACAGCTATTCCCACCAAAAGAATGACAAGCACAGACTTTGGCAGCACATGTTGGAAGCCTGTCTTTACCGAAAAGCAGTCTTTGCTTTTCTTGAACTGAATCTTAAACAATGAAAAACAGAAAAATCAATTAAAAAACTTCTTTAGGATGAAGACACCTCTCCTAAATGACTTTATTTTAAATGGCTGGGTATGAATAACAATCATTAAAAAAATGAAAATTATAAAACACATTTATTCTAGAAAACAGATAGGCCAGTTTATTTTAAGAAAAATTTGCATTCTTTCTGGGGGGTTTCAAGGCAAGGAAAGTAAAACAGTGCTGGCTGTTAAATGCAGCTGAAATTGGCTGATTTATATATCACACTAAATTCAGAAAGCAACACTAATGCAACTCAAAAAAACCCCCAAACCTCAAGACTACATTAATGGATTGGAAAGGATCTTTTGAAGGAATGTAACAGGATTGCATTCTGTTCAGTCCCACCCAGTCATCTCCCCTCTGACAAGTACCACCTAAGATGCCCTTACTATATAAAAAAGTTGACTTCTACTTTTTAGGAAGACACCTCCTTTTACATGAGAAAGCTCTGGCATACTACACAACACACTCACAGAAACCACACCCACACAATGGCACAGCTTGCTCCAGCTCAGACCTAGTGCTCACTCTGTACTCCCCAGAGCCTCCAGCTAGTAAAGCCACACATAGCCCTGCAAAGACCAAGTAAGGGATGAACAAAGCTTTGGGCTTTGCCCTAAGACTTACCTAGCTGTACACCATCCTCCAAACACCCCTTACCTCAACACAACCAAGCACCACAACTTCACCTCCCCAGAGCAAAGCTCAGCCCTAAGACAAGTTTTTAAAGGCCCTGAAAAAGAAGAGCCATTTGGTCAAAAGCATAGCAGCTGTGGGACTCACCAAGGGCTTTCAGCTGCTTGCAGCCATGGGGCCTGAGGCACATGCAAAGATCTGTGTAAATGAACATCAGAGCACAGCATTACTTCATTAACTGCTTTGACTAATGCAAAGTCAGCGTGGTTGTTTCACCGTGGTCATTAATAAAGACAACAACTCTACAGTATCAGGCTCATGGCTTGAGCTCTGACCCTATGTCAAGGAAGCCAAGGTCTGTGGTCCCGGTCCTTTATCCATCCCTAAGCAAAAGAAAAGGATAATATTACACAGAATTTCAAAGACTTGGTGCAATGAGACAGTATGAAATAAACCAGATGTGTTTAAACCACCAAATTTCATTTAAAAACTGTATTTCATAGTGTCTAAACCTTTCACCATCCCATGTACCTGTGTGTGCAAAACTGATGGAACAGATCTTCTGGTAGACACTGGTAGTTCCAGTGAGGCTTTTCTAAATTTTGACATTTTACAGTCTATTCCAGCTGCAGTCATGGAGCTACATGTAGAGAATAATGAAAAACTCTCTCTCGATGAAAGACTGAACAAATAGCCAGTATCTAGTTTTTATGAATGTGGATCATGTTGGCTGTCATATTGGCTTGGATGTGGGGCCCTTCAAATCCGGTATATCTCAGCCAGCAGCCAACATGACATGAAATGACATGAAAGTGTAAAGATCATGCAGGAAACAATTGTAAAATACTTCACCCTTCACACCAGGTCTCAGCCTTTGCAAAAATCTTTTGTAAATTCTTCCTACCCAAGTTTTATGTGAGTGAAGGATTTCAGCAAGTAAACCTCAGGTTTAAGGTTTGACTTGGTGTTAACAAGAGACTCACTCAAATTTTGTGTTGATACAGGAAAAGATTTGGTCCTAAAGAACCATGAAAGAGCTGCTTGTCAACAGCCAGGCTGGCGTTTGGCCATAAAGCCATTCAAACAATTCTGAAATAAAACATCTGCAAACATCATGTGCTGATTGCAGATGTAGATCTCTGGATAAAAAAAAAAACAAACCACCTCACCACCACACAAATTACAATAATCAGACCAGCTCAGGTAGCTTTTAATGAAGAAAGAATAAGAAAACAAGGAGAAAGCAGGGCAGAAGTTGGAAGCAGCAGTTGCTCTTTGTTTAACATGGAAAATGTACCAGTTAACCCGGAGCAAAGCCCACATTTGCATTTGCTTCATCTTCTGTTGAAAAAGGGAAGATGTTGTATGTGTGATTCACAGCAGGATCGCTGTACACAAATGAAAATACCACACTAGCTTGGCAAATCTAAGCGTGGTAATTTTTGCAATAAAGAAGAAAAGGTGATGCAGCCCACACTTGGAGTGCTTAAGGTTTTGTGAAGTCTCTGCTGTGATGCCCAATCATTACAGTTAAGCCAGACCTCGACCTTATTGCAGCTGTTTTGATGTTTACTGCCTGAGTAACGGATGTTGTTGAGGAATTACCTAATGCAGTTAGCAGAAGTTGATGTAAAGTGGCCTCACAGACCTGAACTTCTTCCCTGGAAATCCGGTGGACCAAACTCGGCAAGAGCAGCAGCATCCCTCAGGTGGGATTAGCTCCTAGGTGTGCTATGTTGAAATCTCACCTGACCCAGAAGAAAAAGGTGGCATTTTTTTACAGACCTGTGTGTTACTCAGTGGAAAGCTAAAGGATTCCTTTATCTGAGAGCTGGAATATGAAGTTTATATTCCATGAAAACTGTCTATGAAACTGTGCATTAAACAAGTTCTTAAGGAATGTGCAGCCCAATAAATAAAGCTGGTAATTCTTTATGCAATGGGGAAATGAGTCAGGGACAGTGTGGAAAAATAAAGGAATGACAGGGAAGCATCATCATGAGTATGGCAAGGGTCTTCCTCCCTTTGGGCAGGGAAGGGGCCTGTCATTTTGTCCAGCTTGTAAGTAGAAATTGTTGTCTGGAGAAACAGTAAAACTTACGCTTGGTGAAATGGGAACTGAAAACCAGCATAAACAGAGCCACTCAAAAAATAATGAAATGAAGTTTTAAAAGGCTTTATCGCCTTCCAGGTTCAGCACCAGCAGCTGAATTTACATACTGCAGAAAGGCAGCCACAGAGGTGGAAACTAAGGAAATGCTTTTAGAGATGGGAGTGCAGAGCCAGAGGGGTCCCAGGAGGGTGAGAGCAAATGCACAGTTGCTGGATGTTTCGGGATAACCCTTGAGGACTTTGAGTGTCTCGTAGTCCCTTCCACGCAGAAAGAAAAGAGTTAATAAATATTGTTAGTGCCCGGGGAACTGTTCACAGGGGATCTTTTGGAAGCGTAATCTTCATGTTTAGAAGTATTTTCTCATTACGGGTAATAGAATGATGAACTGAGAAATGATCTCAGCCACTTACGATTCTAAAAGCCCCCAGCCTGAATAATCTATGCTGATTTAGAGATAATAGCATCAAAGACATAACTCATTTAGCACAATGTCCATTTACTTACTCTGAAGACTTTTACTTTCCTTCACCTATTTTATAGATGCTTATAAAAAGTTGATAACTATATAAAAAGAATTATGTAATGTAAAAAAAATTGACAAATGCACAGTGAGGACTACTCTGTCCAGGACTCTACTAGAGACAAACCCAACCTGCTCCTAATGAAGCACAATACAAATGCTACGGGAGAGAAAAAACAGAGAGCACTCCAGTTCTGCACTCATTACAGTAAAACAAACTGACAGAGAAGATGGTTTTGTGTGCAAGGGGCTGCAGCAGCACTTAAAGATGAGAGTTGCATGCTCCCTGTGCCAATGAGAGCGCTTGCTGCGTCTCTGCAGGGTTTCTCTTTGGTAAGGAAGCGATGCGAAGCCTTGGTTTCACTGCTGCACCTGCCTAGACTCTACACTTTTGGAGGGAGAAGTCATCTTTTATCACGTCTCTGTGCAGAGTCCAGAAGAACTGCATGTCAGCTGTGGGCTCTGCGCTCTCCTATGGCACACGTGCTAGCACACTAGCAGAGGCAGCTGTCCCTAATTACTCAGGATCCCAGCCAACAGTTTCCCCATTTTGCTTCCAAGTCCTCATGACTGTAACATCTTATTTTCAGGGAAAATATTTTCCCACGCATGGGACAACAAATGTCAGGCTGACCCGAGGAGCCCCCTTTCCCTACCTTTCCCTTGGCCTCTCTCCTCCTCAAATGGTGACAGTGAACTCTTTCAAATGCCAATTAGATCATCATAAATTGTCTTTCACTTTTTTTTTTTCCCACAGTCATGGAGACTGTGCTTGTGTTCCATTTACGAAAGGAGTGGTGTAAAGAAAGGAGACTGATTTAACCTTGCCACCTTACATTTTTAGGACAGAGCTGGTGACACAGCTGAGCCAATGCAATGCAGGTCACCTTTCAAAAGGGGAGGTCCTCACCCCCTCTCTCCTCCACTCCTAAATGCATATTCCCAGTGGAAACACCAAAAATACTAAAATTTGACATCACACTTGAAAAAAGTTGGTCTCCTAATGGATTCTTTCAATGTGGATTTCTGGCACATCCTTTTCTCTGGCCAGCTCCTCTATCTTACAAGCAGAGGCTTACCCTTGCAGAGTAGAGGTGAAGAGCAGGCTGGTGATGCATGTGTGCATGAGTGGCTGTTGACCTCCCCCTCTCTTAATACCTTGAGGTTTTGCATTCTTCCACTTCATTTTTTTCCCTGTGCTGTTTCTTCCTGTGCTGAGGCCTTCTGCAGTTAAGATTCCTGTTTGATTATGTAATAAACCCATGAATTATTAACCATATATAAAATATTGACAAACTGTTCTCTGAGATAGAACAGCTTTAAAGTATTGATTATGAATCCAGAGAATTATAATTAGTTTCTGTGTAAGAGATAATTAAGTTATTATTGTTCCTCTTTCTTCTAATATGGTGATGGATGGAAGGTACTTATACCAAACTCTATGAAATCATATTAAAATTAAGGCAATAGGTTTATAAATACTCAGGATAATGGGAAGATAAAGCATGATGGGGAAGTGTTTGCATTTTCAAAGAGCTCAGCTGGCAATGTCCCCTTTGTAGTGAAAAGAAATCATTTCAGCTTTGCTATGAGGAAACTCCTGGGCAGAGACGTGAGTGGCTTTAGCAGAGTCAGAATTTCATTTCAGTTTGGTTTTACCAGAAATCAAACCAACACCGCTGTGCTTTGTGCATTTGTGCACATTTTGAACCTGGGGGCTGCCTTCAGTCAAGTTTGGCTGGGGGGACAATCTTAGAGATATTTAGTTTCTAAACGTTTTACACAAGCTTGCTGACAAGACCAGCACAGTGTTAGTTCAGCTCTCATTAGGCAGCAGAAAATTCATGCCAGAGCTCAATTTCAAGACAGCATGACACCGGTAACTAGTTTTTATGGGTTCTGAGGCTCCAAAGAGATTTGTACATCCTTAAAGTTAGATGTTTGGCCATGAGGCTATGCCATATGAAAGGCTAATTTTATTCAGCAGGACTTGTTGTACGGACAGAGTGTTCCCAGGCAGAACTGGGCAGCTGGGACTCATCCTGTCTGACTTGGTGAGTCTTCCAATGCTCTACCATGGAGCCCTTGGCTATACTCCTTACACAGTAAAAAGGGAGAAAGGTTTTCTTCTAAGGTATAATTCATCTGAGCACCTTTTGGAAGAGACAAATCACTGTAGGCATGTAAGGTCAGGCAAGGTGAGTCCCATCCTCAGAGTGCGGTGTTGCGGGGGAGTTAATATGAATGTTGGGTAGGAGGAGCAGCCTGAGGAGTGTCTGCCTCTCAATTGATCCAGTTCTGCTCACCCACCTGCTGCTACTCTGCCTTTTCCACTGCTCTTCGTTAGGAAAGAACAAGCTCCAATGATGTGCAATAGGTCAAATCCAACAACTGGATGAGAACAAACTTAAGTTCCTGGGACATATTGTCTTTATTGAGGATACCCTGGTGCTCTTAACATACATATTTCCTATTCCTGGGAAGTCCCCTCTCAGGCTGGTGCATGGTTGGCCATGAAGAGAAAACAGGGTAGAAAGAGAATTCAAGAAGATGACTTCTCCATCCCCATGCACCAGGGCAGGATCAACATTGCCAAAACCATTATTCATTAGACTGCTTGTTCCTGAGCCCCTCAGAGTTGGAGATTCCCCAGTCTCCCCTAAATCATGAATTTCAATGCTGAGTTATTCTTTTGATTACATTTCCTAATGTATAACCTTTTACAGCCAGGCACCCGAAGCAAAGAGAAATTAAAGACAAATTAAATTCACAGGGTAAATTAGTGCTACAACTTACCTTGTGAGGAGGCACGGAGGATTGGATAACATACCAGAGTAACTTCACTTTGCAAATCCTGGAACTTCTGTGCATTTTCAGTTGATTTTCATCTTTGGAGGTTATGAGAGAATATTTGAGTTTATTTGAGAGTATTTCTATATTCTTAAATAACATGGACTGTTCCCACCACCCAAGAAGGCCTAAAGGAAGAGCTGAAGTGACTTCCTTCAGGGCATATTTTTTGTTCAGAAAAGAGAAAGAAACCTCAGGCAGAAGCAGGCAGGCAGCATTGCCCTGGCATGATGTTAGGTACAGAGACTGAAACTGGGGCTTGGTTTCACTGAATGGCCACTTCCCAGTGCCTCTCACCCCAGCAGCTCTTCCAGCTCACTCCAGCAGCTGCCTGACCTCCTCCCACTATGGGTTGGAGATCCAGACCATGCCCAATAGCTGCTTTTAACTGTTCCTCATCTTCGCGCCTTTCGTTGTGGCATCTGTTGGTGGTAAATTGCCTTATTAAACCTCTCTGATGCAGAAGGAGATGCATTGCCAAAGAAATGAGAGTGACAAAGCCCTTTGGGCTTTGTCTATCCCAACAAACTGTTCAACCACAGTGTCCATGGACACCCTGTGGGGGAAATTTAGTCCAAAGAAATACTGTATTAAAAAAACTGTGAATGGAAGAGCACAAGGGATACATTTGCGGGTCTAGAGAGCTGTCTTCAACAACTTAGAAAATACATGGAGTCTACGAGGGAACATGCTATTAGGATTCCCACCAAGTTTGTAAGAACACACTCTTAAATCCCACCCTCTAGGCCAAGTCCACTCTGAATCTTTGAAAACTAGCTGCTAATGGCAAACAAGCCTTGGTCCCAGGTCTTGCTAATGTAAGAGGAGTCCGGGGAGCGGCTGAGCCAAGCATGTGATGAACATCTCCTGTATTGTGAAACGAAGTTGAAAGTGCAGTAAAGCGGATGCAACGGTGCTCTGCCAGCCGTTAATAGGCATGTGTGGCTGCTCTCATTATTTAACGTTTGTTTGAAAGTACCTCTCTCTTTGGCTTTCGTGTGGAGATATGAGCATCCTCACAGAGGGCACTGGTCCTGTGTGATCACCATCTGCCTACAAAACAGTTCAGATTAAAATGTCTCCCCACCCCTGTGAATGAAATAGGGCACCTAATTGAAAGCTGCGCTATGAGTGCTTCTCCATCCCCCTCCCTCCCCAGCACTACATCTTCATCGCGTCTTTTGTTGGCTCCACATCAGATGCGCCTTTCTTTCTTGCTCTGAACAAAAACAATCCCTGCTTCCCCGCAGCGAGCATGAAAACCCCTTCACAGAGCATGAGCACTAAATGAGAGCTGTGCTTGCTCTGTGTACTTTGGAAGGCAGGAATATTTCGAGGGACTAAATTAATCTCTCACATTTTCAAAGTGCATGGCACAGACTTGAACTTCAGCTCCCACAGCAGTTAAAGCAGGGGAGAGAGGAGATGGGGTCCCCTCAGTTTAATTCCCAGTGAGCCCCAGTGTGATGCGCAGCACAGCTTGGCTCTGGAGGGGGCAGGGGGTGGCAGCTGGCCATCCCGTGGGGTCTGTCCTCCTGCTAGCGCTTCGGGGAGAGCTTTTTTCCAATCCCACAACTGGAAACATCTGAGCTGTTGTGAAAAGGTCTTACAGGAGGAAAGAACCCAAACCCTGCACAATGTGACATTTTGGGAGCGCACGTTGCCTCTCGCTCCTCCAAAATGTGTCGTGTGGGCAAAGAGTGCAGCTGTGCTGGGTTAAAAATTGCCTCTTGGTGCTCTTGCCTTTGAGCCAGCAGCATTTATGGGCTCAAAGGACTGAAGAGGCAGGGTCTGCCGTGGCTCTGGGAGAGCAGTGGCCAAGAGATAGAGACATGACTGCACAAAGCAGCTGCGTCCTGGCTTTGCCAGGCAGTAGGTGCCCTTGCAGAGGACGGGAGCGAGCTGGAAACCACTGATTCAGTGGAGCAGGGCTTGCCAGGCTGCCTCTTACTCCGTTCGCAGGTGTGCCAGCCTGGCTCTCACCCTCCTGGCCCTGAGTGGAGCCAGCAGGCCTTGCCCATGGTTCAGTGCCATCTGGGTCTGTGTGGTGACCTACTGTGGCGCCCAGCTCGAACACGCAGCCCCAAGGAGAACCTGTGCATAGAACTTCTCCCCAGCTTTGTGTTCTCCAGCAACTTTTTCTTCAGCAATACTCCCTGCCCCTTCTTTCACAACAGAGAAATGTCAAACCTCTGGCCGTGTAATTAGACCGAGGAATTCCAGCTCCCCACTCCCAAACAGGTTGAGGGTAATGAATCCATTGAAAATCAATGCTCCCTATCAGCAACAAAATTGTTGTTGCAGGAAGAAAGTCACTGGCAGCTGCTGGGTTTGGTGATCCCTCTTCCCTGGCCATTCCACTGCAGGGCTCAGCATCTCGGCTAAGGGGGGTGCGGTTTTATCTGATACGGAGGTGAGAGCACAAAATGATGGTTCAGAGAAGGTTACCTTGAAAAAGAGAGGGAGAATCTTCTCGAAAGACAAAGAGTTTTTGATCCGATGCAGACTTCTCCCTAGGCTGTCACAACAAGCTGCCTCTAATCAAGGTTGCCCTCACGGAGTGCGATGTCTCTCGGTAGCAAAAAGGCAGAAAGATGCCCTGCTTCAGAACAGCTGTTACTTGAACAAGTAACTACATGTCCTGCTGCATTTTTCCCAGTTTGGATCCAAGCATAGTACCTTCTGCGTATGTAGAAAGAGGACACACTTGAACAGAAAACCTCGTGTCCCGCAGTGCTGCACAATAGGCTTTAGATCATCATTAACACCCCCAGCTCTCATGCTAATTCTGATTGTCTGTCTGGGTGTTAATGACAGAGATGAGATCAGCAGTTGGTAGCATTTTCAGAAGGCTGCAATGTGCAAGTAGGGGTGTACATATACTCACTTGAAATTGATATTCCAGTGTGACACTTGCTCTTTGGACAAGAAAAAAAAAAGTCCCTATTGTGGAGAGGGTGGGATTTGCTACACTGGTATAAACAAGGTTTTGGCCACACTTCTTTCATTATGGAACTTAATTTCTTTCTATCGTCCTCTTCCTTCTTGGAGATTCACAGATGCACTGGTCTTGATGCTGTAAAGCCCAGTTTATCACTATGCATTTTGATGGGACCTATTTTGATTAGATTACTCACCTTGTGGAGCTTCACCATGCCTAAATTATTTAAAAATCCCTCCTGTACTCTTCCTTAAAGCAGGATTCAACAGCAACAGTTGCCACCTGCTTTTTACCATGCGGTCTTTTTTTTCCTGTCTTCTTTTCAAACGCTTGACACAACTGGGCAGAGTCGACTCCATTTCCTCCATGTGTGACATTGCTCAGTGGCAGCTGCTAAAAGAAAAGCCCCATCATAATCAGTGTGTTTTGCCTGTAGCATAAGGCATTTCAGAAACATTGAAAAGCTGAAAGGAAATAGAAGATAAGTTGGAAATCATGAGCTGAAATGTGCACTTCCATTTTAGAGATTAAATTAGAAAAATATATTATCGTGAATTTAAAACAGTATCATCAGCCAGCTTGACAGCTCATCTGGGCTCACGCTGGGCTGTTACTGAAGGAACTTGGGCTAGAGTCCAGCCTTAGGATCCTTGTATCTGATATTCAAAGGCTGGATCAAGCTTTGGGGCACTGCTGCTTGGTGGGGAGCAGGAAAGGTTTCTGCTGGAGAAACCTGCTGACTGCAGGACTTCATAAACTCAGTGACAGGCCAGCTTTGTGTGTTAAAGTGCTGCTGACCCATCAAGATTGAGGAGGAAAGGGAACATAATTGGGAAAGATTTGCACAGCTGGAAAACCTGAGATCAAATAAAACTGTCCCATGGAGACTATCACGGGCAGGTCAGTGTAAATGATCAACCATTTCCGGGTCATCAGGAGTGCTTCAGTCCTCCTGCACAGGTGACACAGCTGCAGTTTCACAGTTTCAGATGATATTCAGACAACCCCAAGTGATAGACAGCATGCAGGAGAAAACCTGGAGGGTATCTGAGTTATCTCAGTCTATGTATCCTCGGCATCAAACCAGGGATCAAATCCCAGACTCCCTGGGGAGTGCACTCACCCCTGCAGTGGGTCTGGACCTCTCTGTTCTGTGACTTCTGCCTTTGTTCCTTCAGTGACCCCATGGAAGGCAGGGACTCCAAGACCAGCTTTACAGGAAAGATAACAAAATGTGGGGAACTCTGTGTTCCCTTGTGCTAGCAGTAAAGAGGAGAAGCAAGTCTGTCTCTTGCTGTCAGTGCAGGCTGTTTCACTGCCCATGCTAGAGCTGAGTCATCCTTTCTACACTTTCCCCCTTTTGACTTCTCTCCATGCAGATAATGGAATAAGTGAAGAGGCTGCTGGATGATGCCAAGCTCAGACCTGCTTTTTGGTGAAGGCAGGAGAAAATGGAAGTAGAACAACTCTTTTATGAGGCAGATGAGGGAGATGTCTTCATCTCTCTAAAATTCCAAAACAGGTCTGGCCTTAACTGACAGGGCATCTCATCTGTGCATAGCTGTTTTGCTGACACTTTCAAGATGCCCAGTGTTCATGAGGAGAGCTGAAAGTCCTCAGGAAAAGCTCACTTATGCACTGATGAAACAATCGAGCTGCAAGGCTGTGCAAAGAAGGAAGACTGCACCTTCAAAGGCAGTTGAAGCACCAGATTGGGAGGTTAGAAACAATTTACCGTGGCTCAACAGGTTCCTACTGTGCACCAGCAGAAAGGGCTGGTCCAACCATACTCTTTGGTTACTATAGTGTAAAGGAAAATATGTAAACTTAAGCCTCTACATTTCTTGGAGTTTTTTCGTCCAAGTAGAGAATTAGCACATGCAAGATATGAAAATAACTTCTTTAAGTTGAGCCAGACCAAAGAAGTGTTACCCAGGGAAGAGGCTGCTTCACAGCTTTCTTGGAATCAGACAGATGCTGTTCAAGATGGTTTAACGAAGAGAAAAAAAAGGGAGGAGATATCAGCAGGCTGTGCATGTGGAATAGGGTTAGTTGTCTTGAGAAAAATTAAAAATAGGTAGCTTATTGTGCCAAATGTTTCTGGTTTCTATCATAAATGGTCTTGATATCTAACTAGGAAACCACTGGAAAGATCCACAAACTGAAGGAGCAAAGCAGGACAAAATGTACAAACAGGAAAGGCTGTATTGAACATCTGAAACTCAGACCCCTGGTAAGGACCAGAGCCTGGTCAGAGGACAGCCAGGGCTCAGGCTTTACTTCTTTCTTCAAACACAGTTGAAGGAAATCCTTTCTCCCTTAATAGTGTGAGTTTTGGCACTGCCTCCAGCAGCCTTAGTGATGCTGACGTGTCATGGGGAGCATGGCATCCTCACATTGCACAGTGCTGAAGCGGGTGCCAGTGCTGAAGTGGGTACCTGCATGCAGGATGCGGGCTCAGATACCAGCTCCTGCAAAACAAATTGAGGTTCAGCTCTCGCAGAAGAAGTGAGAATGTGAGATTCATGTGCTGTGCAAAGAAAGAGATGCTTCTGCCTTAATGGCACACTGCAGTGTTATAAGGTCACTGCCACAGCCAGAGAGGGAAATGCATTCCTAGAGACTTACCCTTCAAGAGTTCACTCAATTTTTGTTTTTACTGAGCTCACCAAAAGCAGTATCAAGGCTTTCTATGGTGACAGTTGCAAAAGAAGTTGCGATGCTGTATTATCACAAATAGCTGAATTTTGGCTTTTCACAGCCAGTAGGAAAAGTCACAGAAGGTCTTTCCTCATCAAGAAAAAAATAAGGAAAGTCCAGAGAACATCCAATCAGTAGCAGGACCCACAAAAAGAAATCCCTAGGAGAAGACTCTGAGCTTGCCAGCCCTTCAGTTGAAAGCCTGTATTGACTGTCTCCATCAGGAAACGTGATGACGGACTGCTGGGGATCGTGAGTTTATGCCTGGAAGACATCCCTGATTCTTGCCCATTTGTTCTCCATCTGGGATGGAGTGCATTTGGGCACAGCTAAAAACACGATGATGAGAGAGGTGGAGCTCAGGTGAACTTTCATCCTATGTCAGAATAAAGACACAGTTTGCATTAATACGTGCTGCTCTCTGCATGTCTCCATTATGTGCATACATCTGTAATTATTTCCTACATAAATGCATGAAAGGGCATTTATTTCAGAATTGCATATTGCTTGCCATCCAGACGAGCTCGGCTGGAACCACCCACAGAGCACAGAAACAAAGTGTTTTCTCCTGTCAGCTGTCTCCTAAGTAAAACCAAAACAATGTCTTTGGATGTACGGATCCAACTTGGAGGTCTGTCATTCAAAAGAGAGAAGATTAAAGCAAGGGATTGGCTGTGGGCTTGTTTTTACCCATTCTATTCCTCTGTTCCCTGCGGGCCTCTCTGATGGGCTGCCGAGTGAGGCAGCACGAGGAGAGTGGGCAAGGCTGGCACCAGCTCAGTACTATACACACCAAGAGTACCACATGGTCCTTCTTGCAAGGAGCTCACACAGACTAATTACAGCTTTCTTCTGATTGATTTTTTTTTTCTTTGTCCATTTCATATTTTTCCAGTAGTGCTTTTAATGTTATAAAGCCCCCGGCTCTCTGACT
Source organism: Porphyrio hochstetteri (assembly GCA_020800305.1). Lineage (NCBI taxonomy): Eukaryota > Metazoa > Chordata > Aves > Gruiformes > Rallidae > Porphyrio > Porphyrio hochstetteri. The sequence continues at coordinate 7,558,666 of CM036918.1, read as the reverse complement.
TTCCCATTTCAGATGCATCCTGGGCTCCATTCAAAATTATGATACAATCCCCAAACCTTGAACATAAGCCAGGCTCTCTCTTTCCCAAACTGGCAGGCAGCACGGGAAGCAACGAACATATTTTTCACAGTTATGCATCTTGCATCTGACTCAGGTTGTTGTTATTATGCAGTAAGTGTTTCAGTCTGAACATTAAAGAAAAGAAAAAATGTTCAGGTCCTAAGGGGGGAATAAAATCCACTAATCCAACATAGGCTTTATTTGCTTGTTGACTACCAACCAGTGTTGAGAACGGTGGGACTCCCAGAGCTTCAAACAAGATTAGAGAGTAGGAAATAGGACATTTATTTCAACTCACATTCTTATTTAAGTCTTCATTCTAGCTCCACAGCTAGGTATTTGGACAGCTGGCGAAAACTCTTGGCCGTACACAAGCTCTGAAAATGTTGTTAATCTTTAAAATCAATATTGCATTTAGGAAATTGCTCACCTACCTGTATGTCTGCAACCGCTAATTCATGCATGTGCCATTTCATGAGTCATTAATGATGTAGCGAAAAGCATTTCTTTCTCTTGATCACTCTCGGACAACTTACACCACCCCTATATTCACTAATGTGTAAAATACATTATCCCCATTTACTCCTAGCAACTGAAAGGTTTAAAAAAAGTTTTATGGTTTCTATAGCTGGGACCCAAGTGTCAAAAAGTACTTGAACACACCTGACAATATACAAGAGTGTGCTGAGCATCAAAAAGTTGACATGTAGTGCCTTTGACCTCGAAAATTCAATTGTCCTGCCCACAATTGATCCTCTGAATCTCATACTGTTAAAATCCTAAGCTGAATCTTGCTTTGCTTAAGGATCGGAAGGCTTGAAGTATAAATAGAGACTGTGGAAGTCAAACAATGGGGTGGTTGCTGTAATTTCCTAAAGCTGCCGTATTTGATTTGCCTTTAACTCGGTTAAGTATCTTGGCAAACCTTTAATTTCAAATCTGTAGGGGCTGAGCATCACACCCTGCTAGGCCTATCAACAGATGGAGGATTTACCAGAGGCAAAATGTATATCTTTATGCTACTTTCATTTTTTTTCTTTTTTTCCCCCCATCATTATACTAATCATGCATTGAAATTATTAGTAACCTTGGAGACTGACAGATTTATTTACAATGGAGGATGCCCCGGGAAGCATAGGACTAACAGACACAGGTGGTTGGGAGTTTCCCAGCATGGGCTGACTTTTGTGGGGGGAAACTTAAGTGAGTGCCATTGCTGGATACTCCAGCAATGTGTGGGCACCAGCCTAAAACAGCATTTCAGGTAAGCTGTCAGGATTGCAGAGCACTTTGAGCCCAAAGCAGACTTCTCTGGCTCCCCTCTCACGTTTTATCCACCCTCTCCGAAAGGACAATTCTCTTTAAGAGGAGGCACATCCCAGAGAACTGTTTGCTCTGGTGCCCTCTCTGTGTGGATGCTGGTTTATTTAAGAAAAAAACCCAAATTTCCAGAACAGTCCATGGACTGAAAGAAAAAAAACCCAACCCACAACCAAGTGCAGGTGAACCTGAATGTGCACTGTAGATACAAAATGAAATTCAGTCATGCAGAAGGTGCCAATCACTTCTTACAGGTGAATGGGATGGGAAGTACATTTTGTCTAACCCCAAGCTATTTTAAAATAGCCATTCAGTATCTTCTCACCTGATATGCATCATCTTACTGCCTTTGGGCTGAGTTTTGCAGGTTGACTCCACCTGCTGTCACGCTTTGGAGTCCTCAACCACCCAGAAAATGGTGCCACTGCCATTCTCCAAGATGTTTGTAGACTAACTGGTTTAAGGTGAGCTAGAACAATAGCCCCCAATGAGAACAACTGAATAATAACGCCAGCCAGCTGGGAACAGTGCAGCTACAGCTGAGCTCCTCTGCTGTGGGGTTGAAAATCTGGGTCTTTTGAAGGATTAACCAGTTACAGAACCAAGGAAAAATATTTTCAATTGGAAGAGGATTTTGTCAATTTTCACTGTGCAACACGGTCAAACACAGGAGAAATGTCAGGTCACTTATTACAACGATTTATCTGCCAGCTAAATTGTTCTTCCTCAGGCCTCCTGGCAACACTCAAGACTTCCTAAGATATCTTCCAGCCTGCCCACAAATTTTCTTTTATCAAGTAAATAATTCTTTGCAAGGAAGAACAGGCCCCATCAGGGCAAAACACCGGGGCAGAGAAAGAAAAAAAAAGGAAGGAAAAAAAAGAAAACCAAGAAAAACTCCACAGATATGGAAGTAAAATGAGAGCATCTCTCACTTTCAGGACCATTACTGCATTTCAGGATTGGTTCACTGAATCGTGAACTTAGGCTGAAAGGGTTCTTTGTCTGTGCACTTAGCAAGCTAGAGAGTGTGTTGGAGTGTGCAGGGGGGAGGGAAGGCTGCTGCCTGATTTCCCTCTGCGAGTTTATGTTTAATATAATTTTCAGTCATGACAAATTTATGCAGAGTGAGAACATTTCAAACATAGCAAGCTTGACTGCTATCCAAATACCTCGCTGTTCGACAAACATCATGGACAGAGTTCAAATATATCTTGGAGAAACGTAGAAGTTTAAGCATCACAGACACCTGGGGTCCCTGGTGCACGCCTGCACCGGCGTGGGAAGCTTCAGAGCAGCGCTTGTCCTGTGACTGCTTGGAGCTTCCAGGCACCATGAAAACGGGGTAGAAGAGCAGGATGCAAAAACTCCTTCCAGCATCCCCCCCTCTCTACAAAAGGCCAAATTTCTCTTTCAGTCTGAAAGGTGCATATGGATCCCAAATGCATGCTGATCTGGAATTATCCAGAGCAGGAACTGCCACTTGCAAAGATAGGTTAGAGTAAGGTCTTTACAAAATTTGGTGTATCTGGGATAAGAATTGATGTTCCAGCCTTACTGGCTAAATAGACACAGGGTGCTGCAGATATGTGACCCCAATATGGTGCAAATGTTTGATCATAAACACACAAAAAAATGCAGTTCATATTTTTAAACAAGTGCTGACAACTCTTCCCCTGTTGTACTTTTAGATTTTTAATTTTTTCTAAGTAGGCAGAAAAAGATCTTTACAATTTCCCCTCCATTCAGTAAATGGTTGGCCAGTGATAGGACAAGGGGCAGAGGGTGCAAGCTGGAGCAGAGGAAGCTCCATGTGAATCATAGAATGGCATGGGTTGGAAGGGACCCCAAGGATCATAGAGCTCCAACCCCCCTGCCACAGGCAGGGCCACCAACCTCAGGCCTGGATTGCCCAGGGCCCCATCCAACCTGGCCTTGAACACCTCCAGGGATGGGGCATCCATTCCCTCTCTGGGCAGCCTGTTCCAGCCCCTCACCACTCTTTCTGTAAAAAACTTCCCCCTAATATCTAATCTAAACCTTCCTTCCTTTAGTTTTAATCCATTCCCCCTTGTCCTGCCATTGTCTACTCTTGAATGTAAGGAGAAACTTTTTCACTGTGAGGGTGATGGAGCACTGGCACAGGCTGCCCAGAGAGGTTGTGGAGTCTCCTTCTCTGGAGACATTCAAACCTGCCTGGATGCATTCCTGTGTGATTTAGTCTAGGTGATCTTGCTCTGGCAGGGGGGGTTGGACTAGATGATCTTTCAAGGTCCCTTCCAACCCCTAACATTCTGTGGTTCTGTGACCGATTTCTGAATTTCCAAGGGGGCATTGCAAGCCACAGGTACATGGGCTGGAAGGAGGAAACTTCCCTTCATAGCTGGTGATAGGGCTTTCAAAACTGAATGAAGACTCAGCATCCAGCTACTGTACTTTGTGGTTTTGGTTTTAGTTATTTCTTCTGCTCTTACTCTAGAAGTCATTATACCTTCAGAAATCCACATCTCCCCCTCCCGCACAAGGATGCCTTCCTCATGCTTCTGTGCTGTTGTGCTCATCTCTTTCTGTGGTGCGTGCTTGTGATCACACACAGGGTGCAGATGAAGCCCCTTACTCTGAGCACAGACCTGTACCTACTCTCCTGCTCAACAGCTTGATGGGGAAAGGGAAAAAAAGATGGGTCCAGCATCTTGTTAGGACAGATCAGGGCTTGGGGTGACCATGTGGGTGGACTGATTTAGGCTGACCTGGCCATTCCCTCTCATCTGTAAGCTCTCAACAAATACCTTCACAATGGAGGATGAGGCAGAAATCATCCTCACACTTGGCAAAATGAAGCAGTTAACTCTGAGAGCTTTAATGGTGAAATCTCAAGCACAGATTCCCCAGTTCTAGCTCACCCAATACTTCCTTTCATCTCTGCTGGAGAGGATCCAGCACTGCCCAGCAGCTCCCGTAGCTCAGTGAAATGAGCAGAACAGCATGCCAGTAATTCTGACATAACAAGAATGACACATTAATCTCACAGCTGGGCACAACTAGCGATGGCCAAAACGCTGCACAGAAAGAAATCAAAGGAGAGTTGCACCATTTATAGGTCATGCTGTTCAAGGGAACCCGGGGTACCAGTCCCCCAAAAGGGGACTGGTGGCTTTGAACAAGTCATTGGTGTGATGCAGAGATTAAAAAAAAAAAAAAGGAGATTTTCTTTAGTCTAAATAGTAGCTTTGCTTTTTGAAAATTAATCACAGCAGGTTAGAGGGCCCAACACATTTTTAGGAAGATACAAAAGCATGGGAATCTTTTTTTTAAAAAAAAGAAAGTAGCATGTGGTAACAGTGCCACTGCCAGCATTACGTCTAATGTGGAGCAACGAGGGCTCAGTTAAGCAGGCGTCACTTCACCTTAAGTATTAAGCTAATTCACCATACCATCAGGAGACAGTGTTCCTGTCAATCACGCCTGGGTGCATGACAGCTTATGGCTTAACTGCTCCTCTCATATCATTTAACCAGATAGTATCTGTTTTGACATTTATGACTGAGATACTTGGCTTGTAATTGGGAATGAGTAGAACAGAGCATAATGGAGTGATTTCTTCTCCCAGGGATGGGTGTTAAGGTGACGTGGCACTGCACGGTACAGACCCTCCCAGTCATGCTGCAGAATAGGGCAAGCCAAGGCTCACGAGCGTTTGTAACCTCCTTGGAACAAAGGGATATGCCCTGGAAGTGCACGGGCAGGACAATGCTGAGTGGGTGCCAGTGGCCAGGTCCATGCTTGCATGTTGGGATCTGCATGAGCAGGATCCAGGAACCTGCATGGCCCCTGTACAAAACTGGGGAACACGTGGCTGCTGAGGGGCACGCAGGATGCACTGCTGCAGAGATCAAGCCCTGAGCATCAGCACTGAAGCTCTGCTTGCACAGGATGTTATTTTGGGTTTTTAATAATGTTTTAGGAGAATTTCTGGTTACAAATGTATGTTATCTCCTGCCTTGTTTGTTACATGACCTCCTCCATTTACTTAATGGAGGGTAAGGTGCAGGGACCACAATGAAATCTGCTGTGGTGGTTTCTGCTTTCATCTGAAGGGGAAAAGCGGCTGGTGTCCCAACAAGGAGAGCCAGCACTGACCTATTTCCCACCAGCCAGGCTCTGGATTTTTCTGCAATTCAAATAATCCAGCACAAAAACTGATGCTGAATATTTGATTATCATTTAGATCAGAACGAAGATGGAGAAAGAAATGATTTTACACTTGCATGTCAGAACAACACTATTATTCCTCTTGAATATGTATGATATAAGAAAACTGATAAAGCTATTGACAGCACAAACCAGAAAGAAGTATGAGACCGGAGGAGGAGATTGAGTTCCTTGAGCTCTTTGATGTAACCATTACTGTCAGGTGAGCATCCTAATTAATGCAGGTATCTCATTCTAATTGCATGGATCAGGCCACTGTCTTTTCAATAATCTATAGAGCTGTACCTGGCATTAATCTTATTAATGGAACTATTACACAGCTTACAAATTATTTCCAGAGTCAGATTATCTACTGGATGTGTTTGTCTGTAGAGGGATTTCTTTCCTCTGAACTCCAAGAGTGGGAATCCCCCCCAAACTTCTCCAGATTTAAAGATTTACACTTTCAAAGTTGACACCTGATGCTGAGGCTTTGAATGTAGAATTTGAATGTCCAGATACAGGAATCATTGTCTTTTCTGCTCTTTGAAACAGTGCTGCTGCTTGTATCACACTGTGTGTTGTGGTAGGAGAAATCCTATTTGTTCAGTGTAACTAATTCAGATTAAATGAAATAGTGCAGCTTGGTGGAAAGGTTTTGTGGCCTGGTGTCTTTGAGAAGGGCAATAACCTATGGGACCAGTCATTGAAGCCAAAAATGTGGTTTGGTTTTTGGAAGAAGAAAAGGGGGTCCAACTGGAAACCAAAGGTTAGATTTCCAACCCCAATTTAGTCACCTCCAGAGTCCTGAAGCTTAAGTCCTTAAGTGACTCTTCCAAGGTGCCAGGGAGGAGAAGGAGAAATGATTCTGGAGTTGAATGTCACAGCCAGGAAGAAATGGATGCATGAAATGAAGAGTATGAAAGAAAAATTCATGATGTGACAGATGAAGCCTCCTTAGCACGTTTGGATGCATGCACCCAGTAAATCTTTTAAAAGACAGACAAGAAAAGAGTGAATTGAGTTCTACTTTGCCTTTGTTGTTGAAAAAGGCAAAATCCAGCAGCTATCATGTACCTCCCTGTATTTTTGCAAACGTGCTTAGATAGGCCCTAACTTTTTTCAGGATTTGTTAAAAATTTCCCATACGAAGGCCATAGGGAAGAAAATGATTGTTTGGGAGGTGATTATGCTTCAGACACTAGTTTTCTCTGTGGATACATGTGTGTCTTGCACACTTGGTGGCACCCTGTTCCTGCAGGATTGAAGTAGCCCAGGCAACCGCAAGGTTCTCGCCTCTCTCTGCCTCCCCACCCCACGGCCTGGAAATAGAGACTGCAGTGGGCTCTGCTCCATGTAACACGAGGAGTTAAGTTTCAAAAGACCCTTTTCTTATAACTCCTTTACTCTGGAGCCTGCGAGATGAATAACAAAGCAGGCATTAGGATGTAAGCTCACTCAGAGGCACGCTTACAGCTTAGCCCTACTGACAGCAATGGTCTTGGTTGGGATGTGCAACGGCACACAGCTACAGTGCTGCCACAAGCTGAGTGCTGACCCCTAAACAAAATAATAATCCATCCTTCCCTCTCTGGAGATAATCTGTCCAGCGAATGGGAGGCCCCTCTCACCCAAGGAGAGACAAATAAAGTCGTATAACCCAACGGTTGGAAGAAAATCCCCTCTCAAAAAATGCCATTTCCAGAGTGCTGGATCTTAATACAGGCAATTGTATTTTTTTCTGCCTAGCATTGATGGAGCATGAAAGTTAAACACCTAATCATTTAGATTTCTATTAGAAACACCAGCAAAAATTGAAGTGACAATAATACAATAGTACTATGTCTCAGCCACCGCTGCCACCGATGTCTGAAGCTTGGAGCTGTCAGGAAGTCTAATAAACTGAAATTGAAGTGACAGAAAGAAACAATTCCTTGTTAAAGCTTTAATTTTGGCTGTAGCTGCTGTATGTCAAAATGAGCAGAGAAGGGAAACAGACCATCCCAGCTGGGCTGGGACCCTTGCGCTTGGGGCAACTTGTGCCTCTACTTGACCGAAGGATGTTGAGCCTGGCTGCAGTAGCCCTTGGAGAAAACCTGTATGTCTCCATGCCACAAAGCAGAGGTGGACACAACATGAGTAACTGAAGACACTTAATTTCAGCCTGAAAGTCACCGTGCGTTTAAGACATGTATTGATTTCCGTACTGTGCTAGTACTTTATGAGTGATTTCTTATGTAAGTGTCAGGTAAGAGACATGAATGGAGACCTAATTAAAGAGTATACAAAGTACAGGCAGTAAATCTCTTTGGCAATGTCAGCCTGCTTTAAAGCAGCCCAGGAGGACAAACGAGATGGCATAAATGAAAGATAAAGAAATACTAATAGCCTGCAACATTCCCAGAACAACAGCTTAGCTTGTGAGACACTAACATGAAGTGGCTAGGGATGCTGAAGGAGAGAACAGGCTATTCCTGGGACATGTTCCACAACCCAAAGACACAGAACAATGGGAATTTTGCTCTTAACTTAAATAACAGCCTTGTGTTTCTCCCCTGCATTGTAGCCATTATTCCATCACTGTTTAAAATTAATGCTGTCTCTCTGTCTGTGATCCATCCCAGCAGACTTTTATACTCACATGAACATTGCAAAAACAAAGAGAGTGCAGAAAATACCAGGGAAGTGAAAAAATAATTATTATTTTAGTATGAGAGATCTGTAAGTATTAGGACAATGAGCTGTTTTTTGTTTTGTGACAGTCCACAGCAATGCCAGCGCTGCTGTCCTTTGAGGAGGAGGGGACCCTGCTCACAATGAGCTGGGTACGATAGCAGGATCCTCACGTTCAGCTTTTGGGTGGCCTGAAAGGCTCATGGCTACAATAAATTAACAGCTTCATGGCAACACTTTTGAAAGCAAAATGATTGTGGATGTGTCTATCAGGATGGATGAAAACAGATGCAAGTTTTCTGTACCTTCAGTCCCAGCTAGTTGGAAGTTCTCGTGTGGAAGTTATACGCAGCTGCTTTCTGCTTTTGGGGAATACCACGGCCAAGGTAATAAATACTAGCAGAAATAAATACCTCGGTATATTGGCTTGGGCCCAGCACTGCACTAACTTATCTCTACAGCTTTTTGGACTGTGTTTCTGCACAAAGGAGCTAAGGTCCAGGTGATGGTGTTAAACACCTGAGTCCCCCAAATGACTACCCAGAGCTGAATTATGGTGGGATTTGAGCTGCTGTTTTCCTTTGTGTCTCCTGAAGACTGGACTCGGGAGTTTTTCAAATGCTTCCAATTCTCTCTTATAAAAGACTGGTCCAGAATCTGCACTGTAGTCCCACTAAACTCCCACAGTGGTCCTTGGACAAGGAGAAAGCTGTTCTCAACCTTTTATTTTGGCTGTGTAGCCTGGGACCTATGTAAATTTACTCATCCTTTCTCTTCATTAAGTCTGCTCTGGGGTGAAAGTCTTCTCTTTTAACCTCTGGGTTCCCTTACACTGTGCCCGTGCCCCTCCTGGATAATGTGATGGAGCGGTGCACGCCAAGAAAATCTGCTCATTTGTAAAGCCAGTCATTAATAAGAAGCAAGATGGCTTTACCACAGGGATGCCAGCATTACTTGGCTGACAATGTCCCTTATGATCCTGGAAAGATTTTAATGGATTGAACAGGTTGATGTTGTCATTTTCAATTTGCCGAACCATCTGACAGTGTTCCCAACAATTAGCATGTACAAAATATGGAAATATGTTACCTTTTACATTAAAAAAAAAGACTATGAGAAGCTGCCTGGTCTCTGGAGTTGTATAACAACTTGTTATTCTGAAGTGCTTGCTTTGACTTTAAATAGATTTCTGTACGGCAGAGTCACCCTAACCTTGGGATAAATTTAGCTGTTGCCTGAGTCAGTAGAGGGGTTTGGGATCATTAAAAGCCGATCAGGAAGCGTGCGGCCAGGGATGCAGGATGCTGCAGTTGGGCTCGTGCAGCCCAGTGGTGGGCAATGCTAGCAGACACGAGAGGATGGAGGGCATGGAGGGACTGCTGCCGAGACCCCCGTGCACCATGCCTGTTGCTTCACCTCCTCCACTTCTGCGACTCCCACCCCACTGTTAGACAGCAAATCATGGGAGGGAGCAAAATGACTCACCCAAGGTCACACAGAGGGATGGACCAGTCTCCTTGTCACCCGTCTCCTGCAGTGTAGCTGAGGGAGAAGATGAAAACCGGGACAAATTAGCACTCATGAATCAGGAGGTGCTGTGACAGAGATCATTCGCCCTGGCTTGCTGGGATAAAAAGGTTGCTTTTGTTTCTGGAGTGGACATGAGACCATGAAATGCAGCTGTCAGCTAAGAAGAGACTGAAAAGTACATCTAATGTCAAAAACCTGAAGGCAGTAGACATATATTTTTTAGTGCAATGGCAGCTGCAGTTATTTTAGACCCTCCACTTCTTATATTAAAAAGAAATACATCTTCTGACTCCTGGCAGTGTTGCTTGCACTGCCTCTGACATGGGGTGACCTTCTCTGAGAGTGGGGCGGGTTGAAGAGGCATCTGAGCTCTCCGACAAGCTGAGGGCTTTGCATTGAATTTCTAGTGCAAAGTGGTAGGTGGTTCCACTTAGGAGAGGCAGGATTCAGTCCCAGGTTTTTCCTTCCTGGTCCTCAGTGAGAATTTTGCACAGCCGTCTCTTGGGACACGCCTGTGATTTCAGGCACATCTCCTTCCACCCTGCTTTTTTCTGTGCCACACCAGCTGAGGAGAAGAGATTTGAGGAGCAACAGGAATCACAGAATCACTAGGTTGAAAAAGACCTTTAAGATCATCAAGTCCAACCTTACCTGTGCTCTACTAAACCATCACCCAACCTCTCTACAACCTCCTTTCAGGTAATTATAGGCAGTGATAAGGTCTCCCCTCAGCCTCCTCTTCTCCAGGCTGAACACCCCCGGCTCCCTCAGCCGCTCCTCAGAGGATTTGCCCTCCAGCCCCTTCCCCAGCCTGGTTGCCCTTCTCTGAACATGATCCAGGACCTCCATGTCCTTCCTGTAGTGATACTCATTCTGAGCGTGTGTGGCTTTGGTGGGAACTGCAGACTGGAATCTTCCTTAAAATAAGGCAGCCAGGCTGGGCTCGGTGATGTGTCCTCAGCTAGGATGAGGGCAGGAGCAAGACCTTCTCTCGCAGACCCCTGTCAGCAGGGAAGTCACCCCTATTTTTCACTGTATAGCAGCAGATGATGAATAATGGCTCTGGAGTTGCTACCTGTGGTAAGGCAGGTCCTATAACCCGGGGAGCTGAAGTTGTGCTTGGCAGGCTGCATCCATCTTGCTACTGAGAGCGGCACACAGAAACCACCAGCCAAATACCTCTTCTCTGGGATACGCACAGCCAGCCTGGCTTGGAGCTAGGAGAGGGGACAGAAAGGGCAGAATGGAGTCACAAGACTGATACCTTACCTCCATGGGTGGGTTTTGTGATGCTCTGGTGGCTGCAGCTTTCCGTGCTTCAGATTTCTGTATTTTTAACCTCTGGGGACTTCTCCAGGACTTGGGTGCAGCCACCCCTTACTGGTAGGGAAAGCCAAGCAGAGCCAGAAGGGCTGTGTTGCAGCAGCCAAACATTTGAGCCTTTGAGCATCAGCCTCCTGTGCATGTAGGTAATAAAAGTTCCTCCTCGAGCATCCAGACCCCAAGCCAGAAGTGCAGGTTTTCATGCTGCTTTTCCTAGAGACAGTTTTGAGAAAGACTGTCAGAATATCTTCAACAAAATACCAGAGAAACACACTGAGAACTGTGAAAGCTCAGATTTGAATATAAATATGAACTGACAAGCTGCTTTATGTGGTATCATTAAACTTCACAGTTAGACCTTTTTTTGAGAACCAAATTATCATGTAAAAATATGCCTGTAATGTTAAACTTGAGATAAAAACTGCTTATTTTTGTGTTTAGTGTAATAACTATTAGGAGGGAAAGTTTCTGTGGCTTAATGTTTAATAGGGTGTTGATTTATTTTTACATTTATAGCAACTTAATTATGAATGGTATTCATGATGCTGCAGATATGGCGGGGGGGGGGGGCAGGTTATAAAACTGAGGGAAATTGGGGTGATTTTGGGACCGTCTCCTACTCTGAGGTTTAAAACAAAGGCTGAGGGCAGCCGAGATCGCGGCGGGGCATCCATCCCCAGCGAGAGGGGACAGGCTCAGCTGCTGTCGACTCGCAAACACCCCCCTGCATGTAAACTGCAGGTTTTGCCGGGCAGGCCGATGTCAGCGGGACCTCGGTGACCGCTGGATGTCACTGTTAAGTCACACAAAGGCCCCGAGTAGCCCCGAGCAGTGTCCCTGTGCCCCGGCTTCCCGGTCCCGGGGGCTCAGCCTGCGCGGCTGCAACAGCCCTAAGGACAGCTCCTGGGTCGGGCCCAGTAAAACCTCCCTTGTGCCGTCCTTGTTTTCTCCTTATTTTGAAGAGTTACGCAAAGTTCAGGGTGCTGAGGCAAAGCTATTCAAAGGCGGGGTGAAATTTAGGGCAGGGGGAAAACAAAGTGAGGTTTGGCTTCATCCTTTCAAACAAATCTCTGTACCTAAAGCACCGTAGCAGAGGACGTGGGGTTTGTTTGGATGTTCATGGTTTGGGATTTGTAGGCGACTTGATTTTGCCGCTATTAATAGCTCAGGAGTGAAGAAGAAAAGCTCTGTCATTCATTGGCACAAACAAATGGGCTCAATACTTAAAGCAGAGCAATGAGTCCTGCTGCGACCTGGGTGTAGTCCTCAGGACATTTCTCCCCCGGTGTGGGGATATGTGGATAAGTTCCTGCCATCTCGTAAACAGAGACTCAATATTAAGCAGATGCTTAGGTAGGTTTCTCCTAATGGAGGATAAAAATGCCTTTCCTTGGGTGCCTCCTGTTTCCCTTCAGTCACAGCTCTGACAACACGTCTGTTTTCTCTCCAAACTTTGGACAGAGTGCACTTCTCTGTATTTTTAAAGCCAAAGCTGTGGAAAATGGGCTCAGGTTATCAAAGCCTCATGCAGGAGCGGGGCTGCTTGCTGGCCATGTTTACTAGAAAGTAGCCTGTTTTCTCTTCATACCCCATCACAGATATTTCCTTTGAAAGAAGGCCTGTTCCTGAATTCACAATGGGCTGTGACAAACACTGAATTTCAAACAATTTCATTGCAAAAATTTCTCACTTCTCTTCACATGAGCAGGTCAACATAGTTGTTTGCTCCGGCCCATTGTAGCTCCTCATCGAGCTGTGGGGCTGGTTCCCATGCTGTTCCCACCAATGCCAACCCAGGGAACCTCCCCTGATGGCAGAGGCTTCACCACCGTATAGCTGAGTTCAGCCTCCAACCAACCTTGCTTTAAGATTCCCCTGCCCAGTAAAACCTTGAGGGCTGCTGTGTAATGACCCCATTCTGGCCATCCATCAAGGTCAAACACTGATGCCGGGTAAGGTTTTCCTCTTACTTTATGCCCTACAAGGATATTCAGAGGTAAATTAGGGCAGTAGGGGCTGTGATTAGAGCCCCTGAAAGCACTGGGGTTCCTCTTACCTTCGAGTAACATCTTTGTGACAGCTCTCTGTCGTTGTGTACTAGTTAGTACGAGGGGTAATGACTCTCTGTGGACCACAGGTGCCACCTCAGAACAAACATACAATAATCTAATCCTTTTGGGACCAGAATTCCAAGTGCTCAATCTTTTATAATGGACAAGGTCATGGTTTCTTTTTCTCCCTCCCCTCCCCCTCATACCAGTTTCCAATTACCTTGGCTGCATCATGAAATGCCAGGAAGAGAGATGGTACCAAGTGCTCATTCTGCCACAGCAGCATTGCAGAGGCTGCATAATCCCTTGTGAACAGCCCATTCACCCCAAAGCACAAGATGCTGGTAAAATAAACCCTTTCCTGGGATTACTTACCCCTTCCTTTGAACCGCGAGTCCAAATTCACTCCACTTATTCCCTGTGTTTCTTGGATCCCAAATCAAAGTTCTCACTTTTGTCTATTTGCCTTGATTGGTGTCAACTGTAATAAAGCATTGCTGTGCTTCAACCTAAGGAGAACTGAGCAAGGTATTTGAGGCTAACCAAAGTGTTTCATTCTCCCCAACGGCTGTCAGCTAAAGTAATGACAAAATAGATTTCTAGAAAGGAGAAAACACTCTCTAAACCTTGAAATATGTTTTGAGTGTATGTATAAAAACACAAGGTATGAGGAGGACTTAGATCGCAGCTCATCTCGCTGTCATCTCACCAATTTCTTCTATCACCAAACCTCCTTCCCACTGCCCTGGTTCTGCTCCCCGGGTCATTTCAGCCTTCTCCTCCCTTTGATCCCTGACATTGCCATGAATAGTTCAGTCCATCATGCTGAGGGGAAAAAAAAAATAAATCATCTCATGCTATTCAGGCATTGAAAGCAGCAGAGCTACCAAGGATTGAGAAAGGGCTCATTTTAAGCGTAGGGTGTGAGTATCAGATCTGGAAAGTTTTTCAGATTTGTGTAAGAAACTGGAGAGACATCAGCTGGAGTAACTGTTGCTGACTGGAATTCCTGCTGGAATTTCACTCCCTTGAACCAAACTGAATGTGGGAACACAGGAAGGTTTGCCTGGGAGACACCAGGCAGGGAACAGGCGAAGCCCCATGCTCCGTGGGGTCAGAGGAGTGGGGCTGTCACATCAGGAAAGCCAAAGGGGAGAAGCAGTTTCCTGGTACAAGAAGCAGCGGATGTGGTAAGCAAGTGTCAAAGCTTCCCAACAGCTGAAGAGGAGATGGAGAACAGAAATAGAGCTGTGTTTATAAGGGACAGGACGCTGCATCGTGATGAGAAAGGAGAAGACATAGGTAGTTGTGGTCATGAGCAGGAGATATTCAAAGGGAAGGCCATATCCCCCACATCTTGTGGAAATGATGGAAGAAAAGCACAATCTCTGGGAACCAGGCACAGAGTGAGATATTCAGCCCAGTGACAATGAAACATTGGCTAATCAAACTGAGAAAGGGTAAAAATACAGGAGTAGAAGAGATGACAGCAACCAGTCCAGCTTGCCACCACTGCAGATGATTGTGAGCTCGATGTTTGATTTGGAGGAGTCCACAAAACACCCACCCTGTACCTCCCGCTGTGAGTTCCCACTTACCATGTAAAACATGCAGCCTTGCAGTGAAAGATGAAAAGATATGATTGCAGAGTACCACAGAAAGGGCAGGAAAGAGCACTCGTCTGGATGCTAAGACCACGCAGCATCAGAAAGAGGTCACGCTTAAGGAGAAGGAGGGAAAATAATCCAGAGCAAAATCCTACCACCCTGGTCTGGGGTGGGGGGACAACTTTCCTCTTGGCTCCAAAACTAGCGCTTAGCTTACATCTGAGTGCCCAAAGGCACACCAACCAGTGACCAGCTTGCCCATCACCCGTACTGAATGCAAACACCAGAGCAAGATAAAGATATCCTTCAAGGGAGGATTTTGCAGGCTGGCATAATTCAAAGCAAAGGGGCTATAGAACTGACTCTGGGGTGCCAAGATGAAAGTTGCCGAGAGTGTTAGAAGCATTCAGCATGGGAATAACATTGTGAGAGACAACCTAATAGTAGTAATTTCTATGATGATCACAGATTAACAGTGGAGAGGGAACCAGATGCAGGAGTCTGTGTAGATGGAGACTATTCAGAGGTCGTGCTGCTGCTGAAAAGGTTTGGGGAGGGACTTGCTGCTGGGTGTGTTTGTGCATATTACCCCTGGAGAGTGGGGAGAAAAGCTGTGGATCCTTTAAGCACTCGAATGCTTTCAGCCATATAATGTTGGGATTAGGATCCTCTTGAAGGTGCAGAGTGCACACTTGCTGAGTTCAAAACCGGCAGAGATTCGCTGGTGCTTATTATAGGGTACGAAGGAAAGAGGGAATGTCCTTATCGCTCAATCAGCTACGTGGAGGTAGAAGAGGAGATTCTGAATGGGGAAATGAAAATTATTATTATTATCTGGACAAAACCATTTCTCCCAAAATGATAGTAACAGGGATAAGATGCGTAGGGCTGCCAGCAGGAGGGAAACAGGCCTTGCTTTTGCACTGGGAGGTGGTGGGAGGGGGGGGGTAGCATATGGAAGATGTGACACCCCGGGGTCGGGTGCTAAGGATCCCCCCTGGCACGGTGCTGTGGCACCCGTGAGGCTCCTGGCACTCGGTCCTGCTCGTTAGCAGCACAGGGACTGGAGGGAGCTCCCAGCAGAGCTCCTGCACTGCGTTGATTAGGCAGGAGAGATTGATTTATGATGAATGAATAAATAGGTAAGATTGAAGCGTGGCTAAATGGCAAGGAAGGGGGAAGAGCCTGGAAGTATTTGAAGGGTGTTAACAGAGAGAAGGGATAAATTAAGGCGGAACAAGGGGGTTTAGCTATGAGCAGCGGGGTGAAATTAAAATGGAGGACTCAGATTTTATATACTTGGGTTTGGTTAAATAAGGGGGCATCCCAGATTAGCTGCTCCTCACCAGCTCCCTGGGGCATACCTGGTGCTGCACACTGCACATCCAGCTGCTTTGAGCACACTGGATGTGACACTGGCCATGGGAAACAAGAGGCATTTCCACAGAACTGACAGTGCCCTTCACACTCACTACAGTTTATTCCTCACTAGTCCTGTGTAGGCAACAAGTATTTATCAGTGTAACTTCCTTTTTTTTAGTAATGAGATTTAAGCCTGCAAAATAATCCCCTCACTGGACATGCAGAAGGAGCCACAAGGCTTGACAAATGTGAAAACACGTCAGACAACAGAGAAAGGGATTTAAGCAAGAGATCCTAAGGAAGGTCAGCTCCAGGGGTGGCAGCCCTAGATTTACCACCGTGGAGCGGACCATCCCCCAGAGCAGCCTCATGCCTGCACACGTGTGGCCACTGCCTACCAGACTGGGAAGCTGCCCCAGGAGAAGTTGGTGGCATTTCCCCTGGCATTCTCCCACCCCGGTGAGGTCTTCCCATGAGAGGACAATACACTTTTGCAGGAATTGCAGAGAAGAGACTTGTTATGAATACACCGACTTAACTCCAACTCATCCATCTTAATAGGACTTATATAATTTTCCTTGATGGGTCTGATTTTCTATCCCATTAATAATAAAAAAGCTTTTCTGCTTATATATAATGCAATTCAACAGTAAGTCTCAAAGGAGGATCAAGATCGCTTTGGCTTTCCATCAATTTGATACTGATGCCTCTCCAGTTAAATAACTCAAGTGCAAGAACAGTGAGAAGGACTGGAGATTCATCCTGGCACCCACAGCTTTGAACCTGGAGTCTTCCAAACGATATCAGCTCACTGCATCACCTCCCGAAGGGCGTAGCAGGGAGATTAAAACCTCTGGTTCCACCTGTTGAAAATCAGTTTGCCACACTGACTTTAGCTGATCTCGACTACCTGAGAATTGGGTTGAGGAGATAGCACAGGAAGGGCCTGTGATCATTTTTCTGATGCACGTTTCAAATTGGTGTCTGGAAGAGGGCTTGTTAGTGTTTGCTGAGTGGACTACTTCGTGACAGAGCTAATTAAAATAAATGAAACTTGACTTTTCAAGATGACTTTTTTTTTTATACAAAGTACAGTAGTTTGGAAACATCTTTATTTTAATTGCAAAATACTTTCTGTGGTTATTTACTTAAAGTTGTTTCCCATTGCAGAGCTGCACCAGTATGTCTGGATGCACGCTCTTCATTTCGACATTTTATATTACATTATCAAGTTAATCTACCCAAATCATTAATCCCCAGCAGGAAAGATTTTTAATTATGTAGATTCACCAAGTGTTTTTCAAGAACTGTTTCATTTCTCTGAGTTCAACCATAACGTACCGTGGTGGGAGGGAGATCACTGTCCTACACTTGATTTCATGATGCAGCATCTTGTAAGAGGCTTCCAAATGTGCAGCAAGTTTCAGCAAATGTATCTTACTCACAACAGAAAACAGTTAATGCCCTGGAGAATCCCTGCCCGCCTCAGAAGGAGTACTGATGGCACTTCAGCAAGCAGGAGAGTCATTTAGATTAAACAGAGCCTGGTTTTTCCCTCTCACCACAAGCCAGCTGTATTTCAGCGTGTCTCAGTTCTGATTTACATCTCAGGATGTATCTGAATCAGGCTGAAGATAACAAAAAAGTGGTCAAGAGCTTGTACTCATGGTTAGTCCTGCTTTTAGGTAGGTCAGAAGCCACATCAAATTTGGAAACAGCATCAAAAACCCCATTTCTTACCATCACAGGGAAAGCAAAGCTTTGGGAAGAGGATGAAGGGAGGACATTACATTAGCTTTTAATAATTAGCGCTATTAATAGGTGTTGATTTGGGACTTTACCTCCCTTGTACGGCCCCCCCATGGTGAGAAGCCTTTCTTGGGGTGTCAGCAGGGACTCAGCTGCTCTCTCTGGGGTTGGAGCGGTGCTGGGAAAGGCTTCTCACTGGGGGACAAAAACATCAGTATCAGAAGCGCTGGAAAAATCAGTGAGTCACGACTGGCAGAACTCCATAAAACTGGGCTGATTTACTCAGCTGAATCACTATCAAAAGCTGAGCAGCAGTTGAGAGGAAACAATTGCACAAAAGTGTGGTGTTCTCTCTATTAATACCATTGGTGGGGTCAGGAGCAAGGATTCATACCATCAAATATACAGGATGATAAATGATGACAATAATTCTGCAGGAAAGGAAACATTTGAAGTGCCAGGGTTTGTCCTCTAAAAGAGATGAGACCAAATTCTTCTGACTTCTGATTTCTGCAGCCAAGCCCCAAATACAAAACAGAAGTGAAGCGCTTCAGAAAGCTGAGGTTATTTTAATTGAATCTGGGAGATGTGTCCTGTTCCTGGAGGCTCAGAACAATGAAGATATCAAAGCACAACCAGGAGGAGGAAAACACTTTGCGGGCAACTGACTCTACCACTTTGAGAGTACCAGAGTGCTGAAGTGATTCCCTCTGTGGGAGATCATTTTGTGGAAAACCCAAAAACGTACTGGCAGATGTCTTTGTATTTTATACAGTGCAAGATGTCATGAAAGCTCATGCAAACCTTCCTGTAGTTGCCTGGTACCTGCCTCACTGTGACTTTCCCCCTTCTGTCCTTACAGAGAGACACTCCTTGGGAAGGGAGATGAGGAAGGACTCAACGGCTGATAGCTCAGAATTGAATTAACAGCTCGCTCTCTGCAGGTACATGTGGCCAGTACACTATAGATCACAAGTTATGTCTCTGAATGCAGTGAGTCAGTGCAAAACCAACAATTAGGCACTTTCCCTCCGAGAAAGCTTTCATGCTTTGTATTCTGTAGCATTCCAGATCCATAAACCCCCAAGTTTATAAAAAGTTTATCAAAAAACTACAGCTCGGTTGCTACAGTTCGTATTTCTATGTTGAAGTACCAGGTGCAGTCACCCATGGGAACCACACAGTAGTTTTACAGCTATTTGGAAGATTCCTCCATGGCCACTTTTATCAAAGAAAGTTCATTTCAAGTTTTATTTTCTTTATCTTGTACCTGAAGCCTATGAAATCTCCAGTCTGTCAGCCTGTGTGATGTTTCACCCAGTATTTCACATTGCTGTATCAAAGTTAGTAACAGCATCTCTATCTACTGCTACAGACATCATTATTTATTTGCCCTGTGCTGCACTCAGAAGTCCCAGGTGCAATCAGAGTTATAGTCGAGTCTGGACCTAATTTAAACGTCAATCTAATATCAGACGAGCCACTGTACTGCTGGTATAAATATGTGCTTTCTGATCATGGGGATGGACTTGCAACCAGCAGCCCTGCAAGGCATTTCTTTCTTGGTTCACATCTCTCTTGCATTTCAAATTGGCTGGGATCTTACCAAAGACAAATTTGACACCACCAAGAAGAAACATGCTGTCTCTGTCCTCTTCACTTTTGTTACCTGCCTGTTTCCATTCCCAGCTAGCAAGTGGGTTCTACCTACTGCCAGCAGACCTATGACTGCTGAACATGGGAACGAAAGAGGGAAGAGAACATAACACAACTACTTCTTTGCAGTACCTGCTAAGCATGATGGAAGCTCTCCCTGACAGTCTGACCCGACCCTCCCAAGGGCCTTTAGGGGGATGGGTGGATGTTTTCAGGAGCAGCTCTGTGAGCTTTACAACAGGGTCAGGATGAATGGAGAGGGATGGATCAAGACCTAAGCAACTGGTGGTTGAATGTGCTTTCTGTATTGCTAGATTATGGATCTAATAGCAAAAGAAAGGAAAAAAAAAGGGGGGGGGGGGGGAAGGAAAAAGCTTGAACCCATTATGTTTTGGAACTAGCATAAATCAGGAATAGCTTGGAAATCAGCAGCCCAAATCTTCAGCTGGTACCAGTCTTCCTGGGATTTAAATGAAGTTGAAAGAGCTCTGCCACTTTACAGAAGCTGAGGATATGGCCTGGTGGAATTACACAAGCGTGAATATACTGTAAGGCAAAAGAGAGTTACCCATTATTTTTAAAAAAAGCAGCGCTTGATTAAGGATGTTCAGTATAGGTTTAGAAAAAAGAGCACTGTCATGCCTCACTAACTTCTCTGTTCTGTTGAAACACGACTACCAGGGAGATGTTATACTGCACTGGGATTTCTTAAAAAAAAAACCAATCAAGGAAGTGCAGTTTTGGGAAGTGTAGGGGGGGGGAAACAGCACTTCTGTCAGTGCTAATTGCAGGTGTTAATAGGAGCCCTAGCACAGCTAACTGCCTGGTGTTCTGCAGAAGTTGGAAGCACAAGTGCCCTTTGCTTTATGGGTGCAGACATGCAGAGATAATTTCACTTGCAGAACGGAGAGGCAGGATTTGAGGTCGACAGGAGATGTATTGGTCACTCCTGACATGACCAGTCAGAGGTTCAAGGGCTGCAATGAATGGAGGAGGCAGTTCAGAAGGTGTTTGGTAAGACTTAAACATAATTAATGTGAATGACTCTGAGGCTTGGTTCTAACATTTGTGAAATAAAGAGCAAGAGCTTTGTTCTCTTTAAATATATTGGGCAAAACATGAAGACTAAGTTCTCAGCAGAGGTTCATCAGCAGATCTTTGACAGTAAAAGCCAATGTTGCCATCACAAACTGTGGGGCACGTGTTGGGAAATAAGGCTGGGTTTGGCCCCATAAAAAAACCCACTTTAAAAACTAATGGTGTCCAGCTGGGACTTGGGTGCAGAGCTGCCAGCAGCCACCTCGTACGTGCAGGGACTCCTACAGGAGAGCCACTGGGATGGGCTGGATCAGATCAGTTCAGCAAAGGTTCACTGGTAGCGCTTACATCACTATCAGAGATGAGGTACCAAACATGGCCCTTTACTTCAAAAGTCTGTATTTTCTTATTTGTATCCTGCACCAGAGTGCTTCACAGATTAACTTCACACCATCTAAAGTATAGAATCATAGAACCTCATGGGTTGGAAGGGAACCATAAGGACCATAAGTCCAACTCCAGGCTCCACACAGGGCCAGCCAGGTCAGAACACGGCACTGAGCGCATCGTCCAGACGCTTCTTGAACTCAGCCAAGCTCGGTGCTGTGACCACTTCCCTGGGAAGCCTGTGCCAGCACCCAGCCACCCTCTCAGTACAGAACCTCTTCCTAAGAACTAACCTAAACCTCCCCTGGTGCAGCTTCATGCTGTTCCCTCAGGTTCTATCCCTGGTCACCAAAGAGAGGAGATCAGCTCCCCCTCGGCAGGAGGGTATTTCTGTGCTATCAGTTGAAGTTGATTCCCTTTTTGGGGTTTTTTTTTGGTGCTGTTTTTGTCTTTTGTTTCAGTGACAGTTCCCACAACAAATATTGGGCAAATGAGACCAACGTAGATTTTGATCACTGACATTAGCAAGACCTTTATTTCAATTCCCTTTTATTTTTTAAACAGTGCCCTGCAAACAGATCAAACAGTCCTTCAGAGATGATGTTTTATATTTCATACCACATTTTCCCTTATTTCTATCAAATCATCTTGAATATTGAAAGATTCTCTTACGATGGAAGAGTTTGAAAAGCCAATGCCTCATGGCACCCTTGCATCTACTTTCCTCTCTGCTGACACAGCTCCTCTGTGTACTACATGCTCTGTCTCTCCTCATCATTTCTAGATATAGAAAACACAGTCAGAATATCACAGCTGCCAGGGATTTCAGCTAACACCATGGAGCTCCTGAAAAGTCAAGTGGCTTCAGGAAAGGCAGATATGTTTTGCCATCCCTACTGCAACACACCTGTATTTCTTTCCTCTGTTCAGATTAACCATCTCTGTACCTCTGCACAACTTGTTTGGTAGAGAGAAAGCCAGGACTTAAAGGCGTTTATGCTTTCCCACTCTTTCAAAGGGGAGGGAAAAAAAAATTGCTTAATATAGCCTGAGAAACAAAGGCAACAGCATGGGTAAGTAAGAAAGCACAGGTGTAATTTCTAGGCACAGTAAGAAGTCTTTTAAAAGCTCTTAAATGAGTAGTGTGTACATGTTCACCATTACTGCAGCTGATGTATAACCACAGGAGCACCGCTCTACAGGGATAAAATGAGAACTTGTGGAGGGCTATTGAACACTGGGAATTTTCACAGTGAGGCAGAACAAAATTATTTAGCACTAGGGGGTTCTCTAATTTTGGTACAGTAGGAAAATAAAGCAGTGCCTTTATCCAGGACTAATATTTGCTCACCAATGGCTAAACTCATCCGCTGTCTTTCTCAGATCTGACCTGGGTTATGCAGGCTGGCACTTGTCACTTGGGCTGCTGAAGAAAATATGCAGAGATATTCACCCAAGATTTGCTAAAGGCCTTTTTTGATTCCATTTTGGTTTCTTTCCCTACCTAACTTCTTTTAATTTTCCCAGGGCTTACACTTTGGCATATATTTAAAAATGTAAACAGATTTTCAAGGCTAGCTTTGAGCCTCAGGGAGTCTCCAATATTATAAACAACTGAGCTGGTGAATCACTTGAAACTTTTGCTATGAGAGCAGATGAAAACCCTCCTGAGATACGAGCAGCTTTGACTGTGATAGAAAGGCCACCATGCCTTGCAGCCAGGTTTTGCTGTGCTTGCTAGCAAAAGGTGGTCAGGCAAACACCTAGCACAAGCAGATTTATGGAGCCTCAGTCACTCATCCAAGTTGTTCACCCGGCTAAAAGTTACAGACCCACCACGTGCATTTTGCAGTGGGTTGGAACTTTTGCCCGACACCTTGTAGGGCTTCACCCTGCAACCACCGAGGCGTCTGCCAGCCATATCATTGATTTGAAAGGCCACAGCACAGTGCCTCACAAGATGATCCCATTTTTATGGCTGAAATTACACTATCTACAGCCATTAAGTACCTTTTTCTCCTCATTAAATTTTGATCATTTTCTCTGATAAAATATGGCTGTGGAAGATTGCTGTTCCAGGTTCCAGCTTTTGCCTTGCTCTTGAGGCTAAGGTTTTAAAGGTGTGATCCTGCAAATTACTCCCAGAGTAAGGATTTTTATGCAAATAGTCCTGTTAACTTTACACAAGAAAGAGTTTGCTAGATCACGCCATTATCCCTAGGCTTACAATGGAAACACAACTGACCTTTAGCTGTAATGAGCACCAGTAAAAATATAAGTGTGACAAAATTGCCTGGATCTTTGCAAGCTGATACAAGCTGTGTGATGTGCTGGTGGGGGACCGATCTCTGAACGGGCTGAAGGAGTTAAGTCATTTCACGGTGTTAGATAACAGCTAATTGACAGCAGATATAATGCATGTTGATAACCAAATGTAATTCGGCAGCTAAGAATGAAAGAGCCCAAATATCTGCTAAACCAAGCTGTATGGGAGTTATTATAGGAATGTTCCCATAGCTTTTGCAGCTGCAAAAAAAAAAAAAAAAGGAAAATAAAAAACACCCACACTACACTGCATTGTAATACAAAAGAAAGAGGAATCAAACAGATGGTGCAGTTGGTTTGTAAGGCGCCAGTGCGATTGCACCTAAAGTGTGGCATGTTGTGTGCCATGTAAATATGCAGCAGGCTATGAGAAATGCAGCTGAGCACAAGCACGGTGGCACTGTGGTTATGAGATTATAGGCAGGACAAACTGCCTGGGTGAACTGGGGTATGGAAGCAGGACAGAAAGATTTCTGATATTATATCAAATTAAATTCAGCTATCTGGAGGCGGACAGTAGCCAGCCAAATGTCCTTGGTGGGCAGGTTACCACACCAAAGGGAAAAGTGCAATCTGTAGGTGTGTGTCAGACCAACGGGTCTCAGCCCAAACCTTGGCATCATTTACCTCTGAATGCTTTCCCTCCCCTTCAGTCCCAAGAGGCTGTGAGAAAGGCCCAGCATAGCTCAGCCCGCAGCACAGCTCAGCCTGCAGCACTGACCGAGCATCCCTGGCACCAGCTACCCACCGCTCCCTCTCCCCTCTGGTAACCAAGCATTAGCATTATTAACACAAACACTTGCCATCACTCTGCAGCTAAAAGAAAAACAGGTCAGCAGCATCACTGCCACTCCACACTTTCCTTTGCTTCATTTCCACTCCATTTCTCCTCCCTGCTTGTGCCTGCCAGTGACCCTGCTCCGTCATTCCCTGAGTGCCTCTTCCTCATTTTTCTTGCACTGCTCTCACTGCCTTCCCTTCATCTCCTCTTTGTCCTTTGCCACCCCATTATACAACTGCCTTTTTTCCTTCATTTCCTTGCTTTTACCTTTCCTCCCAGTCTTCTTTCTTTCCTTCCACTCACTGACGGTATTTCTGATGCCTTCCCTTTGCCTCTCTTTTTATTGCCCAGCTGTATTGTCTATTGTATTACTGGCCATTATCTCCAAATATATTTTGATATATTTTTCCCCTTTTTTTCTAGTCCAGCATTTTGTTCCCTTTAAGGCACCAGAAAGCACTAAAGGTTAGAGAGGGAAACTGAAAAGCATTCCAGTAGTTTTCCATCAGCCTGTGTATAAAGCACTTCTTTTTCCACTTGATGAGAAAGCAGTAATCAGTTTCCCCCTGCATCAAGCTCTTTTACACAAAGAGGTTACTGCAAAAAAGAAACCAAATAGATTTCTAACTGGCCTCCCCCTTATCTCTGCCTCAGAGCCTGGTGAACCCACAGCCTCTTCTGTCACTGCTGCCATGTGAAGTAGACACAAGGTCAAGGGGGATGAGCAGCATCACAGATCGTTGGTGCAGGTGCCCAGCTGATCTTGGCAGGGCTTGTGGCTTGGGTACTGACATTTATTTCCCACCTGGAAACTTCAAGCCTTGCTGTGATATCAGGGAAAGGAGATCTCTAACTTTGTAACAGCTGAATCAGTGGCAAAAAAGGAAGGTAAAGGAAAAAAATACCCTTCAGTACTAAAATTAAGCTTTGGTCTTCAGACTATATTACCCCCTCCCTTAGGTACCCACCCTCCTACCTGTGACCATGGGAGTCCAAAACCAGCAAAGTAAGAGCAGAGACTGGTTCTACATTAAGGCAGTACCAGCTGAAGTGCAGTTTTCAATTCACTGATGACAACACACCACCTCCACCAGAAGACATCTGAGGACCAGCTGGCGACCACTTGCTGCTTATAACCCGAGTGCCATCAGCTCTCTTACCCTCCTGCATCAGCACCCACGGACCCAGCTGGGCCAAATTACCCTCAGAAGGGCCTTTCCCTGCACCACAGAGCCCCTGATTTGAGGGGGCTGGGTCTGTCAGAGCCTATCAGGTTTGTCCCAGATCAGCTTGTCCCACAGGTGAGGGGCCAGGACCAGAGACTACACTGGTACAGGTCTTCCTAGCCCCTACAGTAAATGGGTCAGTGCCCCAGGGCTGGCTTGTTGCACATTTCCCCATCAGCAAACACTGTCCCAGCTGAGAGGGGGGGTGTGGGCTGCAGTGGCCCCCAGCGAGCTGGGCACTACACCAGCGCTGTAAGCATTTCTGCAAGTTTAGGAGATGAAACAAAATGCAATCCTGAAATTACACCTAATAATGTGAAGGGAAAATGAGAACACACAGCCAGAAGGTGAAAGCCCCATTATGAAAAATTTGGTCTCCTGTTTTTCTTTAAAATATAATTTCAGTCAAATGGATCTTATTTGCACAGTTGCATTTGTCATTCTGTCTCTTTTCTGCAACCACACAATACTTTTATCTCTGATGAGGAAATATTGTAACTGCTTTTGTCTCATTCTCTACCTTTGCTACGGTTCTCTGCTTCCTTCCCCATCACCAAAAAAATAAAAAAGGTTAAAAAAAAAAAGAGAGTCCCTCATCTAAGGCACAGTACCAGAGGTTTAATGTTGACAGTGTGCTTTGTCACTTTGGCTCTGGAAAAGGCTTACAAAAGCTTTATTAACAGGCTCATTAGCACGGTCTGATTTACTTCTGCAGACTTTACTCTTTTACTAGTTTCCAGGAGCATCAGCATCAGTTGCAGGGCTAATGAATTCACTCAGATTTGCATGCTAATGAAGCTCCCATGACTCTCTGTGCTCTCTACTTCAAATCGATCTTTGCTGTTGCTTCAGGAATATTAATAGAAATAAAAGTGAAGGGGAGCACCAGGCATTTCTGTTGGCCTTGCTGTAATCCAAGGCTGCTGTGCAATTCCTATTTCATACATTACACCGTCTCAGATATTATTTCTTTCATGCCTTATTGACTGTAACTGTACAGGAGACATCACCTTTAGGAAATTCCTAGTATAGCAGTTGGCCAGAGACCCGAGGGACTACTTACCTGAAATCGAACTTGAGCTCTCAATAAATAGGTCAGTCGCCTAAAAGTGCTCCCATGCAGCAACACAGTTCCAGCTTTTTTTCCCCCAGACATATGAATTTCATTTCCCTTCAACAGAAAGAGGAAACCTTTTGACTTAAGTGGCCTACACTGCCTGTTCAGTGCATGACACAAAAATGGGGTGAGGATGCTCCCCTTAACAAGACCTTAAACTCAGCCATGGTGAGCGGCCTGATCTGGGGTGTCTCTCTGGTTCCAGACAGGGGCTGCAGCCATGCAGGGAGTGGAGGTGTCTCTGGGGACGTGTCAACAGGCTTCACTGCTTGAAGCAACGAGGGCTTTGGAACCAAGCTTATTCCTCAGCTTCTGGAAACCATCAGGAACCATCTTGCGTGATCAGTTCATTGCACTGCAGCTGCCAATGTGGCAATTGATACACTTATATAACTCTCGAGCATAACAATTGCCATTTCGTAGGCTGCAGAGGTGTTTTGTGCCTGAATGGCTTTCTAATGGGGACTGCTTTGTCTTGGACCGTGGAAAAAAATAGCAAAAGGAATTTGGGAGTGCAAGGAAGGAAGAGCCCCAAATCCTCTGGTCTGATAGGTCTGTAGGATACCTATCCCATAGGATCAAACTAACAGACCCACCCAAAGCAAACAGATACGTGATGCGCCTCTGTTAATTGGAGATGTTACTCTTTCACACCCACTTTATTAATTTTAGCTGGATGCTGGTAGACGACTGGAGCCCTAGTAAGAAATCCCATTGCACAATCTTGTTTTTACAAGAACATTTTTGGCTTCTGAAAGTGCACTTAATACATTGAAATTAATGGAAAAGAGGATTCTTCACTGAGCAGCCTCCCGTGCCTGCTCTTCTTAATTTGATACAATAGCAGAGCATGCATTGAGATTAAAATGCTCTTTTGGATGCTCAATTGCAAGAAATCATTCAGCAAAAAACAGGGCACCATTTTCATGATATGTCTTGTGAGCAAGGATAAATCAAACAGTTCCATTTTGTGTGCTACAAAAATAACACAATTCCTTCATACTTTTTGGTTTTTTTTTTCTTTTTTTCTTTTTTCAAACAGAAGTAAAGAAAATTAAATAAAATGAAAAGCAAGCTGTGGACTAATTATTCTTTTCTAAATGACTTCATATTGTAAAATAGCCTATTGAATGCATAATGAACATCATTACCACCAACTGCTTGCAAGTGGAGGAAAGCAGAGCGGTCATCTCATCATTATCAGCACTTGTTTTGGGAGTGATGCAGGGTGCCAAGGTGAAGCGGATGCTTCATGCCCCGGTCGCTGAAAAAGCAAGCCAAGCTGACAGCCTCAAACTTTTATTTACATTCAGTAGCACCTCACCCTGCCTCCAACTCCAATCCCTCACCGTCTTCTAATGAGCTTTGCGGGGTTCC
This sequence comes from Porphyrio hochstetteri, assembly GCA_020800305.1. Classification (NCBI taxonomy): domain Eukaryota; kingdom Metazoa; phylum Chordata; class Aves; order Gruiformes; family Rallidae; genus Porphyrio; species Porphyrio hochstetteri. The sequence goes on along the minus strand of CM036918.1, from coordinate 7,530,893 downwards.
TGGATGCTGATTGCGGCATGGATGTGCGTTTTGGGGATTCGCAGCTCTTCTGCTGGCTTCCAAGCAGTGAGGAGGAAAGGAAGGGCCGGGCTGTATCTTCTGCTATGGGAGGTTTGAAGGGCAAATGTGAGCTAGGGCACTCACCAGGGTGGAGTGAGGGTTCCCACCCATGATCTGCTGAGCATTTTTCTTGTATTTACAGCAGCATTCCCTGCAAAGTGGGACAGCTTCTTGGGAGAGCATGGAGGAGCCCAGCCTAAAGCCTCTTTCTCCAACCAAGCCACAAACCAGGCAGCTCCCACAGGCTGTGAGTGACCGTCCCCCCTGTGTCCGACACACACGGGCTGCTGCCCCTGACCTTGCTGTAGACCCACAGGGTGCTGCAGACAAAATTCCCATTTTCCCTCCCTTCCCATCTTTCCAGCCAAAAGGAAACAAATGCCAAGCACGAAGGGAGTGGATTATACTTTCACAGAGATGAAAATACTCGGAGAGATTAAAATACTCCTCCTAAATTAGGAATGTTCCCAAATTGTACATGCTGGATAGTTTCCCTGCTTTGAAGTGTTTGCAAGTCCCAGTGGGACTGCCCTTGCAGGTGCTGTGCAAGAGGGGCATGGCATGGGAGACAGCCACTCCTGTCGCCTTCCTTCCAGTCTCACCCTCGATTTAACAAATCTGTCTGATGCTCTAAGGCTACGAGGTCATTTGTAACAGTGTGGCCTGGATCATCCTGAATGAAAACATCCAATCAAGCCCTAATTGTGACAAATTATATTAGTCTGTATTTGTGCAACTTGCATTGCAGCAACTTAATTCTGGCTGTGCTTAGGTCGTGGAAACCAAGCGAGGTCCCTTCCCCTCACAGAGAGGTGAGGCAGGTGTGCGTGGGAGACCTGTTTCCCCGCTGACTCCACCCTGCTCCACCTCCCTGGTTTGAACATGGGCATCCTCCCATACCAAAGCACTTGTGTACTGTCATCCCATGCTGCCTAAGGTTTTTGATAAATTAAGCAGGTTAGTTCACTCCATATTCAGTGCTTGCTGAAAGTCCTGAGAAGAAGGAACATCTGGCCTGTGATACAGAAAAATGTTAAAATGATGGGCAAGAAAGAAGAACGCGATTGAGTTGCCCCACTATTCCCTCTCCCTATGAGGAAGATTCCCTGAACCTTCAAATATTTCTCTCTAGCTCGAGATGTGACAGTGAAGCTAAAATAAAATTTAAAAAAAAAAAGGGAAAGAAATCCTAAAATTAATTTTCCTACATGACATATTTTAAAGGGCACTGTCAATTGGCTTTATAATTACATTTCTAAATCACTGGAAGATTACACTGAAGGGTGAACTTTACAAAACCTGAATATTTTTATTTTTTTAAAATTGAAAACCTTTTTGGGGATTTAAATACAATCCTTCGGTTCTGTAACCCCATGTAACAGCAACAGCAAGGAAATGACTAGAATATGCTACCTTTGTTCCTGCTCACTCGTATCTCTGATTTCCTGCTAAGGCCACTATACCTTGGGGGATTCAGCAGCTCCTTCTCCAGGGATGAGCAGCATGGTTAATCACAAGTGCTCAGGTCTCCCCAAAATTATGACACTGCTCTCGTTCCTCAGGATCGTGAGAAAAGGCTTGAAGTGTTAATGTCTGAGGCAAGAGGTTTATTTTGCTATCTGGCTTTTGAGCCTCCCAGATATCCCCACTTCATGCCTTCAGGCTTTTCTCTGCAATGAGGAAGGCTCCAAGTCTCTTAAGTAAGAGCTGAGCTTCTCACCTTATCAAATTGCTCCAGGTCTGAGAGAAACTGGGTGTCATGAGACTGAGCAGAGATATCTCTAGGTCTGCCTTTGGGGAAAAAAAGTGTTCTGGAAACATTGAAATGAGCCAAAGGGATGAGATCCTGCATGGGTGGGCACCCTCCCAGTGCCCCCAGACTAAATTCCAAATTGTTTCTCATGCCTTGTGAAAATACATCAAGTCTCAGCTAAATTTGTGCCCTTAACTATTCAGGGGACACTCGGGAAAGGTGGCTGGGTTAAACAGAGATGTGATTTAAAAGCAGCACCCTGGCTAAACCACATTAAACATCCCCGCTCTACATTGAAATCAAGCTCCCTTTGCTGTGAGATGAAATCCAGTTTAACCAGTAAACTTTTCCACGTGAGCAAACTCTGCCTACTGTTAACAGGGCAGAAAAATCAAAGCACAAAGCAGCTTCACTTTGTAACGGTCAGGCTTGCCAAACACACCTAGGAAATGATGGAGCTCCCCATGCTCATCCACTACAGAAATCTATATTAGGTTTTTCAAAGTCTTACAAGCACAATAAGCTAATGTGGTCTCTCAGCACAGGTAAGATTTATTTCTCTCTTTCTCTAATATATATGGACCCAGATACTCTGCTTGTATAATCCATTGGCTTACATGGATTTACACCAGATATTGGCATTTGATCTATGACTGGTCTTGATCTTTTGGCTCTAGTTTGAGTGAAAGAATAATGTTCAGAGGGCAATTAACAGAGAAAAACTAGTCATACGTGTGTTGAAAACAACAGAATTGCAGTCTGATATCAAATAGTCATCTAAATAAATAACCCTGAGAAAACCAATTACATACACAAGAGGAAGCTATTGGCAGGGGTGTAAGCATGCTCCTGCTGCATCGGACCAAAAAGCCAATATTTATGTATAAAATGGATATCTGCTTACTGAAACAGTGTAGTGATTCACCAATTGTAATTTAAAAAACATCAACCAAAGCTCAAGATAATCCTTCAGGTAATCAAAAGCTGCATCAGTAGCAAGTGCTAGGAACCAGCCATGGCTTTGCTGGGTGGGGACCAAAACCAGCAGGTAATGCAAAGCTCTGACTGCTGAAGATGGGTGGTGATGGTGGGATGACTGACAGGGTAGTTTAGCCTAAAGGAGCATGAGGCAATAACCTGGAGAACTGGGGAGGTAAAAGAAAAGCAACTTTCCACCTACAACAGAGCACCTCACAGACACAATGCAGGTATAAATGCTTATACAGCACATTTAAATGAATTTATAGGCTACACTGAAAAATTCAGTTTCGTGGCTCTGATCAGACAGAGAGGATTGAATGATTTTGCTTCTGATGTGAGCATGTTGGTGATTTTAACAACATTTGGTCTACTGAAATGAGATATGGCCTGGAATAATAATAAGCAGCAGTTCAAAGATTTATCTAAATATATTTGGCAGCTCCCCCACCCTTTGCCTCACAATATGTACGTACCACAATTGAGACTGTCCCCTGTAAATTACGACCCTCCATGGGGTTCTCATGTTAAATTATTTCAAATAAGCAAGGCCAAATGCTCTCAACTTAGCCAGAGATAATCAACTAATGTAAAGCAATTTCCAACAGTTATATTTTTTCTGCTTCAGGCTCTAAAAACCAAACCAAACAAACATACACAGGAAATTAGGGTGGAAAGAAGTAAGAAATGTTATCTATTGCTGGTGCTGGACCAGCTATCCTGTGTTCCTAAATATGAAAGTTGGCAGTGCTGGATACCAAGCCCAAGCCATCCTCTGTTAGTCAACAGCAGGAAGATGGGGCTCAAAGCCCCCCTGAGCTTGACATTGCTATGGAGACAGTGGAGAAGAGATCTTACTCGTTAGTCAGGCAATCCATCTCCTAATAAAGAGCTGCAGGAATCAGTTTCACTTCCAGGGCTCTTTAATTATGCTCAAATATAAGTTCACCAGTTGGAAAAAGAAGTTGCAGTACCTTGGAAATTTCAGATCACAGAATCACAGAGTCGCTAGTTTGGAAAAGACCTTTAAGATCATTGAGTTCAACTGTACCTGTCCTCTACTAAACCATATCTCCAAGTACCTCATCTACCTTTTAAAAACATGAAGGGATGGTGACTCAACCCCCTCCCTGGGCAGCCTGTTCCACATCCCCACAACTGTTTCAGTGAAGAACTTTTTCCTAACATCTAATCTGACCCTGCCCTGGCGCAGCTTGAGGCCATTCCCCTTGTCCCATCACCTGTCCCCTGGCTGAAGAGACCATCGCCCACCTCTCTGCACCCTCCTGTCAGGTCAGTGTAGGTGGTGATAAGGTCTCCCCTCAGCCTCCTCTTCTCCAGGCTGAACACCTGATCAGCCCCCTCAGCTGATCCTCATAGGATTTGCCCTCCAGCCCCTTCCCCAGCCTGGTTGCCCTTCTCTTATATATCATGACACTCTCTCCTTAAAGGCACTAGGTCTGCTGTTTGCATTGACTTTCCATTTACAGTAGCCATTTGTTGTTGTAACATAACATAACATAACAAATTTCACCGAAGATTCAAAAACTCAGTGCAATAGGGATGAAATTTCATCATTTACATAATCAGGTCCTGATCTTAAAGTTCTGATTTTTTGACATGTCCCTAAAATAGAATGGGATCTCCTTTTGGCTTGTGTTTTGCAAGGTATGACCTGTCATTCTTAAAATAATTGTATAATTCTGCCTTGCTATTGCAGTATGCCCCATTATCAGTCAAACTAATAGGCCTGGAAAATGAAACCCCCAAAAGAAATCCTCCAAATTAGTGAAATAAATACAGTTAATGATGATAATTAAGTCACTGGGGATAACTGAGAGATTATCCAATTACTATCTATAACTCTTTGGCTTGCAAATAAGATAAGTGTATAGAGATAATCTTAATAATAATAGTAATAATAATAATAATAATAGTAGTAGTAGTAAGGGGAGGAGCACAAAAAGCCCCCCAACCAGGGAATTATTAAATTTCTTCATGACTGGAGGTATTTTGCCAGTTTAATTGCCTAATGTGAGGCTTTTCTAGTCTGGAATAATTTTTCAGGCAGCTGTTGAAACACTGAGGAGTTTCTCATGTTTCTCATGAGGAGGTGGAGGTCAGGACTTAATCCTGCAACAGGTCCCGAGGAAATCTCTCTGTACCCCAGACCCACACTAGGATGGGTGCATGTATCCCAGCGAAGGTTTTAGGATAACTCCAGGTGAACTACTTAAAAATAAGACAACGTGAATTCAATCTAGAGGCATACTCTGGATTTTGATATAAATACAGGACAGAAGCACTACACCAGCAGGATCTGCTATACAAAAAGACCCCCAAGCCCCCCATTGACTGCCGTGACACTCTTTTGTGGTTCATTTTGCAGACACTTACCACCATGCAGTCACCTCATCACTGTGCTAAGGCAATGCAGTTGACCTCCTGTGACCAACTCAGGTGTAAAGGAGGAATTTTCATCCCTAATGATTCTCACTCTGAGACAGCCTATACCATGGTGGCTAGAGTTTTCTAGTTTTGCAGGTGGATTAGGGACATGAGCCAAGCCCTAACGTGACACAAGGATGCATTGGGTAAATTTATATATTCAAAGGTAGGCACCGTTTTTGGGGAGGTCATTACATTTTTCTTCTTACTTTTGTTGTAAGTATTTGTAGGGCCCTGTTTGCACAGGTGATTTAAGGAGATCTAAATATGGCCCCCAGCAAGTCAATTAAGGATGTATTTAATTTTAACATGTGCATAGTTCCTTTGGATCTCATCCATGGAAATCAATGGCAAAGCTGCTGATGGTTTGATTGGCTTCGGATCAGAGCCAGCAATTTTGATTGTAGAGATCAAATGCTTAAAATTAAGCATATGACTAATGCTTCACTGGATTAGGGAATCAATTAATGGAAGTGGGGTGCTTGTTATAAGATTTCCATTAACTTTCATGCAGATTTTTTTCCTAAACACACACTGCATATTCATTGCCCTTGAATACATCTAGATAACTTGGGGGGTGGGGAAAGAGGGGTGATATAACCAGAATCTTCTAATAAAGGTACTGCAAGTGGTATGTGATTCTGTACAGGAAATTAAATCCTTGCATTCAAAGACCTCATGCCAAGACCTCATAGCAATAAGGTAAGCACCAGAAAGCTGTTCCAATCTGTTTTATGCCAAAAGCTCTTCAGAACAATCTGGGATTGACAGAGCTGGAAGGCAACTGTCTTCAGGAGCAAAGCAAAAGGATCAGAAACAATATAGCAGAGTGAAACCTCTTCTCCACACCTTTTCTCATCTTTGAGTATCTGCTGGAATGATAGCATCCTTCAGCTGTTCAGTCCCTCCTTAACACAGGCATCCCTGTTCCCACCCCTGATCGGCCCTACCAGCATGTAAAACTCCATTTCAGGCTCAAGGCTCATGATATGCCCAGGAAAAATCCCTGGCATCAGGTGCTGGCAGGGTTAAACACACTCTGCCTGGCCCAGAAGCAGCTTCAGAGAGAGGTGGTACCTAGGGAAGGTCTCAGCCTACCCAGCTAGCGCAGGCTTTGATGTGGTGCACTTTGTATCAGCATGTTTTTATTCCTTGGCTGCAAAAGGGGCCCTGGCCTCAGCTCTGGAGAAATTCCACTTCTAATGACCCCCAGACACCAGCCTGGAGCCGTGGGTGGGGAGCTGCCTTTGGCTAACAGAGCCAGTGCACATGTCCATCAGCGTGCAGACGGCCATAACATCAGAGCAGCATATTAAGCCACAAAATGTTTCTGTAAATATTGTTTCACACTTGGGTGAGCAAAGCATGCTTTTATCTGAGAGACAGCGCGGGGTGTAAATTACATTTTAATTGAGAAATTGCAAATGCCAGCTTTTGCTTCTTTTGTTTTTATTTTGTTACTAAAAAGGGCTGATTGTTAGTGGGATAGCTCGGAGAGATGCTCCCTGCAATAAGCCCACTCTCATTTTTGCAGACTTTCCCTCCTTCCTTCTGGCTTTGCTTGCCTGGATTCTCCTCCTCCTTCCTAATAAAGATGTCTCCAGGCCCGTGAGCATTCCCGAGCCTTGCTCGCTTGCAGCTTGGCAATCTTCCCCTGCAACATTTGCTAGCTGAGAGCGGGTGGTCTGGCTCTCCCTGCGCCCTGCTGCCCCTTCCCTTCTCGCCGACAGGCAGGTGCAAGGGACACTGACAGTCTGCCGAGACCCAGCCTTGTCGCCAGGGGGTGGAACTCAGAAAAAAAGCCTCTGTTGAGAGCCTTGGCATGGAATACTTTTCACTGTGCACTCTGTGAGCTTGACTTCCCCCTTCCCAGAGCAGCTGGCAGCGTTGCATCACAGGAACATCTCTCAGGCTTGCCACCCGACCACTGACATCCATTCGGGCCACTGTGTGGTGTAGATATTCTTTGTTCCCCACTCTAAAATACCATTCCTGGAAAGCTGCAGTTGCAGCTGGGAGCACAAGGAATGTCTTAAGACTTTGTGCAAGTTCACAAGTCTTGGCATCATCCTCATTTCTTACATGTCACCACTGTACCCCACAGGACCACTGTTCCTCTAAGACTTGGCCAGAGTGTGAGATCCCGCAGGATCTCTCTTTTAGCTGCCGATGAGCTTGTTGCCCAAGCAGAAAGCATCTTGATTTGTGGAGTCTTGAACATCCCAGCTTGCTGGGAATCTTCCCTTTAAGAAGGGAGCAGAGCACAACCTCATTCCTCAGGGCAGTCGCTGAGCCGTCAAGTGCTGGAGTTGAACGTGGCCAGGCAGGAGGTGAGGGCAGGAAAGGGAGAGGAGGATGGAGCCAGCTGTACTAAATCACTGCTTCTCCTGGGCAGCTTTTGCTGGCAGGGCTCCGAGAGAGCCCAGGCTGGAGGCACAGAGCTGCGCCCTCCCGCTGGGAGATGCAATGGGAGCATGAAGCACTTCCAGCTGGGAGCTCACAACCACAATTGCAAATTGCACCCTCGGTGCTCAAGGGGGGTGAGTCAAGCCCATTAGCCAGCTAATCCTCACAACAGGCTTTTGTGAGGCTACTGTTTTGTTCTGGGGAAATGTATGATCTACTGATTACACAGTATCCCAACATGCCAAATGTATGCTTGAAACCAGTAAACAATAAATATTTAATTAGCCGGTCATTTTGACAATAACAACAGGCAACAATTAAACTGGCTTTTCATTTCCCGTTCATTTAGTTGTCAGTCTTGTATAGTTACAGTTAAAAGCCAGCTCCTGCCTTGACCGCAACCTTTATTAAGATTGTGAAGAGAATATTTAGGTTTGATCTGAGCTTTTGATCTATGCCTCTGATTTCTCCTGCCACTGCACAGATTGTGGGCATGACTCAAATAACCATTAATGTAATGTGGGTTGAATTTGAAACTTAGAAACTTAATCTTTTTGGTCTGACAGTGCTCAGCTAAGTCACACTTGGCAATACAGTTATGATTCGACCTGAAACTGCTGATCTACTCCATTCCCATCAGGACCCGGGTCACGTTACCTGTCCATGTACAATCTACTTTTCCACGTTGAACCCTTCTTCCATCCTCACCACTCTGTGCATTCCCCTTTACTCCTCCACTTGTTTGTCTGCAGCCCTTCTGCTGAATCCCAAAGATGCTTGCCAAGGCAATGTCAAACTTCTAAACAGAAAAGGGAAGAAAGCCACTTTCAAGCACTAGATTGAATTTCCATGCCATCTATGTTTTCATCGACAGCCTCTATATCCCAGTTCACCTCTCCAGTCTTCGTCTTTGTGTGGATTACCAAACCTAGCAGATGGACTGCCTTCCTGGTAGGTTTTCTGGAGAAGCCTAGGGATGGAAACCAAACTTTCTTACATATCAAACCTACCTCCTCCCACATTAAACACCTAGCTCCAGAGCACAGGCTTAGCAGAGTAGGAGCAGGATTAAGTGGGTCGTCCTCCCACTGCAGATGAGGCCCCTCCTGCCACTAACGATTATCCATCTACTCTTACAAATTAAGCAGGGCTTCTCTTACACAGCTGTCAGGTAGGGCGTGCAGGTATGATAAGGAAAAGAATGGGGATTTCAGCTGGCTGAATTCAGAGCACCAGACTGTAAACGAGGAGACTTGGTTGTAATCACAGTTCTCCCGCTGAATGGCTGTCTGACTGCAGACGTGTCGTTTCGCATCTGTTTCCTTTTCCATCCCTTTCTGTGTTGTCTATAGGAATGCGAGATCTTTATGGCACATTGATGCCTCCCTGATGTACTCAAATGGCATTTTACACCGTGCAGCCAGGACACTGAGACTGGCAAGCACTATTGTAATGGATGACATATATACTAGACACGCATTCCCTTATAAATATTGCCCCTTTTTACACACTTCCCTTTCACTACTGCAATACCCCATCCTGCCCAAGGTCTTATTATTATTGCAAATTTCTAATTTAACAGTTTTACCAAGTCTTGTTAGATTTCAAGGAACGTCAAAGTCTGTAGCAATTTAATTTTGCCTGTGATGAGAAAGGAAAACAGAGTCCTGAGTCCCCCCAGTGCAAGAGGGGTAATGTCCTGCAAAATACATGGAATTAATTGTAAAAGTCAGCTTTGACTCAAGTCTGCTGTGTTTAGACCTACTAATCTGAAAGCATTTACAGAGTCACGAGGAGCTGATAAAACGTGTACACAGTTTTAAATATCCCATTGTAATGCATTGTAAACCTTAATTTAAAACAAGACAGCTTAAAAGCTTTATGGATTTGATTGATGATATACCCTCTATATTGATGGCTGAACCCAGCATACTGTTATTTCTTCTTTGTCTTGCTAACAACAAAGTTCAGAATTATAATATATTTTACAAAAAGCTTTACTGTTACGCTGCTGCAAAAGTGACATTAAATAATGATAATAGGCCTGAGCCACAACTTCACGTGGAAACAGTTCTGGAGACTACAAATTTACATACCATAGGCACAGAGGCTGCTTGGCAGCACAGGGATAATGCTCCAGCTCTCCAAAATAATAGCACGTGAGCACCCTACAAAATGAAGGATGAAAGAAGGGCAAATTTTGGAAGATGAGTGGTTCAAACCCACCCGCTCCAGCACTGTTACGGAGCTGGTGGGGAGCTTGGTTGTCTGTGGCTCTCCAGCTGGGCTGTCAGAGGTCACATCCCAGGAGACTGAACAGCCTGTGGGGCAACTCCGAAAACCCTGCTAGCAATGCTGAGTCTTCTCCCTGTGAAGGACTGAAGAACTCCAGTTCTACAGGGGGAACAGCAAACCCAGCAGTTTGCTTTAATAACGCAGCATTGATACTTCATTTTCCTCTGCTGATCCCGGCTTTGTACTGCGGATAGGAGAGCCAGCACCCAGCAGAGCAGCAGCTTGTCTGCTGGAGCTACACGAGGTGCTGCATTGCTCGCCCATGCAGAGGGACCAGGGGTCTGACCAAGCACCCTCAGAGCCTTTGTTCCTTCCTCTCAGACTCATACTTGTGGCATCAGGCCAGTGTGATTTGGCTGAACCCAGAGTTGACAACAGCAGTGCTTTCATGGGGAGGAGGACACGCGCCTTGCTACCACGGTGCATTAATTCCTGCACACTTGAGGGCACCTAAAGTGCTTTGAGATCACCTGAAGGAAGGTTATCTAAAATAGGAAATCTAATTTCTAGCAACAAACTCTGTCTGATTCCCACAAATACTTGAAATACATACAAAGAAGTGTGGAGAACTCAGCTTTGAAAGGCAAGAGCTTCCCCAGCTCCAAGGGGTGGATGGGCTCACGGGTCTTCCTCCAACAGTGGTGACAGCCAGGTGGGACAGTCATCTTCACACACCTGGGCGGGATCACATTTGTGTTGCTGCCTGATTCAGGGCTGCACAAATCCTTACACCTCTGTTGCAGCAATATGCCCAAGGCAGCCTTATCACACAGATCACCAATTAAAAATTTAAAAGTTGTACTGACGAGCAGCCACTCCTATGCAAATAAAAGAATGGCTGCTAATCACATTCAATTAGAAATAATTATGGTGGGAGAAAAAATCCACCCTGAGAAATAACCAGGTTAACTGAGAAGTTGCAACAGAGCACTGACGGCAGAAAGCATTTTTACATTTAAAAAACTGTGATTTATTCAAGCAGAGCCAAATGGTGAAGTGCAAATTTGGAAATGACACAGGTTTACCGTTTGTATAAATTAATATTATGATTCCACAAGGCAATGTAGTTCAAAAGTCGACAATGATTCTTGAAATACTGCTCAAATACTTAAACAAAAAAAAAAGCATCTACAGTCAAAAAGACTTGTTCCAAGCTTTACATGAAATACTGTTCAACAATAAAATATCGTGTGCAGCCTCCTAAACAGCCAACGATTTTAAATTCTGTCTTCAGTCTTACATTTACAGTGGATCAAATTTATGCCTCTTATGTTATCACCGGAAAATACAATATGTAGCAAAAAACACATTATGTCAACAGCAGCTGAAATTGTTAGGCAGCCTCAAAAGGGGGAACTTTCCACTCCTTGAGTGTGCAAATTAAGAAATTAGTTTGCTGTCTTTAAAGCCCATGTAATTAGCGTTCACATCTCCTTACATTTAAAATGTAAGCAAGTATTTATGTTCAAATTTACTTTACAAAACTTGTAATTACGATACTTGCGTGTGTGAAGGGAATAGTTGGTAGTTTCACTGTCTGGCACAACTTCAGAAGTAGAGACTTTTATGATCTCATGAACTTCCTCACTGTAGCCCAGATTCCCTTCTTGAAATAAAGTCCAAAGTGTTCAGCACCATAAAATTACAGTTTTACATAGGCTTCTATGGGTGTATTTTGTGGAACTAATAAAAAGATTGAGAGTAAAAAAGGAATCTACCTTTCCTGTTTCATATACACACAAACACAAAGAACCACAGAACTTTCTCAGTAGATACAGAGACACGGATAAACATGTACAAGCAGCTGGAAGACTATGGATACCTGGACTGTATTTGTGTGCAGCAATGTAGAATGTTTCCAATGCCTGGAAACGGGGCTGACAGAGACTTCACTCTTCCCTGGAAAGCAGAAGATTTGGGGTTCAGACAGAGGGGACCTAAAATCGTGTGCCTTTCATACAGGAGGGGTGCTGTAATGTAGAACAGCATGTAGAAACACGGTGAAGGGAAGCGATGGCAGATGTTGGGGTGTGCTTGGAGCCAAAAATGGAGGCTCTGAGGCCATTTACTGGGCTGAGTGTCACCAGAGAAATGCCAGATTTCTGGCTCCTAAGGTGAGCTTGGTGTTGGATAAGCTTTGAGCATTTCCAGCACCTATACAGCTGAAAACTAACCCCCAGGCTTCTTGCAGGGTCTTCAAGATCGAAAGTGTGCATTGAAGTAGCTAAGATCTACTTTAAGCACCAAAGTCATTTTATGCCCGGAGAAGATATTTCAGAAGTGTGATTATTACCATTACCGTGCTAAAAATGTGCTAGGCAGTTCATGGAACAGAAGACATGCCTCCTGTCCCAACAAGCTTGCAATCAAAGGTGCCAATCTTGCAGCTTTGTGTATGCAGGTTGAGTGCAATGGGAATACAGCTGTGCCATTGGAGGGTGCGGGGACTGCGAGACCCCAGGGAAATGCAAAATCAAATGTGAGGAGGAAACTGTAAGGCACAGCAGGACCCTTGTATGGAAATAAGCTCCCTTCAGAAATTGCTCCAAGTCAGAAAATATGATCATAATAGTCTCTTCTTGTATTAAATTCTATGAATTTGGGAGAGAGGAAAGATGAGGGAGATAAGAATTTATGGTTCAGGCTTTTGATTTTACACATGCGTGCAGACTCCAGGAGAGCTGTGCTTCTGCTTTTTAACTCTTCCTCAAATGGACACTAAATATTTCAGTCCCTGTAGTTCATCATTATTTTCCACCTTAAGAGAAATGCTGTTACCACCTTTCCCATAAATGTTCCTTACTGAGCCATGCAGTTTGTGGAAGATTTTCCTTTCTTCACTTCCCTCTGGTTCTGTCCTGTATGAATCCTGACAGCTTTTTGGGGTTTGCTCCATTCCCTCAAGCATCCCTTTGGTTTGTGTCATCTTTATGGACACGCTGCATTTAGAAAACTGATCATTAGCAGGCGTTTCCCCCCGCTTTACTTGTGGAGAATAGGAAGTAATTTTTCAGGTAGCAGCTGACACATCTGTAGGCACCTCCGGATCACTCCATTTTGCTAGATTCAATGAACCACTTGACAAAAGTTAATTAGAGTATTGCTGTCTGGGATGGGAAGGCCCACTGAGAGTTGGTGGAAGCATCCCATTTCTTGCAGCAGTTCAGCCAGAAAGCTACCCACCATGACTTTTATTATTAATAAACACACCATACAATAATTATACCTTTAACAAGCAGCATGAATTGCAATCCCATGTTGTTAAGCTTTCTGCATTGCTCTGAAAACAAGTTGCACTGTGCCCCAAACACTCAGCAAGGAGGTGGTGTATACATAAAATTACTACCGGTGTCAATAATAATGCCAGCAATAAATAGCGATGTGAGTCCACTGCAAAACCTCCCTCACGCTGGGGCAACCTACTGTGCTCCTACACGCACAGCTTCATAACACATCAGGTGCTTAATTTGGTAAGCAAAGGGGACTGAGAGGAGATGCAGGACTGGTTCTTCATCTCACATATTTTGTGGTTTTTTTTTTTTCTGATATTTACTCTTTTCCTACCCACTGTGCAAACTGGCCTATGAGCCAATTGATTGGAAGGACAGGAAAATAAACTTCAGCCTAAAAATCTTAACAAAATCAGTACCTACACAACCTGGAACTGCCCAAATAAATAAACCCCTAATTCTGGTATATGATGGATAGTCATCTGCCTTGGGGAGCTGTTTTCAGGTAATGGAAGACAGCTCCATCTCCATCTGGTGTGTCATTTAACAAAGCAAAGGTAATCCTGACACCAAGCTCCTGATAACTAACTTAGTCACTAAATAGATGTATCTAATTATGTATGCTTAGTGTTCAGTTTATATGAGGCTGGGTCACAGTATCTCCTGGTGACAGGTTAATGAATATTACTGCTCCGACTTTACTACAGCTCCAGAACCCCATTTTCAGCTCCCACGTGGTGCCAAAGGCTTGATCGGTGTTTGCAGTCTCAGAGCTTTGCCATGCACAGGGGAAGGACAGGGTAGAGCTGCACAGTTGCAATGTCCTTAGTGCAAATGATCTTCACCCTTACTCTGCCCTGGCTCCAGCTCTCCGCTTCTCGACCATGCAAGAGGTCTCCATGCTCCCACCTGTGCTTTTAAATAACTTTAAAGGAAGAAAACTTCCTTTAAAGAAAGCCTGTCTTATTGTCACCTTGCACAGGCCCTTCACTGATCCCTTTCTTTCAGAGGAACAGTATTTACCTCCACAAGCCAGCAATCTGCTTAGCTGCAGAGATCAACAGGAACAGCAATGGGGCCTCGGTCCAGAGGAGAACATTTTGCAGAGGAAGCTAAAATTAGGCTCTGGCCCTGGGAGTGTGTTTGCAGACATCTGGATATGATGCACAGCAGCAATGCTTCTGCAGATCAGCGGCATAATTGCAATAAATAATTCAAGAAGCAGCAAATGATGTTAAAAGTGAACCCTCCAGTTTGCAAAGCAGCCCGTGCTCTCGCCTGCAGCGGGGATGTCTGCCGCAGTGGGCAGCAGGTGCTGGGGAGCACAGCACGTCCCCACAGGACTGACAGTGATCAAATGGGGCTGCAGACAGACAGACTGACCCTCTGACAGCCTGCCTCTAGTCCATACATATGATGTGTTTGCACTCTTTGGGCCCCAGTTGGGCTCTCCAACTCCCTTAAAACCTACAGTTTTTCCCAAACTGAGGAACACCATGAAATCCTGCACCACCTCTGCCTCCAGTCCCTTCCTGTTAAGTCCCCTGATACGTGGTCCCTAAAATACCATCGGTCATAACTCCTAGCAGTGCTCAAGGCCAGTGAAGATGACCCAAGAGATCAGAAGATGTTAAACATAACTTAGCATAACTTTGGTCCCCTTTCATTTGCTGTTCTGATTCCTCCCAACCATTTCTGGCTCTGCTTCACCAGTGCTTCAAGGCAAACACTACCTTGCAGGTGCCCACAACCAGCTCACATCTATTTTCTCACATTTTACACAATTGGGCATTTGATGTTATGCAATATTATGTGAAAATACAGAACTATTACATAAAATAGCAGCAAGGCTGCTACCCTGGATATCAGCAGGTCTCAAGCTTTGCCACTATTGAGTTGTGTGACCTTGGCAAATCACCACCTCACCCTTCCCTTTGTGCTAGATCTGTCTCATTGAAGTGCCCAGGATCGGTACCTGCAGTATGGAGCCCCGGGTCTCTGGAGGGGCTGTTAGGTCTGACAGTGACACGAGTGACAGCAGTGGTAATTACACAGGGGAGAGGGTCAGGAGGAGTAAGGTGGCTTCACAGCTTTGCAGAATTGCACAATGTGGGATTAAGGGGTGATTTGATGCAGCAAATTAAGGCTTATGGTCACATCTCTCATGCACAGCTTAGGTGGATGTTTTGAAATAGCCACTTTCCAGATTCCAGGGTGAAGCCAGATAGGAATTTTCTCTTACGCCCATCACTTTTTTCTCAGGCAATCAAGACCTTGGCCAGGAAAATATGCAATAACTCACAGTTACGAGGTATAAATACAGAGGGAGTGGAGAGGAGAATTTCTCTCTGTACAGGTGATACTCTACTATACATCACAAACCCTGACACTTCATCACTGGCAGCCTCTGGTCTAGTAGAGGAACTTGGCTGTGCTTCTGGTTATAAAATAAGTCTGAACACAGGGCTGTGAGGAAGAGACTCCTTCCTCTGGGAATGCAAACCCTTCAGTCAAGTGGAGCAGCAACATGTCTTGCTTGCTTAGAGTTCAAACAAGCAGAAAATTATTTATTTAACTTATTTAATAAACTGTGAAGAAAATAAAAGAAGATATAAGCAGGTCAGATGGCACTACCTCCAACCGTAGCAGGTGGAGATAGCACTATCAGAATAAATATCTGAAAAAGCCCATCAGAACTCACCCCTCCTGACACAACAACCTTCCATCTGGGAGGACTTATAATAATGGGGTCTTGGAGATCCCCCCTTTTCCATCTCCTTACTTGTGGCAGAGCAGAGCACATCTTTGTAACAAAGCACAGCCTGAATCTACCGCCCCAAACTCTGTTCTTTTTAAATGATTAACAGATTAACATAAAGTAATTTATTCCACTGATGCATTATAATCGTACCTTCATGCAAGTCGTAATTGTGGCTGGTTCCTTGATGCACTCAAAACTCTGACTCAGATTTGAGTTATGGTTTTGCAAAACTCCTGATACGTATAATGGGCAAAACAAAACCTGTCTCCTCCTTTCCCTGCCTTGCAACCTAGATGATTAAAAATCTATATACAAAATGTGGCAGGTGAAGCACATTTGCCGTGAAGTATAATTATATCCAGAATAATGAACATATGCAAAATATTCCTCCTTGATCCACTGCCTACCTTTTGTGAATCTCTGAGTCCCGCTGGCCTCGCTTTCTTCTCTCTATGTGGTGGGTTTTTTTAATTATTACCATTGCTGTTAGGAAACACAACTGTGGAAGGAAGATTAGGTTTTATTTTGCATCTTCTTTTAGTACCAATGACACCATCAGCTAATCTGCCCTTGGTAATAACCTACTTCAAGAAGCAGAAGGAATGCCAGGTATTCACTGGTCCTGCGTTTCTTATGATTCACTTTTGAAATATCATATTTAAAAGGATACAATTCCATCCACAAACCAATGAGAACCACTAGAAATGGGAGTTTATAGGATTCCTTCTTCATACCTTGAAGAGAAAGGCAGCAGAGACAGCCCAAAAGGCCAGAAATTTGGATTAAGTGTAATATTTTTCCTGATCTAGAAAAAATACTTCAGTACAAATATTTAAAACATCTGATAGATTTACGGTTACTGGTCCTAACCTTTCTCCTCAAACTCTTTGCTCATTCCAGCAACTGTGATCTTCTCCTGAAGCACTATCCATGTTATGACACTTCTTCCACAAAAACAAAGAGGGGATGTAGAGGCAATTTCAACAAAGGAATCGCAGAGAGGCAGCAGACAGGAATATTACTGATCAATGGCAAAAAAAGATTAAAGGTAGTAACATCCTTGTGGCACTCTGCTGAGCAATGACAGAAGAAGATCAAAGGGTTTATCAAGCGCAAAGAGAGAGCTTGTGGCTATTAAGCTGACAAAAAAAAAACCAAGGGGAAATAGGAACAAAACTCTTAGCAAAAGGTAGGAATCAGATATTCTTGTTTCACAAAAGTGGAGATGTTGGAGGGACAGGTATCAGGAACCGTAGTCTTCTAACAGTGTTTTAGGGGGCTGGTCCTCAATGAGCAAAGGCAAAGAGATGTAAATAATGCAGGAGATGTCACAGGGAATGGACAGAAGTTCTGCAGACACTGGAATGCAAAGGCTGCTGCAAGGTGTGGGTTTGGCAAAGGAGGAGAAGTCCAAGCGAGACACAGACAGAATTTAATGCTGAAACCATATTTTATGCACGTAGACCTGACCTGGCTAAGAATGGGCATAACAGCATCTACCTAAATCTAAGGTCTTTTTGCTAAAGAGGATTTAGCAGGTTTAAAGTTCAACATATTTTAAGTGTTTTTGTGGATAACTTGAAGCAGGAAGAAAGGGTGAACTGGATTATGAATCTTCTTATACCCTTTTACAACATTTATAATTAACTCTATTTTTTTTTTTGCTACTGGGAAGCAGTCTTGCTGTAGTCTTCTAATTAATAAATGGATCGATAAGTCATGAGATCTTTTGTCCGTGGAGAAACTTACCCATACTGTCAGAAATATTACAGTCTAAAATTGGTAGTGGACAACCAACCATTTTTTCCTCCTTCTTCACTTAAAAAAAAATTATATTTCATTTGAAAATGTTAAATGACTAAATTTGTCAAAGAAATTACCCAATGAGGGCTGGATATAGTGGGAGTGAAATCTGTGTGAAAACTCCCGTTGACACCAAAGGACTTTGGTAATCCAAAATCCTGAGGATGGTTCAGAAGCCGGGATGATGCTGTGGCAGGGTGGTGTCCATGGCAGACCCGCTCCCTAAGGGCTGCTGGTGGTCCAGAAGGCTGTGGAAGAGCATTCCCAGAGCAAAGGCTGTGCAGGCGCTGCTTGGGCTGCATTCCCACAAGAAATCCAAGAAAATAAAAAAAAAACTCCTTAGGGAAAATCCAAGCCTTGCAATAGGCTTTTGCTACACCCCGCTGGCCATTTAATGCACCACCCTCAATGCATTAAGAAGGACAGTCCCACACTACATGTTCAGAGCTTCATTTGCACAATGTGTTTCTGGGGGAAGAGCCTGGTCCAGCAGAGGGGAAAAGTGCAGGAGATGTGGGCTTTGCCCCTCACCTTGTGCTGTGGGCACACCTGTCTGCCTGGGCCTGCCTCTGCCTTCTTTTTCTCCTTGGCTTTTTCAACTTTTGCTCAGTTAAGCTGTAAACTCTCTAAGACCTGGGCCATCTCTTAGTCTGTGCTTGTGATGCTCAGATTACTGGAACACCAAATAAAAGAGCAATAAAACTTGCTATGGAGCAGCAGGGACTGACAGGGACCTGGACTCTGTCATTCATTAGCCAGACTTTCCTTGTGTCACCACCCCAAGTCCTCTCTGTTAGTCCAGAGCAAAACTCAAATAAACATCTGCTGTTTTGTTTTCTGGTGCTCAATGCATAAAATTAAACACCTTTCACTGTTCTCTTGGAAGGGAATCAAAGATCCTTATCTTCATTTTCTGAATGGGGATGTGAAAGCAAAGACAGGCAGGGCAAGACTTTTCTGCTAAAAACATGCATCCCATATTTATCTGGGCAATAGCTGTGATCTGACAGCCCAGAGGTGCATCAGTGCATGTGCAGTAGTTCAGCAGCTGGTAGCTGGCAAGGAGACTAACCTGCTCGTGGCATAAAACGTGGGGAACGACGGCATCATGCAAAACTTGGTGGTTTGAACCAACTCAAAGGGACCACAGCTGTGGTAGGACCATGAAAGTGAGAGGCAAGAGCAACTTCTTGGAGGAGATGTGCTACAAGAGCTCAAATCTGCAGGGTTCTTAGCTTCATCTGGAGATAGCCACTACCAGAACAGATCCGATGGAGCGCCAAGCTGTTCCCGTGGGGTGTTTCCTTATGTTTTACCACCCACAAAAAGAGAGGTCTTTATTATGAACTGCATGGGTTGGGTGGACTCACAGCTGTGCCTCAGTGCTGCAGCCTGCAGTGACTCCTGGGGGAAGGTGGTTGCAGTGCTTGTGGAGATGGCAGGGTGCACAAGGCAAAGCAGAAACCCCATTTTTTATTGTGCAAAGTTAAAAGTTGCTATATTGAGGAAAGGATAGCACTGCATGTAAGATGGCCCCTAAATGTCAAAAGAGCATTAATCATTCTCATTATTTACACTGGTAAAAGACATAACCTCCTATATAAGTGTTGATAAAATTAAAAAAAAAAGGGTGTGTGTAACTATTTTTGTTTAAATTCTTAATTATTCCAGAAATCTTTTAAATAGAGCTCATCTGCTGCATATAAATACTATCCTAGCTGCAATCATAGGTGTGAAAAAGGAAGAATTCCCATTATCAAAGTAATCTGCAGCCCTGAAGACTACCATTTCCTGCACCAGCAAATTTCTAACTGTTCCCCGTGACTGATGCTGGCAATATTTTAGGAAAGTGAATGAGTTCCTAATGCAGGATGTAAGGTATTCGTTAAAGACCAGGTAGAAGAACATTAATTTACATTTTAAAATATATCAGGAGACAAATAAGGCAATGAAATCATTAGTATGCATGCATTGCCTCTGCTGTATCAAGTCAGACAAGCTCAGCTGTGCCTCCTAATGCTTGCACTGCAAAACACTGCTTGACAATCTTAACACAATAATAATAATAATAATAATAATGGTAGGAAAAGGCAGAGTGCGATTTACTGTAAGCAGAATTCTGGTGTTTTCTATCTAGCTTGCACACAGGTACACACCACCTCTATGAATAAAGCACTTAACTTCTTTTGCCTACTATAGCCAGCAGCAAAACAGGTAAACCAACAGCAACCTGCCTAAAATCAGCCCAGGGAGTCTTAAGAAGTCAATATTGCAAATACCCTGCACAAACCAGGAGCAGCAGAATAGAGATGAATATAAAAATAGGGGACAAACTCTTTTGTTTGGTATATACAAGAAGTAAATCGACTCTCTTCTGCCCCAAATAAAAATGAGCACAGTTGCTATAATTTTCTATTTACTGCAGCCCTCCCTCCTAAGCTTTAGCTCTTTCAGAAGAGATTCCTTTTGGAACACCCTTCCCTTGGCCACATGGTCACCCATAAATTACTGCTGCAAACACTGAGTTATGCTCTGTTTTGGGGTCTCCCAACACGGGGTGAGATCTTCCTTCATGTGCTGGCCTGATGCAGCACAAGTGCAAAAGAGAAAACAATACTTGAGTGCTCTTTGATCTGGGTGTTGTCATATGGGAAGCTGTGTCCCGTGTCAGAAAAGCTGCTGTGGGAAAAGGGATGGGTAGTAATTACCTGAAGGTACTTTAAAGTGAAGTTGCCTGATGAGATTAAGCAAGGAAATCCAACAATATCTGCATATATTTACTCTGAAAGGAATAATCAGGAGATGCAAGGAGTTAAGAAGTGTGATGCTAGTCCACTGAGTCTAAGCACAGGGAATACAAGTTTTCAAAGAAGTTACTTCAAAGCTAAAATTCTGGGGAACAGAAGGTAGAAGCATTGGTGTGAACCAGACAACATGGGGGAACCAGGTTTTAACAGCTAATTAATTAAGTGCATTTCTTCACAATATTTCCAATATAGCAGCTCACAACGATCCAGAGCAGCCTGCTGCAAGAGGATGGAGTCATCTCCATAGCTGGCTGCTCTCGAGCCCATCCCAATCCAGCAGCCACTCTTACACATCATTAAGAGCCAAGCTCCCCACGGGGAACACCACCAGTCTCATCAACATGGGTAGCTGCTCGCTTGCTTTGCATCACTGAAATCTTGAATATTCCCATGTAGCTTCTATCTGAACCACCACAGCTTTTTAAGGCAGGTCTGGGATTTTCATGACCAAAATAATATGCCCAGAGAGGGTCAAGCCAAGGAGATTCCTGATGTTGAGGGCAGCCTTGAAGACAGGTAAAAGCACTGTCCGGTCCATTCAGTGCTTGTTCATCAAGAATTTGCTATAAATGGTTGCAGGGTGCTCAGAGGCAGCCCTATAGAGGTGAGTTTTAATTGAAAAGGGATTGCAAGGGAATATAGACCAAAATAAATGTCAGGGCACTGTTGTTTCCCCTAAAGGTCAGAACAAGCACGCTGAATCCGTGCCCAGAAATGATACCTCTGACAGTGCTGTTCCAGCCATCAGCTGTTACACGTAGCAATGCTCATCTATTCCAGCCTGGAAACTGGCAGGGAAGGATGGGAAAACAGCCTCAGTGAGCACAGTAGCAGAGGGCTAAGGACTGGAGAGACCATTTTGGATACAGCTGCAATAAGAGAGTATTCTGATGCCTTCCAAAGGCACAGCCCAAGTTATTACAATGTTAATTTGCTATTAGGGCTCACTGGAATCAGAGAGGAAAATTTTGATTTTTAAAACCAGAGTCAAAGGAAGGCATAAGTGAAAAAAAATTATTCAGTCCTTTTAAAGTCTGACCTAAAAAACCTTGCAGTGTAAAATATGCACTAAAATATTTATGTCAGGTTTCTATGGTTATATGTGTGTGTGTACGTATATGATACAGAGCAAACTCTACTTGCTCCTCCTGGCCTTACACACCATAAAACTCAAAGAGCTCTTCCCAGTGGATGGGCAGAGCCTGACTGGTCAGCAGAGACAGCTGCGTTAGCTGTGTGAATGAACTGAGTGGGACGGTGCAGCTACCAGACCATAGTACCCTGCCACAGCAAGACTTTGCTAGCATGGTGAACAGAGCTCAGGGTATCCCTTCTACCCCCCAGCACACTCTGGGGATTTTGGGAAGCTCCAGCACAGGCTGCCTGAGCATCTGCACTGCAGAGGCATTGCACACCAGCTCCTCCTGGGATGGGGTAGTTCAGTGAGTTCCCTTCCCCTACAACAACCTAGGTTTCTAGAGGCCTGCGCCAACCTTATGAGCCCAGGCTGAAGTCCAAAACAGAGGTGCAGGCTACCAGTTGAGAGTTAACTCATCTCCTCCAGGTCCTGATGAAAGTAGTCCTGCAGACCTCTGTAAGCAGCCCCTTATTCCTGCCTTGCACTCAGCGTGGCAAACCAGGAGAGAAGCAGCATGGAAAGGATGGATTGGCTGTGTGAAACTTTAACAGAGGCAAAAAAGTTTCATTGCTTTAGGCCAGGAGAAAATATCAGCCCCTCTGACCCAAAGAAAGGATTCAAGTCTCCAGAAAAACAAAAAAAAATACTTAGTTCTATGTGGAAACTAAGGGCCAGATTCAGACCTCCTGCACGCAAAGAAGAGCTTGAGAAATCCTCCATGTTAATGAGATGATTCACATTTCAAGAGTGTAACGGAGCTGAGCCTTGATATGAGCGTGCCTCTTGGTTTCTAAGGAGCAGGCTGTTATTTATGCAGTCTATTTACACATTCGCTTGGCTCTTTACGCAGAGGAAACATTTTATAGTGTAAGCTCCCTTTCTTCCCCTCACAGATACACACATGCACGCGCTACAGAGAAGATTGGACAAAGATGTTTAAAAGAGCCACATGAAGGTATGTTTTAAAAAAGGGAGGTATTCCAGATCCTCAGTGTGAAATTGTCATAGAACCTAAATTATTATTGTCTCTGCATTTCTCCCTCCTAAGAGGATTGTTCTAATTAAACAAGAAGAGATTATCAAACTTTGTCTACAGCTGATAAAATCCAACTACAAATTGAAATGCATGTTAAAGCTAATCCATCACAAACTGAAAAATTAAGCTAGTGCATTTGTAATGTTTTTAACATCCTTTGTCCTTCAGACGGTGCCCAAATACTACAATTTGGTTGCGTTTAAAGTTTTGCACTTTAGGAGAGATTTAGAATTGTACATTCCATACAGTTTCTAAAAGCTCATCTTTTTTGCATGTTTAAGTTTATGTCAGTAATTTGAATTCCCTTTTACAAATGGAATTGTAAAAACCAGGGGAAAATGTAAGCAAGCTGGATTAAAATAAACATTTGCCTCCTTCCAGTGCCAATAAATGTTGAAAAGTTTCCTCTCGTTATTACATACCTCTTGATGATTCACATCAGCTGAAATGCCAAAATGCCACCAAAGAAAGGCTTTTCCTTTTAATAACAAAATTGGAACAAGCAAGAACAAGAAGTTCTGGAAACTCAGAGGGAGACACATACTTGCTGGGTCCCAGCCCTGTTTGCACATATGCGCCTGAGTCATTTTAGCCATGATCAACCAAATTGAAATGATGAGGGATATGGTCCAAAGTGGCACACCCAAACCAAAGCACCACTGAAAGAGGAGTTTGAAGCTCAGGGAGTGGTAAACCAAAGCACCAAGTTTCACACATCCATCTGACACTGCACTGAATGGCACTTTCCTCCTGGCACAAAACTGCCGCAGATCGAAACGGTGCTGGGTTTGAGTGTGACAGTAGCTAAGGAGTGAAGAAACAGGTCAGAATAGAAAAGATAACCAAGAGGCCATGTAATCTGGAAGAAAATTCACAGCACTCAGCCATAGGAACTGAGATCTGTTCCTTGGTCTGCTGCCCAGTCGTGTCTGAACCCTGGGACAAGTCACATCACTTTTTTACTTCTTATTCTTTTCTCGTTCTCTTCACTTGACATTTCGATCCCCTTTTGAGCACGGTCTTTATTTCACTAGAGTTTGGTGATACTGAATACTAATCGTAGTAGTGACCTTTAGGGCCTACGGTGATTCAAATAATAATGGTACAGTGAAGGAAAAAAATGTATGTGGTGCCTTTCACCATAACAAACTTGTACCTTTTAATGTGATTGTTTAAATGGCTTACTCATTGCTAAAGTATTTATTATGGGTTTGTTCTGGATTTGAAGGATATCACAACTCTGATGACAAAATTATGAAAAGCTTGTCTCCTTAAACAGAGGACACACAAAGCAAACTCCTTGCAATACAATTTTGAGTGAAAAAGGAGGACACGGGTGAAATATTTTTGCCCAAAAGTCACCCTCTTCATTTTCCAGTTGACATTTGAGCTCCACTTTTATATTTTTGTACCTCTGTTCTCCTTGACTTGCATGCTGTGATCACATCCTTCCCCAGCAGATGAGATTCCAGCCTGAGAGGTGCCTTTATCCTGCAGCTCACCTCCTGGAGTCCTCTCATCTCTACCTCCGAGACCTTGGACACTTCTGCAGCTTCCCAAAAGCACCAGTGAACCCCTGTGTCTAACAAACCTGCTCTGAGAGCTCAGGCTGGGCTTAAGCTGCTCTTCCATAGAAACCTCTACACGCTGCCAACTGTTCATCTGATGTCATGGGGAATTATCCAGTTAGCCATTTAATGGGAGCCAACTTCTCCACACTGGGTTGTGTGCTCACACAGACACCATGGTGACCCAGCACGGCTGAGATGCAGGTTAACACTAGCTGCTAGGTATCTTCTTCTGAAAAGTTGATTCAGGCGAGTTGATTCGTTAAGACCTGCTCTGGCTTCCTGTGTCATGTTCCTCCAGGCAGAAATTAAGATCCTGCTCTATGTGGGAAAAAAAAATAGTTGCAGGTCTCTGGCTTTTCTCCAGTTTAAAGCAGAGTTAATGCCTCGTAGTTCTAGGAATCAGAATAACAAATTCCACGTATTCCTGCAATTGCTTTGACCTTGCACTATGATTTGTGCTGGAGTAAGGTCCATTTAGACTACAAAACACAAGGGTAGTATTTATTTAACTGATTATGCTGCATTCTTGTCTTATGAATCACTCTCCACAGATGGTACTTATGCCATGTCCTACTTTCACATTTGACAAATGACTGCTCTAAGACTCTCCTATACTGGCTCTCACACGACTGTAACTGCATTGAATGCAACAGATTTATTTTTTATTTATATTGGTGTCAACAAAGTTGGACACAGGACCTGTAAAAGTAAAAAAGTGCCCCACATACCTGTAGAATCCAATATGGCACATTCATTATTTATAAAATGATTGTTTCTGTTGCAGAACATTATTGATATTGTTATTTTGTGAGCTTTCCACATGTACAACTGGTACATACAACTGTACATAGTCAATACTGCTTGAGATTAATAAGACTGGTGGAAGGTTTTTCAATCAATATATTCTCTCTAAAGAATATGCAACAGTGTGTATGGGGGAATTGATTCTGTTTTCACAGAGGTGTAAATAAAAAACAATTATTAGAAGTGAAAGGAATTGCAAAAGAAGGAAACACGAAGGCCATATGTGATGTAACGATTAACATATATTTTAAATACAACTTTGTGGCACTTTGGAGACCATTTTGGGATCACAGTCACTTTATATTCAGTAAAAAGCAGCTTTCAAATATAGAGCCACATATTAATTCTAGTGAAGAAAAAAGTTATGGTTTTTTTTACCCCGCAAAAGGGTTTGTCAACTTTTTCAAATCCTTACTAAGAGAGTCTGGTTGCATGAATAGCACCGCCAGAAGTAGAAATCAGTGAGAATGAGCAGTCTAAAGACTATATGCATGAAAACCAGCCTAGAAAGTTCAAGGAATAATTTCTTATTTCAGAAGCCCTTACATTCTCTAAGAGAGAAAAGGAGGCGCAACCTCCCCGTGGTCCAGGGAGAGATGAGAAGGGCTTTGGATCTACTGTAGGTTACCCCTGCAGGTTTGGTACAATGAAAGGAATGTGAAATGTCTGTAAAAACCTGAAATCTACTACTATTTTTTTTTTGGTAATTTCCTTCACTCATCCTGCTCTGATTACTGTTCATGGCTTCAGGACTGGTTCGTTGACTGAAGCAAGGTCTGCTAACTAACCCTCAAATAGACGAGATCTTCTGTCCCATCATGGCCAGGGGGGTGGGGAGAGGAAAGCCTCTGAAGCACTTCTTAATACATACACATCACTACTGCTCACCTCTTTTGGCTAATCCATTCAAGGAGCATGTTTCCATCTCATGGAATAAGTGAAGATTTAATCCCCACATATGTTAAGGAATTTAAGGTTGCCATGGATCCCTGCAGCCACACTGTTTTGGGCAGCTTTTAGCTATCAGGTTTGGGTTTAGACAGCTTTGGAAAAGCAGGCTGTTAAGCAAAAGGTAAAGTATTGCATTAAATGGGCTGAGCAATTGAATTTATTATACTTGTCCTTCGACAGAGAATTAGCTGTGCTGGGGGAGATGCCATCTCTGGAGGAACTGTTAGATACATGTCTGGGACACTAAGGAATCAACAACCTGGTGGCATTTTATACTAGATATTTTGGGTGTCCTGGCCAAACTACAATTTGAGTAATTACATCCTGCCCACCTCTGCTACTGTTATACTTTCAATCAGATGTAATACTCTTCATATCCTGTCCAAAACAACTGTGTGCTGTAAAAATAGCTATTTCAGGGTGGGGTTTTTTCACAGAACTGACTGTTTTTCAGCTGTGGCTTAGGGCTCCTTGCAGATGTAAAAAATAAATAAATAGGACTTCTGGATAGAAATTTTCTGTGCAAGCTATGTTCTCTTTTCACATCAGCTGTTATACCTGATCTTCATTCCTTAACCCCAGACCTTATTAGTTATTTTCTGCCAAGTGCCCAGACATGCAGAATCAGTCAGGATCTTTCATTCTTGGCACTGTGTGAATCCACAGTGACAGTCCCAGATGGGAAGAGTTTGCAGCCCCAATACCTAAGAAAGGCCACTTAAAACATAAGCCCAGCAAAAGCAAAGGGACTTGGCCAAGGTCATCGATGTCCTTGTGGCAGCCTGGGGACCTCACCTGCTGTGCAGATTCTTGCAGCTTTTGAACAAAGTCTTCAGTCACCTTTACCCCATCAATCAGCTGATATCTTTATAAGTTTAATTTGGTTTTGCCTTCCTCAAGCAGAAGTATGAAGCCACTGAAGTATTTTTTACCTATTTGATGCATTTTTAAAGTTCATGTTACTTGATGCAGAGAGCAGCTGCTTTAACAGTACTGCTGTTTTAAGTTGGATGGCTTGGTGTCTTCTCCTGGTGCCTGCCTGGAACGAGTCCCTTTGACAGGGGTTAAGACTGCAGCTCTTTTAGCAGCAAACCTAAATGCTTTGGAAGTCCTTCTGGAGGCAGGATGCCATCTAGAATTTGGATTGCTCCTTGTTGCGAGTGTGCCTGGTGGGATGGACTGGGAAGGGAGACGAAGTCCCTGCCTAAAGCACCTTCAGCACAAGGAGACAAACATCACAAATGAGAGACAAAACACTCCAGGGCTCCACAAGATGATTTGATTCATAGCTTTTTCTTGCCTCCTTTCTTTTTTCTCCCTCTTTTCCCGCTCAGTATGACGGGCTGGGTAAAAGCTGATGAGCTTCCCAGCAGCAGCGTGAGCTGAGGAGGGATTGTGAAGACAGGGTGAATGGTGAGCACTCCAGAATGGTGCATTACTGAGGGCAGGTGAGAGGGAGAGAAAAGGAAAATCCTTACAAGCAAAATCCTGAAGTTTTGACAAAGCAACAGCAGTTTGTCCTATTAAAATGTATTTTACCTGAGCCCATGAGTTTTCCCACTTTCCCTTTTCCCATTTTCTTCCCCATCCCACAAGGGTAAGTGAGAAGGTGTTGCATGGTGGTTAGCTGCTGGCTGGGGCCAAACTCCAATGGGCCCCATTAAAACCTTTTACTGTGTACCCTGGACAGTGGCATTCAGGTTGGGATTGGATATGGCAATAAAGAATAAGCTTCACTTCTAGAACTGCAAGTAGATGATGATGATGATGATGATGATTATTGTTGTTATTCAGTGGAAATAGTTACATGGTTGAATTCAAACATATGCTAGTATCTTGCTGAATCAGGACCTCTAAAAAACAAAGGAGAGAAACCTGATGGACAATCAGAGTTAATGATTTAACACTGGACCTGTTCCAGTTAGCAAGTGGGAGAGCATAGTTTGTGTATAGCCCACAGCTCCAAATGGGAACACGACAGGGTTTGAGGGAAGGTATTACAGGCTTGAGGACCTTTCCCATAAACTGCCCCAGACCTTTTTTCATACAGATGCACTTCACAAACCTACACACAATCCCAAGGCAGCCAGAGAGGCAAAATTGCCACTCTAAAACCTGCTGGCTGCAGCACAGCTGTACACTAGTCCTAACTCTACTATAACCACACTGCAATTACTGGTGTTCAAAATAAATTGTCATCTCCTTTCTCCAGCTACTATTACCATTTCTGTGCATGAAAAGTAAATAGATGTTTCATTTCATCTACTACTCACAGAAGTGAAGTGCTCTTCTGCATGGCATACTCCCTGTCTGAGGAGTAAGGGTAAAATACAGCTTTCATTCTTAAGCTTGGTCTGTATTTGAATGTTTGCTAGCTCAGCTCTGACAGATAGGAACATGAATGGGAAAATAAAATCACACCCTCTAACTGATGCAACAGTAATGTACAACCCCCCTCATATAATTTTTCCCAAAATCACTCGGAAATCTGGTTTAATTTATCAGCAAAGAACCTTTTTTTTGCACTATCTATTTCTTGCTAGGGATGATCGCTAGATCAGCGCTGCTTCCATCAGTATGGCTGTGAAGACAACCTTAAATTTGAAGTATTCAGCAGCTCTTCGGGTCTGTGGACCCAGCATCTGCTAAGTGCCAGACTGGTTTTCCCCTGCGCTCAGCCTGTAAAGGCCAATGTCACACAACAATGGTGCCCACCGAAGCAAGGGGAGGACACAGCACTGTGGCACAGCTTTCTTGCTAGAGAGACAAAGGTGGAAGCAGAGGTATCAGCTGCTATTGGACCACCTGCTGCAGTGGGAAGAAACAGATCCTGTGTGGACAAGTGCTATTCAATGCTTCTTGTTCTCACAAGCCTCTTACCAGTTTGCTGCCTGTTGTGCGGATGGGCATCACAGAAACCCAGGAACCATACTCCTAGCTTTGCTACCTGCTTCTTGCTATTGTGATTGAATGATGCATAATAATACCAGTTAGATGAATATAGATACAGCGTACAAAAATCAATATAGCCTTAATATAAAGAGAATAGAAAGTATTTATGTATTTTAGATTTTAGTAGAACACAGCCATAGCTGTTTGAGTTGTTTTCACTAGAGTAGCTACAAAATTTAACCATAACAGCAGAACAGCCTTGAAGATAAAGAAAGGGAAGATAGGGAAGTAATAAATAATGAGACCGACAATCAATTAAGAGACAGAGTATATCTTGTTTTCAGCTAAAAGGGGTTCCTAACTAGTTTGTGCAGAGACGTGTTTTTGAGACTCTGGAGAAAACCATAAAGAGCACACACAGAAGGAAAAGGTAAAAAGTTCGCTGAGAGGAAGACGTCCAGCCTTCATCCTTGAAGACCACCAGAAGACCCCCAGAGTGTCACTGAGCATGCTCTATCTGGGAGGAGTCAATGTAAATGACTTACTGGAAAGAATTTGCATAACCTTGCCTTTTCTTAGAACTATAATGAATATGTATAGTCAATCTCTGTAAATATAAGAAATTTTGCTTTAAACGGTGCACACATTAGGAGGAGCGATCCCCTGTGTGCCCAGTGCTGCAATAAAGAGTACCTACTTAATAACCAGTCCGGTTATTGAGTCTTGATTTTGGCTTTCCAGGGCTTCAATTGCTTTCCCAAAAATTCCAACTTGACTTCTCTTTACACCTGAAGAACTCAAAATGATGGTTTACACCATTTATATATGGACTTCTGAACGCAACCTAAGAGAAGCACACCTGGAGGTGCTGTGGCCTGGATTTCCCCTACCCTGCTGCTGTGGCTTGTTGGCTTGTCCATGCCTTGGGAAAAATTCCAAGTTGCTCCATCTGGGTGGTGCTGAGAGTAGCACAATGTCACTGTTTGCGTCACCGTCCCTGGGCAGCCCTGTGCACAACTGACTGGGGAACACTGGCATCAAAAAACAGTGCAAATGAAAAAAATTAGCATAATCACCAGACAGAATAGCAACCTCATGTGTTTTTTTCCTGAAGTTGCACAGCTTCTTCAACACCATACATGATTTGTAAGCAGAACAGAGTGGCTCACTGCTGCCTGACACCAGCTGCAGGGGCTTTGGCTGAACGCAGAGGTTCAGCAAGGACACACGATGCATCTGCACTTCCCATGAGAAGGGCTTTCCAAAGCACACAGTCGGTTTGCTGGTGCTCCACTGTGCCGCTCAAGTTTGCACTTTCTGGGTAAAACTTCTAAAAATAACCAACTCTTCGGTATCAAGCTTGGAGCAGGGATGCTACTTTTAGCAATTTTCTTGCTGTGCTACAGCTGGAAGAACACTACCAAGACAAAGTTTCCCATGGTCTGGTCTTCTGATTCACTTTACAGATGACACAATGTTATATTGTTATATAACACTCTAAAACAAGTGATGGGAAAACACTGAGGTTCTGCAGCTCTTTTCCTAGCTGATCCTACTGTGCTTAGATATTAATGTCAGGTTGGATGGGGCCCTGGGCAACCTTGTCTAGATCATGCCTGGAGGTTGGTGGCCCTGCCTGTGGCAGGGGGAGTTGGAACTCAGGGATCCTTGGGGTCCCTTCCAACTCAGACCCGTCTGTGATTCTATGATTACCCTCCACATGGTACCATGTGATAAAGAGACTTTTCTTAGAGATGATTGTAACAGCCTCAGTACCTCCCAGGAAGGAGAGGGGGAAGACTGCAATGAAAGGTTCTTCTGGCTGTATGTTATAGATAGAAGCTGAGCGTTGACACTGGAAATAGGGTTTGCCTTGAGTTCTTCTTTCAGGCTGGACTCTATCATGTGGCCATCAATGCAGTCTCAAATGCAGAAATAGTGATTCCAAGTGGGACAACATGGGAAAAACTGGAAGAATCTGCCTTTAACAAACAAACAAACAAACAAACACACACAGGCCAACTGCAAGTCTTCAAGGTCACTCGATTTGAATCTTGGATACATTTGGTCATATCCAGCAGAAGTCATTAATGATGGATGAATCTCTGTAGGTGGATGGGCTACAGTTATCCTTCTTTATGAAATGCAAAGCAACACTTTAGTCATTCATTTATTGTTGTTACCATCAAATGAACCAGCATGGATGATGGATCTGGCCTTCTGGTTTAGCCATCCCCAGTGTCCACCCACGGCAGAGACTTGCTTTTTCTCAGAGATGTACCCTGCAGTGCATTGGTTGGGTTGTGTGAGGAAAGGTGACAGATGCAGTGGCAAGGAAGGAGGGTGCAAGAATTGATGTCCACCTCTGACTTACAAAGAAGAAACAGAAGCCTGTTCCTTTCCATAATTTCATTTAACTAAAGTTCAGTTGTCTAGTGGGGAAATCTCCTGCTCTTCCTTTCTCTCATAAATAAATTCTCTGGCAAAGGTTCATAAAAATAGATAAAACAATTTGTTTGGTGAGTAGATAAAATGCTGGACAAAGTAAGGAAACAACAACAGGAGAGTCACACAAGAGCAATGGAAAAATTATCAGGGAGAAAATGATCAAACAAGGTCCCCAAGGGATTTTAAATGCCATGCTCTGCTTTGAATGCACACATTTCACCACTAAAATGCTAACACGCTCCTTTGTCACAGCATGAAGAAGCCAAAGGTCTAGTTAAATCTCCCCTCAAATACAAATTTTAAAGATAAAGACCTACCCCTATTAAATACCTACATAAGCACACACACATACAGGCACACACTGAATACTCTCCGGCCTTCCTAGAGTTTTCCATGATTTTTAGGATAACAAAACACTAATTGAAGACCTGACTTATAACTAGACTCTGATGAATTTTTGTCCCCTCATCACCAAAAATATGACTACATGTCAGACAAATCTGTGTCTGCAAATAGTTTCTAGCTTTTTATATGTAAAAAGAGTTGAGCTTATTTGAACTG
The DNA here is from genome assembly GCA_020800305.1 of Porphyrio hochstetteri. NCBI lineage: Eukaryota > Metazoa > Chordata > Aves > Gruiformes > Rallidae > Porphyrio > Porphyrio hochstetteri. Next base: position 7,498,951 of record CM036918.1, on the reverse strand, counting down.
CCATCTTTCACAATGCATTTTATTTAAAGATGCTTTTAAGATCTTGAGAAATTTTCCTTGTGGATAGGGGAAGAATCCTTTTGTGGGTTTTTTGAGCTGAAATGATTTTTTTAACCTTTCTGTTCACAACAAAAAGTTATAATTTTTCCTTGGCCTATTTAAGAATACACTGCTGCCAGAAAGTCAGTAAAAAATTGATTTCTTAAAATTAATGACATGTGCCATTTTAAGATCATTCCTGATCAAGACATTAGGTATTCCTCCCCACCAAGCTTCCTTTCTACCCTTTCCCTCCTGCATGGAAGTAAAGCAGGTAACTTTTCCTGCTGCTCTCATGAATCATGCCTCTGCCCTAACCAATGTGTGATCACATACAAGATATTAATTACAGGTGTCAGATTTGTTATTATTAGTGGTGTTTGCTGGGGGACTGCAATGCGCAACGTACAATTACCTTCCAGAAGAAGAACACAATGGCAAGACTTGAACTCTATAACACCTGGGTTTCAGTGTAGCCAGCAATAAAATTAAATTTTCCACTTTGGCAAACTATCCCAGTCCTGTCTTATTTACTGGAAATGGTCTGGGTGGTGAGGTCACAAGCCTCAGAAGTGTCACAGACGTCTATGCCATCACCTCTCTAAGGGAGGTGAGGTATTTTGGGATATTACCCATGAAGCTGGAAGGACGAGGTTGGGGTAAAAGGGTAGACAGACAGTATAAACTCCAGCTAGCTAGGATTTATTTTCTGTACTAAATACTTTCAAACCTGAGGCATGCAGGGAATTTACCCAGGACTGAATTTCCATACCTTGCCCAATACAGGCCTTTGGCCAGCCACTAAAACCACCCATGTTCCTCCTTATTACTTCCTTCTGATCATATTTATGTCAGGTCATTCATTTCAGCCCCCCAAAATTAAGGCAATTGTAATTTGCCCTGGCTCCAGATCTTCCAGGCTGTGGGAATGAGCCAAGAAGGGTCATAAAGGCTTTTTTGATGAGAAAGACATCCCCTTCCCCGCTGCTTGGTTCTTCCTTGCAGAGAGCTGCAGAGCTGATGGCAGAGGGATGCTTTCCTGTAACAATTAATTAAGGTTGAGATTCCCTATTTGTTTGGATGCTGCCAAAAGTGAAATGACTGCTTGTCTATCCTGGTCTTGCAGACCAGTGTGTATTGCACCAAGCAGCAGGGTAACCTCTGGTATCTGCACACTTGTTTTGGCACTGCTTGGTCCTCATAAACCATTGGGAGGGTGAGGAATATTTTGCAACAATGAGCTTTTGTAGCCGCTGGACAGAAAGAGAAACATGGACTGAGAAACTGTCAGTCCTGATGAAGTTACAATATATGGGTGAGTTGGAGAGGCTCTGTTTAGCTCCACATGAGGGAAGGGGCTGGACCTGCAGTCCTGACATTGCCTGTTTATCCAGAACAGGTCCAGTGTGGGCAGTGGGAGTATCCTGCTTTGAATATTCAGACATTCAACAGAATGGCTTTTTTTGGTAAAAAAATACATATTTCAATTGAAGAGTTTTTGTATGAGTGTTGCTGGACGTTCAAAGGTCTTAGCCCAGAGCGGAGCACATAGGAAAGTAGGAAACTTGCTGCCTCCACGGCTGACAGCTGACAGGTCCAGCCATGCCTGCAGGATGAGAAGGGCTGTCTCTGGTGAGGACTGGGCCAGGTTACCCCTGCCCAGAGCCTTCTGTGGGAGCCACCACTCATCCTCACCTTCATCCACAAGCTGCTGTGTTGAAGCAGTGTGTGGAAAGGAGTGCAGAAAAAACGCTAAGTGGTAGTTGACAGCAGGGTAACACCCCATAGCTCTCCAGCTGCTCAGCTTCACATCTCAGCACACATTCATGTGTCTCTTTTTTTGATGATGTTAAGGGTAGAACCAATCCAGCACACACCCATTCCAGATCCTTCCCAATTTCCAATGCATTAAGCACTTGTGTTGCCTTTAAATACACTTTAAAAGGCGCAAATTGCACGCACATTGATGGCAAACCGCTATGTGTGCTCTAAAGCCAGACTAAGTGGTTGGAACAATTTTTTCCCATGGTAAAATACTCACTCAATTGACAATACATGAGCGTACATCCAATGTAGCAACAGTTTACAAATAATAAAACTGAAAACCAATCCCTATCTAAAAAAAACCCAACCCTCAAAAACAGGAAAAAAAAGTATCTTCAATGATATTTATTAAAAATGAAACGGTGTTTCTAATTATACCTTCCTTTATATTTTTTGGAAACTCAAAAAAAACCCCAAACCCTAAATGAATAGGAAAAATTTTGTTTTCAGATGAGTGAAAAACTATATTCTCCAAAATTATTTTCGATCAGTCTTTTTGATGGAAAAATGTGTATCATTTGCGTGCATGTCATGACCTCCCTCTGTGGTTTTAGTCTCCCTCCCATTTTCCATGTGACCCTGCAAATGAAAATTAGCAAGGGGGTAAAAAAGCCCCCTAAATAAAAATCAATTATCCATTTTTTTGCACTTCTCTAACAAGGACCAGTCTTACCTGATGAAATACCTACAAAGCGTAACTGTAAATTTTATCGTGTACCACACACACTGGGTCGATTGAGCAACAGCTATGAGCTCTTAAAAATCAATCTATATTTATCATGTAACCTAACCATTCTGAACAAAAAGCAGGACACATTTTCTAACTGTGTTACGATCTGGGATGCGCGTGTGTCAGCGTGTGGATGCCGGGGAACATTCTGACCACAAACGGAGCTGATTATCGATATAATTATGCTGCAATCACACTAGAGGAGAGTATCCAGTAAATCAAATCCAACTGTCCGCCCACTTGCAGTGAAGAGACTAAAACCTGTCAAATCGGGGAAGGAGGAACAGGTGGCCTCATTTGCAAAAAAAGGCTGCTCCTCGCACCAGCGAGTGCCATACATCAATACTCACATGCACACACATCTATTAGAGGCAGAATACCACTGCTTTGTGTGTAGCACATTAAATATGCTTCTGGTGCACGCACTGATATAAACCCTGACACGCAGGTCTCTAATGCACCAAGAAAATAACCTGGGACTTGCTAAGCACTGCCATAAGTTTTCACCATTTTAATTTCTTTTAATCGCTGCTGACAGCAGTGGGCAGCCTTCTGTGGCATTCCTGCCCGGTCTGCATCTCTTCAGCTGCGGCAAGCCCATCGTCAGCGGCTTGGAGGAGGCTCCTGCTATGCCAATATGGGACATCATCCTTTCTCCCCAGCATGGGGAAGAACTCCCATTTTTGGTCATGGCTGTCTAGCCAGGGCTCGCATGTGCTGGGTCTCAGAAATCCCAGATGTCCAAACCAAGTTGTAATTGCTGCTTCTCTGAATTTTTGGAAATTCTGAATACCCACAGTAGAAGTCTCTTTTTTCCTCTCTGATCTTCTGACACGGTGGGCATCAGTGGCCAGGGTGTGAGCAAGAAGAAATATCCATTTTCTTTGAGCAGGTTGTTAAGGAGAAAAATTAGAGGATGCGTTTTTGTACAACGCTGTGGCTTGCTGTATGGGCAGATCTGGAGGGTGCTGGAGGGTCTAACCGTGGTTCACTATGCACTCGTGGCCAACAACAGCCAACAACCAAGAAAAGACTGACTGACCAGCCAGAATCACAAAACAGGTGGCACTAAGAAAGACCAAACCTCATGAAATTTACTGAAGGAAAAGACATACAGGACACACATCAGTCGACCTATTCTGGCAGCCACTGGCTAGCTGGCGGCACAGGTACAGGAGGATACTGTCCTGACTTGGGACGCAGGCAGCTGCATTCACCTGCTCATGCAAGACTGATCTCCAAGATGTGGATATTGTAATGACCAGACTACAAATCTTCAAACTCAAGGTTAATTCCCGTTTTCAGTAATGGATGGGAGAAGCTGAAAATCCATCAAAACTACAAATAGGAGGAAAACACCTCTGAAAGCAAATGTCTTGAGGGAAGTACTAGGAATTAAATGAAATGCAGGTATGACAAATGCTGTGGGCTATCAAGGTTCGAGCATGGTCTCTTTCCACAGTTACCCAAAGGAAAAGATGAAAATAGCTGAGTTGTGTTGCAAGTCAGGTTATGGTAGCTGCCCTCTAACAGGACATTTTAAAAGGCTCCAGTCTCAGGGATGCCTCTATTGCATAACAACTAACAGGAGAAAACTTATAGGAATTAACAGTACAGAACATGCAAGACCATCTGGGATAGACAGGATTTGCAGTTATGAGACCAAGTACTAAATAACAAGACAGAATGGTGATCTATGAAGTTATTAAATCCTTATTTCCCTAGTTGCAGATGATCTCATGATTCCTTTCATGAGCATAAACCAGTTTTGTTCAAATCTTGGTACTGGAGAGGCTGTAACCCCAGAGATCTATACAAACATGACAAATCCTGTACATATGTATATCCCTTAAGCCCAAGGCTAAAACAATACTTTTCCTTTAAAGGTGGAAAATTCCAGGAGAGGAAGCTCTATAAAGGGGTTTAAAGACCCATCTGAAGGTGAGAGGAGGCATTTGCCTTGACAATGATTCATTTTTAATTGTTTTGTGTGGATTTTTTTTGTAGGGACAAACTGATTTAGGATGGGGACAATTTGCAAAGCAGTCTTGGTTAGTAGCAGTGTATGCTTTACAATTTAATCTGTAAACTGCTTCTCATAATATCCCATAATGGTTTTCCACTCTCAGCAGCGTAGTGGGCAGCTGCCCATGTAAATCCCACATGAGATAGGTGACCCCTTTATGACCCAGCTCATACAGTAGATGAAAGAGATCCTGCTTCTCTCATAAATCCAATCATTCTCCACTAATAGTCTACAATTTGCAGCTATCATAAAAACACCCCAACCATATTTAGCAGGCAGGGGCGCAATTCTGAGCTTGAAGGTTAAAGACCTGCACATGTCCATCCCCATGGCTGGGCTGCTAACAGAAGTCAGTAATTCACTGCAAACCACTGCCAAATGTCACTGAAAAATAAGTCCTAATACCAGAGCAGAGGACCTCCTGGAAGTTACAGTTACGTGCCACTAGTTTGTACAGCTCTGGGGGATGTTGATAAACTTTGCAGCCAATACTCCCAGGAGTACCTGTGGAAACATTTTCTTTCCACAATAGCCACTGAAGTCTTTAATGCAGAATATAATGTTTTCAGCCAACTCAATGTCTCACCACCTTCCTCTCCAAGGCAAGCCATACTGATGACATCTTCCTTATCATCAATAAAAATGATGTACAGCAGACTGCGGAGTTATTCAACAAACAATTTCTAAAGATCACCTTTACTACAGCATATAAAACAGATCTAGGACTCCCTTTCCAGGATGTCAGAATTTTATGAAGCATCAACTCTACACTCACAGCTGCCTGGTATGAACAGAGTGGTGCTCTGGGTAGGTATACAGTATTTTGCTTGCCTCAGCACATTCCCATGACTGCACAAAACGGTTGCCTCTGATGAAGCTCGTTATTAAAAGCACCACTGAGATGATGCAAGAGATGGAAAATCATTTGCAAAACACACTTAAAAACTGCCAAGTGGAAGTTGCTTTCTACCTGCTCATCTTGCCTGAGCCTGAACACCATCTCCCATGTGAGTGGCTCCACTAAGTACCATGAACATAGATAAGCTCTGCTATTGATGCCCTTTTTCCTAATAACTTTGTTAAAACTGAAAAGATGGCCCTAGGAACTGATTATGTAAATCCCCTGGATGGGTAGAAGCTTTTTGCAACAAAACTGAGCATCATGGAATGATTATTCCTGCCATCAGTCAAAACACTCGAGAAGGTAGATTGCCACCATCCCAGCAGCAGCAAGGGCAAGCTTGGAGCTAAGCACAGGCTGATAAAGGCAATTCTGAATCAAGGACCAAATCTCTCCTCAAGGATGCTGTGTTTATTTCTAATTGTATAGATTAGTCATGAAGAGTCAAAAGACAGGCTAGAAATGCATTTGTTATTCTCTGGGTCTGGAGAAGAAATATTTTTTTCCCACCTCAGTATTTCACACCCATCTTTGCTTTTTCCTATCAGCACAGCGCCTCCTCTCCTGTAGCTATGTTTTCAAATCCAGGGACATCACCATTATTCAGGAATAGGCCCTCTGGCAAAGATGAAATGAAAGTAAACCAACCAGCACAACACTGACCAAGAACATTAAATCCTACCCTACCTGGAACAAATAACCACCTTCAGGTGATTTCTCTATCCTGCAATTTGCATCTTATTTAGAAAGAGCAAATACAAGAAAGTTAGCACAAAAGGGTCAACATTGGATTAAAAAATAGGGTACCATAACAGTTATCTTCTGCATTTCAGAGCATGGGTAGTAGAATATACTGCATGGAAGAAAAGGTAAATGGATTTGCATTTAAGTTTCATCACTTTTAAGGGCCCTGGTATCCCAGCCTCCCTTTAAAAGAGCCCTGGTGGACAATAAACTCTTTTAGAAAATATACAGCAAAGCAGCAGTGCCTGATAAACAGACATAAAATTAGACTGCTGTAATGTTTCAGCTGTTTGCTTCCTTTGGTACAGGCAGCTGGCAGCAAGACTTCTGAAAAGACAGAAGAACAAGTAACTTCTAATGGATAAATACATATTTTTTCCATACCATATGTATTTTAAACATACAGAAAAGCACACATTCACACACATGTACTAATAGGATAAATTTACAGGGCAAACAGAAGTGAAGACTCACCAATATAGATAGTGAGCTACCATTAAGCATTTAAAATAATTACAGCTTTTAAACCAAGGAAACAAGAATTTTAAGAGAATATTTTTGGTATCTTTTCCTTCAGAGTGAAGATTTCTCAGCCATTTTTGCCTGAGTAAAATCAGAATTTCACCAGCACCATTATTTTGATAAAAGCAAAAGCTTCCTGCTGAAGATTTGCAACTAAACTGTCCCCAGATCAACCCGCCCAGAAACGGCCCATGAAAGCGCTGTCTGCTAATATCTCAGTACACAATTAGGCTTTCTATATTTTATTAAAAAATGTGTGCTTTCCCCCATACTGCTTCCAGATGAAGCCCTGGCAAGATGTTCTCCTTTGTGGGGGGACAATACCGACTCACAGGAGGGGGAGATGAAGCTGCCCTCTCTGCACACTGTGTTTCCTACGCAGAAACGTGCTTCCAGGCCCAAGTCTCCATAAAAATCCCCTCACTTTAAAGGGAAACAATTGGATTTACAGCTCTTCACAATGAATTTCTCAGTAAGATACCTGCCTGCATTGGAATCAAAGGACGTTCATTCTCCAGGAAAGCCAATTTCCCATTGTGAGCATCTCATTCAGCAGACTAAACTGACCTGTCTACGCAATAGTGCTCAACCAGTGAAGCGCTAAAGAATAAAAAAACCTACCAAAAATAAATTGAAAACACTCATTGAATTATTTGTGTTAAAAAGCCCCCCAGTATTCGCCACAAGAAGCCAAGAACCCATTATGCTTTACGCAACAAGTGCTTGGCCTTGCTTTCCTTCTCCTCCCTGCAGCATCACTCAAGAGCCCTGAGAGGTCCATGCAGCCTGGACCACCCCAGCTTGCACTGGCAGCATGGACAGAAAGGTTTTTGATGGTTCCCCTTGCTGCAGAAGCAGGGAAATTGTTCTTTGTGTGCAGCTCTGATGTACTCTCATTTTCCTTCTTGATTTTATGTATTTATTTTCACAAGAGTTAGCAACACCTCTCAGCTTTGTGCAACCTGCCTTGTGCGCCAGTCAGAAACATCAGTACCTTATCTGGTACCACGTGTGTCAGTCCTTACCCTGTATCTGGGTGCAAGCCCATCCCAGATCAACCAAAAGAAGACAATTTTTTATAAAAGAAAATAACCCCATAATCTTTATTTGACTTGAAGGCAGCGCCAAGTGGTCTTGTGGTTCTTTTGATACCTGGATACATGCAATAGGAAAAAAACCTACTTCCTCACAGATATGGTTTCTTCCTCCCTCCGCAATACTTGTTTTCAGATGTATGCTGCAAAAGTTTAAGTCCTTGGACCGTTCCCTCATTTACTGCATGTATTCAGCTCTCTTTTTTGTATTTGTGCAGTGAAAATAAATAGAAAATATGTTTTGGGCTCTTCAAAAATCAGTTAAATATGAATAGGCATGTACTCAGAAGGATGGGAAGGCACTAACAGACACATGCCACCATCTTGTCACAGCTCTCTGGGGCTGGACTGGTGCTTTTATTAGCAAGCCCTGCCCTGAAAACTCCCAGTTTGCTGCTGCTGTGAGGCTAGAAAGGACCTCAGAGCTTTAAGCAATCATAATTATTGAACTAATCCTGATTACCAGAGGTATCGTACAATATTGAAATTCCACATTGAATTACCTCATTCTGTTAATTGCCTCAGTAACTTTTAATGGTAGGACAGGCTTGAGGCATGGACAGAGTACGCCAAGTACAAAAACATCTGCAACCAATGTTGCCAGCAAGAATCCTAACTATGAAAAAGCATGTGATAAAAAAATTTAAACCACCAAAGTAAAAGACCAAACACTCTGCATAGTTTCTTAACCTTTTCCCATTGGTTTCATTTGAAAAAATATTCCCCTTACAGTGCCTGATGTCTTACAGCTTTGCATTAACATGAACTATGTGGTTCAGAAGAATGAAACACCAAGGGGACTGCTTTGCCCTGGAGGAGATCAACACCTTCCGTTGGCTTTGATGATGATCTGAGAGACCAGGAGGCTCCATAGGGGTGGGAGGGGGCTGCCCACACACCACCCACAGTACCATGAAGAAGAGATTTTAGGACATTTCAGGTAGACCTGGAGGTTAGCCAATACACCAGATGCTCATTCACACATTCTGAAAAGGTGCAGGGCAGCATTGCTCTTCCTACAAAGAATCTGCAATACTCTGTACGTTCCTCAGGTGCTGCTGTCATTATTACTGTTCTCTTAATCACATTATGCAAATAGGCTGAGAGGGAAAGATACAGACAGAAATACTGAGGAGTAAAGGGTAATACTTCTAGATGGCTATAACTTCACTCCCTGATTGAAATTTCTGAAATTCGCAATTGTTTCTTATCAAAAGGCTTAAAAAGAAAGATTTTTCTTTCAATAAAAATAAATGAAGAAAAATGGTTCTCTCATTTCCAAGGGATACAATGGAGATCACCTTGTAGTCTGGCAGCAGAATTGATATGATTTGCATTACCAAGGATGACTAAATGGAGTGTTAAATTATCTCAAAAAAAAAGAAGTTGATATTCATGACATCAACAAGGTTAGAAAGGGAAAAAAAAAGTCTTTACATGCATTCTTGTATACAAGCATTAATCTTACATTCCACGGGCACTACACTACTGCAAAAGGCATCTTCTGCTTTTGCATGACACCTCTAGGAAATGATTTGCAATTATATACAGTGCTGAAATGTGATGTTGCAGCAATCAGCGTCGGCTATAAAAACATTAATTATTTCTGATAAATTCATTCTCTGAGTGCATTCCAAACACACAAGAAAAGTTTAGCAAGCTGTAAATTTGATTTTGGAATAAATGTTTTGCATTTTAAAGGTTGCTGGCAGGAAAGGGCTATGGGAGGAGATGGGGGGTACTGTCTCTTGAGCATCAGCATGGAAATCTCAGAAATACTTTAAAGCAATATTTAAACCAGTCTATTATCTCTTCATTCTATCCATCTATGTTCATATAGCTTCTACCATCTGTGTGTTTATCTACACATATATGTACACACACAGAACGTTGCAGGAATATACAGTGGAGTTCTGCTTTGGCTACACGGCACATAAGACATCTTCTATACAAGACAGATGGAATTCCACGAGTATAAATCCTTATCCTGCCCTCACACAGATATTATTAACTTGGGTTGACCCTAGCCTAATGCTATCACCTAGCTTGCAGCCAGCTCAGAGCCTGGAGAATGGAGCTTGCATGCACCAAGGGACACTGCCGCTGCTTGCAAATTTACTTGGGATCATAAAACTTAGGAAAGTTTTTTAAAAGATTATTGCCCCTAACCAGCATTGCTCAACTCTTCTTCCAGCTTTTGGGACTTTATTTTGAGCCTTGTGACTGTTGAAGCCTTTTTATGCAGTCTTTGCTCTTGGAATCGTGGGATTATAGCTTAATCATGCCAGTTTATGATTTTATGACTGCATAGCAATGCATGATGTCTAATAGCTCAGAGAAAACTGTTTAGAATTATATTAATTTTGAAAGTTATAATTTTAAAGTCTACTCTATATTAGGTTTAACTAGTTTCCAAATCCTCAGGACTTAGTATAAAGTGTAACTTCTGCACACAGTAGTCAGCACTAAACATTCCTCAAAGGCTGCAGAGAATGGAGATCTCCTGTGGTATTTAGATACCAATTCTTGCCAAAAGAAGGATGTACAGCTCTAGTGCTGCAAAGGCTTGCAAAATCATTGTGCATTTGCCATTTACCTTCCAGACCAACAGATGATGGTGGCACTGCAGCTCTAGCTGTCTGTGGCCCAGGCTCAGGAGGGATTTCACCCCAAGCACTTAAATCCCTCCCTTGCCAATCAGCACAAACCAGTCCCTGTGACAAGTATCTCCATGGCCTGTGGTTCGCCCCTGCTCTCTCTTCCATGATGTGTGAATGTTTTTTCCCTAGTTGTATCTCTCACATTTTCCCATCAGCCTGCCATTTTGCCACCTCTCTGGAAATATTTGAGCTCGTTTCCTCTCCACCATTCAATGCTGACAAAAATTAGGAAAGAACATAAGACCCAAGAAAGGATATTGGCATTTAGTTAATATGACAGAAAGGTGACAGGCGGTGTTGAAAGGAACCCCGATACGTCAAAGCCCCATTAGGTAAACAGCATTTTCTACTTTTTATTCTTTATAAAAAGAGGTAACTTGCAAATATATATACACACATATATTTAGAGTAGAGTCAAAATCTTGGCGTGCTTGACGGTGGCAATACTGGATCTTAGATGCCTCCTTCCTCATACCCAAACTTGCTTCATCTCCACTGAAATACAAGCAGCCCATTAAGTCTGTTACTTACCTCACTGCCAAGACATTTATTTATAAGAGCTGATTGAAAAATGTTTTTTTAATTCAGGATATCAGCAAAAAGATTTATTTTCCCTCTTTGTCCTCCGATATTTCTGTATAGCTGTTTATTATTATATTTTATGTAGATGCTACCTTTAGATTTGCAGATACGCATTTATGAATAAAATATTTTGCAGACAAGATCATAGATTAAGGCTAACAAATGCAGTAGCGATTTTTTCATTTGTAGTAACACAGTGACCTTTTTTGCATTGCAAATTTCACTATATTTGGGTTGGAGTGAGGATATGAAATATGTAACATCAAATAAGGATATATAATAAACCAAAAGCAGATATCTGAGGAGCAAGACATTAGAAATTCCCCTTGACTTTGATTTAACAATTTTCAATATCTCAGTGTCATACCACCCTAGTTTAGTTCTAAATGCATCCCAGGAATTTACCCTCTGCTGTCCTCACATAACCTCTGCACGATGGGTTTGACAGAAGCAATATCTGACATAGGCTTACACCATTCATCTCATGTCAGGAAGAGCACCGTTTTCTGCAGAGCCCTTTCATATCAGTGGGTGTTAATGACAATCAGCACTGAAAAGTTTTGAGCAGTGTGGTGCGGTCTGCAGTGAAATGTAAAGTGCTGTATTTAACATGTGTCCACTAGTGGACCCTGGATGAAAGCAAAATTAAACACCTGCATTCAGATTCTTCTAAACAGCATTTCCACCTGTACTGACAAATCAAACCTAGTTATTTTCCATGAAGGATATTATCTCTTTAGAGGAAATCTGTCAGAGATCAGTCCAATATTCCGCACCTGGGAACGGTAATGCGGAGCTACCAAGTGAGCGCTCTTGGGGGTGTGTTTGCATGTTCCTGTCCCCAAGTGTCACCGAAAGAAACTGAGCTGGTAATGTCTTCTTAAACCCCTATCATGGCGGAATAACAGCAAGGATTTAGAGAACTGTAAACACTCAGAAACACACAAGAAAAAGTGAAAACTTTAATTACATTTGGGACGAGAAATGTTGGTCAACAAAAACACATTCTCACTCCTGTTTATATAGTTGTGAACAATTAATATCTATGGTATAATTGAGACCAGAAAAGAAAGAGTCCACTCAGACACTGGTATATTATAAACTCACGTGCTGTGTTCACTGTATTTTAATACCTAGCACTTCTTTTTGCAGGGCGGTCCTCAGCTGACCTTCATCCTGTGAGAGCACTTTGAATTTCAACCTTTATTTCACTTACTTGCTTTTCACTTCCTCCCTCAGACCTTCCTGATCCACGTTTAGCACTGCAGTTTTTTGGTGCTACCCACAGATAACCGATGCTTAGGCAATTATCTAGCCAAACATCCGTGCGGCCAACATGCAGTCAATTATTTTAATATTGTCTTTTAAATGAATCACTCTAATCATTCTGGCTGCCTACCTCTGAGGCCAAATTAACTTGTCAGCATCTTTTGTGTTTTATGGGTCAATTTTAGAAAGGTCTCAGCAATGCCCCAAATCTACTCCCATTGAAATCAATGGCAAAACTCCCGGGATCCTCACTGGAAACAGGTTTTGGCAAGTACAGAGGGTTTATGAAAATTCCAGTCTTGAGGACAAAATGTCCTCAATATTTTAATGGTGCCCTCCTCCGTGGCATTAAAGAGACATCTACCTGTGACACACAGAGAACACTAAATGGGGGTGTCTTTTCCGTGCTCCTGCTCTGCATGGCAACATTATACTCATTTTGCTTTCCACAATTGCCTGAAGCCATAACTGCTTCCTAAATCCCTTTTCCTCCACCAACTGATTATCTACCTCTTCGATTATTTCTTTTTGCAGTTTTATAACTGCATATTAAAACAACCTGCATTTTATTATGTTGGCCAGGTTTCTCCCTCCTCCTCCTGCCTTTTTTTTCCTTCCATTTATTTTTTTTTCCAAATGGATGCAATGCTTTGCAATTTAGAAAAACCATGCATAAATCTGCTGTTTACCCCATCTTTCAGTTCATTAAATAAAATGAGGCTTAACACCAATCCCCAAAGTACCCCTAATGACTATTTTTCTCCAAATTGATACACCACTGTTTGTCCTTCAGCCAGTACAGAATCCATGTGATCATACTCACAGCCAGCTTCCTTTGCACTTCTTTTCCAAGTAGGATTTTGTGAGGCTCTGGAGTCAGCCTGTTATAAAATGTAGATGGATTATAAGCACTGCCTTTCCTCTAATGACCAGTTCTGTAATTTTAATAAAGAGGCAATCAAGCTAACAATGGTTTGGCAAACCTCCTCTCTGAGGGATCCAAATTTCAACCTTGGGTGCACAAGGCTGGAAGAACCGACCTACAGGCAGAAAGCAAAGCGTTCACTTCAGCCACCTATTACCTATTACAGAATCACAGAATCCTAGGGGTTGGAAGGGAGCTCAAGAAATCATCGGGTCCAACCCCCCTGCCAAAGTAGGTTCCCTAGGACAGGGGACACAGGTCGGCGTCCAGACGGGTCTTGAATATCTCCAGAGAGGGAGACTGCATGACCCCCCTGGGCAGCCTGTCTCAGTGCTCTGTCACCTATTTTGTAGCAGCAGTCAGAATTCCCAAATAGGAATATCAAGCTATGTGCTAGGACCAAGAAGGGACATCTTGCCTGATGGTAATTCTAATAAATTATTTAAAAGTCTAAGTTAAATACAGGGATACATAAACTTAAGGCAAGACCGGAGTTTATCTATAAAGGAAAAATAACTTTGAGTACTTATCACACAATATTGCTTGATATGGAGACTCTTACTAGGCAGCAGCACTTGTTTATGTGGAACAGTACATTCAGATTATGGACGGATATGATGTCAAAGCAGAAAAGCTGTTCCTGAGCAAACACTCTGCTGTGGGTAGTCCAAGTTTTGCTTTTATTTCCCTCTCCCCTGAAGTACCTTCTGACTTGCTTAGTTCACTCTGCAAATGGATCGGTTTAAAAGAATGAAGAGGTGATCACTGCAGAAGACTTGTCCACACACAGAAAGTTACTGCAGAACATTAGAAAGTTAGTTGGTACCTCTGAAGTTGGTATCATGAGTTATTTTGCAGTCACCCTACTAGGTAGTCAAGCCAAAAGGCAGCAAAAATTAGTAATTCAGGCTTTGAATCTAAGACTTTTAAAAGCTATCCTAAATATGAAAGTTTAGGTCTTCTACCCTTTATATGGGTTTCAAGGTACTTACAGGTTTTATCATCTCAATATTTCTTACATTATTTCATCAGGGACTGAAGGTTGAGGATTACTGGTTACTGTTATCTACTTGTTCAAAACATTATTACCTCATTTGTTCTCATATTTCCCCATTCTTCATGAACTAAAATAACAGTCAGAGGTGGGCAAGTCAGCCTTTAGGGAGCATTTGGAGCAGCTGCCAGCTCCAGCTGCACATGCTGCTCTATGTGCGTGGAATGAACAGTGTCCAGCAGCATCCTTACTACCTCCCACCATTTCTGATGGGGCCATTGGAGGTGGCAAACACTGCAGTCCCATGGCCCATGCCATGATCTTCTCTGTTACAGAGGGCAAAGGCAATGTCTGACTCTTCCCTAGCTTTGGCTCTGGAGCAAGGAGCTGCACATGGCTCTCCACCAGTTCTTTACTGCGGTTAAAGCCCTGGCAGATCTGGATATGGATGTGTCTCACCCAATTAGCACCTTCAGGATGGCTTCTTGATTTTCTTGGTAAGAAATAACTATTCATAACCTGTGGGCAATTGCACTCATCTCCTGGCAGATACCTGAGCCAGAAAACCCCCCTCCTAATCTCCAGAGCACAGTGTCCCCTGGTTTCCAGTTTCTCCATAGCACTTCTCACCCCCACGCTGCCATCAATACTAGGAAACCTACAGGGCTGTGCTGCAAAATGCAGCTGACAAGATTTAAATCAATGTGTCGAGCAAGCCAGAAGCAGATTGCCTTCACCAAAGAGCTGGAACAGCCATGAAGCAAAGAGTAGAAACATCACATTGATTAAAAATAAATAGATAAAATTTCCCAGCATTTTTTATTTTCATTATATTTAATCCAGATACGGTAATCTTCCATTTAATTTCTTTTTCTTTACAAAGAAAGACCACCCTCTACCACCACACACAGAGAGAAAAGGCAGGCGATTTATTCTTTAACATATTTTTCCTGAACTGACCATGACCTAACTGGGTGTATATTTCTCTCCACTTGACATTATCACAGAGTGAAAGAGTAGTTTTACCTTGCACATAAGACTTAAAAAGAGTAAGTCATTGATCTTGGTTTTCATTTCTGCCACAAAAGAATGCACAGGCATTTTTTCTTCCACAAATGCGGATTTGGGTAAAAGCCAGCTTCACTTCCCAGGTAATATACACCACCAGTTTGTGTGTGACTGGCAACTGATGCTCCTGCCTATGAAACAGGAGAGCAGTGGCATTTGTCATGGCATGCCTTTGACATTTTCCACAGCAAGGGGCAGATAATATCAAACTCTTGCTCATCCATTCAACTTCCTGGGGAGAAACAGACTTCAAAAAATAAACCCAAGGAAAAATAGGCTGTTAGATGCTTGTTCTAAATGCTGCAAGAAAGGAAAAAAAAGTGTTTATAAATGTATCAAACTGCAGGAACTGAGTTTATCTTTGATTTGTCCTTGTTGTTTCTTGTCTGTGCAATTACACACCACCCTTTGCTAGGGCAAGGCTTGGCCCCAGGGTCCTGGTAGAGCAACAGGGGATTTGGGTTTAGTCCTCCAATGGACACCCCCAACAAAATCTCCACACTGAGAATGAGATAAAGTATTTGAATGCTTTAATATGTCACCTATGGGCAATGAAAGGGAGCATCAGCAAAAGCAAGGCTGTGCAGGTCATCTATTACTAATTACACATGCACTGAACCTCCTGGGGAATTGAAAGAGCCAGAAGCTTCACCATAACTTTTTTAAACATCCCCAAATCCAATGGGCAGCCCAATGACTGTCAACTGTGCTACAGACAGCCTCTGCAGGGGAACTATCTTGAAATAATACTGAAGTTTAATTCCTAAAAATCCATCGTTTCCCCCCCACGACTGACTTTTCAATATCCCATACTCAGGGTGTTGGGGTGGATGAGCAGCATTTCGTGTTAAACACTTGCAGCGTTGGCCCATTTAACGAAGCAGGGGCTGCATTGCAAATTCATCCTGAAGCTGCAGCTCCTGCCGCTGAGCGAAACAAGCCAAAGGCCGGGGATGCCAACGGCAGCGCTTGGCGTGCCTTGGGTCGGGTCCACTGACACAGCAGGATCTGTCCGGCTCTTTCTTGATCATTCAAACAGTATTCCTTTCCTTTCCAACAACATGACACTTTAAAGCAATTATATAGTACCAACGAGCAATAGAGAAGTCTTTTATAGCTAAGGCACCATTATTTTTATTAAATCTCCTGCAGTTCATTTTCTAATAAAGTATATTTTACTCTGGGTTGTTTCAGTGAATTTGTGTGCTTACTTGGCAATTCACAACAGTTGCAACCTGAAGCCATAATTCAGCCACATAAACTCATATTAAAATGATAAATCCAGAGTCTCTTAATCTCTGCCCTAACCCTCTGTGAGTTCAGGATGTATTTTTTTATTCTCTCATTACGATCACCTCTTCCTTTCATTTAACACGTTTAGTCGTTAGGCTGCAGCCTCATAAAGGTTTATACCCAAGCTGACCTTCATGTGCTGGAAGCGGTTTCCGTGAAGCCTACAGTGTGTGAAGCCAAACACATGTGTAGCCTTAGTTTGTGAACTCTTTGCAATGGAAATTAGTTTTCTGTGTATTTGGAAACTGTCCTGTGTATGTGGCTGTTGACACCTATGTCAAATTGTTAAACTGGAAAAATATAGTTACCAAATAGTAATAATCCCACATAAGCCATGTATGTAATGCAAGTTCAAATACAGAACATGCATATGTAATTTTGATGTGGTTTCTACAGTCGTTTCTCCAAGATTTAAACAGGAATCTAACACAAAAGACAGCTGTCAAGAAAAGGGAGAAGCAGAAAATGACCCGGAGCTGAACCTCAATGACCTCCCTTCTATCTATATAAATATTAGAGGACCCAATGGCAGCATTTCTGCATAACAAGCACAGCAAGATAGCACAATAACAGGAAAATAATAAAGTGCTAACCTATGGTAAATCAAATTAAGCCTTCACCACTTGAATGTTTTTGAATGAAGAATGTATGTTTTGCAGGTAGTTACTTTACTTAGCATTTCAAATTCAAGTTAGAGTATGTTGCATATAAGCACATCCATATTTCATGAACCTCTATGTAGCTTCATAGTATTATCATATAAGTGGTATAGATTCCTTTCCTGGCTGTAATGGCAGAGTGTTTTCATTTTAATGAACCTTAATACTATGCAGACTACAGGAATTCACAAGAGCATTGGGACTTGTACCTTAAAAATTTCCTCACTGTATTTTTTTCCTCACTGGATGTTTTGTGTGGCTTTGCCTTGATTTTTCATGTGGGACTGTATCCCCCAGGCAAACTCCAACTCAAATAGGGGCTAACTCTGTAGCATTTTTGTACCCCTGAAGGATTATGAACTGTAGGTAGGTGGGATGTCATGGGGCAGAGCACTGGGTTTCAAATGGTCTATAGCCAGTGGCCTTCAGATTGTGTTGTGTGACTTACCCCACCTGCTTTTCAGACATCTGAGTTTTCTGAGAGAGAATAAAAGGAACCTTGACAATTTAAATGATGTTTTCATATGATAATATATTACTTAGCTTGGACTGAGTATACAGGGGTATGAGGTGCATTTGAGACATAAAAGAAAACAAAAATCCTTGTGCTGAAGAATTTATAGCCTTCAAGAATGACTCCTGGAGTCTCTCCAAGGGAAAAAACCCAAACCTCTTGGGAATATATCCTAAGATATATTTGCAAGTGACATTTTCAGGATATAGTGCCTCATAATACTAACATCTAGGAAACTCTCCAGCTCCCACCACATCGCCTGGGTACAGGGCGATGCCACTCTTGGTGGTCACCTTGTGACAGCTGCAGAGACCGTGTAGGTCAGGTTGCGTGTGTGGGAAATGTACAGCTTACTTTGAAACACTGATGAAGCCTCCAAAGTGCTGTATGTGAAAGCCAGTGCTGAAGTTTTTTGAGCTTTCTTCTCTGTATCATCCCAGTGGGCAATGGGTTGGAGAGAGAGACTCTGAAACACGCCACACATTGGGTCACACTCATTACTCAGTGCGGATGCTTAAAATGCTCCTAAAGGGGAAAAAACAACCAAACTCTCCTTTGTTTCCAGGTCATATAAATCAATACAGCATTTGGCCTTTGTACCCCGGTCTCTTGGGTGCAAAACCTGTCAGCATCCATGTTCCCAAAGTAATTTGCTTCATGCTGGGTCTTTGTTTTGTTCAAATGTGAAAAGCTGTTTTGCTTGAAGCCTTTACCCTGTTACTATTTCATGTGTGACATTGCTGGATCAAACTGCCTACAGGGGGTTGCTTGCTGCAGGGTTCGTGCATCTCCTGGGCATTGCTGTGCCTTCACATCCCACTTCCACATCTGGGATCCAGCAGAGTCCATCTCTGTGTTAAAACAGTAGGGCCAGGGAAGAATTTGACCACAATATGTACAGCACTGTACATAACCTGTGTGGCAAATGAGTCCAGCTCAGTGGAGCACGCATTATTAGCTAATGGGATATTACATCCCATCTATTTGTTTTTACCATCTTTTAAAACAACACGATTATGCCAAGTGCATAGTTAGGGTGCGATTTACAGGAATGCTTGGCCTGATGTCTCCCTGAGAGCAAAGTCCCTGCCTGCAGGATTTCAGGGGAAGCAGCAGTGCACAAAAATAAGGATTGCTGAAGAGGATAAGCTGTTGAAAGGATGCCCTCTTTATTACCAGTATGTTGAACATGTGTTGTCAGTGTTTTATATGTGACTATATTGGTTTAAACAAACAAGAGTCTGGTACAGAGTAAAGAACGCTGACAGAAAGACTGATTTAAGATGAACAATCCTTCAGCACCACTTAAGGGCTGTTAGGAGACAAGGCCTGGGTAATTGGATCGCAGACTCCACCTCGAGCCCTGCAGAGCAGCAGAACTAGCTCTGGCCAAGCTCACAGCCAGGGAACTCAAAGACAAAAAAAAATCAGGAGGGCTTAACAGGAGGCAGGTGGCCTTCGTATTAGATGAGGTGGATCTGAACACGAGTGACTTATCTGAGACAGAAGGTTTTAGGTGAGACAGATGCGTATAGACTGTGGGTTGTTTTAAAAGCACTTCCTAAGCTCTGTTCCTGCTGTAAAACGTAGCGGGTGCCTCTGTGTTAGTGTTTTATCGCAGATCTGAAGTGCAGTGTTGGACTACACCTATTGATCATCCCTACTGATGTGGTTCACATCACAGACTGGTCCCCAAGGATGTAAACATTAGGATGAAGCAACCCTGGAAGATGTGCTCCAGAGGCACACAGTGTACACCCAGCACCAACAGGGCCAGATTAGAGCTATCCAGGAGCAAATTTCCTTGAAATTAGTACTGTGTGGATGGTTGGTCCTCAGCAGCAACTGCTTTTACTCTGTCTTTACCTGGGGTTGCACTGTTCCCTGATGTAACCTGATGTTACAAGAGTCCACCCAGTAATCAGAAACATCCCCAGAACAGACTTCTGAAGGGAAGCAGCTCACATGCCCAATCCCAGTTAGACATGACATAAAACTCGTGCATTCAGAGCAATATTCAACCCTCTCTCTAGTCTTAACCAGAGGTGAATGATCAGAGAGGATACAAGTGTCACCTCTTTAATCCTCTTAGGTATAGTTTGCCCAACAATAGGATTACCCTGCTTACCTTCTTTTGGAATAAAACTCGTTCCCACAAAACCCAGCTCTATTCAATGCAAGTGTGACAGTGATAGGAACCATCATGGGGTTGAACTGTAGCTTTCTAAAAAGGCTACTGAGAGGCTACAGAGCCCTTTGAAGCCCAGGATCTTTTCAGCAGCCTAAAGTTATATGTCTCCACTATGGCAGTTACTTGGATTTCATAGTAGGAGTACCCTTCTGATATAAACAAGCATATTGTTTGGTCAACAGTGAAATTGGTGGAAAGCAACCAACTCAGGTAAATGAATGCTGCCAGCTCTGCCTGCCCTGTAGCACAGAAGCCAAAAAAGGTTATCTACTGCAAGGAAAGAATTCTAAGGGTGAAAACAGTGAACTAGAACTATGTAACTCTCACAAGCATAAGAATTATAAAAAAGAAAATACTCATAAACAACAACAAAAAAAATTCTCATGCACTTTCTGGCAAATCTACACCAATCTCTCATTCATTAGACTTAATTAATAATAATGCTACATAAACTGATCCTACTATGCAGCATGCAGACTCAGGAGTGTACCTCTAAAACAGAAGTAAAAATCCTGTCAATGCATATCAGGACATTTGTTCTTGAACAAAGCTACCTTAATTAAGCAGCTGTCCTTATTAATAAACCAGAGCCAAACATGTATCATTACAGGTGTAAACCCATTAAGTAGACACCAAACTCCACTCTAATTCCAATGAGACTCTCAATACCACCAAGAAAACCCTGATTTAAACAAAGAAAGAAAGAGAAGAAGAAAAAGAGACAACTTTCAATGGCCAAGCCAGTAATTTGTCATCTCTATTAATTTTCACTGTCCTTTTATTCTCCTAAGAGCTGAGTCATATGACACATGGCATTAAAGTAGGAATTGCTGAGCTGCTGAAGCATCATGAGATGACTCCATCCCTCCTTGGCCCAAGGGCAGGAACCTGCATGTTCCCCCCACCTCCAGGGACACCTTTCACAGCCTGTTACGGTCACCTGAGTGCAAAGTGGCAATGAAGATGTGGCCCAATCTGATGTACAACTTCCACAAAACCACCAGACATCATAAAGAAGAAGAAATATCAAATGCTGAAACTGCTTATGAGACACACACATACTACCAAGTTTACCCACGGCACCAGGAAGGTAATACTTGAAGTTTACAGGAATTGAATTCAAGCAAGCTCTAAGTCAATCAGAAGTGACTGAAAACTGCTTTGGTCCAAATATGTGCTCAGAAAGGTCACAGCCAGTGTAATTATCCTTGCTAGAATTAGCATGTGTTCAGCTCTACACATAAGACTGCCAAGGGCTGACTGACACTCAGAACACCTAAGTAGCTGCCACCTGGTTTAAAAAAATAACAAAAAATAAAAAGAGGGTCATTAAATATCATAACTGAATGATACTTCAAGTTATTATGCAGGAAATTATTCCTTTGGGAAAACAGTTGGAAGATTTGTCAAAACGAAACTCTCTCCCCCGCAGAAGCTCCTGTCTGCAGAGACAAACCTGGCCCGAGATATAAACGGGAATTCACACTGCAAGGGATCACGTGTGAGTGACAATATGATGGAAAGGGAATAAGCAAAGAAAGCCTCCAAAATGTTAATTATATCTCAAAGGGAGAGTAAAATTGATACCCTCTATTTCTAAGAAACCGTCGAATTCAGCAGCGAAGATATCTGATATAAAATAAATGAGCAAAAATACTGTGTTATAAGAATGGTAATTTTGGAGTAGTTTTGCTACTGTTATGGGAGCAGGTTCCTTTTATTTATTGTCATGACCACAGCAGTCTTTACCTATCTCTTTGCAAATAATACGCAGGACGGTCGCCTTCCCCAGTTAGATCCTGCGCTAAGGACAGGCAGTCCCAGCAAACTGCGGTGACATAAGAGTGCACGACTCTAAAGGCAAAACCATAAAGATTTTAATGGCAACCTCCAGTACTCCTAAAACAGGCAGTAATGAACTCGGAATCTATAGGGGTAGAGATTACTTTGGACAGAGTAAAAGGCAAGGGGAGAGGTTAGTCTGAAATGTCAGAAATATTAGCTGCAGAGAAATATAGTAAGTGAATCAATGAGAATGGAGCTACTGGGTAAAAGGATTAAATGGCTAATAAAAGGGATATGCTACTGACCTCCAACATAGGAAGGAGTTGATAATGAGATAAGTAAAGCTTATGAAGATAGTAAGGGTGTAATTATGGTCGAGTTCAAACTACTAAGTGTATATTAGGAAAACCCTGAGATATATATAGATATAAAATTCTGGATAGCCAGTAGTAAATGATTACCTTTTAGTCCAGAGTGTATGAGGCTCAAATGATACAAAAAGTATGGCTGGATTTGTGTTTAACTTATAACCCAAGAGCAGGACTGCATAAAACATTTGACACTTCTTAGGAAACACACAAGAAAGCACGGAGATGATGCAGTGACTCAGCCACTGAAACTTCTGTGGCCACCTGGCTGCAGCAAGATGAGGACCATAAGCATAGAGACATCGTGGGAGACAGACTTTGCTGGAGGACTGCATAACCCAGAGCCCCAAGCATGCTAAGGAAGGAAGGGGAATGGGACAGGACAAGCTTCTTGCCCAGTTCTTGTCCCAGGACATGTGAGCTAACCTCTCATAGCTGGTATCTGCTGTGGTATAACAGAGTATATAGGTCTGAATCCTATAAACTCACTCCTTTGCTTCCTGCTACCAACACCTCTGCATCCCCATAACTTCATATTTTGTTTCCCCTTTTATTAAAGCAATTTTTAAAAATACAAGGCAAAGGACACCATCCACTGCAGAAGATGTCAAATCAGACAGATTAGTCAACAGTGCATGGCAAATCCCATGCTTTTTGGAAAAGCACGAGTAAACTTCAAGGGTCACATTTTTTGAGGGACTCACTCTCAGGCTCCTACATCAATCCTGCAATCAACTGACATTACGAATAGTAGGATTTGATTTCTTATCGTCTAATTTGTGGGTGCAAACAACAGCCTTACACTGAGAAGCTCTGAGCACTTAGAGTTCCCATTGACTTCATTTATACTTACTATTTGTGCTTACAAATCAGGGAGATGCTTGATCTTTAAGTTCTATAATTTCCTCTTGCAATCGGTTGTACTCACAGAATTGCACCTGCAGCTGATTGCTGGAGCAGATTTAAGGGCTGGTTCTGAAGATGCAGCCTGTGATTTCAGAAAAGCTAACTTTCAAGGGATGTTGGAAGAGAGAGAAAAAACAGCCCACATAAAAGTGGGAGTCTTACTTTAGCAAAAACGACAGGTACATGATGGAATGAAGTGAAAGTGACAGACAACACAAGGTCTTAATAGATACAGTATACACATCTACCCAGAAAATACAAACAAACAGAGCCCAGAGATACACTCTGCTGAACAGCTGTCAATCAGAAAGTGGCAATAAATAAAAAAGTAATAGTTCAGATTTGCATTTATTTATTTTAACATGTAAACTCTACTTGTCCTAACCAGAGCAAATAAACAGCTGTGTATAATATCTCACATGTGCCACTGTGCATGTGAGCGATGAACCCGTATGGACAAACGACTAAATTGCATAAGCTGTAATTGTGTTATTTGTGTGCAGGCTCAAACGTTCCACAATCAAATTAGGTGTGTCACCAAGTGCATGGTTCTGCATTTATACTGCTAAAAATATCCATCCCTCCATTGTTTGGCATAGCTGTGACACCAGGGTGTGTGTAACTAAGACATTCATTTTTTTCCAAAGTACTTGCTAGGTCACAAAAAAAGACAATGAAAGAAGAAAAACAACCAAAACCAGGAGAGTTAGTGGTAAAATGACTTAACATCACTTATTGATACTTTACAAATGCATGCTGTGAAAGGGACAGGTAGGAACTTACTGGGAACACAGGGCAGTGAATTATTTAAGTGAAGAGTACTTTAGGACCATGAAAACCATAGCTGAAAAAAGCTATTAGGCCATTTTGTCCACATTCTGCCTCTAACCCAACAAAAACTCTTAGTGCTGAGCCAGATCATTGATTTTTAATGCTTTCTTCACTGTTCTTGAATGTTCCAACTGATAGAGCTTTTCCTAATTTGGGAGACAATTCTACTCTCCAGAAAAAGAAAAGAGAAAAAAGGTATAAATTGCCCACAGAAGGAATTTGAACCAAATCTCTTCTCCTGGCAGCATCCCATGGCTGCTCTTTTATTCCTTTTGAAATGTCACACTGCAGAGATGCCTTCAAAGGGACATGGTGAGGAACTACAACAAACTGTAAAAAATACCTTAAAATACCTTATACTTAAGAAAAATTCTCCACATTCTCTTCTGCAGAACTTACTATCACAGGTGGTGGCAAGAGAAGAAATGAAAGCTTGAAGGGAAAAATATTTCAGGGTAAGGGAACTACAGTTTAGTACAAAATATGAAGATGGAAGTGACAGACAGAAGACCAGTGTTACTGCTCTTAAACCTCGATAGCACACGCACCCTGTTTCCAGCTCAAAAGCATCACTGTGTGCCAGCCAGATCTGCAGCCTCCACTTTGAAGCTCGCGTTGGTTTTGTCTCCCTTTTGCTCTCTTTTCACACTTAACCACAAATAGTGAAGGAATGTTAAGTCAGATCGGGCTCCCAAATGACTGCGTCACCATTTTTAGTGGGTTCCTACAAATGTAACTCATTTCAGCTTGTGTGTACAAGAAAGAAGGAGCATGTGTGCTATAGCTAAGGTCCATTTACCCCCTACTCATGTCTGGTTTCCATCACTGATTGAGCAATAAGAAGGGAAAATGTATTTTGTTGCTGACATGGATGGACAGAGCCCAGAGTGCAAAGAGAGTCTGACCTTTTGCCAAGACGAGTTTGACTTTTCAGAGGAAGGCTGTACCTTAAATAAGAATATCAGTGAGAAAACTTTACACCACATAACGGTCTTTTGGGTCAGTAAACTAGAATGGGGTGAACTTCTAAAGGCTATGCCATAGGGGAAGACTGAGAAGTACATCCAGCAGTCCATTTTGGTTTAGAAATCAAATAGATTGCTTTGGCCCAGATTTGGTCCTTGCACACAAGGCACAGTGTCTTGTTTCCCCAGGAATATCACCTCTTGTTGGGAACTCATCCTCATTCAGATGTGTGTGGGACAAGTTTTCAAGCTGGGTCTCAACTAGATTTGGTTAGAAAAGTGAGTATTCTTTTTTTTGGGAAAAAAAAAATACATTAAAAGAGTCTAAACAAACATCAAAATTATCCCAGAACTTTTTTATGTTTGTGATTTCAAGAAATGAATAATTAAAAGTAGCTGGAAGAACTCAGATGAAAACTGTGTTTTTATTTTATCTTTAAAATCAGCTCCAATGCCGAGGCAGCTCATCAAATAACACCAGGGAGAGAGAGGAGCACAGTCAAGGTTTTTCTGGGCCTTCATGCCATTTGCACAGCTTAGCCTGCTTATTTCAAGAGGTAAACTAGCCAGTGAGCAAAGCTCTTGATCCTGTAAGTGCCTAGCCCTGAGGTTGAGAGCAAGTTAGGTTCTTAATCATCTGGTTACAAGCAGCTGGGTTCAAAGTTTAACCTCAAATAGTCAGGCTTAGCAGCTCTTTATTTTTTCTGTATCAATTAAAAAATCTCAAACTACAAAACAGGGATGTGGATTATTCACAAGACTTCAGAAATGCCATTCCTTGTATCTCTTTATGGGCACAAAAAGGAGAAACAAGCTTCTAAGTCTTTCCTAGGCTCCATATTTTGCCTTGCACTTTTGAACACTGCACAGTAAACACCCAGGGCTGCATTTTCTTTGCTCTGCATGATGGATCATCTGACATACAATTCCCATTATTGTTAATGGCAGTTGTGTGTCAAATTACTGCATGTGGCATTTAGATGCTAGTCCTCCCAGCTACCTGCTTTCCTCTTGCAGTAGAAGCATATAGAAAAATACACCAGGACATTGTTACTTTTTAAGGTTGTTAGCTATGAAAGTTTGTGAAATAAAGAATTTGCTGAAAGTTGTCATTACCTTAATACCAAAAAACTACATGCAATTTTCACTTTTTACTGCAGAGCCACCAGTACTTTACACTGTGAAGAAATCCAGAAAATGCCAGGAAACAACATCTAAAGTTGATCCATAGGCCACCATCAGTGATAATTCTGGGGACCTTCTAGAGGTTAACACCAGTATATGGAACACAAAATGCTATTGAGAAAGACTTTGGATTTTTTTTTATTCTGGTAATATCTTCCAAAGAAACAACCTGGCCTGGAAACTGCTGAGTAAATGAAAGAGAAAGAGTCACAGAAAGGGCAGTGACTGTGAGAGGCATACATGCTACTGTTGCCTTTGATGAGGTGGAATCAAAGCCTCTAGTTTGTGTATCCTAAACAGCACGTGAGGACAACTGCGCTCCTCCCACGTCGCGCAGCAGAGGTGCAGCCTACCACGGGACACTGCAGGACCAGTCCCACTGTGGCAGCAGTGCATCCTACCACGGGACACTGCAGGACCAGTCCCACTGTGGCGGCGGTGAGCGTGGCCCAGGCACAAGGCACGGACAGCAGATGAGGTTTGCTATCAGAGTTTTGATCAGGTGTTTTTCTCTCTTTTAAGAGGAGTGCAAGAACATTGCTGTTAAACCTTCAAGGTCTCTTTTCCTCCCTTCTTCCTCTACTCTGTACAGCATTTTCATACTCTGCCTATGCAATTTCAGTTAACTTACTGATGTACAAAGAAAAATTTAAACAAATATACATCTGCTTATAGCTACACTCTATATTTTGCTAAAGCATAAGTAGGCATCTGTAAGGGGAATGGACAGGTTCCTGCTCTAAGCTATGAAATATTCATAAAAACACCAGTGTGATGCCTCACCTCTGCTCTTTCAAACAGACGGTGCTTTGACTGCCTCCCCAGAGCCAAGTTCCAGTGTCAGAGAGGAGAGTAAGTGTTGTTAATATATGATTATGTCACCTCTCTTAGCTCTCTTCTGTTAAAGAGACTGAAACCTACATGTCTGAAAATCCCTAACTTGGATCGAAGCTGGGGGACTTCTTTCCTCATTTGTAAAGTAGCTGGGTTGTAAGCTAAGGTGAGCGGAGATTCACAGGGAAAAGGTTCTGCAGCTTTTTTTGTAGGAAAACTATCTAAACCTATTTAAAAGGTTTCAGGACAGGAATTCTTGGGTACAAAATTTATCTTTACGCACAAGGAGAAGAGAGCCCAGTGCCACTGGTGCTCTCTACTTGATCTAGAGAAAGACAGAGGGTTTTATTTTTAAACTCCTCACTTCCTTCACTGATAATCATACCTGAGCAAGCTCAGAAACCTACCCCACTGCGGCCCCCAAAATCACAAACATTATGGCCTTTTCCCTCTTGAAATGGGAAAGAAACAGATCATTTTCTCCCACAACACACTAATACAATCTTTGCAGAATCGGTCTGTCTGTTGGTCCCAAGTCAGCTCCTGTTACCACCAAACTGAATTCCTGTTTGCAAGGACTATCTCAGATGTAAATCCCCTCACACTTAGTTGCACAGCTAGAAGTTACAGGTAGTAAGAATCCAGGCCAAACCCCAGTCAGTGTTTGAGCTCTGAAGCTTGTCAAACACACAGGTCTTGAAAGATCTCCCTGCAGCAATAAATGGTGAGATACAGAGCCTCTAGAGGCTGTAGATCACGTTGGCTTCTCAAGAGAATGGTTAAACGTATTGTTCACCGTCCAAAAGTCCTTGGGAGTTTACGGTCCTACGTTAAAGTCTAAATCTTTTCATTTGAAGAGATACTTCATGATGGATAGTGTAAATTAGTTTAAAGTAACTTTTTGTCAGCAAGAATTCATGATATAGATAAATTTAAGCAATGCTGTTTAAGTACCTCTATGAATTAACATTTTCATAGTTTCCCCCTGGAATCTGGAGAAATAAAGGTCTACTGGTGATTATTTTCCTACTTGTCATTCTCCGAAGTGGACTTCTTTTTTATTACTGTTAAGATCCAGGGTAGAAGACATCTGATTTATCTAGCTGACATGTTAATGGCCACTAACCTGAGACATTTTTCTTTCTTGTTTTACAAAAGAGATGTTTCAAAACCTGTCAACGCTTGTTTTAGAAACAGACCAAACAAATCCTTCTAAAGGCTTTTTTTCAGATTTAAGGAACTGTGGATTTGGGGAAGAAAAGCGCAAAAATACTTCTGTTTCAAAATTTTGGCCTAAAAATAGCTCTCTCACAAAATCATCAAATCTCTGGCTCTTGATCCTTCACACAGATTTTCTTGGGTCATATTTTTCATAAGAATATCCAACAACAAACATTAGCAGAGCAGTACTCAAATTATTGGCCACCGTTAATCTCCTCTATTTCAGATTAGTCACTTTTGACTTTTATTAGGAGGTGGGAAAATCTCTTTCATCTAATTCCCAGCATCTTCATTCATGCATGACAACTTGTCTCCATTCTCCGCCTCTGCAGTATGTGTGAAACAAGATGTTTCAAAGTCTAATTCTAGACTTTAAGTACTGAACTGAAAAAACTGCTGAAGTTTCTCATATATTCCTGTAGCACAGGCTAGAATTATTAACAGTCACAAAACACAGGGCCCTTTGCCCACAGTTGCTCTGCAGGTGGAGATACAGTGAACTTTACAAGAAATTGGCTTCCAACTTTTCTATTTGAAGTGCTAGAGAAGAATAAGGGGTCTAATCCTTCAGGGACATACATAACTTAAGCCTTGTGTCTGCCAGCAGACTTCAGTAGGACAAGTAGGGTGACAGATTTAATTGTATACCTGGGATGTTGCAGAAACAAGGCCTAGACTCCAGTGGTTGATAGATGATCTAAATTGCAAGAGTTCATGGAACTTGCTAAACGGCTTTTCCCAAATGTAGCTTGACTTCTGCCTTGTAGGATGATAATGGCAGTGTCAGTTAGCATTCATGTGCCTGCAGAAGAGAATTGGAAAGGAAAAGGAGCGCAGGGCTGAGCAGAAAAGAAAATTCACTGTATTGCAAAGAGTCTGAGGGTACGTTTCCCTACCAACTGGCTGCCTTGACATTTCTGACTGCCCAGATCAAACCCAGATGTCTGCCTGGGCCAGTCCTTGCAGTCTCCAGAAAGAAAGGGCAGTGCTTAAAGCCAGACCAGAGATACCCTGGAGGTATAAGAATGTAGATCAGTTCCATTAAGTGCTCAGTAAAGCTGAGGATTTTTGATGGTGCATCATTCTGTTCAGAAACATTAGTATTCACAGCACATTCATCAAAACATTTGTTGTGGAAGGTTTCTAACCTCCAAGATGAAGCACCTTGAGAGAAAAGAGGTTACAGTTAATTGGACTGTTCACCTGAGAAAGAAATACATGCCCCTATGATCTTGTAAACAGGAAGCTGCTCTCCCACATCCCAGAGGCCTTTCCCTGCCACTGCCCCAGTGGAGCTTCTCCAGGCTCTCTGTTGGGATTGTTCCACGTGGAGAGGCAGCTGGATGAGCTCATGGTAACTCAGCCCAAGCCTGGCTTCAACTCTGATTTCCAACATCCTGGATGAGTGCCTACCATCACAGAAATGCTCCTTCTATGGTCACATTCTGTCAGCTTCTTTTTGGGAAAAAACTTAGGAATATGCTACAGTAGTTCCACTAATGAAATCCATAAACCCTTGATGGACCAGAGAAATTATTTCTCACCATATCCACTGCACATACAGTTATTTCCTGAACACCTGCCCTTGAACTTATTTTCAACAACCTCTGCAGAGGCAATTTTTCCTCTGCAGAGGTCTGCCCTGTGTATTCAAATTATCTTCTCAACAGGGTTTTCTCTTACTGCCTGGATGGGGTGTCACCCAGCTCTGAATGCACTGCAGCCTCACCAGTCATTGCTGGATCTGCGCAGTTCAACCTACACATGTGCTCAAGTCATTTGTTTGGCAAGGGATTATTGCTAAAGCTTCTCTTATTGCGGAGGAGGTAAACAAGATCAATGTAGAAAATACCCCATCCTCCTTTTTGCTTTCAAATAGTTCTGTTTGGAGGAACAGGGACGTGTTAAGAGGCTGGCTTAGTTGTGCAGCTGAAAAATAAGCAAGCCAGAATTACTTTTTGGTGCATTTAATTGATTTCAGTGAAACCACATATCAGAAATGCATCTGGCTTCACTTTCTCTTGCACATGTGGTCTCAGAAAATTTGCTTAAGTTCTGGAAAAGCTCCACAGTTTTGGTAAACCCCCAATTGCTCTCCTGAGGGAAGTTTCTGTTAAATGACATATCTTTTTTCACCTCAGTTAGAGTTTCTAAGAATAGGATTAATTAGTTTTAGACATCCCACTACCAAAAAGGTTAAGTTCTTCTTCAATTAGTAACGACCTCATTTTGTCTCCAATCTCATACTGCTATCATCTGTAACGACACACCAGAGAGGCATCAGTC
The DNA here is from genome assembly GCA_020800305.1 of Porphyrio hochstetteri. Lineage (NCBI taxonomy): Eukaryota > Metazoa > Chordata > Aves > Gruiformes > Rallidae > Porphyrio > Porphyrio hochstetteri. Next base: position 7,468,535 of record CM036918.1, on the reverse strand, counting down.
GTACCATGACTGAAAAGGCTGTTGGATGACTTGTTTATAACCAAAGCTTTAATTCATTAAATAATGGAGAAAACAACTTTTAATGTGAGTTGTGTTACAGCTTTGCAGACTGAGTGCTTGTCTCAATGCTGCTGTCACATTTGGGGCTAATTTAATGAATAATTAAATAATTTAGCTTTTAACTAAATTAATCATTTAGTTAATTCATTAATAATAATCCATTGCACTTCTATGGTGCCTTCCAGGCTAAGATATCAAAGTCTTTTGTGAGCATTATGGGGAAGTTCACCCTTCTTCCTCTTGCATATAGCCTGAGTAAATGGGTTTTATACGATAAACTACATGAGTCAGCTTCAAAGGGAGGAGGAATCCAGCTCTGATTACATGGGTGGGGGCAAAGAATGGCTCAAACCACCAGCCTGCCACTTTCAGCAAATGCAGACTGTCCTCTCCAAATTCCTTTTCCCTTTATAAAACAGCACATGTGATGGGGGGCAGGATGGTATAACACTGGGACGTGTTGTGATGCAGGTTTGGTTTCTTATGCCACTAAAGGCTTCCCAGGTGCTCCACAGCCCCCAAATACCAACACAACAGGGTGCGTGCAAACAGATCATTTCAAGAAAAACACTCTTACAGCTGTGAGGTTTTTGAACACCATGGTAAAGCAACCAAGCTGCATGTTTGCAAATGCCGTCTCAAATTGATTAAGCCTCATCCCCAGAAGAGGTTTTGCATCTCATCTCATCACCTTGCACCAAGGAAAAATGAGGCAAAAGTCTGTTAAACTTAAACAGCAGGTTGGTGTCAGATGTTGGCACAAACCCAGCTCTCCTAGTCCTCTGTGTGCCAAATCAATCCACACTCAACTCACAACTGAGCCAGGTATTGACACGTCCCTATTTCGAGCCAAGGTCTACATGGGGACCGTTAAATTTTCAAGCTATTAGTAATAATTTCCTCATCAATACTCCATTGTTCTTCTTATTTTTCTCTCCTTGGTACCTGAATAGCCTGTGAAGGTGGTTTCCATACATTTAATATCTTCTTTCCATTTATAAAAATTTTACTCTCTCAATGTTTCAACAATGTGCTTTTTAAAGACAGAATGGAAATTAATTTTTTCATACATTTTGAAAGAGGCTGATTACGTAGCACGTTGTGGCCTGTTGTGCAGGAGCACAATCATGAATCACTTTGCTCTCATTTTTATTTATTTTTTTTAGGTTTAAGCAATGCTGAAATTCTTAATGGTGCTCCATAGTGATTATCTATCTGAAGGAAAAAAAATAATAATTCAGTATTCAAGGAGAGTAAACTGACAAGAAGCCAAATGGATTTAACAGTGTAATTCTGAAGGAGAGAGAAACAACAGCTTAAAAGAGCTATTATGTTCTTAAGTGAAGAGGTGGTGATGCAGTGTTTAACGAGGGAAGAGTGGAGGCTGAGCTGATGTGAAAAGGGGGAGATAACATGCTGGCCCAGAAGGCCACGTGAGAGAATAAGAAGCCTGTTCTCACCTCCCAAGCAACGCGATGGTCAAGTACACAGTACAGGATCGCGAAGGGGACTGTGCCACAGAACAAATGCAATGAAGCACTTCTGACACCTCCTTGCAATGGCAGTGAAGGGAGAGAGCACCTCTGAGAAGTGGGCAGTGGTAGTGCTTCAACAGCCACAGTGCCTAGGAAGCTCAGAGTAGCACAAACACTTCTGACACTGTGAAAGCTAACTCTGGGAGCAGTTGAAATGCCCCGAGGATTTCAGTGATAGAAATATTCTTATGCATAATAAAAATATTCATCTGGGGATGCTTGAGGGTGGATGGAAGAGTTGTACAAAGAACTAGAGAAACAAGAAAAATACCCCTGAGTCTCCTGAGCATCAGCCCTACTAAGGAGGAAATGGCTCAGATGATGCTGATCGAGATGTGAACCATTACATACTGCTTCAGTACTGGTAAAGGCTGCAAGAGTTAAACACACTGGAAGCCAAAGTCATTTGCCTCACAACATACAGTCCCCACATGTGGAACCACCTCTAGACTATTTTTTCAAGGAAACTTGTGGGGAAAGACAGGAAAAGTACAAATCCTGAAGGATTTTGCAAAAGGTTGAAATAGTACCATTCCTGTTTGCAAAGGAAGTGCAGAAAGGGTCAGGTGATCTACAACAACTAACAAAGGAAATACTGACAAAGAATAATATTGGCTTGTCTCTAACAGCAAGCATCTTCTTAATGCAAGGCTGCTGTTACCCTGAAATTTAAGCATTTGCTCAAGTGCTTTGCTGGACAGAAATGTCATTATCCTCTGGCTTAAAGCTGAGCATATGTTGAAGTGCTTTTACTGAACAGAAGCAGGGCTTACAGAAAACCTCATCCTTAGCAAGCATCCAGTCCACTTACACAGGAGCTGCAGCATATCAGCCCAGGTGTTTCCTTAAACTAAAACTGTCAGTCATAGGAGCTCTCTCTATATAGCTAGATTTTACAAAAGGATGATTATGTAGGAACACTCACTGTGTACTTGGTCCACACAGTCAGTTGGCAAACGCATTGCTGGTGTAAGTTTCCATGGGCCAAGAAAGCCAGTGGCCCTAGGACAAGTTGTAGCAGAGGAAGATCTCTTTCCTAGAAATTAATTTAGTATTCTCACCATACTGTTGTATTTTTGCTGGCTGTTGCAAAGACAGATAATATTTACTAATGTGACAGTTAATGCTATTCACCTAACTACAGTAAGCAGATTGCTCCTTCCCTGATTATTATAGGAGAATCAGATACATCGTGAAAAGGAAGTTAAAAGAACCTTTCCGAAGACATGCCACTGTACTGTCTTGCCAAAAAGAGGAGCTTGTCTTTAATTAGGCCAGCGGAAAGAAAAGGCTTCTATGGCATATTAGCATGCTTTTATCTCTGCACTCAGAGTAACAAATAATTAACAAAGTGAACCTCATGGAAGTCTGGCTGGTCCTGTGAAACATCCCTTGTTAGTTGTCTCCAACAACTGCCACAAGGGTCTGTCAAATTTTTGCTAATGTGCATATTAATGGCTTTTTAGTAGCACCATTTGCTACTTCAAAGATCATGTATGTTGTCTATTTAACCTTGAAAAGCCCACTGGTTAAATGTATTTAGGACTATGAGGTGCGTTTCTGCCTCATTTGTTCTGTAAGTATCAAATGGAAGATGTGTCATTTGGAAATGCAATTTAGCATAACAGCTAGGGCGACAGTCCAGCACAGGACTTATCTAACAATTGCTTACTTACCAGCCATATTATTTATTGAGCATCCAATACAGAAATTAAAAAAGAAACCAAATACAATTATTTATTTTGATATATATATATATAGTGTTTATATTATTGTAAGAACTTTGGAAACTCCCAAGTTTAAAACATGAGTGAACACAAGGTCTTCTAGCCACTCAATTAATTTTACACCAACATTACTTGGGAAAAAATCTTTACTTATGGAAGCCAAATCAAAGTACAAAGGGAGGCCTGTGTTTGCACTATTTACACTTTAATATACATCACTTATTAATTTATTAATCAACTAATATTTGTTAAGCTCTTTGAAGATGAAAAGCACTCGGCGTTAAATACTATTATTCTCACCATCATGGATTCTAATTTTCAATGTTTTAGCATACAAAATGCGTTTCACTCAGATCTAGAGGATGCTTAAAATTAGCTTGTTTATACGTTTTGAGGATGCAGTTAATTTACGTAGGTTAATGATTCCTGTGGCATATTGAGGAAGCTGCATGGCGAATAAATAAGAGTTTGCAAGCTGGCTCACATCAAGTAAATTGAGACTTCAGGATTCTGTCAGTTCTCAGTGACAGTAAAAATCCTACTTCTGGAGAGAAATGGCAGCAATCTTTCCCTGGTTGCACAAGAACCAGATTTCCACCCTTTTCCAGGTCAGAAATCCATGCGTTTCTTGAAGGTACCAGCATTATCAAAGCAAAGCTCAAAGCAAAGCTCCTGGGTGCAGAAGCCCTCTCCCAGTGATACCTCCTAGGATCACTTAGGTGAGATGATATAGAGGGGAGCTGCACAGGACCCTATTTACTAACTTCTGCAGAGGAAGGGGAAAAAAAATATTAAAAAAATCACATTAAAGACATTACCTTCCTCCCCAAAGGTTAAAAACTAGTGATAAACTCCATGAAAAGGGGTGGTAAAAAGATACTTGTAAGGAGAACTAATTGCTTCAATTCCCTTTGATGGAGAAGAATCAATGCTTAAGTAGATTTTCCAGGATCAAGACACACATTTTCCATTTGTTCATGCACAAAGGTGAAAAAAACATGCTCAAGTTTAGAACATGTAAATAAACATCCTTAAATTAGAGCTCAGTAAAATGTAACCTTTTTGGGTCAGGAAGGCCAAGCCACTCAGCTGCTGAAAGCAGAGTAGCAGCTGCCCTTTGCCCAGTCTAACACACAGCCTGCTGTACTGGGAGCGTTCTGGAGACAGGGACTGGAATCTTTCCAACTCTGGGGAAGATGCAAAAGTAGATTCTTCATTTCCATCCTAATACTCAGATATTTACATTACCACTAGCTGGAGTAAACCCATTAGATTTGTAAGTTTGTTAATAAATTTGCAGCTACGCTTGTGCTAAATAAATCTTCTGTGTTCAGACAGCCTTGGTTTTGCTACAGGAGTCCCTCCCAGTTCAGATGCCAGCGGGTATTAGTGAGGAAAGGTTAGTGGGGAGATGGCTCTAATTAGGTCATTATTTTGATAACTCAGATTCGCTACAGAGGGGCCGATCTTTCACATCTACCATGTTTCTCCTCTAGAACATCCCAGATAAATTACTACTCTAGGTCTACATTTCCACACTTCCATAATATTTCCTTAAGCTTCAGCCATGTGTAACATGCTGACAAACTTAATTAAAAATACAATTCATTTCCAGTATTCACTCTACACAGCCTAAAATTAAATCTCATTTCTCCTTCACCTTTTCATAGCAACTGAAACCTCTGATTTTCTCACTTTTTTTCTACCTTGCCTAACTGAAAGATAAACTTTGTTAACATAAGTGCATGTACATCTGTGTTTCCATAGCTTAAAAAGGCATGTTCCTGGCAGCAGGGAAAACATTACCAGGTTGTATGAAGGATGTATATAGCATTTAGAAAAGTTTTGACCAGCTTATAAAAAAAAGAAAAAGAAGGAAAAAAAAGATAAATAATCCTTTTAAAGCCATGTTTGGAAAAGACTGTGAATACAATTAACCTCTGAAATTCTATGCTTGTTGCCTTGCCTAGTTCAGCACTTCCCAGGGACCATTTATCTCAACAGGTGAGCATAAATACTGTGTAACACTGACTTTATCAGTGCAAGTTTAACTGAACAGCATCCCTAGAGTCACTGAAGGGTTAATCCTTTGCATCTCACGAAAGGTAATGGATTTTGATTAAAGAGAGCGCATTAGCGGCTTGGAAGCCTAAAGCAGATGCACACATCCCAGCTCTATATTTAATTTAAAACCAGCACCCTCAAAGAGGAACATAAGCCCTTTATACCACCACCAACTAATCCTAAAAATGTAACGCAACTGACCTCGGTGAAATGGAAATTGTGACCATGGCTTAGCTATAATAATTATTTGCATAAGATTTTAGTGGCAAGTGCATTTAGAGAATAGTGATGGATTCCTAACGAAAACGAGCCCAACTTTTGGGAGAAGAACTCAGTGTCCTTTTTACCAGGTGTGTTTTGAGGTGGCAGACCCAACCCAACAACCAGAAGTTTGCCTGCATACCTAGACCGAGCAGGCAGGCAGCCAACCCAGCTTTCCATGGGCAAAGGAGGTAGTGGAGCTACAACCATTTTGGTATCATCTTCGTCCACTGCCTTGCACTAGCCTTGGATCTAAGGCCAGTTCAAACTGTAACTAAATTAGTCTTTACTCACTTGCTGGTTGGTGGGAATGGGATTCTTCAGCTCCTCTGCCTAAAGACTGTTCAATTTCAGGTTATTCCCACATGATAGCCAAGCCCAGCACAACACAGAGATCTGCACAACTGATGGCCACTCATACCTATAGGAGATCCACTTAAAGAGGGATAAAATAAATGTGTTGGGATGACCTTGCTGGAACACATCCAGGCAGACAAGCAAGCTCATAGAGCTTTTCACACCAGGGTACTCCTGGGGGATTTCCTGCATATAACAAACTCAATTACACACAATATCAACTTGTATTGCAGTGGCCTGAAAAACAGGAGTTGATTGTCTCCATGTAGACAGAATTCCCATCCACAGCTCATCTGGCCCACTCACTGAAGTTCTTCCAAAGTTCATCCATAGAATGTCATCCACTGATAACAGCTTGGGGAGGGAAAAACCCACCACCCCAACCCCAGCCCCAGAGTGTGTCCATAACAAAAGCCAACCACAAGAGAAGGAAATAAAGCAGATGTGAAATATGTGGTTGGCAAGCAAAAGGCCACCCATGTTTCAGATTTTAATTATGAAAATTTTTCTCTTCTGACAAGTGAAATGAATTTAGTCACTCATGCATGGTGTGAAAGTTGAATTGTCTGAAAATTAAATCAAAATAAAAAATGAAAACTACAAACGGGCCTTTCACTGCTACCAACAAGGGAGCCATCCTTTAGAGGTGACATTTCACAGCAGTCCCTGAGAAACGCGATTGTTCATAGCATTAAGTAAATTATGGTCCCTGAACAGTGTGGAAATAATTGAAAATGTTTGCTGTTTTTAAGTAAATGCTATAAATTCCTGAAGGCTGTTTGAGTCTTGAAGGAGAAGAGAATAAAATGTTTCAAGCAGGAAAGCGTATGGGTGAAACGCCTGATGGTTTGGCTGACAATCGTAAAACCTCACCCTAAATATCAGCTGGTAGCAGCTCTCCCTTTTCTGCTAGCAGGCTCACTTTGAGGAAGTTTTCTTTTTCTCCCTTCTCTCCAACCAGCACTCACACGTGAAATGGCAATACATAAGTAGACATGCCTTTTGCAGAAACAAAACTGCCTGTGCATAAGCCCAAATGTAACACAAATAGAGGCCATGCACTATGTAATGCCACTCGTGTCGGGGAGGCAGAAAATATGATTCCCTGATTGCTGCCCGGTGGCCTCCAGAGCTTCTCTCCACCACATCAGGAGCAAGGGATGCGTTAGGCTTCCTGATGCTTTGTTTGCAAAGAGTTTACACCTTTGGCACCAGGATTCTGCTGTAATCCTGAGGCAGCTTTTTCTGCTTGTACATAACCTGCTACATTTCATGACTAATCAGCATCTTCTGATATTCCTCTTGAAATGCTTTCTCACCCTCATTATACTATAGCTGCCATTTCTTCTTCTAACTCCCTGATTACTGTGAATAAAATAAAATAAAAAAGCTTTTACATTTTTTTGTTGAAAATCTGTAGGATTGTTGCTTAGAGTACACTTGTCATTTTGTAAGACTACAGCCCCAACACAGATATGTTTAATACATCCAGACTGTGACACATTCTTTCAGTAAGAAGTCTCTAACACATCCACCCAGCACATTTCCTGACACAGCCCCGCGTTAACCAAGCTGGTTAGTACACACCTACCACGCTCTACAAGCGTGTATTTAATGAACCGTTCTTAGAAACCCAGGCTACTACTCCTTGGTGCCAAACACAGGTGTGCTCCAGCAAATGTGCTTGTTCCCTCTACGTGCAACGCACTTCTGGACTTCTTCCAAGCAGCATCATGAGAAGGAGAATTAGCTCACTTGGCTCAACACCAGCCGTGACCCCACCTGCATGGAGCAGCTGCAAGATGCGACATTAGCTTCTGACAACTGGATTACTCACAGCAAGAAGACAATTCTATTACTCAGAGGAAGGAACAAAATATGTCACCGAAAGGTTTAGGGACCATGGAGCAAACATATAAACATTGTTTAGGCACCTCTTTATGCATATATGAGCCTAGTGGGATTCACAAAAGCACCTGCATAAGTTAGTCACCTAATTTGTACCAGTCGTAAAGGTATTCAGAGCCTAATTGCTTAAGTGTTTTTGAAACTCCCAGTAGATAACAAAAGACCTTTGTAAATCTGCTCCCCTGTGCAGCCGGATTTTTATGGACACCGCCTATAAACACCAGTGTGCAAATGCCTATTCCTGCAATCACACAGCTTTGATCCATTTTTTAAGAACTATTTGCATTGTTAGAGGTTGCTGTGGTCCTTGCCACGTATGGGTTCGAACGAGTCCAGTTACAGATTCATTACTAATCTGCATCTCAGCTGTGTGTTGTACCATTGCATGCACCATTAGGGTTCAAACAGAACTCTGCCAGAAGAGAAATATTACTCCATCTTTTAAATACAAACATGAAGGCTTTCACGAAGACACTGTGACTGCTCCCAGTGCACTTATACTTGAGTCTTGATTTGAAAAACAGGCCTTCCTCTTCACAGGTTACAGCTTTTTATCCCTTATGTGAACTAAATTCCTTTATAAACAACATGCATCTTGTATTCAACTCCCTGGAAAAAAAAAAAAGAAAAGCAAAAAAAAAATCTCTCCTTTTTTGTTGTAAAGATTTGTGTCGATAGCCTGACTCCATTAATTTCAACTGGATTGACTCTGCACCATCTGTTTTCTGTGCAGCTGCTTTATTGTGGGGAGAGAGGAAGACAAAAAAGCACCCTTCTAAGCTCTACCGATGACATCCAGAAATAAGACTATAATTGGTGGAAAACCTTATGAAATCTGCTGTAATCATAACAGCCAAAAGGATTAGAGTGTGATCTAAAGAAGAGATGCAGATTAGGGTGGTTGTTTCAGAAAGGTTTCAAACCTGCCTACCAGACCCTTTCCAGACCCTCATCCCTTGGAAATAAAATAAAATAAGCCCACCAGCATGAGAAGCAATTAAACTCGGATTTATACAAACTTGTGTTTCTCAGGGTTTTACAGCATCTAGCAGACAGGTAATAACCCATCACACAGTGATTACAGTGCACGTAACAGCAAGGCAATACACTAACATATGCCCGCTGCATACAGTCATTAGAAGGGCAGTACATTAATTTTAGAAGAACACAATCCTGGTTTTGAGTAATCTTAATCTCTGCTCTTATACCAATGATCTTAATGATATGCCTACGCAGAAGCAAAACAGACTTAGTTCAGTGCAAGCATTTACAGAAGGGAACACAAGCTCCCAGTTTCAAGAGGATGAATCATTTCCAAGCTGGAGATGGGAAAGCAATCCCCCCAAAGCAGGCAAGAGGATGTACAACTGCAGTGCAAAAGGTGTGTTCAACTCATTACACATGATAAATAACTCCCATCAACATAAGCTTCATTCTGGTTTTTATTTGTGCCATCAGGTTAAGTCTGTGCGATTTCTGTTAAGCATACTTAGCACTAACAATAATAGCACCCATTTCAGGACTATCCTTAATATCACTTGTTTCACTATCTAAACCCTACTGCTTCTTCATCCTAATACTGCCAGTAGCTTCAGTCACATTTGTAAATGTGTTCTTGGAACAAGAAACAATTTATTTGTGCTTGAACTTGCTGCGATAAGAGCACTGCCTTTGCAGGATGAACTGATGTTACCCATGTATTTATGACTTGGGTAACTTGTTTTTCCCAGCTTTAATAAATAATGAAGTCCGGATGGTTTTGCAATTGGGTTCTTGCCCTCTTGGAGCCACGATGTGAGCCGGAACAGAGCACTGATGCCAGTCGGAGGCAGAAGCTCACTGCTCCGCCAAAGTAATTCTCAGCACAGTGCAACGATCACGTAATACAGATGGCAGCTATGAATACAGCAGCAGCCTGGTAAGGAGTGGTATGGGAAATGTGGGTTGTGGTTCAGCATTTCCCACCATACTTAGTGCCTCTTTGGAGGTTGCCATCTCCTCCGAGATGCTGAGCACCCTCTGTTCTTGTCTACGTCAAGCTCTGCCTAAATGTCAAGCTGGGGCCCTTCAGTGAAATGAAGCTTGACGTACAGATAATACCTTAATAATCCAGGCAGCAACAATTAACTAAGGATGCACTCCTTGCATACAAGACTTTCGGATTCACTGCATGAGGTGAAGTCATGGATGGATTTTGCTGTTGTTAGGAAGCAATGATTACAATCTTTATCAAACACACGTTCTGGAGGAAGGAATCCTTTTATTCTGAGCAGGATGGTCATTATGACTTACATCAACAGATCGATAGAGAGGTGGGAAACATCCTCCAAGAACCTACATGTTCACAAAGGTTTTTCAGTTTCACGCTTGTGTTTTCTGTGCTTATTGTCTACACAACTTTGTGGTCAATAAGCTTACACTGGTGACGGTCTAACAACCATCCTGCTCCCCCAAGGCAGTTGTCTGTATTGCACTGTTGGAGCTCTTTAAACAATTTTGTTTGAATTTGAGCTGCAGAGGCTGTTGATAAAAACCTGAAACTCTTTTCTGAAACTTTGTCTCTGAGGTGCACAAAGTCCTGCGTGACCCTGTCAAGCTCGTTCAGCGTAAAGCATCCCTCCTCTCTGCAGACTTTTGCAGCAAACAATTAACAGAACAGAATACACCTCTGCCAACACAGCCCTGCTACCTCCTGTGTCAGACTCTCACAGTTTTCAGTGCACTTATCTAAACTTCCATCAGGAACGGTCCTTTCGGCTGAACAGGGGCACACAGAGAATTAAAGCAGATAGTGGCAGAGCAAAGAATTCAATCTGAGTCTCTTGAGCCTCTCACACACACCATATCCAGCAAACACCGCAGCTGAGTGTATGGCACCTGAACACAACCCACCTGGGCATTAAAGCAACCTGGACTGGCTTAAGTTGCTGCCTTGGGAGAAGGGAATTTTTACTTCCCTGTGTTCATCTATGCAGCCATTTTATATTTAATCCTAATCTACCTGCACTGAAAACAGCACACGCTTGGGGGAATGATTCTTCAGCTCTGAGTGCTTTAAAATGCTTATACTGTAGATATTTACATGTTGTATAATGCAGAGTAATACTGTGTTTACCTCAAACATTAAAAACCCAAAGTGTTTCAGATACTTAAATAAATGCCTTAAAGCAAATACCATAAACACCTTGTAAAAGCAAAATTCCCAAGTGTTGGCAAATAAACAAGCTGCAGGGAGAAAACAAAGAAAACACAAAAAGGAATCATTGCAAGGGAACAGAGAATGAACAAAGCACAGCTGAAATTGCACAGTAGAACATCAAGGGCCTCTTTTAATGGGTTGCATCTTCCTAGCCTGCTCACCACTGTGGACCACATGCCACTCTTAATCACACCAATATAAATCCAGAGAAACCATTGAAATCCTGAGCTTAGAATATCAAGTCTGGGAACCCGCATAACTGCTCCTCCCATCTATCTTCTCCTTTTTTCTTGTTACATACAGCATGAATATTGATAGTTCAGACCCAAGCTTTCAAAACCTTTGGACTACATTACTCCAGAAGGAATATAAAATTAAAGCAGCAGCAGGAGGAGCACAAGGGCTACATATTTACTGCAGTAAATGGACCAAAGCACAGTCCTTGCCATCTAGAAAGGAGAAAAGCCAGACATTTGTACAATCCCCCACCCCAGTACCTTTGTGTGTCCGTCATTAGCTCTGAGCTGCTTTGCTAGCATCAGGCTGGGCCTTGCAAATATCACTCTGATCAATGGACGTAACTAATTGAAGACATGAAAGCTTCATGTTCTGCTTTGGTTGGAGAGAGAGGAAAACTGCTTCTCTGTGAGAGCAACAACATGTGCTGGGGCAGGGGAAGCTGTGACTATGGGAGACAGTCAGAGCCAACAAGGGGCTGAGACACAGCTGGGGCCAAAGATGGAGCCACCACCGAGACCAGCTGCCCAGGCTGCAGCAATCACACAGCTGCAGAGCCCTTCCTAAGGGTCAGATCCCACCCAGCCCCAGTAGCATCCCACTAGGTAGCTCCCACTTTTGGAGGATTTGTGAGGATTTTCTGAGAAATGGCTGGATCCTTCCAAATGTTGTTCTCTGACAGTTGATCTTTTAGTGTCTGCTGCATGCCCACGAGGAGGCAGATACCCTGAAAGTTGTGGCCATATAGATATCCCCTCACAGCTTATGAATTACTGGCATTGAATGCTAACAGAAATATATACATATATATAATGTATAAGCATGTGTGTGTGTGCATATATATATATGTATTTTAAAATATATATAAATATATGCATACATCATATGCCTATGTATGCTAATAATTTTTTATATTTGCCCTAAATCCTTGATCCAACAGAGCAGCCAAGCAGAGGGAAATAATCACGTCGGCCTCTGCTGTGTATATATACATCCTGACAGTTTGCAAACCATCATTTTAAGTTTGAGAAAAATACTTGCTGCAACATGGGTGGAAACAACACCACAGAAGTGTTTTCCCAGGGTTACAAAGCTCTTCTGTGTTATGCAATATGGCAGCGTTTACATCTGATTTCCTAACTCCTCAGGAGCTCCTGCAGGAGAGACTTTTCCATTTAGAATCATCAGCGTCTGTTTTATGCAGAACTGACTTGATCCAAAACATTTGCTTAATATGTACAGCTTTGGAGGTCCTACTGTGCATATTAAGAAGCCAGCTTTATTATTACAGTGTCAATAAAAGCAATGAAGAAACTTTACAGGCAAGAAGAAATACATAAAGACTGGGTGCATCTGGACTTTGAATAATGTATGAAATCCAAATTTTAAGGCTGACTTGTAAGATAAATGCAGTTCCCAAAACCAACTAGAATTGTCTGATCACTCTGGCTCATTGATCTTCAAGGGGTTTAGTGCAAATACTCTGGTCCAAGATACTGCCTTTCTCCATCAAACCTCTTCTGAAAGAGTCAATATTTAGATGAATTCCAAGCTACCGTGAGAGTATCATCAGCTACTCAGGCAGCTCTAAATCCTTCTGCATAGCTTTCAGGAAGGGAAATGCTAGCAAAAGCAAGAAGCCACTCTTTGGGCATGCCACTAAGGACCAAACCTACAATGCTTTACCCCTCCTCCAGGCCACCAGTCTCTTCTTCCTGCCTCAGAGGTAGCTCCTTATTTCAGCTGATTTCACGTGAAATATAGAAATATTCTCAGACTGGGACATCTCACCCTCTAACCACTTTGAAATCTGAATGCTGGTGGTGGAGGAAGACAGATCCCCATACCCAGCAGGGTGCTCCAGCTCAAGGCTATTGCACTGAAAGGGGTGATGCTGCTCTTCATCTCCTGGTTACTTTTCTGTGGGCAGCAGAGGTCCCTTCTTTTGCCATTTGGCTGTGGGTAGCCCTGGCAATCCTGGAGCAGACCAAGGCAGAGCTGCAGCTTGGAGTCAGGGCTCCACAAATAACTGCAACTTTCCCCTCTTTACCAGCTGCCAGCTATGCTCTTTGGCTGCTACGTTGGGGTTTAAAACCAAGTCCTGTCCCACAGGCGATAAACTGGTGCACCTCCACATCAGTGGTGAAAGGCTAGAAGAAATCTTGGTTGTAACAAGAGTCAAACAGCTAAAATTCCATGCTTAGGTCTTCCCTGAAGCTGGTGTTACACCTTGTACAAAGAGTATGGCCTATGCTGTGAGGATAGCATTTTCACAGGGCATTGGCAAACCTTTCAAATCCTCAGCCTTTTCATACTGCTGAAGCTTGTGTGCCAGCTTTTTGGATCCCTGACTCTACAATTTGCTCACCACCATGCCTGGAGGGTACAACAGCAGCATTTTTCTGGCGCAGGTACTGAGAGGCTGCCTAACTTGCATTTGCTGATACAACTCCTGTGCTGCGAATCACATGTTTACTAGGATTAGTCATACATTCATATTCATTCCTTGGGCTTTCATAAGCGATATTCTAAATGTTTAGATCCACATCTAAAAAAGAAAAATAGTAATTAATGAAAAAATCTGTAGAATTCTTATTTGCGGTGGCAAAAGAATGAAGATTATAAATTTACTTTAGAATCAAGTATTTAACGTGGGGAGAAACTTCACAACCTGTAAATGCCAAAAGCAATCTCTTCATCCTCTAACCTGTGCAGCTCACTGAATACAAAGAACTACCTGATTGCCTCTGTAATGGGCAATCAAGCCATGGTCAGGCACTACAAACAAAACAGAAATGGACTTTAAACAGTTGGTCATAAATATAAAAATCAGAGCCCCATGGACCACCAGAGATGTAAATAGAGTTGATTTACTGGAGTGTTTTAACTGTTTTAAGTTTTTCCTTCTAATAAGAGAGTAAAGAGAGTGTGGTAAAGCAGGGTGCACGCTGGAAAACACTGCTTCAGTCACTTTTTCTGTATCACCTGGGGGAAAGCCATTGATTATCTTGCCCTCCCTGTTACCAGCCCATTACCAGCTGGAAGTTGCACATCTCAGGCAGTGCCTGATGCCTGTCTGGTATCACCTTAACAAGAATTAATCTGTGTGCTCCATGGACCTGATACCAAGCTTCCTCCCGGACATCAGGATTAGGATCTGGGGAAAGGTTTGTTTGCAATTCCACCTCCTGAGCAAAGGGCTACCATTGTTCAGCCGGTGACAGAAAGCGACTGTTGAGAGGCAAAGGTAGTGGGAGGGCAGCCCATGGCCAGCACACTGCTATTGGGATGAAGAGAAGAGAGAATAGTGGGATGTGTAGAGGATCTGCTCAGCTGAATCTAACTTCTGGAGGCTTCCTGGATGCTATATGTGCTTTCATGGTGTCCTCACAGTATTTCTAATTATCTGCACCATGCTCGAGTGGACATGGGACAGCGTGAGCCTACATCCAAGGTACTGGTCCCTGCGATGCCAGGACCTGGGCTCTTGGGGAGAAAGGGGTGGAGAGGTACAGAAGTGGTGAGATTGTTTTATAAATTATTGCCTGTATTCAGCTGACACATTTCAAGCTTCAAAAGAGGCATAACCACTCCTCATGGGTTTAAATTGTAAATCCTTTAAAAAAAAACCCCAAAGACACCCCCAAACTTGAAAAACAAAGACAGACAACACCAAAACCAGCTCCTGCTCAGAAGATGCTCAGAACTGACACAGTACTGCTAAAAGACACCGTCTTTTCCTTTATTTTTGTCTTTGGTGCTCTCTACCTTTAGAATGGGCCAACACTGTATTTAGTGCAAAGTATTAAAAGTAGATTTCTCCCCAGGCTGAAACCCAGTGCATGGACTTTCAGGTCTTCATGATCATGTTATAAATCAACTGTGAATTAAAAGTCTGTCAAAACATAAGATAAAATGGCTCTTCTGGTTGCTGCTGTTGTATAGGTTGTATAATATACCGTGACTGGTTTCAGAATTGAATTCCTGCATTACTAACAAGTGTGGTTCCCATTTGAGAATGATGCCCATTAACAGAGATACTTTCATATAGCAGATCACATAAACAGCTGCCTAGTGCTGAGTTTTCTGGTTGCAGCTTAATAGATTTACAGATTTTAGGTTCATCGATCATCGTGGCTGATTTCCTCTGTACTACACATCTTACAGTCACTTTACAGAATAACTTCTTTGTAGTTGTGCAGTTGGGAATGCTCTCTAAATTTTATGTCCATTACATTTACAAGAAAAGAAGTATAATTTGCTAGGGGTTCAAAAATGTCAGAGGAACATCACAGTTTGTCTGTTGCCAAGTGTTAAGACGCCTGTACTGTGAGATAAATTGCTATGTGTCTGCATGTATACCTTAAAGAGATGTGTTTCCTTCTAGCCACCATTTGCTTATGCTTTTGCTGAAAATATCTGGGGTCAAATTTCCATTAAAAAATTTCAAAACTCCAAGAGAAAGCCTGGGGAAAACTGCACCTTTTTCTTAAAATAATGCTTATTTTAATAACTGCTGCTATCTCCTTTATATATCACAGGTTACATTTTGCAGGATGGGTGCTTAACTTCTACCTGAAAAATATGCATATGCAGATAAGTACAAATAGATTTAATTACCCAGCTGCAAATATTCTCTATTCACAGCCCAAAATGCTGAGCAAAACGCAGGTGGCCAGAGTTGGCTCAGGAACTGCATATGAAAACAGCAGTCCAGTGCAACACTGTCTACCTGGGGTCTGTACTTCTCCCTTTGCTGTTTCTTGACATGCTGTGATGTGCTTCAGAAGGCAGGACATCCAGGACATCAAAATTAAACCCTAGGAAGGGAAAACAACTCTTTGATGTGTTTGCTTTCTATGAGGCTGAGAGCATAACCTCAATTCACATTTGTGAGTACTCAGCCAGCCAGTACTTCCACAGGTATCAACAGAGGAATCGTCAAAGCTGCCCACAGCATTGACATGATAAACTGAATTACAGCTGTAATTTGTTAGCATTTTGGAGACTTTGAGTCAGATGACTTGCATGTGAATAGTTACCACTTGTGTGTGAGTACCAAAGACCATGCACAGAAATTTGTTTATACAGATGGAGAGGCAAATGAAGCTCCCTTTAGTATAATAAAATTTTTCTAAATCACAGGTGCACACAGCTAACTAAAGTTAGGTAGGGAGGACTGAGATGTCCAAGTCCTGGGTTTGCAATAAACTAATTCTCTGCTGTTTGATGTTTTGAGCTCAAAGATTAATGAAATTTAGCCCTTTATCTTTTCATGCTATGTGAAAGTGCAGTGCAATAATTGCCACGGTTTGGGGACAGTAAGGAGTAGCATCACATACTGCCATATCCTTTCTCACATTTCTGTTTTCTGCTATACTGGTCAGAAGAAAATAAAATAGGTCAAGTGAAAATTTTGACTGGAAATTTGGGTTTTTTTTTTTAAACCTGAAAATGTCCATCTGTCAGAATGAATCAGGTTTCATACAAATGTGGTGGTGGTGGGGTGTTGGTTCCTTTCTGCCAGATTTTGGCTGACTGCTGAGGTGCCCAGTTTGGTGATTGTGGGAGCAGTTCCCTCTCTGCAAAACACCCTGTCTGGACAGCCCAGAAGGATACTATTAACAGGTCCAGCGGAAGCCTGAGGCTTTGAGCCTTCAAATTTTGGTGCCTTGACTCAGTTCAGCACTGTCAGATTTAAGGGTCAATCCCTCCCTTGCCAGTCCAGATTGCTTCCTACAGCTGGGCAGTTGGCTGCTCCCTGTTGTGCTGGATCATCAAGCTAATACAGTTTGATTTATCCAAATTAATTTCTCCTTCTGATAGAAATTCTTATGTACTCATTGGGTTTGTTCTGATTTTGAACAAAATTTTTGAACCATCTGAATGACTAGAGGAAAGGCTTTTCCAAGCTTACATCATGTTTGCCTTTGATTTTTAAAAGAATTTGTGGATGCCTCTTCACATTTAACCTGGCCAGTCTTTTGTTGTACTCTCATTGTCTGCTTTCCCCATCACATCCTTCTTCTGATTATTGTTTAAATTAAGCTCAAAACTCCATCTCAGGCTCAAAACTCCATCCCAAAGATTTTTTTTGCCCCCCACACTGTTTTCATTTCCCTCCACCCCCTTCCATTCTCTCCACCCCCAGCTTTTCTTTTGTTTTTGTAGCTGCAAAATAGGAGCCTCAGAAATCAGTCTGCAGCTGAAATTCAATTCTTTTGGATGTGTCACCTCTTCAGATCTGGGGATACTCGGATCACCTACTTCTCTCTTGCTCCTAGTGTCAAAATTCCAAACTTTTTCATAAGCATTTATTTCTTATGGTGGGAAAGAGAAGAAAGTCAAGCAAAGGAACATGGTCCAAATAGGTCATTCTGTTAGCAGAAACTGATGACAAGAGTAGAAATAAATCACACAGCTCTGACACTTACTCATTTTAAAAGGACTGATCGGAGACAAGCATAAAAAACAAAAGCCCAAAAGCAGACTTGAACAAGAGGGTGAGCAGCATAGATCTAAGAACCTAATAAAGCCTCAGCCAAAACGACTTTGGAGAGGAAAGATTTCCAGCAGAAGGGAGCATATGCTTGACTCAGCCTGATTAGAAGAAATAAATAGAGACGCAGCCATCCTGTGAAAGGAAAACTTCGTGAGTCAGCATACACAGACCAACCCAGGGGTAAGACTATGAAAGAGAACAACAAGACTCAGTAACCTTGTATATGTCATGTGTATAATTTGGGCATTCCTCCTTCAGGAAAAAAAATACTGCAAAAATAGGCAGAATCCAGGGAAATGCCAAGAAAAGGAAAAAAATGAAAACAGGCAGAGCTTCAGTAAAATGTGATGTACAACATTTCCACATTTTTATAAGAGGAAAAGAAATACAAGAAACAGTCAACTTATTGAATGAAAGGTGCTGCTGTGAAGGCCAGTCAGATGATCCTATTCACTATTTCCCATAAGAACAACAATAGGATACCAAAAGCAATGAAAAATAATAGGATTCTTTGTACACTGTGCAAATACTCTTATGTACAATATGCCAGCTGGATTCAAGGGGAAATGCAGGTTGATATGAACCAGCAGCATTACCACAATTCCACACACACATTGATTTCAGTCCTACATAAAGAGCATTTTTTGTAAGTTTTCAGGCTTTTTTGGTTTTCTTTCTTGTTTGCAAACAAGACCTGGATGACCCTTAAGATGTTAATGAATTGCAAAGTAAAACAATGAATTAGTCCAGAGGGAAGGTTACTAAAACACAACCCCTTCCAGTGCATGCTCAATACCCTATCAAAGCCAGAGTTTAAAACAGGCACATCTCCAAGCACTGAAAACAACATTCATTGAGGTTGCAAGAAAGATTTCCATTGACTTAATGGATATTGGATCAGGACTTCAGGAGGAAACATAATGATCCCATTTAATGCCAAGCATCAAGGAAGAACCAAGTGGGAGAGCACTCCGTTCAGGTAAGTCTGACAAGTTCAATGTGCCCCAGCGTGCCCACATCTCTGGGATTCTGAAGTGCTTACAGGAGCTGTACTTTTTCACTGCATTTAAGTCTATCAGAAGTTGTCAAGCCCCAGGACAAGCTGATATTATTTCACTGTAAAAAGAAATAAAAGACGAATGAGTGGTTTTGCCAGGGACTTTTCTGTGCACATGAACAATGGCTTGAGGACATCCAGTAATAGCTCTATACAGAGTAAAACTACTTTTTTGCCCCTGTAAATGTTTTGGGCTTCCCAGCTGTACACTGAGCATCCCTCATTTCTGACTTAAATCCATGTAAAACAGAATTGATTGATGTGAGCATCAATTTACACTGATGTAAAATGGATATAAGCAGAAGGGCAGATTATTCCTAACAAATTGGGTGGGAGCAGGGGAGAGTGATGACTTCAACACCAGTTCTGTCTCAAGCCTTACAGAGTTGAGATGTGCCTCCAACAAATTATAAAAGTCATATAGATGGACAATTATAAATTATACCCATGCCTCTGTTTCTAGAGTGCTGTGTTGGGATCTTTTTTCCTGGATTTTTGCATTTTTTAGTTAAAAAATCATTTTTGGTAACATAGAACTTTTTACATGTTTTTACATATATATAGATGATACCTAAAAAAAGTCATTAAAATATAAACCACCCAAAAATAAATCTAAAAAGACTATATCCCAAATATTCAACTGGATAAACATGGTATCTAAACCTGAGGAGACTCAACTGCTGCTAAAGCACCACCTAAAGATGTAATTCTTTATTCCTTCTAGAGCCGACTTCAGCTAGCCCTTAAACTTTCTATAAAGCACAATTCACAATTCAGGGTTTTGCTGGAGATGTTAAATTATACTTTCAAAATATTTAAGATTCATTTCCTACTAAGTGCCAAACTACATTTCAGAAAAAAAGATGTAAATTCATAGTGAGAATTTAAGTAATGTATTCTGTGAGAGAACAGCAGAGTGGCACATTTCTTTTATAGTGACACATTAACCTCCTCATATCACTATGTTGAAAGGAAAAAATCCCTTCACTTGAGAAGACCAAAAAGCTTTTTTCCCCCCATTACTGTTTGTTTGCATTTTTAAGATTCCTTTAAAGAAAAAAGCTTAATGCATCCACAGAGGGGGACTAGATAATTTCCATCCCAGACTTCTGAGGGAACTGGCAAAACAAACTGCAGGTCCAGCAATAAGCTACTCAAACTGGTATAAGACCCACGTGACTGGAAAATGGCAAATAAAATATCCTGGAGGCCACAGTAGGCATTTTTATTAAACCCAGGAAGGAAAAACATCGGTTGTTCAGTCAAGTTTGGCATGCAGAGAGGTTTGGGATGCCACTGGGGAGAGAGAATTACTATGCTTTAAAAATTTGCCGCATTTATCATGGCAGAAAAGAAGGATCCTCGTTACTGGTACAGCCTCTGTGTGCAGGTCAGAGCTAACAATGGTGGGGAAAAAAACATTTTGGTGAGTGGAAAACAGAAAATGCAACTAAGATTGGCTAGAAATAGCTCATACCAAACTATCCTGAGATTTTGTTTGAAAACGAAGCCCCAAAAGCAATAGATTAAGTAAGCAGAAAAAAATGTAGCTGATCTTATTTACCTTGGGGTCTGTGAAGCAGCTGGTATAAGGTGCTCTGGATGCTGGAGAAGGCAGGGACCTTTGAATTGGCTCTGATTTATCTGACTGAAGGCAGTCATGAAAGGAAGTGGGAGACTAAAATCATGCCTGCTATGTGTTCTGCTGAATTTTCCCCTTAGTGATATAGACCCAAGAAGTGTGTGGATTATATTCCTTAAAGACACATGTTGGGAAGCACTGCCAACACAGAATACAGGGGGAGGGAGAAACTCAACCTTCTGCAAGGGCACATACATAGAGTTTAATAAATTCTTCAGCTAATAGCTAGAGGCTGCTGTTTTAAGTGTTTTGTCTAAAGGCTTTTCTGGTGCAAGATGAGAGCTGGGTAACCAGAGCACATTCATGATGCCTGCAGCTGCCATGTCAGGTTCTTCTCCACCACCTTCTCCCTCCCTTCCCATAACCTCTTGCCTCTTGCATGGCCTGAAATGAACTTTCTTCATGATCAAAACAGTTTCCTCTTCCATTAGACCTGTTGTATCCCTCCTTACATGACAGCAGTGTGTAAAGCATATAGCTCCACGTCTTTAGAAGCAGCTTCACTTTGCAGGTCACTGAAGCAGTGATCACAATGCCCTTTTTCTATTTGCTGCCTCTTGCCTTGCTTCCCTTCTCCATCTCTGGCCCCTCAAATCCCGCAGTTTTGTTATACAGTGACTCCAAAAGGTGAAATGGAAAGTGGCCTCTGAGGTTAATTTACACCCTCCTGTAAAGGGAAGGATATGGTTTTGACTCTTCAAACCTGAGGAGGAACTCAAATGCAGGTTTCCAGTTCCCCAGCCATATGTTTTAGCTATTAAGCTACTATAAAGGATGTGAAAGTCCTTGAATGCATTCAGGAGGGCAACAAAGCTGGTGGAAGGGCTGGAAGGAATGCTCTATGGGGAGCAGCTAAAGACTTTAGGCTAGACTAGTTTGGAGAAAAGGAGGCTAAGGGGCAGCTTCACTGCTGTCGGCAGCTTCCTGAGGAGAAGTGGAAAGGGAGGTGCTGATCTCTTCTCCTTTGGTATGTGGCAACATGATGCATGGCAATGGTTCAGAGTTGTGGCAGGGAAGGTTTAGATTGAACATTAGGAAGCACTTACTTTACCAAGAGTGTGGTCAAACACTGGAACAGGCTTCCTGGAGAGGTGGTCAGTGACCCAAGGCTGTCAGTGTTCAAAAAACATTGGGACACTGTCATTAATAACATGCTTTAACTTGGTCAGCCATGAATTGGTCAGGCAGTTGGACTAGATGATTGCTGTAGGTCCCCTCCAAGTGAAACTGTCTAGTCTATGGTAAATCAAAGGTGGCTGCAGTTACTGCCTCAAATTCCCACTCCACCTGCCTTCTGACCTTGGCACCAACAGCAAGCAGGAGTCTTTTACTCAAAGTGACAAATTAATTCTGGAAAGGGGTTATGGGCTTTGAATCCCATTTTCACAGCATCTCCTATCTCATGGATGTGGGTCAATGCTAAACCCAGAATATATGGAGGATTTAAAATACAACCCTCTCTTTAGTATTTCCTAAGGCAGGCTTAAGTGTTCCCTGCTTTACTTGCTGCCTGCTTTGAATCTCATTCTGAGGTGCTTAATCCTCTTCATTCACCCCAAAGGGAATTCAGGCATCGCACTCAGCTCTTCAAACTCTGCTTCTGGAACATGGCCTGCAACCAGCAGACATTGCTCCACTCTGAAATGCCAATTTCTCTTTATGAGGCTGAGTTTTGGGTTCTAACAGCAGTAATCATCCAAAGGGGCAGGTACCAACCACTTGTATGACAGAAATCAACCATTGCCTCAGAACCTCATAGTCAGCTCTTGATGCAAAACTGTGGGATACCTTTTTCCCCCATCACAAGCTGCTCATCAAACCATTTAACCCAAGAGAAGTTCCTAAAAGGAGGAACATCCTTAGAGGCAGAGGAGGAACAGGAGAATTTATCTGTGCTAGAAACAGGTTTTGCAGCCCTGAAATGATGTGGGGGTGTCCTGGTTTCAGCTATGATGGAGTTAAACTTTTTTTTTAGCAGTGGATGGAATGCCATGTTTGGGTGTTAGCATGAGAATAGTGCTGATAACACCCTGATGTTTTCCGATTTGTTGCCGGGCAATCAAGGACCTTTCTCAGCTCTGCATACTTCCTTACTAGTGAGAAAGGAGGGGACGCAGCCAGGACAGGTGATCCGAATTGGCCAAAGAGGATATTCCATACCAGTTACGTCATGTTCGGTATAAGGGGGGACTGGGGGGAAGAGGGGGAGACAACGCCAGGACGTGCAGTTTCTGGGGCGGTCGGGTTGTCCGGGACGGGCTCTAAGCTGTGCGGCCTGAGTTGTGTGGTTTGGTGAGAAATTGCATTGTGTATCACCAGTTTCATCTATTTTGTGCTTTAAACTTCTGTTATTGTTATATCTAGTTTTCTGTTATTGTTTAGTAAACTATCCTTATCCCAACCTGCGTGGTTCTGGTTTCTAGGTTGTGGTTTCTTTTCCTCCTTTCTTCCTTCCCTTTTCCCCTTCCCCCAACTTTCCCTCCCCCTTCCTTTTAAAAGTACAAGCGACTGTGTGGGGTGCGGCCCTTGGCTGGGGCAAAACCACGACAGGGGGTCTTTTTCCCTTGAGAAGAATTTCAAGTCCAAATACTGTGTAAACATGAGATCCCTTGTAAATTAAGTTGAGGAGTCAGCAATGATTCTGCAGGTGTCAGAGAAACTTGTCCTTGAAAAGGAGGTTATTCCCCTTGGGATCATTTGGATCCTGGCATGGTTTCTGAATTCAGGCAGTCAAACCACACCAACAGGAGATGCAGTTGGACAAGACAGCAATCTTCGCAATACGTGAACTAGTTCCTTCCCCACCAAAAGGCAAGCATGTACTTTCAAAGAGCATAACTTTTAAAGGGAAATCCCATGATCAGCTTTTGAGAGGAGTCTCAGATAAGCCCACAGCATTAACCTATCCTACTGAAATACTGTTCAACATATATGGTTCACTATAGCCTGAAGTCTGTTTGCCATATCTGACACCTGGTAGGAAGGCTACCAAATGCCCGTGCTTGCTCCCCGATCATCCCCATAGTAAGACTCTCAAGCAAGTAGGCAACTCTGAATAGCAGTCTATTCAAGCAGATAGGAAATATGGCAAAAATCAAGCTGTTCATATAATGTAAAAAATAATCAGTAACATCACCATTCTTTTAAAGTCACATAATATGTCCAGCCTCAATAAACAGTTACTGCCTTTGCCCTTTCTCTACTTCAGTTATTACTACATTTCAACTTGTCATGTCTCACAGGCATCTACCATCCTCCCCTACCCAGGGAACAGTGCCTAAACTGATGTGGTGGTCCAGGCACAAAGAGTGGCTGAACACCACACACTGCTCCCTCACTCCAAGAGGAGAAAGAGCCTCTGTGGGGTGGGATAAGGACAGTTAACTGACAAAATCACCATGAATGTAGAACAATAACACCCAATTACACTCACACACAGCGATAACACAGAGTACCTTACCAACCCAACAATTACATAATGCTGCCAACACAAGAACCGACCGACCAACCGACTGACTGACTGATCTGACACCACAGCCACACACAGACTGTCCTAGGGGCATTAAGCCCCTACTCTTCCCCAACCAGTCCCTTTTATGGGGAAGTGATGTCAGATGGTGTGGAAAACAGCCCAGGCTAACTCAGCTCACCTGTGCTGGCTGCTTGGAAAGGTTGACTCTGGCCTGGTCAGAACCAGGACAACTGAGCAGCTTCAGATTCAGGAGTATTTCACACTTTCAGAAGACAGACACAAAAAACTCATCAAGCTCTGAAATGTTTTAGCTTTTCATCATAATAGTCTAAATGGACTAAATTAGACCTGCTTAGCATTGTGGATGAGACTGTACAAAGTCAAATCTATGTGGATGGGAGTTCTTGGCTTCTCAACAACACTCCTGGTAAGGAGCCTCCTCTTTACTAGGGTTTTTCAAAGATTTTTTTTTTTTTTAAATTATTATTACTTTTTTCTTTCTGCTATCTTCCACCTGTCATGAAGGTTTAACTGCTTAAACATATCCAGAGCTGCTACTCAACAAGAACCTGGATTCACATGGCGCCAGTGCTCTGCCAAGTGAGAAACAGGAGCACTGCTCTTCGCGGTGGTCCCTTCCTATTGCACTAGCTTTGGGTCACACCTGCACTCCAGTGGTTTTCTGGCAGCACACTTGATTGTATCAGTTATCTCATGAGCCCTAAGAATCATCCCATTTTTGTGGCTTCTGAATGCTTTTATAATTAGTTCTCCACCCTCCATAAAATGTCCTTGTCCCTTAGTTAAATGAGCTCAGTGTAAGTGCCAAGAACCCAGCTGGGTGAATAGAACAGGACTGAGATTGAATTGAAAAAATTCTGGGAGCTATCGATCCAGTTGATTTCCCAACATATTTTGCTGTGCAGCCCAGCCTTTTAACACCACCCAGGAACACAAGGCCTGACTCTGATGGCCACTGAAATTAAGCACTGGAGCTGTGAAAGGGTTTATTTAAATGAATTTTCCTTAGCATTTTCTTTACGAGTTATAAAAAGCTTCTCTCTTGCTTCAGCAGTTATAATGCATACATTCTCTTGGACTTACAGACTCATTCTCTCTTGTTTGGATGCAAAACAAATTTATCATCTCCAGCTTTCATCTACTTCAAAAAAGGGGTTTTGTTTGCTATTGTTATGTCTGCTGTATATACCAACACTGTGTAGGCTTATCAAGTGTTAACAGTGTTTATCTCTAAAATTTGCAATTGTTTTCAGATACATTGTAATGTGTTTTTCTCATGTTCAGCTATATTTCATTAAGGGAATGTTATGGCTTTTATAATCTTTGAGTGCTAGTTTTAAGATAGATGTATACGAATATCTGTCACATTTAATTATCTCCTCCATCAAATTCAGTAAGTGGCCTATTAAGAGCGAAATGACTGGTTCATATACTCATTAGAAAAGGGAGATTTCATGGTACAACAAAGAGGAGGAAGGGTATTTTTTTATTTCTGACTCCACAAGAGAGAAAGAAGAAATCACAATGCTTAAAGAGGCCTGTATAATCTTTTGTATGAGTTGAAACAATTCAGCATATTTGCTTTATGCTATTGGTATGAGTTCTAGCTGCTTTGATCACTGGTTCAAATCCAGCTCTGTATGTGAAGCTGTTGTAATTAAATAGCTAATTGGTGGCCTATATGAACAAGTTGTTTTCAGTTTAGCTTTCTGTGGATAGGCCACAAAAATCCACTTGGGCTCACTCCTCACTGCAGAAACCAGGCGTGATTTTACACTCTGATTACTTATTGGAAATGGTTGAACTCTGTGACAAGGCACCAAAGTAAATTTTCCTTTGCAGTGTAGTCAAGGACAGCGTTATATTCCCTATCTGGACTTGACCTTGAACAGCTGAGAAAGCTAACAAGCTTTCTTGCCACTAAGAAGTTATCCAATGATATTGCATGAGAAACATAGCTTACTGGTGTCACCGGTCATGTTGCTTTCTATCCTGACATCTCTTCAGTTCACAGATGCTGAACTTTCCTCTGTGCTGACACTGTTCCTGGAGCCCATGGCAGCAGCTGCATGGCTCTGATGCCTCCTCTCCTCTCAGCCTCCTTGCAGTGCCTGCCTCCTCTGCAGCTTAAGGTTTGTATAGCTCAGTGGCTGTGAACTTTGTCCTTCTTGCACTTGCTTTGCCCCACCTCAGAATCTGTCTGTGCAATATGGAAAGAGGAGGTACTGTCCTGCTTCCTTTTATAGAAACCATAACTGAAGTCATTAATATTTGTCACTCCAGGTAATCAACTTCAGCCCACAGCTTCTCATGACTGACCCCAAAGATGAACAGTTGGTTTATCACTTTATTATTTTTATAAACTGATTATTATTTTTTAAAAATAATCTGATGTTTTTCCAGGATGCTAAATTCCCTCTGGTATAGTTCTGGGATTACCGTGGCTTCCTTCAAACTCCTCTCTTGCCCCTGCTGAATGGAAGTCAGTTGAAGGGCAGTGCACCACGGCTTGAGAAAACAGGCATGGTGAGATATGCAGTTCTCAGATTCTTTCTTTGGGGCGAGGAAATTCACCATCTTAACTTTATTTATTGTAATGATGCTTTTTCCTCCTATCCTTTACTTTTAGGACCTCTGAAAGTTGAGATGTAAAACTTCCATTATGGACTGTCTAACACTCAAAACCTCCAAATATCCTTTCTGGTTGTGACTGGTTTTGTGCACAATGTGGTGATACCTTCCCATCGTTTATCCTCATGCCATGAGCTGTCACAAAACACAGCTAAAGAAGGCCATTTGCACCTGTATCCCTTATACTCCAGTTATGTTCTCTTCCTTCTGATCTCCATGGCCCAGTAATCCCCATCTGTCTTGTTCAGTCCCTTGGCATCGTACTGCAGGTATTCCTACAGGCAAATAAACTCATTTTACAATTTAGGCGTCTAGATAAAGTGGATCAAGCAGGAGCTCTGCTGCTGAAACTAGTGAATACTATTGTTCATCATCATCAACAGTAAAGTGTGTTTTCAAGTACTAGATTTGCTGCTGTGCTTTGGAGTATTGGATTTATAACCTTAGAAAATCAGGATCTGAGGATGTACATATATTATCTACAAAGAGCATAGCTATCTATAGTCATAGGGAGATTTTTCTACCAATTGCTCGCAGTGTGAGACTAATAAAGGTTTCATATAACAAAGGTATGCAAGGCTTTAGAGCCCGAATTCAATTCAAGTCCTAATTTATATTTCCCATTTAAATAAATGGCCAGATTTTCAGAAGTCTTAACAAAAAGGTTTGCTTCTTTTGGTTTCATGAGCCAGGTTTCAGAAGTGAGAATACGAGAGATGCATGTTGCCTGGGATGGAGAGCTTGCTTGTGGGACCAACACTATGGGGGCTGCAACAGGCAAGAGAACCCCAGGTCCTTCCAATTTTCCTTTGCTGCTCCCGAGTATGTAAAAAAACCAATTCATGGTTGGTGCACAGAAGAAAGTAGGTGGAAGGGTTTTAAGGAATCCGTTCTGCTCTCTCCCCTATCATTTTTATGGGAAAAAAAAAGAAAAAAAAGAAAAAAAAAGGCCAAAAAATGCAAGCTGCCTGACAATTTTTTTTCTAAGTACAATTCTAACTGTTTCAAAGAAATTAGACATAATGGTTTATATATAGAAAATCTACCTCCTGCTTACCCTGGTAAAACAATACCTATGTACTTCCAGGTGTTCCACAATCTGCTTGGAAAATCTGTGAAACAAGCATCACGTGCTATATTTAACTAATAAGAGAGGGAGAAACTGCTACGTTCTTTCATTTCTTTATTGTTTGATCATTTGATTGTTTTGCAAGCCTTACGCCATATGTTGCTAATTGACATACAAAGGATGTGTGCTCTGTTGTCCTCATTAATTTGTAGAAACGAAATATTTTGTCTTCCACTTAAACTTGCTAAGATCCTGTCTGAAAAAAATCTATAATTAAGCTCATACTGTTTGTGAAGAGCAGCGAGGGTGTCCTGGCTCTGTCAGCTGGGGAGGAGGAGGAGAAGGAAGAGAAGAATGAAACTGTGTGAATGAAATCTGCAGGCAAAAGAGATATTGGCACGAGCAACTGCATTTTGCAGTGTCCCTCAGCTAACAGCCTGTTGGAAAAGGGAAAATCAAATAAACTGTTAATACACCTTCCTGTAATGACGATCGTGCTGAAAACCAACCAGCCCACATCCCATGCAAAGGGATGCAAAGGACTGGAGACCTCAGAAGTGCTGGGACCTGCAGCCTGTGAGGACACCTTGCTTTCTGGCATTGTTTTTGCACAGGGAAGAACTCATACGGCCTCACCCCAACCAGCCAAGGGCATCAGTTCTGGTTACTGTCATGGATGGTGCTGACCACAGAGCACAGACTCCAAAATAAATACAGCTCCAACTTCTGAGGCCCTTCAGCAGATTAATTGGAGCAAGGTTAAACAGACGTGGTCCCTTCCCCACTTTGCTAATTTTGCATAATCCTCACTGCAGAGGGGAGGCTGGTGTGCAGGTCAATGAGACAGAGCCTTGGGAAGCTGCTCTTTGTCTTCCCTTAAATAAAGATGATTTAATGGCTAGTTTAAAAGACCACAACTCTGGGCTGCCAAACTGTCACCCAAGCCCCACTTTTGCCCTCAGCACTATGACTTTATGCCACACATCTCTGGAAAGCCTGAATTCATCCTCCATAAGAAATTCAATATCACTATTATGTTACAAGGCCTCATTAACATGAGTAAAATCCTCTCATGAAAGGCACCATAGAGAGACAGAATTTTATCTTTTCCCTTTCTTGCAGTGATTACTTTTCCATTCCTGTCATTCAGTGGAATGAACTTCATATTTATTTAGAACCTGAAAATTCAGATTTACAATGCAGAAAACTCTGCAGAGTTGGCAGCCTGCTTTTCTTCTAGGTGAGCTCAAATGGATGTATGGAGGCACTCTACCATCTTCTCCAGTACAAATTCTGGCTAGTTTCCAATGTCCTTGTACATTATCATCATCTCTTTATGCCTTAAGAGCAGGAAGTAATCAGTGGTCTAAAAAAAAAGGGGAAAATTGACCGCCTATTTCACTGGAGATAGATATATATATATATATCTCCAGAAAAAGAACTCAACACAGCAAAGCAATAGCTGAAGTTGATCAATCTTATATGCCGTGGCACCCACAGAGGTATCCTCCCAAAGATGAATTTTCTGTCACAAGTCCAAACCGCTAAAAAATGAGGAATAGCAGTAGCAGATACCACTGATTATAAGAAGCAGGAGTCTCTGATAGTTATCTAAATATCTCATCAAAAATGATAATTTTCTGTCTCTAGGCTTGCCTTCCAGGTAGAAATGGAATATTGCCTCTAAACTTTATTAAGGAACAGATGGGTCTCTACTCCTGATCAGGTTTCCTTCCAATAGCAGCAATGTTCTTCGCCATTGAAACACTGAACATTTGCCTGAAACTCATGAATTACTAACAAGTGCTGTGCTCAGGAAAGGGCTTTCTCACTAGATCTCCAAGAAATATAACAAAAAAACCCAAATAATGATCCTGAAAAACCACCCAGCTGAATTTTTTGATAGTGGTATGAAAATACAGTTAAAGAGTTTCCTTATTTCTCTAAAGGAGAGACTTGAGAGCAGCTCAAGTTTGTGACAGCTAAAGGACACTGACTTAGTCAGCAGCAATAACATAAAAACAAGAGCAACAACTGTTGTAGTTGGCATTTTTGCAGAAATTTCAGCTGTGGCTCCACAGCATGACTAGCACATCCCTCAGATGTGCTTGCTCTGGCAGAGAAGGCGAAGGCTGGTTTTGCTTTGCATTGCCTATGGCTATAGGTTATATGTGGCACACTGAAGGTGGAAAGCATGGAGCCAGGTCTCCTAGACCACGGTTGTGCTGCTGCAGTATAACTTAAAGTAGTGCTGAGGATACCATAAGCTGTGCTGCATCATTATTAACCAATACTAAAATCAGAGAAAAGGTTCAGGTTCTCTGAGTTCTCCTGGATGTTGGTAATCCAAAAAAACCCTCCAAAATTAAAAAAAAAAATCTTTTGACCTCAAAAATGACTAAAGTCTTTGCAATGAAATACACCAAATGATATCTTTTGAGATACTTCACTTCAGAAGCACACTTAGACCCTGGTGCAAAGCTTGTAGAGGTTAATGGAGAAACCCCAGCTGGAATAAGTGGATGTCACTTAACAAGGAAAACCTTTTCCTTTTTTTATGATCTTTCCATTAGCCCATTCTAAATCTGGAAATTGCTGAATCAGGTTTTTGTCAATTTATATAATGACTGTAGCTCCTCTGTCATTAGACATATCAGGTCAGTTCTCAGACACTTCTCTCAGATTGTTAAGAGAACAGAATTTGGTCCATTGCGACAATGTGCTGCATCTTTGGACAATGTTCCCACCTGTATTTTGGTTCATGACAACTTTTCTCTTTCTTTCCCATTCTCTGGTATCTGTTTCCTTTCTTTGAAGTAGTATGTAGTAGAACATATAAAGTTTACTGGTTACTGGGCAGGAGACACTCTTGTTGCTCAGTGCAAGCTGTGCACCCCAATTTTGTTCAGAAGGAATTCCTACTAGATGTGTCACTGGGTCATCAGGTTTTGGTCACTCTAGATGTCTATTAATTTAAAACCGGTGCATTTAAAAAGAATATTAATAAAATTCCCTTCTCCCCCTTTATAAATACCAGTGAAGTAAAAGGTTTACATTACCCCATGTGCATAAAAATTTGATTTTGAAATGAAAGGGAAAATTTATTTAAAGTTCAAATTAAAAGCAAAGTCTTGAAACTACTCAAAATCCTGGCAATATTTCAGTTCCAGCCTTGATGTTTTAAGGGACTCATTCATCCCATGGACATTTTGTGCTGGACGATCTATTAAGATTTTTGCTGTTCTGCTCTTCTCATAAAAACATCAGGGCTCCCTCCTTCCGTCTATCTTAAAAAAGATAAAAGAAATCCAATTCCTCCAGTTAAGTCATTCTTTGGCACTGGGAACACAGGAAGTAATTTCTCACTGCCAGCTGGGAAACCGTAAAGTTTGACTAGGTCAAGCCCTTAATCCCTCTTCAGCATCACCGACCACATTACCATCATTATAGCGGTACTATATATAGGAGGAGGACACGAAAGATGGTGATAACATAGCCTTTCTCTCCTGACAAGTGGCCTTAGTCAACTTTACTTTCAGCTCTTAGAGCTCAAGGCAAGAATACACCTTTTTGTCCTTACACACCTAGGAAATACCAGGTAAAATGAGCTTGGGAGAAAAAACACAATTTTGAAGTCCTAAGATCAAATGCTGTTCTCTTAAGTACAATGTCACGTAAATAAATGAGCTGTGCAGTCTACAGCATAGACAAATAATGTTGGAAAGTTGCAGAAAATAAAGATTTTGACTTGTAGGGTCCATTTCAGATCCAGTAATTTCAGTAGTTCCTTATCCGGTAACTTGGTTCCCACTGGCTGAGACTGACAGTCAGTGTTTTACACACCACAGACTTTAAATATCAAAATGACAGTTTCTCACATGTTGTTGTCCATCAGTAGGAGCCATGATTGCTGTTTGGAGAAGATGTGATTGCCAACCTGTGGCTGGCGTGATTGCTCTTTGCAATCTGCTGTTCCCGAATGCTTTTTTTGGGGGGGGAGGGGGGGAGAGGGAGGAAATGTGGGGGAGGAAAGTAGCTGGGCTGGAGCACACTTCCTATATTAATGTTTCTGTCCTGGTTTCTCACTGCAATGCCTATGCAATTATGCTCTGTGTGCATTTCAATCTACCAGTCTCTTTTAAATATTTTTATATCCATTTTGTACCCATTGGCTAATCTGATAGGTGTTAAGGTCCTGTAAGTTTCCTACAGGTAAACAGGGAGAATAGAGAGATTCTATTAATATCCCATTGACAACAAGGTTACTGTGTGTGACCAGTGCTCAAGGGTATTTTTCCTGGGATATTTAGCTTTTTGGAGAAACAGAAGGAAAAAAAATCCGTTTGTACTTAATGAGAAAAGTGGTATTAAAAGAGAATGCACACAGCAGCTCTGATTTAAGACAGCTGCACGAAGCTTCATTGGTTCCACTGTGCACAGAGCTATTTGTTTCCAGACATTGTCTTGTATATTGAGTATACATGCAAACCTTGTTCCACCCTCCAACATAACTATATATTTACAGTGAAAAGCATGGCTATAATTGCTGGAGGAACATAGGAGTTATTGGCTCTTTAGTCTGCCTAGTCCAGAGGAAAATGATCCTGGGGAAAATTCTTCTAAACCTTATTAGTGGCAGTTGACTTATGACCTATGTCACAGTAATTTTTACTTCATATGAATAAAATCAATTGTGTTTCTCTGTAGTGTAACTATCCACTTTCACATTATTTGCATATCTAATCTGGTTTTGGATTGAACATAGCTTTTGTCCTCAATGATATTTCATTTTGGTTAGTGCTGCTATGGATCATGCTGCATTTTCTTTTATTTCCTATCAGCTTTTAATTCTTTTGCCTTTCAGATCAATTAATTGTGACTTCATTAAGGAAGAGGGTAAATATTAGTAACAGATGCATTTCTTCCTGTCCTACTGAATTTGCTTGTCTCCCTCTGGCCCTTCCATGGGGTTTCTCCTGCTTCCAGATTAAATGGTCTATTCTTTTTCTGTCTCACTTTAAATGGAAGCCTCTCCAGACTGCTAAACACTTTTATTGCCTATATCTGCACATTATGTCTTCTCTGAAATAGGGTGGTAGAGTTCATAAAATTTTGCAGAGGAGAGCAGGAAAGGATGTTGTTGAACTGACGTTAATGAAGAATCTCATAGGCCAGTGGTTCCAATTCAAGCTACAATGTCACAGCTGAAACAATGTCAGGACCCATTTCACAACCTATTACAAAAGAAAAACCACACAACAACAGAAGCTCATAACCCTTTGGATGTTACCCTGAGAGGCATTCACACAGACAGGTTCTGCAGGATATTGGATGTTCTCATCTCGCTGAGCAGAAATCATTTGGTGTTTTGCAGGGAGGGTTGGGCTTCTTGGAAGTTTGAGCCCCTTTCTGCTGCTGTAAAAACAATTGGAAGAGAAGGTCCAGAGTCTCACAGAAATGCCAGGTAATTAGAATGGAAAAAACAGAATGAAACAAAAATCTTACTTCATCCAAGAAGTAAATTTAAGTCCATGTCAGGAAAAGAATGTCAATATAGATGTATGGAAAGGAATGTATGCTATGTTTTATAGTAGCTTGGAGTAATCATTTATCAGATGTTTTGTTTTACCACTGAGAAGTATGAGACATACAAATATCAAAGACAGGCTGCTTTCAAGAGAGTGAAAAGGATAGAGAGTGAAAAGGATTCTTAATTGCATTGAACTTAAGACATTTTTTGTCCATTCAGTGGCAGACCACTTGTCCAAGAAGCTAACAGGCAGGCCTGTAGTGCCACCAGTTGCTTTTCTGTGCACATTCACATATTGATTAATGTCCATCTTGATTTATTTTCAGAGGGCATAGGCAATGTCCTATAATGCAGACTTGCACTAAGTAACTGTTAATTCGTTTTGGACATATGATCAAAACCGTTCAGAAGCTTCAAAGCACTTTCTCTTACATTTCTGTGCTTTTTTTCCCTTCTTTTCGTCCTTGGGGGAAAAAAAAGAGGCAGCAAAGGCATGCAAATGCAATCACACTAGCCTCAGATGATGAATATTAAAACTTTGATAGGTTGCAGCTTTTTTCTGCTTTATGTTGATGTATATTTGTTGCCATGGGTATGTGTGGGCAATGTGTAGGTGGCTTTATTAATGCTTTGCAGCTCATCAAAAAGTTTATCTGTTTGAAGTCAACAATGATTATTGTGCTTGTCCATGTGATATTTACTCTTATGTCTTACGTTGTACACTAATTAAGCTGATGTAAGAGTGAATAGGTTGACACTGTAAAAGTTAATGGCCCTCTACTTTAGAACTCCAGACATTTTTAGGATTGGATTTATAGTATTAATTTTGAATGTCAGGCTGTTTGAACTCAGCTGAGTGTACTATTCAGGGATATGTCAAAGCAACATCTTAACTGTGAATTTAGTACTAGAATATTTACCCTCTTGTTTACAGAGAAAATCCACCACATAAAGCAGGGAAAGCTAGGACAGAGTTAATTCTTGAGATGCTCCCTATGACTCCGGAGTTCTGAATTGAAATCAGTATCTGTACAATGTCAATGCTGTAATTAAATTTCATTAGATTTAAAGCTCAACCTTTTCGTGGTGAGTTAAAGAACACTCCTATATTGTTTTACTGATCATCACACTAAATTGCTTGAGAAACTAAGGCTTGAAGACCAAGACCCTCAAAAGGATATCGAGACCTAAAAGGGACTCTGGTGTAATTCAGGTGTTTGGGTTCAAGACTGCAGCTACCCATCCTCCTCCCTCTCTCCCTAGGTACACTACTATAGATGCATAGGAGGAGGGGGTGAAGAGAGCTGTAATTCCCCCTCAGCATTATCCTAGGAGTGTGACCTGGAGTCACTCTGACTCTGCAGTCCTTCTCTTCAAAAAGAGTCTTGTTTAGTTGGGTTTAGGACGTTGTCTCTTGAGGGCTTGGAGTGCAGTTCAGGGCTCTCCCACCCACACTAGGATGATAGGAAATATCATTGCACTAGTACAGAGCTGCACACAGGCTAACCTGCTCTTATTACTGACAGCCTCTGATCTAACACAAGGCTGTTGTGTGGATTCCTGAGGGTCCCCAAAAGCCAGATTTTGTGTTAGCATTGCAATGCCGGTATCCTTTTGTCTCTCTTGTGCTTAGTTAACTGCTATTTAGATCCTCGCTGAAGCAGCTTTCTGTTGACACTTATTGTCTCACTGCCTATTAGCCTGTCTTTAACCTTTGTGTTTATTGGAAAAATTATTGAGACAAAGGTAGCAAGACAATTTGGGCCTCATCTGACAGGTCTGGATTTCCATCAGCTCTTCTGAGCAGAGGTGGTGTAATCCAAGTGGCGAGCAGAGGTGAGGAGTCTGTGCTGATTCAATTATTATGACTATCTCTACTGCCCTCAAAGGTTTGAGGCAACTTGCAGATCAGAAAGAAAGATGAGCTCGTAACCAGCCAAGTCCAAAGGCTTCTGAAGTCAAGAGAAATCTTTTCATTGGATTCAGTGAGTTGTGGATCAGGGCCATTAAGAGAGCTTTGACAAGTGGGCATACAGAGACATTAGAAATATTTTTTTCCCCACCAGCTATTAAACAGAGACGGAAGTGGGGAACTAAACACACAATCATCTCACCAATATAGCACATGCTGTATTTCTACCTAAAGAAAACAGGTATATATTCTGTTGGCCTCATAAACGAAATCCTGCAGCTTTTTCCCTTCCATTCTATAGTACCCTACTGTACTTTGTAGGTGAATTCTCAGAAAGAAAATATTGTAATTGCAATTAATCAATTGCGCTGTGTTGTAATTAAATGACTATATCAAAGAGGAAGAAATTAAAACTGGATCCCTTAAAACAACTATTCAGTGATATAATTACAGCATACCCCATGAGAAAATTAGCTTCTGTCTATGTGAGATCTGACAAACTAATAAACACCTTGCTGTGTAAATTGAGACCAGGTATATTTTCAGACTCTTAATCACTGAAGCTTACAAAAGAGTGAAATGGCAAATCATTTTTTTTCTCCTTAGTGAGTGAAATGCTCATTCAGTGTTAGTCTTACTACTTCATATATTTTTGGTAGGGTTTTCCATATGTTGTTCTAATATTACCCATTTTTTCTTTTTGTCATCAGGATATTTGCCCCCAGAAGGAAACGTTTAGTTTGTTCATTCACTGCTACTTGGCAATGGCGATGGTAAGGGTTATCAGCCTCTTGGCCTGTATAATTCCTTTATCAGTGCTGTTTAGAAAAGGAACACATTCAAATTTCTATGAATTCATCAGAAATTTTATTAATGATTAACAATATGCTCAAGGCAAAGAATGTTCAATAGGTGACCCCACTTTTTTTCTTAATATCATTTCAAAGTTCTTAATATATGTCAATCATCCTACTACTGAAAAAAGTCAATAAAAGGTTGGAAAGTAATTATGTCATGAAGCAAAAGCAAAAGGAGAAAATCAGAGTTCAGTGGATCATTTTAATTTACTGTCACAAGAGACATAAAGCCAACAAATGAGAAGATGCCATATTTGCATTGAAATGTGCAGTAAATATGACAGTGCATCATAAGAAATGTTCTGATATAATTCACTTAAAGCTTGTTCAAATTAATAGACTACTTGTTAAAAATGTGTAGGAGCTGTTAAGTTTATTTTAAGGAAATATATTGGCTTTAAGGAAGGAACAGTCACAGTGACAGACATTAAAACACTTGAGTGAATTAAGGAACATTATACTAATGTATAGCAAATGAAGGCATGATATCTCTGGAAGGGTTTTACAGTTTGAGAAATCTTTAATGAGGCATTTGAACTGCATGGGAGAACAGCTCTCATAGCCTTTGGAACATGATGACAAAGAAGATATTGATCTGTAGATGTTATCCAATCGTATTCCAGATTAAAAGATGACAAAATCTCCAGGAGGTAACTGAGAAGATTAACCTGTAAAGGAGATACCCCATAATGAGATTAGCCCAACGTGAGACCTTTTACAAAGAGGGGAGATTATTAAGAGGGAGAAAGAGTGTTAAAAGGGATTTTTAGTGTGAGCTGTTTTCAGTGTGTGTGTGTGAGCACATGGGCGCATGTGTTCGTGCTTCAGCTTGACAGCTAGAGTTGAAATGCGGAGAGGGAAAACACTGATCTGTGTGTCAGGACGTACAAAGATGAAGCTCTGAGACACTTCTCTTTTTAAGGTTCATTACAAAGCCCACTATTCACTCTCCCCATGACCTCAAGCTCCACCATCACTGTATTAAGCAAAATACTTTTTACAACCCCAGAGAGCATTTCTGAGAAATAATCAGCTCTGTGCTTTTGTAACTAGCTGCAGGGGCTACAGGTCAGTAGACTACAATTACCCCTCATACTTGACTACTCTTCCAGATTTATAGGAACTAAATTGTACATTTAATGCATTCTTTATATATATATAATCTGTGTGGCTATATAGCTATATTCATATACATATCAAGTCTTCTATAAGGGATGACTGGTGACCATGTCCCCTTGTCTACTAATCTATCAGAATATTTATGCCATTTGTGATTTGTATTTACCTCACATGCAGATTTTGCTTGGATCTTACAAAATTCTGTTCAGGTGTTTACCTTGTGTTTGCTTTCAGAGATTTTGAGACTGCTACCATATACAACAGAATAGCTCCTGTCCTGACTCCCCTGTTGTTCCAGGTAGGAACAACTACACCTAGCTAGTTGCATTTTAATGGTTGCCATTAAAAAGTTATCAATCATTAAATTCAGACCAAATGCTGCTTACTGTGTTATTGTCTAGCACCATATCAGTTTATTAATAAAGGGCGATGAACTGATTAGGGAAGTGCCTTTTCCTAGTGTGTCAGGACATTCTGTCATCTTGACTCATTGTTTTCTAAGGATGAGCTTATAATATAAATCGCTTGGGTTCCCTGATGTCCGTGTGCTGTGGTAGCTGTTCAAATGTTTATTGTTGAAACAGCATGAAGGTGCTAGAGAAAGACAGCATGTTTTAAAAACCAGGGCATGTCAAGGAAGTTACATCAAGGATTAATCAGATCTCTCTGCTGATTTGCTGCACTGTAATGAAGCAATATAGTACTGAGTTAACTTTGAAGTTGGAATGATGACCACTCTGTATCTGCCCTCTTGTTCCTGACCATCATTTATACTCTCAAGGCTGAAGTCTATAATTCACACGCTGAATGATCTTGTGCTGTCTGGGGAGTCCTGACTGCTCATGCTTCCAAAGACACTACTGCAAAGCTAGATCTGGAGCAAATCCAGGAGAGTTTATTAATTGATTCTCTCTTTTGGAAAGATTACCACCTATCTTTGTTCCAGTTTCCCCCTGTGAAAACTGTTTCTGCTGAAAGAAGCTCAGAAGGCCAGACCACATAGCACCAAAGAATAAAGAGGCTCCAGCTTAATTACATGGATGCAAAAAAGGCCCGTCAATCTCAAGAGCTACCTGAGATATCTGATGAACTCAGGAGATATCAGGCCCTTCTGGTTCAGATCTCTTAGGCAGCATGGGAAGGTCAACCTGCTATGGCATCTTGACAAATGTGTAGCTAGTGCAATGATGAAATTCCTCTCAAATGCTCTTTATAATACTCCATTTGAAAGTCTGCTTAGCTTTGGAGCATGGTTTGTGCCATGTCTTGCTTGCTTTTGCTTAACCCACCACAGCACTGTTAATCTTCCCTTTTTCTCTCCTTCTGAAAAGAAAGGAAAGCAAACTCTTCCCTAAATGTTTGGTATCTCAAATCTAGATTTTTGTTTTTTCCTTTCTCTAGTAATGAGGTTCAGTGATGTTCTTACCATCTGCTATCTCCAAGTGGAATTAAGGTCTGCTCCATAGGACAATCATGGGGACATGCAGCTGAACTCAGGATGCACGACAGTTCTCCCCCTGTGCTCCCGTGAGGGATGTGTGTAAAATTGCTGAGTACGTTAGCAAATTAGCAGACAGAGGTGAAGTAGATGATATAAATTATGCAAATTTAAAAGCCATACCACACAAAAGGTTAATCTACAAAGTCAGTGTACCAGGTAAGTGGAGAAAACTCTATTCATTTGGCTCCAAAAAAAAAGGCTGCTGAGTGACAAGAAATAAGTCATAGGCAATGTTTCAAAAGGGTAAGTGAGGCAATAGGATTGGTCCCATCAAGAATGATTTAGGGACTACTTTTTATATTACATATGTAAACTTGGCAGAAGGTGTATTTTGAAAAATAAATTTATTGGTATCAAGGAAGAAGGGCAACAAATGTGATGGAACAAAGCCAACAAATTAAAAATTATTTGACAAAATTAATTAGGTTTATGTGCAAGCAAATGTGTGATACACTTTTCGGTGGGGAAGTATAAGGTAACGCAGCAGGGGACAGAAAATAATTATAAGGCTATACTCTTAGGAAACATTCATCATGGAGGGGGCTGAAAGACGATTGTAGATGATATAGTAAAATACTGTGTTATTTATAAGAGTAGAGAAAGTCCAGCAATAATTTCAAAAGCATATTGACTGAAACATGTGAAATGTAAAAGGTGAAAAGAAAAGTAGATTGATGCTCATTTATTAATATTGATTTGCATTACAGTAGCAACTTTATATCCCAGCCAAGTTCAGGATCCGATTCTGCTAGGCATTGTATCAACACACAGTAAGAGGCATTTTATAATCTAAATAGACAGGAGAAACAAAAAGATAGAAGAGAATTATAATCCCAAATGACAGACAGAGAACTGAGGCAGAGAGATGGTAAAGCTTGAGCTGTTTGGAAAATGTGACCTTTTAATTAAAAATACAGCTGAAAATGAAAACTATTTAAATTTTGTCATAATTCTCACGGGAAATTTTGAATTGCAGCTAAAAACCTCAGTGTTTTGGATAACAACAAAAACCAATGAAAAGATCCCTGCATGTCTTTTGCTTTACCGCCCTCCCAAGAAAAGCTTTTTCAAAGGACGCAGAAGCATGAATTCATTAATATGCACAACAGTTCTCTGCAAACCAAGCTTCCAATTTAAAGAAACATTAACTTGAAAGAAAATTTTCAACCACCTTATACTGTTATTTGATGTCTACCCAAGAGGAGGTACCTTGAGTACTCAGACACGACTCTCTTCCACGCTACTATAACCATGAGAAAATCCTTCTTAGAGACAGGGAAGAATCTGCTTAAGAATATAGGACTTTACTAGAAGAGGTAGGGAGCTGTTATGGATTTTCTCTGCCCTAGTTACTACATTGTAAAGCCCCATGCACATTTAAGTTCACGGTGGCTTACTCCATGTTTAATAGTGGAAGAAGTCATCCGCTACTCAGTGTGCCCTTAAAATGTCTATGTGAGAAGTGAGGAGCTATAAATTCAAACCTTGCTTTGCTGTGCTCTAGCTTCTTGGGGTAGACAAGCCCACAGAACATTACAGTTATTTTAGCATTATGGGGAAATAAGATAGACACCATTAACATTTTATGAGCAATTTTAGTCCTTGAAATATAAGACACTCAGCAGAGATTGAATTGGTAGTGCTGTAGCAAAAACAAAAAAATAAGGGTTCAAAGGTTTGTGGAACGTGAGTCAAAAGGAAAGATTAGCTAGTCATGGGGGATTATCATAGAAAAGAGTTAGATAAACTCTTGACAAAGGTGATAGATTCATGCCAATAAGCTATCTGCACTACTAAATAATTCAAGAGAAAGAGGGCAGGGATTGAAGCTAGGGAAAATGCTCATGCCAAAGTCATTTTAGAACAGACTCATACAAAACTTTAGCTGCCCAAAGTCACCAGCAGAACTCAGAGTTAGAAAATGATGTTAGAAAATGATACACAAAGAAAAGAGACAGACTAAATTTTTTTCCTTAATAGCGTCTCAAGAGTAAGAAAATTTAAAACCAGCTAGGAATTTCCTCAATAATCAATTCACAAATTTTCCTGTTTATATAAGGAAAATAACCCATGTCACAGCACTGGGTATTTCAAGCAGACCCTGTCCATTAGTTCTGCCCTATTGTGTCTTAGGTATTAATTATTCCATTGCATCCTAGTGCAGTGACTTTTTCCCTTCTTACAAGCACTTCATCAATGAGAAAATACTGCAGGAAATATTTTGCTTCTCTCTTTCAGATACAGCACTCCATTCTGGAAAAAAATCCATCAAAGGGATATTATTTTTATGAGGGGATATATCAGAAAGCAAAATCAGTGGAACTGTTGGCTGAATTATTCCTTTGCCTTTCAAAGATGTTTTAGTAACATCTATCAGTGTCCGTCAAATGCTAATAATACTTTGGAGGAAACAACTTTAAATTGCAGCTACCCTTCAATAAACTTTTGACTTTCAGCAAATGGCTTATAAGCCTGAGAAGCTCGGTGCATGATACGTTTCTATCTCTGGCCACAAAGAAACCCTCATTTTTAAGGGTTTAGAACATGACAAGAAAACTGTACTAGGAATAAATTGATCTCTATTTTTTCACTTCCCCCCATTCCCTCCCCCCCAACATTTAAAATACTGTTCTTTAAAAAACATGTAGCAAAAATGATTTAAGATTTGAAGACTGCAAAGCTAAAATGAGCTGGAACATACATTAATTGAAGGCCCCATTTTTAATTGTAACAGACTGAAATCTGAAACAGTTCTCTCTCCCATGCAAACAGCAATTTCTTTAACTCCCAACCTAGTTACTAGGTGCAGAAAGTGGGATATAAAGAAAGCACATCTGAAAAGTAGGTCTGAAAAGATGAGAAGAATTATACTGAAGCATTAAGAGCTGCTCTGGAGTGATTATAGAAGTATAAGGGGTTACATTAGCACTCACTACAAGACGCAGCAGATGTTAACACCTCCTATGAATCATCAGAACAAGGCATTGACGTGCCTGTGCACAACCGAGGGCACTGCACAGCCCATGCACCAGAGCAGCTACATGTTGATGCAGGAGCTTATTAGAGTTCTCCATATGAGTGTCTTATCAGGCACAGATTTCTGTCCTGGTGTTCAAAGCAGCAGTACCTGTGAGGTTGCTTCTCCCTCCAATCATAAGCATGGTCATACTTCCAAGGACATTAATAAGCTACTTTAAAATGACAGAAAATACAATGACGTTCACAAGTGGAGGGAACAAAACTCTTGGGAACTGTATCCTGCGTCTGTTTAAATATTTAAGTGTCTAAAGATGCAAGCTGCTTCAGGAGGGGATTTTCAAAAGGGTTCCAACAGAAAAAAAGAAAGAAAGAAGATAAAAATGGCAGCAGAAATAACCACTGCAGCACTGTCAGGCCTGTCTTGTTCTCTGTATGTGAGGAGCAGTAATTTGCTGGCTGTGCACTCCCCTTCCAACATCCCAACGCTCTGGGTGCTAACGTGACACTGTGAATGTGTCTTGGGGGAGGTAGGCAATATGAGGGGCTGGTGCTTTGTATTCACAAGTACTGGCTGTACTTTCTCCTGAAAGCTTACATTTGTTAAAGAGAACTAAATAATTGTTATTCTCTCATTGCATGCATTCCCTATAGTAAGATGTGGGAAATGCTGCAAATCATCTATGTGTCAGACCTCACTCTCAGCTTAACAAATAAATAATACATATTTACACCTACATACTTATTCCCCTGTGTATTTAGCAAAGGAACATGAGGAATGGGAGCACACATGGGACCAGAAAAAGTGGTAGCCAGAATATATTCCTCTGCTTGTGCCGAATGTTTTGATGCAATAAATCATCCTGAAATGGCTCTCTGTATTCAAAATGTTGTTTCATGGATCCCAGACAAGAAGTCAAGAGCTCACCAGAGGATGACATTACAGAACAAAAATAAAGTTCTGTCTCCTTGAAGAAATCTTCTCCATCTGTGGGAGTATTTTCTGTCTGCCTTTCTCTGCAAAAGAAGGAACTGGCACAACCCAAAAGACTTGGATGGTTCAAACCCTCAGAGGATGTAACAATGTGCAAAGCTTCTTTCACACACATACACATCTATAAGTCGTACAGAGCACACTAGGCCACAGTCCGTCTCTGGAATTCAGATGGCAATCAACATGGAAGAAGCTCTTTTGCCCAAGAAATGGAAAAATCATCAGGAAAGGCCAATCAAAACTGGAGCATTATAAGTTCCATGGTGTGCTACAGCCAATTTGTGAAACAGCTTGTTTATTTTTATCATCATATCATTAACTTGGCTACAGCTGACAAGCACAACAAGGATTATTAGTTCTTATTTATTTTGATTTGGAAAGATGTTTGGCATTCAGTCAATACCTTCCTATCCCATCCTCTGGACATTTCCAATTTATATCCTCATTAAAAAAATATACATATAGTAGGAGAGTGGATTTTGCACACTTCATGAATAAATAAAAGTGTTGCATGTTATGTTATAGCAAAATTCTCAGCTCCTGCAGGCAGCATGTCATTGCTATACTGGGTAAATATATAACAAATCAAAAGGACAATAATTTATTCTTAACCACAGAAGACAGCTCAGAACAGTTTCTTTACAGTTTTGAGACATACCTAAAAGGAAAATCTTCTGCAGCAAGATTGTCCCTTCATATGTATCCTTCAACAAGACTGAATACAGAAAAGAGCACCCAAAGAGACCATTTCTAGCCATTGCAAAATCATCAGTGCTGTTAGTGAAGAATTTGAGGCACAGTACCAAGCTCACATCCATGCTGACTTGAATGGAGAAACAGAAATCTTTTGGGATCTATGTGCAGCAGAAAAATGCATTAACGGTATCATTCGGACCCATGAGACATACAATGACCCTGTAATTACTGGCTTCACTCTCCAGTGACTTCTGATCAGCTCCAGGACTGCTACTTAAATTTCCAAGCCTTCTCCTTTGGCTTTAGCTCTGTAGAAATTTCTATTGTGCTCAAGTATCCCAGATTTTTGTTAGAAAATACAAACACAGCTGCAGTCACAGCAAGTTGAACCTTTTTCTTCACTATTTCTCCTGCAGCTCTTTTTTAAATGATAACCAACCACATAGCTATGCAAAGAAGCTCCTTGACTTTTTCATGCTTCTCCTGTGCTCTACAGAAAACCCTTCAGCCTTTGCTGTTTCAGAAGATAGACGGTTACCCAAGTGTTGGCTTATTGCCTAGATGTAGCCTCTAATCACATGCAGCCTCCATTTGTAGCAGAAAATTGGGGTATGTGTAATGCAGTGTTTACAAAATTCGTCCCAAAGATTGGGCTAGGCCAACAAGGAAATAAATGAAACTAAAGAATTTAGAAGGTCTATTATACCCATTAAGGATGTATTTCCTGGAGATGCTCAAAGGAAATAGTTCTGCAATTGCTTCACTAGTGTTTACGATCGTGTCACTGCCTCTGAGAGACCCCACAAAAGAATGTTCCCAGATCTGTCCCTTCCACACAGAGGTTGCAGACTCATCTACTGGAAACAATCTTCAGCCCAAACAAGTTAGAATGAAAACACAAACATCATCCATTTCATTTGAATTGCATAGGTGCAGAATGCTTGGTTATTAAATACTAGCCAAGTATATTTTCCTTTGAGTTTGATTTGATTTTTGAGTATTTTATTAAATATTGGAATCTAGTAGAATCGGGATGGAAACTTGCACAGTATTTAACTAAAAGTAGACTCCCTAAGTCCTTCATGAACCATCTCCTTTCCTGTTACCACTTCATGCAATATAAAAATTGTACACATAGGGTGATGTCTGGCTCTTTATCTTAAATAATTTCTTACTGAATCCTGCTCCTTTTTGCAAGTACATATAATCTTATTTTTCTTTCTTTTTTTTTTTATTTTTTTATTTAAATGGCTCCTGTGTTTGGGAATTGGGGGCAA
This sequence comes from Porphyrio hochstetteri, assembly GCA_020800305.1. NCBI lineage: Eukaryota > Metazoa > Chordata > Aves > Gruiformes > Rallidae > Porphyrio > Porphyrio hochstetteri. The sequence continues at coordinate 7,423,931 of CM036918.1, read as the reverse complement.
CAGTAGGATTATTGGGAGTCACCAGATGGTGCTATTGTACATTGTCTGTCTGGTTCTGTTCATGTGGATATAAAGGGACTCTCCTCTCATGAAATGCAAAGCATCAGCTGTGGTGGAGTTCCTACCAAAATCACTAATAAAGCTTGTCTCTTGCCTGAATTTCTCTAATGAAGAATTATGTTCACAGGTATGAAATCCATGGGCCCTTTTAGTTTCTCTGTGAAAGGAAACAAAATATTTTGTGAAACCAGATCGTCTGCCTTACTCACAGGAGTAATGGTCACTGCTATGAATTGACCACTTATGCCACAGTTATGAATTGCCTAAAGCACAAATTCAGAAAGTAAGAAAGAACTTCTGTCAAAGACATACCCATAGACAAATAGCACTTGCTCAAGTTCTCTGATGGGGAATAGAAATATTTTTGCCTGCTAGTCCAGGATGGAGATAAAGATGCAATGTTTAGATGCTTTATAATACTTGGATAGTTCTGTCAACTGAAGCAGCTGCGTACATATTGTAAAAGGCCTGAAAAATGTATCAGCCTAAATGTGTTTTCATGCTGCTTGTTTCATAGCAAAGAGTAAGGAACGAGGCAACCTGTTGTCTCTGACAGCATCTCACATGCTGACTAAGGCTAATGTATTTCTTGGCGAGGTTTGGGATAAATTCCCTACAAACTGGAAGAGCAAGGAGCTAAGCTTGACTGAACTCACTGCTGCTAAAACCCATGAAACCACATGAAACTCAGGCAAAATCTGTGTTCAGCAGCGAATGTTTGAAGCAGCAATGTCTCACCAGGCTTTTGTGTAACCACAGAACCATAAAATAAGAGCTATGCCAAGAAACAAAATCTGGCATAAATATGTGACAGCATTGATTTCTTTAATCAATGCCCTCAGGATGTATTAGCACTCTGCCTCCTTACTCCTCTGTGGTCAATCAATAGAAACGCAGTTTCCAGTTAGGGCAAGTGTCACCAGTGGGCACAGTTAGAACTCCAGGGCTTTTTCCTCAGTGTACAAGTCAGTTTTGTCTATTCTTGTCATTAGGTTCACGGTCTGCAAGTGTTTTGCATAAAAGCAGCAGCAGGCAGTCTGTAGCCAGTTTGCTTTCTGCTGCAGGTTTGGATTATGCTGGGGAGTGATGGCTGAAGGAGATGGTGGTTCTGGACACTGCCTCGTCAGCTCACACAGAGTTGGCAACTTACTCCAATATTCCATTGGAAAGTTGACTCCCTAAACCCCAGTGTTTTAAATCTGTCCAATACACCAGCAATATTAGGTCAGAACTGAAGGGTTTGATTGAAAGAGAAAAATATTACACACTTACCTGTTCCTGTTTTTGCACCATCATCCAAGTAATGACACTTTGCAGGAGAGTTCACAGTTTGTAGGGAGAAATAATACTTTAAAAAAACCAAAACAAACAAAAAAACCAGTTGGAAAAACAGGCTCTAAGGAGAGTAGGTTCAGTTCTCCTTTCACAACTGCCTTGCCTTGGCCAGTGCATAGCTTTCTCTCTTCATGTTAGCTCAAAGCTAAAAAAAACCTGGATCATCTCCCATGTTAGCTAGATACACACCTGTACAAAGAAAATGCCTATCTAAAGTTGCTTGAAAGTTACTGGTCAACAAATGCCCCTCTATTCATTCCTGCTTATTAAGCAGAAAATATTACCTATATTACAGAAAAATTTTCTGTATTCCTGATCCAATATCCTGCCACGGTAGAACAAGGTTTCTAATCTATGTGCTGACATCTTTTGCATAAAACTGAAACATTGTCTGCTGCTAATCTTTGCAACTGTTTTTATATGATGTCTACATTCTGTCTACACTGGAGTTCTGTTTCATTATTTTCTTCCTTCTTAACTTGGTCTGTGACTAAACCTATCTCTTCCCATCTTTCTAGGCTTAAAAGCTGTTTTTCAGGAAGTTCTTCAACAATTATTGTTTTATACTTTAAGGCTGATGGCACCCTGGCAACATTATAACTACAAGCTTTGAAATGGTGTTATATAGGTATATAATGATGTTTCCCAAAGAGCATACAATCTGATTGCTTACTTCAGAGATCAGCTTTTATCCCTTTTTAGTCAACTTACTTATTTAATAAACTCTGTTAGATCTTGACATAAGTAGATATCCTAAAGATATTTTCTGCTGAGCTTACTAGCTCCTTTTGCATCTGTTTTGACTGTTTTGACTTGGATCTAATCATAAGTAAATTTTATTTCTTATTATTGGAGCTTGATTGTATATGATTATCTGTTAAGGCACTTGGCATGTTTAATAACATTTGATTGCTATTATTTTATAACTCTGGCTTTCAGTTCAATAGACTGAAAGAGTTAATTACCCTATTTACTTCCATTGAACTGCCTTTCTTATCCCAGGTGCAACCCCTGCTCACTGGCTAGCAAACTCATCTGTGCCCCTTCATTTCAGTGTATCTCACTTAACTACTTGAATTCTGACCTCAGAGCGAGGGAAAGCAGGGAAAGGCTGATTCTAATAGCTTAGTCAGCATTCCCACAAGCTCCCTTCCAAAAATAAAGCAGTATTTAACTTGTACATTCTGGTCTGGAGTTTTATTTTAATCCCTCTTTACTTAAAGGGAAGAAATACAAATAAGATATAAAAAGATGCAAAGAGCTTGATAAAACAATTTCTCCTTTGCCATGGCACAAAAATTTATGATCTCTCTTGCGTAGGCTGGGTTTCAGGCACAGAGCCAATACCTTAAGCTATATGTCTAATTATGAAATGTCCTTCTTGCAGTGCCCTGCTTCCTGGGCTCCCAGGAAGGGTGGGACAGACTCAACAAATATCTCACTCTTTTTGCTGCCAGAGCAGAGTAGTTCAGACCTCATGAAGAGACCCATGGACTGTTCCCATGCTGTGCTACTCATCCAGGATGAATCCTTGAGACACTTTCATCTGAGCTTTCTAGTAAGAGCTTTATTGTCTTGGTGTCATTGAATCTTTTTGAGACCTTCTGCAAAGTGGAGAACTGGCACCTTTCAGGATCTTAGTACCTTTGCAGCATCCCCCAGATGCACTGCATTGAAGCTACTTTCCCTAGGGCTGAAGCTGGACAGTCTTGCCTCACAGGACGTGGTGCATAAATTATAGGAGCTCATGTTGGCCATTGTTTGGAACCAGACATTGATCACTGTGATGAATCTCTCAGAAATTTGTTTTGGTTTCACCTGTTTTAAACTGCTGTCAGGAGAACATGGGTTTTTTTCATTCTCTAGATGAGAAAAAGAATAGCTTCTTAGAAAATACCTCTATTTCTGTAGAATATTTCTTATTTCTTGGGGTTTATTTTGCCTTACTAAGATCTGTTCAGTACCTAACACAAGAACAGCTGTACTGACTCCATTCATCTCACCTGCATTACTTGGGCTAATGGCATCCTGACAGGAACATGGCTTTCTTTTGGCAAGGCACAGTCCCTGCCCTGAAGCTGCACAGCCCTTTCATTTCCCCCCTGGGCAGCAAGCTGCCTGTGTTAGCTGCACTAATGGAAAGGGAGAAAAGGACCCTTTCCCTTTTTTGCTTAAAAAAAAAAAAGATCACCACCAACAGAGTGAGAAGGGTCAGTCTACCCACCTCCTGCTCTTCCATGGGGGGAGACTGCTGCCTGCAAGAGCTGATCCTGCCTTCTTGTTCTGAGATTGACATCTGCCACCATTGTCACTGCAATACGGATGCCACTACATCAATATCTCCACCACCTCAATTCCTTTTGCTGTGCTGCCTCACCTTCTTAGGAGTTCTTTTAAAGATTTTTTTAGGAAAGCATTTACACTAGTGTCTCAGAGGAGACCCAACAGCAACAGTTGCCATAAACAGATGCATAAGAAAGAGCAGGAACAAGCCACTCTCATATGATCTTTCCCCTGAGTGCTTTTCCAGCTTCCAACTATTTGCAGCTCAGGGGATTTCCTGATCTGATGTTGTTAACTGCAGTGTAAGGGAAAAGGTATTGTGGAGCTGACTGTGGCTTCTTTGATGTACTGGTTTGTCTGTGCCGGGTTCAGCTTTAAGTAGAACATGCCCAAAGCTGCTCTAATATATGCCAGCTGAGAGTAGCTCTCAGGAGACCCACGACCTGCTGATACTGGCTGTATGGTCTACATAAGAATATGCAGCACTAGTTTTTATCTAGCATGGCCAGTAGGATTTCTTAGATTTACCAAAGTCCTATTTTAATTTAAAACATGGGGAAAAATAGGGAATTAAATATGGATATAGGTCATTCTTACATTTCATTCCTCCAAGTTAAATGCTTTCTTCCTGCCTCAATGAAAACAAATTTCATAGAATCATAGAGTCACAGAATGCTCTGGGTTGGAAGGGACCTCAAAGATGATCTAGTTCCTCAAAGATCATCTAGTTCCAACCCCCCTGCCATGGGCAGGGACACCCTTTACTAGATCAGGCTGCCCAAAGCCTCATCTAACCTGGTCTTAAACACTTCCAGGGATGGGGCTTCCACAACCTCTCTGGGCAACCTGTTCCATTCTCTATCACATGAGCAGCTGACAAGAGCTACATGATGCCTCAGAGCTCCAGCTCTACTGCAGTCTGGCTTTACCTCCTCTGAGAGGGCCACTCAGCAAAAAGCAGGTAATTTTATGGTCACAACCTGACCAAGGCAAGATAACGTGACAATCTGTGTTTCGTTAGAGTGCTAAAGGATCCAATTCCATCAATTTCAAAGAAATTATTTGTTTCGCTTCAAGGCTGGGACTAGTAAAACATCCTAGACCGCCTCCTTCTTCGAGTACTGCATGAATTAAAAACTAAGCCCAGGACAGATATTATGGCAGACCAGGAGGTAAGGTAACCTTCTAGAAACCCAAGGGAGAAAGCAAAAGGAACAGGTCTTCCCTCATATTTACAAAAGTTTAATGAATTTTACATAAGAAAGATACAAAATTGAAGACAAACAATGAAATACAAAGACATCTTGGGATACATGATGAACCAAGAATTCATGCATAATATACAACATTTCAAAGGCATGTAAAGAAACAGTGCAAGAATCAGATAGTTTTGGTGCATGCAGAGTAGCTTGTTTGAGAGGTATTACTCCTGAAGGAGCAGAAACTTGAAGATGCATCAAGCACGATGCACCTTCTGGATGCAGGAGGGCAGAAAGGATCCAGTGGTTTGAGTTCTTTACAGATGTGCATTTTTGAGGATCATTTGGATATGCTCACTAATAATTGTCTCTAGAAATACTTGCATAAATTGTTACAGTGGAGTACTCAGCTAATTTAAAGGTAATTAATGACCTATTAAAACTGAACCTAGCGGGTTTTAACTGCTCTTTGAGATGCCGCTAGCTTAGGTATAAAGTAATTGCACAGTAGCATAGTGCTACTTTTTATCCAACCTGATCATCTGGCCGACTTACGTTAATTAAAATACCAGGTTGTTTTCAGACTTAAAAAAACAAACCAAACAGCTTTCTGGTTATTTAAAGAACATTCAATTTTCCATTTTTTTTGTCTCCCCTGCATCACAAAGGCATTTTTTCTTAGGTCTAGATCTGCAGAGGCAAATTTCCTCTAAGGGTACATAATATTAGACAACTTTGTCAGAAAGGGTTTGATAGGTATAGAAAATTCCATGAGAAAGGGAATTCCAGAAAATTTCCCAATATAATTGCTACTTTTCTAAACTGAGAAAACTTACCAATGAAGAGGATATCGTTATTTTGAGTTGGGAAATCTGCCAGTGATGAGGAGATGTATCCTAAAATCAATTTTTGAAGCCAAACATGTAAGACTAATCACTTTATTTCCATGCTTAACAGGTGCTGATACCTGAGGGAAAATACTAAATAGCGTATGACACCCTTGAGAAGCATGTAAGATATTTATCTGCCTAAAAGCCATGACAGTTGCATAGTGAAAAGGTTGTGAATATAAATGGGGAAGAAAGAGTTTAAGGATGGAGGGTGAAATCCTGCTGCAGCTGAAATCTATGGCATTTTGAGTTCAGCAGGACAAGGATATCCCTTAGCTCACCCTAAGTTTGCCCCTATTACAGAGTTCAGTTTTTTCATCTTGTTCTTCCAGGTCAGGTCATAAATGTGTCTTTTCATTTTAAAAGAAGGTTTTGCTCAGGTCTCTTTACTTACAACTGTGCCTTCCTGACACAGAAGCTCTTAGGAGACACAACCCCCTAGTGCCCAACCCCATTTTTAACCCAAGACAGGTTGCTGCGGTGTCCAAGGCAGATACAATTGATTCTGGTGGAGAGGATTTGCAACCATGTAATTATGATAACACTATGTGAAATACAGAGCTGCACTGGCCAGTGCAAACACAGAAGATAAAAATAACACAAAACAGAGCAGGGCACCACTCTCCTAACACGTAAAGTGCACACGCCTAGGCCCAAAGTCAGGAGGTTTAACAGCTCTGGGCCTATGTGTCAGCCAAAGTCCTGTGCACAGAGATATTCAAAGACTGACACATTATCCCCCCCTCTCTCAACTATTTTATTCCCCCTAAAATATACTTATGCATCTGCTGTTCCTCTGTGAAAAGATGAAAGATTAAGCTGGCTTCTAGCTGGATAAGAATGGTGAAATGTGCTACCCGTAAGTAAGCTGTATATTCATGGTAGAATATTTTAAATGACCCTTATATCATAAGAAGGGATTTTTTTAAAAAATCCATAACTGTGGGAATTAAGAGCATATCTCTCACATTTGAATTTCCTAGCTGATATTTGGTTGGGCTTTAGAAACTGTCACACAATAAAGCCATTAAAATTCTGTGGTTAATTTATTCCTGCAGTATTAACTTTCCCATAACTCATGATGAATATCTTGAGTTTGGATATGTCTTAGAAGAACCTCTGACAGTGATAACTTGCTTTTTCTCCCATTTCCTGTGGAAATGTTATTTTTTTCATGTATGAAAGGGTAACTTTTCTAATAAACTTGCACAGTGGATTTTTAAATAATGGCTTTGACTTTGTATAGTTGCTACCAAAATAGGGAATGATAAGTTCTTTTGTACATTTATTTGATTAATTATTCTGATTTGTATTTCTGGGTAGAATTGAGTATAACAGAGCCTTGGAAAATACAGATCCCATTGCCAAAACAAATTTTCTCACTCCTTGATCCATTCATTTCCTAGACAATAGGTGAGGTCAGAAGGGAAACAAGAAGTCATTCCCTTAATATGAGCAAACCACTAATGAGCCACCATGCGTCATATTCTGCTCTAAGGGAGCTGTAATTGCTTCCAGAACACCTGTATTTAGGCCAGATAAAATCATACATATGGGGAGAGGCCAATGGAATAGTGGTGTTAAAATGAGGAGGGAGAATCACACAGGGGAAAAGGAAACAGATAGCCCAGCCAATGAAGAAACTCTTAAATTAAACTGCAGTTCAGCTTTGGTTTTGCACAATAACAGAGGAAGCTCCCAGGTCCCCCAGGAAGGCTGACGGGTTCTTTCAATAGACGGAAGGGCCAGTGCCTAAGGCATTTAGCAAGTGGTCCAATTTTTAGCTCTGTTTGACCACCTTAATGATCTTAATCAGGTTCCTTTGTGTCCTGTGCCTCGGTTTCCTTCTTCTGCAACACTGCAGGAATGTTTTGTTAAATCCTTATGCTTTGAGGAATATGGGTATGGGTGTAGGATTGCAAGTGATTGAATTGCTGCAGACTACCACTACCTTAAATTGCCTGGGAGCTTTGCAGTTGGGCCAAGCTCAGCTATAATTTGACTGATAGGCACATGTCCATAACAGATATATAAAATACCTGCCACCACTCCAGAAAACAGGGTTAGATGCTGGAGGTCTGCTGAGGAGCAGGAGTTCCTTCCACACAGGAGCCCACAGGAAAAAGCAGTTGGACACAAGCTCATTTCCAAGAAGTGGATGCTGTGGAGCACCCCACCCACCACATACCTAAGGCCCTTCTCACTCCTTCTCCAGTTTAGTTCAGATGAAGGGTGAACTAAATAGCTTGCTTCTGGTTCAAGTAAGGATTAAAAGATTAGATGTACTGCAAATTGTCACTCTAGAATGCTTTACAATAGCTATCTTTTCAAAGTTGAATGCACATTTTGTTTATTCTTAAAGGGCTCAGGGATGAAAAACCAAAAGTAATGTTTTGGGTTTCGTGTTTTTTCCCCCCTCCTTTATTTATTGAAAAAATCACTCCTGTGGTCATGATAAACAGGGGTTTTTATTACTTGAAGAGAAAAGGGTGTGATGGACTCCTAAGGTTTTTTCCAAAATATAAAATTCCAGTTTGACTCACCAACTGGTTTTTATCCTCTTCTGACAATGAAACACACCCTACTTCTTTCCACTGAAGTAGCAGTTTGTTCTAGTTGCCTGTTAGCAAGAAAAAAAACAAGACCCATTTACTATCCTAGATCTTGGGCTGGGATGTAAGGAAAAAGTAGACAAAGAGTTCAGCAGTCCCACAGGTTTTAGAGAAAGCTGCACTAATGCCAAACTTTCTGTTGCCAATAAGCCTTAGTGTGAGAAATACTGGTAGGACTTTGAGGTATTATGGAGGTACTAAGTTTGGTGTATAATAAAGAGTTGTGGGCTCACTTTCAAACTGCAAAACTCTTGGTGTTTTTGTGAATCTTTCTTAAGAAACCTCAGCTGCACTAAGACTGCGAATCCCTACCCAAACCTATTTTGGCAGAACTGCCAAGCAGAAAACCACAGTGCCTGGAAACACATTCCTTAAATCTTCACTAAATCAACTCTATTGCCATCTTCCAAATCTCCATCCTCTAGATTAAAACATTATTGCAGCAGGTTGCTTCACTTCTTCCTGATGGAGAACCTCAGGTAGGAAGATGGGATTTCACTCCTGCTACAGATTCCAGTTCTAGCCAGGTACACTTACTACAGTGTCTTACCCTCAGGAAGCAGTGGTGGCTCTGCAGGCATAGCAGGAGGGTGATACGCCAAACCTCATGGACACCACAGGATAGGCTTGCTTTCTTCTGTACTCTAGCCGTTCTTGGAGTGAACCCAGTGGGACTTCAGAAAGCCCTAATCAGCATGTTTTTTTCCTAATAACAAGGGCAGTTGAATATGCAGCAGCTAAACTTACTCTTTGAATTTGTTTGCTTGACTGAATTTCTGTTCCACTCTGAACTTGGCCCATTTGCCCTAAAAAGAAATTCAGCTATACCTATCCTTTAGGGACAGCTGCTGGTCTGATGAAGATTGAGTTGTCTTAGACTGTTTTATGCTCTCATATCAGGGAAGTGCCTTTTTGGTCTGATTAGTCCTAGAGATGCACCACTCAAGCTTACAGAGTCCCATCTGTTGCCCAGGGCTCAAACCTTTTTTCAAGGCTTCAAAGAGTCAGAAAATGCAGCATGGTGTGGCAGCCAAGAGTATATAGATTGCCAGTACTATAGCAGGGAAAATTAGTCCCATCCTCTTGTATCCAGGTTTCTTATGTAACTTTAACGTGAAATTGAATTTCCCTTGTTCCAATAGATTCATAGCAGCTAATCCTTAGCTTTTACAAAATAGCCAGGGCAAATCTTCCAAAGGTCAAAAGTCATTTCTGGCAGCATACAGTCACTTCCTTGTCTGCTAATGGGTCTATCTCTGACAACACCTTATGTGTTGCAGGCAATTTATACTGTTCATATTAGCCTCAGGTCAGCATTGGCCTCTTTCTCCATGGCATACTCTGGCAATAGAGTGAGCTGAGGTGTCGAGTTGCCTAAGTTTTATAAGTGAAAATGATAGCATCTTGCATCTAAAGACTGTAGAGCATGCTATATGCATCAGTTAACACTGGCTTGAATCTAGAAAAGGGCTCAGCAGGAGATTTCTTTACAAGAACCCTCTCAGTCATTGCTTTGAACACTCTACACGCTTTATGTCAGCAGGTACCAGGAAAGAGAAACACAGCTTTCCCTAAAGGGAAGGCCTGAACCCCTGGAGCTGCTCTTCTCACTGTGCCCTAAAACTCAAGCAGTTATTTCTGTTGCTGTTGCTTCATGGCTCTGCAACTTCATATTTCATTTGTGCAGCAAAATTGCTTCAAGGGGAGGATGAGAGAGCAACCATCCTCCATCACCTACAGCCTTGCCTGTCGGCTGGCCTGCTCTTTTACAAACTGTGAACCTCCTCCTGTCACCTAAGGCTGAGAAGGGCTGAGGAACCAACTCTTAATTTCTAATTAATAACCTACCAGCTTCTCATTAATAATCTAATTAGAAGAGATGATATGCTCTAGACCCCAGAAGGTACAGTCCTGCTGGGAGCCCACCAGCCAGGGGCCAAATCTGGGCTGACGTGCAAGCAGCTGCCCACCTCCTGCTGCTGGAAGCCCCTGTTAAACCCAGTAAACTCCCCTCAGCATCCAGGGCAGCTGTGTGCCAGGTTTTACCTCACATGAACAAAGGCAAAGCCGCCATTTCTAAAAGGCAACCAGACTCTGCTTGGGTAAGTGCTGAGGAAGTATGCAACGGCCATGCTGGGTCTGGACTTGGCAGCAGCCTGTGAAGGATTAACCCCTGAGAGGTGTTAATTACTGCTCTGGGAGTGGTTAATTATCTTTTGGGGCAAGTAGGAGCAGCTGTGAGGAAAGGGCTAAGGCAAGAAGGGTAGGCTGCAGTAGGAGGGATGGGCTGTGTTAGACTGGAGGTAAGGTTGGTGAATTTTTTTGTCCTTTAAATAATGCTCTTTTCTCAATACTTTTTTTTTAATACTTAGAGGATATTGCTGGTTTTGGGGATGAGGGGCTCCCTTTGACTGTGAAGGGCTGGGGGCCTGGGCAGGGCCCCTTGGTGGCCCAGTCTTATGCCTTGTGCTGTGTAAGTGTGGGGAAGGCCCTGAGCTTCTTCCTGCCCCTGTTGTGGGATGGTGGTGGCCCTTTATCCATGCTGGGTCTTGTGCAGAAATTAGCTGCTTGTGTTGGCTTGCATCTCATGTTACTGTGAGCATTATTTTTGAGTGAATCATCTACCCTATGACTTTTTTTTTAATGAGTCCCTTTCCTGTGAAATAGGATGCCTTTGTTTCTCTCAGCTACCACCTACTTCTGGTTGCCTGGTAGCTCACTCAGCTGTTTGGCCCCTGTTTGTGCGGTTTAAGAGACTGTCCAAATCCCAGTGCTCCCATATGAAGAATTTGCATGTTGAGGTGCAGTGGGTGCCATGATCTGCAGGCTGTGTCCTCTGAAAACCCTGCAGATCTGTGTTTAAACTTATGAGGTGTTTCTCTTGAGGCTGGTACTTATGTGTGGTGGAAAGCTGGGACCCTGAGGGAGCAATGGGAGATGGCCACTCATTTATTTTTAATCAGAAAGGGCATAAAATACTTTTTTTTTTTACCCTGCTAAGCTGGCTTCCTGCTGGAAAAAAAGGATGAAAAAGAAAGCAACCTACCTGCCTTTTTTTCTTAATGTATGAGTGGTGAACCTTTTGTACTTATATAGAGCATTGTAATTGCTGCTGGTAGCTCCTGCTGAGTTTAGTTTGAATTCTGATCAGACTCAAGTATGAATTTATTGTCACGTGTGATTAAGGTATTGAAGCAGAGTTGGTGCTGCATGTGAGGGCTTAGACTTGAAGGACAGCGTTTTCCTTCAGGTTTTGGTCTAACCTGTAAGTAAAGAAAGGTGCGAGCAGTAGACTAGCAGCAGTTGGGGAAGCTATCAAAGGACATTATTCATGGCAGGAAGCTCCTGCTGATTAACTCAAAGTGGTTGGTAGCTCCTTTGAATAGGTCTCCCTTCCCATCTGCTTACCTGCCTTCCCCTCCCCATGTCTCTGCTTGTCTGCACCAGTGCAGCAGTCCTGTGGTGGGGTAGAGCAGAAAGTGGTGGCAGCTGGCTCTGCTGGATGAGCAGGCAAGGGAAAAACATCAGTCACAAGAGCTGAGGAGACTTTTGACCCTACTGAAAATGGGGAAGGGTACTGTCAAGTAACTGGTGATTGCTAGAAGACAAGTCAAAAGAGGACTGGACCTTTGCGGTAATGGGGAGTGGCAAGCGAGCTGGAGCTGCAAATTTAGACAGTGGAATTTGTTTGAAATCTTTGATCTATTTGCCTGGCGTTACTTACTGGGTTGCACCATAACCAATCCAAAGAAAACAGGTTCTTGAAACATCAGGTGCCCTCTTCCAAACAGGAAAACTTTTTGTAATTGAAGGGCATGCACCTTTGAAACTTTGTCCTAGATTCAAGTTCATAGAATCAAAAGCCAGTTCTGCCATTACCTGAGCAGTTAATAAAATCTATTGCCTTATGATGGATTTTTTCTGCAGGCTAGAATTGATCTGTCTTCATTTTGATTTGTGAGATTGAGGGGGGAAAACACAAAATATAATCTGTATTTCTGCTGCACTGAAAAATTTCACTGTGTTCTAAGGCTTGGAAGTGACTAAAACTACAGTGGTCATTTTTTTGATTTATTGAAAATAAAGCATACCTTATTAACATTTTAATAAAGAGAATCTCTGCAGCGGGGCTCAGAGTTGCTCTTATTTTTCTCTGTGCAATTTCATTCTCTAAAAGGGAAAATACTATTGAGATCTGTGAGGCATGATTTGTTAGACTGAAACTAACCAGAGAAATACACCTAAGCAAAATGCTTTCTAAAGGTGCTGTGTTTGTGAGAGGTGCTTGCCCATTATGTGTGATGCAAAATGGGGATGTTTTGTGAAGAAATCATCCTTGTAAAGCCATTGGTTCTGGTCATCAGACTCTATCCAATGCTTTAGTGATGATGCTGCTGATCTATTTGGGAAGTTGGCTGGCTCTCAAGGCAGAGTCTCTTCTCAAAGGCTGTTTCACAGTGAAAATATGCTCAGTGCAGCCGAGTGCATGAATGAAAAAGCCTCTGGTACCTTCTAGTCTGGCAAAATGCAGCAGAAAACTCAACTTACTCTGTCCTTTCTGCTGTCCCAGGTAAGAAATGTGTGTTTTTTCTTTGCTTTCTTTCATCTTCCTTGTCTTGTGCCTTTGGATTTGAAAGTATTTGTAATTCAGGTCTGATTTCTGAGTAATTATACATTGCTTGAATTACTGTTGAAAGATGCAAGATCTCTGCTATAAGCCAGTTGCTAGGAATGTAGAATCTCATAGTTCCTTGATTTACAATTACAACAAATTTGCTGTGTGATATATAGCATTTTTTGTTTCCCTTCAGGAAGGGTGGTGGGGGAATCTTTCAAGTGTCTCGGTAGCAGCTGCAGCAGCAATATTTTCTGTCATATCAAATGCTGCAACTTTGATTTGCCTCTTTCCTCTGTGGTTTTTGCCGGGTAGTAGGCTTACAGGCAGCTCACATTATTTATTGCTTTTCTAAAAAAAAAATATATATATATAAAGGGGGGGGGGTGGGGAGTGTGGAAACGGAGGAAAAATAAAATCAGACCTTACAAAAGGTTCCTTTCCCCGTACTCTCTTGATAGATGTGTAATACTCTGTTAGTGACTTGCTATGTAGCCTTTCTCTTATTAAATGTAATAGATCCCCCTCTGCCAGAAAGCAGAGGAAAAAACACCCAGCCTTAAAACACGGAGCTGCTAAAGCGCTGCTGCTGCTGTCTGTCAAGGCAGAGGGACTCGCTGGGCTCTGACTTCTCAATACCTTCTGGTTGCGCTCTCTCTGCCGTTACAGGGCTCACTTTTTGGAAGCTGTTGGGGAGGTTTCAAAATCCTTTTGTTGTTGTCTAGCTTAAGCGCATTCTTCCTTCTTTTGTCTTAGAAGCTCCCGTAAACTCTTGCGTTTAGTGGCAGTGGCGCTGGCAGCCAGTGCACTGAGTAGAGATAAAAGTTAATTCCTTTTTGACTTGCTATTGAGTGGTTTTGTTAACCCTTAGGGGGTTGGTAGGCTTTTAGACCACTGAACTACTGCTTGGGACGCTGAGCCTGTGCACTGGGGTTTGTGTAACTGCAGTCTCCAGCAGACATTTAGTCTGCTTTTTCAAAATAGGATGTTAAAGAGGAAAAATTGTGAGGGATCGCTGTTGGGAGAGCTCTATTACTGAGAGGTGGTACACCAAGAGTGTGTAAGTAGGAAGCAGTAGGGTGAAATGAATGCTTATGTGCTGTGGATCAAGGCTAGGATACTTGGGTCCTGGCTTAACCTGATAAGGAGTAATGGTGAACTGGCTTATTTGGGTCCTGGCTTACCATGATAAGGAGTACCTGATGATGGATGAGTTTGAGGAGTGTGATCAGCATGTCCTGGGGATATACGCAAAGTTTCTCCCAGGGCCTCCCTAACAGCTCTGGCAGAGGCTCTGTGGGCAGCGTGGGAGGCTGGCCAGTGGGCAGCTCGCCAGCTCTTCTGAGACTGGCTGCAGGGAGTGGGCAAGCTAATGTTCCTGGGGAGGGCTGAGTGGCTCTTCGGTGGGCTGGGGATGCCCGAAGGGCTCCTGGGGATGAGAAGTTGTTGGCAGTGGGCTGAGATTCATCTGGGCTGGCAAAGGTGCCCGTGGGAGGCAATGCTCCAGGGCATGGACAGTGTGAGAGTAACCTGTGGATATACTGAGCTGGTGCTCCCTCACCTTAGGCTTGAGACCTGCCACCTGGACTGCAGTTTGTTTGGCTTTCTCTGTGTTTTCAATATTTTTTTTTTTGTCCATCATCTTTAGCATGCTACTGAATTAATCAGCTTGAGTTTGGGTATTTCAAGGACAGTATGTATGATCGAGGAGGACAGACTTCTAGGGCCTATTAAAACCACATAGCAGGCATTTTTTTAACATTAGTAACTACTTGAAAACTGACAGAATGAGTGCAGAATATCTCATTCTGAAAACAAATGTGCACTTTATTGATAGCTTTCAGCAATACTCAGAGTTTCTCCTCTTGCTGGGCTGAGATGTGTTTGAGCGTATCGCAAGGCTGAGCTTGTGGGGCTGTAGTTTTGCTTTGCCTTGAAGTGCTTAAACTGCACCCCACCTTCTTTATTAGCACATGTAGCTTTATCTGGCAATGTCTTTAGGTGGTGATGTAACACATAACCTATGAAGTAAGCTAGGAGATGTCTGAGAGTTAATGAATTGGGGAATGAATTAGACTACAATAAGGAAGTGTGTGTAAATCTGTATTCAGGTGTAAGGTTGGTAAGTATTGGCAGGTTAAAGTATGAACGGAAGGTGACAGCATGCTAGGGAAGGAAAAGGGATTACCGAGATGTTTAGCTTTTCTCTTTTACACACCACATGCACAACTTTCATGTGACAGGAAAAGTAAACAGATGAATGTGAGAAACAACATATTAAACAAATGCAGCCATCTGGCTGTGTAGTGGTTGTAACACACTGAGATTTTTTTCATAAGTTGTCTCTTTTCTTCCTTACAAGTAGCGATAGTACAACACTAGTGGAAATAGCAAAGCTCACTTTGATTAAAATTATTTCTAAGCAATAGTAATCTAGTAATGCAGTACTTTCTGTGGATGTAGAAGAGAGGAATAACTTCATTTCAAAGTAGTAATAGCAATGTAGAAAAAAGTTTGAGGAAATTCTTATGCTTATACTAACAAGCTGAAAAAAATGAAGATTTCTAAAACTAGTAACTCTGTATTGTGTTTTCTTGGTCTGCATCTAATTCAACTGTATTTGTTAAATATAAAAGCAATTGCCTTTTGAGGTATTAATAGGATGAGGATGGGGAATTGCTTTTTCAACCCATTAAGTATGTCTTTAAAAGTTGTAGGAAACAGGTGGGTGATAAATGAATTCTCTTAGAAAGCTTTAGTCTGTGCTACTACTGTTTGTCCTGTTTTCACCAAGAGGAAAACTTGAACAGTAGCTGATACAGCTGAGGAAGAGAGGTTTTATGCAATCCTTTAATTCAGAATCACCTTTAAAACTATGAAGCATGACTACAATACTGCCAGCTTTGGGTCAATAAAGCTGTATGAAGACCAAGTGTACTCTGGTAGCTTGTGCAGTTCACTATACAGTGTACAGTAGGCAGTAAATACAGATTTTAAAATATTTTGAATTGTTGTGGGATTTCACTTTTCCCAAAGGGTATTTGCTAAGGCCTATATACAAAATATTTGTATATAGAAGTTGTTCACAGGCTTGTGTTTTGTATGTTATGCTTTTCATGCAGATAGATGAATCAACATCAAACTTCTAAGTAAAGCTTGTAAGATGAGGAAAAATAACTTTTTTGATAGCTTTAATAAAAACTGTCATGTTCCACTGGGTTGCAGCTAAGTCAATTGGGAAAAAGTATAGATTTTACAAGCTTCTTGTTATAGTGAATAGAGAAAATTAGCCCTAAAACTCTCTCCCCAAATGCATAGACCACACTGCTGTGTTCTTAAGCTTTTATTTTTTCAAATTTCTCCAGAAGAGGGCTCCATGCACAGCTTGAAAGTCAGCACCCAGGTATTAAATGAAAAAATAAATTTATCAGCTTCAGGAAAAAAGAACAATCTTGCTCAGACAGTCTGTTGAGATAGCATTAAAGAACAGGCTGAAATTCTGACCAAGTGATTCCATGTTGTATCTTGTCTCTCTTGGTCTTATTTTGTTTAACTGCTAAGTATTTGTGAATTCTAGGTACAAGGTCCTCTATCTTTTGTGCTATATCAGAGTTGTAGAAATGCTTTAAAAATGTAGGAGAAAATCAGTTGCCAATTTTTATGCATAATTATTTGTACTGATGAGCATTTTGCGAGCAGGCTGACACACTCCTGAAGCTTTCAGGACATCATTTTTGGTTATGTAGTCAGAAAGACCTTCCACTTGCGTGTCTCATTCAAAAGATGGTGTGTCTCAAAGCAGAGCCATTCCAGCAGTCTTGCTGTGCCATTTACCAAATATTGCCTTGGAGGGAAGGTTGGCCCTGGGCAAATTAGTGTGACTTTAAGCAACAGCTTTCATCTTTTAAAGATATTCTTGCACAGTACCTGACCAAACGCCTTACTGCTAAACAAGGGGGATTTGTTACAGTAAATGAGTGGAAACATGAAAATGTTACTAGAGTTATGGTATCACAACTAAACCCATTTTATTGTTTACCACTTGACACTCTACCTTTCAATTTAACATGTAGCTTGGGAAACATGTTGGGACCTGGTTTCTGTTTCTAATGATCAAAAATTGAAAAAGATTACATGTGCTAGAATAACATCTTTGTACTGTGATCGATTAGGGGTTATTGGCTTGATTTTTAGTGACTTGTCACCTATTTCTAAAAGGTATTTCAGTAGACCAGTGCAACAGGAACTCTTGGAACTATATAGATAGCAACAGCAGTGTCTGTTCAAGAAGACTTTAAGTTTTGCTTTTCACTTTCTTCCTGTTCACTGTTAGTGAAGTAGGCTCTTCTCATTCTATTAATATGTAAGGGGAAGCTAGATAACAAAGCTGTTACTGTTCTACTCTTCCTGCATCACTGCTGGAGTCGCATCTCTTATCTTCAGCTGCTGCTGCTGGGTTGTACCCATGGGCTGTGCGTCAGGGTTTTGGCCTCAGGTTTCAGAGTTTCTATGCCAGCATAAGCCTTTTGGGAGGAGGGGGGCTTCATTTTGGGCTTGAGGCAGAAATGTGAGGTTAGTGGGGTTTGTGATTGTTTTATTCATTCCATCTTTGACAAGTACAAGCATCAAAATCACTTTTTTTTGTATCACTGGTATTCTAGCCAGCAAAGCTTCATGTGCACAGGCACAAAGAGAAATCTACCATACCCGGAGAGGAGAGACAGAATGAGAGGGATTTATCATCCTTAGGAGACTAAGTGGGCTATAGCTCTTCCCAGTTAACTCTGGATGATATTAGTGGGTTCTTGATCATTGCCATATGGTTGCACTGTGCCCTGCCCTAATCACCAGATGGATGGGACCAGCCCAGATGGGAGACTGTTTTTCTGTCACTTCATGTGTCCTGTAGCTAGCATAATGTTAGTGTATACAAATCAGTAGGATATTAAATGCCAAGGAGGAGTGAAAAATAAGACTTGCTTTATTAACCACAGTTGCATTATTCAAAAGGTCTTGGAAATTTGCCCATTGCTTTTTTTTTTAGTGTTGTGATGTGGACTATGTTCTGTCAGATGGAAGAATCTAATTCTTTGAAAATCTTACTGTTTTGTATGAAGGGAATCCAATCCATTACTGACTTATCTAATATTCTACTATTTTGCACCATTAATTTTCTTGGCTAAAGAAAAAAGGAGCAATTTAAATGTGGTTTGATGTAGCTCGTTAAAACAGTTCTAAGAACAGACTAAAATAAATATAAGCGGGTGAGGTGAATCTTTTCAGCACATAACAGTTCATCAGTATCACTAACCACTTGTAAAAGCTGATTAAGGTGTTTAAATAACTTCTGGTATCTATGAATATCCATGTATGGTGGTCTAATTTGGTATCTTTATGGGCTTAGTTTCTAGGGAGCTGAACATCCATCTTCAAGCTTTTGAAGCGTGTCAAAACTGGGCACCCATATGCAGGTCTCTGTAACTACTAAGTTGGGTTTTTTTTTTTTCTGAAGGCTCCTCAGGCTCTTATTTGATAGTGGTTCTACTCTACAAACTGTCACCTTTGAAAAAAACTTTTAAAAATCCCTAAGAATAGCTACTTCTTCTAGTCTAAACTCTTGTTCTCTTGCTGTGAACAACTAATGTTTAAGTACTTATTGGCAATATCAATGTATGTGTTTCTAAAACCTAGTATTTAATTCCCAACAACTTTGCAGTCTTGTATGTAATAATGAGTAAATAATTCTTGTACGTATGAAGGCTGTGTTAATAGGAATACTATCAGAAATTGGGTTTCTAAAAGTTCGAAGAAGTTTTTGGCAAATGAGCAATCATGGCATATGGACCTTGTAGTACTTGTGTAACAAGGACTCAAAATGCTGAAAACCACAGGTTCTAGACCATTAAGCTGTCACAGCACTGTTAATATGGCTGTACACAAAGAAATATGTATACAGATGGAACGTATCACAGGTTTACAGCTTGAATTTAGGATACAAGAGATGCTCACTTGCAAATATCTGTACCTGTAAGCTTTTCTCAGCTTTTACTATTTGTGTGCTGAAGACTGCTGTTGAAGGTTACACCCTGTTCTTCTGCTACATCAAGCATGAGTACTACTTACCTGCTCCAGGGCAAAGTTGGCAAGCTGGGCTGAAAACATAGCTGGGAGAGTACGGATTCTATGCATTCATGGCTGTCTGCCATGTGGACAGTAACATACCTGTGGAAGAGATAGAAAGAGGATGAATAACTTCTTATATTGCTTCAAATCAATCCATAAAACCGTTAGCACATTGAGTTTTGTTTGAATTGCTATGGAGCAAAAAATGCATGTTACAACATACTTATTACACTGATAAGCGGCTTATCTGCTTTATAGACACTTAATCTATTTCTTTTCATTGTCTTGGCATAACTTGCAATTTCAAGAAGTGTTTCTGTGCAAACTATTTTAAAAGAATCTCTGACTCAAGTATAGGGGGGTTTTGAACCCATAGGAGTAAAATAAAAGCTGGCAGCTGTCTGTGGAGTCACTGTATAAAGGCAGAAATCCTAAGCTGCTGTAAATTCATCTGGATCCACTAGAGAGCTAACCCAGTACACATGAGTTAGGAGTATGATGCTGGTATAGATGGTGTACAAGGGGATGTGTGAGGAGAAGGGAAGAACCTTGTAAAATTACCCCTTCCCCAGCCTGTTGTACGTTCCTTGATGCAAGATGGTCTTTGAAGTGTGTCTGTTACATTTTAACTTTGAGCAAACTGTTGGTAACTGCTTGGGAATAGAGAAAAAAATCTGGGAACAGCGTTCCCAAGATCTTGTGATTTCCCATAGGCAAACTTGCTGGCTTTGAGTTCCCCTTCTGCCAAATAAGGTGTGTTTATACATTTCTCTAGAGACAGCCCTCTGTTTTCCCTGAGGAATCACGTTTTATCAGACAACAAACAGCTATATCAAAATGTGAGAGCTGAACATAGCACTGCTCTATAGTTGACAAAGCAGGAAATCCAGAGCATCTGGTACTTTGCTCTAAGTGAAAGGAGATGGAATTAGCTATTAGAATTGGATGGGCATTTCCCTCCCCATTAAACTCATTGTTTCAGAGCTCTGTCAGAGGAAGCTGAGTAACTCCAACTGTGCTACAGAGCAGGAATGGATATCTCAGCTGCAGGTTTGAGCTGTTCAGTGCAGTTAGGTAACTGGCCAAATCAAAAGGTGTTCAGTTTGACCTTCTGCCAAGATAAGATAACTGGTCTTGGAAGTGCCAGAAAGTCATAGGCATTTTCTGTCATCCTTATTCGGGTGAAATGCAGAATGAAAAACCAGTGGGTGAAGATAAATGAGAATCAAATTAAAATAGGATGATACATTAAAATCAGTTTTGATTTCTGGGCATTTACATTAGCCTGCTACCTGGAGGGTGTATTGTGTATCAGGCTAAGTGGTTTTATTCTTTTCCAAAGTACCCTTTGTTTTCATAAGTTATGATCTGATTGAACTAACTGGACTCTGAGCTCTATAAATCTTAATTTGTGTATCGATAATCCTATTAATTTACTGATATACAGCTCTGACCTGAACACTAAAGTAGTAACACCCATATTTGATCTCATTCCCTTAATATGCAGCAATACAATTGCAGATGTGTTATTCAGGAGGAAAAAGATGTAAGGATGAACATTAAAACCTAGCAGTAAAGCTAAGTACACTTTTCTGCACTCACACTACTGCTCAAAAATAGATAAGGCTCTAACATTCCTATTTTTTTGAATCTGTATCTTATGCTTTTAATTAAAAGATCTCATTTAAAATTATAAAGAATACAATCTGCATTTTTAAATGTCATCAATAGTTTTCCCTAATCATTTAATCTATGCAGTTGAGTTATCAGTGCAGAAGTGCAGTGTTCTGTGTGGTGAGGATATTGATTATTGCAGTCTGACAAAACAGCAGCTCTTTAGATGATAATTTTGGATACAATGTGTTACCTGGAAATAAGGTAAGGATGTTGGGAATAAATCATGAAACTTCTGTATCTTGTGGAAGTGAGTTCTGGCCTTGTGCAACTTTTAGTTTTCTGAGTTTGCAATAGCAAAATACTGTTGCTCCCACGAATGTGGGAGCAAATCTTCAGTGGATGTGGATCGATTGTATTGCCCTGCTTTGCATTATCTAAGTGAAGGATGGTTAGACTCAACACCATGTGTATTTCTACTATGTATGTATCAGGAGGCTTCTATTACTATTAGATCTGAGTACCCTGCAAATGGTAATGAATTTATCCTTGCTTCCCTAAAATAAATGCTGAGTTATGACAGGAACATTATTCTGAAATGGGAGACAGCCTCCAACATCTGCCTGTTTCAATGACTTTAGTTCTATTATCTTGGTTGAGTAATGATGTAGGCTGCTGTCACTTTTGCTGCTGGGGTTGATTCAGCAGTGACAGTCCGGTGTATTGTAGAAAGATTAATTCTGATTGGAGGGAGTCCAGAATAAATTCAGTCTTTAGACCAATCAGAAGCTAGTGTATGTAGTACTATTTTAATAATGCTGCTCAACTTTCATGAATATAATTAGTTATGGCTTGCCAAAGAGCTGTCTATCTCTACACAGCTAGTATTTTGCATAGAGAAGAAACTGAGAAGAGGATGTTTAGCTAATCATAGCTGCACAGAGTTCTTCTAGTGTACCTGCTCATAACTGGTGTTTGTGATGGCTGCTGGAAAAATAAGTTGGAGTAGGGGAGGAGAATGAGGCTAGCAGTGCTGTATGTACTCACAGCATTTGAGACAAAACCAGTTTGGGATAGAAGATGGGGGGAAGTGTACAACCAGCTATGTTTCCAGTGCTTGGGTAGGAGAGAGGTGCTGGGCATTGCCACTGTTGAGGCATAATCTCAGTTGCAGAATATTTCGTCCACTGCCTGTTCACTGATAAAGGTTTCCATCTTCCTTTCCTTGGGTTGAAGGAGGCTTAGCTACCAAAAGCTTGGGTATGAGATGAGCTGCTTGGTTATGGCTGCTCTGCATCTGTGCCTAGCTTCTGGAAGTGTGATGTTGCTGCCTTAAAGTATCACTGTTAGTGAGGCACCTAAATGTTTGAATTCCTGGTGGGAGCCTGGGTGGTGGTGTGTGCGTGAGATGACGCATGGATGGACCATTTGTTACAAGTCTGAAACATGAAAGTATCTAGATATGCATGAAAGGTAATTTCTGACTCTATGGAACAGCTGTCTCTTCCTGTATGCTTATATCCCTCTCAAATGAGGATTCAGTCATCTTACACTTGCTTCCCAAGAATACTATTTTCAAAGCTTTTGTTTTTTCATGACTCAAAGGTACACAAGCACAAAACCTGCCTGTTGTTGTGCATGGAAACTAAATAATGGTTATGGGTGGATGAAATAGAAAAAAGACTTGGTTGTCTGTCATAACTTCTGTTGAACCTGAACAAAATAGTTTTTCCAACTTGTTCTTGACTTCTGCTTTCTACATGCTCTGTATTTGTGGAGTCTAGCTGGGATATAAAGGAAGAAAAAGCAATCATGCACAGCATGAGTGGTTCTCCCCTGCCTTACCTCCAGGCTGACTGGAAGCATCAGCATTTCTGCAATTTCCTTGTTCAAATTACTTTTTCTCTGTTCCACTTCATCTGCTCAAAGAAATGTAGATAGTCTGAGTGCTTTTAGGTTTTTTCTACTCAAACTTTCTTCGAGAACTTCCAGTGTTGGGGAAAAGGGTGAATACTATTTTTACTAGTGTTTTAACTTCTCTTGGATTTCAGTAGGCCCTTTTGGAAAGCCCATCCCTTTATTGGTGTTTATAGATGTTTTTCATGATAGCTGAGAAGATGAAGGGGGATTTTCCATCAACGTGGGGAAACCCAGACACAGCTAAGGAGTCACATTCCTTTTGCATTTTACTAAGGCCCTGCTTATTTTCACTGGGTAACCTGCAATTGCCTAGAGTTAGTGCAGTGTTAAATTGTAACCTTTAGTTAATGTAGGCAACTGTAAGCATTGTACTACTAGTACTGGTGTATCTGGCCCAAATCTTGTGTGGTTCTTGGTACTTTCATATTACCCTACTCCTTTCTCCCCCAGTCCCCTACAGCAGTCTAGCTCTATTTGTGTGGAAAACAGAATTTAATTTAGTTGCTGCATTAACAGTTTTAAGTTGGTGATTTCTTAGAGCCAGAATCATAGAATGGTATGAGTTGGAAGGGACCCCAAGGATCATAGAGTTCCAACACCCCTGCCACAGGCAGGGTCACCAACCTCAGGCCTGGATCTACACTAGGTTGCCCAGGGCCCCATCCAACCTGGCCTTGAACACTTCCAGGGACGGGGCATCCACTACCTCTCTGGGCAGCCTGTTCCAGCACCTCACCACTCTTTCTGTAAAAAAACTTCCCCCTAATATCTAATCTAAACCTTCCTTCCTTTAGTTTTAATCCGTTCCCCCTTGTCCTGTCATTGTCTATCCTTTTAAAAAGTTGAATCCCCTCCTGCTTATAAGCTCCCTTCAGGTACTGGAACGCTGCAATGAGGTCCCCCCGCAGCCTTCTCTTCTCCAGGCTGAATAAGCCCAGCTCCCTCAGCCTCTCTTCATAGGGCAGGTGCTCCAGCCCTCTAATCATCTTTGTGGCCCTCCTCTGAACCCTCTCCAACAGTTCTACATCCTTCTTGTATTGGGGGCCCCAGATCTGGACACAGGACTCCAGATGGGGCCTCATGAGGGCAGAGTAGAGAGGGACAATCCCCTCCCTGTCCCTGCTGGCCACCCCTCTTCTAATGGAGCCCAGGATACCATTAGCCTTACGAGCTGCAAGAGCACACTGCTGGCTCATGTTAAGTTTCTCATCCAGCAGAATCTCCAAGTCCTTCTCAGCAGGGCTGCTCTCCAGGACCTCTTCTCCCAGTCTATATCTATGTCTGGGATTCTTCCGGCCCAAGTGCAGCACCTGACACTTTGCAGTGTTGAACCTCATTAGGTTCACCCGGGCCCATCTCTCCAGCCTGTCAAGATCCCTCTGGATGGCTTCCTTTCCTTCTAGGGTGTCGACCACACCACTCAAACTTGCTGAGGGTGCACTCAATCCCATCATTGATGTCACTGATAAAGATGTTAAAGAGAACCGGTCCCAAGACAGACCCCTGGGGGACCCCGCTTGTCACCGGCCTCCACCTGGACATAGACCCATTGACCACCACCCTTTGGCTACGGTCTGTTAACCAGTTTCTTATCCACTGGATAAGAAGTCACTGGATAAGAAGTGCTGGAATAGTTAGTAATAAACATGATGACACAGCTGCTGGATTTCTTGTCCCTTTCCTTGTCTGACTGAGGAATGTTAGAAAGAGCAAACATTAAAACACAAAAATGGAAGGGATAACAAAACTAAGGGGAAAAACTAAAGCAAAATAGTATTCCATGTCCTGTAACATTTTTGTTGTTAGCATTTGGAAAGGAGGATTTTATATTTGCAATACAGTTAACAGGTGCATACAAGGATGGAGCCCAGTATCCAGTCTGATTCTGTTTGATTTCCACATCTTCACTTACACGCAGTTGTACCTGAAGTTTAGGCTGACACTCGCATCCAGAGTTCTTGCTCCTTTCTGGATCTGAAAATGTATTTTACCCCATTTTATGCACATTTGTGTGTGTATCAGTATGCTGGTTTACAAGAAGCAGGACACTTAATCCTTTCTAAAAATCAGTACCTCTTTCCAGATACTAATTAGTTTCTCATGCATCTCTTCTACGTTTTCTGTTTTGGTGGGTTGTTTTATTATTATCATTTGCTATACGTCTTAATGGACAATATTTGTCTTTGTTGCTTTGGCATGAAATAAATTCTGATATTTTGGTAAACTTATCACACAAATGAGATAAAACTGACTACTTGGCTGGGGAGGGAATGGAAAAGGAGAAAACACAGGACAAACTGTGTATACGTGTGAGGCCAAACCTGTCTTCATTGCAGTATTCTTCTGTGGTTTCTGTTGAAACTGTTTCTGTGTCACTGTAAAACTTTTATGTATATTGGAAAGGTTGTTTCTCACACGTCCTCTGTGTAGCACAAGCATATATTTTAACTGCATACAGGTGGAGGTGAGAATGTCCCAGAGAAGATAAAGAGGTAGGAAAGGGCCAGACAACCCAGGAAGGGAAGAACAGTTCTGTTATAGCTTCCTAGCAATAAGTGTGAAGCAAGCCAGATTCCAGGAAAAGCTCAGTAGTGTCTTGTTGAAATGAGTATTATGGGTCAGATGTTGAGAGACATGCTCCTAAGTTTTGTCAGATACTTCCCTACCACTTTTCCTAATATATAATTAAAAAGTTATCCTGTTCCTCTTATTTTCTCACACCTTTTAGAGGCCAGGCGAAGAGTAAAGATTAAAGGGAAGAGAACTTGGTGTCAGATGCACTTGCAAACTAGCTGCTAGCTTTCTGTAGGCTTAAAATGGGAACAGCTTTTCCCTGACAACTGACCATACAATTCTGTACAATGGATCTACTTCTGACACTATATATCTGGGGTGTTTGCATGACTCATGATTCATCTGACAGTGCTTGAGTTTAAGCACTGATAAAGAGAACATGGTAGAGTGCAAATAAATTTGACCTTTCAAAACATTGAGAAGAAAACAAAAATAGAAGAGTAGTTACTTTGCAGGTTTTCCTTATACATGTGTAATGACTGCAAGCAAACTACTGTTCTTATTTCTGCCTTGGGAGTATCACATCCATTCTGGGCCTGAGAGCCATTGTCATATACCTGCTGCTCCCAGGACAGTAAGTGTGATTTGGCCTGACACTGGGGTGAATGTTCAAGTCAAGTTTGATTTCTCCATTTCAGGGATTGCCCTGCAATCTGGGGCTGCTGCATCCCCAAATTCTTGATGTGTGATAAGCTATGCTTCTATAATTGGTGTGCTGGTCTTGCATCGCTTTCTTGATGGGCAGGAACCTGTATTTCAAGTGTAAAGTATCATTGCAACTACCACTTTAAATCAGTAATACTGACACAGAAGTAAGGCTCAGGTACTTGTGGAAACTTTCTGCCAAAATCCTGAGCTAGTTCCAACCTTGGTTAGCTTGAATGAAGCCAGTTCTTAATACTGTGGTGAGCAGCTTCAAAATGTAATGAACCACAGAACCATGGGCACTGTGTGCTGTGAATACTCCAGTTAGCACTGCAGTGGGCTGGCTGCAGGGTTCAGCCTTGCCCTGAGTTAACCTCTTTGGAAGGGCTGGGGTTTTAAATAGCAGTGTGGCTGAGTCAGGGGCATGCCAAGCCTGTTATGCTGCCACTCCCCATGTCATGGCTGCTCCTGGGGACTATGTGTGGTTCTGAATATGGCTCTAAATGTGATGGGAACACTCCCTCCTTTACCTCATAAATCTGTTGTTGACTTGCGAGCACATTCCTTTGCTTTAAAAGCAGAGGAAGTGCACACAGTAAATATCTCCCAGTCTGCAAGCTAGAGATATACACAGTGTGCAGAATTCTGTGCCAAGCTTGGGGAGTAGGTTTTGAATCAGTCACCAGGGCAAGTTTTTCTCTTAAGCCCCTTTGTGGAAGGAAAGGCTGGCTATACTGCACCTGGGGCAGAGCTCTGATCTGGTGTTGCTGCAACTATTTTTGGTATTTCTAAAACCACTTTGCAGTCAGAGCACTAGAATTTGGATGTTGTTTGGATCTGAAGCTGCCTAACTGTAAATGATAGCCCCTCCTTGATTTATATATACTACCCTGCTGCCTGTCATATGCTAGTCAAGTCCAGTGCAGCAGGGAGAAACATTTTCCCCTTCTCAGTCCACTTTCTTCTTTCCTTGTTCACTGTGTAGCTGCCTTCTGTGGCTGTGGTTATGTGAATTTCATTAATAGCAAATTTTGAGCAATCAGCTTAAATAATAATCAATGTGCCTTTTAATTTGCCCTTCTTCTGTACACTTGGAATCGGTGAGCTATCTGATCAGCTAGCTACCTTAGCACCTGTAAACAAATCTCTCTGGTTCTGTTCAGTGCTATTGGCAAGGCTTTTTGCAGAAGCAGGGCTGCTGGACTGGAAAGGGGTATAGTACTCATGGAGCCTAAAAAGGAACTACAAAGTCTGACTGCAGTTTAATAAGTAGAGAACATCCTTCAAGGAAGGGATTCCTTAGTATTTTTTCTTAGTAGCGCCTTGCTGTAAAATATGTATTAGTGTTGCTCACCAAGGAACCAGTTGCATTAGACTTGCCACCTTTTCCAGACAAACTTTTAACTGTTTCCTTTAACATTATGCTCATTTTCCATTAGTTTCCTCTGGTCCAAGTTGTTTTATTTGTGTAACATCATAGCTTTGGCTGGATGACAGTAGGGCAGGGAGCTTTCTTAAGTAATACCTGTGGCTTTGAGCGTCCTTAGGTTGAGGCGGTTTCAAACTTTGGCAATACCTTGCTCAGCAAGTTCTTTATGGACTTTACATTTGTGGTCCTTTGTTTGGATTTTTTTAGCCTGTCTAGTCAGACTGTGCAGCTTCATTAAGAATCTGGACTGTAAAGCAGTACCTTTTCCCACTAGCTGTACACATAAGACTGACCCTTGGCTTGAACACTAAACTTGGTGTCAACCTTTTCCCATTACCAAATAGTGTAAATCTTGCAAGGTTTCCAGGCAGCTGGGGGTGGGGGGGATGTAGGTAGTGAACGTGTCTAAATGATAGAAGTAATTTCTGATCTCTTTGCCTAGCACTGAAACATATGTACCAACGGGCTCAGGAGAAGAGTTCTCTGTTGCTCTTTCTATTGTCCTGTTTCCATGTGGACACTGTCTCTTGAGCTGCAGCTTGCCTTGGTGTGCTTGGCTGGTGTGCCTGGGAGTCAGAGCCCACCCCTGGCACCAGGGAATGACTGCTGGCCCTGGTAGGGATAACTGCTCACAGCACTTGGAGCATTGCTTCTCTCAACAGCTTCATCCTTCTTGAGCATCTTGATTTCAAGTGTCTGTTGAAGCACTGTAAACAGATTTCCTTCGTTTCTGTGGCACTATGTACTGTGTTGCAATACATTTTGTCTACTTTAAGGCTGTTAGTGATTCATTAGTTTACAGTTCCAAAAACCAATTCCAAAGGGATCACTCATCTCCCTAGAGCAGCAAAGATATTTTCAAGCTGGCTACACAGCTAAGGCTGTGTTTGAGACTTGCCTGGTTCAAATCATGTGGCAGCAATAGTGCCAAAGGTTGCCAGTTCAATGGAGGATTGCACACAGATTCCATGGGTGGGAACTTGCAATAATATTAGATGCAGCTAATAATAGTTCCTCTTGACTTCTGAAATGTCAGAATCATCCTGTGAGTAACTGCACTTTAGAAAGCATTAACCTTTCGTTTGCCTCCAAGACTAGTCCCATGTGTGTTCAATGCTGCATTATGCTTGCTATGCATAAAGGAAGTATATTGAAACCAGAAGTCTTGATATATCTGTCTGTGAATTGACTAGTGTCAAGATCTGAGTTGCAGCACCAGTCCGGGGACTTCTGACTCTGTCCTCTGTGTGTACAATGATTGGAAAGATAAGCTGCTGCTATCCAGAAGTTCCCAAGACATAATGAGCGTGAGTCTGTCTCGTTTTCCAGTCTGCAAAGGACTTTGAAACCTAATAGTGGGAAATCTCCAGTGTACTATTAAAAAAAACTGTATGCTAACATAAAGCAACAGCTCTGTTTTCTGAGAGGGGTTAGTCACTGTCTGACAGGCTGTCCTGCAGCCAGGTCTCCAGGGTTTCTGGAGTTTCTGAGTATATCTCCCAGACCAATTGCTCTAGAGCTGTGTCTTCTGGCAGGGAACGATAACTCTGCTTTGCAGAGTACTTAAAAAGTTTTCAATTGCTTTCTAAACCAAGTGAAACCAAAAGTAAAGAAATCTCTAAATGCTCTGTGGAACTAAGTTAATACGCTTCTTACAGTAGCCGTTTATTTCTTTTCACTGTCCAGGGCATCCAGCAAGGTATCAGCAGTATGTCTCCAGCTGCAGGATATACTGTAAGACTTTTATGGACTGCTGGAGGCCAATCAGTAAGGGATTTTGATGTGTTGCCTCCAGAGTGTCAGAAACTGATAAATGAAAAAACGCAAACAAACAACAAAACCAAGCTCTTGGTTGAAAGATGCCAGCATATAGAAGAGTGTGAGATTAAGCCATGAGCTTTTGTGTCCTTTTGAGGATATAACTAAAAGCGTAGCTCCGAGGCAGATGAGATTAATTTCAGGAGATACTGGAGACCTATGTCTTGTGGTTTGGCTAAAGTTGGAGCACTTGTCTCTTGCAAATACAAAGCTGCATGGGGATTGCATGAAGCCAAGCCCTTAGTTGGAGAGCAGTGCAAATGCAGGGGAAAGACAAATGACCTATACTCAGAGTGCCTCCTCTCAAATAAGTGCCTTTTACAGCTACTTATTATAGTTAAGAAGACCTGGTGAATGTATCTTTCAAGGCAGAATTGCATCACTGCAGGCTATGAATAACCTTAATGAAGGGACCTCACTTTCTGTATGCCACTATACATCTAATCTACCCCCCAGCCCTTTCTGTGAGAAGTTAGACGATAATATAACTTTAAACAATGGAAAACTGAAGTACAAAGCAAGAAAGATGATTGTGCAAATTCCTATGGGAAGTCTTAAATTAGTAGGATGCAGTCAGAGCTCAGGAGCCCCAAATCACCCATCAGTACAAGTTGTCCCTGGTACTGAGAACCCAGAGCACGATGCCTTGTTGGAGGCAAATCTTGGGAAGTGTCTTGCACTTTTTTCCCTTTATTAGAACTTAAACTTTAATTGTGATAACTTGTTTGTATCTTAATGAAAAATCCATTCCTCTTTCTGCACTGTGTCTAACTGCCAGCATTTAATCCTTGTCTTTAAGATATGTTGCAGTCTTCTTGCAACAATGAAGATGTATTTTTAGTGTGCTTGGGGAATTGCAGTTAACAGAATGATTTCACCTGAAGGGGGAACTTGACTGTTGTCATTTTGTTCTTGTTCAATAATCCAAAATACACTGTTGACATCAATGCTTTACTAAAAGTAAAAAAAAAAAAAAAAAACCACAAAAAAAAAAAAAAAAAAAAAAACCAAAATGGGAATCAATGGTTCTTTAGGAATACTTTTTTTTCCACCATCAAGTTGTTTTTTTTTCTTCAGGAGTACTCTCTCATTTTCATTGGCAACTTAAATCTTGCTTGTGAGCATTTAAAGCAACTTGTATCTTATAAATCTGAGAGCAAAAGTAGGAAAGAGATTTCTCTTGCAATGAGGCCTCTTGTTTCTCCTGTATTTGCTATACCTTATCCCCTCTGTCCTCTAAATTGTAACAATCATGTTAAACACTTTATATGAGAAAATATATTATGAGGAAAAATATTATGAGGAAAAAACCCCATGTAAGTCCTGGCAGATGGACAATGGAGTCCTCTCAGCTGCTATTCACCACTGCTGGGTAAACTCTGCCTTGCATAGGCTCACCAAAGTCATTAGGCTGTCCTTCACTTCAAGTTCATCCTCCTTTGTTAGCTGGATAGGCATTAATGTCCAAAGGCATTTGGGGAATTATGAAATGAATTTGTAGGTGTTATTAAAGATGCAATGTCAAACAGCTCAGTAGCACGTGTGACAATTTCCGGATCCATGCTTCTGTCATGCTTTAAACTCGTTGAAAGAATTAGGTTCCTATTCTCTCTGCTGTTTGCAGCTAGCTGTGATCAAAGAAAAGAGTAGAGGTGGTCTACTAGGAATGCTTCTCTCCTTCTGCATGAAAGAACAAATTACTGCGGTTTTCTCCTTCATTGGTATAATGTGTTCATCTACCTACTTCTGAGCTGAGTCAACAGCTCTTACAGTGAAGTATTGGTGCAGACACTAAATTCTTCTCAGGTGGCTCAAACTGCCATGTAAGCCATTCTTTCCCACTGTTTGCAGTCTTAATCTGAGATAGTCTGAGGAAGGGAACCGAAAAATGTTAGCTGCCCAAACTTCCCTGCATGACCAAGCCGGTGGTCTCCTTTCTGTGTGTAGCATCCTGCGCAGTCTGGAAATATTGTATAACACTCTTTAGTGTGCTCAGTGAAATATTAGCTGCAAGTCTTGCATCAAATAATTTGCAAGACCTTAAAAAGGAATACTTGATTTTTTTTAACTTTGTCATCATTTTATCATTGTACTTGAGAGTGATAGTTGTGATGTCATTTCTAAAAACCCAAGATGTGTATCTATCAAGTATCAATAACAGTTATTTTGTTTATTTTCTGCTGTTAATATTTATGGTATTAACAGAAGATAAAAATCAGGTTTTCTTTCTCTGAGGTGTCCTTATAATTCAATTAAACTAGGATTTTATAAACAAAACTATGATTTAAGAGGGTAAACCTCCCTGAGCTTTTAGGGAACGTGCGTGTGTCTCAATGTCCTTGATATTCTCATAATTCTAATGCTTGTAAACTGTAGACCCATTAAAAATATTATCTAAACACCAACAACATCCTCAGTGTTAGTACAATGCATTAAAAAAAACCCAAAACTTTTGTGCAATCTCTGCTCTCAAGGACAAACCCACTAATTAGCTGACCTGCCTGAAACACTGTGTTTCTGTTTAATAAGGTACAGTGAACTACAGAATTCACATTTGGTTTTTGGAATTTGAAAGATTCTGGGAAGAATTTCATGGTAGAGAGGGGAGACACAATGTGAAGGCATTAGGTACTGCAAATAAGGGAATGTGATGTGAATGTTCATATATATACACACACACGTGATATGTATCTAGGATCATATGCATAGCATAGGTCAGGCAAAAGTGAAAATAAGTGTTGTGGCTTTGTCATGCTATAATGGCTTTTTTTACTCCCAAAGGAAAGTCTGTAACTTATTCTCTTAATTTACATTCATTGAGAAGAAGATTGAAGCTTCTGAACTTAAAAAATTGGGTTCAATTTGGCCTTTGCTTCAAGGTCCTTTAAATTGATTCTGAGAGATTCATATAAAATCCAGTCAGTACAGAGTCATGACTCTTATGTTTTGAACTTGTGTATTTTTGAACATGCTCAAACTTGCATTATGAAAGTAAATGCTTGAATAAGCTGCTTTTGAAGAGGAAAAATTGAGTGTCTTTGTCTTCAAAGTAACGTAGCCCGGCTGCATGGTAGACTTGGGTGTTTATGCTCACTAAATTTTTACAGTGAAAGTGCTGGTAAAGAAACAGTAACCCTGAACCAGAAATCTACATGGAGTAATTCGAAGGGCAGCCCTATTAGAAGTACAAGTA
This sequence comes from Porphyrio hochstetteri, assembly GCA_020800305.1. Taxonomy (NCBI): domain Eukaryota; kingdom Metazoa; phylum Chordata; class Aves; order Gruiformes; family Rallidae; genus Porphyrio; species Porphyrio hochstetteri. Next base: position 7,391,621 of record CM036918.1, on the reverse strand, counting down.
AAGACTTGCCATGTTTGATAGCCTTTAAAATATCTGTCTGGTGGTTAATCCTAAAAAGCATCGTTTGAGATCATGTAGATTCTTTCCTTGTACAGTTTTAGTTGGCTGAATCTGATCACTTGAGTTAACAGTGCTCTCTGCCTAAACACACAACTATGCAGAGAGCTTTCTTATTTGGACGAGTGTAACTCATGAATTACAGCCAAAAGGATTTGGGCGTGTACAAGCCTTAGAGCTGTTACTGTAAGATTCTGGAAAATACTTCCTGAGAAAGTACTTATATGCTGACTGAAAGCAGCCTGAAAGCAAAGTGTTAAAGTCTGTGCAGACCTTAGAGATTCATCAGGTATAACTATATGCAGAGGAACTTACAGAGCAGACTATGAAATGGTGTTTTTATTTTCCCCTGTGGTGTGATGTTATAGCAGAGAATTGTGTATAAAGGGGGAATGGAATGTGTTTCTTCTTTTCTCCTTCTTTTAAATACAGTGACATGTCCTAATTTAGACCTAATTTTCATTCCTGTAACATTACTTGTAATAACGTCTAAAGTCCTCAGAATTAATTTGACTGGAAAAATTCCAGAAGGACTTTCAATTTTTCTCATTAAAAACATTATAGATGTCTTAATTAGGCACTGTTATTAATGGCAATATTACTCAATTTAGAACTACACACTTAAGATGCGGTTACCTCTAGCGTGATTAGTCAGAGAAGCTCTGTTACGCAAGGATGCACACTAGAATTTTGAACAGTTAAATATTTAGAGCCAGATGCTCAGCTGTGTAAATTGTGTGGCTACCTCGACCTCAGTGGAGCTAGACTAGTGTATACTAACTGAGAGTTTGACATCTAAAGTTATAAATAATAACTTCTGGCTGATATTCCTCACTATTTCTCCTTTTCCTTTCTGATGTTTGCTCATTTTTCTCTGAATTACATACTTATGGTAGGGTAACTTTATGAAGTAATACATATATATTCTTGTGTCCAGTTTCAGTTGTTTAACTACTGCAATTAAGCTGGAACCACTCTACACTTGTATTTCCTTTTCCTCTTGTTATCCTGGGGGAATTTCTCTGATGTAAGTGAACTTGCTCCTGACTTAGGCCACAGTTTGGGGAACTTCTCACAGTGCCTTTGATTCTAATGGGCTCGGTTATAAGCTTCAAGTTATGGTAATTTGCTTTACTTGGTGAGAACCTTCTGCTGCTACATATGAGGGTAGAAATAGATGGAATATTTTATTTGCTTGCCTAGACATAGGTTTATACAAACTTTTAAAGTATTCTGTGGACCAGTTAATGTGCATATTTTCCTGTTAGAAGATTGAAAGGAGCTATTTAGATTTACTATATTTGTTCCTGGATTCATTAGCACATAAGAATCCATGACAGTTTTCAGTTCTATAATTACTGGCTGTCACTCCTGTTTGATGTTACTTACGTTTATTGTGATCGTGGATGGGAAAGGTTGGTGGTTACACTAGCTATTGCATCCTGCTCCGTGGCTAATTGGGGAACTCATGCAAAAGAAAGCCTGTACTTTGGTTATTGTCAGGGGATAAGACTTCGTTTAACACCCCCCCGCCCCGACCCCAAACCAATGTTCCAGCTTTTAAAACTATTCAGAAAGTGAGGTGTCTAAATGATGTGATTGTAACACAGTGAAATTTTGTATCTTCTGTTACTTGATAATCCCAGTGTTTAGATTCCAAGTGTTTTCAATGGGTAAAGTGTCAACTTAGTTGTGTACAAGCTCATTTGTGTGACAAAAAAGGTGATCCTTGTGAACTGTGGCACCCAGTCTTGTGTCATCTTGCAGGTAGTTTAACCGTGAAATGAACAGTTGTCATGCATTCAGGTTAAGATGGACAGATGTACATAAGGCTGTTAGAGCAAAATGCATCTGGATATATAATTGGTATATGGGATAGTACTGAAATCTCAAAATGGTACAGACATTTGCATCTGTTCACTGATGTATATAATGACGAGTTATTTGGGGTAGTAGGGTGTGAAGCTTAAAAAGAACTTAATGGCTTTTCCTTTAATAAATCATTTGACTACAGCAGTGTCATCTTTTATTAGCTTGTAATTTTGTAAAAGTTAAAATTGAGCATAATGTTGTATATAATTCTAGAACATCTGGTAGCAGTATCTAGTAGCAGCTGTTTAGTACCTGAAATATAAACAAAACATGATTTTATCCATAGTTGTCACAGTGAATTTTCCTGGAAGTGCTAGTTTTGTGGTAGGTGCTCTAGGCAATAGGTCTGGTCAGAAGAAAAAATGACTGGGAAACAAGATATTGTTCAAAACCTGAGCAAATAGAACAGAGGATTGCGTAAAATCTTGACTAGGCATAGTGGTGTGTTTATAATTTTTTTTCCCCTACTGAAATAGATGAAAAAACTTCAAAATAAATTCTAAAATGAATTATAGACCTCAAATACACTGTGCTTTGGTACTGAAGTGCATCCCATTAACACAATTTTAACAGATCACAAACTTTTCGTATTGTTTTTTCATCCCCTACTCCTATAGGGGAAATTATCCAGTGCTCTGACTGTGGTGATACACGTGTAATTGCATTATTGTCCCTGAAGCACTAGAAGGTAGAAGAAAAAAATCAAAACAAGACCTGAAAAACCCACCAAAAAATCAAATCAACCCACAAACAAAACTGAAAACAGTAAAAGCGAGGTGACAGCAGTGCTTTACCCTTCTGCAGTTCACTTGCTACTTTTACTGTCTCGTTCTAACTTGGGATTCAAAGGAAATGTCTAGGCTGCATTGTCACACAGACTGGAGAGCAAACAGAAAATGTGCTTTTGGGCTGCTGCAATTTGTACCTCAACCTGTGATACCATGCAGCTGCCCCTTCTGATCTTTCATGTTTCCGGCTCTCCCTTTCTGTCCCAGGGCATCAGATACTTGTTTAGTGAAGGAGAGAAGATGATGTAGCACCTGCTGTGGCTCCTGCTGACATGTGGGATTTAAATTTTTTTTTTGAAGTGGGTATTGCCCATCTAGTGTATTTCAGGTACCTCTAGCAATGGGAGTGTGGTGTGTGATAGAAGTGAAGGTGCACAATCAAGTGGCTGTTCACGTGGCATCTCTCTAGAAACTGTTCCTTTTAAAACTTGCCCCTCTAAGAAGCAGAGATGTTAGCCAAATAATCTGACTTTTGTGTTACTTGTAGCAGATTCTGGAGTCTGTAGTGGGGTTTATACAAAAGCAGATTAATTCTCAGTATATTACAGAGCACAAAGCAGTACATGTGGTACTATCATCTCTTCCTTCTCTTTTGATGCCACTCTTCTGATTTCTCTGGGGTGTGAATTCTATTTAGGGCACCAATATTCTAGCACTCCACTTATCCAGTCATGTTTAAGTGACCTGTACACAATAATATAACTTTAGGGATAAAATATTGTTGATATTTGACACATGAATAAATTTTCTCACTCTGTATTTATGATAAGGATCCCTGATGAGGGCAAATGTTTAACTGTGGTGCTGGCTGTTCTTCCTTTTCACTTCCTAGTAAGGACGCAAGAGGACTCTTTAAGAACATGAGCACAATGAAGTTTATTTCTGTCTGGGGCATTAGTTCACTTTTGATGTTTGTTTATTTCCAGCAGTGATTAAAAGTCACCCTTCTGGCATCTTGATCAGTGCCTACCATGAGTCTGAATATATTTGTTGCAGAACAAGGAGATCTGTGGCTGTATAGGCACATTTTTTGATGAATTCTAGGCATGTTTTAGTAGAAAAATTCCTTAGTATTTTCTGTTACAGCAAAGTGACACTTTTAATGGATGAATCGGGTGCTTTGCCTATAAGTTGATTTTTAAAACGTTTTTCAGTACTGATCTTCAAGTGCAAATAACTTATAATCATAGCCTCATGCTGGAGGATACTAAATATCAGTAATTTTGCATTATAATTCATTATGGATGACATTCTGGTTCCCAGTGGGCTGGTTGTAAAACTACCTGGGTAATGTCAATATTTCACCATAAGTGTGTTACCTAAAAAATAAAATGACACTTCAATTCTTACTTAATGTCCTTAATCTTAATCATTACATAATAATTTTGTATGTCATCTTATTCTAAAGGCTTGGAAGCACACCACAAACTGTGACCTAAATCCTGCAGGTTTTAACTCTTCTAAGAATTAGAAGTTCTTGCATGTGCATATATTGTGTACTTGTATTCATTTCTAATTGCTTACAGGATCTTGGCTTGATTGTGTGTACAGTGTGTTTCCTTACAATAAATCTTAGCTGTTGCTGTCTGGAATATAATGGGCTTTCAAACAGCAAATGCAAGAAATTCTCTCCAGGTAACAGGTACTGCAGCTTGAAATGAAGCGTTTTCAGTCTGTATTAACAAATTAAGATCCTCTCCTGGGAAAGAGTAAAGTGTGAATTTGAGTCATCTTTGGATGGAGGATGAAATGGAGTGTGAGTGAATGCTCTTGCCATTAGACAAGAAAATAAAGAGCATACAAGACCATTACCTTGTCATCTTCCCCTGTTGCTTGAAAAGACTGATCCCCTGAATGAGGAGCCGGTTACAATGAAAGGACAAAATTACGTCTTCAACATTTCAGATGGAAGGAGCTTCATCTGGCAGCTTTTGAGGTGTTAGTTGTTCTCATACGTGCTTAGGACTGGTCTAAGAGTAGCCAATCATCTCGCTGAAGTCTGTGTCTAGACTATTAAACTGTCTTCCTCTGCATGCAGAATGCCTATTAGAAATGGCTTCTGCCATGTCTTAATTCCCAAATGCTCCAGGGTGGTGTTAGTGGGAGCTAGCTGGGATAGCCAGAGAGCTTTTGCATTGTACCTGCTGCGCACTGTGTAGTCTGGGTCTCCCAGACTACATTTGTGCCTGACCCTCACGGTGTAGGGGATAGAGACCATAGACATCCCAAGGGCTCCTTGGTTCTGGGGCTGAGAAACTGAAAGTTAATGGGACTCTGACCTTTTTCTGTTTTTCATAGTCAATCCCATAAAAGACAACAGTTGATTCACCTTAGGTTATTTAAACTCACACCTGCTAGAGGAGCTGGTTAAGATGGTAATGGTTTACTTTGTGCCAAGTATCATCATGTCAAGGACATGTCAGATTTTCAAATCTGTTCTAGCCAAAGCAAGTGAAACTTCTCCTTGTAAGATTTTAATTCACTTCATTTGGGAGAGCCTTGGTGAAGCCATTCCCATATTTCTCAGAGGGAGTGGGAGACGTTTGGAGACTTCAAAACTCAACTGGAGGAAGCCCTCTGCAATGTGGTTTTGACTTTGAAACTTTGACCAGTATATTGTCAATCAAAGTATTGTGACTCTGTGGTGATCTTGTTATTTTTATTACTCTTGTAAAATACTTTCCTTTCTCTTTATGGACATATTTAATCTAACAACCTGAAATTGGCTTGTGGTCTTATTGTACATTTTAATACATGGGAAGAACAGAACCCACATGTTGCAAGGCAAGTGACTCCCTGGTACAACTGCAAACTGAAAGTAGGTTTTTGATATCTGATAAACAGGAAGAAAAACTTCTAATACTGTCAGCATTTCTGCTTATGTCTTTCCCTAGAATTCATTGTGGCTTTTTGAAGACAAATTCTATCAACTGCAACTTCAACAGTTTCCCAAGTGCTGTTGGTAGCTTGTGTCATGATGTAATAGCAACTCACAGTTGGTAGGCTTTGAATTTGACTTTCTCTTCCTAGCAACCTAACACAGGCTTTCTATTCTGCTGCATCTGTGCTCCAGTAAGTATGTTAGTATTGTGGAGGACGTTCTACTGTGCTGATACTTGTCACAATATTTATTTTTTTTAAAGAAAATAATAAGTTCTTTTAGTGTTGAAGTGTAACAGGGAAGGGGACATGTTTGATCTCATTACTGAACAAATTCTAGACTTGAAGTTGGCTGTAGCAAATGAGTTGGACTTGGACTGTGCCTGTCTGCTCTGAGGAGGTCCAATGGCTTTGTTAAATAAAAGTTTTAATCTCGCAAAGCCAATTGTGGAGATGCCTATAAGTCAGATATCTTTTTCTTTTACTTCTATGGCAACAGAATCTAGAGATTCAGCATCAGAGACCCAGTATATTGCTTATCTTTTTAAAACAGTGCTTGTATTTCTCATTGAGGGGAAAAATGCCACAAGATACTGGTGGAGTGAATGCAATACAGTGTTATGAGTGCAGCACAGCCTTCTTAGCTTCTTAGCAGCCCATCATAGTTGCCTGTTGCTGCAGGCATAAGTGAATTTTGAAGACATTTTGATAAAGTATACACTTTTTATTTTCAGCTTTTTTTAAGAGGGTCAGCATCAATCCTCATTGACTATGAGTACTTCTATGTCCCTTTACAATCTCCACTCCTATATATCGAAATGTCAGCTATCTTTTCTACCATGATGCAAATACTTTCTCCCATTCTGCTACCCTGACCTGGGAGGAACTATCTAAAAATATTTGTAAAATCACTGTATACTCCTTGTTCAACTGCTGTTTAAAATTCTCTGTGGCAATGAATCAGTAACTGCTCTGTGGAGTCATTGGCAAGTAACACTAATCAGTACTATTTTATAGTCCTCTCTGAATTATTTGTTGTATCCTAGGCTGGATGCCTGGGCCATGTGATTTTTTTTTTTTTTTTTTTTTTTTTTTGCTTCTGAATTTGTGTGTGGACAAGCTCTGACCTAGGGAACCCTACTACTCTACATAGAAATAACAAATATTCATGCAAATCCCAGATTTGTTGAGGCATTAGCTTATTCTGAGCAAGGTTAGTATGAAACACTTCTGATACTGACTGACTGCACCTGAATCTCTTGAATGTGCTCATGACACACATTAATTCACATGTAGATTTGTTAGTGGTGGTTCCTGTTTTGCTCCCTTCTGGCACTTTACCAATTAGTGAATAAAAGGCAGCTTTGAGAGCAAGTTAGGAGAAGGAGATGTATTCATACCATCCAGATTTAAGAGCCTAAACTAGATACCTAGGCTTTCTGATGGTAATTGAGCCCTTAGTAGGCAAATGAAAACACCTAAATTTGGAGCCTGCCTCTTTCTTCTGATAGCTTCATGAAGCTGTGCCTAATCTTGACATGCTCTGCAGTGTGAATAATCTAATATACAGCCTTGTTTGTTTTTCAAGGCCCTCTGAGCATGAAAAGGGGAGATTGAGGTGGGGAGACAGACCTCAACTCCTTCACTGGGGGGATCTAGAGTATGGCTGTCTTGTGAAAAGTGTGGCGTTGCTCCCTGGTGCAAGGCCCAAGAGACTGGTCATGCTGGATAAGAGAGCTTCTAGCAACACTCTACAGAACTTGTTTTGTTTCCCTTTTAGTGAGAACTGGGCAAATACTAAACTGGAATGAATACAGTTAATGAATAGAAAAGATGTAAGAATAGATGCAATGCTAATTGGTTTGTAATGTTTGGTAGACATCTGAACTGTCTGGGGAGAGACCAAGCAAGTGTGATTAAATTGTCTTCATTTTGTAATCATTACGAACTCTCCTGTGCACATTCGTGATTTCATTACACATTCTTTTTCCAACATTTTCTTGCTGGACCTTGTGCCATCTCTCATGCTTGAGGGGAAAAAAAGGCTTTTGATATAGCATTTTATATTTGGTGTAAAATTGTGGTGTGTGAGGGTCTTGGTTTTTTCCATTTGCATGTTATACTGCTGCACTTAAAGGCATCACCCTTTATTCTGTTGAATGACACGGGATGCATCTCTGGCCAATGTACCGGAGGTCAGACAGCTTTAGTGCTGTCAGCCTCCATTAGCTTGTAACTTAAATGAATACAGGCCAAGTGGAGACATCATATAAATAACTCTCAAGTGGCAAAATGACATAGAATTCCACAGCTTGTCTGCTGCAAGCTGCTGTTATTTATTAACAATTAGATCCAGTTATGTTATTCTGAAGCAACAATATGCTTTGTGAACAAAAGTAGAGACAACTGCTGTTTATTCTTTTGCTGGAGAACTTTTCTTACAAATCAGAAGTTTGTGTCTTTTGTAAGGATAATTTTACGGGAACTCGTGCAAAATCTTTTTCATAGTGTTCAGATGCTTCTCACGGGGAAAGAACTGCTGAAATAACCAAGTGAAATGGAAGCTACGAGAAAGCTTGTTAGAGATCTGACTTGGTGGCAGCAGCCTTATTGCAGTGTATTTGGCTTGGGTCATCAGTTTAACTGTTTTTCATCAGCACCGTGATCAGGCCGCTTAAGTGAGATTCTGTATCTATACAGAAAGCTGTTAAGGAGAAGTAGTTATACATCCAGTGTCTTTTTGTCAGTGAAAGAAGGTGTGACAACATGATTTAAAACCTAGTTTATAAAAGGGTGTTTTCTCAGAATAATCTTAATTTAGACTAATTAAATTTTGATAGTCAAAAGTCTGTTTCTCACCATACAAAGTGCAAGACTTAAACTACTACTCCAAAAAAATTGCTTCCATCAAATTTGTATTGGCTTGTGCTCCTCTAGTGGGATGTCTTATAACAGCAGGAAGAAAAACTAATGCTATGACATGGAAAATAATGGGCTGGGACAAAGTCACAGGACCATTGCGATGGTGAGGGTTGCCAGATGCTGTATGGAGCTCTGAGATCAGATTCAAACCCATATCAGAGGCTGTATGCAAAAGGAGAGAAAGTGTTTAAGGAACAGTGTGATGTATCATAATAGTTGGTCGTGACAGGTGCTGTATTGCTCTTGTGAGAGCCCTAAGAAGCTCCTCAGTTGATTCAATATGCATGAATGAGTGTGACCACTTAGCATGATTTGGCATGTGAGCTGCTGCTTGTTTCCCTCTCTGTTAACTGAATGTTTTTTTCCAAAAGACAAAGGTTTGTTATGTGACTGCTTTTGTACAGTGGGAATGCAGCAGGTAGGTAAGCATTGTAGGCTGCAATACAGTTTGCTCTTGTAAAGGGTGATAAGGACAATATATTCAGGCATGTGCATGATAATGGTGAGACATAGCCAGAAACAGCACCTGCAGCTAAGCAAACACTGAAATTTCCAAGTAAAAGGGTGGTTCCAGTTACATTATGCTTGTGAAAATGGATAAATGAGATGTGTATTTGATTTGCAGAACTAAATTGGACTGGACTTTGAGCAGTGTGATGGTGGTTTGTCTTCTACAGCACAGCCAGCTGCTAGATAAAAGACAATAAATCAGTGATTATATAATCTGTAGACTGATTTATTTGAGCCTTTAGAGTGTTCCTGGGAGACCTATCTGTCAGCCTTATTGCTCACAGGCTTTACTTCACCTGACTCTTCAAATACTTGGGGTGTTGCCATCTTTGGACAACCTACTCTTGACTGCTTGGTTACAAAAGGTTCTTGAGAAATGTTGCTTCTCAAGACTATAAAGTACATCCTCTTTCTGTTGTAATCCCTAGTGCTAGTCTAGGGGTACCTTTGGAGAAAAGCTGAATGCTCAGGAGCTAGTGTGAAAGAGATGGCAACATAGGAAAAAGCAGGAGGAGAGGGGCACGTATGCAATAAAAATATGGATATTTGCAAAAAAACCCAGGAAAACATACAGCAAAAAGGAGCTAATTCTGGAATGAATAAGGATTCAGTGGCAGCTCTCAGTCAAGGATTTCTGCCAATGCTTCCTTAGAATAGAGATTAATACCATGCAGCTGATCTCTCCCATATCTACTTGGTTTGCTAGCTGGCACACTGTGTATAGAGGAAAGAGCCCTCTCTGCTTTTACATCACCCACTTAGCAATTGCCACTTCTGCTGGAGGGTCCCCCAGGACATGCTCTGGACATCTGAGGTGCAGGTGAATGTTTGTACCGAGTGCAGGAATCTCATCACAACATATCTGTAACTGCGTGCCTCTGCATGCAGCTTGCCTAGCTCTAGTGGTAACAGTATGGTGTCTATTAACAAATGTTGACAAACCACATTCTCTGCAAATCCTTTTACAGGCTTGCTTCTGATGCTCACACTAGGAACACTTGGCTCTGCTGTGCTGTCACTAGCAAGAACTTTAATAGTTTTTTTCCCCCGTCTATCTGCTCATTTGACAATTTATCTCAATGGTTTCTTGGCATCTTTACTCAGTATTTGTTCACATGCCAAATCAACTAATACCTGCTCAAAATTGGCTTTTGACCTTGCTGCCACAAACTCAGCATCTATGAATGACTAATTGAATGCTGGGTACCAGGTGCGAATGTCAGTGTATGCTACAGTGAGTCTATGGCAGTCAAGCTGGTACAGTTTTGCTTGTCATAGATGGAAAAGTAAGGGGGCATGGCAGCTAGGGAGGGTGGGTTTCTGTCTTCTGTTTTACTTGCTTGGCTGAGATGGAACAAGATATAGCTGATACAAACATCAGCTAGTTTAAAAACTGAAGTCTGAATCAAAATTAATACAGGCAGTGTTCCTTGTTGTTAGTTTTGAGAATGTTTCCTTTAAAACTTTAAAGGGAAATAGCATTCATGTACTTGCTTTTAATTAGCAGTTTCATTAAATTGTCTTTAGAAGTTGATATAACTTGGTGGAGGGTTTGCCCTAGGAGTTAGGGGTGACTGCCTCTGGTCATTGCTTGCAGGCTCAGTTACCTCATATTCCACATATCAAGATGTGGAAAATAATACTGAGATCTTTTGTAAATCTCATTAAGCTCTAGCAATGCACTATTGAAGCACTGTAGAAGAGCTGGCTATTACTGTTTTATAACCTTAACTGTAAAAACAAAACATCTGGGGTGTTGCTGTTACTAGGTTGGGTGACACGGTAATAGTTGCTCTCAAATTAGCTAACCATTTACAGTGGGTTTTATAGCAAAAGGTTTCTATAACTGCAGCTACCTCCAACAAACAACCAGTTATGGCAGTTTTAAATAAGAAAATTACAAATCCATTAGTTTCAAGGCTTGGATATGATGGAGAAATAGAAATTATTCCAGCCTTCCACATGATTCCAAAATGCTTCCATTTTCCTGTGGATGAACCCAGCCTAGACTTATTTCTGAAGGAATTCAGACATTATATTTTCCTGAGTTTTACATGCAGCATTACACAATTTTTGATATAGATTCTAATAGATGCAAACAGCTGGAATTAGCATAGAGCAAGAGCAGTCCTTAATTTTGTCATTTAATTTTGTAAAATCTGTCACTGTAACAAGCTTACTTTCTGGTTCTTCATTGTCTCTGTGCATGACGCTGATCACTTGCTGTATGTTCTCTGCAGTTTTGCCCTCTGAAAAATGTTTCTAAGAATTCTTTTAATGAGAGAAAAGGAGTCTGAAGGATAGAGGAAGATCAGCAGTCAATCTCAGACTAAACATGACTGTTGAAAGCATTGATAGAAGCATTCTTTGATCTAGTTTTCCAAGAAGTTTTCTTCAGTGCTGAGCATGTTAGTCTTACTTGTCTGTTCCTGTTTCAAGCAGTTTGTAGTCCATCCCATTATCTAATATTACTCCTTTAATGACTTCATGTTTTAGTGAAAACACAATTTGCTGCTTCTTAAAACTTTATAAACAATTTGCCAAATTCTTCTACTGTTCAGGAAGATGTGTGTCCAGTTTTGTTAACTTTTAGTCACAGAATCATAGGGGTTGGAAGGGACCTCAAGAGATCATCGGGTCCAACCCCCTTGCCAAAGCAGCTCCCTAGCTCACATTGCACACATAGGCGTCCAGATGAGCCTTGAATATCTCCAGAGAAGGAGACTCCACCACCTCCCTGGGCAGCCTGTCCCAGGGCTCTGTCACCCTCACTGGGTAAAAGTTCTTCCGCATGTTGGTGCGGAACTTCCTGTGCTCCAATTTACAGCCATTGCCCCTTGTCCTATCTCCACAGATGACTGAAAAGGGGCCGGCCAATTCCCCCTGCATCCCATGCTTAAGATATTTATAAACATTAATTAGGTCCCCCCTTAGTCTTCTTTTCCCCAGACTGAACAGTCCCAGTTCACTCATAAGGGAGATGCTCCAGGCCCTTAATCATCTTCGTAGCCCTTCTCTGGACTCTCTCCAGGAGATCCCTGTCTTTTTTATACCAGGGAGCCCAGAACTGGACACAATACTCCAGGTGGGGCCTGACCAGGGCAGAGTAGAGGGGGAGGATCACCTCTTTAGACCTGCTGGCCACAGTCTTCCTGATGCATCCCAGGATCCCATTGGCCCTCTTAGCCACCAGGGCACACTGCTGGCTCATAGCCAACCTGTCATCAACCAGGACCCCCAGGTCCTTCTCCACAGAGCTCTTCTCCACACAGGTCATCCCCCAGCCTGTACTGATACTGACGGTTATTCCTCCCCAGGTGCAAGACTTTACACTTGCTTTTATTAAACCTCATCTGATTTCTCCCTGCCCAGCTTTCCAGCCTGTCCAGGTCTCGCTGGATGGCAGCGCAGTGTTCCTGTGTCAGCCACCCCTCCCAGCTTTGGATCATCAGCGTACTTGCTAGTCTTAAATCTGTTGAATTATTTGAAGATGCTATTAAATTTCTTCTTGTTGTAATCATGTGTTTTAAGTTGCAAACCTTTCTTCAGGAATCCACAAATACAAGTGTCACGTTAAATCTGGAAATTAAAAATTTGAAGCCTGTAGGGTGGAAGGAATAACAAGAGATGCTGAGCTCCTCTACCTTTGCAGTGAGCACTAGGAGCCAACTCCCAGTGATAGCGTAGGGAATGGAGTGTGGGAAGGCCTGGGGCATTCTCTTTTCATCTCTATTTGACACCATCTGATATCCTCATAATGAAATGTTGGGCAAATTTGCCCTTCCTTGTTATGGACATACTTGTGTAGGTAAGGGAATCTGGGAGTAAGAATGGGAGACTGCTGTCTGTCTGTGCTGCTTGTAGTAGCTGTAATAATAGTCTCAGTAGTATATGGTAGTTTATGTTAATTGACCAGAAAAGTTGTTACTTTCAGGTTTTGTAATATGTAATATGGATTACAAATGTAGATGAAGAAATGATCTGATGGCTCTTATAGGAAGAGTGTATAAAGCCAGAGTTGGGTGTGCTTGCCTTTCCCTAATATCTGATCTCGCATGGACAGCTTCAGGTGATGTTCAGGAATAGGTGAAAACAGGGGAAACGTGCAGTATCATTTTTCTGGTCATCATGGTGCTACAGCTATAGTAAAACTAAAATAAAATTGATGTGGTATTATCCAGACCCAGGAGGCTTTTGAAATGTGTGTGCCTGACAGATGCCCTGTTTTAATTGTTTTTGTGTGTGTGTCTTTAACCAGCTGGTAGGAAGGAAGCTCTCTGTATACTCAGAAGAGGTTTATCCTACCCCAGAATCCAGTATGTTTCACAAACGTCTTACTAGCAGTAGGTTAATATTTTGCACAGCGTATTGAAAGGAGATAGAATGTGCTTGGATAAACTAAGCAAGTAATTAAAATATATGGAACATGCTACAGGATTATTTGATAGATAATTAAACAACTAATCATGAACCCAGTAAGAAAACTCTCTAAGAAAGGGGATGACTTACCAAACAGTCCATAAGAGATTTTACAAACAGAAAAATCAAATTCCCTTGCTTTGTGCAAGCAGATGGGAGAGGCAGCTGGGGAATTCAGAAATAGCAATTCAAGGAGAAGAATTCTAGGATTTTTCGATCTGTCCTAATTAGGTAAGTGAAGTGTTTAGGGAATATTGGACCATGTTAACTTTTTGTAAGTCACTAGCTCCAGTGATGCTGGTGAGACTTGCTGATTTTTACGTGAGATGAGGTAAAGTGGATAGTCTATGGTATTTAGAAACTTTTTGATTGTCTTCTCTAAGAATTTAGTAGGACCTGTAAAGTATGAGCTCAAAGCAATTGAGCTTGATCTTTAAAAAAAAAAAAAAGTCAGGATGAAGAAATTGAGGAAAGATATAATATGCTCTTGTTGAAAGACAATGAAAAGTTAAAACCTGTCTCTTTGCTTTCTGGTCTTTTTCAATTCTAATCCATTTTCAGAGAGGATAAGTCTGGTTTTGCCCTGTTTTCTTTCCTTCCTTACTCTTTTGACACCATTATTTCCATCCTACTCTGCTATATGAAGGTCACCTGGTTGTATACTGAAAAAAAGCTGCTCATTCTTTGGCAAGAAAATGAAATTTCATCTTCTGTTACTATAAAATGAAAGTATTGTTCCTACACCTGAATTCAATACCAATGTAAACAAAATGAAAAAGTATTGGTATGAAATGATAGGAAGTTCTTGAATTGCAATTCACTCCTATTATAATGGAATTACAGTAAACTTTCTACTTAATCCCTGAAAGAAGCTTGTATCAGCTGTGGAATGCTTTTGTATTTCTTATAGAATTTACTCATGAGATAGTCACGTAGCAATTTAAAAACAAGACACTTTAGCATCTTTAAAGAGCTCAGCAATACTATGAAATGGAGATTTTCGAAATCAGCAGGGAAACATTCAGCATCTTCCACAGCAGGAAGACAGACATGTCTTCACAGATGATGTCAAACCTTGCTTTGTGACAGTTTCTGACTCTAAGCAATGGAACCATTCAGGATACACACAGTATGAGTCAATTTGATATAGCGTTTATAAAAAGACTAACTGTATCACAGTCTTTCTGTTGTCTTCACTGTTGTGTGTATAGTGGTTTTATTTGTGCTAGGAAGTTATGAAAGAGTTGAGATTCCACTGAACCAAGCCAACTGTGAATTTTTTTATTTTAGCTGCAATCCTCTAAATCATCAACCATGCTGAACTAAACATCTATTTTTATTACATTAATTTCAAAAGGAAAACTCGTCATATAATAACTTTAGAATAATTGGAAGTATTAGAGATGATTTGGAAAGGCTTTTCAGTTCATTTAATTAAAGGTTGCCTTCCTGATGGAAGAAAAAATTATTAAAACCAGCTTGGTTTAGACAAGTATAACTTCTGGGTAATGCCACTCACAACTTCTGAAGTGACATGACTTATATTACCCAGCCTATTAAACTATACATGGTGTGTGTATATGTATGTATGTGTACATATGCACAAAAGTCTCTTTTAATACTTGCTTATAACTGAAGTAGCTGACCAGTTTCTAGGCTGTGGTATCAGATGACTGCAATTGAAAATTTTGTCTAACTGCTTGTGAAGTGTGACAGATTCCAAAACTCACAAGTTAGGAGCAGCAGTGTTTCAGCTAGGGGGTCTTATGGCTGCCGTTCTGAAGCTCCAGGAAAATGAAGTAGGGCTACAAGATGAGTAAAAAGTACAAGCTTGTTAGAGCATTGGAGTACAAATCATAGAGCCATACGTCATGCTTTATTGTAGTCTATGCAAAGAAAAGTTTGAGAGATTTATTATGCAAATAAAATGTCATAAGTGTTGGCGCTTCAAAGGCCTGTGCATGCGTTTGCCATATAATTGCCTGAAGATATAGGCTGTTTTGGATGTTGAGCCTTTTTTTGCATTGGGAGGATTAGCAGACTGTTTATTTTACTACCCTTAGCCTTTAAGTGCACTTAAGCTGTTTTTCCAACAGAGCTGAATTTATTCAGTGCTAACTTCTTGATTGACATAGAGAGAAGAGCATATCAACAAAATGTACAGGACCTTGCAGCAAACAGACTGTTTCATTTGTGACCTTGTAATGTGTAATGGGAACCAGTGGATTTGAATTTAAAAAATCCCCTACAAATTGTAGCTAGCATTACAGATGTCCCAAGGAAAAATTGTACATAGATAAGGATAAAGATTAGAGCTGACAGAATAATGTTTTTCCTGTTAATTTTATCATATCTTAAAAATATTCAGGGCACATAATTTATTTTCCTTTTCATTATCCTTTCAGCTTAGGTGTCAGGCCCAGCTTCCAGAGAAGTTAATGGAAATCTCTCTATTGACTTTAGAGGACTTCAGATCAGGCTCTAAATGGCAAAGAATGAGCCCCAAATATTTATGCATATTTATGAACTGAGTGAAAATTTGTTAATGAAATGTTCATACATGATTTGTTCCAGGCTGGCTGTGCATTCATCTTGAAAGTCACTTACAGGCTTCTTTTCTTGTGTTTTGTTAAATGCTGACCAAAAAGTCAATGGGATTTTGCTGAAATGAGGCACATGGGATTTGGTCAGTATTCATGTACATTAATCTCTAATATTTATTATTAAGGATTGATGCTTACCTGGTGAACAGGAACTTTATGTGTGGAAGAAAGGTACGTAACTTAGAGTTAGATCAAAGCAATGCTCTGTTTCTAATGTCATAAACCTTGACCAGCCTTGACTTTGGCACTCAACAGGAACTCATGGATGCCTTTACTGCTTCCAACCTGCCAATATTTCCTATGAAACCTCAGTAAAAATGAGGCACCTGACTGGGTCAGTTTAACAACAGCCTCGTTTATTTACACTAATTCAAGCTCTAGCATATGAGAATGAAGCATGTGGCAGCTGGTTGGAAAGCTAAATCCTTGCACTCCGAGAGAAAAGCTCTTCCAGGTGAGCAGCTGCTCTCAGGATATATCAATCGTTGTGCCAAAATACCTCGACAGTGCCCTCTTGACTGCCTTTTTCAGAAGGAAAAATTGGATTGGCTATGATAACTAGTCTTTCCACAGAAATGATCCATTTTGGTTTAGCACATACAAGTAGAGTTTCTTTGTATGATATTTAGCTTAATGAAAACAGATTGTGAATTTTTTCCCTACATTTACTGTGGAAACACATGAGATCTTTCCCTTTCTTGTCCTTCTAGAGTTAGTTAATGTTTAATCAAACTACTTTTATTTGTATCTTTCTACTTTTCTGATTTTGATGCTCTGTTTTAAATTATCCCTTGGCATCAGGATTTCATTGTCCCCTCCTGGTTTTATAGCAAACACTGCTAAAACGAATGTATTTTTGCTTCAGCAGATGAGAAGGATCTTTACATAGTACAGAAGCGGGGTTGACTGGGATGGAGGAGGTCACTTCTCAGCCTTATTATTACTTGAGGTAGTATGTCCAAATTATCAGTACATACCTACCAAATTCACTATAGCATTAGCAAGTTACTTTTTAAAATAGATATAAGCAATTGCTCTCAGACACTATAGTTTAGTTCCCTCTGTGCGCATATTTCATCATACCTGGCCCACATACTGATGCTATGCTAATTTGGGCCCTGTTGAAAAGCCAGGGAACATGATCTGTGTGATTTTGCTGAGGATTTGAGTGCTGCGGTAAGGTTAAGAGTTAGAGTCGCTTTGGCTTCATAGCAGGGCACTCACCTGAGAAATGGTGACAATTAATTTTTCTCTTTTCAATATGAATCTTTATTATATTAACTTAGTTAATTGGATGTACAAGATTCTTTATCCTAGAGACTTCTTTTTGGCAATCTTCAATTAAATACATTCTTGCTAAAATTTAACATTGTTCCTTACTGTTGACCTGAAGAAAAAAATCTTTCGGATTCAGCTTGTAAGACAGAATGCTTCTGTTTTGAATTGCCATTACTGAAACGTGGCCAAAATTGATCCATTTGTAACCTATTCTGACATTTCATGTGTGTGAATATTGGTGCTATTAACAGCTTGTACTCATCATTTTGTGCTTTCAGCATAAGAAATGGCAGGACCGATGACCTTTCTGGTAGCCATTGAGCTAATTTAATGGGTTCCGGATAGAAGAAGCAGCTGCTTGTTTATGTATCAAATCTGTATTTTTTCCAGTCATTAACAAGGTGATTTTCAAAAGGCTGGTGATGTGTAGTTGTGTTTGCCTCTGGTAGACCCTGAACACCTTGCAGCAGATGTCTGTAGCCTAGTAGGAGTCAATGTTTTGTTTAAATGTAAACTGAAGCTGTTATAAGTGGAACAGGCTTGAGAAATGAGAAAAATAGTCTTAGTTCTCAAACAAATCTATTATCCTGTGGTGAAGGAGGAAAGAGCTTGAGAAGCGTTAACAGGTTATAAAACCTGTTACATCTTCCTGTGTGCTGTTGCAATGAGCAGATTCCCCCCAATACAGAAAGCAAGTAGGGGTTTTTTGGGCCTAGGCAGCTACCTTTCTGTAGGAATTGCTTTATGCATGCAGAGTACTGTCCCTTTTCCCCATGAGCAAGTACAGTCTTCTGGAAAGCTAACTGAGGTCCTGCATAAAGATGTCATGCAGAGCCAGAAGGAATATGCCAAAAAGGGTAAATCTAAAGATTTTACTGTTATGGTTGAGTAGAGCCAATGCATGTGAAGGTTTTCTTCCTAGTACTGGGAAATGAACCTCGAGTAGATGTCTCTTCATACCGTAAATATCTTACTTGAATTGAAGTACCAGAGTCCAGTAGCAACTGCAACAGCCATGTCATCAAATTCTAAATGGGATCCACCTCTCTGGAAGGTGATGAGCATCCTGATATTCATTCCCAAGGGCTGAATGTAAAAATTACTTTCATATTCTCAATAAGCTAGGAATGGCTATGCTGTGCTTTAGGCACTTATAATAAAGTGTGTATTCAGCAGTTATACCATGACCACCAGTATGTAGAGTGACGTTTGTCGCTTTGGCAGACTACTGAATCTCTTACAAAAAAAAGCATAGTCATTCTCTGGTGGTTATCCCTGCCATTATAACAGGCAAAGCGGGACATTAGGGCATGTTCTGTGAAATGATTAATAGATATGTGAATAGCACAATAAGATTTATTACGACATCTATATTATCTTGCTTGAAAATTGCCTTTTTCTGATGTAGAAGGACAATGTTTTTCCCATGTAGTTTATAGCTATTATAAACAACTTCTACCAGCATCTTTGCTATCATGTCCTGTCTCTCACCTTCTGTTCATTCCCTTGTGTAATGTGAAACTATTTCTGTAAAGCCTCAGGATGGACTAACTTGCAGAATCCTAGGGCACTGCAGTGAAACACAGATCTTCTGCTGAGTCATCAGCAATGACAGATACGGGAGTTTTACAGACACACAGTCACTTTTGCTGACTTATTCTAATGTTAATTTAGCTGAGCTTTATTTGTTCTGGTCGCTGCTATTCAAGGTGCTAATATTTCTTTGGTGTGAAAGGAAATAAGAGCAAGAGCAGCTCTCCAAGCTTAGCCTTATTAAATATAACAAAGGTGAACTTCAGAGAAACATATAGCCTTGACGAGCCTGTCAAGTTTAAACTGCTCAGTTTAGAGCAATTGGGAATTTTACCTGCTTGTGGTACTCAGTAATTTAAAATGTAATACAGTATGTGTGCATATCATTGTGGTGCTTTTGAAGATCAAAACATACATCCACAGCCATCTCTTTGGAGTATGAATAGACTGTGAGTGTTTGTATGTCTCTTGAAGAGAACGTCATGTGGTTTTTTTCTCTTTGGCTACCCTGCCATTGATTCTCCTGCTTGTAGTTACCCAGATTATTTCAAAATGTATCAAAGAGTTGAGTAGCAAAAGCAGTTGAGTTGTTATGGGATGACCTGAAATTTGTTAGCATCCCCTTTGGTTCTTGTCTAGTTTTATTCAGCAGATTCATTTGGCATTGAGACGGGTTTTGAATCTTCTCACTATTGTCTCTACCTCGAGTTTTATTTCTGCTCTCTATTTTATAGGGTCTACTTGCCTGCCAGAGTCAGGGGATGACTTGTACTAATGCTAATGGGACTTGGAATGTGTAAATTCAATTAGCGCTAATGGGAGTTAGTCTTACAAATTTCTTATGCCTCAGTATACTTTTTAGACCCCTATGCATTGTGGCTCCCCTTTAGCTAGATTTCCTAATTTCCCTTCTCTTGGTGCGTTGCTAGCTTCACTATTCTTTGTACTCCTTTGGCAGTTAAGCTAAAATCTCAAGCTCACTGGCTGGAAGAGCATGTTCTGAAAATGGAAAGCTTGTTTTGTTAAATTTATTTGATCATTTGAAGGTAGCAATATGTGCCTTGATTACATGTAAACCATGTGGTATATGACACAATGCTGTAAGCTTTTGGGTGAAGCACCGGGATGAGATAGGATAGGTTTATAGTACAGTAACTTTACCTAGCATTGCAACTGACTGAAAAACATGACCACCAGGAATGTGTTCTTATCCTACAATCCCAGGAAAGTTTTGTATCTGTTTTGTTGTTTTCAGTCAGAAGTGGTCAAACTGATTTTTATTTTAAAATAATTTTGGTGTAGTAGTCTGTGCCATGTATTCCTACCACAGATGCTGTTTTGTCTATTCTCATTTTAGCAACGCTTCTTACGGTGTGTATCTGCTAATTCAAGGCTTGCTTTTTTGAGTTTCCTTTTACGATACAGGTAACCATGTTCATTCCAAAGAGTTTTTATATACTATTGTACAAATCAGTCCGTGGGGGACAGACAAATTTTGTTTTATAGAGCTGCAAATTTGATGGCTGTTGCTACTCTAAGTTAAAAGATGCATCACTGAGTATAAAACAATTCTGAAGTGAGAGACACCTTTAAGGAAAAGGATGAACAAATATATCTCTCTGCCAAACACCTGCCTCTGGTTTGGATAGTTTCTTTGCCGTCCGCCTTGCATAAGGTGTGACAGTTCCCCTGCCCTTAGGACAATTAGAGCCACCCTTGAGAATAAGTAGGTAATTGCCTCCAATGTTAGAGAAGTAGTGACAAAAAGACTGCAGAGGATGACTCTCTCTGCTCCTACATTGCCTGAGCTAGGACAGGTTGAATTGGTTGGACAGGTTGGTTCTTCAGTTCTCTCTGAAGAACCTGATCTCCTTTCTGTGGTGCTGCCTGTGGCTCTCAGCTGCTTCATGGCATTCTGAATGCAGCTTGACTTCTGTTATACTGCCTGAATATCTCTTTTTTTAATTTCTACAGATCCTTTACAATCTTCATGCATTGTCCATGCTTGATTTAGCAATAAACAGCTGATAGTACACGTTTGGCAAACCCATAAGTATTGCTATCTTCATGGGAATGAATAGGAACATAGCTGTAACTAAGACATCAATGAATATTTTATTTATTAAATAGAAGTGATGGCAGGTTTAAATGGAGTTATAATCTTCAGTGTCTGTGTTTTGTGATGCAAGTTTAACCTTAAGGTTTAAAAAACCAAGTGTATTTTAAGATCAGCTCATAAGGGATAGTAGTGGGAAGTGTAACTTCTCACAAGATTCAGCAAAAAGCACTCGATCATAAATAGTAAAGCTCAGGTTGAAATACTTTTAATGTGGGTTTTCATGGGAAATAATTTCCTCATGAAAATGTTTGAGATTAATGGTTTTACTTTGGCGTACCCTTATGACCCAAAGTTCTTCTAAAGCTGCTTGGATATTTTTTCTCAATCAATATAGACACTCTTGAAAAGCCAGTAGGAAAAGAAAGCTAGAACAGCTTTAACTGATCTGCTCTACTCATTGATTTGCTTGCTGCTTTAAAGAGTGCCTGTGTGTACCTGCTGACTATGTATAGCTCAGGAATGCTTTTCTGACACATCCGTAATCACATCAGCATATTCCCACAGAAAGCTGGAGGTTTAACAGCTGCAAATCATTCAAAAGGCAATGAAAAATTTCTAGCAATTCTAATTGAGTGCTATGTGATGTGATTTGTGGTTGCTCAGATGGGTATAACATAGATGGAGTCATCCCCATGACCTTACATTTGGGTTCACTCAAAACAGGTACTCCAAAACATTTCTTCCCTATATTGCTTGGTTCATTAAAGAATCAGAGCTGACTTGAGCCAAATTTGGTCCATCGTTTTGCATGTTGTGATACAATCATTGTCAGTAGAAACACTAATACACTTTTATTCCAGAAACCTAGCCAATTGTACCCTGTATAAAGATTTAAATGCAAGAAATAGAAGTTTAGTGGTTATTCCCCAATTATGTATTCTAACCCTTGGACTGTCAGGTTGTCTATAGATTTCAGTGTTTTACTGTGTTATACTGAACGTGAGTACATGCAGATATTGTGCTGGCAAATGACAAAATGAAGCATTAAAATGTCTCGAGGGAATAGATTAAAACCTAACATAAAATGTATTCCTGTACTCGGTGTCCAGTTAACATCAGTGTGGTGGCATTAGCACATAATACCTGCTATTAATTCAATTTCAATTTTATCCTACTGCTTTTCCTTGAAGAGAGGAACAAACAGACTGGCTGCCTGTAGTGAAAATCAAGTAGAGAATCTGTTCAAATAGTTCAACTTCTGTCTCTTGTTCACCTCAGCTTCGAATGGAGCCAATAGCTCCAGGATTCATTCAACCATTACAAAATATAAGTCCTGATTCAAAGGACACTGAAATTAGTATTGTGTTAAGACTGGTTTTGCTGAAGCTTTCATGTTAGTCAATAGGAAACTGTTCAAGTGGAATTTGAGTCTGGGTTATGTATGACGCCTCACTGTCACAAAGCCTCAGGTCGAGGCTGAGACTGTGCGACAGGAATTTGGATATTTCTAGATATGGATTTTTTGTCATATGGCAGCTTAATCTGGTTCTCTGCCATGGCTGTTACGTGGGAGAGAAATCTGTGGCTCTTTCCCTTTTTCCTGTGAATCTAAGTACAGTAGAGTCCAGAAGAGTTGAGGGGAAGTTAATTAAAATTTGAAGACTTGCTTCTCATGCGTATTGTTATGAAGTTACAGGCTGTATTTTTGGAGTAGCTTGTATCTAACTAAAATAACATGAGCAAAAATAAATAATGAATGTGGCATCAGTGGTGAATAATCTTAAACAGGAAGCTAAAGTATCTTAGTGTTTCCTGATTTATAGTTTATGAGATTTTGATTAATATGCCTTTTGTAACATCTAAGCAAGTTGTCTATTTTATAGAAGGGTAAGTGTGATTGTAGAAATGTAAGCTATTAGTTCTCTTCTGCAGGAGTAATTTTAGTTGCCCTTCATACTTGGTATATCAAAAGGCACAATGCCCCTCACAAATCTTAGAAGAATCTCCTTGCTTTGCAGTGAGGAAATCCTGACAGTGAATTGTGTATGTGATTTGAATGAATTAGGGTGATGGTGTCCTGTACATGTCTCATGAAAGAGTGACCTTCATCTGTTCTTTTCTATGGATCCATGGAGGGATCATAATCTTAACACTTCCTTTGATCTCCTGACTGTATGCTTGTGGGAATATAACAGCTGATTGCTGCCCTGTGATTTAATCTGTTCTATGTGCCAGCATTTTCAAAGGCTTTTTTTCATATCTCTTGTAATAAGGTGGTTATGAATGTTTCAGAACATGAGTTGAGACATAGTAAAAGGGGAGAAAAAGGAATATTAGACTCCATACAGTTTATAATTAATATCCTAGAGAGCAATAGCAGTGTGGTGAGTAAAGAAACATACAATAAAATCAAGCAAACAAAAAACCTCCACTTGATCCTAGAAAGCACAAAGACAGGCTGCTTCATTTGCAAGGCTTTCTATTTCAAGTCACCTTATCATTGAGACAGCTTTCAGTTTAAAGATGACAAACAAAAAGCCCGAAGGGATTCTTTCTCCATTCTGGGGGAGAGACAAACCTGTGCAGATGCTTGGCACATTTAAGCTCCGTCCCATACCGAGCAGTTCTACAATTTTATACCTCATCGCTATTTCATGATACTTTCAAGGGATTAACTTGACAGGGTGAAAAACAGCAAGATGTATATTTGAATAGAGATTAAAAATACAACACAGACCATTCTATTCTCCTGTCAACAATTTCAAGGTGAAAAGCCCAACAACATATCTGATAATAAAAAAGACTTTGCAGAGGTTAACATAATGTAACCAAAAAAAAAGTGAGGAAGAATGAATCATCTTTGGTATGCTTCAGGCATTAGTGCACTTAGCTGTGGTCTGAAGATCAATAAGGCAGAACATTCTTTTCATTATATATTAATACCGTGTGAGCAGAAAACATAGTAACTACTAGGATCCTGTGACTGTCACATATGCATATTTTTCTACTTTGTCAAGATGAGTACAGTTAAAATTTCACTTCATCCATCTGCATGCACTTAAAACTTTCAGGTCAATGATGAGACTTAAAACCTTTTTCCACAGCAGCCTAGAAAAGAATAAAGATGGGCTTATTGCATCTAATGTACACTTGTGGGAGGCTGGTGAGGTGCTGGAGGTGTGTATGCAAAGCAGTTTCTGAGAACAATTCTGTGGAGACTAACTTCTGAAGTCAAATGACCCTGAGTTCCATGTTTTCATCTTGGTGTCAAGTTTTGGTCTCGTCTAGATCTTTACTAAAAAAAAGACATTGAACCTTCCTTTAAAGACCTTGAGGCACGAGATAGAATCTATCACATCTGCCCTTACTCCTCAGCTGACTGAGGATGCTTGAAAACTCGTTGGGATCTGTTTTCCTTTCAACTTGCAGCACAACATAATTCTAAAGTAGATTAGAGCATGCTATTTAACTTGTATGCTTCTCTCCTTTTCAGATAAACTTTATATATCAAGCAAAGCTTTACCTCTCATAATTCATTATCAACAACAAAACCAACCAAGATGTATATTTTCAGTAGGAAGGAAAACCTTGGGTTTTTTTTAAATGAATGAATTTATGCTTTAGTGTAGATATTCAAATGTAGTAATAAGAATACAGCAGTAAGAATGCTGTCTGTGGTGGTTTTGAAAGACGGTATTGCAAAGTCTTTTTAATTCTCTTAACAGCAGTGAACATGGCGAAGTGGATCGCATCTGTAACTTAAATTGTGTAATTTCATATAACTAATTGTGGTTGTTTGAATTACTCTTCAAGACCTTGTCTGCAGTGCTGCTTTTATTAAAGAAACTCTTAAGGAAAGCTAAATCGTTATCAAGTCAATGTCTGACAGACTTTTTTGCAGATACATACGAAGATGATCTTGTGTTTGAAATAAGTTGATGGGCTTGGCAGGAGTATTAAAGCCTAAAACTTATTTGCTAAGAGTAGACAGGAAAAAAAATAACATTATTGCTACTCACATTAGAGCTATGAAACTAAGAATTCATCACATAGTTTAGTAGATCACTTGCTCTGCTGAAATTAGTTTAAAGCTGTACTCTTGTATGGGTATTTTGAAATGATAATAAAACTAGTGACCAGAGAATGAGAATTTCTGTGCAGCATTTTATGATAAACATGGGCAAGGGGCTGAGGGTGACATTGCAGAAAGCACACATCCTGGCTGGCTGTGCAACTGTGTAAGCCTATAATAAAGCACCTAAATGTTGCTGTTGTAGCAGGATTAGGCTGATAATAAATACAAGAGGTAGGCTAATGCAGAATGACCTCTTAAATGGCATCCTTTAATACGTTGTTCCTTAATTTCTTGTAGACTATTGCGAAGCCCTTCCATTCAAACACTGGATAATGTAGTGTTGTATTAGCTACCTCTGACTGCTTGTTCTTGTAGCAGTCATAACTCTTTTATCTTGTTTCGACTGTCTTAGACAGTTGAAGCCATCTTTTTATGCTCAGAGTGATTTAAGAACTGATTAATTCATGTTTGCAATGCACTTGAAGATTATCATAGGAAGGTGCCACAGAAGAAACAATTTTATTTTTATTCTAGACTGCTGGCATAGTTTCTAAGATCACTGTGATGGAGCTTTGGTGCTGTTTGTTTTAAGCATAACACTTCAGATGTCATACTGCATGCGTACTACTAGCATCTGCCCACTAGTTTCATGCAGCTCTTCCCTTGCAAATGAGGTTTCTCTGTACTCTTCATAGGAACAGTGACAACACTTACTGACAATGCTGATTTGATTTATTTTATTTATTTGATTGCTGTAAATAGCTAAGAAGTTAAATCAAAGTTTTTATTTCAGTCCTGAGCTCGAGGAGTTTTCAGAGTAGAACGAACTGTTACAGTTGGGTATATCTGTGCTGTGTCTGTAGACATGAATGGCAATTTCTGTCGCAAATCTTGACTGAAATATAGCTTATCTGTAAATCAATATTCAATGTCTTTCTAAAGACTGCACTGATGGTCGAGCCACTATATATCTTGGAAAGCTGGTGAGCAACTCACTTAAACTGTGATTCCATTTCCAGTCAGGCATTTTTAGTTTGAAATTCTAGCCTGTAGATCTTGTTAAGATTACAGATTAAGGGCTTGCACCCAACCATAGTGGAGTTCAAGGGAGTATTTCTATTGAGTTTGACAGGCATAAAATCAGACCTGTTCAGAACATGACAAATCACACTTGTAAATCTTTGTGGATCAGTATCAATCATTCCTTATCTTTTCTGAATGTCTTCTTATTACTTCCATTGTCAAAACATGAAGTTTTTCGATTTCAACCCTTTTCTCTTGGGTTCTGTCTTGATAAAACATATGTAAATTCATTAAACCCATGTCATCTTCCTATTTCAGATAGTGAAAATAAAGACAGAGGAAACTGTGTGTTGTCCTACACAATGTCAGGATGAAAGATTCTTATGAACTCTTGGGGGTGTGTGGTGGTGTTTTTTCCTTTTACATTTGTTTGCAAGCATAGTAAATTCTTGTTGCGGTAGATCTTAAGACTTTATACTTGTGGTATGAGGCAAGTATTCTGAAGTATGACTTATGTTAAAGACCAAAAGCTGTATATGATCTGTAAGTGCTACTACTGTGTTTGCACCACGATTGTACTGATGTCATCAAAGAGAATTTTTGTTATTCTCCCGTGACATCTGTTACCTGTTTGTAGCTGTCATGTCAAAGTACACAAGGCAGATTTATGGCAGGTTCTACTTTTTAGGTGAAAGGGACTGCAAGAAACTTCTAAATGTTAATGCATCAGCAAAGTAGTAAACTGTTATCATGATCGGTGAAAAGCATGCACGTCTCAAAGTTCTGGGAATGCACATTCTGAAGTGGTGTTAACTGCATGGCTGCAATTACTCTTTCTGAGCATGTTAAGGCAGAATTCTCATCTAGAATTAACAGGCACTCCTCAATTCTATGGACTCATTCTCTTTTATCATCCATTTTCACCTGTTTCAATGTCAGACCTGCTGTTTCACTACTAAATAATTTTCTACTGCCTTCTTATCTCTTGAAAGATCAAGAGATCTAGCCTAGCAGCAAAACATGAGTAGAAGCCTGGTCCCTAGGAAGACACCTTCTTGTCTGGTCCCTCCTTGCTTTCTCTGGATTGATGGATGATTCCTATCTAGCTTAAGGTATTTTTGCATACTCCAAGGTTCCCTATTTTAACAGATAATGAAGCAGAAAGGGTGGATGGAGTTGATTAAGTGCATGCTAATGCCACTGGTGGTTTTGGCAAACTAGAGGACTAAAATAGCAATAATATTCCACTAATGGTAGTGTCCAGTGAACTGGTAAGAGCCAGGGCAGTATTAAAGTTCAAATATAACAAATGCATATTTGTGACCTGATAGAGATCAACTGATGTCCTGGTTTAGCTTTTTTAAATACTGTTGTTGACTTTAATGTTTGAATCTAATCCTATAGATACAGCAAGTGTGTTCACTGTAAATGCCTCAATGTCCTGCAGAGACAACTTATGCTGAAGTAAAAGGATTGCTTTGCTAAAGTAGTAGCTAAAAGTCCTTGTAGAACAGTACTGGCCACCTTCACACTGGCTGGGAGTATTGGAATAAGAATACAGTGACACATCCATTCTACGGTGTTATTTACTTATATAAACCTTTATGAGAAGTGACAAAAAGCAGTCAGTGCTTTCACTTCCAAAATAGTCAGGATGGAGCTGGTCAATATCTTGGTTTCTCTGTGTGAAATATTTTTCAGCCTGTCTTGGAATGAAAATAAATCCATCTAATTAATATGTATCATTACTGATACAAAATTTGGAGGTTTTGTGAAATGTTTCTATTGACATTATGGCCAAGTTTAGTTACCTTTTTCCATTCATTGTTGAAAATCAGTTCATGAATTGATGCAGAAGTAAGGAAAAAAGTAAAAGGGCTATTCCCTGCCTACTCCTTTTTGACAAAGGTCTTCAACAATTCTTTGTATAGATTTTCTTAGTGATGCTTTCCTAAAACATTGGCAGAATGTGTGGGCTTTCTTAAAATCAGAAAGCCCTCAACAATATCGATGAAACTGGTGAGAGTTCAATCACTGCGTGGCTCATAATAAAGATACCTGAGATTTTGAACTCAAATATTTTAACCTTTTGTAGTTAGCATACTTCTAAGCATCTGGCTAAATAAAGAGAAGTAGTTCACTTATTCCAAAAAAAAAGAAAAGTCTTTCAAAAGATGAAACACTAACAGGCTTTAACTGTAGGGAAATGGCTGCTCATAGCTTGTGATGTATTGGAGGGAGAAGCAGCTGTTTTATGGAATGCGTGCAGTCTGGCAGAGTCCACTGTGACTTCCTGTCCTTTGGCATATTTGTAGTGAGAACCATCGCCAGGGATTTGACTGTGGCTCTTCTGACCCACAGAGTGCCAGAGACCCATTTATCAAACAGCACTGCCTGGTCACTGTGAGTGTCACTACAGGGAGTTGCTGCTGTTGGGTGATGTTATCACTGGATCAAGCTCTGGTTTAGTTTCTCATGGTGTCATGGGCTGAGCACTTGACATCAAGTGTGACAATTTAGGATGTGCAGAAACTCCCAAGACCTGTAGTGTTGTGGCTTGTTTCCAAGTTTACAATAAATCAGTAGAAATTAGTTAGCAGAGTAGTTAGCTGAACTAAATAGATTATTTTAAATTTTAATTCTGTGTTTAAGTCATATTTCTAACAAGGCAAGTATAGAATTAATTGTGCTTTCCTTAGCTGCTTATTAATAACCCTAGATACCTCTGTGTCTTAAGCTTAATTCTTTCATTTCAAATATGCAACCCTACTTAATCTCAAGCTCTTTTTGCAAGTATGTATGTCAGGTTCACAGCTGGTGTGCATTGATATAGCTGTCATACTGATGCTGTAGCCATGGTTGTTTACAACTGCTTTTCATTCTGTCTCTCAATTTCTAATACTGCAGACTAGAGTTGAAACAGGGGAAAAAGGCAACTTTAACAGGCATCTGTGTATCTATGTATTTAAGTACATTTTTAAGAACTTAAAACACCTGAGGGAAAGGTGTGTAGGACTCTTGGCTTTAAGAACATATACAAATGGGCGGGGAGTGATTTTGGAGGTTTATTTTGGGAGGGAGGGAAGGTATTTATTTGAACTTTCATTGTTCAGTGCATAAAAATATGTCTAGCACATAGCCTCTACCTCCTCAGAAATTCAAAACTAATTACATCTTAATTTGCATATCAAAGCAAATTACAACCTAACGAAACATTTGCCTGCCAAACATTTCTTTATCTTAATGAACAGAATAAGAATACCTATTACATCCTGATTAAAATGTCTTTGTTCTTGTCCAACAGGTTACGCTCTGTATACATAAAAATATTGTTTCACTGTCTTACTGGCAATGGGAACAAAACGGATTCTAATTTACAGCAGAACTTTTTATTGTTTGCATCCATAGCTATGATACTTGGGGGCTGGTAAATGCTTTGGACTTCAACTGCTGCTTTGCTCTGCTTCCAATGTTATGCTGAACAGATATTAATTACACTACTTGGAGTCCTATGTAATAGCATGATAGTGCCTAGAGTCTGAGAAACTTGTCGCTCTTAATTCATATATTTCTACATGCATATACCACACTGTGTTGTTTTTCTGACAAAATTCAGCTTGTAAAACTCTCCTCAGTGGAACTTGAGAGAATACAGGCATTAAGCAAACTAATAGTAAAAACTAAACCTTTAGAGAAAAATTTCTTTAACCTATGTTACAACTAGTTTATGTAACACACAAAGGTTACTATAACTTTGTCTACAAATACAGAGCCGTAAATCTGTTTTACTGTGAATACATGTATAGGGGAAAATGTTTTATTTACTTAATTAAAAAGTCTACATGCTATAGCTGTTTTGGGTTATTCTCACCACTCTTTAGTAATTAACCAAAAGCTAAAATAAATTTGCTGAACAGAGCTGTTCTTAATACAAATGTTAAATCACTTTCCCCAATGTAATTGTACCTGAATGGATGCAACCGTAACATGAGCCATAAAAGGAGATAAAGCAGCACCATAATGTACAATTTCCTACTGCATAATGGTAACTCTGAATAACACATGCTCCGGGAAGAAAAGTAATTTAAACTATATTACAACAAATGTCATATTTTAAAATGGAAACTATCCATCATATGTTGAAAGAAAGTGTTGGTGAACTACAGTAAGTCTAAAGAATGTACTTAATTCTTTTAGGGGTCCATTAAAAATAAATTGATCGACTTAATTTCAGGATATTGTAATAAATTGTAAGTGACAGTTACATGCATGTCTCCTCCCTGCCACGTGTTAAAGCTAATAATTGCCGGCTTAGTGGACAGCATTTGTATAGAACAATCAAAAGTGGCTCCTATTCTATACAGGATAAAACCTTCCTTTTAGGAAATGATTAGTGCATTTATAAATCATGTTGGTAAAAATGCCTCCTACTTAATTTAGATCTTTATTCCTGCCAGTGTTGGATTTATAGCAGCACAGTAAGTTTCAGTAGTGGAAGTGTGGAAAGTGGTGGTTGGAAACTTAGATGTACCTAGGCTTTGTAATGTTTTTCTAAATATAAAAATCAGGAAGTATGCTTCATAAATCCCTTTTTACTCATAGATAATTAAGTTTATATGTATGTAATTTTATGGCTGTAAATGAAGACCTTTTGAGGGGTAGAACTCTGTTTGGCAGTGCTTTTTTTTTTTTATGTAAAAGTGAGATAGAAAGGTGGTTGGTATCCTGCTGATGTTAACTAGGACTGATGCACATGATGAGAGGAGGTGAGAGTTTTGGAGATGTTCAGTTTGCCCTGAGGGGCTATCTCACTGCAGAAGGGTTTGTTCCCATCTTAACATCATTTCCCAACTGAAGGACCCTTTGTTTTCTTATTGAAGTTTTTTCTGAATAGTTTGCAGAGTTCTCTGCACATTATGGGGGGGAATATCAACCTGGAGTTTACAGGAGCTTTAGTTCTGTGACTGATATAATTGAGATACTTTGAGTTTTGGTTAGATTATTTTCCTCAGCCACTTGCTATTTACCACAATTGATGAAGAATTCCATTTAGTGCTGCTCCCTGCTTCTCTTTATTTAGAACAGCAGTTTGTTGTCCTCCCTTGATATATAGATGTGCTTAAATATAAGAACAAAGGAGATTTTGTCAGGTGCCTCAGCCCCACAGTAGTGGGGGTGTAATAAAGCAAGTGGTGGTTTCAGTGACTTCTCTAACTCTCTTACCTGGAACCTTCACTCCCTTATTCCTTCTCTGCGTGGATATCTAGCGTGTAGCCTATCATTTTGAACTGAGATGTGTATATTTAAAAAGAAACAATCTTGAGCCAAGCTCTCAGTTTGCTCCCATCAACATTATGCTCCTAATTTCAGTGACTTTGAGTTCTACAGCTTTTCTGGAAGCTATTTCCTATTTTGCTACACTGCTTGACATGTTTTTAATAGCACCTTCTTAATACTGCTTAAGAAACCTACTTTTGATACAGCCTACTTCCACATCAGTGCATTCAAATACTTGGAAGAATGGGGGCAAAACATTAGAAAAACTGTTAGTACTGAAGCACTCTTCTTTTTTCTGTATTCCCTTTTTTTCCCCCCAAGCTTCTAAAACTTGCAAAGTGAATAAATGGTGGTTAGATGTCCTGTGGTTTGGTTTTTTGGGGTTGATAGTGGCAATTAGCTTCTGCCTTAGCTAAGCTGAGATGCTGTCTTGCAGCATGAAATGGATGAATAGGCAGTGGCAAGGTTGGCTGAGGACATAACACTGGAAGGTCTGTGATTGTGACTGCTTCTATGTGATATGTAAACATGGGGTGGAGTAACTGAACTTCATGAAACTAAGAAATGGGATTATGGGGAAGATGGAGGCAGGGGAGGTAAACATTTTGTGATTATTCCTGGTCTTGTAGTCTCACTAATAAAGCTTGTTTTATAAAGTGTAAAGTATAGCAGCACTACATGCAGAAGAATCTAAGGAGGAATTATTTCACCTTAAACTATCAGCAATATTTTGACTTAAAGAAAGCAGGCTGTAATACTTCAGTGTTGTGTGAAATCTCCAATCCCTGAAAAGAAACCTGCTGTCCCTCAAAGTTTGTGGCTTAAAACCAAAACTCCAGGGGAATACCTTATATAAATGAAGAGTTCTTGCACTTGAAAGTTGGAAGACGATGGAAAATGTTTGTCTATGGGTTTTTACCCATGCCACAATGATTTCCTTAAGCTTACTGTAACTACAGCTGACTTAGAGTTGAAGAGTGTAGCTATAGCTTTCAGAGATGCACACCCAACCCTATCATAGGCTGCAACTTGCTGTATGCCTGCAAACAGTAAAGAAGGTTATTTGTTCAGATGGTTATTAGTAACACAGAGGAAATGCATCAATGTACCATGACTCAATAGGAAAAAACTTGCACTTAAAACAAGGCTAAACAAAACTTGTAAAATGTAGGAGACAGGAGGAAACCACAGTTTGGATGAGATGATTTCATGGAATCTTCTTCCTGTGGGAAGTTTTGAGTAAGAAACTTTTTTGTTTAAAATTGAATACAGTGTCTTTGGCAGAGTATCCTGTATTATTTTGGCAGATGGCTGCCAGAGCATGAAACTTTATTCTTCAACTACCTGTGTGTAATACATAAGGAATAAAGATAGTTATGTCTCACATGAGAACTGGAGTATATGGCTCTATAAAATGACTATTTTAAAATTCATATAATGTGTAATATCTTTATACTTAATTAAATCTGTCAGTATCTATTAATTGCTTATAGATTATTGATGTGGGAAGTGTAGTTTATGTCTAGTGGTATTGAGGAAATCAGTTTCATCCTTCTTTCCTCAACACTTTGACAACTTGTGTACTAGGTGTGAATTAGCTAGTACAGCTTTCGTATATCTGACCTCACGAGCTTATTATTAACATCTATTATCTGCCTCCCCTTTTCTCTTGGGAAGCAAGTGCAGAAGGGAGTGCAGGTTTGCTATTACAATTATGGAGGGAAGGGGCATTACTGTAATGTGAATGATTAAGGAGAGATGTAACCAAATAAGAGGTAAAACTAGTTCTGTGAAGACAACCTTAGTCTGATTTGCCACAGACTGGAAAGTGTGGGTGGTTGGGTTTTTTGTTTTTCTTTTTTAGGGAATTTTCTACTTTGTTATTGGGTGGACAACCAGAGTTTATTTGGACTGTTGTGTCAAAAATGTATCACATCTGATGCGGTCCTTGTCCATTTGAACAGACCATGAAAGGTCCATGTCTCTCTTTTTCCTTCCCAACTGCAATGAAGTATTATGAGTATCAATTCATAAGCTGAGAGGACTTCCAGATTCTGTGGCGATTTAGCCTATGTGGAACAAGAAAGATCTGAATAAAAGAACTTAAGACAATATTAACAATGTGTTATGGAGACAGATGCTCTGGTTGGAACTACAGAATGTGATTTTTGTTTCCAGCATTATTCCTTGCTTTAAGTGTATTGATATTTGAAATAAGTTTTTCTAAATAAATTCAATCCTGCTTATTGGGAAGTAATTTTTGCAGCTAAGTGAAAAACTAATCTGATCCCAAATTTAAGGATGGAAGGTAAAAATACATAGAAACAACAATTTTGGGAGAGGAAGATAAATTTTCATTTTAGCAGAACAAATTAATTAGGGATAACATGGAGAGCCCCAAAGTCCAGGAAATTTAGCACTTGCTTCCAGTGTGATGGAAGTCAGCGTTTAATGCTGTGTCAGTTGATATTACAAAAGTAGAGCTGTCTGTATGCAGAGCTGTGAATCTGATATAATCCAGACGTGCAGTGCATGGAGGTGGAGGAGAGTATACGCTCCCTACATCTGATGCGAAGCTGCCTTTGCAAAATACGTGCTTCAACAAGGTGGGGAACTGTTGTCTTTGCTCCATGCTCTTAAGGCTGAGCATCTTCTTGTGCTGGTTCTTTTTCTCTGTATTTCTTTCAATCAATTGCAAACAAGAAGGTTTACCTTTTTCTGACCAGGAAAGATGACTGTTTCATTGGAAAAATGTGTGGTCTTACTGAAGGTAGGATGGTGTAATCTCTAAGGTGCTTTGTCTGGTCACGCTTTTGTATTTGAGGAAATAGGCCTCATTGCATAGTATAGATGAACTTCAAAGAATGAGAATTTGGGGCATGTTTAGAGAGCTGTTGAAATGCTTGACAGTGCTCTTAAACAAGCTCTATCAAATAAACCAATCTCTCTCCTATATAAGAATCTTTAAATACCCAAACCACTTGAGTGTTTATACAGTTCACGTTGGGTATCTTAATGGAAAGCAGGAAAATTTTATAGCATGTGGGAAGAAAACTGAGGATTATGATGACATGTGGTTACTACCTCAAGTCTGTGTTTAGGTAACTATAGGATTTTTCCCTAACACATTTGATTAATTCTCATGTGCAACATGCTAGAAGCCGTATTTCTATATTCTGTTCTCAGGTGTGTAAATAAGACTTGATTGTGGATGACGTGATAGACAGAAGGGTTTTTATTTATTACCTACAGTTCCTCAGGAGGGGAAGAACCTCCAAATTCTACCCTTAATCTTGAATTCAAGTGATCCATGACTATTGCTTTGAGGTTGCTTTCCAGGTATTGGCATAAATACATGCTAGTGATTATTTCTTGTTAATCCAGCTTGGAATATTGATGCTTAATTGTTCAGTTATTCTTTTCCTTTTCCTTCAAAATTGATAATTGAATAATTGGTAACCATAGTAATTTTTTGACTTTTGAACTGTTTAAAGAAAGAAACATCTTATTTTCATTGTAAAGAGTGGGTCATATGCCTGACTCTCTTTTTATTATTTTTCACCTTCTTTTAATACCTCTTGGGCATTTCTGTTCATCTGTGCAGGAACCCTTTTTGAATTCCATTATTTCCTATTTCAAGTGCAGTATATCTTAGAGCTAATTTTGCTAGATCGAGTCCTCATTTTATGCCTTTTAACAAGTGGTTTTAAGGGTGCTTTAGCTAATAGAGTCTGCATGTTACTGGCACACCCTCAAAATGCTTAGCTTATGACTCTTAATATCTCTCTTGAGTTGCAAACTTCTTTGCTGAAGTGGGAGATCCAGCTCTGCTTGTTTCATCTTCAGCACAATTGAGATCCTCTAAAATAGATGATTTTAGCAAACTAGAGTAACTTCAGTTCTGTGGTATTCCTGGGTCCTTCTTCATTGGTTTGACCTCTAGTACTTGTTGTACTCTGAGACCAATGGATGAAATTTCATAAAGTATAAAGAAATAAACATACTTTCACTATCAATGATTCTTCAGTGTCCAGGGTGGTTTCAAGTGATATGTGGTAGAAGTCTACCTCTACCTACCATGACAAATGACTTGCTTTGAAGTTCTAACTACTTTGCATTACTCTGTTTTCCAGTACTTAACTGTTCTTACATAAGGTTGGGAGAAGCTTCTTCAGTGCCAAATTTGGGATATATCTACTGTTTCGAGTGTCAGCAGAAACGGCCTTGAGTACTCTGATTAGGAAGGACTGAAAACCAGTGTGAAGTGCTTTGTTTATCAAATGATTCTTTTTCTGCTCATATTTGCATGTACATAACTGTAAAATCTCATAATTCAAGTGGCAATTAAGGCAACATGTGCAAGTTGGGTGATTCTGCATGCAGCTGGCCAGTTGTGCATGCACAATTACTCATATTACAAATGCAATCACAGTTATTCCATGCACAAATAAGGCATATAAATTTGCCTCAGCAGTGTAAAAATTGCCTCTGTTTTGCATCACAGGATGATATCTGGCTAAAGCTGTAATAAACCTGAGGCTGTGGAAATTTTGTGCAGTGGTTAGGACATTACTTCTTAGTGAGGGTGGCATTCAAAATTGTAAGCTACTGGTTTGTCTTGTGGGTGTTTGAACAGGTTGAGATACGGGTAAAGAGCTGAACTTTTACAGGACAGTTTGCTTTAACTGTTAACTTCACATGCAGTAATCCGTTTTATTTAAATATTGATGGTGGAAGTGGGATGTGTATTAAATGAGTGAATTTTTAACCTATTCCCTACTGATTCTGAATTTTTACTTGCCTTCTGTTACTAATCTGGAAAAGGCCATACTCTATGTGTGAGCATCTTTGTCTTGTTGAATTGCTGCCTCAAAGCAGTTTCATGAAGCTTGACGTGAAGATTGAATTGAATGAGGCTCTGGAACATTTCTCTTACAACAGGTGCAATATTTAAAATAATTAATAGTTCAGAAACAAGAGAGTTGTCATCATGTTGATTATCATTTCTTAAGTTAACATAGCATTTCTGTTTTTCCATATCAGTCTTAAAAGTAAAGTATCCCCAGATATTCAAACTTGGTCATAAAATATAAGAAGGCTGGGAAAGGGCCTTTGGAGACAAGATGCTTTGCTACAGCAGCATGTAAGGAAATCCTGGGAAACGGTGATTCTCCAAGGCAGAGAGGTGGCCAGAGGGAGCCTTATAGAACTAATATTCATAGTAAGAAGTGTAATTTATAGCTGAACAATGTTCACTGGATAGCACTTGCTATAGAAGCAGTTGCTTAGCTTGCTCTTCCAACAGGGAGGGAAGGTATGTTTGTTTCCGGTAGTGGACCGGCTGCTATTCAATGATATTCAGTTACGTAGATATGAAATCTATATTCAACTTTAATGTTACAAATTACTTATTCCTTATCCTTGATTCCTTACATGAACAATGAAAAAATACATAGAATGGTTAATGTGTGCACAAATAAGAACCATAAAAACTCAATTTGCTGATAGAAATGTTTCACATGGGTAAGTAAAACATAAAATAATGAATGAGATTTTAAATAATCCCATCGAAGCAGGCTGATCTTGAGCTGGAAAAGTCCTTGGTGATGCAGAATGTCTGCAGGCATAGTAAGGAGATGGAAGAAACTGTATTGCAAGGGGGTTAACCATGAGATCTAACTAAGGTCTAAGGATTGGTGACATGATACATGCCTGAAGACTCATAGCACTATGAGTCTTAGTGGAGGGGAGGAAAAAACTAATGGAGACTTACTGTTTGGGGCAAGCCCTCTCAGAATAAATGAATCTGCGCTGGAGAAACACATCCCAACTCACAAATGCACAACTTTTAGAAATTGTCAGCCTGAGTATTTCAGCTAAAATTAATTAGCTGAAATGATCATTGCTCTGTGCACTAACATGGTCCCCTCTGACTATCTGGAGAGGATCACATTGCTAATGAAGAGAGTATGCCTTGCAGTTTGTAGTCAGTAGTGCGTGCCTTTGAGCTCCTTCTGGAGTGTGAAGTGCAGTCTCAGATCTGGGACAGAGGCAAAATGTCCCTCAAGGATATAGTACCCACTTTGCTGGACATATTTATATATAGGTCATTCTAACATTCAGGAAAAGGAAATCAAGCCAACAAAAAGACTTATTTCTTCTCACAGTTATTATAATTGATTCACATTTAAAGAAATTCTCCTTCAGCTCTACCTCAAACATCAGTCTTAATTTTTCTTCTGTGCCTGGGTAGTCTAACACAGAGTTCCTACTTCAAAGCATTTATAATCCAAATAGTCCTGACTGACTTGAATAGCAGATTTATGTTTAATATAAATGAATTAAAAAACTTCTGTGTGGGAGACTGGGGAGTGGGAAGATGGGATAACTTGGCCTTAGGCTATGTAAGAATCTACGAAGACACTGGCCATCTCTCTCCTTTTCAAATTCCTTTCTCTAGCGATCCAACTGCATACATCATCCTTCTTTCCTAAGCATTCAGCTCATGGTTGTCTAAAGGCCCCTTTATATGTTATTCTGACACTTTTAAGGACTCTGGACAAAGCCAGGGTCATTAGCCTAACAAAGGCAGGACTGCAAATAGCTTTTGGGGAAAAAGTCCTCATGAGAAGGTCAGGAAGATGTACTCTGATTACCTTTAAGTCCAAACAGTGGAGAAAAAGTGGTATAAACATAATCAGAAGGATCATTTGAACCCATCGGCCTGATGTGCAAAAGGACACTTCCTAGGGCTTAGTAGGGTTAAATTGATTGCCTCAAAATATTATCTACTATTCATAAAACAAATTGTTTTCTCCTTCTCTTTGGCACCAGATTTTTCACCTGGTTTCACTTAAAACAGGATTCCTTAATGCATGCCATTTTCAAGTAGTTGGGTTAACTATGAAGGCTAAGAATCTGTACCAGCAGTAAATGTGATTGTAGAAAGTTCTTTAACAGACTCTGTAATGGCCTAAACCTGATTCCAGCACAGGAGTTTGGGGCTGGGACTGTGCAGCTCTTACTCCTGACTCTCTTCCAGTGATGCTGTGCCCTGATTTGTAAGCCCCTCAGTAACTCTGCTGTCGCTGAAGGTTACAGAGTCTGCTCAGACTTATTTCATCTGCCCAGTTAATCTCTTTAAGGCTTATTGAAATGATGGTAGCGCAGGCAATGGCCTGGTTCTTAGTAAAGCATTTCAGCAGGCTCTACCTCTTCCACAATGGGAAATAGCTGATATGAGAGAGAGTGACGTAGTGTTACAGATAAAGCGACCGGTCGGTCTGACTCTTATGATAGTGGTACCTCTGCTATAGGGCTTCTTAATGAATTTGTCGGGTTAAACAGCAAGCCAGAGATGTGTCTCTCTTACAGTTATCACAGTAACGCAGGTGGTGTTTCACCTGACAGCAGATTCCTTTAAGACCAGCATAGTTCTTTCTTCTTTAGTAGGTTATTCACTTTACAGCAATTTAAACATGACCTTAAAAGTAATATGACTTTATTTCTTAGACTAGAACTGAGCTGAGCAATTCTCTTGGTAGAACAGCTATTTTTAAAGTCAGTTGTAGCACAATGGCTTGCAAAACCATTACATCTCTGGCAGTGCATTTGCCGTTGTTAATGTTAGCACCACTTCATGCCCAACACTTTGCCAGCCTTTCACATTAAATGTTGACGGTTCCTGCATAGTTTTGACCTAGTCCATGCTCTGCCATGTCTCCAGTTCTGTGCAATGGCTCATACTTCTGTGAGTTGCCTGGGTGCCTATCCTTGAACATATTATGATGACAAAATATTAGCTGTTTCCCTCTTATTTATCTCTTACTAGTATTTTTGTGTTAGAAATTACAATAGATGACCATCAAAATCCTGAAACCCTCCCCAAAGTGAGTATAGTTGCAGGAAGTATGAAAGGCATATTAGGCCTATGAAAGAGATGAGGAAAAAAACTTTTACAAATAAGTAATAGTGGAGGAAGGTTTGAGGTCAATTTTTAACTCTCATCATGGAATTTCTGACTGCAGCGTCAGTTGAGAGTCTCAGATTTGCTCTGGCCTTCCCTGTTCTTGAAAGTAAGCAGTTGTGCAGCAGAAGCTGTTTGAGAGATTGATGCCTGCTACCTGTTGTGGGCTACTGGTGTTATTTGAATGGGCTAAAGCTGTAGTGCTCCAATGGAGTGAGATTATCTTTCTGAAAGCAGCTTCTGGAGCAACCATAAGGTAAGGAATGCAGAGGTGGAAAAGAGAAAGGAATGAAATTCTCTAGTTACTCATAGGCAATAGTTTCAGTATGCTCATGACTTCCTGGGTTTTTTGAGGGCTATAAAGAGGGAAGTCAAGTTGAATAGTAAGGCTTGCTTTCAGTCTTGCTTTCATACTAAATGCTTTGATGTTTGAAAGTGAATATGTGACTGTTCATTTCAATACTTGAAGGAGGTCACTGCCTCTTTCCCACAGATGAAGGTCTGCACATACCAAATAAATATCTGAAACATGGAACAAACTGAATAAATTATGGCCAAGCCTCTATCCTAGGACATGTACCTGGTGCTGCCCTGCAGCTCTGCTCCCAGAGGGTGCCTGGCTTCATCTTGCTCTGTGCCTTCCCCTGTGTGTTTGGGATTCTTCCCTAAGGAGTTTTGGACACATAAGTTGGATGGGAGCTGTGGTGCATGAGACCTGATAAGGACACGGAGGTGAGCAGGACTACAGGACATAAAATGATACTCTCTTACTATGTACAGTGATGCTTTCTTACTATGTGCTGTAGATATACATCTCGGGCAATAAATTGGCCTCACATTTGTTTCTAAATCATTGGGGGAAAGGATAGGAAAGGTTTGTGGGGAGTTGCTTTCAATTGTTTAAAGCAGCACATTTACCAAGCATGGGTGAGAACCTGATGCTCTGAATTAATGAGAGGCTAACATCAATCTCCTTGTGCAAGTGTGGAAAATAAAAGGTTCCCTCTAGATGTCAAAAAATAAATGATGCTAGTGAGACTATTATGTTTCTGTAGTTTTAAGTAACTGTTACGAA
Organism: Porphyrio hochstetteri; assembly: GCA_020800305.1. Lineage (NCBI taxonomy): Eukaryota > Metazoa > Chordata > Aves > Gruiformes > Rallidae > Porphyrio > Porphyrio hochstetteri. The sequence goes on along the minus strand of CM036918.1, from coordinate 7,351,284 downwards.
CACAATTTCAAAGATAATTTCAGATGGCTTATTGGATTTGCTTCTGAAGCAAAGTGTGTCATTACAGAAACAAAACAAAAATCCCAACGACATTATAGCTATGTTAATTGCCTCTTAATGTGTGGTGTTACCAAAACTAGAAACATGATTAAAAAGAACCTGTTTCATTCTCAATAACATTTTTTTCATTAGTGCTGTAATGTTCCTTTGAATTATCTGATACTTGTGTTCAGATGAAAATGTAACTGGCTGTTGATATAAACTTGTTAGGATTCAAGTGACCTGTCATTTCACACCAAATGTGTTGTGTTTTCTCCTGATTTAGTTGGCTTCTGAAGTGACCTCAGATTCACTTATGTTTGAAATTATCTTGTGGTCTACAAATTGGGGTGTTGCTAGCTAGAATTATTGAAATTACTTTGGTATGAATTTCTATATAATATTAATTCTACTAATGGTATGCAAATGAGGTTATGCAAAAAAGACACAGACAGATCGTTTCTTTTTACCTGTGCTATTGAGTTAGGAAATGTGATATGAAAGAATGATTTAAAATGTTCTTTAGACTGCACCAGCTCTTAAAATGATGTAGGCAGTGGCTGAGCTGTCACAGGTGTTTGAACACTGGCAGAGTTAATGACCAATATGGATCCATGAGGAAGTTGCAGCACAATATAGCGGTGTCCTGGTTTTATTATTAGCTTATTTAAATTGCAGTTCTTCATTTCCATTTTTTTTTCTCCCCCTAATACAACATTACTTAGGTCTTCTGAACTGTTACAGACTTGCAAAGAAGACATGTGGAGGAGAAGCAGCTCAGTTGTGATCTGTCATTCTTCTGTCCCTGGTCTCTTTTTGTCTCCTGAGGGCAAGGAGCATGTCTCCTTGGCTGCTTGCTTTGCTCAAAGCAAAGGAGCACTGATCTCTCTTGGTGGCACGGAGGTGTTACTGCTGAGCTGGTAATTGAGAAAATGACTGCACTGCAGGAACAAATTCTACACCTAATTTCACCTTTGCACCCACACTTTAGTTGCTTGGGAAGGCTTTGGGGGCAGAATTTAACCCTTCATGAAGATCTGTATAAAAATATGTACAGGCCATATTTTTTCTTTGTGCCTAGCCTGGCATGGAAGGATCTTTCTTGACTAACTACAAGTATTCTCTTTTTTGGTGTTTAATTAACCAGAGTGATACCAAAGGGCTTATGCTATTTCTTATTCCTGATACAGCTTCAAAGGTATTCTAGCAACCTTTTTAATATCTCATAATTTGCTTAAGAATGTAATTAGACTTTTATATAACTGTATCTCATTTTTTATTACTTGTAATTATTGAAATGCAACATGTGAATATTCCATACTAAATATTAGGATCCTCTTGTACTTATGTCTATATTGCTTTGATTTCTTTCATCACACTTTCAGTAAAGCCACTAATATGTAATTTTTCATCAGATATAATCTCTGAGACCATATGCACTTAAGGGCACTGCAAACCCTGCCCCATTGGTTCGTTTGCTCTTTCCTTAGTCTAAATATATGTGCCTTCAATCTTATTAAATCAATACTTACAGCTGTAGAGTGATCTATTTAGTGTTTTTTCAGAATATAAGGAAAGGCTTTGATTTTATTTTTCATAGCAACGGGAGAATTCTAGTTTCCAAAAGAAGTCTCTAAAATGGTAGAGGCAAAAGAGTCTTACCACTTGCAGTTTTTTTTATTGATGAGACAGGTAAGTAGGAAAAAGGCCAGATTTTGACCCACAAATCATATGTATATGCTGTAAGAACTGTCTTGCTGGTCAAAGTATGACCACAAGACTGCATACGTGGGTTCTGTTGCTCAAGGTTCCATTACTCAAGTTATGTCCCTTTGTAGCTCAGAAACGTGCTGTGCTGGTTTTGGCTGGGATGGATTTGTAGCTGGTATGTGACTTCTTTGGGTTGGTGCTAGGGACAGTGTTGATAACACAGGCATGTTTCTGTTCCTGCTGAGCAGTGCTTACTTAGTCAAGGCCCTTTCTGTTCCTCACCCCACCAGTCAATGGGCTGGGGCTGCTCAAGGAGTTGGGGGATGACACGGCCAGGACAACTGACCCCAGTGACCAAAGGGATATTCCGTACCATATGACATCATGCTCAGTATATGGAGCTTGGGGAAGAACAATTGGAGTGATGGGTTTGTCTTCCCAGTTCACAGTTATGCAAGATGGATCCCTCCTGTCCTGGAGGTGGCTGAATACCTGCCTGCCAATGGGAAGTGGGGAATTAATTCCTTGCTTTGCTTGTGCAGGCAGCTTTTGCTTTATCTATTAAACTGTCTTTATCTCAACCCATGATTTTTCTCACTTTTACTCTCTCCCCTATCCCACCATGGGGGAGTGAGACAGTGGCTGTGTGGGGCTTATTTTCCACCTGAGGTTAAACCACAACAATCTTTTTTGGAGCTTAATGTGGAGCTTGAAAGGTTTGAGATAGCAGGTTTGATTGGAATGTGCTAGATCGAATCTATAGCTCTTATTGCTATTTAGTTATTAATCGGCAGGCTCCAGTGCTTGTTATGGGGCTTGCTTGCTTACTGTATATTAGTCTAGTGCTCATTAGCAGCTGCTTCTTCCTTTAGCTGCTTGCTGTAATGCTGATCATCTTACTGTGCTGCGCCTGGGAACATTTGATAACAGCAGTGGTAAAGTGCTGGGCTGGCAGATGGCCAGGGCATTGCTGCTGTTTCTGTGCTGCCAGACTGGACAGGCTGGACTTGAGTTAAAGGGATAGTGACCTGGGGCTGAGCTCACATGGGAGCAGGACACCCTGAACTGTTTGTGGCTGTGAATAAGTTCACACTAGGGCAGGTACATCTTGAAGTGGTTGTGGTTATGTCTGTGCCACAGCAGGTGTACTGCTGAAGGGACTGTGGCCAAAGCACGAGTCCATGCTGGAGAAGGTAAATGTTGAAGCGTCTGTGGCCATGGATAAACTCATACTGCAGCAAATACATCCTGAAGCATCAATGCCTCTGCGTGAGGCCATGCTGGAGCACCTCAAAGTATTTGGGTAAGTCCAAGAAAGAGCTTCTGAAGGGACTGTGGCCATGCATAAGGCTGTGTTGCAGCAGGTGTATCTCTGAAGGCATCGTGGCCAGTAGTTAAACCATGACTTGCACGGTATCATTTTACTTGCGGCAAAGTCATCTAGATTTTGCAATTCAGATCAGAAAGGTGTGGTGTGTTCCTGCTTGTAAGTTCATTTGGATGGGAAGGTAGCAACAGGGAAACAATGAAAGGCTTTTTTAGCATTTTGTTGAAGAACTTTGCAGCAAGAATTTGGTAAAGCAGCACAGCAACACGTGACCAGCCAATTAAATAAACTTCCAGGTCCTTAGCTTTATGCATGTGTCACACAAGCAGCCAAAAGTGTCCATGCTGCCCACCCAGTGGGAATGTACTTGGTGAAGAGATTTTTATTCTTCTCAATTATACTTTGAGGTCTACAAGAAAATTCCATTTTCATCTGTTTTTTCATTAGCTCTCTGCTATGTGACATCTTTTGGACAGCCTTTTGCTTCCTTTTTTGTACCAGAGACTTTATGAAGTCTTCTGAAGTAAGAAGAATGAAAGCTCTTGAGCTTTTAAAATAATTATTTAATTACACAGTAGTTGTGTCTTAATCTTTCCTTGAGACCCCGTCATGCTAAATGTGATGCTGAGCAATGAAAACACTTCCTTAGAGGATTTTCCAAGTTAATTGCTCGTAGTCAGCTGAATTGGGAGTTTTCTCATGGGGTCCTTGAGGAAACTGATGATAAGGATCTCCACTCATTTTTTTTCTTACTGTGAAATAGGTAGAGGTATTTTGGACATGGGGTCTGCTGTTAAGATGTATTTCTCTGAAAGGAAACACTATGTGAATATAAGGGTTTTTTCCTAATAAAAATCAATGCCCCACCTCACACTCTCCCACCCCCTCATGGCTAGTCTTACTGATGTTCCCCAAAAGATTGAGGTAAGATCCCTGTGGCAAACACCCTCTCATGTCTCTTTGGTTTGAGTTTGACTGAATGCAAAAGTATAAATAACTGGATATTTTATGCAGAAGCATAAGTAAGTCTGGATCCCTATGGATGATGAAATACTTAAACAAAATAATGTGAATGTTTTGTGAACGTATTCTCCTTTCCTTTTAAACCAACCTGCAGAAATGAAGAATGGATTCCACTATTAATGCTGAATGTTGGCTTCATTGTCTCCTATTGCAACATCAGCATTATTTAAATTCAGTGGGGAAAGGTTTTCACTTACTGTTTCTGAGTTCCAAAACACAAATCAAGTGGTTAGACAGGTCTGGAGAAAAGTACATCTAATTCTGGAGACAAATAGGGATGCTGAGCAGTGCTGTGTAGGCACTTTGTTATGATGCCTTCTGACATCACTTCTGTGTTGCTGCTTACGTGCCAGACTGTATGTTAAGGCAGATAAAACTGTTTATATGAAAGTAGTTTGGCTCAGTCCTTCAATGACGCCAACAGTGAAATGTTCAGTTTTCAATTAGGTGGAATTGTGCCCAGTTACAGAATTACTTGAAACTGTTTTTTTAATGAACTGTTTAGCAATCAGCAGTGCAAGAAAAACATCCACTGTTCCTTATGCTCTGGAGAAGCAGAAAGATTAGATGGGCACAGCATCTTCTTCCCAAATACAAATTAATTCTGCTGCTTCTAAAATGTTTCCTTCACCTGTTACCTATTTAGGCAGGATGCTTGTGACAGGAGAAGGGCTGCAACTGATGGGCAGCTGTATATAAATGCTGTCCTGTTACCCCTGGGACTGAACTTCTTGCAGTGCTTCAGACTTCTGTTTCTCCTTCTGCCTGTTCAACACCCCGTCACACAATTGGCCCCTTCTCAATGCAGTGTGAGCAAACTGCGAGGGAGATGAGCCTCTGCTGCTGGCGCTCTGCTGCCTGCTGGCCTGACAGTAATGAGGTAGATGCAGAGATGCTCGCAGGGACTAGGAGCGTGTCCTCTGCCATTGTGTTAGTGCTGGCACCCTGCTGTGCGAGCTGAGATGTTGCCTATGCCTGCACCAGCTCTACCTGTATCTGGAGTAGGCACTCTCACAGCAAAAAAATACTCTGGTTCTTGCCATCTGCTCTGCTGCTTTTTTCCCATTCTCCCAGTTCACATGTTCATTTTGGGTTCACCAGGGCTGCTTTTTCCCATGTGAAATAGGACATCCCCAAGTGGAAACCTCCCAGCAAGTTCTGAACCTGAAAAGCAACAGTTTGTTTGTATACATTGTGAAGGAATAAACAAAAATCTGACTTGGATCAACCTTTTACTGAGTTTGAAAAATCCTTATTTCAAATTATAATCACCAAATAAGATTCTAACACTGTTTTACATGCATGAAAGTTATTTCCATAGTTCCTGCTATTGTGTGACATGAAGTTTTTTCTTATCTCAAACTTCAATGTATGCAAACTTGATCTGATAATCAGAGCAACAAATCTCTGTATACTTAAAGCACGTGATTTGGGAACAATGGTGTTGAAAGGGCATGGTATTATGGTACAGATGCCTATCATGAGTGTTTCAAGAGGAACATGGTGGCTTTTAACCTTTGAATATGCTGAAAGTATGCACTGTTTATTTTAGGCAAGACTCCATCCTTTTGAGATGAGTCACTGACATTTCTGCCCAGCCTCAGCACACTGGCAAAATTGTTGCTTTGTCTTGAATAGTAGGGGAAACATTTTCAGATTTTAAAAGATAAATGGTTATGTGCAGCCAGTAATAGGTTGTTGCAAACATTATTGTAAATCAGATTGATTGATGATTACATTATGATGGGTTCAATTTGGATACAAATGTGGATGTTATGGTTTTGGCAGCCAAGCGAAGACTGTGCTTTGATTGCTTGGTTTGGTTCAGAAATCAATGTTCTCTTTTGATCGGTTCCTGTAAAGATCTGACTTTGCTTTCTAACTGCCTGAACTATGGCAAAAGATGCAAAGCGACCTTATTACTTTGTACAGTCCAGCTAGGAAAATTGACTGAGTCTGAGGTTTTTATTTATACAAGAGTAGGTCTGTTTAGACATACTGACAGTTTTGCAGGAGATTGTTAATCTTAAACATCTTTGTGCTGGTTTACCTCCTGAATGGATTTATCCAGACACCAAAAATGGTTGGAAGAATGTACATTTATATTCAGCATGGATGTCGGAGGGTGGCTAACTCATTTTCCATATTTAGGCAATTCAAGTTGAATCCCCTGAGGGCTAGGAAGTTGATGAAGCAAAAATGAAATGTAAACCAACCTTTTGAACATCTTTACTAAGCAAGAAAGTTTTCTGTTCTTTTGAGTCGTGAGTCAGAATGATGCACATCTGTAAATCCAGCAGTATGAAGTGTAGGTGTTTGGGATCTGATGGGTAGATTTTAAACTTTACTTTTTTTGCCTTTTGGTATTTCTCTACTTTAGAGCTGGTGTCATAGAAAAAAGGCAATGTTATTTTCATTTCTTAGTTTTATTCATCTTTATTTTTATCTAATAGATTCAATTGTACTTTTTGTATTGCAGCTTAATACCTTAAACTGCCAGAAGTTTGTCAAAACTTCATTACTCTCTCTTTATTTTTTCCCTTTTATTGACCAAATGAATGACAACAGATGAGCACCCAAACATGAGAAACTACAGTTTACTGCTGACATAGAGATGAAGTCAGTTTCAGTGATGGTTTGAACCCATAAGATCAATGACTTATACAGAGTTTTTCCAGCTGGGGAAAGCACTTGTGCTACTCATCCCTAGCACCCACTAGGATTCTGCTGACACATAATAGTTCTTAGTGTAAGCTGTTGTAGTACCACCTAGTTAGACAGCTGCATACCATGTGTGAGAAACACAATCTCTGACATACTCAATTTTGGGGTTCCTCCCCCTCTCAACCTAGTTGTGTGATTTCATGTGATTCCGGAATATGTGATTCTCCAAGATGTATTTGTGCAAATAAATAATTGTTGCATATTCCTCTTTGGAATTAGCCTTCTCTGTCATTGCATGAAGTGCTGCATGGAGAAAGAGGAAAACCTTCTCCCTGCCTTTCTTCATTGACACTGGGGGTTCCTTATTTTTTTAAATCTTCTGGGGGCATAGACAAGATCCAGTGGCACATTGCTGAGAGGGCAGCAGAATGCAGGCGACTCTGCAGACGCTGCCAGCTTAGCACACACATCAGCAGTGAGTTTGCTCATTTGAAACAGAATTGCTTCCTGGGCTTCTCATGCAAGGAAGAACTTTTAGCTATAGAAGATGCTCTCTATGCATGAACCTTTTTCATGTTGTTTATGGCTGCTTAATCACTTGCAATTTAGTAAATTCTAAGATTTCCACAAATGATGCAACATTTGATTAAAAAACAGCTTAGTAAAAAAATTTAAGCAGTCTCTTGCAGTAAATAGCTTTCTGCTTTAGTTTCAAAATGAGCTACTTGTGTAACTCTCATAAGGACACAGCGTTGCAATAGGGTAGTCGGGATACTGGAAGCTTGATTGCGCTATTTGGGATGGATAGGTAGCCAGTCCCACTTGTGCTGAAGCTGTTGGCCAAACTATTCAATTGTATTCTTACACCAAACCTTAATCAGCAAAATACTTTGAGGAAGTGCTTCAAATTTGTATAAAACCTGTATGTGAGTAGGTAACGAAGAAGAAATACCCAAAACACAACCCCAAACCAAGCTTGATTAAAATAATGTGAAAACAAAAGTGCAGAACTCTGTAGCTGGGTGACCGTGGCTATCCTCTGATTCATGCGTTTCTGTGCTGTAGAGTAACAGTCTTGAGTTTGGGTATATCTGTTGATAGGACTTCCTTTGGCTGGAAACTTAGGAGCTAGGAAATTCTGGAGAATTTTAGTAAACCTTGAAAATGGTGTTAAACACACAGCTCTGGAACCAGGTCAATATGTAAAGCAGAGTAACACAGCTGATGTCCACAGCAGGCATTCACAACTCTAGTGGTAGTATAAATCACTTGGAGCAAGTGCCTCATTAATTGTGCTTTGAATTCCAATAGCAGATACTGTCTTTGTGTGGCAAATAACTTATCCTTAGTTTCACATTCAGCTCTAGACTTTGAGTAATAAGCAAATCTCCCATTGCCTGTGGATTGACTTAAAAAAACCCCTTTTATCTTATTAGAAAACATTTGATTATGGACTGATTTTTTTTTTTTTTCCTATGCATCTCTTACATAATTTGGATTGATTCTGAGGAATGTGGGCAACTGTAAATTACCTCTTTCTCAACCAAAATACAGACTTGCATCTCCCATGCACTTATGCACTAGTGATTAATGAACACTTTCATTCCATCAGCTTTCCAGCAGTGACTTTATCTCAACTAGGCTGTTGTTAGAAATAAAGCATTTAAGAAACCAGTCAAGTTTCATTATGACTGTTTTCAGTCAGAAGGTTAAAACATATATACCTTTTAAAAGCAGTAGAAGATAGTTCTGTGGCTGTAATAGGAACTGAGAATCAGATTTCCCTGCAATAAAAGAAGGTGGCTTTTTAAAAACTACCAGAGCAGTTGGATCAGGCTAAGTATATTCATGTATGAGGAAAGAGAGATAACCATGTTCTTATAAATGCCCCTTCTTTGGGTGCTCCATTGCATACATCTCATCTTATTTTAGACTTTGTGTATGCCTGTGCCTGACCTAGTTCTGGCTATTTTAATAGTGAAGATTAGGTATTTTTTTGAGTGTAGTTTATCTTTACTAAATGTACAGTCCTAAAATAGGTCTGAATAGTCATACTGAACATCTCTGTGGAGCAGGAGACTAACAATGGGTGAGTCACCTCCTTGGGTGTGAATTTGCAGACAATTGATGGGAAATGGACTATCAAACTGCTGCTTGGCGTTAGTTCAAAGCTGGGATTCAGCACATGAAAGATGAAATATTAGCAAGCAGTGGTACTTTACAGGGAGCATCCACACCATTTCGTACTGGATCTCCTCAGAATTTTACCACAATGGCTTACCCATACAGCCACATCACTTTACCACTGATCTTTATTTCAGGAATACAGCTTCTACCAAACATTGAACACAGCTTGAATAGCAAAATTAAACCAACCCAAAGACCTTTCTGAAGAAGTTCGGGTGGTATTTCCATTAAAATCTTTGGTTTTGAAGACAGTAGGTTGTTATTTCTTTGGAAAATTAGCTCTTCAATGATACTACTTAAGTCTTTACTCATTAGGAATAGGATGCTTATAAATCAGAGATGAGGAATTTTCACTAGCAGTTTTTTCCTATATTGATTTGACCCCTTCTTGAAGGAAGAAAAAAATCTGCTTCATTTGTTTTAATAGGTGACTGCTGACTATGCTTATCTCCTTGTGGTTCTTTCTCAACGTATTTTATGTTTTATTCTTTAGATGTATTGTGGTTAGGTTAAATTCTCTAATGAACTATTCAGCTGTGCATGAGAGCACAGCTGTTAATCCAGAGATTTTTTCAGTAATTAATCAGAATTATTTTCATTGCATAAACGTGACTATAAGGTGTATCCTGCTCAATACTGTACAAACATACTTTTCAGCATTTGGGAGTATGGGCAAATATATAAATATAACTTCTGCTCACCTTGTACACACTTTCACCTTCAAAAGCAATCTCTAAATGGACTTTTTATACATTTCTCTGAGAAAATTAGATGGTATGTGTTTGAAACAATCTAGCCCTCGATGTAAGTTATGCCTACCTGCATTAGCAAATGTATTTTTTTCCTCTGTATTTTTTAAAAACCTGTACCATTATCTACTACACCAGGGAGTAAAAATAAGTTAAGTAAAAGGAAATCATGGTTAAAATCAGAACTTAACAATTAGCTTTCACTTTGGGGGGGGGGGGAATTATTGAGCACAATGCAAAATACACTTTAGTGAACAAAATAATGAGAGACTTACTTATGAAAAGTACAATCATTTTAGAAAATCTTATATACAGTGAGTAATAATCAGTTCTTCATAATATTAACCAGAAGGAGCACTTAAATTTTTTGACATCCCTAATCATGGAGCCTGGGGAGCACTACAGAACATTTGCATTAAATTACTCCTCATTTTCCCAGCCCCGTCTGCCCCTTCCATAGGTTTTGCTGCTAGTATTTGTGAATTTGGCAGAAGCCTACAGATTTCATCGTTAATGTTGTTGTCTCCTGCCAGAAATATCAGAGTAAGGTGTGTTATGCTGCATGACAATTAAGGGTGGAGGGAAATCATGCTGATTTTCAGATGTGGCACCCAGGTGTCATCGTTTGTATCAAATTATCAAAATGGTGTCAAAGAAGATACCTGTATGCATCAATTCTGATGCCCTGTGTGTTTCCTTCAAGAGTTCAGGTGAACTCTAGTAGGAAGGAGGTGAGCCTACAATTTCCAGAACTGCAATGGCAGGAGGGATGGAATAGTTCTCCTGCCTTAAGCTGTCAGTGATTGTGCTTTGTGCTGCTTTTCGTTTGATTATATGCTGCCCTGTGTACAGCAATGAAGGCTGGTGATGTGTGCCACTACTCTTTATTGTTGCCTTGTATTAACTTTCTGAGTACTATTGTTTGGGATCCCGCTTTGAGTGGTAAGCAGACTTTTTCAGAGGTGTTCATTTTTGGCCTAATTCTGCTTTCAGTTAATGCTTTGGCGATACAACAGAAAATGTGCCAGTTTATTCTACATCAGTAGAACATCTCTCTCCTGGGGCAGGTGCAGCCCTGTAGGATTAAACTATACCTGTGCATGCTAGCATTGGCTATTAAAAGCAGGCTGGTCTACATCTAGCTTCTTTACCCATGTAACCCTGTTGAATAGAAACCAATGTAGTCAGTGTGGAAAACCCCAGTTAATTTGGGGGAATAAGCTTCAGTTTTATAAACATTTAAATGATGGGAGGATTTATCAGCATGCCTCATTTACAGCTGAATATAAAAGTCCCAGTCTTTAGAGGAACGGGGTGGCTGCTTTTGGAAATCAGAAGTAAATACGCCTGAGAACTGTGTAGCGAACATGAAAAGGGATTTGAGTACAAAAGTATGCACTTAGAAAGTATCCATGAGGCTTACAAGCAAGGTTTGTATTGTAGGCAGTGATGCTACAAGCTGAGGTACCTTGTCCTGCTTATTGAATTCACAGAGGTAAGGCATGTTCTCAGGGTTACCGTTAGAGATGACACCCCTAGGAAACAGTCAAGTTTAAGTCAAGTTTAGAGCATCTGGGTGGGGATTTCTGAGATCAAATTAATCGAAATTCCACTGAAGTGGATTGGATTAGCAGAGGCTGGGAAGTAGAACTGAAATTCTGAGGGAAAGGAAAACACTTCAAGAAGTCTGTGTTCTGAAGCTTTCCCAGTAAAAAACTTTTATGGAACATAAATGCCCAAAAACACAAAAAAGAATTCTCTGTCATTGTGTAAATTCCATATCTTGTCATTATTGAAATACTGTTTTTTGATTTTAAAGTATTAAATACTTTGGCACTGTGTAACTTAATATTATACTGGTCAAAATATATCCCTAATTTCACAGAACCACAGAATGAATTTCTTTTGGCATTGCTGAAATTGGGTTTAACAGAAATACAAAATCACAGAATCACAGGGTTGGGAAAGACCTTTGAGATCATTGTCAGCCATTCCTGTCTTATGCTCAACCATATCCCTAAGTACCTCATCTACCCTTTTTTTTTTAAACACATCCAGGGAAGGTGACTCTGCCTCCTCGCTGGGCAGCCTGTGCCACATCCCAACAACTCTTTCAGTAAAAATTTTTTTTCTAACATCTAATTTGAACCTGCCCTGGCCCAGCTTCTTGCCATTACCCCTTGTCCTATCTCCTGTTACTCGGCTGAAGAGACCATCGCCGATCTCTCTACAACCTCCCTTCAGGTAGTTGTAGGTGGTGATAAGGTCTTGAAATGTGTTACTCTGAGTAAAACTGCCTTTTCCAATCAAAAGTTACTGTGGTGAAAATTGGTCAGTTCTCTATTTCAGGAAGGATTGTCCCATGTATATATTATTGGCTTTTATTTGAGAAGATTGTTCTAACAGACCCTTGATTTCTATTCTCTGATCTGCAGTGTGGATAAAATGTATTTTTTGGCATGCTTATATTCATGCATGCTGCATAAGGAATAATAAATATCCTCTATGGGCTGTGTGTGTTGGAATAGTTTTACACTACATTAAGTTTCTGAGAAGTTTATTGTTAAAATATGTTACAGATGAAATAATCATATTGGCTGCTTTTGAGTTAAAGTGGTCCATTACCTGAATCCCTGCAGCATGGAAAGCCCCTGTGGGCTGAGGTAGGTGAGTCTCATCTTGTAGTGAGTGAGAAGGTGTTAATATTTTAGCAGTTGCTGGGGGTTTCAATACTTTGAGACATTGGCGTTGCTCTGTATTTAGACTTTCCATCACATGAGGACTCTGATCTAATAGTTTTACATCCCTTGCTGAAATTAAGTCCCTAAGCTGGCGATTTCAATGAGGAAAAACATCGTTGTCACACAGCCCAAGCTATTGAACTAGGAGGAGGAATTACTGAGGAAAAATATTTTGCATTTGTTATGTAGTAGTTTGGACCTGGATGATCAGTGTGTTTTCTTTTTGACTATAAAATCTATGAACTTAAGTCATCTTAAGAACTGTAGAATTCACAGATGATTTATAATTGCTGCTTTGGAAACATTCTCAATGATAGTATCATTATAATATTAAAGAGAACCAAAGCAGTCTCAGAAGCCACAAGCCTTATATCACATAGGACTTCAGTTTGTTGAATAGCCCCTGTGTGGCAATTTACAGGGAGGAATTAGAAGTGCAATCTGAAATTTGGGTTTGCAGCTCTTGTGATTTGTCACAGTTTGCAAAAGCAACGGGACTTCTAAGTGCACCTTCTTTTGCTATAGCTTTCTCTTTTATCACAGCCCTTCAAGGAGTTCCTCTTTATCACTACTCCGTTCCCACCTAGCTATTATGTCACCTTACTGTGATATGAATCTAAAGTACGGAAGAAGCACTGTTGGATGGGATTCTCTTTTGAAAGGCTGGGGAAGCTGCCTCAGGAGTGAAGTTACCAGTCTGATAAATGTTTTTCATCCATGTTTCCTAACTTCTTTTACTAAAGACACAGATAGCACGATGGGATCGCTGCAGTGCCCAGTATGTGGGCCTGAAATCTCTGCTAGCAAAGTCAGCTCTTCCCTTTGACAGATGGCTTTTCTTTGCCATGCAGGTAGACTTGATATTGAAATGGGCTTATGGAAGTGAGGTAGGAAAAGGAAACTCCCTTGCTGTATAGCAGGCAGGCAACAGGAGAAGTCGTGGGTTAGTGAAGAAGCCTGCCTGAAGTGTCTTGGTAACAAGTCTAGTAGCATAAAAAGGTATGGATCTGTTTGATGGTTGCTGTTTAATGTTGCAGCTCAGCAGACTGTCATCTCTGGCTGCGCATACATTGGTAGGTACGTTCTAAGTGAAAAAGAAAGCTTTGGGCAACCAGGTATCTTTCTAATGTGATTGCTGTACTTATCCAGGGAACATTTAAAGGTAGTGAGGAAATGAAGGAAGTTATCACCAAATTGCATGGCTATAGAATGCTTTCATACAAGGAGTGTTGAAGAGTTAGCAGAAAGGTGTGATGGGTGAGAAGAAAATGTTTAGAGCCTATATAGAGCCTTTTTTTTTAAAGTCCTCCAAGTGAAAAAGTCCTATAACTTTGTTCTCTATAAAAGTGAAAAATATTGCATGTGGAGCAGGTGGTGTTTCATCATTCAATTGAGTACTGTATGTCGTTTCAAAGACTGTTCTTGCAAATTATTATTTTCTACATTTGTCAGCTTGTCCTCACACTTGGGGAACCCTTACTGAACCATGTCATTTAAAAGTCAACCCCAGTAAGTGTGTTAGTGTGCTGTGTGGGTTTTTTAATGCTGAATATAGTAGCAAACACATCTCTGGTCTCATTGCTTTATTCCTTAAATACTACAGTTTCTTTTTATATATACTATTATCATGCTGCTAGTGCATGGCAATAAGCAAAGACTTTCAAATCCTGTTTTGAGGGCTATGAAGGGAAGCAGAGGAATGGGAAAGAGAGTTTAAGAGACTCTCTTAAGAAGGAAATTGTTGGCTGTGAATGTGCTGGCAATGGGAAAAATATCCAGTGTTCTCTCACGTGTGTCCTGGAAGCTAGTGATGACCCAAGGAGAGGCTTCCATTAATTTTACTAGATTTTGGAGCAAGTCACATATGGTTCCTGCTGTTTTGGCATAAGTGCCCTGAAAAAGAAGATAATTTCAGGAATTAATATGGTCTGGATCATTGATGTGCCTAAGCCTCATCAGTGTGAAAAAGATTAATTTAGGTCATCCAGTTATCATACTTTGCTGCCTTCCTGTCTCCTGCAAATTCATACCACCAATATTAAAACCAGTTCCATGGTAAAGTTGGCATCTTAAAGCATCGGTGTTGATGTAGGCAGTAGGTAAGTAAAACAGAATATCAAAGAGGAAAAGGAAGGAAAATGAATCATTGTCACTGGTTCAATGAAGTTATCGAGTCTCAGAGAAAGAACATGATAGTACAATTTGGGTTTTTTGCTGTAGGTCCTCATTTTCTGGGGTGAAACATAAGCTAGAAAGAAATATTTCCTACACAAAATGAACATTCATGTGAAGATGAAAAATTAATGGTCTCTTCAGCATATCACCTGTGACTCATTCTAAGATGGCCTGTCTTTGTTTCAGTTTATTTTTTCTATTTTCAGATATTAAAATATCCTTTTATGCATTCTCTTTTCTCTATACATTTTCTATCCTTTTTTTCCTCTACATAGAAGATATTGTGAAAACACTCACTTTATGCATAAATTTAAAATTGATGTTATGTATGTACTGTTATCCCCTGGCAACAGTTGGGATAACTTACTACTCTCACTTCACGATCTCATAAATCTGATCCTTATTATGAGGAAATATATAATTGTTTGATCCAAACTCCATTACAGTTTCCAGACAGATTCCTATTGATTTTCATAAGTTTTGGAACAGTTCTTAGGACCTTTCAGTTCAAAAGCTGTTTGTCAGCATAGAAAGAGGAAGATCATAGGGGCCTCTGAGACTTTCTCCCTATATTCCCTTGGAGTCTCTCCCTGTCTATAGTCAAGTCACAGCTGCCTTTGCTGCTTCTGCCATCCAGAAGTGCTTTCCTATAGCTCTCTGCCTCATTGATTCTCCATCTGTTTTAATCTGAATATCTTTCTGGTGACCCATGTTCACATCTGGTGTAAATATGCTACTCTTCAAAGTGTCTTTACTCTGTCAGTTACCGTTTCAGGGAATGATTTATGATAACAGGAGCTGTGTTCTCTGTGCTGTAGAAAAGGGAGAAAATGTAGACATGGCCTCAAGGATTTCTCATGTCTTGCTTGACTAAGATTGGGAAGCATGAAGCTTTGTGCTGCCAAGAGTGGTAACTGATAATCTGTCCCCCAAAATTACTGAGTAAATAAAGGAGGTGGGAATCAGGCAGACAGTGGCAGCTGTTAGCCACATTTCCTCGAAGTTGTGTGTGAAGGACCAGAGCCAAACCTCAGGGATGTCAGTCAGAAGTCTGCCAGCCATTCTGAAAGATATTTGATAACACAAAGGAGTCTGCTGGAAACTTGACCCAGTTTTCTAAGTTAGAGTACAGTGCCTGTAATTACAAGCCAACCCTTGTAGCTAACAAAACAATATGTTCCGTATAGATGGAGCAACACACAACACATTACTGTCTAATAATAACTTACATTCTAAGGTTGTATAGATTCTTCTCTTATTTCAACGCTACATTAACATGGGAAGGAATTGCAAGAGGGCGGGTGCAGTCTGCAGTCAAGTCTCTGGAAGAACATCTCTATTGCTCTTTAGCAGCACGGCACAGCTTTGAATTTTTGCCCACTTTCCTTTGTGCTATAGCCTTTTTTCCAAAGCACTAGGTGAAGAAAATAGTGTATGGATGAGAAGTAGTGTAGCTGAAGGGCTATGTGTGTCTATTATGTGAATTGGTACAGAACAAAAGGATATATCGTTGTGCTTTGATAACAAGCAAATCAGAAGCAATTACTCCTTTCAGAGAAAGGGGGATCACTTACAGAACTTCAAAATAAGACTTCTTCCAATGGTCTAGAGAATAATAATCTTTATGTAAGTTGAGGTGCTACCATTTCTTTCTGTATCACTGAGTGTGAGCCATTTGTGGTGCATGAATGCATCTCTGCACTTAGGAAATAGATTGCTACTGTTGAATTGGATAAGCTGTGGTGATGATGCTACTTCTTAAATATTGTTGACTCCTGATCCAGTTGGATCAGGTTTTGATCTTTATAACACAACCTCTATTCTGAAGGAGCAAATGAGTAGAACAGATTGTTTTCCACAAAGTTTTGGCAACTAGAAGACCTATTTATGAGGCTGTTACGTAGTGAGTGCTCGTATGTCTGAGTAATTGTACATAGAATGAAATTCTGGATTGTCACATTTAATAAGTGCATTTTCCATATAGCAAGTGTCTTTACTCACAGTTGCTCTGGGGAAAGCACAATGTGCTTGGCACAGGTGGTAGACTTGTTCTGGGGCAGCACTCTTTTCCAACCTGTGTGTGAACAGGCATGGAAAATTACTGAGTACTTACAGCCTCTTGGACTTCAGTGAGAACTGCATGTTATAAACATTGCATGTTATAAGGGAAGCTCTTCATTTCCTAGAAGCAGCTTATGGTTAAACAAGCCCAATATCTAGGTAAATACTATTTATGTATCACAAATCATAGGTAATTGAAAGAAAACCTGTTGCTGTTGGACAATAAGCAATATGTCAAATAATGTATATCGATATTAGAATGACAAATGCAAATCTCAATCTGTTAAAAGCTTTTGTTCCTGTAGACTTAAATACTCTTGTTCTTCTTGTATGGCTTTGTTTGCATTTATTTGCTAAGTTCCAATGGGATTAAAAAAAACTTCTGACAGTTTCACGACAAGGCTTATTTCTTTAATACTTGTAGAGGCCAGATGAAAAAAGCACGTTATGCTGATAACAAACACTGATGGATTATTAATGAAATAAAATTAGCTTCTTGATTAGCTAGTGTTAACACATGCAACAGAAAAAGTTAATGTCTTGTCTGTTAATAAGGTTTTTTTGTGTGTGTATTTTCTTTCACTTAACCCCAGTGCAACCCACCAGGCAGCAGGTACATCTCTATACTTTGCTAGGGTACTGCCAAATGCTAGTAGAGCTGCTTTCCAGCCTTTTCCTCAGTTGGCTTGACAAGCCAGTTTTCATGCTGACTTGACTACTCTAGCTCCTTGTCTTTCTCAGTGGCCTGGTGTTTGTGCAGGTTTGCTGTACCCCCAACCAGTGTAAGTATAGCTCATCTGTGACACTGCAATTTTGAGGTCTGCATCCTGGAAGTACAAACAATCGACCATTTTCACTGAATCAATCTTTTTTTTCATTTTTTAAACACTTTTGATAGTTCAGGAGTAACTTAAGTTTACCACCTCGTTCAGTACAATTGCCTTCTTTCTGTTGCTGTTATGACAGACTTACAGGATAGCATTACAATGACTTCTACTGTGTGTATCAGAATTACAGGAATCAACAAGGAGACTATAAACCCTGTGCAAAGAGGAAGCTAAGGATAGAAAAAAATACTTATAATACCTGTCTCTTGGTGTCAGTCCTATAGCAGTTGTTGTCTGCAAGGCACAATAGAACATCTGGAAGCAAGAGCCCTTCTATTCAGGTAGCTGAAATTGCATTAGCTGCTCTCGCATAAAGAACAGGATTAGAATGACAGACCTCCCCAATGAAATATTTGCTTTTGAATAAACTTGTCAGATGCAACAAGGAGTGTCATGGCAAAACTTCCCTGTGTCTGCTGTGGGGAGAGCTTCTGTTTACAGTATGACAAGAGGGCTGTGTTTAATTGAGTTGCATTTTGGTGCTGTCTGCTGTGAGTAGATACAATGAGAAGGGATAAAGGGCAAGTTCAATTCACTGCTATCAAGCTTGCTTTCTTCTAGTAGCAGGTAACAGCAAAATAATTACTCCATGTTTAAACCAGGTGTGTTGTAGGAAGAATTCATTAGGGGGAAGCAAGAAACTGCTGCAATAACTTTGCATTAATTTATGCTCAAGAAAGTTGCAGTTCTTTATGGCACAACGGGGGACCCTAAATATACTGGGGAGTACAAACTAAAGAGGATAATAGAGAAGGAAGGCATCCCACAATACCTTTAGAGTTCATGCGTTACTCCTGCTTGCCAGAATTTGCTTTGAGCATTCACTTAAGCATGAAAGTATAGCTTACAATATAGCTTTGTAGAAACTAGGTCAGGTAATTTGGAAATATTATTGTAGCTTTATTCACTCTTTATCGGTAGATCTAAAGTTCAAATCCAAAAATTTTAAAAGGGTAGTTGTCATTAGTAGCCACTGCAAAACTATCATGTGATTCAGTATGTTGAAATGGGGCAAAGGTGATGAGTCTGGTTTTCAATACTTCAGAAAGTTACATGTAGGCAACTTAGTTGATACTTGAGCTACTTCAAAACATGACTCTGATTTGAAAAATGCCTGTTTTGACTCCTTAATGTTATCTCTTTCCCCCAATGCTTATTTCTTTGATTTGTTTTAGATTATGCTGCAGAAAAAGCTAGTACAAGTTTCACAACTTGGGGTGGGAAAAGTGTCTCCAGAGCTAGGCAGAGCCTGGCTTTGGGCATGTTCCCCAGAAAAGTGTAGTTTGATCACTAGTAACAATTCTCTTGCATTTCTGCAGCTTTCCTTGTGGGCTGCAGTTTCATCCTCCTTCCCAACAGGGTTGTTCAGCTGGCGTTGGGATGTCTCACTAAAGTCTTGTGCCAGCTTGGTATGTCTATAGCACATTATGCTGAACTAATGAAGGTATTAATTGCCTCTAATGGTATATTGAAATGACTTTAAACAATGACAAAAATAGGTGAGAAGTAGTGGTTCAGTGACCCAGTGAAGTGAATCTTCTACAGAGTGCTACTTTTGTCTTCCTCCATTTCAAAATCAGAAATGGAATATGTTTGATATTCTCTCTACTCCAGTTGATAGACTTCAGTTCTGAAAGATTATTTAACAGGAACTCTGAGTGCAGTTTAGTAGTGATTTGTGTTTCCCTGATGAAGTATGTGGCCTCTAAAGGCTACAGGTCAGGTGTCTCATTTGTAGACCCAATTCTCCTCTATGGCTGAATGGCAGAAACATGTCAATTTGTCCTGTGTTTTAGGGTCTCCATCTGAATGACAGACACAAAATTACTGCCTTCCAAACCACACAGCAGCAGTGGAAGGATAATGTTGAGCTAACGTGAATGAAATCATACAATTTGGCTCTTAAACCAAAAATGAAGCACTCTGTTTTGGGAGTCTTTCAACTGCTCATTTTGTTTTTTAAAAGAAAAGTAAACCAAAATGATTCAACACTTCCAGCATATTGTGTTTTTCCCTCACCCACTTCTGAAATTAAAAAAAGTTTTGTTGGTTTTTACTGTTCCATTGTACCTCCCTAAAACACTAACATTGCCCAAGGGAGGGGGGAGAAAAATCCAACACATTCTGATTAACTGCTATGAGTAGCTCAGATAAATATTCCAGAAATATAAGAACAAATGTCATTAATATTAACAGAATTTACTAGTTCTATTTTATTTTTGCTTTGTGAAGTCTTATTCATCTCTCTGCTTGGCTCTGGAGGAAAAAACAGCTTAATATAATTTCTGGTCCTAATTTAATCTTTAGTAGTCTCAGATGGTCCTTTGCTCACCCATTGCAATGCTTTAATATTGACCTACCTTAAAGATACCGACTTTATTGTTCTTCCCTAGGCTTTTCACAGGCAGAAAGATGGATATCAATTATTCAGTAGAAACTTTCTCCCTGACAAAGTTTTCCCTTGATATCTTAACTGAAGAAAGACCTTTTAACATGCTGCTACATTGCTGAATTTATACTTCAACTTAGAGATGGGTGTCCACTGATGAGTTAACTGAGCTAATAACTTCTAGATCTTCAAGTCTCAACGTTTTACTGCACTAAGTTGATATTGTTGTGGATGAAAAGATTATAGAGAATATTAGTGTTGTAGCCTGTGAGCTGTAGCACAATTTCTACTGGAAACTTAGATTGCAAATATGGTTACATATGTATTTGTATGAAATTCTCTCAGAACTTACTGTAAGCACACAGACCACCTGTGTCTTTATAGCTGGCAGCTGAACACTACTTAAAGTGAAATTGATGCTTTTGTCTTTGTCAGAGCAGTGAAGGGAATTCATGCACATGTACTGCTTTCAACTGTCCAATAATCCTGGCAGCCTCTGGGATGTAGGATAAGGGAGCAGAAGTGAAAGCCAAAAAAAGGGAGAAACCAAATCTAGGACATAGAAGCTAGCTAATGACAAGAAATCAAATGCCAAGTAAAAAGGCATGGAGTTTAAATAAAAATAAGTAGGATGGGATCCTGGCACCATCACAGATGACACTTTCATGAGGGGTTAAGATTTTGCCCTTGTAGATTGGCAAGAGGATTTTCCATCCTTTAAGCTAGCTAGAGAAAGCAATGAAAAAAGAGCAATTACTCATTCTTCCTTTACCCTTTTTAAACAGTTTTTGGTGAGCATGGAAACAATATGAACTATGTTAGTGAAACAAATTATGTGCCAAGAAACACTGATGTGTTTATATTGGATAAAAGAGCATGTAGTCAAAGATAGGCTGCCTGTGAGCTCTTTGGGGATGCTGAATATAGAACCATCATGCCCACAGTGTCGCTGTGTAACATCTATGATCTTGCAGAGCAAGCATGGGATTTTTCTCCTCCCCCTCTTTCCCCTTGCCCCCCAACTCTTGTTTCTCCATCAAATCCTCTCCTTTGTGGTGTGTTTCCCCCTGTGCTAATTGATTTTCACTGAGTACTTCTAGTTCTTTACCAATTGATTACAAAAACAAGTCCTGCAAGTGCCTTATTGTCTCAGTACGTGGCAATAAATTATTGCAACAACCTCTTGCTTTTTCAGGAGCTCTTCTGCTAGTAGATACCTATTGCCAAATGTACTGTGCCTGTTTTTCTGGATTTCAGTTATTTTTTTTAATAGAAGTAATAACATGAGTGGTTCCCCTGATGTCTGATCAAGCACTCTCTCATTTTCCATCTGCTCTATATAATATTTGTTCCTGTTGCTATTTGGCTTTTATTTCTGTGACCAATGGATACAATAAGGGATTGTAATTTTATTGTTGGCAGGAGTGAACATAGCTGTCTCACTTGCACTATAGCTTTGCTTTTCGAAATTTTTGTCTCTTACAATGTAGATCACTAATTTAAATTAGAATATTTAAATTATGTCTTATCTGGACTTGAAAACTACTTTCACATTGAGCATAAACCTCTTGCAAGATTTTTATTCTTCAATTTTGTACATTAATATTGATCTTGATGTTAGTTTCTAATGAGGCCTTTGTTGTCAAGGTGCTAAATGAGTGCGAAAGGAAAAAGGTAATGTTGTAGTATATATGAACTTACTGGAATGATTCTTCTAATTGAGTTGTATTTCATGATGTATGAAAGGCAATTCTGGAAACTGCATGGTATGCTTGGTTTGCTTGTTGCTTCAGAACCTTCTATCAGTGCTGGAAATTACGGAACTAGAAGTTGGGCTTGGTTAAAACTTTCAACAGTGCTTGAAAGATCATAATGCCTGGATGTTTGCTATGAACATCTCTCTATAAATACACCTATTTATCCTAATTAGAAACCAGAACATAATTTGGAGTTTCACATTTTTAAATTGTGCATTTGGTAGATATTTCAGTATCTGCAATATCTAAGGGGATTGCTGGTGCACTGTAGATAGAGCAAATAGATATTAAAATTGAGAATTCGTCTAAGCCATATCTATTTTGTAACAGCTCAGGTAACAATCTGTGATTTAACATGCTGTTTAAAGAAAAGAAGTTCTTTGGGACAGCAGCAGAAAACTCGGCTACTAGAACAGTTGGTTGCTTCATCAGAATCCATGTAAAATAAGTGGAAAGAGTAGATATTTGATTGATACTTGTTTTTTTTGTAAGTCATTTTATTAGAGATTCCTTCCTCCACCAACTAATATGTGGTCTTGCACTTTGTGTATTGCCTAGGGTATTAAAATATTTGAAATGATTAGAAATGTTTTTTCACTGAAAAGACAGTAATATCTTATGTTAAACCCGTGACACCTCCTGTTAGGGTCCAGTTTCAGTCTTAGAATTTTCCCACTGCAAAGAAATAAACTTAAAGGTGGAAAGCTCTAAAACTGATCTCAGAAAAGGAACCTTGTTATGAGGTGGCTATAATTGGTTTTTAATTGATATGTAGTGAGAGGGTGTAACAAGAAAATAAGAAGCTAAAGCTGGCCTGGCATTTTTTACAAACTTTGCTTTTCATGTGATCCTATTTCTTGTTTGCTCAGAATGGTTCCTGACAGTGCCTCAAGCAGGCAATATTTGTCAGCGTTCATACAGTACTTCTTGTTCAAGACTTCTTCAAATCTCTTCAAAGCACTGAAGTAAATCACAGAGCCTCCCTGCTATGTATGTTAATTGTATTGTTTTAATGTACAGATGGGGGAACGTAGGGAGGTTAAGTGGTTTGTTTGTGGTGTGTGGTCTGAGTTTGTCTACTGGCTGGGATTAGAATGGAGGAAGGGAAATCCTTGTCACTGGCTGGGAACACTGGGACTAGTCAACAGGTCTGGAGCTGCTTGTACCTTCTCCGCTTAAATGGACCTATAAAATGAGTAAAATACAGGTGATGAAAGCATTCCTAAATTAAAATGAGACACCAAATGACCCAATTTGCTGTGCCTTCTGGTTTGCTTTTGGCTCAGTTCCTAATCTTATTTCTCACAAGAGAAACTCCTACTGTGAATAGCTGCTTCTTAATAATAGAATATTACTTTACTGATTAATATTTGTTGGACACTTAGTCTAATTATGGTTTCTCACAGCTTCTTTAATTACTATAATATGAGGTTTAACTTAAGCAAAATATTTCTGATGAATTTTGTGATGCTTTGCAACTTAATTCCATACATGGAGCACAGCAGCTGACTATTGAGAGAAACGCACAATCCTTCCTGAACCCAGGGCATATGTTTTTGAGTGATATGTTAGTATTTTTGTTTCTGAATCAAAAGATGTAATTCTGAGGATTTGCAGAAGCTAGGAACTCTTGAAAGCTCTGCCTTGGGAATAGCTGCAGTGAACATGATTAACTGGATAAAGCGGAGCTCTATGTGGTGCAATTGAGGATGTCAGTGTTTACTTGCTAATTGAAATTGGAGAGACAGAATTAAAAGCCTATGATTAGTAAGGCATGCCAATATCTTTAAGGACTAACTATCTTTTCAAATGAATGTGCAGAGGAACATTGGCTTGTTTATCTTGGTGAGAAAGGATCCTGTTTCCTCTCGTTGCTTTCATTGAAAAGCAAAAGGTGAAATACAAAGAGAAGCCCTTTGAAGAAATTAGTCACTATTTTGGTTTTTTTGATTTCCAGGATGTTAGGTTTTAAAACAGATGTTAGATCATGTTCCTATGTGAGCATCTCAGTGGAAAGTACACAAATACATGCTTTGGGTTTTTATTTGACAGTAAACGTAAACGTATTGGCAGAGTATTAATGAAGGATACTGGGTAAGAAAGAAGTGGAGGATCCTCTAATAATAATAACAGCACCTGTCAGCTGCATTTCACAGTTCTCCATTCCTACATCTCCAGTACTATTTACAAATGTCATGCCTTAATTTCTTCCTCTTAGAAAGAGAAAGAGCAAAGTGTTTTCTTGGCTATTGAGAACAATAAGTCCATTAATCAAATTTTAAAAATCCACCAAGATTCTGTGTCTCAATCCTGTTAAATCTGGAATGGTGTCTTTGAAGTACAATGTGAATGACTTAATTGATATACTTTAATATTTACATAAGCTTGAACCAGAAACTGTTGAGCACACTGTATCCACACTGCAGAGGACTTTGTCATGCTCACCTGACAAAGTTTGCTGAGTCAAATGCTGTGGGAATAAATCCGTCTCCTCTTTTCATGGATTTGGAAAACTTTTTAGATTTTGTTCTCCTTTTTTGAAATTATTTATTTCAATATATTGAAGTAGAAGTAAGTGGCTTCTGAAATTCTTATGCTTCCTAGGATGTCATCAGACATAGGAATTTGATAATGCAATAAGGGCCTCTTACAGCAGTTTAAAAAGAAAAACTATGTTTCTGATTTTGCATAATGCTGATACATTTTGAAGTGTAATGCTTTACATTTTCACCCTGGCAAACTGATTCTTATTTAGGATATGAAAGTTTGTGTAAAATAAAAAATTCTTAAACTGCTTGACAAAGTACTTTTGCCTCCCAGAATTCAGTCCCAAACGTGAAGCATTGATTAAAAAAATGCATTTAAATAATTTAAAGTTGTTCAGTGCTGAGCATGATCAGAACCCAAATAATTTTCAAGTAAAGGCACCTATAAAAAAATTGAAGCAGTTGAATGATTTTAAATTGCTTTATACTGTGCAAGCACAGAACCCCAATCACTTTCAGGCTAAGGTACTTAGGAGAAGGGAACAAAAAAATTGAGTCCTCCAGTAAATTTAAATTAGTATGTACAAGGAAATGGGCCTTTAAATTATTGCTTACTTGATTTTTTTCTTTAAGATTTCTTTATGTACAACTCAACTTTACTTTGTCAAAATGGTTCAGAAAATTGTATTGTATAAGCTTGCAAAAAGTTAGATGAACTCCTTTTACAAATAGTAACTGTAGGACATTCCTTGATCAAATGATATATCCTGGTGTATGAATTCACAATTTTTTTTTTTTTATTGTGTGTAGCTCTGGGGAAAAAAAAAACAACCCAAAAACCAACCCTGTAAAGAAAATAGGCTAAAAAAGAATCCTTGTTTTAAGCTTTCTCTCTGACATCTTCAGATCTCCAAATCTGAATTGTGTGAGATCTTTTTTACTGAGTTCTTACCTAGCCAGTCTAGACAGATGCAAAAGCATGTCCTTACATTCTATCCAGGAGTTTTAGACAAAACTGGGAGTAACTCTGACCTCTCTCAACTACTTTAGTGATAATATTACTATTTAGATGCAGATATGGGATGCAGGAGCAAGATCCAAGGCAGAGTTTCACATTTTTCACCATGTTTTGTGTTTTGTGTTTATTGCTCATGTCTGTTGCCTGTTGAATCTCATGTGGAACAGATGATAGTCTTGGTAAATACAGATAATTATAGAACTAATAAATGTACTGAAAGTGCCATCTGCAATGTTAAGATGGGGGTCTACAGTAACATATTGAGCTTCCTTAACACACAGAATCTGAACTTGGTTTAAATTACTGATTTCAAAAGCAAATGTTAGCTTATTGTAGTGTTTTCATGATGGAGCTTGTGGGATACAACCATACATGTGCCATTGTAGCTCAGGACCAACAGCTGTTCCTTCATGTTAAGAAAGAATAAAAACATCATCATGTGTCATGGGTAGAGACAACCTTCCCAATGTTTTGTACGTTGATTGCTTCTGCAACAAACCAAAGAAAGCCCTGAAATATTTACCAATTAACTTGCAATATTTGTCAGCAGCATTATTCCTTGATGGTTAGAAGAAAGATCAATTGCAAATAACAAGAATGAGGATTTCAATAGGATGTTACTAAGGCATTCTCCAGTACTCAGGAGATCTCATTCTCAACCTGCCAGAATTTTCTTTGACTTCCTAATACATGTGGGGTCAATAGCTGTATCTTTTACATAAAAGATTTCATTCAGCTTTTAAATGGCAAGCAATTATGAGAGAGAGGGTTACAGACCAAGGTCTTGGTTTCATATTATTTATGTTCTAATTAATTTACCAGACTGAAGTTCCCCTCCCCCCCCAACTCCTGCTTTGGCTACTAAGTGTTGATCTTGAATAGTTATCGTGTTCCTAGCATTAATGGGTTTTATTTCTTTGGAAAGGTCATTCTTGATGTAATGTCTCTGTTGACACAAGGGAGCCTGTAAGCTTTAGAGATTTTGCTTTATTGTGATGTGCTCAAAAATGTTCAACTACTTGCTGTCTTCCCCTGGGGCATGCTTTCTCTAAACTCAGAAGAGTTAGTACAAGTTCTTTTAAATTTTTGACTGTGTTCTTGCAATTCCTTAAAAATACTCCACAAGTAGCAACTGGCGTTGCTGAAAAGACTGGGTTCCTTTTTCTTTCTTGTTTAAAAATCTTTTTCTATATATTTCTGGATGATTCTAGGAGCTTGAAAATTACTGCCTACTGTAAATAAATGCACAAACCTTTGACTAGTAAAATGAGTGGTGATGCAACTACCTTGGTCATATCAGTTAAGCAAATTAAAACCGTGTATGGTAACTAGTCTGCTAATAATAAGGTACATTCAATGTGTTAGTAAAAGAAAATAAAATCACTTGAAAACCAGCATTGAACAAGAAAATGTGAAAGTGTGCAAATTTAATAACCAGGTTTGGAATTTAATTCTAGGCTGAAATAAAGTTACATTATGCTATAAATTCTCTGCATCTATCAAACAGTCCCTGCTAAAACAATTTGAAGATATACACATATTTTAAAATGTATGTGCAGTATAGGAATTTGTATATATTGCATATATCCTTCTCCATTTCATTCCAGTATCTTTCTTGCCCTCTTGTAGTTGATCAGTCATTGTCTTTCTATTAAAACTCTGATTAACTTCCTGCAATAGCTGATCAGCCATCAAGATTGACTGGGGACAGGAGTGCTTTATTTTGACAGGTATATGGGGCGGGGAGGGGAAATGAGCTCAGAAGATCTTCAGTGAGTTTACTGCAGTGTAATTTTACAGCTCAGCTTAATAGGTTGGTTGTTTATGATCTAATAATAATTTCTATCCTCCTTCCTGGAATTTCTGTTCTATGGGATGTGAGGTAAAGGTAAAACAGGCAGTAAGTCGAAGTATGGTGTACTGCCTAGGGTAATCTACTGTGGTGCCAATGACCTCAGTCTGCATAATCTGAAAAGAGGCTTAAAGTACCCCCCCTCTCTTTTTGTATGGTGAACTGTCTATTCACTACACTACTTTTTAAGGCTTTTGTCTATCCTGTAGGCAAAAGTTAGGATACAGGTAAGCAGCTGTCTGATTTATAGTGTTCCATACTTTTCTGATTTTTCTCAGTTCCTTCTTCTATAGGAATATACAGTGTGTGTGGTGCAACAACATTTTGTCCTGTAAGCTAAAAAGAGATATCTTAGACTTATTTTACATTCTGAAATTATTTGTGTCTCCAGATTTTACCAACTGGAATAAATAGGTGTATGCCAGCTTTTATTTTCTGGAACTGTTAAATAGAACAAGCAGAAGTAGTGCTGAATGCCACCATGTGTCACTCACATGGGTTTTGGTCTGGTTTTCTGGGACTGTATAAGCCTTATTCTCTTACTGCTTAACCATGGTTTTTGTGGTTCCCTCTTACAACACTTGAAACTGCTGGGCAATTCCAGTTACAGTTGGTAGGCTGAGCTGTTAAGTGTCAAAAGTACAGGAGTTCTACAAAAGTGGAAAGCTGAAAAGATACAAGACCATATTGCCATTTCCTCTTGAAAGAGAGACTGGGGTTATGAACCCATCGTGTCCTTATTAAAAGTCCACCAATAAACTTGGGTTTTTAAGCTGAAATCAATAGGAAGTCATTCTTCAGAACTACTTATTTTAATACTGACGTACTACTATTGCTCAGTATGATTTGTGGTGAAGAAAAAATAACCATGTGATGTGCAGATAACTTTGTGCAAAAAAGAAAAAAATCTGTGGCTTGTTGTACAGAATATATTGTCTTCCTGTTGAAACAAATAACAAAGTTGGTAGACAGGCTTGCCTTGGGCTTCTTGCCTTGTAGCAATTTCTCAGTTTTTGTTATGAGTCTTTGGATTTTAGGCTTGTGGGCTTTTTTCCTCCAATACCCTTCTTGACTGAAGAGATTTACTTGAAAGTATTAATTTTTAAGAATCTTGCATTCACGACTGCATAGAAGGAGGTCAGAAAATGTTCAAGAAATGCTTTCTTGACTTTGAAAACCAGACACTTTCACTTTTTGAGTTCTAGGGATTGGTTCCTGGTTTTGTAATGTTTTGAGGGGATAGCACTGTCTATGTGTTTAGTACTTTAAACTGATGCTATTCTTCAAAATATTGTTTTTGCCAAGCTCATTTTTGGCTTTAGCTTACCAGCGCAAAAGACGGATGTTCAGTGTTAACACTGAGTTCGGTTTTGTGGTGCAGTAATAATTGCTTTATCCTATAACTTTGTGAGGTAGAAAGAAAACAATAGGTGGAAGGCTGCACTCTTTTTGATAATGATCACACTGCTGGGAAATTAAACATGTATCATATTCCTTATACTTTCCTGCCATCCTTTCCAAAACCCACTATCTGTTCGAAGAAATATGATTTTAATTTTTTTCTGTAATGGCTTTTGCCACATCAGTATTTCCCTGTGTGGAATAATGACTTTGCCCCGTGCCACTGCATGTGAAGGGTTATAAATATGTTTAAAGAATTCTTAATTTTTGTATTTTTTTTTGTTTTTCTAAACCAGATACCCATGTTTTCACTCATCTAAGTGTTTCATGAAGTCACTACTGCTGGAAAATAGGATCAACCTGCTTATTTCATTAGGTGATAAATAACTAAAATGTTTGGAATAAGCAGATCTTTGAACAGGTTGTTGTTGTAATGCAGTTTAAGTTTCAGTAATTCCATACCTCGCAGCATAAGCAGATCAGAACTCTGACTACCAATGTTTCTTCTTTATGCCTCTTTTACTGGTACAGGAGTACTACTGAATGGCTCATTTGCATTATTCCATGCCCTGTAAAATGAATTTATTATAGAGCTTTTCTAAATAGGCTAACCAGTTGTAATCTCATTCCAGTGGTGTATGGGTTTCAGCAAAATATGATTACTTTTGTCATAATGCCTAAAAATAATTAAAAAAAATAACCTTGGAGCCCAACCTGTCTTTTTTTTTTGTCTGAGGGGTCTTTTGTTAAATGGTGTTATTAATCATGATGGGTAGGTATATACTTGTTAAAATAGTTGAGTAATTTAAAATTTAGCTTACTTTTGAGCACCAGTAACACATTTTGGCCTCTGTTACTAATCATGAAACTACATGAAGAAGCAGGATGATACTTATTGTCTGGATTACAAAAATCTGAACAATGTTCATGTATGCCTATGTAGATGAAAGACTAAATTGGTCCTGCACTCTGAGCTATAGCCTACGATCTGTTTGAGTCTGTAAACCATCATCTATCAGCAAATCCTGAGTCTCAGCTAATAAGCTCTGTTCAGAGGGAGGGTTAAGCCTGGGTTCTGCGCTTGAAGATGTCTGCCACTTGTGAGCACAGTTGGTTCCCATCTGGTCAGAAAGGGCATAGATTTAGCAGTTTGTGAGGGTTTGCATCTGTGTTTCTATTTCATAAAGATTAATCCTGACTTTGCAAAAGCTGCTTAATATTGTTGTAGCTAAATGGAGGCAGTATCTCCATCAATGTAAAACTTTTCAGCCCTTTTGTGTGTTAGTTAATTTTAGAATGATTGTGATCCATCAGCATGACAAGACTTTGAATAGGAAATAGGGAATTTGAGGAAGCAGTGGTGATATACTTTGGGGTAAGGAACTATTAATCACAGAATCGTAGGGGTTGGAAGGGACCTCGAGAGATCATCGGGTCCAACTCCCCTGCCAAAGCAGCTCCCTACCTCATATTGCACAGATAGGCGTCCAGACGAGTTTTGAATATCTCCAGTGAAGGAGACTCCACCACCTCCCTGGGCAGCCTATTCCAGTGCTCTGTCACCCTCACTGTGTAAATCACTTACCAGCTCCCGAAGAATGCTCATCTGGAATTCCTGGTGTACTTTGCACATGTGCCAACTTAAGGTTACCGAGGTGATCAAAAGGATGTAGCCTTATATGAGGAGATTGAAAGAGCTTGGTTTGTCTAGCCTAACAAATTGAAGGTTAATTTAGTCATGAGACAAGACTTATGAGAATAAATGGCTGTAAATTGACCATGAACAAATTTATTCTGGAAGCTACAAAGGGACAACCAGAAAGTCTCCAGAATTGTGGAATGCAGGAAGACTTGTGAGTGGCATCAAGAGATCTGCTGGAAGGCTATATATTGTGCTTGCTTGTGGCACCAAAGGTGGTTTATTCCAGGCCTACAGAAGGGTTTTCTGGGTTCCAAAGTCAAGGGGACTAAGCTAGTTCAAGTTCTCATGCATGGATGATATGTTAGTAAGAGTTTACTTAAAAAAATGATCTTAGGGTACAATTTCATGGCAGTTTCACCAGAATAAGTGCAGACTGTGGTGGTCTTGCCCCAACCCTGTGTTTCCAGCTGTGGTATTCTGTGGACATGGCTTCCACAGAGCTACCTGCTGACTTGATTCAGGGAGAAGATGTCACTGGAAGAAGAGCAGAAAAAGATGATTGGCTTCCAGACAGGTCAGCTCTTGAGTCGAGAGGAATCATCATGACTGTGGCTTCAAACAGGGATGCCATGGAAATACTCCCATGCTTTCTAGCACACTTCTATTACGTTTCTTCACCCTAAGGACCATGGACTCCAGAGTTGCTTCAGGCTTGAATGCACTCTAGGGTCATACCTTAACAAACTGATAGTGCCTCTTCCAGATATCTTAAATTTCAGAAGGGAAGTAGTTCTCTGTTCAGACACGAGTGCTGGCAAATTACTTCTTGAATAAGCTAACAAGATTTTCAGTGTCAAGGAAGATGCACGATTTTACAGAGTATGTGATAAAATCCTTATAATAAACATACATTCACAAGGAAAGTGCTCATAAAAAGAAAGTTCCTGTGCTAGATAGTCTCACAAAAGAGTTTGTCATATTTTCTTTCTGGTTAATGGATGCCTACCGCAGTCACACCGCTTAGTGACAGGAGAAGTGAATTCATTTGAGCCAATAAAGTCATTCTAATTTGCATTTTCATAGCCCACCCTTCACTACTCCAAGTGTGACTTTCACTTTTAGGACAGAGCTATGTGGTAAATGGATATGTAGGCCCTTTAAAAGAATATTTATCATCCTTGAAGAATCTTAGTGCCAAATCTTAATAGCATTTCTTACAAAAATGACTTGAATTCAGTATCAGATTTAGAGATAGAGCTGTAGAGAGTGTGAATACTCTTTTTCTGAACCTCTTTCCTGATAAAATGAAGAAAGGTTAAATCTTAAAACAGTGAAAACTTTCCCACCAAAATGAAAATATTGAATAAAAATTTCCCCAAGTAGCAGTGCTCTAGAAATCAAATTAATGGAGAACTGTGTGTTTCATTTAGTTTAGTCACCTTCATAGATAAATAATTCAACATACCTTTATGCAATGTTAAAATACCTATGTTAATTATATCAATCAATGGATAAGTTATTCATGCTTTTGAGTTTTTCTGTTCCAATGGATGTTAAAAATAATACAGAAGACAAGGAGAACTTCATGTCCAGTCCTTATGTGATTTGATGAAACAATTGCCTTAGGACCTGCTGACACTCTAATTGGAATCTGCATAATGCAGAATCAGAACCTTACTTAAAGTGGAGCGCTCTCTATTCTGAGTATCCCTCAGTTAATTTCATTTAAATAACTTCTTCATTTAAATATCTCGAGTAAAAACCTAAAATCAATAAATAGTTCCTGCTGACTTCAGTGAAGGCAGGATTTCATCATACCTGCAAATCGCTGTGACTCTGTGCTACTTATATTACTTGTTTATCTTCTCTGATGGCTTCCCCCCCATCCGTTTTTGTAGGTCTAGTGTTGCAGCACCTGAAGATAGAAAAGGTTTTAAAGATTCAAAGATCTGGATCTGCATGATAAAAATATTTTTGTCATATGCAATTTAATTCAGCGTTGGCAGTTCTCATTATTCTGATTACTTTTTTTCCCTCTCGGTTCTCAGCTTTTAGGATCACTGTATTCAATATGAAAATCTGAAGTTTTCATATGCAAAAAGCAAATTTCTGGTTCTAATGCTTCTAGAGAAAAGCTCGGAAGCATAAATTTTCAATACTCGCCTCCAAGTAAATGACTCGAATAAAAAAAGAAGCCCCAAAAGCCATACTTCCAAGAAACCCTACGTAAAACTAAGAAAAACCCAACCAAACCCCTCATTTCTTAGGAAATGGCTCATAATTGAACTTCTGGGATTATTACTATTGTTAAAAATGAGTGTGACTTTTGGTTTATTTTTGTGGGGTTTGTTGCTTGGTTTTACATTTTGAATTCCCTTCAAAAGTCAAAGGTGGACTGTGGTCCTACAGGATGCTGCCCTATGAAATGAGATTTGGTTGCATTTATTGTAAAATTTATGTCTGGGCGGTTGGTTCTCACACAGGTGTCTTCATTTACAACTTTAAATTGAGCCTTGCACAAGTATGAACTTCACACTGTAAGAATGTGTGTGAAATGCAATTAATACTCTGAAGCTTGCATTTTTGTGATAGAAAGTTCATCTCATATGGGTAGGACTAATGAAGAGATGGGAGTGTTTACAGTAAAAGGTGAGAAAATTAATTTCCAGAGCGAGGAGGTGGCAAATCAAACCCAAAAGGGGTTGCTTCCTATACTGAAACTGGTCAAGTCAAAAAAGACACAAAGATTTTGAAATTCTGTGGAAGGTCATTTCAGACACTGATTTTCAGTCTCCAGCGGAGGAGGTAGGAGCAGGCTGGTTTTTTGAGATGAGGGAATACCCAAAGGTACTTTAACATAAAAGACTTTATTAATTTCCTCTGCAGTATGGTATAAAACTGCCATCCTCTTTTGCTTTCTGATCCATATTCTATGTGAGCAGCTTTCAGTGCAAATGTTGAGGTCAGTCAAGGTCACCAGCACCTGTGAGCTGTTTTATTAACTAAAAAAAGATGTTTCATAAGCTTGATACCTCCATCAGAAGTATAGTTCTAGCCCAGTGACCAAACTTGCACAGGAGTTATCTGAACTAGTGACGTTTACTTACAGTGACTGGTAATAAATTTGGAAAGACAAATAGTCAGGATATTAAAAGTGAGTCTTTGCCTTGTACATTTCTGCAAAGCGGTAGGTTATGAAAAACTTTGATTCTGCTTGTCAGTGAATATGGGATCTGTAGGTCTGAGTAGTCACGACTCCCTGCTTTGCTTTTCAGACTTCTACCTCTTCTGGTTTTCATGAGCAAATGATATTTGCTGTATAATTGTCATATTCTTTCAAGAATATGGCTTTTTTCTTAGTGATGGGTGAAAGATCCTTTTGTACTAATTGCCCAGTACTTACTTGACTAGCTACGTGAACAATATTTTTATGTACTGAATTTTATACATACGACATTTAAACATTATCCTCAGTGTATTTAGTTGAGGTCTTTCTTTAGACAGCTATCAGCCCGTAAACCCTTTTATATATCCAAAAATATGAAATCTACATGGTGCTTGAATTCAGATTGAATTCTGCTTTGAACAATATTCTCTTTGCCTTCAACACAAATCTGCTTGGCTCACTTTTTCAAGGTATTTTTAAAGACTTTTTTCCCCAAACTGAAGAACCTCAACAGAAAGTATTTTAATGAGATAGACATTTAGTTCAACATAGGAAGTTTCTTCGTGAGAAAAATAAATTAAAGAATAATTATGCTTTTAAAAGATAATTAATTAAAAACTCTCGGTGTGGTGACAAGTCTAACATCTTGTCTGACATGTTGAGAAGAAGAAAGTGCCTGGAATTGCACAAGTAAAATAAAATGTTCCATTTCACAGCAAGGCCAAGCCTGAATCTTGTAATTATTTCAAAGGGAGTAAAGGTCACTTTCTATTTGCTACATCCGTATTATGTGAGCCTTCTGTACCAGGCTTACAGAAGTTAACTTGTGACCTATTTAGATTGCCAAGATTTCAAAGCCAACTTACACTGTCACAAATCTGATAAAGTAGACATATTCCCTTCTCTAAGTACCAACACAGATGATGTCCAAAGCAGGCTTTTTATTTATAGCTTCATAAGTCAAGGGTTTCAACTTTAAGATGCCAGTAGCTAGGAGATCAGATCATGATTTGCGTCTTGCTTGCTGCCCTAATCCTTTAGGGGAAGAGTTATTTGTAGTTAAATTTCAACATACATTGCTTGGACTATTTTTTTCTGGTTTGGACTTGTTATATAACTTTCCTTCAGTTGTCACTTGCATCTTGAGATCGGAAGAATTTTGCTTCTGCTGTGATTGCATTTTTATGCATATTCATTCAGTAACACCATGAGTCAGAAAGGTACTTTAAAAATGCACCTGTGCCCACAGAAAATGTGTGCAGAAAATGCATGTCTATCTGTGCATATGACCATTTAAATGCATATCAGGCTATCTTCTTAAAATCGGTAATCAAGGCTTATGCACAGTTTTGAGGGCAAGAGTACGTCAGTTCATGTTTGCAGATGTATCCTGCTTGGAAGACTGAAGGGTGACATGTCTAATTCTCAACCCCTTTAGAGTCCAGAATCTCCAATAAAATCAAGATATTAATGTCAATAATTGAATGAGGGATTAGGTACTGTGGTTTTATGCCTTAAGAAGGGCAGCAGTTATGTGGATAGGTAGAAGTCAATTATAGTCAGGTGTATTGCTTTAAGTCTTTCTCTTCTTTCTTGGTTAATCCTTCAAAGGGACAAACACAGAGCAGGTCAGGATGGAAGAGAAAGGTGTCCATCTGGTGCATTTGACTACCACCAATTTAATTGTTGTGAAATATCGTGGCTGTTCCTCACAGTCTGCTAGCACTTCTAGCCAAGCTTTTATAGCAAATGTCAGTGACATGAAACAAATGATCCAGCAGTTGGTTTCAATAAGAACTAATGTAGACCAGGTGGGATATTGCTGCCTTTGGTTTTTATAAATGGGATCACATAAAACTTATAGTGAGTGTGAAGTGCATGAAGGGAGAGAGCAGATAGTGTATTACTCTGATTTAGTGAATGGTCTATGAGTGGTGGGCAAGAGCCTTTGTCACCTGCCTGTGTGGTATAAAGGAGAAATTGTCCTCTCTTTACAGCTGAAGAGCTTTATTTGTAGAATTGTAATAATGTGTTGAGGATGTCTTGAGTAGACTCAGTTGCACAGAGCCACTTGAACTTTAGAGTGAATGACAGAACTGCCATGTTTACTTGACCACTTTTTTCTTGGTCACTTTGTGTGCCCTCTCACCTTGATTCTTCTTCAGCTGTCCAACAAGCAGCAGATTGGCCAAAATAAGATTGAGATCAAAGTGCTCTGTACACCAGCTAAAGGCAGTTTTTGAAAACCATAGGAGGTTCTGAAGCAGAAAATACTTTTGAAAACATGGTTACAGATATATAGGTTGAAAAAAATAGATATTTGACTTTTCCTACTCTTGAACTTGCCTCCTTTTGCCTCTCTCTTTAACCTTTTAAACTTTTTAGTGATGTTTTTCTTGCTGCCTTTTTTTTTTCTTTGGACACTCTTACCTCCATGCTCTCATTTAAAAGCTGCCAAAAAAAATAGCGTTTTGGGTGGTTGTCTCTATTCAGGAGTGGAACACAAATCCTCAGAGACCGAGATTAGCACTGTACCTATTTCCAAACAATTGTATTTTGCTTTTAAGCATCCTCCTTTGCTAAGGTGTCCTTTTGGTGACAGGGACCTTTGACCATGTACTCAGTGACACAAACTGTATTCAATTTCAACCTTCAGATCCACCTTCACCTATGCAGGCATTTCATTTTCAGTGTTCAGTAAACAAGCTTTTGATTACAGGGAAAATCGACAAACTGGTGCAGAGAAGTGGGGGAAAAGGCAACAGTTTACCTTTATTAGCAAAGAAGTTTTTATAAAGAAAACTTCTATCATGGAATTTTACACTTGAATAAAGAATTCCTTCTTTAACTTGGTGATTAACTTCCTGAAACAAGGTTTGCAGACTGTAAATTATTTAAATTTAGATGTGCTTAATTTAGGTGTATGCTTAAGGCTAGCTGTATGCACCTGTGCCTTTAGGAGCAACATTATGCCCTGCTTTTCACAAAGAACAATAATATCCTTTACTGATAATCTGGACTGTACCTTTGTTAATTTCCATACCAGTCCAGATATAGAAAAGGAAAAACCTTATACAAAAAAAATGCTTAGCAAGATTTGAAGGGGAAGGACAATGTCATGGGCATTTTGTTTTATGAGCATGGACCCCAACATTTTGTTTTATGAGCACTGAGCCTGAACCCAGTATCATTCCCAGAAGACAAAGTGAATGAGTGGATATTAAAAATCCTTTTCCTTTTTCTTATTTTTCCTCAGGTTCTGCTGCTTGCATGTGCAGAAGATTTAGAATGTGTCCCTGGATTCCAGCAAAAGGTTTTTTATATTGAACAGCCATTCGAATTCACAGAGGACCAGCGAGTTCTGAACCGTACGTTATTTTCATATATTACTACTGTGTGAAAATCAGAGGTGTTTATCTATTCGTATCACTCCTGCCACTTATCAGAAAGGTGTGGTTTATATTTTTATTTCTTTTGTACATAGAATTTTGAATATTGCCATGAGTCTGACTGGGTTTCCCTGTATTATTCCTATATGTTTACAGACTCTGTTCCATGTATTAGAGATAGTAAAATGCTATATACGAACATTTAGGACAACATGAATATTGTGGAAACAGGATTATCTACACTTAAAAGTAAATTTATCCTGAATTTTTTAATAATTTTTCCCGTAATCTTGAAAATCAGGGCTTGCCTTATCAATATTTCGCTATTAATTCATCTTTGCAACTAAGATTTAGAAGCTTATAACTTGGAAGCTTAATTCAAAGCCAGTACAAGTCCAAGTCTTTAGATGAAATTCAGAGGAGGCTGGGTGAAGCTTTTGTTGGCAAATTGTTATTACGTGTGTCATACAACTAGGTGTTCAGTGACATTTCCAATGACCAGGTGTCACATGATAAAATCCCATCTGGCACTGTATACCCAAAGCATTACAATGGAGGAGATTGACCTGCCTTTTAATCCTGGTTTTGGTTCATTCAGGTACTTCAGTGAGCAAGTGTTTCAGCTTGTTCATTCAATTCTGTGGCTTTGGGACTTCATGACTGTCAAACTAAGGGGCTACCTTATCCAATGGCCAATGATTTTTGAAGACTTAAAGATATTAGTGCTGCCACTTTCATAACTTCCAAACACACCAGTGTTTTAACATGTGATACATATGCTATTTGTCATGCTCGGTTGCTTTCAGTTAAACAGGAACTCTTCTATATATGTAGCATGGGACTGTAGTGCTTTGCATCTGCATGCAGTATCTAGACTGTTCAATGTGATTCGCAGTGATCATTTGGTGAGACCAAGGAATGCAAAGCAACATCACTCATTAAACACACGGATTTCCTATCTCAGTTCCCTCCAGATATTATTATTCCATATTGATATATTTTCACTGTTAGGTATGTGTGTATGAAGGTGTACTGTGCACACTCATTTTAAAACAACACTCATTTTTCAAAGCAAAACGTCAAAATTAGTTGCCAGAATCTAATGAAATGACTCTCTTAAGTTTAAGCCAATTCAGCCTTTGAGGGGTGATAAAATAAACCTTTAAGTTAACGTTTTTAGTCTAAGCATTTCAATGAGTCTGAGTTGCATCTTCAGCGGAAATTTAGATGAGAAGTAGTAATGCTTTTCAGAGGTGGGAGGTTATTCAGTTTAGAAGTTTGAAATCTCTCTTCTAATTTCTCTAGGCAACTTCATTTCCTTTTAAATTCTTATTTTTAAAGAGGTGATAACCACAGAGTTTCTGTGTGGTTAGAAGTAGAAATTAATAGAATATAGGAAGTACAACAGATTTAATAAGCATGCAAAGTTGAAGACCTATCTAAAGAAAAGCAGTACTAACAAGTTAGTGATAAACTGAATAAAAATAACCTTTGCTGTATTCTTTGGCTGCCTCTGAACTTTGAGGCTGCCAGATCTCTTGCTGATTTATGCTTGTCCTCCCAAATACCTAAAGGATGAGTTGATTAAGCCAAAGTTAACTGGACTGCTCTGTGGTGACCCAACAAACTGCACTGGGGTGCAATAATTAAGACACCATCATTAACGCAAGGAGGAGGGAAGACCAGGAGGACACTTAGAAATGCCTGGAAACAATCCTCAGAATTAAATTATTTTAATAAGCAGACTCTAAATTGGCCTAATATGTGATGTTCGACAAAGGCAGACTGTCGATGCATGATTCTAGTTAATTCAATCACTCTAAGCAGTGTGTCCTTCACGCTGCAACGTTGAACCTCTGCACAGTTTCTTCATGTGAGTTGTCAACAGAATTGATATTTTTAATTGTCTGTTTGAATACACTTTGCATGCTCTTGCATCTTTTTATACCCATTACCCAAGAGCGGTGTAATTTAGCAGTTGCACTGCAATGTGAGGCTTACCAGGGCTAGGTAAATTAATAGAGGGAATATGCAAAGCAGGTCTCTAGCAGTGATTGCTTTTGTAGTCCTTGATAAGCCGAGGAGTTCCTTAATTCCTTTCTGAAGTGCAATAAACAGGCTTTCCTTTTTTTTATTTTTCAATTTAAACAAGGACCTACTGTACATTTCATTGCTACTATCGCTCTTGTAATTAAATATAGGTTACAGCTCATTCTTATGTATTTATTATTTCTAAATATGGCAATGTTAATTATAGTTTATGTTTACTGGTGGCAAGAAGTAAGAGAAACCCAAACTGAGGGTACAGAATTTTATCTCTTATTCTGATTTGTACCAATTTTTATCAAAGCCTGCTTCCAAGTTGGCTGTAAAAATTGCATCAGTCCAGTTGTGCATGCATACCATCCTTCCCATTAGTTTCATTGGAATTCAGTAGCTATTTCTTCATTTTTATCTCATTGGGCTCAGGCAGAACTGCTTTTTTATTTTATTATTTTTAATTTACTGTTGTATCTCACTGAACAGGTACCTCCAGAATTGGACCATTTAATTTTCCTAATTTTAACATTTTTCTCATCAGATCCCCTGTATCATCTTGTAACTTATGTTTTCTATGACCATAAACAAAACCAGGCATTGCTCTCCTGCTTGTGCTCTGCCCAGTTCTTTTCCCTGAGTGCAGTTTTCCTAAACCAGATGTTCCCTTGATGTAGTGAGTGAGGACTCAGTGTCATTTTCTGGAAATACTGGATAGCCTGTCCACATAATTACTGCTTTAACAAGCAACGGCATTACTGGATTTTTTCTTCTTTATACCTGTTTTAGTATAGACTAGGACCATCTTCTGCAATCAAATGGAGAAGACCATAGACTGCTATGTTCTTGATAAGCTGATAAATTAAACTTAATTATAGGTTTACACCTTTCTGAAAGATCTGTGGCCATGAAATACTTCCCCATCAACAAGCTTTTCTTTGGTAAGGCTGGCAGGTCACTCGTAGTGACAATGCTCCATCATGCCAGGCTGATAGAAAGTTCCTAATCAGGCTCATCAAATGTGGAAATGTAATTGTGTTACATTAATCATGTTTATACTTAACATACATGAGTCTTGGCTTTTGGGGGTATTTTTAATTGACAATGAATCAAATAGCGCACTTGAAAAATTGAGGCAATTAACATAAAGGCGTTAGGTGGTGTGTTGAGCATACTAAACTGGGGAATACATTGCCAGTGATTTAAATGTCAAAACAAAGGAAGTTTTGACCCTTATTTGAAAAGCTTTAATTTGGATGTTAATTAATGGCTGACCTCTTCTGTCTCTTATGTGATAGATTGCATGTTTCAGAGCTGGGGCTGCTTCAAGATCAGGGCTTTGTCTGTCTGCATTTGGGTACTTTTTGTTAGTCTGTGGATTTTAACAAACACTTTTTTATTCAACCGTATTGAAAATCTTTGTTTAATCGTATGATGGGAAATATATTATTCTGC
Source organism: Porphyrio hochstetteri (assembly GCA_020800305.1). NCBI lineage: Eukaryota > Metazoa > Chordata > Aves > Gruiformes > Rallidae > Porphyrio > Porphyrio hochstetteri. The sequence continues at coordinate 7,311,129 of CM036918.1, read as the reverse complement.
TTATCATTAATGCTTTAAGCAATTCTTCTGTTGTCTAGCAAAGCTGTAGCCTCCAAGATTTCCTTTCTTCAAACTGAGTAATGCCTGTGAAAAGATCAGACGCTATTCCTACTAAGACAATATCATGTGCTTACATGGATCACACCACCGATCACGTTCACATCAAAGCATTTCCTCCTGGTTCTCAAATGCTGCCATGTGAGACTTGTGATTTATCACATCTTCCCACTGGTTACCATGCCATTTGGCTGTACAGGTGGCTTCTTCCTGTGACTGTTCCATGCTATCAATATAGCTGTTATTAGTCTCCTGTTTATTCTGATCCATACGGTGTGTGTTATCACACGTGCTCAATTCATCTCACCCTGCCTTATTTTTTTCTGCAGCTTGTATAGAGTCAATGTGGCAGCCTTACTCAACATATCAGAATGTGTCAAACCCTCTATGGAGTTTTAACCTGAGGTTCATGTGCTAGTGTTAACTCTTCATGCTGAACGTCACAGGATTTAGGTAACTGGAACTATAAGTGGAAGTTGTAACTAAAAAAAAAGGATGTTTGAGTGGTTGAATAATTTATTGTGTGGAAAACTGCCTAGACGTTTTGGTAATACCTAGATAACCATGGATTTTTTTCACCTGTCCAGGTATGCATGTGTAGTGCATCCTGTTGAAACATAGATATGGCTTTTCAAAATAGAGAAGACTCGAAAGTATTTTGAATTCTAAAAACATCTTAAAATTACTTTCATTTCACATAAATCTCTCACTATGCTAAGAAATGTTAGAAAACATTGAAAAATGACTTGGTCCCTGTGTTGGGCATGTGGTAGCAGGTTCTGTGGAAATGTGTCTGTCAACTCTTATACCTAGGTAGTAGAATGCTTTTTATAGTTTAAAATATATCTTAATATGCACGTACCCATGTTTACAACTTGAGTACTAGTGCTTCAGTTCTGACACTTGGATACGTGTTTAAGACCAGGAATCTGTAACTGTGCTATGCCATGAAGACAGAAATATTGGTCAGATTTGAAGCCAGATATTTGGTGTATCTCTTAATCATGCTTTTCAAATTTAAATGGCTGTAGGGAAACAAACTCATGTTACCAAAATTCCAGGAAATATCTGGTGGCATGCAAAGGGGTTGCAAAATGGAGGAAGTAATTTTAAAGTGGGTGATTTGGAACTTTACAACATATTTATGGAGGCAGAGTGAGGAGGATCTTCAAAGGGAAGGGAAGATCCTTTTGCACTTAAATACCTGAGGCATTCCTTTTTAATTGGAGTTTGATGCTGAACTCTTACAGAGAGGGAGAAAGCTGTCTGTGTGGGTATGGCAAATATGTATTGTGACTAAGCAATACAGAACATCTCGGATGTCTCTGAGTAGATGTATGCAGATTGATGTTGCAACATAACAGAATATCATATCATCTGCTAAACTGCTTTTGCACATGATTAAAGCAAAGCAAAACAGGAAAAAGTGGTTCTTGAGTGCCAGGTGGTCAGGCACTTGTCTTCCAAACAGTGCATGTCAGCTTATTAACAGGACCTGAGGGGAAATGGGTTTAAAATAGACTGTTTGATTTTTATGCATATACGTTTAATTAAAGTAGGTTTTGAAAAGGTAGGCCCTTGTTCGCTCTAATGTGAAAGAATTATTTATTCTCTGAAAAATATCTTCAGGGCAAAGTCAGAGTCTCTCAGGATGTAGTCAACTCTTAGAGTGATGGAAGGAAAGCTGTACATGTTGGTGAAACCTCCTCTTGATGTTAAAATTCCAAGGTGGTGGAAAAGAAGATCTGACCTCAAAGTGTCTTGTCTGTTTTGTTGAGAAAAGCCATATGACCCTGGTTTAAAAAAAAACCTCACAAAACCAAGCCAGAAAGTGGCTGAGGATCTTTGCAGCAACAGAGCAGGCTCTGTTAATTCGCTGGTCTGGATTTAGGAAGGTAAATGTAGCAGGTTACTTGGTTTAGTTTCTTGATTTGTTTCTGGAGCCTTTTGGAAATTTGTGTAGGCTTTGGCTGGCTGAAGAATGCCAGCTGTTCTTCTAATAGTCTAAATCAATGAGCAGCTGCTCAGTATTAGCTGGATGGGTGCTGATGTTGTGAAAAGCTGAAATCAAAACTCAGTAGCCTTGGTGACCATGCAGCAGGTATTCTTTATTGCAGTTCTGGGCAGCACAGGGGATTGCTCCTCCAAATGTGTGCCATCGTAACGGGTCAGTTACACAGCATATTCATAATACATATTCCTAGGGTTTCCAAGGAATGGTTAATTTTCATATTATGAGAGCTTATTATCACCCACCCACCTATGATAATATCTTGGTGGGCTTCAAAGACACTTGGTGGCCTCTTGCTTCATTTACTCCTCTTCATTACAGGTCCTTTTGGTGAGCTTTAGCTTTTGTCTTGCTAAAAAAGCCAGACACCTGGTCCTACAGACTTGAGGTGCCCTCCTGTTCTTTCTCCCTCTTCCTCTTTATTGCTCCTTTCTCAGAGAGGAGCTGCTTCTCCTGAGGTATCACAATGCACACCACGTGCTAACGTTGTGGTCCTTCAGGCGGAACTTTGCACATCCTTTACATAGTTTGTTGCTGCCCAGCTAATAGTTATCATGTTCCCCACTTCAGTGCCTTGCTCAGTGCAGTGCAAACCTGGTATTAAGGATGACTCCAGGGTCAATGGAAGGCTTGTCTGATAGTTTCTAGCTGGCAATTCCAAACAAAAGTCCAGATTAACTAAGATATTACTCCCTGTTTAACACTGCAGGCTGAGAGGCAGCCTGAATCTCGGCAGGTATATAAACATGTTGAAAGGCCCAAATCTCTCTTTTAGGGCAAAGGTAGGTAGTTTAACTTTGGCTGAGCTCAACAAGTTATGGTTGACAAAACAAGTTACGGCTGACAAAATTTCACAGGGTCATCTTTCTGAGGAAATGAGAGGGAGGGCCATATGACGTCTGGGTATAGTTTGGAGCTGGGGTCACACTGCAGAGGCTACAGCATCAGCCCAGCCTTGTCAGGAGGAAGGTGGTGTTCATATCTGACAAAGATGCCAGACAAATTACTACATGCTGAGCTGTTAATGCATTTCTGTAGTACATAGCTCTGTGTTTTCACAGATGCATTTCTGACAGAACTTTTAATTTGAGGATCTTAGAACCATTTAAAAGCATCGTGGCTAGCCAACCTTTTCCATTACGTCTCAAAGCGCAGTGTGGACATTTAGCAAGAATTAATGGGAGTATGTGAGGTTAAATCTTCCTTTAAACATAGAATCTCATTTAAGTTAATGATATCTTAAAGCATGCAAGTATTCTTGAAAATAATTGTAGATCATAATGAATTCTTAGCTTCTAGGATTTCTCCCTGCTAATCCAAATCAAATTATAACTTTTCTAATGTAATTACACTCATGCTTCAACTCAGTTTTTCTTTCCCTCTGCTTATTTAAAGCAGTCTTTCCTGGACGGAGCAATCTGTCTGTATGCATCAGCTATTGTCTGATTTAATGGACACATCTCGTTTTTACACAGCTTTCTTGTGGCATGTGATCTCTCAGTCTCCCTTTGAGAATAAGTAAGACTGGCAGTAAACTCATGAAGTCTTTCAGAAATTTATTAGATTGAGTGCTTTTTTTCTAGCTGGAGGCTAGTGTTTCTGATTTGGTCTTATATCTCTGTTCAGTTTATCCTCCCAAACTCTTTCCTCTAGAGGGGTGGGGCGGGGGGAAGGGGGGGAGGTAACTTTTTATGGATTGATTTTGAAAACCCTGGTTGTTTTGGAATGACTTGGTGCATAATTGTATGCCTTGTACCTACTGCTTGTTCTTGGGCAAACAAGTGAAGCTGAAGAGAGGGCGAAGTAAGTGCATGTCATTTTCTGTGATGTGAATATTAACCAAAGTGTTTGTGGCTTTTTTTTAATCCCTGAAAACATATCAACCCTGTTGAGCTGTAGGGTTTGCTGAAATAAGAAATTGGCTAAAGAAAACCTGCCAGAAAGGGATTATCTTTAACAAAAATCTGAAGTTCCTTTACCAGAGAATTCTTTTTAAACACGGGGAAAATAAAATTGGGAGCCCTGGAAGGGCCTTAGAGACGATTCATATAGCAATCTGGGTTGTTGCTTTTTAGACATGAGCTCGGTTCCAATCCTACCTTTGATCTGTTTCCTTATCTGAGAGAAAAAAAAAAAAAAAAAAATCAGTGCAACCTATTCTCTGTTGCTGCTGCAGAGAGAACTGCAGCAGAACTGAGGGGCCTTTAAAGAAGGCAGCAAAAGGGAGGTAATACTGGAGCCCCTTACAGCTAGCAACAGCAACAGAGAAATACAGCACAGATGTTGTAGCCAGCATTGGTGTATCTTTGAAACTTTTGAAACATTTGATAGCAAATACCAGAACTTAGATTATCATTTAATTCAATCTAACTGGCATTTTAATTGCTGCATTGGGACCGTTCTGTAGCTGGGGATTCAGGTGTATTTTACTGAAGGGCAAATTGTGAGCCTCTTATCCCGTGTCAACCAGGGTGTGCATGCTTTGGGTAGACCTAGGTTTTTATATAAACAGAATTGTTCTGTCTTGCAATTTTAGCCAAAATATTGAAAAGCAGGTTGTAGAAAATGGGTGCATTTTTAATTTTCATTTTATTCATATTCTATAACTAGAATATATTTCTACTCTCTACTAGCCATACTGATAAATGTTTGTGTAGATGCATTCAGTCACGTGGGTGTTTTTTACCTTCTTTTGTGTGGCAGTGAACTAGCAGAAACAGAAAATGTGCTCTGGTTTGCTAGAAAACCAAATTGCCTAGTTACAAGTGGGACTCCCGTGGACTTTATTTAGCTAGCATTTTAATTACAGTGCCAGCTCTCAACTCCTACAATAAAACAGTAGGAAGACCACTATAATGTGACCTTTATAAAACATTAACACCAGCCTATACAAAAATATAACTCCAACTTTAAACAATAAATACAGTGGGAGACAGAATTCAAGCTATTACAAAAATAAAGTGTGCATATAGTATTTTTACTTTTGGAAAAAAACCCATGAAAATCCGCTAGTGTGGACACAAAAGTGATGTTGAGTTTGGTTCCCTGTGTCCGTCTTCTGGTCCTCATACAAAAATGCTGCACGGTAGGCAAAGTAACCTGTTTATGATTTTATGATGCATTGTGAAAGCAATCCTGCTGCGAGGCTTAGAATGAAGGCTCAACAAGCCATATGGAAAACTCTGATGTATTAAAAACAGAGCCTATTTCTTTGCCAGAAGAGTCAATTCAGGAAACTTCAGGTTCTTGCTTGTTTCCTCTGAATCTCTTCTTGTCGCTTTTCTGTCTCCTCTCCTTTGCTGTATTCCCCAGAGTGGGGACTTTTCATGACATTTAGCTGTTGTGACATGCACCATGGGCTGTGCTCCTCTCTCCTGCCAGCAGTTGCTGGAGAATGAGGTGGTCTGAAGAGCAGTGCTGCTGCAGCACTGGTGGAGCATGGAGTGGGTGACCGTGCAGGCTCCCAGCTGTACGCAGCACTATGACCAGTTACATGTACAAACACATTGTAGGTTTTTCTGCCTAGAATAGTCCTGAGTCATGGTGGAATAAACCACACGTGGTTGGTTTGTTTGCAGCTCACAGAATTCTGTAGTTCTGTCATCGTGGAAAGATGATAGTGTGCTGCAAGTCTTCTGTTGTCTTTATCATTCAAAGCATAGTTTAATCAATTTTACCCTCTTGTGAAACGGAATTGAAGCTGTAAACATAAGGATACTTTACATGAGTTGGGTTTTGTCATAATAAAAAAAAAGTAAGAGGTTTGAATGCCAAGGTTATAAGCTTGCTCTTGTAACCTGAAACATTTTAGTTTTCATTGCCTATGTCACCTTTATTTTCCTGCTTGTTCAATGGGTGAAGCACTAACTGCCCAAATATCTCGTTCTTTAATTGTGCTCCTGATGTTACCTTTCACAACACAATATATTATGGATAGTTGCTGTTAGGAAGATGCACCTATTTCTGCGATGCATAAAGCTATAAGCTAGATATGCTGGGGAAAAGAAAGAGTGTTTATCAGTTTCTGGGAATGGAATGATCTGGGATTCAAACTTTCACCAGCCTAATGGTTCACAGGCTCATTTAAGGCTAGACGTTGTCTTGAAGAGCTGTCACACGTGGCGCAGTATGTCTGTATTGCTGTGGGGAACAGCACGATTCCAATAATTGCTCTGTTTGCATTCAAGGAGAGGCTTCCTCTGCTGTGTTGGTACTTGAGGAAGGAGGGGATGAAATATTTGCAGCAGGATGGCTCCTCTCTTCTGTCTGCATTGCTCAGCTGCATGTCTGTTGACCGCAGAGTTTGCTTAGACACGAAGGCCAGGCAAGCCTGACAGAGGCATAAGGGAGTTTCTTTAATTTCCTCTGCATGAGTTTGTGTTCAAGCATCATGCTGGATGCAATCAAATGATATGGAGAGTAGGAAGGCAGCTATTAAGTATTGTGGGCAGGAAACTTCCCAGGGATGATTCGTTGTGCCTGAAAGAGAGGCCATGAACCCAGTTGCCTAAGAAGCCGGGTTTGGTTGTCTGGTTACTATTACTTTGGGGGTGTGTGGTATTTTTCTTTGTTTTTAATCTTGGCCCTTCTAGGGAAAAGTGGTATTCAGCCTGGACTGTATTTGTGGAGAAACAACTCAAGTGTAACATAGAGCAAACAGGAAATAGTGATTTTTTTTTTTTTTAATGGTATTTTTCTAGAGAAATAAAATGAGTATTATAGGAGTTATATGGTGTAGTTTGCATCCAAAGAGTTGGTTTCATTTAAGTTTTTAAAAATTAGGTTTGTGACACAGGAAATAATCTTAAATTATCTTTAATAACAGAGCTGATCAGTTCATTCTTCTGATTAATAAGAAAATGTGATGCTCCAAATGTTCTGTCAGATTTGGTGTTTCTTCTGAGAAATGTCCGATCTTGTGCAGGTAGGCAGAAGCTTTTTGGTATAATGGAATAGCAACTTCTGTAGACTGTAAATCAAAATAAGAAACTTTATTAAAAATGATATTATTACTTCTGGCACTTTACCTTTATTCTTTGAGACAGTCTTTAATAGCTTCTCCAATAAAGTTAGAAGAAGCTGAAATATAGAAGCTTGAACACTTATATAATAAATCTATTAATCTTAATGCTGCTGGAAATATTAGGCACTGGCTACTTACTACTGGTTTTATAACTCAGCATCATTTCCCGGAATTGTATGATACTAACGACAGTTAACACTGATAATTAATTGAAATTAAATTACTCTGACGATGAATGAGTGCTGGACACATTTGACTTGACTCTCTGGCACCATAGCTATGCTTTAGAACCTGATTTGGCAAGGTATTTAAGTGGCGCTTTAAGTTCTCTCCATGCTCTATAGAGAAGTCTGACTTGACTTCAGTGTACGTGTACCACAGGCCTAAATTCTATTAGCATGTGTTTTTGCTTATGCAAAATGTTTGTCCTTTGGGCAATGGCAAACACCTCTGCAGCCATGCAAAAGAAAAGGCATACAAATTTCCTAGCACATGTGTTTTCTGTGCTGAAACAGATTGATTTGGAGTGATTCTGCTCAGAACCATAAATATAGCAAGAAGTTCGAGCTCCCCAGATGAGTACTGTTTGCTTTTCCTGCACAAGTCAGTGCCAAAACTTGTGTTCTTCCGATCTGCAAGTGCTACTGGATTTTAGTGACTGAGAAAAGATACCCAAACTGTAGGTTTTTATGTTCTCTTAATGATCTCTTAAACATAGTGAAGCCCTGGCTGGGGATGAACACTGAAAATAGGCCAAGGCTGGTGCTGCACTCTGCTGCCTGCAGTATGTAGGAGAGAGCCTCAGGAAGTCAGGCTGCTGGCAGGGCTCCTGTCTAGGGAGGCTGAGGAGGAGCAGCCCTTGCTAGAACAGCTGGCATGTCCCCATGAGGACTGACAGATTTAAGAGTTTATTAAAGAGATAAGTATTTCTTAAGTAAGATCAAAGACCAGGCTTAATGCAACCAGATTGGAAAGGGTAGGTCACAGGTAAAGGTCATAAATTTGTTCTCTGTTGAGGTTTACTGTATATACTGGTCTATAATGGCAGGTCTGTAACACAGCCTTCCTGTAGAGCTGGGCTTTAGAAAACCCAGTAGCAGCCCCTGCTTTCAGTATGACCTCTGTGAAAGTATCTGCATGAGTTTAATGTGGTATCGCCACCTTAGTAATGGGAACGAGACAGTGAGAGACTGCTTCACTCAAGATGGGATCTTGAGTGCTTATTTCTATCAAGACAACCAAAATACAGATAGTGCCCACAAAGGTCAAATGAAGAGCCTGTTTAGACCAGAAGAAGATTAGTAGGCTGTCATGTGCAGGCTGGGTCAATTCTGTGTAGGTGTGGTGTGATGGCACATGCAGAGCCAGCTGCAGGTGGGACTTGCCTGGGTAGTTGTGGAAGCAAGAATCATGCCTCTTGCCTCTCTGGGTTGGTAAAAGAAGAAACAAATCAACCAACAAGCCCAAACAAAAACCCCACCCCAAGAAAAAATTCCATGAGCACTGAAGAACCCCAAACCGACAACTGCCTCCCCGTTGCCCTTCCCATGGATCATAACCCCACCAAAGTCTCCAACAAACACTGAATAACTGAATAGAGCCCTCAAAGCAAGGTTCAGGCAAATATGGTGTACTACTAGACAGCAAACCTCTCATTCCTGTCCTCTCATTTCTCTGACAGCCTTTGTGTCAGTCTTTGGCACCTTATGTACCATGTAGTGTTTTCTCAGTTAGGGTCTCCAGCAGAGAAGAGCTTTTACTTGGACCTACATGTGCCGTACACCCAGGAGAGTACAATCTTTTACCTGTGCCCCTGCTTTACCCTTCTGTTGCCTCTTCCTTCTGTTAAAGCTGTTCTACTTTAAATGGGTTAATTATGCATAGATTAAATGCATGACTCTCTAGCCTGGTAGGTTGACCATTTCCACATGAATGAAGGTTGCTGTTTCGGTCCCTGCTCACCTGAGTGCTTATAGTTCTTGAATGCTTTAGAAAGATATAAAAATAATTAGTCTTGAGAAGCATTAGTGATTTTTAAAATAACTATTTTTATAAGTATTTTAATAAGTCTTCAGGGAGCTGGAACTGGAACCTGCTTGTGATGTGTGCAGGAGAATATTTGGATATAATGATTTCTAAGGATGCAGAAACTTTTAAAACATTAGTTTCAGCAGGAAGCAGAGGGAAAAGTTCCTTGTTCTCTGGATTTTTCAAGCCCCATGTTAGAGTATCATCACTGTGAATTGCTTTTTTCCTTTTTTCTGCAATAATTAATTGGATACAACCGAAATGGCTCCAACAAACAGGGCTGACACAGCTTGCTAGTTAGGAGCATTTTCTAAAAAGTAGAGGAGATAGTACAGGTTCCTGTAGCTTTGAGCGAGCTGAGCAGCAGAACTGGAGCTTTCCAGATCCTGGTGGAATGCTAGAGCTACTGGGTGGCTTCTTCTCTACCTTATAGTTTTGTAATTCTGGGGCCTTATTTTTCCTACATACGTTAGAAATCCAACCTTTGTCAGAAGGAATGCTTTCTGTTACACTGAATGCTTCTGAATTATTATTTTTTTTTCCTTCATTTTGGCAAGCAAAATATTTTTGTCTTGAATTTGATTCTGGTGGAGCCCTTTCCCTCAGCACCTTCTGCTTGGCAGCTGAACCAAAAAGAAATTATTTGCATAGTTCTAATGATGTCAGTAAATTGATTTCTGTAGAATACAAGTCTGCATTGCCTCTCTGGAATGCCTAAAGAGATCATTATTAATGATAAATGGCAATAGAAATTTTGCAGAGAAATTAATAACTTGGATGTTGCTCTGAAATGAGAAAAGCAACATGGATGCCCTTGAAGGATCCTGAACATCTCTTTGCACATCATCTGCTCCTTGTTTATGAATAGATTATAGGAAAGCCATGCTCTGATTTATTCACCATCTGGCTTACTTTATTAAGAGCAGTGTTATCATAAGCAAAGGAGATTATGTAGCCCAGTTACCTGGGCCTGCTGTCCTGCATGCCAGCAGGAGATGTGAGTGATTGGTGTTTCACTTGTTTTTCCTGAACAAAGCTGAGGAACTTAACTTGAAGTGACAATGCTTGATTTCCATGAGATCAGTGGATTTAGCCAGGACAGACATCCTCATCTGTATTTATTTAAGATGGGAAAATAATGGAGAAATCTTCTCTGGAAAGAAGGGAATGAAACAAGGATGAACAAATTATCTTCAAACAAGCATTTTTGAATGGCAACATCTCATTTGGTCCTAAGAAATAAACCTAAATGTGCCTTTTCTGCCATGTTAAAACTAGTGATGGTGTTTGCCAGTTCTTCTGCAGTCAGACCTGAACCTACAGAGTCTGATGTTGAGTACTGAATGCTAATACACTAATACAGTGTACTAATACTGTGTTCTTTCCCCTCAATTTTGTGCTAAAAAGAAATCTGATGAGAAGGATTACAGGAACCAAAACAAAATAGGGGGGGAAAAAACCCCCACAAACATACATATTTCCCCCCCAGGAGAGAGATTAAAAATACAGTTAACTATTTTGATCTGAAGCTTCCAAAGGTTTGGTAGAAAATTCTTGTGGTATACTCATGAAATCTTGCAGGAATTATAAAAAGTGCTGAGCACCGATCTGTGAATGCCATTTGTAGCTGGCTTCCTGCAGTTCTGTTTTACCTTTGGAAAGTAAAATCAATTTCAGATTAACTTTGACAGGGAGGTGTTGAGGTGTGTGAGTCAGCATTTGCTCAGATATTTCTGCCAGCCTGTTGGGAAGACAAAGAATTGAGATGGATATTATCAATAAAGGTGCCAGCCTGAAAGTAAAAAAGGCAAACTAAGTTAAAAAATGCTTTCTTGCCTTGTCCTGGCACCCTTCATGAAAAACTGAATTTTAGGTTGTTATTAGTGTAGAAACCCAAAATTTATCTTGATATTTAGGTGCTTTTACATCCCCTCCCTTTTTTTTCCACCTCCTCAAAGCAATGCTGTGATTGCTTTACTGAATTAGATGCTCCTTTTTGAAATCTGGAACATCTTTTTTGTAGTCAGAAACTGTGTTTGGTCTAAGTCAGTACACCGTGATTGAAGGAATGAGGGATTTCATTCTTTTTATCCACAATCTTTGAGCTATATTTAATAACCTTTTATAATAATCTTTCTGCTATACTGAATTATGTATTGATTCTTTTTCAGTAGCTTCATTTCAGAATTCCAGAAGGAAAATAGGTTTTCAGATGTCAACCCAAAAGTCTTTGCAGCTTTGAATATACTATAACATATATTTCTATGAGGACCTTATCATACATCATTTGATTTCAATGAAACAACCCTCATTGACTTTACTGAGAGCTGGCTGACACTCGGATTGAACTATTGCCACGTTATTGAAAGTATAATATGCATTTTGATTCAATTTTCAATTTCTTTCATGGTCTTATTTTAGCTGTGCTGTGTATGTAGTCTCTGTACCTCGAGCAGTATGTAGGGTACCACAGTCCCTGACTGCAGCTTTCAGGGAGACACTTGTAGAGTTGACTTTAAAAGTAAAAATTGGTTCCATTTCTTTTAATTGTGAATGTTGTTGATGGAGCTATTGCAGACACTGTGTGTTACAGGGGAGGAATCTGGGAGATGGGATGCAGCTCTGGTTGCAGGGGCTCCTTTGGCTGACGTTCCAGAGGTTAACAGCTCTGTTGCATGCGGACGTCTCTGATCATTGATTTTTAGTGGCTGCTGTTACAGAAAGTAAGAGTGGCATTTAAGAGAGACAAAGCACCTTATTAAAGTTAATGCCTTTGATTTGCTTCAAATCATCTGTAATCCATGTGGACCTGTCATAATTTATACCTTGCTTGGTCACAGCAATAAGTTTAAAACTGTCAAGTAATCTGCATCAACGCTTGTGCACAAGAGAAATTACATGTATTGCTTACTGAAGTTGGTGTCGTGGTATTTATCTCTCATTCCTTAGAAGGTTACCCTCAGCTTAATTGGTGTGTCTCATTATTTATATTGCTAGGGTAAAAATAAAGGATTAAATAGCAGGAGAGAAAGATAACAGAGGTTTTGCTTCATAAGATAAATACAAATCAATTTTTGTTTCTAAACATGATAAATATGGCTGGGTTTTTCAGTCTTCCCTGCCGCCTCCAAAGTCTTGAGCCTCCTGAGGATAATCTTAATAGGATAAAGTGGCCTTTGAAAGGCAATTAGCAAGATTCCTATGAACTAGTCCATGTATGTGCCATGCTCAAAACCCTTCTGATTAATGTTCATCTCAATTCCATTTCTTGGGATTTTATTTACTCATTTCATGTATAATGTATTTAGTTCCTTTAACACTGCTCTGTGGTTTGAAAACATGTTGCTATGTTTCAATCTCATGTATAGCTGTGCTTGAGCCTGTTGCTCCTGTGAGCACCACTGTGAGACTGGAGCCGATGTTTTGGGTCCTCAGTAAGTCCAGGGCTATTTTTTTACTAATATGGACTAACTAATGAGCTTGATTGTTTCAGTTTTGGGGTAGGCTTCTTAAGTAGACGTGTATTTTAAGTATAGGGAAGAGAGTTATATAGCAGTCTATATGCTTTTTGTATCTGAAGATATTTTGAACTGGGATCCCTGGTAATCAAAACACCAAATTCACTGGTTGGCATTTGATTTTCGTTAGAGTATGATGCAGCAGCCACATATGGGCTATGGAGCCATGAAAAGTGAGCTTAGATCATACTCAATACAATGCCTCATCAATACCAATAATATTGCTATGATGTTTATGAAAAATGGGATCAGCAAGGCAGACACCTGGGGTCTTTTGGAAGAAGTTTAGCACCTTGTGCCAGCTCTCTTGATTTCATTCTGGAGGAATTGTTTTCTTTACAACTCCCATTGTAAGCTAAAGCTCAGTAGAAAGTTCTTTAGCATATGCCCTATGTTCTATATCCATGAAAATTACTATGATTATTTTTAAAAATCTTCGTATGAAGGAAATTCTGGGATTTGTCACTCCTTGCCTAGTCTTCGTCTATGGCTGCATTTTGAGAATTCCAGGAAAAGCCAGGATCCTGTTAAGTGTCTTCCAGAAGAAACTATTAAGATATATTTTTAATCAATATTGCACCTTTAGTACTGTAGTTTCTTTGTTCAGGAAGACTGTACCTCTGGGAGGCTTTTGAACTCATTTCATGTGCTTGAACACCTTTTGTGAGCTGCACTTCTTTCTTTTATGTTTATTTCAGTCTTCGGAAATGAGTACAGCAGGGAGAGTAAGGTCCTTGCCACCCACCTGCTTCCTTGAGCTCAAACACTCCAAGCACCAGCCCACCTACGGACCAGAATAAGCAAACAGATCTGACCAGAAGGTTTTAGCAAACAGCATGTCCCACTTGTTCTAAAATTAAATGAGATGCAGAACCTATCTGAAAACAGCCTGTTTTGGGGGGGAAATAGAGAAGGGAGGTCCATTATTGAAATTGCATCCTATTTACACCACATACAGAAGCATCCTGTAGCTGGTAAATAATTCTAACTGTTAGAAGTAATATGACCTCTGAGGCAGGGAATATCTTCCTACATCTGTTTTCAGTTAGTGAGAACCTTAGTAGATCACTGCTGGAAATAAATGGAGATCAGTACGTTTTCGTGGCTTTATAGTACTCCATAAAATGTTGAAAATAGTGAAATAATTTGATATGTTCTTGAAAGATAAACATGAATAGGGTGTTCAAGGCTTGGGAGTTTTGAATGGGATTGTTTCTCAGAGTTGTTTGGGAACACTTTGTCCTGTGCACAGGCTGCTGCTGCCAAGCTGAGAACCTAATGCTGAAGGGACCTTTACACCCAGATGGTCACTCTGAGCACGTCATAGTAAAATCCTTATGGGTCAGACCTGAACTGGATGTGACTGCTGTCAGCACCTGTTGTCTTACTCCTTTATGGGCTCCCTTGAGATCTTCACAGTGTTTTCCAGCTGGACTTGCTTTTGTTTATCTGGTTTCTCTGTGTATTGATCTTCAGCTGCCAGCTAATTTCTGTGCAGCAGTCGTGCAGCACACTGTGTACATTGTGGGGGTAGGAAATGGGATTTCAAAGAGTTTTGTCCATGTTGTGCATTAATGCACTACAGATACATCTGTAGTAGTAAATTGAACATGCCTGGGACTGCTCAATGGCACTAGGGCCACTTGGCACTGACCTGCATCTGTACTGTTAAATTCTCTTACCCTCAAAACCAGGGTGGCTGCATGCAACCTGTCTGCTGTGTGTGATCCTTGACCCGTGCATGCTTCCAAAGTAGGTCTGAGAATGTATGTGATTAGGCTGCGACAGGTGAGCACAAACAGAAACTGGAAGGAGCTGTACTAAATGGCATTGTGAGATTGCATGTAGCTCTTAGTGTTTGCCAGATGTAGTGGTTTTCTATTGAGGATTCAGTATGGAGGGGAAATTTAAGAGCAGTGAGAGTTGGAAAAAATGCAGAGAACTGTTGAAAATGCATATGATTATGGAGTTAAGACCCTGGAAAAATCACTGTTTTTCCTTGGACCTGCTTATTGCACAATGCACATAAGTACTTCCAGTTAAGTCACTGAGATTGCTGGCAAACCTGTGCAAGCACTTATGAGGAAAACATGTGCTTATGTGGAATGCCGACTGGAAGTTTAGCTAACGATCTGTTCAGCTCTGGGTGCCATACACAGATCATGAAAGACTTACTTCCAATAGTTAACTGTTTTGTAGTTTGGGGGGTTTTATTTTTTTGTTTCTCTCTCTTCTTTTTTAATCCTACTCAAGCATATTGACAAACATGGCTTTCTGTTCCCCTCTTAGAGAAAGTTGCAGCTGCAAATGTTCCTTGAGTTATGCCAGTCATTTGCAGATGTTCTTCTGAAAGCAAAAATTAAATAGACTTTCTTGATGCCAACAAATTATAGAAAAATGTTAGATACACTCTTATCTCTGAAAAATGTGTGCTGTGGTCAGAATGCATCAAATACTGCTAATATAACAATGACCTTTTAAAAGAAAACACGTTATGCTGTAGCTGTCTTCATATTATAATTCTAGAATGCCAGTATACAAAAGTCAAGCTATTAAACAGTGGGAGAAATGGAGTGAAAATAATGTGTTTTGCTTTTGTCTGATATTGCTGTTCTGATGGGTACATTCTTTTCTTCCCATATTGAGTCATGCTTTTCTTGAAATCATAAAACACAGATAGATCAAATACAAGGTAATGTTTTAGAAAGTCAAATCCTACTGAGCTTTGATGAGTTGGATCAAAATCCCAATGACCAAAATCTATTGTTCAATAGCAAAAATGAGCGGAACTGCTGAGGAAGATAAGCTTGGTCCTTGTTCAAACTCCTCATGGTCAGAGCGTTAGGAAGTGAGGAACAAGTATCAGTCTGGAGATCAGGCACTTGTTCAGAACTAAGGAGACTTCTGTTTATTCTCCAGCAGCCACGGATTTTGTGTAGGTAGGTCATTTGAGCCAAGATCCTCAAAAGGTGTTAAAGTACTTGTGATGGTCTGTGCCTAGGCATTCATATCCGTCCATTATATAAATGTATAATCAGACAGAACTCCTTTCTTTACAAGTGTGTTATGTGATTCATTGAACTCACATTTGCAAGTTATTTGGGTGCTGTGATGGGAAGGTTAACAAAGAATATTAAATACCTGCAGGTGCTGAGTAGATTCCAGTCATGTTCCAGATACTTTCTGGAGAAGTAGGAATTAATTCCTAGGGTTATTATTGTGATGTCTTTCCTAGAAGTTTATTCAGTCTGAAAATATTTGTTCTTTCTTCTGTAAAGATAAAACCCCCACTTCTTTCTATTCTGCTATCTGTCTCCTATTAGGGTAGGTGCAGAGAAACAGACCTAATCTAAAACGTGTGAGGTTTAAGGAACTATATTTAAGAGAAGCTGGCATGGTGATGATATAACTGTGAACTGTTTTAATGTACTTTGGGGGTGGGGAGAGGAAGGCTTCAGGTGTTTGATACGACTGCTTCTCCAAACTCTAATTCTGGCGTTTGATCCCAGTGAATCTCAGTGCCAGGTTAGACTCTGTGTGGTGATTACTGTGAGGAGCAGATGGAAAGGACTTTGCACTTGTGGAGGCTCAGTAATTTCTCATGCAAGGAGGAGGCCTGGCTAGCTGCGAGCAGCAAGGCTTTCATTGCCACGTCGTTTGCAAGGTGGCTCTGAGGCAGTGCAGGTAATACAAAATTGTGTTATGTTTGCATAGGAAGGTAAATAAACATCTCACGCTGTTATAATTTTCCTGGTTTCCCAGTATAAACAGCTTGCTGGTAGCCAGTCGGTCAGCTTCTACTTTGGTGCTACTAATTACATAGATGATCCTTAAAAACTGACTAAAAAGCTTAGATCAAGACTGACCTCAGTAAGTGGAAATGTTCTAAATGTTGTTTTTATCTCCTTGCAAGATAAAGATTTTTCAGAAGGCCTTCCAACCTGGAGGATCGGAGCCATGGTTTTTGTAATGTGTACTCATCACTGCATCCTTCATTTCACTTTAATTCCCATTCTTGTTGGCTGTCTATTAACGAAACCCACCAGACTCTGCAGAGGGTAACTATAATTTGAGTAATGTACAATGTTGTGTGAAATATTTTGCTGAATATAACTCATTCAGTGTTTGAAAACTTAGACTAAAGTCATGCTTAGAATATTACTTGTTCCTCCCTCCCAACACACATGAATGAACATCACTGCTCTGCCACTGTGGTCTGTAGGAGATGTTGAATGGGCTCCTGTGAGCACAGGGCCCTTTCTTGGGCTGCTCCCTCACAAAGGGTCTCTCTCTTCCAGCTCAGTCTCCATTGAGGAGATCTCATTTGAAACAAAAGGGCTCTGGAGAAGAGCTCTCATTAACAGCCCTCAAACCTCCCAAGAGGACTCAATATAAATGAATCAACCAAGGAGTAGTTGGGTCTTCTTGGCCTTGTAGTTCTGTGGACTCCATGGTCTTTCTGTCAGAACTTACCAGTTCTATTAGGACTATTTCATGTCAAAGCTGTTGTTCGGGTGCCTGACGGTTGATATGTGTTTGCCAATGCCAGTATGTGCCAGGCACATCCAGCAGCTTTCTAAGGGAGTATCTGCAATATTCATGCTCTTGACATTCAGAGGTGTGAAAGGCAATTGATCTTTGACTGGCAAGAATATTTTGCATGTGAGTAGCCTTACTCTGAAGAACTGGGTAACATAACTTGCCTGGGCCACAGTGGGTGCACAGCAGGTCCTTGCCTGTGTAAGGAAAAAATCTACATGCCTGTAGCAATTTTTTTTAAAGCTGACCTGTGGTTGCAAGGTTAATGCTGCTCAGTTTGAATTAGCTACAATATAGAACCAATGTAGTGAACAGAGTTAAGAACTCTGTAATTCTTGGTCTGTCAATAATCTGAATATGCTGACAAAATCTACTTGTTTAATAATTAGAAATGGTCAAAGTTTGTGTCCTTTCCCCTTGTACAGGACTGTTCTGCAGTTCTCAAGTCAATACTTTTTTTGAGAATTCTGTCTCCTTAGGTTGTATAAATTCACCAATATCAGTCTCTAAACTGAACTTTTATTTTGTATTCTTTTTAAATGAAAGTCACATTCTGTGGATGACTGCAATGCTTGTACTTGTGCTGCCCTCGCTAATTCAGGGTATACAACTGTTTTCTGCTATTGTTCTTTTAACTGGCTTTTAACAAAAAGCCTATTTGGCACACATTTACAAATTGCCTAGTGAAATGTTCAGTATTTTTTAATCACCATTTGAAGCTTAGAAAGACTAAATCAAGTTTCAAAATGTCCATTTATTTTATGACTTCTGTGAGATGTTTGCCATCTGTGGTAATGCCGGGCATCTGTGTGAAGATATAGACTCAAGGTCAACAATACTGAAGATGAAGATGTTGTAAGAATTTTCTGTTGAAATTGGCACTTCATTTCAAAATACATGGAGAAGAACTACTGCCACTGTGGGAAGTCATGGAACATGTTATAAAATTCCAGAGTCTCCAAGAATTATTTTATTTACTTTTATTTTGAAGAAAGTTATTGTTATATGTCAGGCTAAAGCTGAGTTCTAAAACTTAAGGTTGGCAGTGCTAGTAATTTTGAGGGAGAAATATCAGACTAAGCAGAAGCTTGTACATGTGTATTTAGTCCAGAGTTGTTTTATCAATACTATCTCTCTTGAGTAACTACTTAATTATTTATCCTCATTCAAAATAATCTGGTTACAGAAGTTATTATTATATATTAGGGAATTTTATTTTTATGTATATTGAGACAGTTTCAAGAATTAATTTCCTCTCTAGAAGTGTAAATCACTTTTCTTTCTCATCTTCATGTACTGGGATGTCGATCACACAATCCTGTATTGTACATTTCTAAAATTGAGAATCAGACACTTGCCCCTTCCAACCTCCCCCCTCCTTCCTTCCCTGAATTTGGGCCCAGTGATGGTTTAAAAAAAAAAAATTCCCAGCAAATTAACAATCCCTGGAAAAAAAACAAACCAGCATTGATTGATGTTTGTGTTGGCAATCAATTCTTTAAAGTATTCCTAAACTATTTGTAATTATAACAAGTAAATACTAAAGTTAACGTACCTTAATGGACTTAATGTAAGTGGAAAAATAAATAACCTTAACTGTACCTACACTTAAGGTTGTTGGAGTGAGTCCAGAGGAGGCCACAACGATGATCAGGAGGCTGAAGCCCCTTTCCTGTGAAGACAGGCTGAGAGAGTTGGGTTCATTCAGCCTGGGGAGGAGAAGGGGTCCACGCAGACATTAGAGCACCTCCCGGTACCTGAAGGGGCTCCAGGAAAGCCAGAGAGGGACTTTTTACAAGGGCTGGGAGGGACAGGACAAGGGGGAATGGCCTAAGATGAAGGAGGCAAATTTAGATGAGAGATGAGGAAGAAATCTTTCCCTGTGAGGGTGGGGAGACCCTGGAACAGGGTGCCCAGAGAAGCTGGGGGTGCCCCTGGATCCCTGGCAGGTTTCAAGGCAAGGCTAGATGGGGCTTTGGGCATCCTGGGTTGGTGGGAGATGTCCCAGGGAGTGGGACCTGGGGGGACTTCAAGGTCGCTTCCAACCCAGGCCATTCTCTTATTTTTTTTTTTTAAACCTTTTTTCCCCTCAGTTGTCTGCATTTTTATTGAGTTCACGTTTTGTCTTAAAAAACCCTCAAACCAAAAAGAGCAAAACACTTTTCAACTCAAAAAGGAAAACAGGTATTTTTATATGCAGCAGAAATAAAAATGCCCATTTTCTTTCTGTAAAAACAAATCTTCTGCAGCGTACAGTTCAACTAGTGTAGGAGGACAGCTGAAATTTGGTAACACAGTATTACTCATTGTTAAGAAACATTTTTATTTGGGTGAAAGCTAGTTTTGATTTGGCAGGGGTAGAAGACTTGGTTTAAATAAATAAAATAGTATATTGTGTATGCTTGTGGCTTGCTTTATTGGGCAGTGTGGATGTAGCCTCCTGGAGGCTTTTGTACTTTATAAGACCCAGGTTCAGGTAAAAACAGCTTATTTTCTTTGTATATGGCATCATGTCACCTCTGCCCCAAAAGTGTGGGGCATTCTTCTCTTTCAGTAAAACATAATTCCTAAATGCTTGAAAATTCTGTATATTAAATGAAGGGTAAATTCTTTTAATAAAGGCACAAAATGCCAAAGGTAAGTTTACATGAAAACTCAGCTTTTTTCCCCTGTAAAAATGTTCTGTAATTGCATAGTTGCATCCTATTTGTCAGTGGAACTTTCTTAGTTGTATTTTATTTTGAGACCTCAGCGAAATTAGTGTCCATGAAATTAATTTATATCTTAGATGCCTTTTAGAAGGTTGTGGAAAAAATGTTGCCTTCATACTGCTGTGAAATCATTCTAAATAATTGTGCTAAATTGTATTAAAAAGCTCCAGGATAGAGAAGACTCTGAGCATAAAGATAAAGGTCATATATAATTTCTCCTCTGCAATTCAAGTGAGGCAATTTGACATTGCACAGTCAACTGAAAGGTGTCTTTTGCAATCCAATAGTTGACGGGTGAATAACATCGTTTTTACTACTTATTCCAAGTCGTACTTCAAATGGCAGTTATTCTTGGGAGACTTCAGTCCCTCCTCCTCCTCCTGATTTACCTGGGGAGTATAGTGGAAGATGATAAAAGGAAACACCGCAATAGGTACTAATGGAGAGATGTAGTCTGTCTATGAAATTGCTTTTGAAACCGATGCTGAACGCTTTGCTCCTGTCCAGCCTAGTAAGGCCTGTGCTGCTCTTGCTCAGTTAGCTTGGCACAGTGTTTGTCTATTTGTAGTTTTTCTAGCACACATTGAAATTTATTGTGATGAGTGCTTTAGGTTTCCCCTGGATTACAGAGGAAGATGATGTATGCCTACCACTAAAGTCATCTGCATAGGACTCCAGAAGGAGAAGAGACAATTCAAGGCTTTGGAAGCACTGAGAAACTGGGATGAAACATGATGCCTCTCTGAGTAGTTTTCTTCATAAATCAGTGTTAGAACCATGGAGCCTTCTGCCTATGTGGCATGTCAAGCAGAGTGGCAAAATTCAGTCCAGGACAATTCACTGCCAAGAAGGGATAGGTTTAATGTGCAAATAAAACATCTAGAAGCAAAACAAACAAGTTGTGTGCTGACTTATGGATCTTGGAGGTTATCCGATTGTAAGACAACTGACAATCTGGAACTACTTCTAGAGCAAGCATTCATCTAGACCTGGAAAGGAAAGGGGGCTATGTGAGGTACCTGCTGTTTCCCTTTGATGCAAAAGGGAAGAGGTGAGCAGCATTGCCCGGAATACCTCAAGTCATTAGAATAGCTAATGGGTTCTGGGGTATTGTCTCAGCAATTTGGGGAACAGATAAAAATAGTGATGGCTACTTATTACAGAGAAAATCCTGGACTGACCTAGTGAGAGGCAAATGTGACAGACATGGGAATCCAGGCATCTCAGTGCAGGAAAAATTGAAATGCCCAGTTCTGGTTGACCTTGTCAGGGGTCAGAATCCAATTTTACCATAGAAGGAAGAAAAGCAGCTGTAACATCCAGCAAATGAAAGAGGCTTCTGGAGGAGGAGGGTAAATATTTTGTCCTATCCCAAACATTCAAATGACTATGTATTACAAAAGGATGCCAAACTTCCAGTTGTCATCTCTGCACCCAGGCCACTGGTTCAAATGCCGATCAGCTGCCAGCTGGCCTCTGGACTGCAATGGCAGCAGCACTTGTATGCACAATTATCAGGCTTGAGAAACACGATCTCTTAGGGATGTGTGGCAAAATCACTCCAAGGCCAGTGTACCGATAGAGTGTAGTTATTAAAAAAGCCCAAGTGATTCTCCAGGGTAAGCAAATTTGGAAAATTTCTGAGATTTAAATGGGAAATGTCCTTTATTTCAGAGTAACAGAGGGGAACAGTCAGCTTTCTGGAGCAAAGAGTTCAGGCTGCACTGATAAAGTATCTGAAGGTTCGTTAGGCAGTATGTGATGCATACAGACCTTTGCAAGATAGGTATTTATGAAATATTTAGAGGGGGGAAGCAGAACTGATGGGGAGAAATTGTAAAAGAGACAACCACGTTTATAACTTTCTAACTCGCATATCTTTGTTTTAACAGCATTGTTTTTATCCTTAATCATTGTTTCCAGTGTATACTTAAGGCAATTATATTAACAGGTTTACTTTTTTATTTGCAAAAAAGAGTTTGAATATACACTCTGCATATTAAACAGTCACTACAGTGTGTTTTGTCAAAACAGACGATTATGAACATAGTACAACATGTTTTTCAGCTCACTTGTGTTGGATTAGGAGCTTAATAGCTTCCCTCTTTATGTTTATTTTAAGATTAATTCTTTAATCCCATTTTCATGGAGTTAAAGATTTTCTTTTTTGCGGCTTTCCCTGGTTTCTCTGCCTGTCACCTTTACTGGGTATCTGAACCACATGTTTCACATTTCTGCTTAGACTGACTCTTATTAGTTCAAAGCAGAGCTACATGTTTTAAATTGATCAAGGTTTCTGAAGCAATTATAACAACTGCTTTTGGAAGAAACAGTTGCAGTTTTCATTTTTGATACTATATGAAAGCGTAAGTTTCTTCAAAGCTGCAAATGTAAGCCAGTAAAAGGCAGCTGGTAATTATTCTCTAATAAACACAGTAGGAAGTACATGAAAAACCTTAGGGGACATATATATTGCCTGCAGAGCGATTAATAAAAATCTCAGGACACTTAAAAGAAAATTCAGCATGAAAATAAATGTCTATTTATCTACGTATTTGAGTCCATTCCAAAGTAACAGGTTTGTTATCCAATTTGCTATTTGTTTACTAACTCTCCTTTGCTTGTCATCTTTCAATGGGCTATTGCACTTTAGGGAAAAATTGTTATTATTTATCAATTCTTCATTTCATTTATGAAATACTTTAAGCTTCAAATGTCTGCTATTTCTCAACCCCAAATAACTTAAGTTTTAATATATTGATTTTCCTTTTAATTTGTTTTGCTGGTAAACATTTGAGCATAGGTAAAAATGAATAACCAAACTGCTTAGAAACAACTGGCCAAAATTCTATCCTCATGAATGATTTGTATGGTATTATGTGTCTTAGTTTTTCTGGTATATTATTATCTTTTGTTTGCTAACTCAAAGGTGTTTACTGAAAGATGCAAGCAGAGGAGAGAAAAGGAAGTCAGGTGGAATCCCTGACTAAAGAGAAGAGAAACTACTCCTTGCAGAAGAGCCATATTTATGGTTGCACTTAGGCTATGAGCTGTTTGCTTTTTGTCTGGCTCAAGAGAGAACATAAAACCAAAACTGGACCTTGAGGGGGAAAAAGGGAGAGAGAGTTTGCACAAGCCAAATAGTATGTTCAGGGGTAGTTTAAAACCAAAAGAAGCACCCAAAAAACCCCAATAACATGACAAGCATGCAGGATTACAATGTCAAAGCAGCATGTATGCTGTGGGTAGCAGTCTTGTAAACCAGAGAAGTGTATTCTACTGAGCAAAAGGAGGAAAAGTAGAAATTCCAACTGTTGTAAACTTTAGCTTTCTGTTTGGATGGAAGAGTAACAAGTTTGCTTTGAAGAATTTGTTTCTGTGACATCCACAAACGTGTGCTGTCATGACTATGTGAACCGAGAATTGTTATGAATCCTCAAATCAATTCATCTTGTTATTGCCTAAGTACCAAACTCTGAAGTATTTTTTTTAAAAGGAGGGAAAGATGTTAACAATGCAGTTTATTTTCCAGCCTCTAATGAAAATGAAACTTGAGGCTTTGTCATTTAAATCCAACACCTTCACACTGCAACTTGCTTTAGTTTCATGTTAATGCTCTTTTGTGATCACCCCTATTGTTTATGGTAGGATACCTCACTGCAGACTATGTTAGATCCTTTTCTAAGACTACATCACAATCACTAAAATTGAGATAAATAATGAGATGTTATATTTTTTTCAAAGGCTGCTAAATGTCTTCTAGTTGAGCTGTAAGCTTCCTGGGTGCTGCTATCTCAGCTTAATTTCTGCACCTGGAAGCATAGCTAGAATTGGTGCTGGGGAGTTAAGTGTGCAGATGCAGACATTCATCCCACCTCTCTGTAGCACTTATTTGAGGTACCAAAGTGAAATGTACCAGGACGAGTAGGTGATTGTGTTATCAAGGGAGAGAACGTGATTGATTTATTCTTATTTATTTTTAACCTTCCTGAGATCTTTATAGTTGCCACTTGTGGAGGTGACCTGTCCATCCACTGACTATGGAGGGACTTTAAGCTGACTTGGCCCCTGTTGAAGGTATTTTATAAGCCTGAATTAAGTGGAAGAGATCTACATTTCTGTGCATTTACTCTGATTGTTTGCTCAAGTGTCAGTAGAAGACTGGATTCCCCCAGTGTAAGAAACTGATGCAACTCAGCTTGAAAAAGGTATGACCACAATAATCCCCTGTTGCCTGCACCGCTGGCTCATGGGTGCTTTTTTCTTGGCAAAAGGGACAGCTAAGGTTATTAAATACAGCTGGTAGAGCTAGATATAACCGGTGTCTGCTACTGTACCATAAATCATGCTGCCCCCAAGACAGTAAAAATTGATTGCAATAGACTACGCCCAGCAAACCTCCATTGGTTTTCCTTTTTAATGCAAACCATCCCATTATGAAATATGCTGTAGTTTATCATGTGCGGATGCTCTTGCACCATGCCAAACATGCTGGCATGGAAATCAATGCAACAATCACACCACAACCTTTAATGCTCTTGTTGCTGTAGTTGCTCAGTGAGCTAGATAACCAGTTGAAAATTACTGTGACTCTATTTATTTTTTGTGATTTTTATTTTATTTTTACAAATAACTAGCATTTTAAAATGAACTGATAAAAAGCCTGCTCCCTGCTGATACAGCAGTCACATTTGTTATTGCATTATGTGTTAGGTGGGGGGAAGAGTGTTCTGTTACTAATGGTTTAAGTCATGACTAATGCTATGTGCCAACAACGGATACACAGATTCAAATTTAAATAAACTACCCAGGCAGTGTTTTACAGGATGTGTTTCTTGTTGGCAATTTGTTGTTCCTGACAGCTGAGGATCCTCAGGCCGTTGTTACGCCAGCCACTGGGATTAGAACACACGCAGGCTGAACTTATAAATGTTTCAAAAATGCTACGATGGAAGAGCAGAATTTTAAAATGTGGGATTATAAAAAAAATATTATCAGATACTCCTTTGGAAGTGGTTAATGTGAAAGAAGCTAGATTTGGTGGGGTTTGGAGTTTATTTTTCATGCAGCATCAGCGTTAATACTTCAATATCCAGAATTCTAATGACAGATGCTGGGACAAAGCAAGCTTTGGTGTAGTGAAGCACAACATTGTGCTCCCAGGCCAGGTTTCTGTGTAAATTTGAAACATTTCACAAATCCACATAAACAAACCTGGTCCATGTAACTATGTGAGCAGTGAACATTCTCAAATCACTGAGTAGTTTGGACTGTTTTCTGGTCAGAAAAGCTGTTTCTGTTCAAAATTGTTCTGAAAGGTATGTGGATATTTAGGTCTGATGTTACAGAAATGGTTGCTTTTACACACAAATGTTTAAATTTAATCCCAGTCCTGCTTCAGTTAAGCCATATTGTCTCTGTATCTTTCAGAAGTTTAGGGCAAATATTGTTTTATAGCCATGGTGTTCCTGGAATATTAGTAGGATGAAATTTTCATGTGGAAGCATATTATTATCATTAGAGGAAAGATAAGCTTTTGTCTTCATAAGCTAGTCTTCATCTCTGAAGCAGAGGGAGCAAGACCTTTGATCCGGTGGATTTAGGAACAGTTGTTTTCAGTTCAGTTCATCTTTGTTGCCTTTGTAAAGAGCTGATTAATCACTAAAGTTTGTCCACCTCTTGTACCATCTGTATTTATTACACCCTAGTGATCTAGATTATGATTTGGTGTGGGGTATGATAATACGCAGAAATAGGCTAAAGCTGGTGATGTGAATATATATAAAGACAGCTCCTGATCCAACTGTTTAGAGCTGCCAGATAACATGTCTGTCTTACGCTGCTCCCTACAATCTACCAGCTTCTCCTGTCCACTAGAAATGAGGAAGCTACGGCAAACCTTGAAAGCTACTGAACGAAAATCTTTTGATACTAGAAGACTCTTCTACTTCAGGTCTGTAAAGCAGTAGATTTTGTGGGATTGATCGCTTGGAGATAGACTTGCTCACAGTGCTTCTTCACAGCATCACTGAATTATTGAGGGCTTTCCTTTTAAAACACTACAGAAGCATGCAGTATTTCTCATCACACTTTATCTAATGACAAGGAAACATGTTTCGAACTACAGAATGCTGGGTTTTGTCAGGCTGCCTTTTTTTTTTAATTAGGGCAATTATTCATAACAAGATTAGCATATGGAATGTGGCTGGGGCCTTCACCTTTATCACACCACTGCTTCAGAAGTTTCCCATTCAGCTTCTCACAGCCTCTTTTGTAAAGCACACACTATTTCCTTATCTTTCACTAGTAACGCTTCTCGGGTGTCTGTCCGCAGACATTCCATTCCAGATCTCCAAATTAAAAACAGTTCTAAAGAAATACACTACAGACTGGTGATTTTTTTTCTCCTGTATGAGTTCTCAAAGCCAGATTAGGTAAAAGGGTCTCTGCATTTCTCTACATTGTCAAAGTTAAATTTATCAGACACGAAGCTTTGTGGTAATGTAACAAAGAGTTTATAAATCTGGCTATGATTTCCTCTGACACTGCTGTTTAGTTTAATACCTAATATCATTAACACAAAGGGTTTTTTTACATTTAGGAGTCAAATGTGTATGGTAGACTTGGTGTTTTGGAATAGTAACATGGCATGTGTTTGCTTTTGTGATTATAGTTTTTGTTTACCCATGTGCTTTTAAGCCATATAATTATAGGATTAAGATCATAGCTCAACGTGTCATGGAACTAATACATTGTTAATGTGACTGTGGCAAAATACCACTAACTGGTGATATTTACCACTCTATTCCAGTCCTTTTTCATAGAGAAGCTGTACACTGCAGTTGGTAGAGGAAAAAACCCACCCTGATCTTGTACAGATGGTTTAAGGGAAACATATTGCTCTGGGATGCAAACTCTACCAGTGTTTATGAAGTTATGCTCTTATGTTAATTTGCCCTAGCAAATTATTCAGAGCCATCATTTGTTATAATTATTGTAAATATTTTTTGTCATTGCTGCAGAAATGCTCTTTTGAGGCTGTCTGGAAAGAATCAGAATTCGGATGTTTTCTTAAAATATTTGTTGCTTTTTATTCAGTAGTTTTATTTCTGCCCATACAAAGGTTCAGGACAGAATTAGTCACTGCTTTTATTATTGCTTCCTTTCACCCTCATTTCACCCCCTACTTCTGAACTCCTACCAAATATTCTGTTACAAAGTGGGGGTGATATTGCACTGACTTACAGCAACTGGGGTACTTGTCCTCTCATTTTAGAGGTCTTGGCTAATTCTTACCCAGGCTTTCATTGGTAATTGTGTTGCTAAAACTCTGATCCTGTTCCCCTGGGACAAAAAGCAGCACAAGTCTAGTTAAATTCTGTGAAGTCAAGAATAAGATGTCAGCTTGGAATTGGGTAATGAGAATCTGATGGTTCTTTTTCACAATTCCCTTAATGTCATGATTCTTGTAACTTGATGTCATGATTCTTGTAACTTGATGACTTGCACACAATCACCTTTGAAGAGATGCACTAAAAAAATTTGCAATTTATTGTTTTCATAGTTAATATTTCAGATTTGATCTGTCCCAACACTTTTGGGGAAGATTGCTAAATGAAAGGGGGTTTCCTGTGTCTGTCAGTGTTGGACTTGGGTAAAAATTTCTTACTGTAATTTGGCAGCAAGTCTTCTTGCTGACCATGCGCTGCATCCCACATGGCACAGAGTTTGAGCAGCCCCTGTGAAGCCAGAGGGAACAGATGGCCTTTTGCAGAGAGCATTGTGACATGCGCTAACTTCAGAATTAACTTCCAATAAACTCAGGTTGTGAGTCATCTATACTTAGCTTTGGTTGAGTGTGAAAGTCTTAGCTCTTCCTAAGCTGGAATTAACCACTAAAACTCTGTATTATGGGATGGAACAGGTGTTTTTAAATGAAAGCATGAAAAGAAAGCAAGTTCCACACCATGAAACAAGTACCCCACCCTTGTGCAGTTCAGCATCCCTCAGTGTTCTGACCCCTGGAAACTTGGATGTAAATATGAAAGAGCCCAGCGCAGAGCCCCAAAGATAGTGGAGTGGAACATCTTCCTTATGAGGATAGGCTGAAGGAGCTGCATCTCTTTAGCCTGGAGAAGAGGAGACTGAGGTGTGTGATCTCATTAATATCTGTTGTAAAGTGTGGGTGTCAGGAGCACGGAACCAGGCTCTTCTCAGCGAAATCCAATCATAGGACAAGGGGCAATGGGTAAAAACCAGAGCATTGGAGGTTCCATGTGAACATAAGGAAAAACTTTTTCACTGTGATGGTGACAGAGCACTGGAACAGGTTGCCCAGAGAGGTTGTAGAGTCTCCTTCTCTAGACAGTCAAACCCCACCTGGATGTGTTCCTGTGTGATCTAATCTAGGTGATCCTGCTGTGGCAGGGGGGGTTGAACTAGATGATCTTTTGAGGTCCCTTCCAACCCCTAACACTCTGTCATTCTGTGAAATATCTATGGCCCTGGAATCGTTGTGCTGAATGATGATTTATCCCTCAGACCTAGAAGGGAGCAATTTATCACCTAACCATGATTTAATTCATTACTATCATTAAAGCAGGAGATGATATGCTTATTAGATCTCGCAGAAGCAATGACATTCCTCACCTTTTTTCTGAATACAGTAAGAGTGGTGAGCCTGTTAAAGTATTACTCTTTATCTTAGTATACAGTATCTAACTCCTGCTGCTGCATAAGGTATCTTTCTCTTTAGCTTTTAGTGATGAATGGAGGACTGCTGTGCAACATGCAGACTGGTGCTCATTGTCAGACATGGTTTTGAAAGCCTCATGCTCTCATGAAGTTTGTTTTATCTGGAAACAAAGACTTGGTCATTCAATTATATGGCCTAACAATAATAATATAAGACAAAGCTAAAGTTAGCTTAGCTTCCACATGGACCTACCTGAAATACTTATTGTCTTTGTGTCTCAATGCAGAGTTATGATTTTTGTGCGTGCTGAGCCCTAGCTGGAATAGTGACATTAATTAATTGCTCATAACAGAGGAGTGTATTAGTCAATAAACATCTTTTGTGGGTAATTAAACTGCAAAATGAAGTTGAGGGACTTAATAATCCTTAGATATAGGAATACTTATGAATATATTGGAAATCATTGTGCTTCTTTTCTACTGGATGATAAAAAAGGGGATGTTCTGTCTACCACAAGGTAAAAGTAATGGAGGAAAAAAGCTCATTTTCTG
Organism: Porphyrio hochstetteri; assembly: GCA_020800305.1. NCBI lineage: Eukaryota > Metazoa > Chordata > Aves > Gruiformes > Rallidae > Porphyrio > Porphyrio hochstetteri. The sequence goes on along the minus strand of CM036918.1, from coordinate 7,281,996 downwards.
TTGCTCTGGAGCACTTGATTCTTGCTCAGTTGTTCCACTGCTGAGGATTAGGTTGGTGTTTGTACTTAAAGAAAAGAATTCCCTGCTCCACTCACCCCACCAAACCAACCCACAAACATTCTCACGTTAGAAACGAAATAGGAAAGTTTATCTGAATTTCTCAAATGTGTTTTTTTTAAATGCTCAGAGTTATTCCTGACAGACACAGCTTAACCCTCAGAACTGTATAGCAAAAGTAACGTTATCTGTTTGTAGACTTCAGAGTTAACCAGATATGAATTTATTTGCAGCATTTAAACAAATCCATCAGACAGGAGGCTGAGAAAAAAAAATTCTCATTCACTAAAGCTGTTTTTCATACGTTTCAAACTGCTTCTTTTAAAAGCTCTGCTATAGTATCTACCTTTAATGCAATGTTCAGGAAGAAGACATAATCTGTAACAGATTACAAAAACACCACAACCCCAAAACCAACATAACAGCTTTATGGTAATTTATTTTCCTGAGGGTAGTACCTTTCTGTTTAAATGTGATTCTGAGAAAAGTTATGAATTCATGTAAGGAAAAAGATGATATATTCCCCCCCATCATTAGGCTCTCCTCTAAGAATGCCTTATTATAATTTTGGCAGCACAGCGGGATTTATAACATTGAATACATTGTGTCAGCTCTCTTGTTTGCAGGAGGATATAGTTCCATTATTCAGAGCTTTGCTTCAAGTCCTTCCATTGTTGTTCAATTAAACACAGCCCTTTCTTAGTATTAAACATCATACTTCAAGAAAATAAGCTTTTGAGATGAAGTATGCAGGGTTATGTGTTACAGGTAACATACAGAGCTCGCACTACAAAACACACTGAGCCTATGAGGATAGTGCATGTCCAAGGAGACAAAGTTGGGCACAATTTCTGCTCACTTGGACCCTTTATTCTTTGTTTTTACTGAAGACTATGTTCAGGTTTCAGATAACACATTGACTGTCTGGATTGGAAGGATTTTTTTTCTTCTTTCTGTATTTAATCATCACATTAAAAACATAACATGAGCCATGTTTTATGATGTAAATAAGTGTTAGCGAGGTGAATCATGCCAGTGCATTCAAGGTATTTACTTGGGCCTTGTGGAAATATAAGGCTATTTTTGAGGCTATACAGAGGATTTATAGGTCTTAGTGTTTTCTATTTTTCTCTCTTCCTTACTGAGGGTGCAAATAAACATGGTATATGCTTGTAGGGCTTTGGAGTAGTCGTGTCCCAGGAGGCCTGTGAGGATTTGGGTAGTGTATGAAGGAGATAGGGGATTATTACTCCTATTATTTTAGAACGGGATTAGTCACCTCAAAGGCAAAAATCTGTATATTCACTCAAGTTTCTGCTTTGGTCTGGGTTTTTAGTTTCCTTTTCTCGTCATCAGATTAAGCAAGAGGATGAATCTCAAGCAAGAGGATGAGTCTCAAACAGGAATGGTCCGTCTGACACAGAATGTTCGTTTATCCTTGTTCTCAATGACTCAAACTGAAAACTCATGGTTCCATTTTTCTATCTATTGAAAAATCTTCTATTTGGACAGCGAGCAGTCTACACGTAGGATGTTTTCTTACCCATGTGAATTTGCAGTCTTAATGGTGTTTTTATAAGTGGACCTTTGACTTACTCCTGTGATATGCAGAACACCACATTTCTGTAAAACTCAAGGAATTCGAATTCTTGAAAATACGTTTTCTTAAATATTCTCCCTTGCTTGAACTCCAGGAGCTCTTTGATCATATTTTATTTCTTCCTATTATTTGAACATATACAAGTACTGAAATATTTCAGAAACTAGAAAAACTATAAATGATCTTTGCCTAATGTGAGTCTTAAAATCCGTTTGTCATCATATATAGCTTGAAATAAGCTTGGAAATAAGTGGATATTCACAGCACATTAGGTTTTTGGGTGCAATGGGAAACCAGAATTTTTCTCTTTTGATTCCAGCGTCAGTTATTACATAGCATTGTTCATATTCTGTTCATATAAACTTTTTATTTTGCAGTAACTTGATGCAATATTTAAGGTATATAGTTTAAGTGATACAAGTGAACACTGGAAAATTTACTTCATGTTGTTCAATACTGCCATACCTTAATTTCCACTCATAATTTAGATAGGCAAAGAAACATGTTGGTTTTCTTGAAGAAGGCTGTTTGGTGAACTCTCTTTGTTTTTTCTTTTCTTCCACTAACTCTCTTGCTGCGAGGGAATTTGCACAATTGGAGGGTTTACAGATTGCTAGTATGGTCATAAAACAGATGTTCATCTAGATTTCACAAAGTCTCCAAATCAGACTTTCTCCATGCTAGATCCCTAATGTTACAGCTCTGCTGTCTTGGAGTTTGAACTTCCGTACAGCCAAAACTCCACTGCGGTTACATGCTTCCAGCCTAAAGCTTTGTGACAAGTTAAGTCTGTTATTAACTAGCTTAGTGCATTATTTATAACCAGAACATCAGTTAAGATAAAGACTCCGCTATGCTGTGTTCTGCCCAGAAGAGTTTTCAGCCTAATTCCAAGGTCAAGTGGTTTTTACAAGCAAAGGAAAAGCCATAGGGCAGCTCTGTGCATGGCCCAGTCGGTTGTTTGTTATCTGCCACAGAGTTCTTCCCTGCATTCTCTTGCACAAACTTCTGCTAATCAAAGAGGAGTAGATCGGTTTTTGAAAGGAGTGAGATGAGGGTGCCACCCCCTCCATTTTTTCCCATTACTGCTGCCGCTTCTTCTGCAAAAGACCCTAAATAATTCCCTTCTCCTTCAGAAAGCTGCCCTTTTCCTGTGTTTGTACAGAGTTATCAGATTCCACCTTTTATTTTCTCTTAGCCAAGCTTGATATGCTTGGCTCTCAATCATTACCTTAGATCAATATTTCTAGCCCCTTGATTATTTGTATTTCTCTTCAGTGACTTGTCAATATTTATGTGCAGGGGAGTGCAATATTCCAGATGCCATTGCATCAGAGCTATAAAAAGCATGCTTGCTGTCCTCCTGAGTCAAGAGTGCGATACTGCAGCAACTATTGCCTAAAGATGTGTAAATTCTCCCTTTACCATGTTTTGCCCTGTGCTGGTTGAATTGAGGATACTGGTTCCTATGTCCCCGAACACACTGAGCAGCTGCATTATTGAGTGTTTTATTTGTATTTACTATTCATAATTACAAATGATGCCTAAATAGGATTCTTCAGAAAATAAAGTGATGACAGAGCCCAGATTCTACTTAGAATAATGGAAGCAATTCCCTTTGACTTCAGAATTCTTCCAGTGAGGGCCTAACTGTAACATTTCGGATACTACGGTAGAGTAATTGTTTTGTAAATTGTTGTCTTTATCTTGGTAGTAATCACTCTTTCATCTTATACTGAATTCCATATTTTGGGTGTTACGTGTTTGAGCTGGTTTTGGCTGGGAACCAGGACAATGTTAAACTTTCCAAAGTGACATGTTTAGAAGTTACATCGGTTTTTTTTAACTTTTGTTTGTGCTATTGAATATAATATAGTCAGAAAAAAATAAATGTACACTTTATCCTTGGGGAAGAAGTATTTCTAGACAAACAAATCATTATTTCAAAGCTCTTCGAAGATCAAAGGCATGCAGGCACAAAATAATACCAATCGTAGTGATCCTAAAGAATGAAGGATTTAAACAGAAGCAGTATGTAATGATGACCTGGTTAATATTATTAATGTGAATAGATGATGAAATCCAGTAGAAAATTGCAAAGTAGGGTTTGTAATTGAATAAGTAAAACTGACAAATATCTCCAACATGTACTTATCACATGCCCAGAAGTACTACTTTTTAAATAGGAGAAATAATATTGTTTGAAAAGTCAACAAACGATGATAGCATGCACAGTAAGCCAAACGAAGCATAAATTTACCTTTGTTTTCATAAATTAGTGCCTATTAGGACATTAAAGTTGGAAGGCTGGATACTTGGCTTGGAATGAGTGCTTTAATCCATCATTCACTTTACCAAAATAACCAAGCTGATGAGTAGTCATTTTAGATTCTATAAGGACCCATGCATTTAAAGTTAAATATGTGTTTGAGTGTCTCACTTGACATTAAACATTCAATGCGTGGATAGATCTTTTGACTTCAGAAGGATTATTAGTCCACTTACATAACACACAGATTTGAGGATTCTATTAAATTGGGCAAATAATGCTTGATAGCCTCTTAGAGGATCAGGTCCAAGTCTAGCACGTCACTTGTTAAATATAATTTTTGCAAATAGGACATGATACTTCAGTGAACCTCAGAAGTATCTCTCATTGCTTTCCAGACACTCTATATTCTGACAAACTTTCAGTTGAACCAATGGAGCTAGTTCGTTTTACACTGGAGGAGAATTTGGTTAAAATGCTTTCTTATCATTTTTCTTGGCTCCATGTATGAGAAATATTCTAATGAAAAAGAGGAATTTTTGGTTTCTAATTTACTTTTGTGAAAATTTTATGATTACACTTGATACATATACAAAAAATAATGTGAAATAGTTTAGTTTTCACTTGCAGGATTCTCAACGAGAAAGTACTGAATGTTTCGGCTATTGTGAGATGACCATGTCCTGATAGAAGAAATCACCTTTTTACTTTAGGGTGAGATGTTCCTTGGTGGTGTTTTGTTTGGTTTTGTGGGTTTTTTTCAGTTTTAAATGATGCCAATTTGATGGTAGGTTTAAAATTCCATGGCCTTTCCTAAAGAAAGGGCACTATAATGTGTCTCTCTTCACCGACAGCTCCAAACCTGGTGGCTTCATTCCTTTTGCTGAGCTCTGGAAATTAGGTTTTGTTATAGGTAGCACAGAGGGAATGAGATAGGATTTCTAGCTACCTGTGTCATTGGTACATCACCCTAGTGGAAAGAACAATTCTGGCATATAATTAGGTTTGGTGCTATAATTGTTGTTCTCAAAAAATTATTTTTAGAAGGACTAAGGAGGCACATTGTGCATCAAATACAACACAAATGTGCAGGGGATAATTATCTTAAATTGCGTTATCCTTTATTTAGCTAGAGGAATGGCAAGGGGATCATGGTTTTGGAAGATGAGTTCAAGAACAACAGTACAATTTTCACTTAACTCTGTGTGGATTTGTGTTTCTGGGGCTCTGTTCAGACTGTCAATACTCATTGTTTACAGGATAATAATGTAGAGATACCGAAGCAAAGACCATGTTTCATTTATGTTCCAAATAAATGTGGAAGCAGATTTGATCCCTTCACAGATTAATTTAAAGTCCAAGTCCCCACTCCCCAGTTGCTGGGATATTTAGTCAATATGTTTTACATTATGCATCTGGGTAAATATCCTGTTTAAGTTGTCTAGATGCTGGATACAGCAGAGTCATGGTAATAGACTGACAAAATCAAATAAAATAGCAAAAGCATGAACCTCGTTAATTGCTTTTTTCCTCCTGATATTTGTCTCTCTGATTCAGAAGCTCAGAAAGCCTGTTATCTCAACAGCTATCTGATTCATCTTTGAATCAGAATATAAAAGGAGATGAGAGATGCTGCTATTGAATAATTTTAATATAAGATTATATTGACTAGTTATTTTTAATTAAAATCTATTTTTATATCTGAAAGATGAGATTATGTAGTACTGATAACCTTGTTCAAGGGTGAAATTTAACATTAAAATAAAAACCAGAGATGTCAAATCTCCCAATGGTGAATCAATAATCAATCAGTAACACTCCCTAATTAAGTGCCAATCAGTTCTAATCATTGTATAATGTACTGTAAAACCATTTTGCCTAAAAAAGGTTCTGCTATCTCTTTCAAACTCTGACTTGTAACATCACAGAGTGCATTTAAAAATAGCTTTAAAAGCTGCTGGGATAGTTGTGAGGTTTTCCTGGAGAAGTAGAAAAATAACCCTAATATTTTCTAATCTAATTAATTTTCTATTTTCTTTGTATCTTAGTTTTAATGTAGAGAAGCTTCTGGTTTAAAGTGAATTATGATACAAGCCTTTATTAAGAGTTTTGCTATGATTTTGAAAAAAAATCATGGTGTTTTTTACCCTGATTGAAATGAGTTGGTTTTGCTGCTGCCTTAACTTTGAAGCAAATCTGAGCCCTGGCAAGAACCTTACCCTGCACCCTCTCTTCCAACCGACTTGAAATTTTCATTAAACTCTGAAATCAGAACACTCATTAGGTAATTTAGTAGCAGCTATTTAATTCCAGTGAGATACACATCTTTACTATAGCAGTAAACCTACAACTGCTTCACCTTCTGTCTTTTGAGATGCCCTGAACTTCTGTGAGCTGCTGAAGATGAGTGTTTGTCATACTCCCCCTCCAATGTAAAAAAAAAAAGACAGCTAACGCTGAAGGTCATAGAAACAGGCCAGCTTGACTACCAGAACTGTGCAAGAAGAATTAGAATCTTGATTAGAGATTAAAGGTTTTGTCTCGATCAATCCATCAAAGTCTTTCACTTCAAAGCCAGAAACCATTCATTTTCCAAGACCACAGTACCCATCCGTTCATGTTTATCAAACCCTGCTAAGGAATAATGCTTGTGCTTGTTGGGGGGGAATTATATAGGGATTTGTGGAGAGTTTTGGCTGCTGGTTGGAGAATAAGGGTCTGGATATTATAGCTGATTTCAGTAAAGACTCAGTGAAATATTATTGGAGAGGAGAATTGCAATGGACTGTGGAACTTGATGCTAGGTAATTCATATCAAAGTCCTTCTTAAAATGTCTCTTCACATGAGATATTTCTTACCAAACTTCTTTCATATGGACCAATGTTACTGTTACAGTTCATAGAATCGTAAATAGTTCTTGATGAACTATTTAATTCCTATTTAACATTTTGCCTGAGGAGAGCATGTTGTCTTGATACATCAACAGACTCTTAGGATAATAGGATAAAGTTATGTTAAAGTAGAAGTGTCAGGTTTGGGTGAATCTTAGACTTCACATTTTCTTAATTGTGTTTAAAAATAAGATGTACATTGATAATATAATTTTTGCCTTTGTTTTAAGTAAGCATTAAGTTAGAGTTAAGAGACTTATTTATTGAATTCTGCTTTCTTATGTTTTATTGAGATGTGTATTTCTAATTTATAATTAGAGATTAATGTCTTTCATTATATTGTGGGGTCAACAAATATTTCTGGTTTTACTAATTAACACCTTACTCTGGAGGAAACTAAAAAATCGTGTATCCATAGAGGACCCCTATGATCACTTAATTCCCCCCCAGTATTCACACATCAGATCACTTCCTTAAACTGGTTCTTATTTGACCCTGAACAGTTCTGTTAGGACAAGACAGAAAAAGAAAAGAAATAAAGCAAAAATTACCTGAGAGAGAAGCAATTCAATTTCAAGCTTTGCACGTAGTATCTTACTCTATTCTGTCTTCTAAAGCAGAATGTCCATCCTATTCCCTATATTGCTTACTTACAGCTTGTGATCAAGTTAACCTGTAAACATTTCTTTGGCAAACGCTATAAACTAAACTGATTGCTCTTCTCGAGCCTGTCACTGCAAGGCAAGCATTGCAATCCTGTAGTCATTCTTTTGCTCCTCACAGACTACCTCGTTTTATCAGTATCTCCCTGGAAGTTAAAGTGGTCATACAAGTGTAAAGCTAAAGCGGAGTCTGTGTGGGACGGAACCTCTTCAGAATGAACTGAACGTAATGGGAAAATATCCACTGCTGGGTTTAACTACAGCGTGCGGCACACACCGTGTGGCTGCAGCCGTGATTGTTTGTCATTCCCATTAGTTTCCTTCAGTGCACATATTCTTTTGTGTTGAGGCTAAACAAAGCACTTAAGTAACATGCATATATTCTGATAACAAGTATTTTTCTTACTAAAATAAATATAAATTAAGGCTAACTTATCCTGCTACAGTGAAATTCTGTCAAAGGTACTTGTGTCATCATTTTTTTCATCACTCTTAGCAGCAAATAAGTTGAAAAATAGGAAACCGAACATATGTTCCTCTGCTGTTCAGATCACAGACTTGTAAAACCACATCAGATAAAATCAACATGTAAGCAAGCAACTACAGTGACAGCTTTATGTAAAGTTTTTTGAAAAGGCAACTTTCATTTGTTGTTAATTTAGCTTAGCAGCAAATTCTCTTCTACAGTGATGGCTTACCTGCTGACATTTGAATAATGCAATCTCAGAATTTGTTTCTGTTCTACATTGTACTTCTGCAGGAGATACAAATGATTCCCATCAGCTTTTCAAAAGCTAAATTTTCAGCTGAAGTAAATCAAGATATGTCTATTATAATCAGTGTTGTTCTGATTTACATCGGCTGGCCCTAAATATAGCAGGCATGCTGTAACCTTTTATTTTCAAGCAGAACTCTCCTGTTGAATTAAATGGAGACACTTCTGCTAAAAAAAAAAAAAAATCAATGGCAGAGCAGACCTCACTGAACTAAAAATCATTTGTGTTTTAAAATAATGTCAAAATCTATATACTAAAATAGATTTCCTTTGCATTTTCCCCCACTTACTCATAGCATCAGTGATGCTGTATCTACATAAGTATATTGGAGTGCATCTGCAGTTCCGTTTGCAAGTGTTAAACTTCAAGTTTTGTAGCACATTTTGTTGCTTCTTGGTTGCTCGCTAGAAGGACATGATAAAAGCAAAATCAGAATCCTTAAAGGTTCTTCAGATGTGCTGCAATATATTACATATATTCAAATACAAATTTTAAGCTAGGTTCTTTTCAGTTACACTTTGCAAACTGTAGAGTAGCTGCTATCTACATAAACTGCAGTTATTTTGAAAATTGAAAATTCATGTCGGTGTGACATAGTCTGTATGGAACAGAAGATGGTTTATCCTTTGCAAAATTGGTTTTGTTTGGTTTTTTACCCATCAGAGCATCTGAGAAAATTATTTAATATAAAAATATATATTAAGAAACAAATTGTTTTCTGTTTGTTCACCTTACCTACAGGATTGGATGGACCACTGATGAAATCCTTGCCTTTTAGAGGTGATCACTGTGTGCCTTTTAAGAAATACCTTTTAGAAAATGTCTGTTCACGTAGTTCTTTGCATATGGAACTGTTTTGAGACCATTGAATTTTAGAGCTGAGAAATTCAATACCTGGTGCGAGTTATGACCACGATGAAATAAGGCAGCTAGTGGTGGTTTTCTTTCACATGGATTAATATGCTTAGGTTAATCAAAAGCAGAGGGTCAGCTAATATTATATGCCACTTACTAGGAAAAAACAGGTAGGATTTAATCTTTTGAGAACAGTTCTCAAACCCTGAGTAAACTTCCTCGCATGCCAATAAGGTGAATTAAGTTTACACTAAGGAATTTAAGGATTCAAAATTCAAAAGGATTTCCAGGCTTGGCACTGGAAGTTTCTCATACTTAAATGCCATGCTTTAACTGAGGTCTGGTAAGACTGAGTTTCTTCCAGGTCAAATAAAATTTCCACTTCAATGTACTTGAGGGTTGCAACAAACTTCTGAGGACTTCTGAAGAAAAACTCACATACGTGGGAAGAACGTAAACACCAACAATTTAATTTCTTCTTTACAAAGTGTATTTCTCTAGAAAGATCTATAATCTATTTGTTTCATCTGCTGCAAATCTTAGGTGATTTTTCCTTTAATTCTTTGAACTTCTGTGTATGTTTTGAGGAATAAAGACCGTGGAGCAGAGTCACACACAAAACCCACCAATTTTTAATTTTTAGTCAGGTGAAACTTATTTGAATGTTAATGTGTTAAAAGTTGATGCCATTCTCTTGCATTCTGATAATTAATGTCTTTTTAATTTAGAAGAAATTATATGTAAGAGCATAAAAAGTGACAGGGTTTGTTTCTATTTTGTAAATTGTAGGCCAATTAGAAAACTTTTGAACAGATAATTTAGTCTACAAACCTGTCTTTTTCCACATTTAGAAATGAGCCCTACAACAGCTTACAGCACAAACTAGATTTTTTTTTTTTATATTTTTGCTAGGATTATAGAGTCAAATCAGCGAGAGAGAAAAAACACTTAAAATAGGCACAACTTGTACATGACATTAAGGCTAATTTAATTTCCACTCCCTGTGAAATGGTGTATTTCCAGTACATTAACAAAATATGTCATGTTTTGCAAACTACTTCTAGTTTCTAAAATACCTAAAATGACTTTTATACAGTGATAATATTTCATTGGCTTGCGTGCATTAAAAAATTAATGTTCATGTACTTAGCTTTTTGCTAGTATTGTATTAGTTGAAGAAGGCAATGCTGTGGTACCCATTAACTGTGTCTCACGGATACATATTTCAGTGTAAACACAAAATCCCAAGCTATATGTTTGCCATTTGTTGTTGCCAGTTCCACTTCCCTAATGCAGTGTCTGTCTCCCAGAACGCATTCTGGAATTAAGTGGTACAAAGGAGATGCAGTACAATAGAAATTACAGGTTTTTGTAATTTAAAGATATTCAGTGGTGAATGAACTTTAAAAGTCTGTCATTTGGCTAGGAACAGCAGGAGAGAAAACTTTAAAAGGAGCTGAGAAAAGGACATTTTTTTTAGAAAAGATTTGAGGTGGGTGGGGAAAGTGGTATGGGATGAGAGTATCTCCAGCTGTGGGGAAACAAAGCTTTGGAACAAACATTTTTGGAAGAGGTCAGATGTATAACAGGATACTGTCAGGAGATAGATAGAAAAAAACAAAGGCTGCATAAATGGGATGAGTTTTATATCTGTTATAATGTGTAGAGGCACAAGAAAAATCTGCATGAATCCTGAATTTGATGAGGCAAGAATATCATCACGTTATGTTCAAAGGTATTTTAGAGCTCAAACAGTACTTTGGGTTTTCCCTTCCTCCTGGCTGTTCTGTCTTCTGTACAGCCTTTGCTAGAGCACCAGACCCAATTAGGAAAACGGGATCAACCAGAAGAGACAGTAGACCAGGGTGTGATTTAATTTTTTAAATTTTTTTTTTCCTCCACTCTAAAATATGCCAGCCAATGCATTGTGCTAATAACAAAGTTATATCCTCTGTATTGTTATTTGTAATATTCTCTATACAGAACATTAAGTTATTATGCTTATGTTACAAATTATGGGAGACAGCAAAAAAACTCCGTAGTAACACGAAATTGGAGTTAGACAAAGCAAGAATTCTGTGAGGGTTTCAGCATTTCAGATGTGTGTTAACATCTGGCAAGTAGGAGACAACGATTGTAAGCACCTTGTAAGTGGGTGTGGGCTTTGCTGCTTATTAATTCTCGGGATCAAAAATTAACAGCTCCTAGATGAGGGAGCTCTCCTGGGAAATTTAGCTGGGACGATGGGATGGAAAAAGAGCAAGCACTGGTTGAAGCTCCATTTACGGGAGGCGAACACCGGAAGATACTGTGTTACTTTCAGAAAATACTATTTATGCCAGCAAGGCTGTTGTCAAGTGTGCTGGGAGGAAATCAGTTTGAATATGGCCTCACTGACAGCACGCATAAGGTCTGTGCAGTTCCCTTTAAGCTGCAGATGGAATACTTTGGGGGCTTCAAAGCCTTATGTTTGTGTTGCACAACTGCCCAGCCTTAAAAAACAGCTCAATAACTGGCTGTTATGGCTGCTACAAAATATAGTCTTAACAGTGCTGACATCTACATTGTATTGAGTATCCTCTTGTGTGTCTTTGATGGTATATGTATTTTCATTCTGCTTTAATCATGGAACCTTAGAGAGGAATTGTTAGTCTAATCAGCTCTCTATACTTGTATAGGCTGATTAATGCTTACCAGGGCGGGTTGTTTGTGTTATAGTAAAGATCTTCATGCTCTGGTCTCAGTTGTGGTGTTTTTAGTGTTCCCTGTCTGGTGATAAAAGGGTCAATTGCTGAACAGCTGCGTTAACTGTTGTTCCTCATTAATACTGTTTCAGCTTATGGTGATGGAGCTGCAGCAAGCTGCTGCTGTGCCTGAGTCTTCCTTCAGGGTTGCAGGGAGGTCTGGTAGTTGTGATGGCCTCTCAGCTATGGAGAGGCTACATTAGACATAGGTTGTGGATGCTGAAGATACAACATTACTATAGGCAACAATTTTCCTGATATGTTCTTGATTGGGTTGCAGTAACGTGTTCCTCTTGTGTATCTTCTGATGGTGTCACCACTTCCATGTATAATTTGTAAAGCCCAATATTTTCTTCTGTGTTATGCAGGTTGGGGAAAGTCTTGTTTGGTTGCACAAGCATTAAGGAAATCACAATACTCAATGAAATCTGCAACTCAGCTGACTGGTCAGCAGCGGTGAAATCTAGCTCTGTTTCATGCTGGCTGTCAGAAGTTTTAGTGAAAGCAGTAGTCATTCCACTTGTCAACCAGTACATGTCCTCTTGCCCCAGCTCCCATTATGCATAAGGAGCTCCAGTGAGCACAGCCCCACAAGTACTTGTGGGCTGTCCTGTACTTGGCTACCTTTCCCAAGGAACGTTCTTATTTTGGATAGCACAAGTCCCCAGAGAATGTTAGTGAGAGTAAAGTGAGAGCTGCTCCTTGGTGAATGCTCCTTGATGAAAGGTTAGCAAGGAACTTCCATTTACCTCGGAAGTGATACCTGATTATAGTTCTTTTTGCAAGAAAATACATGAAAGACCACAGGAACATCAAAGGGTTTTGAAAGTATGACCAGAAAACCAGCAAAGCCTCTGAAGCTTTTGTATTGCTTTTACTTCCTTTGTTTGAAACCTGTATGGTTAATGGTACAGCTGCTATGTAAAATTTATGGGAAAAGTATAATGTCAGGCATCATTGAATCTATGTTAATAGACTGCTTTTTAAGGAAATCACTGTCACCTGCAACACTTGCATCACTGTGTAGATCAGGCGTTAGTCAGGCTTGAAGAAAGAGGTGAGCATGTTTCCTGAAGTATAACATATCCCTTGTCATTTTATTCCTAACCTACCTGTGGATTTAAATAGTTTCTTCACTGAAAGAAACTATTAATCTAGGCCATTTTATTCTAAGTGCTTTATTTAGGACCTCACTGGTAGAAAATGTGCTTAAGGGACCTCTCTGAATCAGAGAATCAGAATAACAAGGTTAGAAAAGACCTTTAAGAGCATCAAGTCCACCTGTTCCTGTCCTGTGCTAAACCATATGATCTACCCTTTTTTTAAGCACATCCAGGGATGGTGACTCAAATCACTTTGTCATCTTGTTGGAGGGTGGGTCTGTACTTCAGCTCTAAGTGATCCTCAAGTATTTGGCAAATACACGTGCAGTTATTAGTATTTCAGATACTGTCAACTGCCTCAGTGCAGTGTCTTGTAGAAGAAATACCTTTGCCTCAGCAAGTGGTGTGGTTCGGTTCAGGCATATTCTGGTTTAAATTTAAAGAACTCTAAAGCATTGAACTAGCTGTGTTGCATCTAATACAAACATGGGAGGCTTTAAAGACCGGCAGTCTCATTTTCATAGAACAGCTTCAATTCTCTCTGTGCTTAGCACCGTCTGTTTTAGGATTGCAGCCCTGGGAACTGTACTTAGCACATATCTAATGGGGTAATGGCTGCATTCAAGTGCTACCATTCACATCCCAGCATTTCTTTTTTTCTTCTTTTTAGCTACAGGGTGGGATTTGTTTGATGTTCTCAAGCATTTTGAGACATTTATGTATTAACTTTTGCAGATTTTCTCCTAATTCATGGACTGAGTTGCAAAGCTGATGCAGTACCTCAGTGTAGCTGGGCTACCTGTATAACTGTTCTTAAGCAGTCTAGTCCTGTACTTGTAACTCCTGGCTATTGGAGATCTTTCTTCAGAAGACTACAGATACTACAGCTATGCCTGAATTCAGCTGAAACTTTTGGACTTCTGTATAAGAAAGGGAGAGTTAATTTGGTCTTAACCTTTTAAATTATTTGTATTGTGTTCTTTTAATTTGGTTGTACTCCAGAGATTTTATAGACCTGAATGCAAGCACATGCCAGTCTGTGCCCAAATCTCTAAGGGGTTTTAACGAGCGTGTTCTGGAATACAAAAGGAAAGATGGTTCAAATCTGAGAAGTACCTCAAAGCTTTGTCTTTGGCACTGTAGAACAGCTTTGTCTGTGGCCAAGAGTAGAACACCATCACAATACTATATGTAACTCCTTAAAACACTAATTGTTCTGCTCCTCAAAACAAAGATTTATTATAAATGGTGCCTTTTCCCTTCTGGATGCTCATATGTTTATAAATCTGCTTTCTAATTTATTTCTATTAAATCTGGGGTGGGGGGGGGATGCGGAACGAACTGACAACAAAAACCCCAAATGAAACTATTCTGAAGGAAGATTTATCTTGGAATAAAATTGAATTATTGGTATTAACTTAAAGGTTTCTTAAATAAGAAGTAACAGTTAAGAAGATGTGACTTCATAAGCAGATATACCCTTGTATCGGTTCTTTAGACTGAACTAGAGAAATAAGGCAAGATTTTATGTCACTGTAAGCCTTGTGGTTGATCATGCAAGCAGTGCATTTTTAAGTACATTTGAGATATAAAAATTCCAAGGCTGAAAAAAGGGAGAAGTCTGAGTAGCTAAGTTCAGGTTTATTTGATAAAATGGTGCATTCATGGAGAGAAACAGCAATGAAAAATGTAGGTTTTTTTCTGAGTGTGAGTTGGTTAGTTGTGGGGTTTTTTTTTGGCTTTTTTTTAATCTCAGACAGGTATATGAAGATCTTAAATTAAAGGAAAGTGCTAGGTAGGAAGTTGGGGGGGGATTACAGCTCCTCCAGCTGTTCTCATGCTGCTGCACCTCTATCTCCAGACTGAATCAACACTACCCACCATCACCTTGCTCTCTGTCCTTTTGTTAAGATGGTTCAACTATGTTGTCCTGGAGACTTAAACGAAGCCTCACTATTTCAAGTCACTATATACTTACTGTGAATGATGTGGGCTTTTGTCGAAGGCTTTAGAATTCTGAACTGATGGGGTGGGAGGAATCGTTTAAATGTGTGTTGCCCATTTCACAAAAGAAATAGATCTTAAATTGTGTGTGTTGGTGACTAACTTGGACAAAGACGACAACTAAATTTTCACAGAGAAAACCATGCTTTTAGCCTTATGTTACAATACCTTCAAGAAGAGACTTCACGCCTTTTCTAGTTGACATCTAGGGAAATATTGACTCTTGCCAAACTTTCAGGAGATTTGTACAAGATAGCCTCATGCTAATGTGTCAACAGATTGCCAAAAAACTACTGAGCAAAAATGCATCAATAGAGGAAAGTGTGGGATAGTGAAAAGTCTTCGATCTGCATGTTCAGGTACAACTGAGTAGTTGTGTGTAGAAGTGAAAATGCAATAAATAAATTAAATAGTATAATGCTCCAGTTGGTTAAAATTTGAATCTCTCCCTGCATGCATATGCTGATTACTGTGCTAAAGGGATATGCTTTTGTTAGCAAAACCAGTGTAAAGCCTGATAACAAAGCCAATGGAAGAGTCCAGTTGATGAAATGGCACAGAAACAGGTCATTGCATGTTCATAGTTCTCTTTCAAAGGTAAGTTACT
Organism: Porphyrio hochstetteri; assembly: GCA_020800305.1. Lineage (NCBI taxonomy): Eukaryota > Metazoa > Chordata > Aves > Gruiformes > Rallidae > Porphyrio > Porphyrio hochstetteri. The sequence goes on along the minus strand of CM036918.1, from coordinate 7,266,427 downwards.
CACGAAGACAAATGTTCTCAAATAAATAAGCAGCTTTTCCCTACTAAAAAATACAAAAACTAGTACATTTATGATCTTCCTTGCTACCCCGTCCCTTCCTTTGGCAGCCAAGAAGGCCAATGGCATCTTGGCTTGTATCAAAAACAGTGTGGCCAGTAGGTCTGGGGAAGTAATTGTGCCCCTGTGCTCGGCATTGGTGAGGCCACACCTTGAGTGCTGTGTCCAGTTCTGGGCTCCTCATCACAAGAAGGACATGGAGGTCCTGGAGCGAGTCCAGAGAAGGGAAACCAGGCTGGTGAAGGGGCTGGAGGGCAAATCCTATGAGGAACAGCTGAGGGAGCTGGGGCTGTTTAGCCTAGACAAGAGGAGGTTGAGGGGAGACCTTATCACCGCCTACAACTATCCAAAGGGAGGTTATAGAGAGATAGGTGATGATCTCTTCAGACAGGTGATAGGACAAGGGGGAATGGCATGAAGCTGTGCCAGGGCAGGTTTAGATTGGATGTTAGAAAAAATTTTTTTACTGAAAGAGTTGTCAGGGCCTGGAACAGGCTGCCCAGGGAGGGGGTTGATTCACCTTCCCTGGATGTGTTCAAAAAAAGGGTAGATGAAGTACTTAGGGATATGGTTTAGTCTAGGATACGAATGGTTGGACTTGATGATCTTAAAGGTCTTTTCCATCCTTGTTATTCTGTGATTCTGTGATCTTCTAGTCAGAACACTTTAACCTTAAATATCTACAGCAAAAATAATAATGCTAATAAAGGGACCTGTTAGTAGTTATGTACTTATTTATAGACATTTTATACTACTTTTTGCAGAACATTGATGTTTTATGCTCTTCTGTAGCAATATATTTTATGTAATAATTTCTGGGGGCAGAATGAAATTAACTGGTCAAATATTTGACATTGTTTTCTTGCTGTAATTCGTCTCACAGCCTTGCATTCTTTCCCATCATGAATTCCTAAAAGACAGAACTGTTCTTCCTTTGAGATTATAGAAGTTGTATGGAGGGATGTGTTTTCCTGGTTGTCATTCTTCAGGCTGAGGAAGAGAGGAGCTAAGAATCCTAACCTCCATGTCCTTGATGTTAAGAGAAGGATTTGCATTATAAAGGATAGGAGAATTTGACCTGAAGGTTATTTCTCAAGGGATAAAAGTTTATTTTATTTCCCGTTCTTTCTTCTAATAGCTGCTATTACTTCAAAACTATCCTGTTATTTTGTAGTGTATAAAAAAAAGGCCAAAAAGACCCCTTTTCTGAAAATTGTGTAAATTGAAGCTAGCAGGGAAATACAAGTCCTCAAAAGCCTGTTCCCACAGTATGGTGGTGATTCACCCAAATACGTGCAAATAAGAGCCAGAGGCAACCCCTCCATATATGGGGAGAGCCTTGAAACCATCACCACACTTTGTAAAGCTGGGCTTTAAATTGTTTTTCACTCTGTTTTCAAAATGGCTGAGTTAATAAAACAGTGGAATGATATAGGATATGACAGCTAGACATCCCCTCCTGTTTTAATCTCTCCTCTTTTTGTGGATGTGATGCAGTGCTCTGCATGTTTTCAGAGATTTCTGTTCCTTGCTGGAGCTTTCCAAGCTTGAGAGAGAAGCCAACAGTCCCACTAGGTGAATGGCTTGTAGTTAAATTTGAAAGTGGAGAAACAGGAGACTGAATACACAGAGATGTAAGGGAATTGAGAGACCATGCCAAAAACTATATAGGGCCTATAGTTGCCTCTTGGTTTGTGAATCCTCAAACCTGATGTTATGATTCATTATGAGCTTCTGGTCTTATTTCTTTGACTTAATTTCTGACTTTGTAATTCTTTGTTTCTTTCTTCTCCCTCTGTTTTGCCTAGAGTGACTGCCAAACTTCTGTCCTCCCGTGTCTTTAAACCATTATTCAGAGTGTATAAGGAACTGAAGAAAAGTTATAATGTCTTTTTAGACATTTTTGAAAATTGCATTGAATAATTTATTGTTCAGTTGTGATAATACTTAAAGGGAAACATGCCCTTGATGTTACCTAGGAATTTCACATATATGTGACCTTGATAGTAGCAGAATCAGTGAAATGATAATACAGTGTATGCATAATGTGTTGCTACACATAAAATGTCTTGTTTCTGAACTTGCACTTTTTTTTCTTAGATTGCAATGAACTCAGGCTATAGCATGCAGTGCTGTACAAAACTTTGTGCCCTCTGCTTCACTGGGGTAAAAAAACCTCTCAAAAGTCTCCTTTGCTTTCCATTCATTTCTATTTGCCAAGACATCCTTTACACAAAATTTTCCTTCAGAATAAAAACAAATACGGCAGATAGCAACTACTGAAGCAGCCTTCAGTAGTCTTCTTTTCATGTCTGAGGGCTGGAGGAGTGGAAGAGCACATGAATTCACTTCCAACCATTCCTTGGAGGATGGTCAGTGGAAGAGCTTGCTGAGCAGCCTGATCCGTTTCTGTATGTACTGAAGTGTGGCTACCCCAGTCCTGTTAAAGTTTAGTGATGAGAGCTTTCCTTGTCTTTCCTTCTTTACAAGAATTGTCTCTTTCTGGAAGAATGATGCTGTGGATGGGTGACTTGCCACCTATATGGAGCATTAGGAGTGGTTCATTGAATGCTCCATGACAAATAAATCTCTTACACTTTTCAGCACAGTTATTGAGGTACTTATACCTATGCCATGTGTGGCAAACTGGTTTTGAGTTCTGCTGTAATAATGCACTCTGCTGCTGCTGAGACCAAAACCATGCTGCTTTTGGAGACCATTTTCTACAGCCACCAGTCACAATTCCTTGGTCAGCTTACTGGGTACCAGGAATACTTAATAAAGCAAATATTAGCTGATAAAGCCTAAACTATCAGTGAAGAACAGTCAGAAAGGAAAGAAAGGTATTAAATGAAGACAGACTATAATGTGCTGCTCACAATAATATAGAAAGGAGGCTTTATTGAACACAAGTCCAAGTTAACAGCACTGTGTTGAAAGCAGCTGTCGAGTTTATAGGAAATACAGTCGTGAAGCTATCATTTACAATTTCTTAATGCATAACTTAAAGAAAAGCTCCCAAGGAAAGAGCACAATAGCTAATTGACAGCTCAGAGGTGGGGATTTTTGGTTTTGCTTGTTTTGCAGAATCTGTGATAAAAGTCCATAAGTGTTCTCTTTTTTCTTTTGTGATTTGAGAGAGAAATTAACACAAGATATTTGTTTCTTTAGTTATCATTAATTAGATGGATTTGTATGAATCTTTTTGCCTGGTCCTTAACATCCAAATTGGGCCTTTTTCTTAGGTTTAATGACACCTGATTGCAAGTGTTATAGTGTTTCATAAGCACAGTGAGCTTGTGTTTTTAACTCCCCAAATTAACACTTCCAGCTGCGTTCTTGGAAGATAAACACCTTTCACCCTTATCTGAAGTCCTAGTTGCTTGCACCTAATGCTAACATTGAACTTAAAACCAAAAAGGCACAGTTTTTAAGAACTTCACACACCCTTAAGTGCATGCATTCCTCAAAAGTACACAAATAATTATGGTAAGTAAGTGCACAGGCAGTCTATTAGGTACCCAAACTTACACCTGTACCTGTGGCTGAGGGGAGTGCCTGCATAACTGCTTCAGTATTCCTTAAATATATTAGGACTTCACACGAGGTCTTACCAGTTGGCTCCAGTTTTTCCAGTGAGTGCCAGAGGAAACGTGGAGACCATGTATCTCTTGTAAAAAGGTTCAAACTAGAGGAAGATAGCTATTGCTTTTTATAGTTGGTAATTGGAGTGTGTGATGTGACTCGTGTTTATGGATTCAGTGGTCACTGGGCTGGAGTCGTGGAGAAACTAGACAAGAAAGATGGGACTGCCAGTCTTTCTGACCACAGATTGAAGGGAACATAGCAAACTCTTCACTCAAAATAAATGAAATACTTAATAAGCATGGGGAAAAGTTTGAAGAGGAGCCTGCAATGTTAGTATTTATTATAAAGGAGATATTTGCAGAAATGCTCCATGTTAGGCTTCATTTCTACTGAATCCTTTTTCCTGCAAAATTGTATGAGGTCATGGAACCATTTAGTTGTAGAACACAGAATAACTAGTGTGAGCTAGATTTAAAAAAATGCATATCTGAGTGTTTATGCAGAAGATATTTCAAAGTGATCCAAACACAGGAAAATGGCAAAAGGTTTCAGAAGCTTCTTGTGATTATTGATATTCATAATTGGTTAAGTGGTTTACGTATTATTTTAGAAGTGTGCTTAATGCTCCACAAGTGGGAGTTCCACCTACAATTTCCCACAAATGTTTATAAAAGCGTAGTTCAAAATCATACTCTCTTAATATTGACAAGGTCTTTTCAAAAACATCACTCAACTAAATCAAGTGAGCACAATCTGACCTGAAAAGCCTGTATTACAACCAGATTCTTTTAGTGTTCTCAATTGATGCAGATCCTGATCTTATGCAAAGCCTTGCTGCAACCAAGTGCACAATGCAGGTGGGATGTATTGTGAAGTTGGGATGGCTGCTGACAACTCTACCAATTTTTTCATCTTTAAATCACAAAGAATTTTTAAACAAATACCAAAAGGCATGGAGTTCCTTCATGTGAAGGAAGTACCTCATAATATGCCTACTAGAGGTAGAACTGCAACTGCTTTGATTGCAGCCACTTGTTTTGAATGAGCAAGGTGTGATAATGAGGGGGAAATCAGAGTTTCACTAATTCACTGTGTTAATCTGAGAGAATTTAACATTTTATGTGATAATCTGGGTCCTGAGAACTAATGAGTAGTATTGAAAGCCTGGAATGAGATACCATTCATGCAGACTACAGCAAAGCTTAGGAGTTAAACCTGGATCTAAGATCTTTGCGGGTGGTGGTGTAAATCTGGGTACAGTTTCTGGGATCTTACTTTTACCAATCCTAATGATACTCCCTGTAACTTTGCAGAATGTATAATGCATAATTTAGAAACAGTAAATCAGGTCCCATTAAACCAAATATCATAAACTCTGATTTTGATTTTCCCCAGTTTTATGGCTAATGCCTTTAGTATCATATGAAATACTTCAATGGACACAGCTGCAGTGCCCCTCATTTTTTTGGGGAATGCAGTAGCTGTACTATTTAGTGAATAAATTTATTAATGGCTGGAAGAATGTATGACTGTACTTCAGCCTTAACAAAATAACCATTTGTTTTCTTTACCTGAGATGTCAGCCGAAGTTGTATTAGGAAGTTAGCTTTTATAATGTTGTTGGTGCTATTATGGATGTCAGATTTAAAGGCTAAGAAATTGCTTTGTTGTGCAATGTTCATTCTTGTCACTACTTCTACACACATCAGTACTTATTCTTTGTATTTCCACTCGTTATAGCCTTGCAGGATTCTAAGAAGCCATAATACGAACTGAATCTGGTATTGAAAAAAAACCTTTGTCCTATAGAAACTTGCACATTTTGTAAAAACAAACAAAAAAAATCCCCAGCCTGAAGTAATAATTCAAAATTTCAAAGCTGTGAAACAATAATGGAAAACTTTCAAAGTAGAAACATTACTATAAACACAGCAAAACATTTAATACATCTAATGACAAAAAAAAAATGTTTGCTTATTTACCAGACTCTGTATAATATCAGGACTGGATAAGTTCATGAAAGCTATGTCTAGGACACCACCGAGCTTGGTGAAATGAGTTGGAGGGAAGAGATTGAAATGAAGTTGTGCCATCAAGAAAAAAGAGGGAAATGAAATAGTCTTTTATTCCAAATTTTCAAAGGAAACTTAACATGCATCTGTAAAATGCCTGTAGTTTGATATTGAAAAAAAAAAATTTTGTTTTATTTTTTTCACAATTAGATTACAGAGTTTAGGCAAGGTGGCGATGAAAGCATTGCCTTATTAGTTTTACTGAAACATGAATATTTCCTTTACCTGTTGAGTAAAAGTGTAAGATCTAAACGTGTTGATGCAGGAAAATCATTTAGTGAAAAATGTATTATTTTCTGTTACCTTGCTAGATTCTTTATTTCTGATGGAAATAATTTGTTTTCCTCAATAAGTGTCAGGAGTCATCAGTGTATTTGGAAGGGAGTTTATTCTAGGACTAAAATGAGAACAGTACTCTGAAATGAGAAATAGTTGAGAGATGTAAGGAAAAACAAATCATTTTAATGCCATTCAGAACAGGGCCCGACTAATCAGTGTGTTGTTCATGGCTCCTTGCAGTTTGGAGGACAGAATAGTATAATTTAGTGAAATATTTGCACTACAATGCTTGCAAATTTGGAGAAATGGAATTTGGATTAAGCCAGGATTATTTTTGATCTTATCCCTCTCTGTTTTCTGTGTAGGGTTGTGATTTTTTTGGTGAATGTGAGCAGTGCTGATGTACATGCATAAAGAAAATGGCTTATTTTCTTTGAAGTGTCAATAATATTGTCAGGCATTTATCTAAGTAAACACACAGCAGAATGATTAAGTCAGGGTGAAGCTGAATGCATGAGATACAAATTAATTTTAGCATTGTTTATAATCTATACACTACACAAAATGTAGAATGCTTCGCACAGGGGAAAGTACTGAGCTGTGTAAAAATTGTCAAAATGAGAGATGAGATGAGTTATGTAATGAATTTTGGAAAGAAGCCCTGGTTTGAAACGGTAAAATCATCAGCAAAGACATTTCTTTACACCAGGATGATATAGTCTAAGTTTGAAGAACGGTGTTTCCACATCTTCTCAAAGCTCTAAAGAATCTGTATGACAGGGGAAATGCTGCTATCATCTGCATGTGGCACTGAAAGGTCTTCCTTTTCTTATGCACTTCCAGGCATGATCAGTATACAATCCCAGATTGGTTTGGGTTGGAAGGGACCTCAAAGCCCAGCTCATCCAGTTCCAACCCCCTGCCATGGGCACAACACCCCTCATCAACCCAGGGTTCCCAAAGTCCCATCCAGTCTGACCTTGAACCCTGCCAGGGATCCAAGGGCAGCCCCAGCTTCTCTGGGCACCCTGTGCCAGTGCCTCCCCACCCTCACAGGGAAGGATTTCTTCCTCTTCATCTAAATTTGCCGCCTTCAGCTTAGGCCATTCCCCCTTGTCCTGTCCCTCCCTGCCCTTGTAAACAGTCCCTCTCTGGATTTCCTGGAGCCCCTTCAGGTACTGGGAGGTGCTCTAAGGTCTGCACGGACCCTTCTCCTCCCCAGGCTGAACAAACCCAACTCTCTCAGCCTGTATCCATGGGAGAGGTGCTCCAGTCCTCTGATCATTTCCAGGATCTCCTCTGGACTTGCTCCAATTAGCTCCATGCCCTTCTTGTGTTGAGGACCCTAAAGCTGGATGCAGTACTCCAGTTTGGGTCTCTTGAGAGGAGAGTAGAGCGGGAGAATTCCCTTTCTCAACTTGCTGGTCATGCTGCTTTTGATCCAGCCCAGGACATGGTTGGCTTTCTGGGTTGCAAGTGCATGTTGCTGGGTCATGTTGAGCTTTATATCAATCAATACCCCCAAGCCCTTCTCCTGAGGGCTGCTCTCAATCCATTCTGTGCCCAACGTGTGCATGTACTTGGAATTGCCCAGGCTCATGTGCAGGACCTTGCATCTGGCAGGGAAAGCAGAAATATTCAGCTGAACAGGTATAACCAAAGACCCGTATGCCCTGAATCTCCCCTCTGAAGCAAACAAACAAAACGTCTGGGCTGTGTTTATGGGAGAAAGGAGGAGGTTTTATAAAAGGTCATGAGGAAGCTAAACTTCAGGCTTTACTTAAAAAACCCTCTTATAATGTCACACGATTAAATGACACAATAATTTTCTGTTGAATAACTAGCTAATGTTGTATTAAACTTCAAGTAGTTGGCTAATGTCGGAGACGTGTTCTTACATAGAAGTCATGTTTGTACATGAAATAGCAGTATTACAGTAGCTGTAGCTCATTAATAAAAAGAAAATCCCTATATTAAAGGGATCTATTTTTAATTTTGTTTACACCATTTATTTAAAAACATACAGCAAAAACAATTTACAAAAAGAGAGTAGAAAAGTTGAATTACTTCTTCAAGGAGGCATCATCTTATATATATAGTTTGGTAAACATAACATTAATCAGCTGGAAAATATTCAGCAAAATATAAAACTGTTATGGGCTCCAGTTCAGAGAAATATACGTAGCAAAATATATCTAGCTTCTGTACTTCAAAAGGCAGTGCAAAGCTGCAGAACCTGTGGGAAAATCAATTTTTTGCGGCATCAGTGGCTCGAACAAAATTTTGCAGTGCACCATCTAGATGTCTTTTATTTATTTATTTTTAAAAATTTAACTGATTTATTTCTGCTCCTCTATCTAATATCCAGGCTGCAAAAGTATTCAGGTTGATCTTTCAAGTTCTATTGAAATACTTGTTTGAAAAATCTGAAAGAAAAGCTTGGTGCTGCTGAAAGCACTTGCATGAAATGCACGTTTCTTCCTCTGTTGTACCTTCAAATGTAGCAGCTCAAGCCCACTTCCTGCTAGAGATCAGGATGCAGTGATTTGAGAATCCCCACCTACCCCAAACGGTCCCAGTAAGATGGCTTAACTGGGCAATTCTCTGAGTGACATACTGCGTTCCTGTGTGTGTTTTTGGAGAGAGATGACTAATCCCCCGGCTCAGTAGCATGTGTGCTGTGCTTTGTACCAAGAGGTAATTACCAGACAGCTGCGATTTGATCAGATCTTCATTGAAGGCAATAGACAGAACCTGCCTATGCGCATTTGTTCTGCTGAGAGGAGTGACAAAACGTGGCCGCAGTACAGTTTTTATGGGTCCCTGTTTGGTGGCAGGATGATGTTTTTAAGACTCCTCCTTGGAGAATAAGCACGCTATATTCCCCTCTTTGATGTGCTGCCCAGGGACTTCAAAGAGAAACTTATACAAAATATATCCTCTTAAAAATGCTTTGTTTATAAATCCCAGTTACAATTACTTACATAAACTTAGGTTGGCTTTTTAGATTACATTAGATTTAATTTTAGATTATATTACTATTTCTTTGACTTTTGTACGTTTATAAAGGTGCATTTCTTATGTAAACTTCCCTCCCCAAAAAAAGCAGCCTGAATATAATACATAATCTAGCTTTACTTCACATGATGGTACTTTCCTATTTGGATCTTTTCAATTGAGTGCCTTCCCCATCACTGCTGGAGCTTACTATTTTGAGGAAAGAAGAATGTATTACAGTAAGCAGTGTGGCTTTACTGGCTTGCAAACATTGTTCAACCTTGTGAAGCAAGATCAGCTTCTCTAATGTAAAATGCATTGCTGCTAACACTGAGAGATTCAATTATAAACTTTCTCTTCCCAGACACATCTTTTGAAAAAGTGATGGGAAAAAGCAAACTACTGAAAATTAAAAAAAAAAAAAAAAAATTACCATTTTGCAGCTTTACCAATTTGTAGCTTGCAGTATTTTCTGTAGCCTTGTGTTTTTGCTGCCTGACCCTCCTTCTGATCTGTGTTTAACTGTGTGGTGGTCAGGTCATTCGACTGTCAACATGTGCATGGAACACGCTGTGTCTGCAAGAAAGGTGCAAGTGTAGATTCACAGGTAGCTTTAGAGACTTTTGAGGTGAAAACGTGGTGATCTTCAGTAGTGCTAATACTGAGGTGAAAAAATTATGTTCACTCTTCCACCTGAGTCAGAAGTGGAGTGCAGTAAAGCACTAGGGAGAAAAACCAGAAAACACAGTATGGGAACTCAAGAAGAAGGACCTCTAGGAAGTGCCTTGCAACAGGGCAAGTCTATGTATAGATTTGGTAGTGAACTGTCTCTGTATCCTTAAGTTTCACCACCACTAGTTTGTAGGGCAGTAGTGAGAGCTTCCTGCTGTGCTCATCCACCAGCTCCAGGTGCTGGAGAATAGGGACTTTTGGCTGGGGGTGGCCTGATGGGATGCCAGGATGCTTTATCTAAAGGGATTAACAGCTCCATGTGGCAGGGTACTCCCTCCTGGGTGGAGGGAATCATCTGATGAGCCAAGGTCTGAACCTCTTTAGAACTGTTACTTGTCATCCCCTTACCTCTTTTTTGGACTTTTGGGATGTCATCTGTTGTGTCACCCCCCTTCGGTGCTGAGGATACAGATTAAGGACAGCTTGAGCATCATCCAGCTGGGATTGTTAGCAAGAGCCTTACTGACGGGCACCAGCAGCACCTTTGTAAATAGTAGAAAACATAGAGGCAGTTGATGTCAAAGAACCCTTCTGTCTGTCTTATGTATTTTGGTAATGGCTTTGGCACTGAAAATAACTGAAATAATGCCATTGAAACGTCCATTGAAGCAAGATATAACTGTGTCTACACTAGAGCTTTTGTCAGTATGGAAATGTCAGAAAACATTATATTCAGAGCACAAATTGCAAGTATAGACCTGACAAAGTAAATTTTGAACTGTGTACTCAAGTGTAATGCTTGAAACATATTCCAAATTGGCAAGTTGCAGCCAATCATGGAACAGAACCAGTGCTCCAAAAACTGACAGAGCCAATGTTGAAATCTGAATAATTGCAACTAAATTTTCATAGTAATTTAAATGGAAGCAGCATTGGCAGAAATTCATGAATAATTTACATATAAGAATTTAGCAATCTGTGGTGAATAGAAAAATAAATTGCAAATCCAATAAATAAAGGATTATTCTGAATTAGATGCTCCGCTCTGAGGTTTGCTAAGAAGTGTCTTTTTGGGCTTTCTTAAAATGCTGCTTTTGAACTCCTGTTTCTCAGGTAAGTGCTGGCTTGAAGGAATAGCAGGAATATATATATCTGCCAGGGAAAAAACACCAACAGACCACAAAAAAAACAATACCCATCTGTAACATAGGTTGGTTTATGAGGGCTGTATATAAAAAGACCTCCTTTCCCATGCAGCAGCTGCAAAATCTGTAGCCTTAATGAGATGTTAGCTGGTATATATAATGATGAACTATACGCTGCATCAGTTTTTAATTAATTATGTATATAGTTTTAAGATTTATGGAGGAGCTAACACCTGAAAAGAGAAATCCCTTATTCCCTTCTGTGCCTTTGGGAATGTGGTATTAATAAGCAAGAAATTAATTTACATAGCACCAGTATTTGTTTCTACATAGAACAGATTTGGGGCCCGCGTAAAAACGAAAAGAAAAATTATTTGTCTGGTTTGCCTCACACAGTACTTCAAAGAAGACAAAGAGCACTAAATAGTTTTACTGGCTGGAAAGTGGTGTTTTTTTAAAATGGGGCACTAGTGTTTTTGTATTTTTTGTAAATTTATTTAATTTCATCCTGTCTTTAAAAATTATTGGAATTGTTTTTCTGATGTAAATCTTAAGTACTATTAAACAGCAGTTTATTGGGTGAATGCTTCATAATTCACCTTACATTCCTAATTCACCTTATGGACCTGGAGAGCAATTGCTTTTTGGCTCAGGAATTCTTTTGAATATGAAAACCTAGAGTTTCTTTTTTTTGTGAGTTTGTCCCCCCCTTCTCCCCCCTGCTTAAATTAAAAAAAAAAAAAAAAAAGAATCTTACAATTAAGAGGTTTGTCCTGGAGTGAAAAATTATGCTTGGAATAACTGGTGGAGGCAGAAGAAAGAAGAAAAAGGCGTTGCCTTTCTCCAGGAGCTCAGCGATGTGACAGCTCAATTTGGGTGCAGTTTTTCTGTTGTGTAGAGTTAAATACTCTCACCCTTAATGAGATCTCTATCTGTTCTATGGCCTAAGGATCAGAGATTTCACTCAAACACTTTTCTTCTGAATCTGTGAATTCCTTTACCATTTGTCTCAACCGTGATGTTACATAACCTTATAGAATCTAACCGACAGTTATTATTTTATTTTTTGTTCTTACTGATGCTATTCCATGTTGCATTATTTGTATTAACTGGAGAAGAACTGGTGTCTGTGGGGAAAAAGGATGGTCCATGATGTATAAATAATGCCTAGCTGGGAATAGAGCTGTAGTATTTAAAGTTTCTTTGGTACATTTTATTCCATTCCTAATAATAATTAAATCCACTCATTGAGTTTGCAAATATTAGTGTCCAGTTACTGTCTATATTCAACATTTGGAAGCTAATGGTGTTAATGCTGAATTTTAAATATCGTTATCTAATCCTAGATACCGATTTGAGCAAACCTGTCTGACGTACTCAACATGTTATATGAAGTGCTTGCCCTTGAGTTGAACTTTCTCAGGTAGTTTCTGTGGCTGTGCCTGATTCCTGTAGGTCACAGAATGCATTTTGAACAAATGATTTTTCGATACTAGTAGCCAAAACCCATTTCAGTGTAAATAGAGAACTGAAGGCTTCTGTACAGGGAGACAATGAAATAAATTTAATGTGCCTCTGCCTATGTAAAGCTTTGCATTTCTGAGAGTGACAGTCTTTGTTACGCTGTCTATTGTCAATCGGGGCTTTCAGGGGGTAGATAACTTTCTAAGCCTATTTTACCAGCGCTGATCAACTATTCTCACAGTTATGGATTCCTTCCCAAAGGAAGTATTGATGCTTGTGTCAAAATGCCTGCTGTTCTTCTGGGGTTCGTGCAACTTCACTTGGTGTGCTGGTTCAGAGCACTATATGTCGAGCCCTGCAGACAGACCCAAGGCCAGTTGGCAGGTCCCTGCAGTGGAGAGAGCCAGCCTGAGTTCTTGCACCAGCTCTGGAACAACTGGTCATGTCACCTCAAATGAAAATTTTACAGGTACAGAACCTGGAACTCCCAGTATGTGACGTCAGGATAAAAGCTGTTTATTTTCCACAACTATAAAGGAAGATATTCTAGACACTTTAAAAGACAAATTCTCTTGCTGGAACAGCAGTGAATGCAGTAGTAAAACAGTGTTTACTCCTCTGGTGGTTTGGAAAGCTGGAGGAGTGTAAAAGTGGGAAAAAAGTCTGGTAAAGTAAATAAGTTGTGCAGTATAATTTATTGTCAGTTGCTCTATAGGAGCCTTCTGTGGAAAGATAGTGTCAGCAGAAGAGCTGATGTAAATTGTAAATCACTGTGGGAGCACAGTCATCTGTGGTGCTCGTTTTCAGTCACATGCTCTCAAGGTGTGAGCCACACCGAGTAGCCTTGAGACTCAGTATATAAACAGTGTAAAGCCTTGGTCTGAAAAGACAGGCAAAGATGTGTGTGAATATAAAAACAGAATCACACAAGCTTGGAAAAGACCCTTGAGATCAAGTCCAACCATACCTGTCCTCTACTAAGCTGTATTCCGAAGCACCTCATCTACCTGTTTTTTAAATACATCCAGGGATGGTGACTCGATCCCCTCCCTGTGCAGCTTATTCCGGTGCCTGATAACCCTTTCAGTGATGAACTTTTTCCTAATATCTGATCTGAACCTGCCCTGGTGCAGCTTGAGGCCATGAATTTTATTTTTTGAATGCTTGTTGTGATTGGCCCGGTAAGCAAATTTGACTAAGCCTGGGCTGCTGGGCTCTGATTCCTTCTGCAAGGAATGTTGGGATCGGGACATATCAAAGATAACTGTTCTAGGTGTAGGGAATGGATAGTAATGCTGTGTTACTTATGCCAGTTCAAAATCCAGGTGTCTGTAACTTGGTCATTTGTGAAAGTTTCTGTGGTAAAGAATGTACTCATTCTTGCCACTGGTGGAACTTCAAAATATTAATGGACATCTGTCAGGGTTGCAATGAAACCTGGTTTTGTTTAGCCTTCAGCTTTGCGAGGAAATTTTAATTAAAGAGGTTTGCAAAATAACCATCTTGTGAGGTGGTGTTTAAGAAGTTGCTTTCCTAAAATAATCAGATGAGCAACCTGAAACTATGATGGTAGTACTGCACCTATATCACTCTACATGGGAATACAAGAGCAGGCATTGTCTATACAATAATGTCTCCTCAGTTTCAAGACAGCAGAAGTTTATAATAATAGAGTATTTATGCAAAACAGTTATAGGGGGAGAGAAGGAGAGGGAAGGAATGAAAATAGTCTAGCAGTCTGAATAGACAAAGCCTTCGGTACTTGAAAACTAATTTTATTTTTTGTCAGTATTAATTGATTCAAGTTCTAGTCTATTGTTAAATGATTCTAGTGAATAATTGCATCCATCACTTTGAAATGTTTAAGACAAGTGTGGAGTTGTAAAACCAATCCTTTGTACTGAAATCATCACCGAAGTTGCATTGTGGAAACCACATTGACACTACAGTTTGATCATGTTCTCAGAGTGTGCAGGGCTCTCAGCGTGCTCTCTGCATTGCTCTGTGCGTTGTATTTACGTGCATTACGTAACCAGTCTTGCTTTCCTGAGAACCATAAGAAAGTGGATGGCATTTCTGTATTCTCATTTCCCCAGAGCCTGTCAGCTTCAGAATGTGACCCATCTGTTGATGAGTGAATGGCAACTGTTTATTCCAGAATAAAGCATGTGCTAAAATGCATACATACAACCTACAGAAGCACTGAACTAAGTTTAATTAGCTGCAGAGTTCACTTAAACTTCAGACTACCAAGGTAACTCACTAGTCAGCGGAGTTTATAATATACTTGTTGTTAGAGGCTTGCTAGACAGGGGAGCTAACAATATTATATTTGTTGCTAGGTGATGAATTTGGATAACCTTTCTGTCCCTAAATCTATAACTGTCTCATACCCACTCTGATATAGCATATTTATTTACGCCTGGATAGAACTACTACAAAGTTGCTAAGCAGCCGTGGGGATAAATATAAAACCTTGTGTCACTTGAAAACTTTTGGCAAATCGTGTTTACCAAACGTGTTCTCAGTTTCTCATGACTGTAGCCATTTGTGAAGTGCAACACAAAGGAGGTATTTCAGTGTACAGAAGGATGGTGCTGTATTTGTCACCAGAGACTAATGCTTTGGATGGGGACATGAGCTGGGAAAATGTGCAGATTTAGTGCTTGGCTTTGTTTTGGTTTGGTTTTTTTTAATGGGTCTATAACCAGAAGCAAAGTAAAGATTGACTGATTATTATCTTACCTCTTTAAACTTCATAAGCATTGTAATCATTACGGTTATTCTAATGTGAAAGAAAAGAGACAGTTATTCAAACAGATATGCTAAGGTTTCTGCATCCTAATGCTGCAGAGTCAGGTGATGGCGCAGGAAATCTATATCACTAATCCTCAGCGCAGTCATCGAAGCATTTGCAATTAATAGTACCTGTACCAAGCCTAAGGAAAGAGAAGATGAGAAATCATACTTATTTTCATCTATGTGACTTGGGAAAAAAATGAAAGTAAATGTAGAGTTTAAAAAAATAAATGAAGTGAGTGGATGTTGTTTTGCTGGCAACTGCGATGGTACTTGGAATTCATGTAGTTTTAGGGATAACTTTAATTTATTAAATCTAAGAGAGTACTCAGTAATAACACTTTAGTTACACTCTGATTGCTAAGTCAGTATTGATATTGCTGTGTGGCAGGCCAGCATCTTGTCTGATCTGTCTCCAGTGTGATCACCATATGAAAATAAATGACAGTAATAAGAAATAATATAAAACTATATTACTTGAAAGAAATATTGTTCACTAGGGGAATTCTGACGCCCTTAATCTCCAAGGTAGAGGTATTCTGTTCTCACTTTTGTGTCATGTTTTTTGGGTTTTTTCCCTATGGATAGTCCCTGTTGTAGGTGTTCCTATCTTGCTGGCCCAGATAGCTTTTCATTGAGCCTATTTGTTGACTATGGGGTTTAAAAAAAGGTAAAATTCTATTCATAGGTCACAGCTTATGGCAGGGAAACATCAGTTATCACCAGATCCATATTCCTGAAGCTGACAAAAAGACTGGATCTAACACTGCATTGATCCACCTTTGGAAACCAACAAGCAGCCAAATGGTACAACCAGCCATAACGTATATTTGAAACGTAGAGCGTGTTGAGGAATTGACAAATTTTTATTGTCATTTGAAGTATATACAATGCTAATTGCTTGAATGGGAGCATGTGTAGCAATGTTTTCCATTTAAGTAACAAATCTGAATAGTAGCATCCCCTGGCTTGTCAACTAATCACTATTGGGCTGTACATGTTACTACTATTTTTAAATTATTTCTTAATTATTAAAAAGAGGCAGAAACATCAGCAGCCTGATGTCCTTTCCTTGGTTTATCTATGTAAACAAATTTCAGGTTGCTTATAAATGATCCTGACTGACAGAAGATACTTTCCCTCAGGTCAGTTCTTTTGTGGAAGATGCCAAAGCCTGTCTTTCTTTAAAGTAGAAAAGCCCGTGTTTGATGTGACTAGAAACCGTTCTGGGAATGACTGTGCAGAGCAAGATTACATGGTGCAATTTTAATTACATTGTTCTCAGCAGTGATACTTGTCTGATCTTAATGTGAGAGTCAAAATTTAAACCAAGGTTATTTGGTGCTGTAACTGTTAGTCAAGTACTGATACTGTTTGAAAGAGATGGCAATAAGTTCATCAAGTTTAAAATCCAGAGACTTTTGAGAGGTGGCTCTCCTCGTAAAGCTCAGTTTTGTACTTTAGCAGGATGCAATTAAGCAGTTTCAATGGTTTATAGAATGATCTGTGTGCTGGACTTGGCTTGCTGTCTGAGTAAAACAAAAGCTTAACTAACAAGTGATTTTGCGAATTTAAATACAATTTAGATTTTTGAAGGCATTTTGAAAAACTATTCCTAAACGATGTCCTGCATTTTATTACCCCAGTTTCTAGACTGAGGAGTGAAAAGTATTGTAGGTCTGTTTGTACACTTATCGTATGTGCCTGGAAAAATCAACTTTCTATTAGGTACTCCTAAAAAAATGTTGAGGGAACCCTCTTGAGAGAACCTGGTAAAAACCACTAAGAGAAATAGTTATTTCTCTGTCAGGTTCATTGATGGAGAAGATGAGAAGGCAAAAGATTTCCCCTGGAAACAGGAGGAAACTTCTTTCAGTTTTTCACTGGGAAAGTTGAACAATCCACTGACTAAACAGTTTGAGCAGATTTTCAGGCACGGCATTACTCATTCAGCAGCTGGGAAAATAGGCCAGCAACCTACAGTATCCATTTTGAAAGGAAAATATTACACAGTGGATTTATTACTCACTCTTATTTCCTTTTATGTCTTGTAAATTATGTGTCATTCTCTATTTCTGAAACAAACTCCTACTACTGAGTGCCATTTGGAAATCAGTTGCACATGGCAGAAGCTGAAAGCTTTGTTCCTGGAGATGCCTGTTAAGAAAACATTCATTGTACATCAGGAAAAACTTTTATCATTACGATTCCAGAAGAAGGGCAGCTGTATGTAGATGTCCTTATATTTGGGGTTTTAAAAAATTTTCCTAGCATGTACTGACCAGTAGTTTTGCTTCTCAGAGTGTTGAAGTTCAGAAGCAGTCTGTGAAACTCACTGTTGAATTACAGATAAGTTGTAATTTCACGCAGAAGCTGAAACCAAGAGTCAAGATTGAGAAGATGGAGGGAATGTTGCCTCTGCACAGTATCTGTGGATAATGAGTAAAAAGCACTTTGGATTGATAGCTTATTTAATGAAAAGCTCCTGCACTTTGACTTCTTGTCTCAGTGTGCAGCAAGAACAAGAGAGACATCAAGCAATATTATTTTTTTTTCCCCATCTCTGAAAAAAGTAAATGTGTAAGGGTGTGAGCAATGCCACCGATTAGATATAGGACAAAAGATGTTTTTTTAGAGTAGCAATTTCCTCTTCCACCCCTAAATCACGGAGTTATTTGTACTTCCCGCTGAAGGACCAGACAAAGCATCCATTCCTCCAGTGAGGGGTCACTTAGTAAACTTGCTCACTGATGGCCAAAACTTCAGGCAACTGTAAATGTGTGCATAACTTAGTGAATCTTCTGTTCATCTAATAGTATATATAATTTCAATTCAATTAACTGAAGATTTGTAGTAAACTGGTCTTAGTTGAGTGTTGACAGAAGCTCATGCCATAAAAAAAAATAGAAAAGAAAAAAGGGAAACAAGAAGTTATGACAGATCACATTAAGAAATGACAGATCACTGTAATTATAACAAACTGACCTTGAAGACAAACAGTTTTAATTGTGAACTTGAGAGAAAAAAAATCCCTGTGACCTGAGGCTAATTCTCTGGTTAACTGATAACCCTTACTAAATAAATTTGTGGCTTTGAAGACATTTTCAAAGCATACTGGCTTAAATAAGGTACTTTCCGTGCTGGTTGCACTGTAGTTATTTCCTGTGAGTGATTGCTTGTTGTTACTTTTTGACATCTGCTGGCAGCAATTTATTCACATAGTTAAATCTCCTGGGACACTGTTTCTTCTGCTGAATACAACCACAACTGATTAGTTTTCAATAAATTACATATATCATGAAATTTGATTTGGGCCACACTTAAGGTGACTGCTCAAAGATCACATGTGTGCTTGTGTGGAAGCCAGGAAAATTCATGGTCAGTAGTATACTGCCTCCTGACACTTTATTCAGGCAGCACTCAAAGGAAATTATCCATTATATCCCACTGGGAATTCTTGTACAAACCCAGACTTCTGGCCCATCTTCCTCTGCTATAGGATACAATTAATTTCATATTGACAAACTTCTCACAGCAATTTGCAGGGCCACAACATATTGAATACATTTGAATGCTGATTCTGTCTGCTTGTGTCTCGGGCTCAGCCAGCGAAGGTTGTTGTAGGAATCTAAAGTTAATTTCTTGTTATGTTCTCCTGGAGTTCTTAGCAAAAAGTTATGTAAATCTGCTAAAATGGAAAAATAGCCATCA
Source organism: Porphyrio hochstetteri (assembly GCA_020800305.1). Lineage (NCBI taxonomy): Eukaryota > Metazoa > Chordata > Aves > Gruiformes > Rallidae > Porphyrio > Porphyrio hochstetteri. The sequence continues at coordinate 7,247,643 of CM036918.1, read as the reverse complement.
TTTGCAGTGCAGTGGGAAACCCTTTCACTGAGACTAACAAAGTTACAAAGTATTTTCTACATAACGCTTCTGAGTTTGGGGTCATTTGGATGGTTCAGAATCAAGGAGGTGTTACTAGTGAAATGTCATGTTCCTCCACAGACGTGACAGTTCCTCTGAGACTGCAGCCACACAAATATATTATCAGTTTGTGTCCTCTGTGAGATAGCAGCTCCGTTTAGACTGAGCGATGGTGTGCTCAGAAGATCAATGACTGTGATATAACATCCAAAGTTTTGATTTTTATATTTTTCTTCAGACATGCTCACTGACATCATATTTTTGTTGAAATAATCTTTTTTTCTCTAGGGCTTAGAACAGAAGCTATAGTATTACCATGCCTTGTAATGTAGCCACTGACCCAGGAGATCAGTCAATGATGTGTCTACATTGTAATGAATAAGTCAAGATAACTTCCAGATGAGACCAACTCATTACAACTCCTTCCAGTTGATTAGATTTTTCCTGTAAATGAGACAACAGGCAGCAAAAGGATGTGTGAAGGTATCTTGTAAAGGGAGCTGGTGAAGTCTGCTGGGGGGAGGAGGGAATGCCTTCAGTTTTGATTGGAGTGTTTGTATTTTCCTGTAATTTCAAGCAGCCAGAGGCTGCTGATAGAGCCCTGTTGGTAAAATAAATTTGCTGAAGATGAGATGCCGTTGAGGGATCTTTCTATGAGAAAGGAAAGAGGGAGCGTGGTCGGAAAAGGCAAGAAGCAGCAGTGACATGTGTGTGCTTAAAAAGGCAAGAATCCTTGAGTTTGGTGTTGATGGAGTTTTGCTTACACAGTACACTGTGTTCTGTGAATATACTTGCTGGAATCCCAAACAGCAACCCTGGTGCTTCAGGGCTGATGCGTTTTGCTCAGTGCTGGGCTGATACGAGTTGTGATGCTTCTGGATTTAGGGCGTGTTTGGCTCTAGCTCATTGTGTACCTGATGCCATACTCCATATGTAGCCAAGTGGGGTTGGGATGTGCTAGGAGAAGAGGCAGCGCTCGGTGAGATGTGAAAAGGTGCCAGAGTACAGTATAGTGGAAAGGTGAGGAGAGAGACAGAGCAGAGAGTCAGGGTCTTCGTTGGGGAGGGAGTCACTTGTTCTGGAATCACACACCGAACCCATTACGCAAAGGCAGCAGGAGCCTTCAGACTAGTACCTCATACTGCTCAGGAGAACCACTCTGCAGAATTCCAGACTGGTCACAGTTCTTCCAGCTCTGCTAGGACTGCTGGTGGCAGCCAGGTAATGCAGAGAGAGACCAACAGCATTCTTCCTGTGAAAATGTCACACCTTTTGGCCGCAGCTGGTTTCTGAGTGAAATCCCTCATCTTTCTTGATATATGGGAAGTTTATCACCTATCTGTGATACATTCTTGCTATGCTTTTTGACAGCACAAAAACCCCTGTCACTATTAATAGGAACCATTTATAGTGTGGAAAGGGTATTTTGTGAAGGGCAGGTATGTACATTCTTGTGCCCACTGGGTAAACTGTTGGCCTGACTTTTGCATTTTAACAGTGCTACACACAAATCTGGTCATCACATACAAATTGCATGGGGATGTTTGCCAGTTTAGGTCATCAGTCTGTTTCTGTAGATGTTATAAGTGTGTGCAAGGATGAAGTCTGTTGTCTAGTATTAGTTCTTCCAAAGAAGTCAAATATAGATGTTTGTGTTAAGCAATTCTTTTTATATGTTGCTGAATGTTGTATGGCTACTCGCGTTTCCTCTGGCTTTGGCTATCTGGATGCTAAGTCAGTCACCATTATTATTTACTTCAGGGGCACATTAAGAAGTTATATCTATATAAGAGAGTGGGATGGTTGGACTAGATGATCTTGGAGGTCTTTTCCAGCCTAAATGATTCTATGACAAGCATGAGGTGGAAGATAATAATCTACTATTGCTGGGTTGGATTTAAAAACAAAAAAGTAGGAATTCTGCTGCAGAGCTTGAATTTAGTGTTAAATTGTTAAAATCTTCTTTGAAGTTTTTTTTAATAAAACAATTTTTTGTTAATTTTCTTAAATGTTCAATAAGACTTTTTTAAAGTAGTATTTTAGTCGTGTTTGTAGCTGTTCTAAGCCCCAAATCCATTATTTATAGAGAACTTTTACATATGAAATAATGATAACCTCATGTGTTAAGAAACCTCTCTGACTTACTGGTTGACAGTGTCTTGTCTGGACTTTGTGCTGCCCCCGAAAGTGTCATGGGACAGCATTGTTCTTTTTCTGTTCTCTTTCCTTCCACCATTTGGGTATTCTTGCAGAAAACCAGCAGCAATAAACACACTGTGGGCTCCCTGCCAGAGCTTATGTTCCAGAGATGATTTTGAAGACATCTCAAAGGAAAGGAGAGAAGCTGTTTCTCCTAATTGACAATATTGTTGGCAGGATTTCTTTTGTTTCTCAGCTGCCTTTGTCATTAGCTGTTGTAAGTTTCCTCTTTTATTCTTGGATGGATTTAGGTTGTCCAGATGTGTTTGTTCCAGGTAGATCTCATCCTCTCCATATTGACAGGATAATTCATCTCTTGAAGACTCCTAACACTTTGCATTTCTATTAGTTTGTGTTGGGCTGCTGTGTGACACCCTGTACCAGTCAGGCATTCAACAGTGCGACAGACGCTGTCACGTGGTGGCCTGCTACCATCTCCTTCGTTACTTGCCTGCTGTTTTCAGTCAGCATCAGTGTTTATTGCTAACAAGAGCTTCTCTAGGTCATAGTACTTTATGAATTTTTATATACAACAGCAGCACTTGGAAGCATTTCCATTTGCTTCAACCATTATTTTTCTCTCTGTAGTTAATGAAGCTCAGCATTGCTGGTGTCTGTCTAACTTCTCTGTTTTTTGCTAATACCATCATTGAGCAGGGAGAACTTTCTAGCAGAGCTGAGGGATCCCTGCTGGGCTAGAAAGTTAAGTTGCCTTTGTGCAGCTGTAGCATCTCTACATCTTTCTTGCATCTCTAGACCTTTCACAGGTATGAATTCCAACTTGTGGTTTCATGTGATCTAAAGTTACTTGTTAAAAAGGATAAGAAAAAGTACACAGAGCAATACTTGTGTTATGCAGTAAAGCCTGCTGATTTGAAGAAGGCTAGGTTTGTATTTATCAAACAAAAAGGATCCCAACCTTCATTGACAATGTGAAATTTCCTCACTGAGGAGCCATTTGTTACCACGTATTATTAGCTAACAGAAAAATACAAATACCTGTACACAGAGACACGCAGAGTAAGTTTTTGTGTGTTTATAGGTAAATATGTATATTTAATTTTTCAGAATACCTCTGTAGAGATTTCATCAGGGAGAAAATTATGGATTCTATATTTCTATTCAAAACAAATTAGACTTCTGAGAAACAAACTCAGAAAAAAATTACTTTGGAAGAAGACTATTTCAGCATAATAGATTTCTTATATTCAAAAGCATATATTTCAGCTTGGTTTATTTTTATCTCGTTCACAAGAAATCCAACTGCTAACCTTTCAATGTTTTAAAATGGTATTCTTTAAAACATCTGTGGTTCATTATCATAAGTATCACAGTTGTATAGAAACCTGACATATGTGGCATATCTAACAGTGAGAATGGTATATGCTGAAACGATGAATCCTAGGAACCTGAGATTTATTGCTGAGATCTATAAGGAGTGATATTTCCAAATGCAACTTCAGTTTCCCATTGTTTCAGTAATGGTCTTGGGATCTTGCACAAGAACCCTTTTTTCAACAGGTCCTTTGATGATAATAAACTCAAAGTCAGTGATTAAAGCCTTGGGATGCATGCAGGTATTGCTAATAATGTATATTGCTTAGTGGCCAAAAATATTTGGTACGATTTGCATATGAATGAGCTTTCTTACAGAAAGGAGTAAAAGTCTAACATAGGAGGCTGAGAAATGAACAGAGGGCGATGAGTGACACGCATGTTGTTTTTCATTGGAAGATGCTTGGCAGTATTTTCATTTTGCTTGCATGGAGTTTTGGAGCCTGTCTTGTACCATATGGCATATTAAGCACAATAAAGATGTTCATTTGGCAGCTGGAGCATGACTGGGAACATCAAAAGAGTCACATACGCATCAATAAATGAAGAACCCCGCCTTCATGTGAATAAATATTAGTTCATAGTTTTAATTGCCCATTGAGTTCTTGACAATGAGATGTAATCACTGGTCATGTGGTCTTTACTCTGAAGAGCACACAATCTAGTAAAACTCCTTAAGAGCTAACACAAAGTGAGGGTGCAGGAGGACATGTGAGGTTGTAGTGGTGTAGCCACTCTCATCAGGCTGGTATTTGTTCAATCTGCTATAAAACAGCCAGGTAATAAGAATCATGTCAGTTATCCACCTCATGTCTTTCTTCACATCACGGCAACAAATTCATAGCCATTATAAACGTCATCACATGTCATAAGGATCCTATGTCATCATAGTTGCCAAGCAGTGAAGTGTTATCTATTGGGAGATCACATTTTCATCCATTCTAGGCAAACTGCCAGTTTGGTCTCCTCCTCTCCATGAACTTTGGCAGACTCCTCTAAGGAGGACTGAAAGTCCAACTGATGTAGACTTCGGTAGCTACATTTTTTCTTTTTTTTGGTGTGTCTGGGGAGTGTTTAAATATGAATCTGAAAAGATCTTATTGGAAGAGCTCTTGGTAATGGGATGTTTTGCTTCTGAAAAGAGAGCCATGCCTTCTTCCTGAAACCTGGCACTTTTGATCATCTAGATAGTTCCACTGAGAACCTGTCTGAGCTGTTATCTGCTTTCTTTCATGTGCTTGTTAATCTTGTACTCAGCTGTTCTCAGTCCCATGCCGAGATTTCCTTCAGTCTTGGGAGAGAATTCAGTGTCCAGGACTTGGCTAGATAAATAAGCTGTGTAGTAAGACACAATGGTTCAGTGCATTTTTGTAGCTTTTCTTTTCTTGAATGTCTCACATATATAGGCCTAATGTAGACATAAAAGGACAGGGGAATTAATTGAATCTAGGACTTCTATGTGTGGAAAGGACTTAAACGTGTCATTTAGTCTATCCTCTTGGTTTGAAGCAGGATTGGTCTTGAGTGATTTCAGATTAAGCTAGAATTTGATTAACTTTTTGTTAAAACCCTGCAATGGTGGGTATTCAGCATGTCCTCAGCACCCTCTTTTAATGATCAGCTGCAAAATTTTCTTTAGTATCTGACCTTCCCACAACTGATACATACAAAAACCAGTCTAGCATCTTGTTATACTGGTTAGTACTTGAAGGATGTAATTAATCAATCACTGTTTATAACTTTTGCATAGAGACTTGTAGACAGACTTTCTGGACAAAGCAAGTTTCCTTTACCAGAGAATAAGAACTCTTTGCTCTATGCCTAATAGGCAATGCTTTCTTAGAGCATTGGCAATGTGTTGGTTTGTATAAGAGAGAGATGTAGTGCTACAGGTGGCAAACCTGAATAAACTGTTGAAGTTGAAACTCCTCAGATCACTCCTGAGTGACTGGCAAGGTAGGAAAGTGTGGTCAGTGCCAGGCCAGCTCCTTAGGTTATGTAGCTGCTACTGGAGCCTGGTGCAGGCAGCTCTAGTGCTGTAGGTTTTGGGTCTCTGCGTTGCCTTCCTCAGAAGCCACATGAATTTAAGGGAGTGTTCCCAGTGAGGAGCATCATGAGAATGACTAGGAATGCAATGCATGTGATGTTCCCTGGTCATCCCTGTCCAGGAGGTATCATCATTCTGATAAAGCTTACATTTGCCTCTAACTCCAGACTAGGGATTTTATCTAAATTCTATTTAACTCACTTAACGTTTGGCTTCAGCTTCATCTCTGTGCACCCTTGGTCTGAATAATCACTTCATCTCCTTTCTCCCAGTTCTAATTTCTCTCCTACATATCAGTACTTCTCAGAGCCTTTTCATTTTCTTTCCCTCTTCGCCAAATACTCTTGTGGTAGAGCTGGGAATTGAAAGCATCAGTGCTTTTGGATGAGATACGGTAAGAAAACAGTTTCCCACTTTCAAACATATCTGCTTCTGCCCTCGTTGGAAAAAGTTGCAGGGTTTCACTAAGCAAGGCCAGTGGATAAGCAGAATATAAAAGGTCTAAAAGTGTCAAATCCGTATCTCAAGGGAATATAGATTATAGATCCAATTACTTCCTCTGATTCCATGTGTTGAATCTGCATGAGGTCTTTGAATTTCTGCAATGGACGCAGGTGGCAGCAGTGCAGGAATCTCAAGGTCTGAGAAGGCTGAGCAGCCTGGTGGGAGAAGTGTTGCTCCCAGCTGCTGTCACCCCTCTTTCTGAACCACAGCGTGGTTTCTCTTTGAATGTGACCTGTGGGGTTTGGCTGGATGATGCTGTAGCTCTGAAATATGTTATCTGGGTTTAAGTGATTACTTTATCTTAGTTTTGTTAGCCTTTTCTTTTAATTTTTTTCTTCTGACATAATTAATTTCTCAGAGAGTGATTCCATTTTTTTTCAGTTCTAAGCTATTAATATACAGCAGGTTTTGACTATGAGAAGTATGTATTTATTCCCTATAACAAGGTACCTTCCTAAGACCCTGTTTCATCGGGGTTTTGTTGGGTTTTTTATTTGGGTTTGTTTTTAAAGGGAGGAAAAGAATAAGTTAAAAATCTACTCATAATTCATCAAGCCTGCAATCTATACAGTGATTAGTAAAGAGAATTTCAACTTCCCACATTTGTGATGACAGGGAAATTTTGTCTCTTTTGTGGGTTGATAACTTTAGGATATTGTAGTAAATCTGTTAAAATGCCTGTCATATCACCAACATAAATTGCAACAGGTGGTTTTACACCAGGGAGCCCTTGCTAACAAAGAGCTTTCCATCAAAATCCTCCTGTGAGCACAAGACCCTTTCTGTGAGTGGTTCCTGGCCTCAGAGAGGAGCATCAGCTTGGGGCTGGCGGCCACCAGCACAGTCTGAGCACTGTGAAATTGTTTAAAACTGCTACTGCTCCTGAATTTTGTGATTCCCTGCCTCCACTTCTACTGCAGTGTAACACTTTGCAAGCAGGGGTCTGCGACGTGACAGACCGAGATAGGTTTATCTGGAGGGATTGGAGTATCTGAGGGGAAAGAGCTTTTTGTTTCTTTTTATTTATAATCCTTTTTGCTATCAGCAAAATTCAGTGAAATGGCAAATAGGCCAATGCAATTCAGGTTTCTTATCCCACTGTGTATCCAAGGATAGTTCTCTTGCCTTTAAGTAAAGCAGAGGATATGGGAACAGCTTTCAGTTAAAAATATGTAGGAAAGCCTAAAACTTGTACAGAAGTAGATCCTTCGGGTGCTGGGATAATTTGGGGGCAAGAGAATATGGCGACTGTAGAGTTTGGACTCCTCAGCGAGAGGGTAGTCAGACACAAAGATCACAACTTTATTGTTTTAAGAGCCCATCTCAGGCTCCTAATACCATTATCGATGTGCTGGGGGCTAGAGGGGCTCTGTGAGTCTGGGTTCCAGGTGGTTCCAGGCGGTTCTGCAGCTGCCCCCCCACAGGGTACAGCTGAGCCCATCAGCGAGGCTGGTGGAGCCTGTTTAAGAAAGGGGCAAAATGCTGCCTGAGGGTGAGGGCTGTGGGGGAGCAGTGTGAGCTGCGGGGGCGGGGAGAGGAGGAGGAGGAGGAGGAGGAGGAAGAAGATGATGATGATGATGATGATGATGATGATGATCTCCAGTGCTGGAGCTGGGTTTTTGTGCAGTTCCCGGAGGACCCCGCACAGGAACAGGTGGGTGTGACCTGAAGGAAGCTGCAGACCACGGAGGGGGCTCACGCTGTGGCAGGGAAGAGTGTGAGGAGGAAGGAGCTGCAGAGAGGAGCCATTAGGTGCTAGCTGTAACCCCCTGTTCCCCCACTCCTCCGTGCAGCTCTGGAAGAGGAGGCAGAGGAGCTGGGAATGGAGGAGTGAAGCTGAGCCTGGGGGAAGAGGGTGTGTGAGGAGGGGCAGTGTGGTTTTAATTTTGTCCATTTTTTAACTATCCAAATCTGCTTTAATTGGTAATTAATTTAACGAATTTTCCCCAAGTCAAATCTGCTTTGCCTGTGACAGTAATTGGTAAGTGATCTTGCTGTTTTTATTTGACCCATGAGCTTTTTGGTCTGATTTTCTTCCTCCATCCTGTGAGGGGAGAGAGCAGCTGGGTGGGTACCTGTGTGCAGCCTAAGGTCAACTCATCACTGTTAATCTGGCAAATAGTGTCACCTGTCTCATATTCTGTGTGCTCTTCATCTATTTTTGATTTAAATGAAGTTGCATTCCAGTTCTATAACCAGTAGCAGTTCTTATTTTCTGTGGTGGTTCTAATCTGGGATTCAGACACAGTGAATGCCCAGAGAAGAGGACTCTCTATAAGGTCTTCTGGAAGCCCTGTCTTGAAGTTTGTATATCTGGAAACAGATGTAAAATTTACGCAGAGGACTTTTGTGTAACTTCATAGGGGTGTTGTTAGGCCACCCAGTATGAGATTCTGTCTGTGTTTTAAAACCAGTTATAGATGTTACATAGTCATGACAGGGAGATGTATTGGCCAGTCTGTGAAAGAATCGGGGGGGAGGGGTGGGATTTATTTGTTTATGTTTTTATCAGTGACTGAATGCAGCAAGTCTATACAGTGAATTTAAACAACTAAGCAAAGTGCTTTATTTTCAGTAAAACTGTATTGTCTTTGATCTTCTGCAGTCTGTGTCCCAGTCTGTATCCATTTCTGAAAGTCTAATGCAGTTTTTAAAGATCCAATAGAAATTAAATGTAACATAAAAATAGCAAGAGCATGCGGGTAAGTGCAAAGCTCACTGCAGCGGTAACTCTGGGGCAGGTGGGGAATACAGAACAGATTTTCTGAGAGAAAAGAAAAGAACCCCTTCACATGCAAATAAATATATTGTTCAGAGATGTTAAAACCTGAAAAATTTACTTAGCAATTACAGGTTTGTGATGAAGAAATTTTAATCCTATAGCTGGTAGTTGCATCACCAATGTTTGTTCTGGTATTGTGTGTAAATCAACCACACTCAGAAAAGGAGCTTGAAGCAAAGTCACAGAATCACAGAATTGTAGGGGTTGGAAGGGACCTCGAGAGATCATCGGGTCCAACCCCCCTGCCAAAGCAGGCTCCCTAGCTCATATTGCTCAGATAGGCGTCCAGGCGGGTCTTGAATATCTCCAGTGAAGGAGACTCCACCACCTCCCTGGGCAGCCTATTCCAGTGCTCAGTCACCCTCACTGTGAAAAAGTTCTTCCGCGTGTTGGTGCAGAACTTCCTATGCTCCAACTTGCAGCCATTGCCCCTTGTCCTATCCCCACAGACCACTGAAAAGGGGCTGGCTGATTCCCCCTGCATCCCCTGCTTCAGATAATTATAAACTTTGATTAGATCCCCCCTTAGTCTTCTCTTCTCAAGGCTGAACAGTCCCAGCTTACTCAGCCTTTCCTCATAGGGGAGATGCTCTAGGCCCTTAATCATCTTCGTAGCCCTTCTTTGGACTCTTTCCAGGAGATCCCTGTCCTTTTTATACCAAGGAGCCCAGAACTGGACACAATACTCCAGGTGGGGCCTGACCAGGGCAGAGTAGAGAGGGAGGATCACCTCCTTTGACCTGCTGGCTACACTCCTCCTGATGCATCCCAGGATCCCATTGGCTCTCTTGGCCACCGAGGCACACTGCTGGCTCATGGCCAACCTGTCATCTACCAGGACCCCCAGGTCCTTCTCCACTGAGCTCTTCTCCAGCAGGTCATCCCCCAGCCTGTACTGATACAAACAGTTGTTCCTTCCCAGGTGCAAGACTTTACACTTGCTTTTGTTGAACTTCATCTGGTTTCTCACTGCCCAGCTCTCCAGCCTGTCCAGGTCTCTCTGGATGGCAGCGCAGTGCTCCTGCGTGTCAGCCACTCCTCCCAGCTTTGTATCATCGGCGTACTTGCTGAGGGTGGATGTTATTCCCTCATCAAGATCGTCAATGAAGATATTGAACAGGACTGGACCCAACACTGAGCCCTGGGGAACACCGCTGGTAACAGGCCTCCAGTCAGATTCTACTCCACGAATCACAACCCTCTGGGTTCGGTCCGACAGCCAATTCTCAACCCACCTCACTGTCCACTCATCTATCCCATGCTTTCTCAGCTTTGCTATCAGGATGTCATGGGAGACAGTATCAAAGCCCTTGCTGAAGTCAAGGTAGATGACATCCACTGCTCTCCCTCCATCTACCCAGCCTGTCATGAGATTGTAGAAGGCTATGAGGTTGGTTGAGCACGATTTCCCCTTAGTGAATCCATGCTGACTACTCCTCATGACCTTCTTCTCTTCCAATTGCTTGGAGATGGCATCCAGAACAAGCTGTTCCATTACCTTTCCAGGGGCAGAGGTGAGGCTGACTGGCCTATAGTTACTAGGTTCCTCCTTCTTGCCCTTTTTAAAGACTGGAGTGATATTGGCTATCCTCCAGTCTTCAGGCACTTCTCCTGTCCTCCAAGACCTGTCGAAGATGATAGAGAGCGGCTCAGCAATCACCTCCGCCAGCTCCCTCAGCACACGTGGATGTAACCCATCTGGGCCCATGGATTTGTGTGCATTAATCCCTTTGAGCCACTCCTGGACCTCCCCTACTTGAACCAGAGGGAAATTCTTCATTTCCCAATCAGTCCTACTCTCATCCAGTGTCTGTGGGTCCCGGGGGGCCTTTGAAGTGAAGACCGAAGCAAAGGCGGCATTCAATATCTCCACTTTCTCAGCATCCCCCGTAACCAGGACACCCTCCTTATTCAGCAAGGGACCTACATTATCCCTGGACATCCTCTTACTGTTCACGTGTCTAAAAAACCCCTTTTTATTATCCTTTATGTCCCTTGCCAGCTTAATTTCCAAGAGGGCTTTAGCCTTCCTAGTTGCATCCCTACAGGCCCTGACCACATTCCTGTATTCTTCCCAGGTGCTCAGACCCTTTTTCCACGATTCATAGATCTTCTGCTTCTCTTTGAGTTTGCTCAATAGCTCCCTGTTCATCCATGCAGGTCTTCTGCCTCTCTTTCCCCATTTCCTCCTCAAAGGGATGCATCGTTCCTGTGCTTGGAAGAAGTGCTGTTTGAATGCTAGCCAGCTCTCGCAGGCTCCCATTCCTTCAAACAGCGTAGCCCACGGGATAGCCCCCATTAAGTGGCGGAGGAGATCAAAGTTAGCTCTACCAAAATTCAGGGTAGCTATCCTACTTTTTGGCTTGCTTCTTCCACCCAGGATCATGAACTGAACCATTTCATGGTCGCTTTGCCCTAAGCTGCCCCCGACCTTCACTTCCCTAACAAGTCCATCCTTGTTAGTGAAAACAAGGTCCAGCAGCCGCCCTCCCCTTGTGGGCTCCTGCACCATCTGTAGCAGGAAATTGTCTTCAACACACTGCAGAAATTGTCTGGACTGCATACGACTGGCCGTATTGCTTGCCCAGCAAATATCTGGGTAGTTGAAGTCCCCCATAAGGATCAGTGCCCGGGAACTTGAGGCTACTTCTAACTGTTTATGGAATGCGTTATCTACCTGCTCCTCTTGATCAGGGGGCCTATAGCACACTCCCACAACAATGTCCCCCATACCGGTTTGCCCCTTGATTTTAACCCACAAGCACTCGACAGAAGGTTCATCCTTCCCCAGGTGGAGCTCAACACATTCTAGGTGCTCTCTCACATAAAGAGCAACTCCTCCACCTCGCTTCCCTAGCCTGTCTTTCCTAAAAAGCACATAGCCATCCATGACAGTGTGCCAGTCGTCCAGGTTGTCCCACCACATCTCTGTGATTGCGATGAGATCATGGCCCTGCGACCGCACAAAGATCTCTAGTTCTTCTTGTTTGTTCCCCATGCTACGTGCATTTGTGTAAAGACAGTTCAGTGGTGAAGCAGATGTAGGTATCCTCAACGGCCCACAGTGAGATTTCTGACAGGGGACTGGCAAAAGTGGCTCCACGGAGGAGTACTCAGGGCAGTCCACAGAATTTTCCCTACTCTCACGTGGAAAAACGTCCCCAAGTCCACGACTGTGCTGTTGGTATTTACCTCTTCCCACCGTCAACTCCCGTTGTGTCTCCCGAAGCCTAACCCTGGCAGCTGCCTTAATATCCCCTTCCCCCTTCCTAACTAGTTTAAAGCACGATCGATGAGCCCTGCTATCTCCTGGGCAAGGATCCGCTTTCCTTTATAGGACAGGTGAGCCCCATTAGCAGTACTCATGCCAGGAGCAGAGTACACCATCCCTTAGTTAAAGAATCCAAAGTTCTTGCGCCGGCACCAGCCTTTTAACCACACATTCAACTCGTGGGTTATCCTGTCCTGCTCTGAGCCCCTCCTCCCACAAGTGGGGATAGAGCAGAATATTATTTGGGCTCCCCCCCCTCAACAGAGCGCCCCAGGTCCCGGAATTCCCTTTTGACAGCTTGCAGGCTACACTTTGTGATTGCGTCCCTGCCTGCTTGAACTATCAGTAAGGGATAATAGTCAGTGGATCTTACCAGGCCTGGTAGCCTTCTGGTAATATCCCTGACCCGGGCTCCAGGGAGGCAACACACCTCCCTGCGTGTAGGGTCTGGCCTACATATAGGCCCTTCTGTCCCTCTAAGAAGGGAATCTCCTACTACGACTACCTTCCTCTCTTGCCTAACAGAGGCAGTCTCAAGGCGTGCAGCTGACCGCCTCACTCTAGGCCTCCGTTTTCTCTGAGGCAGAGGGGCTCCATTCATCTCCTCAAGTACCTCCTCCTCAACTGTCAGGGCCCCAAACCTGTTGCTCAGGGACACCTGAGGGGGTGGGGTAGGTAGGCAGGGGGAGTGCCTACGACGCCGAGTCGGGGTTTGGGTCACTCCCATTAACCTGGCACGGGCAGTGAGGGGGGACCGTCTTCAGGTGTGAGGTGTCATCCCGACTGTCTTCCTTTTGGGACGCCAGGGAGCTACTCCACCAGTCAATCTCTCGCTCGCAGTCCCTGATCACCCGCAGTCTTTCAACCTCTTCCTTTAGTTGTACCACCAAAGCAAGCAGGTCATCGACCTGCTCACACCTCAGACAGGCTAGGTGTTTGCCTCTTATCCCAGGCAACTGCAGGCTCTGGCATTCCCTGCAGCCTGAGACCTGGACCGCAGCATCCCTAGGCAGGCCCTCCATCGGGGTTGCCCGAGATTTGCAGGGGGAACCTCTGCGTCTGGTGGAGACCATGGTTAGCTGAGCACACAGCAGACAGGGAACCCTCAGCTCGCCCTTTTGTACTCTGCGAGCCGGTCCTCTGAGTATACCCCCTCAGCAAACTAGGAGGGGAGGCTTGCTCGGCCTGCTTGCTCTGCCTGCGCGAACTGCCTCGCTAACTGCCGCGCCACGCCCTTCAAACTTTATACTCTTTTTCTCTTTGTTCCAGCTTTTAAAAATATTTTACACCTTCCATGTAAAGTGAAACAGGATTATTGACAGCAACTGTTTAATTAAAAGTTCTTGTGATACTTAGTTGCAGTGATAGTGCAGCTCATGCACTAGATCAGGATTCTGGCAGCTAGTATGAAAAGTTTGTTTTTTCTGCAATGTAACACTCTTGCAGTAGGCTATGAAGTCGAATGTTCTGTAAGCAACCAATTCCAAGCATAAAGATTTACTGGGTATCTGAAAAGACTTCGCCAGTAGAAGAGCCTTTAGAGATCCTTGGTTATGATGGGGAGGATAACAAGGTCTCTACTGACACAGCCCCGTATGTAGAACTAGATGTGCATTTGATATGAGTGATCACAAAATGTTTGTGTCCAAAGTGTTGTGTTTATCTCTTACCTCCCCAATTAGCATGGTCAAAATCTCTTCATCCTTCTGAAAGTGTATTTTCATAAGATTTGTCTATGAATTGTAGTGACACAAATATAAAGCTTCTTTGAAAGTTTTCCCCCTTAGATTGGGAGACATTTCTTGCCAAGATCTGTAGACAATCCATTACCATAAAGATGTTTGAAGTCTGTGTTCCAAAGTGGATACTTATAATTGTGTTTTTGTTTTTCTTTCCCCCCCAGTGGAATTTGATGACTGCAAGGGGAATAACAAATTGAACTTCGAAGTTTCTAACCCAGACTTTAAGGTGGAACGCGACGGGTCTTTAGTTGCACTAAAGAATTTATCAGAAGCTGGCAGAGCCTTGTTTGTCCACGCGCGGTCTGAGCATGCTGAGGATATGGCAGAAATTTTGATTGTTGAAGCAAATGAAAAACATGGTGCATTAAAGGTAAGATAAATGCAAAGGACTAGAAGAAAGTGCCAAGGAGATGCTGCTAGATGTTTACATGTGCTATCTAGGACTGTAAATGGTTTTAATCTGTTAGCAGAGAGGTGACAATAATTTTTCAATTCAGATATTGCTATCTGCACTTAGTGTAACTTAAAATACATCTTTTTAGGTTTTGAAAGGTGTATTACATCTTCAGGTGTAAATGTTAAACGTTCATACAGATTTGATTCAAATGAAAGAGTCCAAGTATCAAAACCGGCTGATTTTTCTGATGTACCTTATGCTGGATAACCACAGTTTGATCATAACTGAAAGTGGAAAAATCGTAGTTATGTGTAATTTTGAATTTACAGAACCTTCACGTTTGCTCCGAGTTGAAGAACATGGGAATGAATTCTGTGCTAATGACTTTAAGTTCCCATATAGGTCTGCTTATCTGATACTGTTCTGTGTTCAACTGTATAAACACCTGCACACAAAAAGCCATACACATTGACGCTCTGTCTCTATTCACTAGTGATCTCTGTTCTGTGCTGTCCACTGAATACCATGTCCTTTCTTCTCTGCTTCTGAATTTCAGTGCAATACTGACTACATCCTGTGGGGGAAAAGTGCTGCACAGACTGGATTGTTTACTTTCCATCTGTGAAAGGGGGGAAAGGAAATGTGAGGTAGTGTTTGCTTCTGTGTCATGGCATTTAGGAGAGAGGCTTAATAGACAATTAAGCCTGGTTACCTTGAGAAATCTATAATTTCAAGGAAGCTTAAAGAAGCCATTATAAAAATGACCAATCTATTGTCTTATTTTGTTATTTAGACTTTCGCCTGCCAACTTTCTCATTAGCTTTCCAAGCATAGCTTAGTATGACTTAAGTTCTCTCCAAATTTTTTTTAATGGAAAAAGGTTGAACAAACTTCTGAAAGTCTGTGACTGAGGAGAGGTTTTGATCTGCACTTTAAGCATCCCATGATGTGACTATAGATTGCCAGCAGGACAGAAAGTACCAGAATGTGTAACTGCAGAGAGCTTCAGAGAGTACTTTAATGTAATTTATTTTTACTTAAATAACGTTGTTTCTTCACAAAGTTAAAATTTAACAAGGTCTTACTTGAGAGAGTTGCTTATGTGATAGAGCTATGGATTTAGGATCATGCACTGCCAAATTCAGAGGAAAATTGTACTGGCAGGAGCTGGGCACTTGGCTGTCTTGTGTCTCAAACCAGCAAGGCATGCTCCTTCTGGTGTGTTCACGAGAACGTTCAATTTTGTTTTTGCTCCAGTATTTGAAATCTTAGGAGCTATTTCAAAATGGGGATTCTCCTCCAGTTAGAAGATCCTGAAACCGCAAAGGAACTCTCTGACAGGAGTTCTGGAGCTGCACTTCAGATTTATGACCTAAACTTGATTTACGAGTGAATTTTCTCTCTGAGAATCATGTTCTGAAGTTTAATTCTGGTTTTCTTGGAGAAATGGCCCTTCGATGTCTTTGAGAGGACATATTCTGTGGATGTTAAATCTAGTCTCCTGAGTAGGATTTAACAGATGTGTATTTGCACTGCTGATGACATAGCTTTGTCAGTGACCTTTTCTATTTGTCCTGTTTGGGTTCTGGGTAGCATCCCCTCAAAATGTTCCAGCAATATTAATTAATGCTTAATATTGAAATCTATCACCAGACTACATTCAAAAGCCAAATCTAATTTGGCCCCGCTCCTGGATTTTGTTCCAACTGCTTTGTGTTTCTTCAGAGAGAGAAAACCAGTCTAATTGTGGCATATTCTGCCACTTGCCAGTCTCCACTCATAGGTGACTGCTCAAATTAATATCACAGCATCATCCCTACCTACATTAATCACTTCTGTATGGATTTTGATATTCAGCTCATAACTAGAAGGTTACCCTTTTAATATGGTGATCCTTGGTGTCTGCAGTGCCATTGGGAGTTACACGATGCATTAATGTGTCCTGGAAAATCCTTCTAGTGAGGATCATCCCCTTTTTCAAGGGAATATAAAGATCTTTGGAGCGGGCTGTCCTACTTTGGCCTCAGCCAGCACACTCTAGCTGTTAAATCAATATTTTTTTTTACCAGCCGTTTCATCTATTGTTTGCCTAAACACAACACAGACAGTCTTGTCTTTGTTTGTCATACTTGAGAAGGATATAAAGATTACAGCGTCCTATCTAAAGTGATTTTATGATAAATTTGAACTTAATCCTGTACTTTTGCAGTCTGAATGTGTCAGCATGGAAACAGAACTGCTCCATCTGTTTATGCAAGGAGTCTTGGCTAAGAAATGCTCAGATGGAGCCTTAGTAATTCAGCATAATTCTGTAGGGTTAAGATGAGCACATGCTAGATCACTGCTTAGTATTCAGTACTTAGAGTACAGTACCTTGTTTAATTAGGGGATAAGTAGTTCTTAAGTATTTCCCCACTGCCAGCAACTGCCGTTTCTTTCTGAAAGCATGTAACCTACATCTGTGAAATCCCATTGTTAATGTTTTTAATTGCAGATTCCCCACATGTTTGGAAATGACTGACAACAGTGATCTCTAATGTGCTGACTGGTCTGAGCTTAAGGAATGGATAGTGTAATTCCTAAAACTTTGTGATTTCTATTGACCATGCTTTAGATGAATATTGAAAATATTTAAAGGTTCAACCTGGACTGTGCAGAAATGCTTTTGGTATTCTAGTGGTGGAGGGGTGTGCTTCTTTCCTGCTGAAGATGTGGGAAGATTCTAGCTGGCCTCACTTATGGGTCCTATGTGGTTAACTTTAACTTCATGGCCATAGTATAGTCAGTGGCTGTTAGAGTGCCACTTGCTAATTAACTCTGCTTTTTGAGTCTGAAGGGCATGTTTTCTTACTCTTCTGCCAGAAGCATAGTAGGTCTGCAGAGCCTGCAGCTTTCTATCAAAGTGTGGCCATGACCACAATGTGAGAAGATAGATGGTTTCTCAACACCATCAGCCAACTTGGCAGGTGCTCTCTGATCACAGAATCTTTTGCAGGGTCTAGTGACAGAAGAGCAGGTACAACACTTATGCTTTTGCAGGTGTCTGGATGCTTCTGTAAAATAACCTAAACCCCATGAATGTCTGTATCTACACATATGCATACATGCTGGTGAGAGCAAAAATCTGTAAATCAGATTACAGTTATGCTACTTCCTACAACCTCCTGGTAGTGCCCCTTTCCTCTGCCTTGGTTCTGCCCAGCCCAGAGTCAACCTCCCCAAGCAGCCAGCACAGGTGAGCTGAGTTAGCCTGGGCTCTTTTCCACCCCACCTGACATCACTCCCCCATAAAAGGGGCTGGTTCGGGAGGGGTATTTTTTGGTGCCTCCAGGGCAGTCTGAGTGTGGCATCTGGTCAGTCCTCATGTCCTGCAGAGCTCCGTAATTGGTGTGTTGGTAAGATACTCTGTGTTATCACCAGGTGTGAGTGTAAAAATAGTTTTTATCCCAATCCAGGGAGGCTCTTTGTGCTCTGGGAGTGAGCAAGCAGCATGTGGCGCTCAACCACTGTTTGGGGCTGAACCACCACATCCTCCTATTGTTTTGGCTAGAGAGAGATTGGTTTCTGCCTTAATGGTGTCCAGGAAAAAAACTTCTTTTGCACTCACCGTGAAGCAGGGCTGGTGAGGCATGTGCATCTATGCTCTGGTTTGCCCAGTGTTTGCTGAATCCTTTCATGCAGTCAGGACTTGAGTGCTTATTAAAAAAAAAAAAAGCATGGAAATGTTTTGATTGAGCCAAGATTCCTCAAATGAACTTTGGGTTCATTCTGAGTAGTTCAAAGAATTGCTAAGGTCCAGACCCCTAATGGAAAAATAAATCACTGGCACACCCTACTTGGGAACAAATTGACTGAGCTGATGAGTGGCAGTAATTATCTTTTTAACTTATATCCAATGCTTGCTCTCTGTTTTATGGAAATAGTGGGACAACCAGAAGCTGGAAATGTTGTGGTACCTGAGCATTTCATCAGATACAAGTGGATTGGTTTGTTTATTTACAGGGTCTGGTTTTGTGGACGATCGAAAGTATAGCTGATCTTTCTGTAAAGTCTCATAACAGATTGTGAGTTGCAAAATGCAGCATGATGAGAATTGAACAGTGTCCTCCAAGGCTAAACGGAATAGTTGTCTGCTAGTGCTTCTCCCCCTCTCTAATCTAATGCTGGTTTTAATGAATGTACCTTTGGTAGACTGTAAACTAAAAGAAAACCTTGGGAAACAATGTTTCTCTACCTGGTTCATGTGAGTGTTGGCAAAATGATGCCTTTTTTTCTCTCTCTTCTTTTTTTTTCTTTTTTTCCCCTCCCGCTGCAGCAAATGGAGTTGTTTAGTACTTTTATTTCTTACAGCATCACAGCCACAAGGTGAGGAGTGGGGGGAGTGAGATATCAAGAGTCTGGCACCAAAGCAGATAAGAGGGCAGGCAGATACTCAGAAATTCCAGGCTGGTAGTAACTTCACTGTATGGTGCTCAGCAGTCTTCCATACAGAAGGATGAAATGATTAAATAGAAACTGTCAAACCCTCAGGACACTTTTCAGGCTCTAGATGGAAAAGGAAAAGAGGAAAGAAAAGAAGAGATAAGAGGGAGAAGCGTACCCTGAGGCAGCATGTTGTAGACAAAGAAAGTTTAAAATCATCTCCAGCAGTAGCTCAGATTGAAGGAAATGAAGTTGCTCGAGTCCTGCTACTCTGTCCAGTCTGCTTTGTAACAGCTAGGGGCTAGGCAGATACTCTGCTTCTACTTTTCCCTTTGTCAGACCACTGCTTTTTCCAATATCAGTACCCCGCTATGTTTATTATAGCAGGGACAGGAGAGGCAGTCTGGCCAAAACTTTCCCAGCCGTCTGACAGCCCTAAATTCTGTCTCCTCCTAAGCTGGTGCCTGGATGTATATGCTTGTGCAAGTTGCTGTACTCCTGTGCCTTTGTTTCCTAAAGTATCAAATGGAAATAATGAAACTAAGCTCCTTGGATTTAAACATTAGCATTTCTTGTTTGTGTCTTACTCTCTGCTTTATCCCTGCAGTATAGAGATTGCAAATTTTATTGATTAAAAAGTGCCTAGAGCCTTAAATCCTGCATACGTATAGCTTGCAGCCTTAGAACAGATGATAAAGGATCAATAATCTTATTATGAATCAGGATTCTCACACAGAAAAAATATTCATGCAAGGAAGTGAATAGTTAAGTTTAATCATCTGGCAGTTCAATAATTTATTTGGAAAATAAGATCAAGAATCAGCCTCTCTGATAGAGCAAGCAATCATTCCCATTAATGTGTATTAAGATTTTTTCAGTTTAGAATAGAGATTAGAGTAGCTGAAAATGACTCTGCAGAGGTAAGAAGATGGACTTGTGTATGAGCTATTGACAAATAGGCTAGAAGAGTTTAATATGATTAGATTTTGCATATAGCAGTTGCTGGAAAATGTAATGCACTGCATAAATAAAATACCATGTTTTGCATTTAATTTTAAGGCACAAAATAGAGTAAGTCACAGGGGTGCATCAATATCTACAGTACATTTATGAGTTATTATACTGATCAGAACAGTATATAGAACACCATATATTTTTTTTCAGAAAAGCTGTGGGGATATTTTGCCTGTGGATATGAAGGTGTCGTTCAGGAATATAAGGATGGGTTTTCCTAAAGAGCAAATAAAAGAAAGTTTGTCTTCTCATTTTTGTGTTCAGTTTGGGAGAAAACGTCACACAGTGACATTGTCCTGCTAGCTGTTAAATGATTAAATTTTTATTACTGCTTTTACTTTTGTTCCTTTCTCACACTGCAAACACCTATTGACTTAGAATTCATGCATAACAGGCTGAGGTATGAGTGACTTCAGAAATTAATACCTGTGTGTTGATAAACCTTGTTGGTATTTTGGTAAATGACTTTTTCCCTGCATTGATCACCAGTGAAAGTGTGTAAATTTTTCTTCTTTAATGTCTGCGATGCCACATTGCAGGTTTCACAGAATATAACTTTCTTAATGTCAATGGAAATAAGAGCTTGTTCTCATAAATGGGTCATTCTGTAGTATCATTTAACTGCCTTTTGGCCTGTATTTTTATAAAAATCCTCTGTGTCGACCACTTGCTGTTGGGGAAACGACAAAGAACTCCATTTATATAAGAAATCTCCTGAATGACCGAAATTAGCTGTATTCCATAGAAATTCCAGTCACCTACTTTCCCTTTTTATCCTTCAGCCTGATCCAGAACCTGCTGATATAATCAGATTTCAGCAGTCTTTAGATCAAACCCTCTAAACAGGAGCTTTGTCTGACAGTGCTGTATGGATGTGCCTCCCATACCTCTTTGCTGAACTGTTTCTGAGTGACCCTGCAAGTCCCCTGGCAGTGCACAGCGCTTATAATACTTTGTATACAGCCACACTCCCCTTTTCCTCACCTCTGCAGCAGAGCCTCACCTCTGTTGATAGGCAACAATGCTTTCCCTTAGGCCTGGACTGAATTTATACTTCCAACTTAACTCTGCAGATTCCCATCACCAAAGAAATGCAGGTTTCATATAGACCGGCTTTGGAGTTTGTTCTGACAAAGGTCCATTTATCTGAGAATTATTATGGTGCCAAGAGATGTGGCAGTTGCCATAGCAACAATTACATATTGTGTTGAATACCAGAGTAAATACTATAAAGAACATGAGCCACTGGTGGTTTTCATTAATTTAACATCCCTTTTTTTTTGGGCAAAGTGTATCTTGTGAGTTTATTCACTGTATGTATAAATGCTTAGATCAAATGTGTGGGCTAGCTTGCCTTCGATTTCCCTCAGTGCGCAACTTCAGCATGTAAATGAGAAGGACTTGGTTATTTAAGGAGAGAAAAATGGTCTTATAGACTGGAAACATGAATAATTGACTGTGAAACAAGAAGGTGTTAGCTTCTGTGAATGTTCAGTGCTTTTCTCTATGAGTAATCCACATTCAGATTTTATGTGAACTAGGGATGTATTTATCCAGGAGAAGGGACTTCGTGCTTTTTAGTAGCAAGCAGAACTAAAACAAGTTTAGATTGTATTTAACGGTGATTCAAAGGTGAAATTAAGTTATTTTTATCAAATACAAAGCTTTTTAATTATTCAGAATTATTATCAGACTAATAAAAAGGACAGGGAAAAATATTCTAAATTAATGCATTTTATTAAAAACATCGGAAATAATAATTCCTTTCAGCTCTGAACTGCATTTAGACTTCTCAGTTCTCCCTGCAGTAATGGGTATCAACCATGGGATATTTTCACCATTGCTTGGGACTCTTCTGATGTATGCTTAAGGTTTTTGTGGAAGCTCAGAACCAAATGTAGTTCTGGAATGTAATCAAATTAATTCTGTTTTCTTTTTAAACACATTTATGCCTTATCCTTTATCCATTAAGACATAACGCCAATGCTCCTATAAATCTGAACTGAAATTCACCCTGGCATGGAGTGTCAAGAAAATACCTATCTACCTCTTGCCCCTAAAACATTTTCATGAGAGTTTGTATTTTAGATGAGTTGTGTGAAGATATTTTGAATCAAATTAATTTCTTGTTAGGATCTAGGATGCTAAATGTCCTTTATCCATTAAAAAAAAATCCACTTGTTTTTATGGAAGTGTGATAAACTGTCATGCATTGAGATACAATTCTTTTCCCAAGTTGTTACTGTTCTTGAGTCCAGCCTGAAAGTATTCCACTATAGAGAAAATTATGCCAATCCTATATGTTAATCTCCAAAGAACAATGGAGCTGTGTGGAAATTTGTGCCAGAGGTGCGGGGAACATTTTAAGGGAACCATTTGGAAAAGGTTTAAATTTAAAATTCATTGTAGTAAATGAAGGTATAAGTGGAAAAGCAACAGTCTAAGCATGATTTAGTAGAACATTAAACAAGATCATAAAGGATAAGTAGATGTCTCATAGGATGTGTAATATCTTTCCTTTATAAAGTGGCTTTCATCCTGTGAGATCCTTAAAGTGTAACTATTAAGTACACAGGAAAAGAATATGTGTGTGTATGTCTATGTACATACAGATGTGTGAGCATAGATATCTTTATTTTTGATACTTATTTCATAATACATGTTCTCATCAGGATAGGAACAGCCATTTTTAAATAAGAAGATGGGGTGATTTCTATGTCATATTAAAATTACTGTGACATCCTTAATGTCCTCAAATCCGTAATGAACAAGAAAAGATGTTACAGAAGCCAGAAAAACCTGTGAGACTTCTGATACAGAAGAAAAAACCATCAATTTCTTCCATGATTTTTCTCTCATCGGGTATGCAGGAATGATGTAGTCAGTGTATGGCAACTATACCAGTTTCACCAGTGATACCTCAGATTTATTACGGAACAGAGACAATTCCAAGAGGAGATCAAACTAAACTGTGTTCTAAACTAAACTCAAGGTTCTATTTTGTGTCAGAGGCACAAAATATTTCTGGTGTTTTCCGACTATAAGCTTTTCCATCAGCTTCCAGAAACAGGCTGGGTTTGAGAGAGAGCCATAATAGGAGAAATTATTCACATGAAAAGATGATTTCCTGAGTAAGAGTTTAGTCATTTCTCTCCATCAGAGACATCAATAATCATCCCTAATGATTGCCCCAATAGTTCCATACTGGTTTTCACAAACCTGAACGAACATTTATTATGGTTATTATAGTAACACCTATCTCAGCACACATCTTAAGCATTTAATGGAGCATCACAGGATAAAAATCTACATTTGTCCTCCCCGAAGAATTGATTCTGCCACTGCAAGGACAGATAGCTCCTTCTGGACCTAAAATTCCTTATTTGTTGATCATCACAACTCTGTTGTGTTTAGGAGTGTTCCCTTGCATCTTATTTTACAGCTCATTTTCTTAAGTACCTAGAATAATGTGTCAAATTGAAGAAATATTTTGCATAAGAATGGCAGAACTAAAGCTTAATATAGTTTGATATCTCCATAATAAACAACTCTGCTAATGTTTACCATCATCTTGGAGTTACTAATCACCTAGCTCCTCGATTCTTGTTTCACCTCCAAATCAGACTGACCTTTGCATTAAGCAGATGATCCATCTCATAAAAATAGTTTTACTAGTTGTTTATGTACTACCCCTCTTACTGAGAGGGCACAGGAATGGAGTGGAGGGTCAGCAGGATGATTTGAACTGGTCAGTAATGCTGCTATGCACAGTGATGGGTTGCTGCTATTACTTTTGGTACCCCTAAAATCTTTCAGTGTCCTTCATTACTATGGGAACAAAATCATCTTCTTTAAGGAAACTGGCAAACAAATATACTAGTAGGAAAGGTGAGAGTTAATTTTGCTTCTAGTTTCTTAACAACCTCAGTGTGACTTTAGTGTGATCCATAGCACTAGACAAGGTTTCCTGGCGAGTAGGAATAGATTTATTAAAATATTTTTAGTAATTGCTGTGGTAACTGGTTTGATTCAGTTCTAGCAACTCAAAGTCATTTATTCAGTAACTGTTCAAATTGCCACAAGCAGATACATTTTCATTTACCTGCAAGTCAACAAACACCCGTGTGGTGCAATGTTGTTGACACAATTGGCATATGTTTGAACTCAGCAGGAAATTATCTTGAAATAATTTTGTCTTTAGCTTCTTTTCCATCTCTAGAATTACCTTGTGGTTTTGAGATAAATGAATCTTTGATCTAGTATATGCAGCTTTTAGAGAAGAAGAGTAGACTATAATTCTTTTAAAATGAGAGCTGAATCTAGCTCTTGGTGTACCAGTCTTCTTGTAGACTAAACTGTATGATCTTAGTATAATACTGTACCTTCTAGTGCTTAAGAGGGTCCTTTTTTGAATTGGTTGAAAATGGACTGAATCATAGACTGGTTTGCTTTGGAAGGGACCTTAAAGCCCATTTAGTCCCACTGCTGCTATGGGCAGGGACACCCTCCACCAGCCCATGTTGCCCAAAGCCCCATCAACCTGGCCTTGAACCCTGCCAGGGATCCAGGGGCAGCCACAGCTTCTCTGGACACCCTGTGCCAGGGCCTCCCCACCCTCACAGAGAATAATCTCTTCACAAGATCTAATCTAAATCTCCGCTTTTATAGTTTAATCCCATTCCCCTTGAATTATTGCTCCCTGTCCTTGCAAACAGCCCCTCTCCAGCTTTGCTGCAGCCACTTTAGGAAGGGCTGCCTTCTCTCCAGGCTGAAGAAGACTGACTCTCTCAGCCTGTCTCCACAGGAGATGTGCTCCAACCCCCTGACCATCTAGGTGCTTAACTTTATGTAAAGTGCATTTGTATCTATAATGCCACTAATCACACTGGCCAGCTACTGAATATTTTACGTGGCCAAGTACTGTGTTCTAAAGTTAATATCAATGCAGTATGGACGAACTGCTTTGTGTAGGGTGTGTCTGTTGGGTTGGTTTAGAATGGTCTCCGTTGAACAAGTTTTGACATGTGACATGACCTGTGTATTCACAAATGGAAACCTGTAGGAGTTTTTTGTGTGTGTGAATTTTGTCTTCAGATTACTCACATCTCATTTGAGTATGAATCACAAGATTTTCTGGAGCTTTAAGAACTTTGCTAATAAGAAACAACACAGAGTTAAATATTTTCATATCCTCCTGATGTTTGCCCAATGTCTTTTCAGTGTGCTACAACAAGCATAATATATCCATCAGATGATGATTTATATACTTTGAAGACTTAATGATGATAATCTATGAGCTATTAAAAGATATAAGAAATTCAATTTCATTTTTAAAAATTATTCTAGATCCCATTTGAAGGTGCATGTTAACATATTGAATATTTGGGGTAGCAGAGGGGATTTACTTTCATTTTCAGATATTGACAGAGAATGTGGGGATTTCAAGGGTATGATCCTGTGAATCACTGGACTATTTTAGGAGATGCTAAAGACTTTATACATGCACTGATTTTAGTAAACATTATTATCACCTGACTTATTTCACCTCCCCAGAGAAGAAACACTAGCAAGAAATCTGTTCATGTTTGCACTATTAACAGTTTAAATGGCTGCATCAAAATGCAGAGGGTTGCCTTTAAGCCCAGCAGTGTTAAATAAAACACAAAATAAAACATAAAATAGCATGTCAGCCCCCATGAAATAGGGCACTTGAGTGCTCTCATTAGGAATATAATTTTGATTTGGATATTGTTAAACTCCCTAACAAAAATTCCAGTAAACTCACAATTCCTGATTGGCTGATGAGTATTGCTCTTTGCAGTTTATTATCTGTTTAGGACAAATGTTCTCATATCTGTGACATTTTCTTTCCCTGAAGATGAAAGTAAGTCAGACACCTCTTTGATAGGAAATTCATCACTGCTGAAAGACACTGTTGGTAGGCAAAACCCCATGTGGGACCAGGTGTGCTGAGTCATTGTGCCCCAGCGTGGCAGCATCTGGCAACAAGAATATTCAGACTAAATCTGCTGCTTTTGTTGCTGTCTTTCCTGGAAACAATAAAATCTCTGCCTTAGATTAAAATGATTATTGCAGTGCTATTCTGCATTGGATTGGGCATACATTAATCCTACCAGCCCTTTGCCTGCTAGAAATAAAAACACTAAGGCTAAGGTCCTGATTTAGGAAATGGGTGTTTTGTTATTTGCTTTGGTACTGGTCTAATCTATAGATTTAAGTTAGAGACTCATTTATTTACTGTCATTAGTTGTACAAAAACTTGAGCTTCCTTACTGAGAGATTTATTGGAACTATTCACATGTATTTAATTTCCAGCTCTATCTGTGGAAACTCCAGTAATGTGGAGTATCTTGCAAGAGAGACTTTAAAACATGTTCTTTGCAATGTATACTTGTAGCTTTGTGTGGAGAAAGGTAAGAAAATGCATAGGTTGGGGGTTTTAATGAAAAAGAGGAACAATATATAACAATTTTTCAATTTATCTGCAGATGACAGTATTTTTTCTGTACCACCGCATTGTGTTGCACTTAGGTGGTTCACTCTGTTTCACTCACTCCCAACAACCATCCTTTTGAACCTGATAAGATCATCAAAGTCAGAAAAGTCTGTCATGCTTGATATTGTCCCGTAAATTAGGAGTTAAGGTGGAGGTAAGGAGAGGTTAAAACTTTGGTTTTAAGATTAAAAGTTGAAGCTGGGGAAGATCAGACTGAATTTGGCTTACATCTATAACACTCATTGCTGACAAAGCTACATGTATATGTGATGTAAGGTCTGAAGCTTTAAGCTACCGGGTTGATTTTAGGCATGATTATTGACAAAACCGTGTAATTAATCTGTCATAGGAATACATGGAGAGCACTACACCAAATGCAATCTCTATTAAATCAACAGGAGTTGTTCCACAGACTTTAATGAGTTTTGAATCTACTCATAAATCTGGTATGAGGAGTGTCCAAATCAGAATTTATTTGAGCGTGACCTTGATGTTAATTGTTAGTGCTTCCATGTTGTTTAATTGCCAAGAAAACTTAATGTATTAGAGGGACTATCATATGGTATAGAGCTTTCTATTGGATACTGTTATCACAAAGTTTATATATCTATATATGTATATATATGGTATTAATTGTGCATGTTAGTGGGTAGTCACAGTGTGCCAGTTATATTTTGTGTCTATGAAACGGGAAAAAGATATTTTTTCAATTATATTAAATGTTTGTGCCTTCTGCAGAATCACTGCAAAATTAATGCTTTTTTGATCAAGTAGCTCTTCAGAGGTTCTCAGAAGTTTCACACTTATTCAGTGCGTTTTAATCCCAGATTTTATATATTGACTATAATTACTTTAAAATTGTATCTTAAATTTGTAAATACCATAAGGCAGATTCTATTCAGTACTATGATGTTTAATAAATCCAACATCTGCCAGAAAAGTTCAATCATCTGTATCCCAAATGGAAATGTTTCCTGCTTTAACATGTCATACTTAATTCAATTAGAGGAAAAATATGGGAAATATATTAGAAGTATAAAAGGCAAAGAGTTCCTTTAATATTTGTCTGCTCTACAGAAAAGGAGCTGGTTTACTTGAGGGATATAATTACTGTATCTTTTAGTGGTACAAAAATATGGGTTAGTTAGAAATTTGGAGGGGGAGAAATTATTTTGGTGTTGTTTAATGGCTTTCCCAATTCCTTGTCACTGCTGGTAATTATTGTGTCTTTCAGTCAGCATTCACTGCATTAGGCTATATTTAGGATCATTTTATTAATTGAAAATGTGTTTCAGAAGAATTTTGAATTAGATAAGTGACTTAAGACTCGACCTTTAAAACTATAAAATGAGAAAATAAGGTGAGGGAAATTAGGAAATAGGAAGATAAGACTCTGGTTTCCAGTGCAAGGGTATGTCTTTAGGAGAAGCAAGGGATAGAGCAAAACCATTTTGCACTTGCTTTATTTCTCCCTTATTTTACTGTAGTAGAATAGAAGCACTGACAAGGATTGTGGCTTTTGAGACCTTGTTTGTATCTGCGATAAAAGATGTCATCTGTACAAAGAGGTTCCAGACAAAACAGGTTGGGCAGAAGAAAAAGCATTTTAATACCGACAATCTTCACTTTCATACTTCTCCACCTCATATTTCTATGCATGAAATGGAGATTCTCTAGAACTATGTTAAAAATAAGGTATTCAGGTGCAGGGTAATAGGGACCATTTACCTCTTGCTGGTGGAGAGATAGCAATTTTGAAATTAAGGCTGTTACACTTGGTGGCTTGCTTAAACTCTGTTCCAAGCCACCTTCTTGGTGGGTTACATCTTAGCTCAACTTCAGGGGCAACAAGCATTGACATCTTGGAGGTCTTCATGTGGTCTGCAGTTTACCAGGTAGCTTGCTGACTGTTTCTTTCTAGAAAGGTAATAGAAACAGTTCAGCATCTATCAGAACATACAAACAAATCTCTGCCTTTACATTATGGTCATCTCCAACAAATTTCTTTAACACCCCTTTATCATCATTTCACATGTCCATGAAGGATAACTTGTAGTTCCTTCGGATAACAGTGTGACTCACGTGTGAAATGTGTTTTCCAAGGATGTCTGTGGACTTGTGTAATGCTGAGTTATGTGGTAGTGCTTTTGGCTGATGTCTGTCTCTCTCTAGCTTTTGTGCCACCTGACGAGCATGAATAATTATATCTTTAAATGTTTATCCTATTTCTTAAGCTGTATGTCTTTTAAAAATATACCTGAAAATTAAAAAATAGGGTTTAGAAGATTTTTTTCATTTTTAACATGCTCTAACTTTTATCATGTGACAACTAGCTTAATTAACTGCAGTAATTCTCTTACTAAAAAAGTGGCATGCTGAGCATGTTTTTCCATGAGAAAGTTTCTTTTTAATTCTCAGTATTTCATATCTGACACGGTGTTAAATGAGAACAAGACTTAACAGCTGATATTGATTTGCATGTCATTTTTTTTCATTTCACTTTCCTATTCAAAAGGAATCAGTCCTGACAAGTTAATGAACTCCAGCTACCAATACATAGATAAGCCAAGGGATAGGTTTAGTGTCTGCCTTGTTCTAATTATGAAAGGTTTTCCTTGGGTGACTGTTTCACGTTCACTATAGGGAAACTGGAATGTGCTGTTTTTACAGTAACCATCAACAAAGCAACTATCTGTAGAAGTGACATAATAGCGAGCTATTTATAGAAACCTTTTATAGCAAGTCTAAATTAATTTATCCTGGTATATTTAAGATCTTAGTATTTACATATGGAATACAATTACTTAAAATGAAAGTACACTGAGCCCTAGGGCTTCGCATTTACTAAGGGTGCATAAAACTATGCTGCATTCTGTCTTCTATTTTTAAATTAACTTATTGTGCAAATTAATAGCTTTGATCATTAATAGTGGTGATCAGGACTGTAGAGCTACTTCTCAGCTCTAAACTTGTTTGTAAATCTCTTGCCTCTGATACTCTGTCAAGGAACATATCTGGTAGCTGAGATGTTTTCCTGTTGTGTTTTGGCTTTTTTTTTTTAATATATATTCCTGCAATTCCAGTTTTGCTGTTAAGATAAGGTAGTGAATCTGATGCAATTGATCTTTTGGCTGGTATCTTCTGCTGCTGGGAGTTGTTATCTGGTCAAATCTGATTCAGCATCAGAAAAAGCTGAAAGTCCTAGGGTCTGTTTCTTAGTCTTATGAGTCGGGTGCTTCCAGAACGAAAGAACTGTAAAACAAGGTAAAATTGAGATCTGCATTAACCAATGGCAGTCTGTAGCATGTGCAAGCCTGATGTGCTTGTAGAGGATGAACAGATTGTGTCCCTCTTTTTGTGGTGTTGATTTACCAGAAGCTAATTCTCCACCACCTGGGAGCTCTCTGCAAGCCATTGCATTACGAGCAGTGATGCATAGCTAATCTGATTGGGGAATTTGGCCACCGGTCACTTGTGGACTTTGGGAATTAAAAACTTGCTTTCCAAATGTTTGCATGGGTTACAAGAGCATGAAGAAATGGGGAGGAAAGGGAAGCTGTGTACATTAGGTAGCTTATGAAGTAAATTTCTGTGGTGACCTTAAAAGGCAGGGAACACTGTGTTTCATACTTCCCAGCGTAATTTCTTTTTTCAGAACAACAGGATGGAGATGTCTGTGGCATGCTGCCCTGAATTCCACATGCATGCCTCTCCAGGCGTTGCTCTGGCAATGGGAATAAACTGTTGCCTCTGAGGAATACACTAATGGTATTCGGTCAACCAGACAAGTGGCATAAACAGAAGTTTAAAACTATTTTCTAAGTTATGCCTGCATAGTATTAGAAGCCTGTTCTGCTTCTCTGTCATGCTGCTGATGCTGATAGACAAAGTCAAGGTACACTCATTTATTGACTTTAGAGGGATCTCTGATTTTTCCAGGAGGAGCAAGCTAGATATGCAGCAGAAAAGTGCAGCTGTAGGTCCCTTCTACCCCAGAACAAATAGAACTCGAATCAAACCCGAGCATCAGCAGCAGTAACAATATTTATTGAGGATGCCAGGATGAGAGGTTGAATAGGTGTTTTAATTTTTTTTTCCCTAAAGTTATTATCCCAGTCCTGCAACTGGATATGCACAGGGATAAGTCTGTTGCAGGATTCAGTTGTCGTTTTAGTACTGTTCTTTTTTTCCTTACATGAGAAAAAAGTGAAATAAAAAGATTGAGCTTTATTTCAGGATTAAAGTTTCAAAAGCTTAAGATTTGAACTTAAATCTTTAGAAGAGGTTTGATAAGCCATTGTGTAATCATATCTTTGAGCTATAGTTGGAAACAATACTATCAACATAGCATAAAAATATTCGTTTTATCATGTTTCTGTATGTATTGCAAGGATAAATATATCTCAGAATGTCTAAATTTTCAGTCTCACAAAGTTTGTGATTACTCAAGTTTCAGAAAAGCCTATAAATCCCTTGCTACTTGTTTTGTGCAAATGCAGACCTCTGCAGTATAGCTATATCTGACATGAGCAGATATATGGTCACTCTAAGTCTGTGTTAGAAGTAATGCTATTTTCAGTGTATTTTTTGTATTTTTTTTAAAGTTTAAATATATTTGTTGTGTAGTACCCCACAACTAACCCATACCTGAAGTTAAAGTGCTTGAGATTCAGAGAAAAGAGAAAAATTTAAAAGATGTCTGTCTGTGATCTGGTTGTAATCCCTGAATCTGTGTAGTAAACAAAATAGTCTGAAACTGCAAACTTCAACTGAAGTCTCATGTGGATGCAGTGCCTGAAGAGGGACATGGCTCTTGAGACCTTGCTGAATCATCACCGGTGTGCCTGCCTGCTGGTTCTGCTTCATTACCCAGTGTTCAGATCAGCAGCTTTAATCTGAGTTCTTCCCTGTCCTTAACTGCTGTAAAGATTCTTAATAACGTTAATAGACTGTTTTCATGCTGTCCTCTGGATGTCTGGCTTTAGAAGTATGTGACTCTTCACACTGGTTTTGCAGAGGAAGCTATGGTGGGGTGGCTTTGAAGAATTTCCATGCTAGGGAACGCCTGTCACCTCAAGACAGTGGAAGTAAATGGAATCAGTGCTGCCAGAATTAAAGAATAATAGTGGGAAGGGATGGAATCCCGTTTGTACAAACTTTCTAGGAGAGAAAGTAGGAAGATAGTTAAGGGACAGAGAAGAGGTAGAGAATAACATTAAGGTAGAAGTTGTGGCAGACATCAGGTGTTGTGAAGAGGACTAAAATGATTTATTTTAAAGTGAGGAAAAATAAATGGAAAATCAGAGCTCAGAAAAAAAAAAAAGAAAAGACTGTAAAAAAGCCTTACCATGTTTATACTTACAGGTTTCCTCAAATTGTTCATGCACTCTCTTTTTGTTTTAGTTTCTGTTTGCAGCCTGTAGCATGAGTCTCATAAAACTTCACTAAGATTATAATGCAATACCTTGGCACCAATCTCTCTTGTTTATGTGCCCATTAGTTCAAAGCCACAGACAGGCAATTTATTGGGTATGAAAAATGTCACCTATGGCACCCTCATTTGCATCTGAAAATTGATTTTTGTCACAGTGGGATTTTAGGACAACCTTTTTTGGCAGCCAACATTGCCACAAAGCATAATAAAAATAATTATGTGACCACAAAAGCAGGTAAGGTTCACTATAAATTTTAGGTCTCTACAGGATTGTAGTTGGAAAGGCTTTATTGATGAGATTGTGAGTTACCTGTGGTAATTCTTCTTGATGATTTAACATTGACACCTAAACTTAAAACATAACTCGTGATTACTATCAAAGTGTGTAACAACATAATGGTACTTGATTGTGTTTAGTCAAACGTTCCACCATGATAGCAGAGTCTTATAAATGTCAGTTGAACAATTGATGGACTATTAATTAAGATTCTTAGAGTGATAATTACTGAGCTATGGAATGTTTTTTAAGAAAGCACTATAAAACACCTTTTGAAGATTAGTTAAAACATGGCATCCTCCTAGTATTTTTGCAAGTGCTAAGTTAATTCATTTTTCACTTTCTGATGTATTTGGCTCTTGAAGCCTGCCAAGTTTTTGTGTCTTCATTGGTGAGAGGGTTAACATACATGTGAAGATGTCATTGTCCATTGTGATACTGAAAAATCCTATTAATTATCAGTGTTGCTCAAACACTTCCATTAATTATTTTGGCAAAACAATTCCCCAGGGTGAGATATATTTATATAACAAATTCTTCTAAAGCTGAATCAAGCATAAATGGATTATGCAAACTTGTTTCCTTTCTTGTAGATAAATTGTTTTACAGCAGTGTTCATTATGAGAAAGTTCTTTGCCCACTGTAGTACTTTATCAGCACAGAATAATCTACAGCTTCAGTTTCAATGGTAAAAAGACACCATTCTTTAATATGAATGCAGCTCTTAATCATATCTTGGGATGTTTTTTGTTGTTTTTTCCTGCATTATTTAAAAGACAGGCAAAATATAGCAATTTATAAACTGATATTCCTGGAACCAAGTTTCTCTGTGCAGGTATGAAGGGAGAAACATAATATTGAAGAGGGATGAGCATGATCTGACTGAGATACGTGTTAGGGAAAAGAAAGGGGTGGGGGGAAGTGATTCTTTGGTATTTAAGAACAGTGTGTGTTTTTACCCAAACATTGGAATTATGCAGTGGGGAAATTTGGATCTACTGAAGCCTTCATTTCTGCCAAAGTCAAAATTTCTACCTTTGTTTTCTACTCTATTTTGGGTTTTCAGTGTTTCAATACTTCATTAATAACACTTTGGCATTTGACTGAATAATGAGAGAAGCGCTCAGTATGTGACGCTACTTCTGGCTCTTTTTGGGTAATGCCTTTAGTAGGATTGATGAGACAGGCCATTAAACATTAAGCAAGGATTGTCTACACTTCTTTCACATTCACTCAGTGCTGTTTCTGCTGTCAGAATGATTTGATCTTAATCCTGTGTTAGTCATAGTCCAACCAAAGCAAAGCGGTTTTAAGTAATGGGTGGCAGAAATGTTTTGCCCTGATGTCAGGCATCAGCTGCTAGGCACACTTGCTGCTGTTTGGGGGACATCCTGACATTAGTTTCTAGCAGATCTGCTGGCTTGAGTGGGACTACTCAGAAAATTAGAGACTTGACTTAATTAGTGATGAGCTGAGCTGTATCTCTGTTGCCTATCCCAAGAATGACAAAAAATGTGTGGTTTTACAATTCAGCAGAAGCTCAGATATATTTCCTTCTTTGCAAATGGTTTTACAGTTCATCTGTCCTTGCAGCCTGGGTTTAAATATTTACTGGGCAAAAAAATACCATTGTTTTCTAAGTTTCTTTCCATTGTTTTAGCAGTATTTATTCCTTCAGGGTTTGTTTTGCTTGGTCTTCATGACTTCGGTTATATTTTGAATGCAGGCTGTATAGTTTGTAGGGGTAGCCTGGATCACGCTGTTTGCTCAGTAACATAGTTTTACTATATTTGGTTCTCTCCAATTGAAAGCAACAGTCTCTTTATTTAGTTTTGAATTATCTTGCTTTTACAAATTGTTGCATCCAATAGAGGAGAAAAATCATTGCTATCAGTGGATAAACACTTAGGCAAATACAAGTGGTTCTTTTATAAAGTTAGAGAAAGCAAAAAGGTGTGAATGAAATGTCTTTCATACTGATAACATCAGCAAAAAAAAGATTCTGCTGTATTTCTGTGTAATCTACAACAAAATACTAGTGAGTACTTTTTTCAATGTTGAATGAGACCTGGCTGTTACTATCAATGTGAACAAGACTCCTTGCTTCTCTGTGTTTGTGCAAAACTCTGAAAAAGGCAAATATTTACTTGAACTTCCATGACTTTTTTCTAATTTAACTACCTATGGTATTATGTAGGAAAGTACTAATCCCTGAAAAGTACTAATAAGAAGATAGAAACCCATAGTTTCTATGTAGATAATTAGTACACTGAATTATTGCACAGCTTCTATTTCCTTCCGTAGCAAGACTTTCCAACCTCCCATCCTGTTCTGTGTCATCCTCATGTTTCTGTGAATTATCTTTTCAGCCGAGGAAGCTCCCTAGGCCACACTCTTCTCTGATTCCATGCAATTCCTTTTTCTTTAATTTTGTTTGGGTTTGCAATTTATGCCACTAGTTTTCCAAGTGCACAGGCATTACTTCCCCTGTCAAGTCATTCAGATCATAGAGATAACCTTTTTGTTTTCATCTTGTGCTGTAAATGTAATAAATCAAATCCTGGCCAAAAGCAAGTTTTGAATTTTATATCATGAAATTTGCATTTCATGCTCTGATGCTTATTCATAGAAGCCATCCAATCTGAAAAGAAAAATAATACCACATGACTCGTGTAACTAATACAGACAAATGTTTCTTAGCAACTGCCTGAGCAATCTGAAGATCAAAAATTACTCATCTGAGAAACTTGCGTATAATGGTAGATAATGTATTTGTTCACAGATTTCAAGGTCTGTTAATGGACAGTTTGTAAACTGAAACAGGGCCACAAATGTATCAGATTATGAATGCTGCAATTTATTAACCTGTCTCTATTAGATTGGTTCAGAAAAATAAAGCTATTTTAAGCTAAGAAACTGATATTGTGCTTCACTCCAAAATGGGCAGGCAACATCAACAAGGCCCTTAACCACTATGCTGATAGTTCGATGCTGTTGCAGCTCTACATTCAGATACCAAAGAGAATGGTGCAAAGAACGTTGAATATCACAGAGTGGAATTAATTTTCTTACATTCCTTGGAAATTCTGCACTTCGTAGAAGCAACACGCTGTGCATAATCTGATACACACAATGGGTCTTTGGTCACATTTTGAAGCAGAACATTTGTGGTTGGCATGTGCAATGAGAACTGAAGAATTCATCTTAAGAATTCATAATGCCATTTAAATACAATCCAGTCGAGATTCTTCTGGGGCTAGCTGCATGATGGATAATTATGAGGAGTAGAAAGATTTTGCTGATTTAGCTCAAGCTGTGAGAGTTCAGTTTTTTAATTCTAGAATTCTCCTGTTTAAATTCCAATGTGACTGTAAAGGCAGCAGACATCTCAGGTCTGACTTTAATGACTTCGGTGACTTTGGGAGCAAGACAATGAGTATAGATAAAAATAAAACTTATCTGACAGAACTGAACAAATATGAAATATGAACAAAAAAATTAAAGTGGAAACTAAAGGGGGGGGATAATAGTCTGTTTTGGTTGGACCTTGGGTTTTTGAATGCATCACTTCTTTCTCAGAAAGACACGGGATTAGAAATCAAAAGACCCGAGTTGAGTTTTGAGATGTGCTAAGTGCTAAAATAATGTCATTCACTGGAATGCAATTATTAGAACAATACTGAGTCTGTGTCTTCTCTGTCCCCTGTGAGTGCTTTGACCGCTGGACGAGTTCTGCCCCTATTCCTTCATTCCACTGTAGTTAATAAGGAGCTACGGAGTGCTCCAACCCTGCTCTGACAGCTTTGGGAGTATTATTTCTTTTTAAGTCTTGTTTGCTGCTTCCTACTGGCCGCAAACCCAGACCAGGTAGCCCATTGCTAATGCTACAAAAGCAAGGCAGTAGGAGTAGCAGTGGAGTTGCTGAACAGATGGCATGTTACATGAGAGTAAAGTTGGATCTGTCTTCTCTTGGACAAGAAACTTGAATAAAACCGGTTTGCTTGGTTTTTTGTGTAGGTAGTGACTGTTCTCATCCCATGGAGACACTCAGTTAAAAGTCAACAGGTATGAAGTATGGAGTATAAATATTTCCATGCTGCTCTGGCTGCAGGTTGTTAGGGCAAAATGCTCCGATCCAAACATAGGGATTTTAATCATATACAGTATTGAACTATCAGTGTCGCATTTCATGTATGGCTTTAGCTTCACCAGTTATAATCCTGAAAATAAAACAACCCTTCAAACCGTTGTAAACTATAATTCCTTCCATTTTAGGCTTTTTCCTGAAGTATGTGACAATGAATATTGTTACAGCTTATGAATCACTGATCTGTTGCAGTATAGCAATTAATTTGCCTCTGATTCCCGACAGGTACATGCTTTGAATTTCCTGAATTAGACTTAATAGCCAGTATGTGATTAAAGAGAAATGTGAGAATCCATCGAGATCTCCATGGCTATGTCTGAGTCTCCATCTTGCATGTTTTACTTATCTTTTGGAAACGTTCTGCAAAAAAGCTGAGCTTTGATTTCCCACCCCTAAATAGGGCAAAACTGAAACTGCTGCTATTTCTCACTAGCATATTTGACAAGTTCTACAGAAGTTGGATCTAGAAGTAAAATTTGAGTGAATTACTCTTTTTTTTTTTAAAGTGTCTTGGTAGTCATACTTTTTAGAAAGTTGGTTTATTGAATGGGAATTTTTAGATACCTCTCATTGAAGTCAGAACACTATCAGCTTACTCTTCCTTGGTATTACAGTCTGGGTCTTTGAGACTGTCCAGACTGACAAAGGGTTTAGACCTATGAGGTGTTCACACTTGGGTCAGTGTGGTGGGAACAAATAACACAGGGCATGTTCAGGTCTTGTATTTTGAACTTTGACAAATGCAGTCAAAGTCCAGTACCACTCAGGTAGTAATAAGCTGCCCAAAAGACACTGTCCCTTTATTTGTATCACAGAACAGAATTAAGCTTCTGGTATCAGACAGTTACTGTTAGTTAATTTGTTTATATTGAAGAGTAAAAATACAGCCCAAGTTGTGGAGTGGATTAATACACTATGATTCCAGCTCTTTAGACTCAGTTAATGCCTGTTAATTAATTTGTTCTGAGTAGCTGGACAAAGCAGTGAAGTGGATTAATGTACTAACATTTCAGCTCTTTCAACCAAATTTCAAATCTAGCTTGGTGAATGAGGAATTTTGCTGTAGCCTAGATCTAAGTGGGCATTTTGTCTTCATCACAGACTCCTGCTCCATTTGTCAGTCTGGCAGCTCCTGCATAGGAAAACACGAGGATGCCAGATCTGTGGAGCACTGTGCATGCATAGTCAGGTCTAATAAAATGTATCCAGGCTTTTTTGTGGTGCAGATCTATGATCTCAACGTAATGCATTCCTGCTTTGCGGTATTTTGTAATGTACTGGTTTGCTAGGAGTCAATACAGCTCTGATCCCATGGGAAGGAGAAGAAGGTGGTGCAGGTATATGTGCAAAGGTGTACCAGTAGCAACGGGAAGAAAAATAGTGAAACTCCATCCCACTTAAGCTGTCCTGATTACTGCTACAAGAAACAGATTTCCCAAACCCTTAATGAAAGGGATCTTGGTTTTCAGCATGAGATAACTGGCAATTTTTTTGCAATACCCATGATCAGGTCTCCTCTGTGTAATCTGTGATGTGCAAAGAAGATGATTGATCAGGGTGTACCCAATTGACTGTGCATGGACAGCTCAGGTTGCCAGAATGTACAGGGTAGGGTTGTAGGACACGTGGTCAGTGTCTGCACTGTGAATTTTTTTCTGGATTTTGTGAAATCTTAAGGAGAGGCTGAATGCTGAATTCCTCAGCCTCCCTCCTTTCCCCATGTACTCATAGCTTAGACCCTTGTCTGGGGTAAGAAGTGTGCTTTATGTATCCATTCAGACATAGAACTGGGACTGCAGCCACTAGATCTATTAAACACTATACATGACTAACATACAGTATTATTGCTTTAGGAATATCATGAAATTGCTTTTGTGCAGCATGGTTATAATGCAGTGATTCCGTAGCACTTGAGCAATCCAGAACACTGATATAAAATGTCTTAGTTTTCTTCTGTATATTATAGCTGGCTGCCCAGCAGCAAGGCATAGAAAGATGTTTTTCCAAGGTAGAACAACTTTTGCTATGAATAGGATTTATTTTACATAAAAATACATTTTGTTTATTAGAAATTGTCCTTACAGCCTGGAAGTGAAACATGGAACAATTCCTTCATGTCTGCTTGTGTAATTCCAAATTTGCAGTTGTCAGTTGCCTGCTCATGATCCACAGAGTCTGTGGCTTAACATGTGTTACTGTTCCAGCAAAAGGGTTCATCCTTGATTGATTATTGTGCCCTAGAATTGAGATACGTGTGTTATGTTATTTCCCCTTCTCACTGTGGAAATCAGGGTGTTTAGGACATGTATGAAACTTGCTGGGGGTTAAGGGCAAGCTCTTACACTTTGAATTCCTGCAATATAAGCGAAGAAAGGTCTCCATTCAGTGGGCTCAGTAGGAATATTAAGAATAACAATTTAAGGCTTTGTGTCCATGCTGTGCAATGAATTTTCCACATGGCTTTGTTAAGTGTCAAAAGGAATCAGATTTGTGAAAGGTTTTAATTGCTTCAGAACTCCGCTATGTGCCTAGTACTGTTTTCAGCAGCAGTGTGGTATCTAACCCGATGGGAGATGCCTTCATTGAGAGAAAAAAGAAAAACAAAACATACACCCCCCCCATTTTCAAGGTAAATTTTTATTGTAGGACACTTTTCTTAAAGCTTGTATGCCTTTGTGATTCCATCATCACGTGCTTTTCTTACTTTCATCCCATTTACTTAAGGTGCTGAGGGGTTTGGGACATCTCTAACCATTTTGATTTATTTTTTCCTGGCATGCTGTAAAAGCAGTCTGATTTTGTTTGTTTTGCGACCAGTGTAAGCACAGTAGAGACAGAAAGAAGGGTGTTTTTAATGGTGGTAAGTAGCGTGTTGTTAGTGTATCCTGGTGAAGACAGCGGCATAAGGTCAGCAGTTGTCTTTTTCCTTAAGCCTATGCTTGCAATGCTGTCTGACAGATGCAATCAGTCAGAGCATATTTGGCTGTTTGCGTATAAGGGACACCTCATTATATTTAATGAGCAGTGTGGAACCCATATGAGATTTCGTGAAAGAGGGGGGTGATTCACATATGGTTCAAAACAAAAATAACACTCACTAAATAATGACAAGAAAAGTCTGAAATGTTAATTTAAATAAAGAGAAGGCACTTGGTTGTCATTTCTGTGTTATTCTCAGAACAGGTAACTCCCATGGTTAATGTGTACAAAAGGAAAGTTAATGGCATTTAGTCCATTATCATCTTAGAAAAACTTTTCCTTGACACAGAATAAGGCAGGTGTGAAGATAAATGAAACTTCAACTTGAATAGAAACAGGACTTTTGCATCACAAAAGATACCGCAGAGGTTCAGGGCAATAATGGAATGTATCGTTTCACAAAGCACAAGTTCAGTTTTGTCTCCAGATTAGTTGACGTATTGTCACACATGCATTACAAAAATACTCTAGAATAAATTAGTATTAAAATAGTTATGACTAACACATGACCAAATGATTTGAACAAGAATAAAATTTTTCCTAATGGTCTTGGCTTCTCCAGAGATAAGAACCACCTCCATCCTATAAAAATTGCATCCTAAAAAATATTGCAGTGTCGTGGTTTAACCCAGCCAGCAGCAGAAACAAACGTTCACTGAGGCCCTCAGTGGGTCATGGGAGAAAATTGAGAAGGAAAAAGAAATAAAACTCAGGAATTGAGATAAAGACGGTTTATTAGGACAGAAAAGGAAGATGAATAATAATTATAAGATGCCAAACAAGTCACAAACTGCGCAATTTCTCACCACCTGAGCTGCCCTGCCTCCCAGCCACTTCCCAGTTATATGCTGAGCATGATGTCATGTGGTATGGAATAAGCCTTTGGCTGGTTGGGGTCAGCTGTCCTGGCCGTGTCCCCTCCTAACTCATTGGGTGCTCCCCACCTTCTTGTTGGCAGGGCAGTATGAGGAGCTGAAATGTCCTTGCCTGCTTGGAAACAACTCAGAACATCAGTGTGTTGTGTTGCCAACATTGTTCTCATCCTAAATCCAAAACAGGGCACTGACCAGCTGCTTGGAAGAAAATTAACTCTATCCCAGCCAAAACCCAGACACACAGCTAGCTTAACGGCTCACTAGCAAAGCCATGCTCTGTGATTACCAAGTGACTATGAAGTTAATGGGTTTATTGGTTAGGCAGTGCATGGATCTGCCTCTCTCTTTAAGTATTAATTATACTGGTAGAAACACCCAGCGTAATTAAATCAAGCTCCACCAGCAATTTTCATTACCCAAATGTTCCGTCTGCCTATGCTTCACGAGCCTGGAAGCTTATGTGCTCTGACATACCTGATTCCCCTTAGCATGCTAGATTTTAGCCGGATTTGTTCTTCTAACGTGTACAATGTGATTTTTAGGGTGACATTTACAGGCGTTGAGGACAGATTAGTTTTGAGCAGATGTTTGTGTCTATGCCATAGACCTTTGCACTTCTTAACTTTATTCATTGAATTAATTATTTGTAGAAATAGCAATTCTTCAACTTATGGGCAATGTTCAGCACATTTCTTAATTTTTCATATTATTAACAACATGAGAAAATATTTGTGTCGTTTGGCACATGACTTAAGTCATTAACTATTAACACTGCTGATTAACAACAATGTTTTTTCTAGACATAGTTTTAGTTTATCAGTCTCATGTATTGATGTTTATGAAAGATTGATATACCACTGAATACCACATCCCACTTGCAATTTCAGAGGAATTTTGCTTGTAACAAGCATCTTTGAATTTTTTTTTTTTATTTGGGACTGATTCCATTTTATATTATTAAGCTTATTACATATTAACAACTAAGTAGCAAAAAACTCATCCACTTTTCTGATCACCATAGATGATTACAGGTTGCTGCTCCAGCGGTGTTTCCAAACCTTGCTGTGACAAATTGATACCAGTACTCAGCCACCTTTCTCCCATGAGAAGTTCTAATGAATTTTTTTTTTGACAAGAGTAATGGCGCCTGCTACTGGATAGTGATTAAGCCATTCATTCAAACATTCAAGTACTGCAGTGCCCCCAAGGACCTTGGTAAGATGAAAGAAAAACAGTGGAGAGTTCTCAAGGGATCCAGTGAAATGGCAGCTTGCGTGGCATCATAGTTTGGGTGGGTTGGCATCTTTCAGTATTCAAATGAAGTGCTGGTAAAACGAGGAGGCTGTGTTTGTTGCTTGCTTAGTGTGAATAGGGAATCAAGCTCTGTTGCCAGTGAATCAGCATATTGGGTGCTGAATTATTGCTGTACTGATTCCATGTCTGGAAAGAGAATTTAATGAAGTAAAAAATAAGGTGTGAAAGCTGGTTATGAAATGGTGGGCAGTGAAATTATAGTAGGATTCAGTTAATCCACTTGGTATGAAAATAGTAGTTGAAAGATGGTGGTCACAGATGTGATTTTGCAGTTAAGTCATAAAAACTAAAGAACCTGGTAGGTTTTCTCCCCTACTACTTTGGTTTTAAGCAAAATTTCATCAGGAAACCATCTTATTAATTTTTTTTTTTTTAATTTTTGGTGCACTCTTCTTAAGGAGATATTTCTTTTGTTTTGCTTGTGGATGCTTCTGGACACATGCCCAAGATTTCTGATGGTTGTACAAAGCAGCAGGCATGGGAAAAGGAGGTGGTAATCATAGCCATTAGAACTCTGGTTGAACATCACCCATCTGGGACATCATTCTTGGCTCTGCAGACTGTCAGCTCCAGATTCCTGGCATATAAATACTTGGCTGGATTCATGGCTGCCACAGAGGTATGGTAGGTATGATAGGCAGCTGGTTTCAGCCAAGATGACAGAAAGCTCCTTCGCAGGTTTTACTTGTGTCACGGGGAGAGACTCCTGTTATAATGCCTGTCTGGTATTGCAAGAAAATGTGAAACTATTTCCAACTCGGATCTGGAGTAGTTTAATACCCCTTGTGAGTTGCCTCTTCAGGAAATCAAATAGGTGAATTCAGTAAAAATAAATATATACATAATACATCCACCTATGAGTGTGAAT
The DNA here is from genome assembly GCA_020800305.1 of Porphyrio hochstetteri. Classification (NCBI taxonomy): domain Eukaryota; kingdom Metazoa; phylum Chordata; class Aves; order Gruiformes; family Rallidae; genus Porphyrio; species Porphyrio hochstetteri. The sequence goes on along the minus strand of CM036918.1, from coordinate 7,205,459 downwards.
CTCTTCAATGTTTTGACTGTTGAATTGGGTCCAAGCTGCATATGTAATTTCAGATTGTTTGGCTTCTGCCTTATATACTGGTTAAGGATCAAACCATCACTTGCAGCTGCTTGGCATTAAGCAAAACGTTATTTCTTTTTTCCTGTTCTTTACAAATGGGGAAATCATTATGATAACCACAAACAGCACTGAATTATTAAACATGTAGTACTCTTGACCTTTTCTTCCCTTCTATTTACCAGCATTTCATAGTGATGCTTTTGGCTACTCGTTTAATCAGTCATGTTGCTGTTAGACACCAGGGGATGATGAGAAAGACAGAAATCATCATGAAGAAATCAGTATTTAAAAAGCAGCCGTGAGATTTGAAGAATAAACAGTGTAAAACATACTCAGAGAAGTGCTTACTTTTCTGTGCCTAATCTGCTGAAGCTTTATTCTCTGTGAACAGATTAATTGTATTTAAAAACAAACAAACAAATAATAGCCTTTTTTTTTCCTCTTTTGTCCCAAATTCCCACTTGGAAATCTGGACTTGAAGGCCTTAAATCTTAGCACCCTTCTGCTTTCCTTTAGAATGTAGTTTCTTTGTATTAATGATGGTAGTATTAATTCATTGAATATAATTTGGTTTTTACTTCCATTTGTGGACCTTCTGGGAAGGTGTAAGGACAACCTGCCATGAGAAAGTGATGAATTAATTCCTTATGGGTCTGTAACTACCAAAATTGGGAGATCTAACAATCAAACAGTTGGAAAATTCCTTTTACTCCTCAAGCTAGCATAGGAAGATGTATGACACGGGGTTCCGTGCACCTGATCTAGTTGAATTTGTCCCTGCTCATTGCAGGGGAGGGGTTGGACTACATGACCATTCTAAGATAAAAAGAGATGTAAATCTGAATAGATGCTTTCCTCATTTGCAAGGAGCAGGCAGCTGGGAATTCTTCCTTATACTTCTATGATCTGAAGGGCAAGCATGAAGGTTGGAGTTAGCAGGGGTGAACACCAATCAGGCGAGCGCTGCTGCTGAGCTAAGGACCTGATAGTTCTTTTTAAACATACTGGTAGTCATTTCTACTCTCCTTAGTAACATCACAGACATGTGCTGGCTAAACTCCACTGTGTTTACAGTGTGAGTGATTTTGAAAGCTTACTGTTCTGTGTGTTTGCCTTTGGACAGAATTCATCTCTTTCCTCTTTTTTTGACACTTCACGTGTTTTTATCTTGAACTTTCTCATGAGTTTTTATTCTTTTGGGAAAGGAATTGAAAGACAAAAATAGGGACCCAAGTGGCCTGCAGACTGAAAGATTAGAGCCAAGTGGTCAACCCTTTGGGAGAGATGGGAACTCTGTACCAGGAAGAGCCTCAAATAGTTATGAAAATTGGGAAAATTCTGAGAAGAGATTCTCTGCATGGATCCCACCAATCTTGGACTTTATCATGTCTACAGCCAACCGTTGAAGGTTGAGTTTCCTTTGCTGCTGTTTGTTGTCAAATTTGAGAAGTGATACTAAAGCTAGGAGAGGTAGAGCAGTGTTTGGTGACAATAGATGCATTAGAAGGGAGGCACCTATACAAATGGCAGCAGGAGCAGCCTGTGGATTACTTGACTGATGGATGTCCAGATCGTGCCACCAAGATAGGTTGTCTTGTGAAATAAAATAGCAGCTATTGAAACAGCAACATGGATTCCAGAACTGACTGAGAAACAGGCTTCTGGACTTTCTGCATTAAGACAGCAGAGAAAAGTGTAATACATAGGATTATAGCCACCTTTTTGGAATTAGACACTTAATCTGTGATTTCTTTTGTAAAGCTGTTATGACAACCTGAATGATTAGTGGTGATCTAAATGTTCTTCAGTTTCACAATTCTCAACACAGTACAAATTTATCTGTGTGATTTTTGTTAGTGGGGTTGTTTTTGTGAGGTTTTTTGTTTGTATTTAAGGAAAACAAAAGGAGGGTTTGTGTGGGGGGGAGAGAGTTGTGTCTGGATCAAGAGGAGAGCTTTGGGACATGGAGAGAGGCTGTTTTTGACCTTGGTAGTAAGTGTGCTTGGAGAGGAGAGTTGCAGACACTGTTGGAGGAAGTGAAAGAAGAGGGTGGTCCCTGGGAAACTGCAGCTCATGCAGAGAGAGCATGGAGCGGATCAGAGAGCAGAAGGGGAGGGCAGGCAAAGGTGTGACGGACAGAGCTTTCTGGAGGCCAGAGATCCCTGTGAAGAGTTTGCTGTTAGCTCATAAAGTGCTGGGTTGCCCAAAGCTCTGCTAGAACTAAATACTCCAGAAAATGCAGCAGGAAAAGCAAAACTTGTGTGTAAGCCACTTCTACTTTTGTTCTTTCTGGTATAGTATCATGAAGTTTTTCTCTAAGAAAAAAATCCCAAAAACCCTCTACTATCTGGGTTTCTGTGTCTCTTTTATATTTTAATTTACAAGCTTTTGGTATTTATTTACAGTTCATTAGCTAGCTACAGTTTCAGCAAATTCACCTTTGAGTCCTGTTTGATTAAGAGCCTGGACAGAGAAGTGACCAAGCAGAGACGTGACTTGAGAGGTGAACATTTTGTAAAGCGTTTAAAGGCTGGCATTTTACAGGTCTCATGCAAGGATTTGAAGTAAGCCAGACCTTGTTTAAGGCGTATGATTTAAGCAGTTGTCAGGTGAGGATGGTAGACACGCTTGCTTAGGTTTAAAAGCTAGTCTACAGGAATACGAAATGAATATGGCCTGTCTGCTGTCACTGTAGTAAGTGCACTAACCTGACAGGTTTAAAGAGATACAGAGTTGTAGGGGTTGGGACGGACCTCAAGGGATCATTGAGTCCAACCCCCAAATACATTAATATGTTATCAATAATTGCTGGAAAATATATACTAGAAAACTTAGAATCTGGTAGTTCATGTTAATTTTGTCTAAAGATGCAGGAAATAGAACTCAAATGTTATTTTGAAAGTCTTTGTAATTTTTTTTTTTTTTTTAAGGAAATCTTTAAGATAGAAGGCAACCTTGGAATTCCAAGACAAAAAAGGGCTATTTTGGCAACTCCGATATTAATTCCTGAAAATCAAAGACCGCCATTCCCCAGATCTGTTGGCAAGGTAAGTCAACAAAGAACTGGATCAAATTTTGATATTAGGTAATTGATCTGTTTCTCCTAAAAAATATAATTGCAGAAAACATTAAGAAGCATAAAACTGAAGCAAGAAGATGATTGGTTTTCTGTTTATATTGAGTAGACAGATTTGTATTCATGGATCCATGGCAGACTTAAATAACATACATTCTGGTAAAAAGCATTAATCAAAAACCTGTTTTTCATGGAGCTGCTCTCTTCAATGGAGGTTACCGCCAAGCTGTGTATCTGTGTGTTAGACTGGGGCTGACGTCTAGGTATGAAGAATATTTTCTTGCATAGTGTTGGACTATCTTGTTGCTATTCTCAAGACCTGGAAGGAATTCATAAGGAATTATATGTAAAAATGGTTTTTTTTGTTCATTCCTCGGTTAATTTTTAGTGTCCAATGGCAAAATAAGTCTTTGCAGGTGTTTTCAGTTTTATTTTTTTGTTTTCAGAGCACTGACAAGGTGGGAAGGGTTTTTTATATCTGCAGGCAACCAGACAGATGAAAATTCAAAGAACCACTTTTCTTTTTTCTGTCCTAAGGAACCTGCTTTGGCAGGGGACTGGGCTTGGTCTCTTGAGGTCCCTTCCAAGTCCTGCAATTCTGTGCTTCCAGAACTTCAGATTTACAGCTTGCATATGCAAAATCATTAACACTAAAATACCCAAAGTTGTTCAAATTACAATTTTGGCAACAGAAGGTGTAATTACATGAATATATTTTGCCTGTTGGTAGTTTTGAAACAGGGATTCCTATGCCTTGCTCTGACTTTAGGTATGGCAATGGCATGATGGTCTGTACGGCTGGAGTCTATTCCTAATTCCCACCAATATGATCACTAGAGCTGAATGTACAGCTCGAGGGCAGAATTTCACTCTACGATCGATGTGCAATTTAGCCAGCTGGCACCTAATCAGTTACTTTAGTAATTAGGAAAGGTTGTTTTCTGATCATTAAAAACAAAGAATAATCTATGAAAATTTAATTTTCTTCCCTTGCCTCATCAGTAATTTATACTGATCTTGTACATTTCCATAAGATTTTTTTCTTTCTGAAGTACTTTTTAATGTGACCTAAACTTTCTAAAGCCATTTCTGAACTTTCACATTTCAGTATTTGAAAATTAATGATCAATAACTAAATATTCTTGGTTAATATGTTAGTAGTAAATAGTAATTTTTCAAGGCTTCTGTTGTGTAATTTTAAAGCAATGAGAGAATTGGGAAGGTTACTTACACACAGATCTATAATCCTTTTTTGGTTAATGATTATTTCTCCTTGCCCCTTTTTACCCCTCCTTCAGTGTGTACACTGAATTTTTAATTCTGAGGTGATCTAAGTTTCTCACTAGAAGTGCCTTCATTAAGTATTTTTATTGGGAGTTTAGAATTTTAGTCCTGGTAACTGAAGTTCCTTACCCAGAATGAGATAAATCAGGTCCTATTTGTACTTGAATGTTTTCGTAGCATCTTGTCATCTTGATTTGTTATCGTTGCTGAAATGCAAGTCAGGGATCACAAGTGCATAAGATGATGTATAAACACAGAAGTACAAAAGAATCTGGCAGTCTGTTTTTCAAAGGCCCTAAGATACCTTTCCTCAACTACTGTTTAAAATATAGGAACAGCAAACGATCAACACCTTGAAATACTTTGAGCTGTCATCAGTTTTAAAAGTCTTTGAATATATTTTTTTCCCCAGAATATTTCTAATTTGGGTATCTAGACATTAATATTTTGGCTCTAGTCTATTGCAAGAAGCAACATAGAGTGTATATTTGTCAAGTGAGACAAAAAATTCAGAGATATTTAAAATAATGCAATGAAATATTCTCGGTCAACTGCAGTGATTTGCAAGTGAATGCTTAACAAAGCATAAAGAAAAAGGTTTGGAGCCTTGGACATGCTGATGATGGTAGGGAAGGGAGTCTATTGTTCCCTAAATAAATTCAATCAAAGTCCATGCTGAAAACAAAAGCAATGATTTTAGGTATTTTAACATGTCTCAGATCTTCATAAAATAGGCCATGAAGTCTTCAGAAATAGAATAATCTGCACTAATCTAGAGAGCCTTAGATACCCAATTCATGTACTTGTTTCAGATGTTGCACAAACTATAGAAGAAGTTGATCATCTGTCTCATTTAACTTCTTGTGTTTATTGTGAGCTGTAAGTAGCTTCATGAGTTGCAAAAATTCACTTAGCTGCCCACTTCTGTGAGGCATGAGAAACACATTTATTTTCTCTTCCACATTTTTTGGGGGCTTATTTTAAGAAGCCTCAGCAGGGAACTCCACGGACTGAAGAATTACAGCTGCCAGTATGTATGAATTTCTCTTGAATTTAAACTTTATCTGTGGTCTGTTGTAATCACTGTGAAGGGGCATCACAGATGTGTATTGTAGCTGTGGTTTCTATAGCATTTTGAGGAAGAGAGAAAACATGGAGAATGGATAATCTGCATGCTAAAACAGGACTTGAAAATCAAGACTGGATTAAACTTTTGCCCTGTAACTGCCAGCAGTCAGGGCTGAGGACTCCTCCAGGTTTGCTGTGATGGGAACAGCATAGATTGTCTCATATCACAGGGACTCATCCTCTCTGCCCAAGACCATAGGCAGCGTCCCTATGAGCTCCTCTATAGTGAGCATTCCCTGTCAGGTCTTTGTGAGATTCCTCATTAGGGCCATTTATCTTTTGTTCAGATGTAGCGGTAAGTGGAGTGATAACATTTAGGAACAAGGAATTCCAACATAATAGTATGTTTGTGTGCATGTAATAACCACACATTTTTCTATGTGAAAAGTAATTCCACTTTTTGTTTGGCTTTCATCTTTGTTACTGCATTTTCTGCTCATCAGGTACATGAAGCTCTCCTGACTGAATTAAATGGAGGATAGTGATAATTTCAAATTTCTGTTTGATAAAATCATGTGGTCCAGTTTGGATGTCCATATAAAAGTAATGTTTCCAGTCACACTCTGAGTGTTTTATTTTCCCTATCTTTCATCTGCTTTAGCAAATTGCCAGTGTAGCTCATTCATCTGTCCTGACTCCCTCTTGCTTTCCAACCCATGCCTGAAAATGCATGAGATTGGTTGGAAGGGATGGCAGCAGCCACCAACAGTTGAGTTGCTTATTTGTGCTTAGTTTGGAGCAGGACAGATGTGCAAAAATAGAAGAACAGGAGGAGAATAATTAATTGCATTTTATTTCACAATCAGGAAACAATAGCATAAATAAATTTTAAATGGAGATTTTAGAGGACTTCATACATAAAAGGTTTGATAATGCAAATCAGGAAGGAGGTACAGTACTGGGAAGTGTGGGGGGGAAGGATTGTTTGAAAAAATTCACATTAGTATTTATAGTATTTACCTTAAAAATGAAATACATGTGTAGAGGCTGTTCTCTGTGCTGTCACTGGCTTTCCAACATACCCACTTAGGAATGAGATGATTGCCTTGCCATTTGCATGCCCTTCGTTAGAGTATTTTTAATTAAATCATAGGTGTGCTGTGCTTGGAGGTAGAGGAAACTCACCTTTTAGCAGAATTAAGCTTTTGCATGTTATCCTTTGTTCCTGAGGGAAAATAGTAAGATTAAAATACTTTAATACAGTCTTGTTAATATGGGCCTTTGTGACCAGATGGCCCAGGCTACAACTGTTGTTTGCTGTTGATGTGTTTTGTTTAGCTCTTGCTGGTATAGCACGGGGATACAATATTCAATTTTAGTGTCTCCCCATATGTTACTTTCCCAGTTTATTGTCCACATCAAGTGACATGAAGTGCAAAACAGTGGGATGCAGGATTATCTTGTAATTATGGTGATAGGTTATTTGTCACTATGCTATGGAAAAGTTTTCTAAGACTGACTTAAAATTGGTGGTTCTATGTATCTATTTGATGACAGTCTCTAGACTGTGGTGATGAACTGCATGATATGGTGGTACTTGAAGTTTAATCTCTCCAGTAACACAGAGCTTTAAGTGTGGGGAAGGTAATTGAGGAAATGGTCCACAAGTTCCAGCTCTTCTTCCAGGCGTTAGGGAAGAAGGACATCTGTAAAGTGAGAGAATTTAATATAGACTGAAAGGATTTACTCTGAATTTTATTGAGCAATATGATTCTATGATTCTATTCTTTAATTTAACAAAATTGTCCTTCAGAACAATGCATAAACCATGAATGACCTGGTAAAAATTGGCAGGTCTTCTATTGCCAGTGAAGGCCAGAAAATAGAGAGGTGCACAGGAAACTTTGTAGGAAACCAGTGCTGAATGAAGAAAAAGCAAAACCTTATTTTTTGCCCATAAGAGGTTTTTTTTATTTCTTTGTTACTTGAATGTTTTGTCCTTTTAGGAGAAGGAGGTGGTTGTTCAGATATTTTGCATCAGATAGAGTGTGTGTGTGTGTGTGTGTATGTACACACTCCCTGCCTTTGATCTGGGCTGATGGACAGTTAGCTGCCAAAGGACAATTGGATGTCCGGACTGACCTAAACAATAGCTCAAGATAAAAAGTGGTGCAGACTAGCAAGCAGGATAAATTCTTTAAGATCTGTGAGGAGGTGGGTTTGTTCCACCTCTGAGCCGTGAATTTAAGAAAAAGAGAAAATGCACTTTGTAACTGCAGCAATAGAAAAAACACTGAAAAGGGGAGGAAACTGAAGATAACTGGATGGAAAAGCTGTTGGAAGCTTATTATTTTTGAGTGGCTATCTGATAAAGGCTATTTATGTATGATAAATTATATGCTTCACAGAACAGAAATGGTAAGTACTAAAGATGCAGCTGGGAAAAAAAAAGTCAAACTTCAGGTAAAAGTTTGAAAAGAAGGTGATAGAAGTGTCAGTAGAGATGATTGTGTTCCTCTAACCTTTGAAGACAACCTGGAGAGAAGGCTTGTAGATTACAGGAGGATATGTGAAAGGCAGCAGAACAACAACAGTAAAATAAAAGCTGAATTAAGAAATACATTTGTTCTACTGAAATTAGGTAGAAAATGAAGGGGTGGGGAAAGCGAGTTTAAAGAGGCAAGGAGGAGGAGGGAAAGGACCTAGCCTAGGGTCAGTGTCTAAGTCTGGAAGATAATGGTGTGTGCTGAGAGAGAATAGAACGATGAGCAGAACAGTGGCGCTATACCTAAAAGCCTTTCCAGTACCAAGAGAGAAATTTGTGTGATTCCTTACCAGCTTCTTAGTTGATAAAGTTTTGAATCTTAGTTCTTGGTCTGAAGCTCTGTGTCAGTTACTAAAATGATGCAGAAACAAGAAACTGGATTTCTTACTGTGGAACTGTGTTGGGTCTGAGAGTAGGTTGTTTTCAAATCATCACCATATCAGATGTAATCATCAGGCTGTTCCCTGCTCGTAAAAGGGAAGCTGGTCATCAGCAAGATTTCTGACTTGTCCAAAAGGCAAGAATATTTCAGTGACTGCTGAAAAACTGGTGCCATCAGGGAGATGTTGGAATGATTGGCTCCTGGGAAACACTGCAGTGTGAGGACCTATTTCAGAGAGTTGATGGAATTACTCAGGTACAAGGAATTCTGGTTTCTTGTATCAATGTCTGGTGGCATCTAAGGACAGCACTCCTATGAAATATGCAGAATCGTGTCTGTCTTATGCAGGAAAAAAACCACATCTACAGATGAGGATATATAAACAAGTGGCAAACTAAGAGTGGTGGAAAGATGTACAGAAAAAAAAAGCTATTGATGAATAGCACTTGGGGAATAAGGACAGTTTTAATAAACAAAGCTTGCTCTAATCCAGCAAGAAAAAAATGTTGGGATTAGAGAAAAACCAAGTTATGGTGCTAGTAGAGTAAGATCGGGCAGAAATATATTTGAGCAAAAGGAATACACTGGTGTAAAAACTAATGGATATAAATTTTGGCAGGAGATTAGAAGAAAAGTTTCTAGTCCCCAGAGAAGAGGAATTAATTTCAAAAAGAAGTACTTAGGAGGGAATACAAAGTTTGATAAATACACGATCATGGTTGCATAATGCAGCTGCTCCTAATCCTGAAAGAACAGACACCGAGAGGTTTGCAGCTATTCTATGTTCTTGAAGCTGAGTTGGACCTGAATGGACTGTTGAAGATGTTGCAGTTTAACATGTGATGGTTTGCATGAAGGAATGGCAGACTTCTGACCTTCATGGAAAAATACCAACCTACCTCAGCAATGAGTGTAATGAAATAAACAGCACTCCATTAAATTAAAGGGCTTTCGATGCAAGTACATGAATTATTAAACTACAGCATATTAATTTTCATTAAAGGATATGTATTTGATGTCCTAACAAACCATTAAGTGAAAACAGCACTTCAAATTTATCTCTTTTTCTGTAAGGTCTCTATTCATACTTTTTTTTTTTTAAATATTGAGAGTCACATAAACAATTCCAGCAGAATACATTTGTTCTCTTTAAGCTAACAGAATTTTAATGTAAAGCCTTGTTAAAATACTTCTGTTTACTTAAGATCTTTCAAAAGAATCATGCTTGAGTAGAAGATACCTTGGAAAGCTGGGAAATAATAAGAATTTAGCATTATTTTTCAGTGTTTGGTGGTGTTAATAAGAACAAAAGAATTTAAAAACATTTGAGGAATACTTTCCTATCTAGTTACTATGGTTACAAGTTTGTTGGAGATAAAGCAGTTCTATGGCAATGATAGAATTAAATTTTCTACCCCATATTGAAATATCCAGTACCTAATTTCCTGGCTCATAATAAATCATGCTAATTGCCTTAAGGAGAGCACCAAACAGAAGAGATTTTATGTGCTGAAGCTGTTTGGCAAAGTATATTGCACTTTAACTGTCACATTGTTTAACTTTGATCTCAGAAGTTGGTATCTTAAACTGTGTTGTAGACAAAAGTAGAGGGGAAACAAAGTTCGTCCCTGCCAGCAAACTAACTACATAAAGTAACTCAGATGAACCAAACCCCTCAACTATTTTTTCATTGTTCACACTAATTGAATTTGGACTCAAGTTTAAGGAAAATGTTTAGATTATTTTTAGATGCAACAGCTATTTTATCGAAGGCTGGCTGATGTTAGATGCCTTTCTATAATGTGTTATTTCTTAAATGGTTAATTATAGTCATCTCTGCAAAAATAAACCCAAAGAATGTCCCCAAAATATGGGGTCTGTTCCAGCTTCCTAAACCCAAATAAACACCCAGGTTTGCATTTTAAGACTCACATGTAGGGTGTGATTCTATACCTGGTCTTACTGAGCCACACTTTGACTGGAGAGTGCCTTTGATAGCAGCAGCCAGAAAGTCCCTATTATTAATTAATGAATTGCCATTCCCAAACTCTGTTCTCAGTGGTTTTCTTGAGATTATACTGATTTTTTTGTTAACTTTCATCTTTAAATCTTCCTAGATTATTCAATATCTTGAATTTACCAAAGGAAAGATTTTTCTTATCCACCTTAACTTTCCTTTGTCATGGTTAATTTAGTTCTTTGAAATAACCACTCAATCTGTCTAGCCTGAAAAACATATTTTCTTACTGAATGTGTATTTTTGAGCAAAACCTTAATCTCTGCATTCTTAGTGGGGCTAAATTGTAACCATAACAAAATGTAGCACCTCATTCTGTAATATCAGATTGATAAAACAGGATATTTGGGTCCAGGATTTCTGTTTGCTTGGTACCTTTAATTTGCAAAATTTCTTCCTACAAATCTACTTACAATAACACTTTGCTCTAAGCAGGGTGATAAATCCAAGAGACTTATCCAGTATTACTTAGCAGGGCTCTATGTTAATATATTATTAGCAAGGAGATATGCAGAATATAGAAGGCAATGGAGAGAATGTGATCACAGAGCTTCCGTTAAATCAATTAAGATATTTATTTGATACCTGTGAATTGTTTCCCACTGCTTTGGATATGATCTGTTTATTATCTGTATATGGTACCTTATCCATACAATAATTTCCCCGTTTCATTCCAAATTATTCCTTTGGCTTCCTATTATGCAAGGCCAGTTTTAAAAAACATATAGTGTGATATAAAGCAATATCCAGATGAATGACGTTTTAGGTAGTAAAACAACCTCTGCCAATTTATAAAGTAAATACTGTCATACTGTCAACCTTGGCACATGGTACTTCCATTAATGAAAGACTTTATTAAAGGCATTTTGTGGGCTGGACTGGCAACAAATTTGATATTACTAGCTGTGGCTTGCTTAAGTGGTATTTAGAAAAAAAGGTTGGCAGAGTATTTCCAGAAGGAAAAATTATATACTATATGGCTCATCTGTAAGGTGTGGAGTACATGGCTCAGGGGACAATAGTAATTTCCTTCCTTCTGACTGCAGGAACTCTTCAGTGAAGGCCATTCCCCCTTGTCCTGTCACTCCGTGCCCTTGTAGAGTCCCTCTCCAGCTTTCCTGTAGCATCACAGAATACTAGGTTGGAAGGGACCTCAAGGATCATCTGTTCAAATCTTTCTTGGCAAAAGCACCCTGTAGGCAAGATTGTCCAGCACCCTGGGATCAGTACATCAACACCTTCTCCACTTGGATCTTATGGGACACAGCCCCAAAGGCCTTACTGAAGTCCAGGCAGACAATATCCCCTCCTCTATCCTCACCTATCAGGCCAGTCATTTCATTGTGGATGTTTATCAAGTTGGTTGAGCCTGACTCCCCTTTGGTGAATCCCTGCTGACTACTCCTGATGATTTTCTTGTCATTAATGTGCCTGGAATTAGTTTCCAAGATTAGCTGTTCCATAACCTTCCCAGGGATCAAGGGGAGACTGACTGGCCTTTAGTTCCCTGGGTCTTCCTCCCGTGAGTACCAGGGTCTCAGAACCTGAGGCTGCTCCTTTCTGTATAGAGGGCCTCATCTGAAATGATTTGGGTGTCTTTACGCCTTCAAGTGTAATGAGGATATCTTTTTTTTGCCTTACCTTATTTAAAGATGAGCTGAAGTCTTTTATCATAACTAATAATACATCATTTTGAAGTAAATGTTGCTCTACTCTGTTGATCTATTTTTCTTTCAGGGTCAGATGTGTAAAAATATGAATTATTTCATTGTAATCAATGATCCATTTTTGAACTAATTTTTTTCAATTACAGAAATCTGTAATTTTCTTTTGCTTATCTTTTGAAAAGAACATTCTGGTTTGACCCTTATACTTTCTTTAAAAAACATTTAAAAAGTGAAAAATCACTTTCTGCTGTTGAAACATGGCTTAAGCAAAGGCAAAGGGAAATTTCAGACAGCTGTACTTTTGGATTTAAATTAGCAAGAGTGTTGAGTTTTGGTTCGGCTATCATAATCTTTTAAATTTTCTGAGGCTGTTTATGAAGTCATCTTTTGGTAGTTAAATGCAGGAATCATATCCTCCTGCATTTATATCCACATACATACTCTAAGATGCATAACAATAAATGAGTATAGGCTTGTACACACATATCCATACTTTCATGTACTGTCTTCTGGGTCGATGCTATTGACTTTTTTTGTGCTTTTCCTCCCATTTTAATCTATATGATCCTGTTGTGATACATGCTGCTTCTATTGGAAAGTCTTCTGGTTTCATCTGTTTTGTGTCAACGTGTATCACTTGTGTCGTTGTTCCTCCATATCTTATTTTTCTGCCATGTTAGTATCTGTCTCATATTTCTGAAGAATAGGGGAATAAAATGGAATAAATATTTATACAAATTCTATCTAAGAATTGAAATGACAGTTAAAATATTTACACAATTTTGCCAGCACATTATTTCAGCAGTTTTATTTAGCTTGAGTTGCAGTATAAGCTCAGATATAACAGTGTCTTTATAAGCTTGTCCCCATCAATACTTCCATGGAGTGACATTTGGTTTTTGCAAATACTAAAGCATTTTACTATACCATTGTACAATGACACATTGAAGCTAACAAATTCTCTCATCAAAGTGGGAAAGGACTTTTGATCAGGGCAACAATCTTGAGAGAATGAGGCAGGGAAAAGGACACCTGAAGGAAATGTAAAGCAAGTTGATCATATACATGTCAGGTTATATTTATTTCACTGTGTTAATAGGGAAACTTATTAAAGTACAACTGGAAAATAGTATTTTCATCAAGGTTCAAATTTGTCTCTCTTTTGAGATCATAAGTATTTTTGCACTGCTTCAGAAGTTCTTCTTTTGATTTCTACAATGTATGGACAAAACTATTAAGCTTACATTTTCAATTGAGCTTTCTGGAGATGAGAATGGATTTTGATAATAGAAATCTATACAACAATGAAGTTCAGAAATTGAAAGTAGTAGTGAGTCCTATAATCCAATAATGTGATTCTTAATATATTCTTTACTTATTAGAATTGTATTGAAAATGAGGAAATGTGGATGTAGCTGAGTGTGGCTACAATTTGAATTCAGGTGCTATTTTAATTTAACAGAAATTCATGTTCAAACATGATTTAAAATATGTTACAAGTATTTTCATGAGCAATAGAAGTGATGAAAGCTGTTTTCAACTCATATTTGTTTCCTGCAACAAGCCAGGGTTCTCTTACTTTTGTGATAACACCTCAAGCACAAGGACCCTAAATCATCCCACCATGCCCTCAGCACCACTGGTGTTATTTTCTACTTTCTGGCACTCCAGATGGGGATCAGAGAAAGCACAACCTGGAGCTACAGCTTGCCTGACTGGGCAATGATATACATGTGCAAAATGGACACGCTTCCTACTTTCTGCCTCTGCAGGTGTTAGTAGCTCTTTTTGCTTGACATTGCTAAATTTTCAGGAAACTTTTAGGAAATTTGTGTCTTGGCTTTTATTTTTTGTTCATGTTTAGTTGAAAGTAGCCAAGAGGCTCAAAATGAATCAAACCGGTCTACAGAAGTAGATGTTTAGCATAACAGCCTTTCCTCAACAGACTCTTTTCTAATTGACAAGCTCTTAAATGTTACTGAAGAAGCTGTTGTTCACTGTAGAGTTGGAATCATGGTTACACCTGGCATACTCAGAGAGCAATGTCTTCAATGGGGAACTTGCTATTTATGTAAGGGAAAAAACATAAGGAATCTATATGAATTTTATCACCAATAAAATTTAATGAACAATGCATAACATGCTGAAACTGTGTAAATAGGAAAACATAATAAATCAAATTCATCCTTTATTACTGTGCTGTTGGGCTTTCAAATCTGAATTTGCTAAGGGTCAATGAAACATGAAAATTAATTTGAATCAATAGAATCCATTATATTTGGATTATTTTTTAAGAAGTCATATAGTACTGTTACTGAATTTTATTAATTCAGAAACTTAAGAGTAATTATTCTTTATTAAATTAGCTCTTTTATTTTTTTAAATGAACACAATCATGCTACAGTCAATAATGCTTTGGAAAAAAGCATAATTACCGGATAATGAGAAATCTTAAAAACAAGGCTTGTTGTTTCCTTTAGGGGATGACTGATGAAGCACACTCTTTGTAAGTGGTAAAAAGTTGTATTTTTTTTATTCCTAAGATTCAAAAAGATTGGTGATTTCAGACTCTTGAGATGAAAAGATGCAGTTCACAAGCACCTGCTATGAGCTCTCAACATGTTAGTTGCTGAATGTATCCTCCAGTTCTTGTTTACAAGAAAATGAGCTTTGTCCACATTTTGTGTTGAAATCTTTCCCATTCTGAACAGGCTATTAATTCTGAGAAAAAATTAAGCACATATTCACTAATTATAACATGTATGTATACATACGTGTGTATATAACTTCTAGCATTTGTTACAGTGCATTCTGCTACAATATTTACTTACAGCAGAGCTAAGAGCAAGAAAGAATTTTTTCTTCACATGCTTTCAAAAGAACAATTTTCCATAATTCTTATTAGACTGTCAGAGTTAATTTTGTTTTTAGAAATAGACTGAAATTTTCCCATTGCCTTTTTAAAACAAGGACTAGACACAAAATACAGCTAGGTTGCCATTTTTGTACATCATTCTGTCAAGGAGGGGACTCCCTGTTGCTTGTGTAATGAACCATGTGGACTCTTATGCAGTAGGGTTGAAAGTAAGAAATTACTGAGTTGGAGAGCTAGGGAAATTATCTTATTGTAACTAATGTAGTAGTTGGATCTGCCACTGTTTTCAGTCATGAATTTAATGTTACGAGATTTTGGTTTTCATAAATCTGTGACAAACCAGAGATGGCAGACAGTTAACAAAGAGTTTTACTTTGGTTGGAGGATCATAAAGACTGTAAGAGTGCTCTTCACAATCCCCAACCTGCCTTAAAAAGTGGAAGTCCTCTCAAAATGGAAAAGTAAACTATAAACTCCCAGTAAAAGTTTTCAACTGTTTTATAATCTAGTGTGCTCCCTACAAGGGAGGCTGTGTCACACTGCAGGAGCTTTCAATGAAGGAAGGGGACAGGAGTCTGAAGGAACATCTCATACTGAAATGTCAAAAGAAACGGGCGCAGACCAAACCTGGAAATTAATATTATAAACTAGCAAAGACCAAACTGTGGCATTTAACTACTTACAAACATTGGCTTCACTTGCAGTGGAATTTGGGTGTCATATGCTTTGTAAGAAGGATGCCAGAACGCCATGAAATGCCCTAGGAATGACAGCCAAGTGAATCCCACTCCCACACTAGGCGAATCAGTCAAGGCTAAGCTGTAGCAGTCACTGGAGTAGATAAACTTTTGGATGAAGTAAATAGTCAACACTACTCTTTTGAAGGCAAGTCATATCTTATAAATTTATTAAGATCTATGGAGGGAGTCAGAGGTGTAGATAACTTTGATCAATAAACCATACTTGAATTTGTGTTGCCTTGTTAGAAGATGTAGAGGCCAAATGTAAAGGGTATACTTCTTGCTATTATGCCTGATAGTTTGGGCTCTGACCTGGTACATGATGGTATCAGTCATTGTTACAGATAGAATATAGGGGCACATGTACTCTGTGCCTGCCCTGCAACCATCCTTGTGTAATTTGCTGTGCATTGTTCATCTCTGAATTCCATGCTGGTTTTACTGCTCTCTGCCAAGATGAAACTGCAAAATGATCTCAGGGTGGCTGTACAAATCCTTCCTTTACAGTTCTGTATTCCCACAAACCAGCTCATGTTTAAGCTTTTGTCCTTTTAGATATGATTTATGTCGTGCAAATATATCTGGAAAGCAGAAAGAAAGGGTGAGAAATATCTGACTCAGTTACTTGTATTCAAATATTGCTTTATTATTTATAGAGCCATTCCTCATTTCAAAAGTATGTAGGCAATGTTAGAAATAAAAAGCTATTTCTGAAAGTAGTGAGATTTGAGTTACCAAGCTTGGCCCATGTTTTCAGAGGAGTTTAGGTGTCTCTCTCCCTTCATCATGACTGTGTGTAATCCAGAGTTAGACAGTGGAGTTAAACAGTATTTCTTCTGACCCTTTATGAGCATTTGGGCACCTCTAACTCTTTCATAATGTAAAAGGAAATATTATAATTTTTTTTTTTTTTTTTTTTGCAACAAGTAGAAAAATACAATAGTCAGTAGGAGCCACTCTGTCTTGCACTGACTACAACCCATTGAGCTGGCTCCCAAAAGCCTCTGGAGAACTTTTGGATGCTTCTTAATATTGTTTAGTTCCTAGAACTGCTCAGAAAGAAGTCCCTTGTCTTTAGTGTCATGTCTTTTGGAGAAAAGTGCTGTGTCTCTTCTTTTGAAAGGACTACTCTAACTTAATTTGGCTCCTTACTGCTGTTCACACCTGGGATGCTAGGCTGACGTGCTGTTTTCAGGTAAAATTGCCCGACTCTGTTAACCATGCAAGTTGTCCCCAGAGGTTAGGATCACTTGAAGTTGGACTTCTTAATTGGGTGATTTAAAGCTTCTGCTTCCTCTACAAAGTATTGAAGGACAGAAGGACTAAATTTAACAACTAAATTCCTAGTATTCATTTTCTAGTTATATCTATTTCCTGTTACTTGAGAAAGTGAGAGGCAAGGAGATGTTGTGTGTTATGACTGAGAAAAATGTAATATCTGTATTTCAGTAAAATATAGTGCTGTGATAGGTAAGGAATTTAAGTGTACAGAATGTGTCTGACATCCACCAAATACCATTTTACATTGGCAGTGTTCTTGTCAGCCTGTGGTAGACAGGCATGTTGTGCTATAAAATGCTTATGGCTCCTTTGTTTTGGGGCAAGTTACCAAAACTGTAAGATGACAATAGTGCAATCGATTGACAGATCATTCCTCAGACCTGTGGTTGTAACAGGACTTAACTATAAAACTTGAGGGTTTTGTAGGCTTAAATTTTTGAACATAGTATGAAGCTCAAATTGCTGCATTGCTCTATAAATTTAGTTAAAGGCTGATATACTGTGGTGTCAACTGAAAATTTCTAAGGTAGGCCGAAGAGATAGATCTAGAGAAGTAGTCCTAATTGATGAGATATCTGATTTCTTGGCTGTTTATTTCTGTGCCTGAAACTGAAATGAATGATTCTTATTTGAAAACACTTGACTGCTCTTTCTAAATATCAATTTCAAAACAGTCTCTGCTTTTCATGCATGCTGGTGATCCTGTGATGGTTTTAAGACTTTTCTGTATTCTAGGCACAGTAAGTGTAGCCACAGAAACATGTATATTAAGGTGATTTTCATTATTAATAGAATTAGTAGACCTTGCTAAATTATTTGTCTAACTCCATTATGTGTTGTTGACTAATTTCCAAAAAATAAGTAGTTACTAATATCATTAAATATTTCATTTTTATTTGAGAATCCTAGCCATATGCCTGCAGCCTTAATTTTCAGTAAAAATTAAACAACAAAGTCTGATCCTGGGGAAGCTAACTTGCTTCATTAATCTAAAGGTTTATTTTACCTCATTACTATTGCCTACAGTTTTGGATCTGCATTTCCCTTAAATTAGAAGAGAAAAATACATATTTTAACTATATTACTAAATTCCTTCTGAAGATGGGTGCGCTGTTGTGCCTTCATCACTGTATGTGTCAGCATATTATTAAGAGGTTCACCAAATATTTTGATTCTATTTTCATATAGGGCTCACTAATTTTCTAGATATGTCCAGTCTTTTTTGCCTGGAAGTGCAGTATGAATGTTACTGTATTGGCATGCAGTAAGGTTAAAAAAAGTGCACTATTATAAATAATACACTTATTGATGTTTTAGTGATTCTATACCTACAGTTAAACAGGGAGATAGCAATTAGACAAGAAATCATGGTTAACCCTTTCATTATTTCTAAATCGTGTAACTAAAGTAATAACCTGAACTTATAGAAGGTGATGACACACAGTTTGTGCTATTTGGTAACATGGAGTTGAAGAAAAGTCTATGAAAACAAGGTATATTTTGTATTTAACACCTATGTAATTGAAGTAAAATATGGCCATATGTGATATAGATTATCACTTTATAAAATCAATCAGTATCAGTGAGAAATGGCTGATAGGATGTAGTAACAGCTGGGAAATTAAATTCCCTTTTCCTTTTAGGCATGGGGTCTCTGTACCAGCAGTTAGCCAGTGCCTTGATATGGCTTTAAATCCAAGGCTTCAGCATTGCCTCTGTTTTGAACAAGGTATAACAGCAAGGCCTGAAATGGTCAGCAATGTCACAGCTGAATCCTCTCTCTGCACAGAACAAGTGGAGCAGGTCCTGGTTTAGACATTTGGGTTTTGACAGTTTAAAATGGCACTGGAGACTCATGTTACTGTTTGATTTCTATTTTAATCCCATCATTATAAGAAGAATTATGTGCTTGTTAAGTATATTAGGATAAACCCCAGATATCAGTGAATTATGGGAACCACCAAAAACCCCAGTTGACTCAGAGCAGACCATCTTCCAGACTAACATCAGCTTCACGTTTCTGACCAACGGGAAGTGGAAAGCCACACGTGCAGATCAGAGAAGAGACACTCAAAGGCAGCTCTGGTATCCATATAACTCCTGGTGTGTATCTGTCTCCAAGGTCCTGTTGTGCCAGACTTTGCCAGAGCACAGCTCAGAGTAGATTTTTCTGTTGGATACTGATGTGTCTCCTAGAGTAGCAGAGCCAGGCTGTGTCAGATTCATCCCTACTAAAGAGGTTTGAATAGGTGGTGTGGTTTTGTTTGTTTGGGTTTTTCTTTTAAATATGGATTTAAATTGCTCTAGCTTATTCTGGTGGATGCAGCAGAAGTTCCTGAACACCTAATCTAGAAGCAAGACCTCATTGCCCCAAGAGAGTTAATTTCTTTCTAACATTTAGAATACTTTATACAAATACCACCACCACCACCCCCCTTTTTTTTTGACTCTGGTTTATTCAGCGTGAAGCCTTTTGCTTCTTGAATGTCTTTCCATCCCTCCCTGCCCCCCATATCAGTTAAAGCGTTAAGCAGATTTTTTTCCCCCCACACTAATAGCTACATTTACATTCTGCAAGATATAGAATGCATAGCCAATATCCACAAAACTCTATGTAACAGTTCAAAAATTAAACAGTTTAAGCTTTCATAAAATCATACCATTAGCTTTAAATAGTATTTTTTTTACATGGAACAATGTTATGGGAAGCAATCCTATGTGACTGGAAATCATCTCATTTTTCAGAATTAGAAAACATAGTGCTGCTACAGGTAAGGGAAAAATCTTCTATTAAGCCACCAGTGGAGGCGAAATCCTAGAAATATTTTGCTTGTTTCTTTAGGAAAGAAGTGATGTTTTAGTTGTATAATAACTGTAATTAAGATTTGTCTATTGATAATGGATCCATTCACAGGCTGATGGTAACTAGAAAGGTTATAAAACATACCATTGCCTTTTAAAAAAAAACAACAACAAAAAAAACCCAGAAAAGATTCAATCTGTTCCTGCTACTGACAATTTTTTCTTGGCTTCAGGCAAGGATTGGGGAAAATCAAGCCTTTTGTTACAGTACCTTTTGCTTATTTACCCTCCAGTTTGTTTCTCTAAAAAGTAAATTTCACTCAACTTCAGTAACAGAATTTCTGTCCTTTGTTATTACAAGGGTTCTTGAATGCTAAAATCTTAACTGTTGATAAATGGAGATGGGAGTTTGAAAATATAATTGTTACATTAATGGATTATGATAGGGAATATTTTTTTCCTTGGATGTCATGAAATATTGGGTTTTTTGAAGATATATTTGTTACAAAAAAGCATAAGTTTATATATTGATGGACTGGGTTTCATGGAAAATTAAAAAGCTCAGTTGTATATGAGTTAAAAACAAAGATAAATGACCAAGAAAAATGGGTTTGAAGCTGAATTTTTTATTTTAAGTTGGTTTTTTAATAGCAATGTACATAACAGCAATGCCTGTTATGTAGCTTAGAAACTTATCTTTAAAGAAGAATATAGTGGAGATATATTACTGGGCTCAATCAATTACTGGGCACATATAAAGGTCATCTTAAACTTTAGGGAAATTTCATATTTAGACCATTTACAGTATAAGTCCATCTCTAATGAATGGTTAAAACATCCAAGGGTTACCATAAGTAATCTTTAAGAAAGAAGGCTATTACTTAAGCTTTTACGAAATCTTGCATTTGCAGATTGTTTTTGCATTCTTTTGCAAAAGTAGGCAATGCTGATTCTGAGAATTAGAGGTTTGTGCTATTATATAGTAGTCTTATTTTCTGAGGGAAAGATATTTATTTATCCATGCACTTTGAAAATAGGAAAAAAAAAAATTGAAGCCGTTCTGCACTTCTTTCCAATTCCTTGAAATCTCTACCAGGTTTTAGGTGATTTCTGCAGCAGATTTTTTGAAATTATGGAGTTCTTTTTCGAAATGAGTCATTAGATTAAATCATGTTAATACAGAAAACTCAGTGGCAACTGGCATGCTTAAGAAGTACTGCTGTTATGATAGGTCTGTGTTAAAAGCGTAGTTAATAGCACCTGTATTTCCTGTAGCAATTTTGACCTTTTTCCACAGTGCAAAAGCCTGTGTGACCTCAAATGTACAGTATTACTGCTCTGTGCTTTTAGTAAAGGATTTTTTTCAGTGGTACTATGAGTTTTGATATACAGTTTGTTTTAGTACAATGAAGTAGTAATTCATGTCAGTAACTGCAACTGATGAGCATGAATTGTCATCTGCAAGTCGTTACGTGGCTATTATTTCTCTTGCTGACAAGTGCAGACTGATGTGAAACTTCTGAAAGCACGTTAATATTTGCATGCAGATGCATTGAAATGTATCTTATATAAATGCCAGTTTTTGTACATGTGTGTATGTTCATGCATACATATATATATATCTGTGTCAATAGGAGAAAAGACTAAAACAAAGGCACCCTTGCTTGGAACAAAGATGACTTTTGGCTTGCAGAGTCAGAAAATGTAGACAATATATAAGGTTAAATTTTGTGTTTCAGCTTCTAGTTCTTTGAGGAAGTAAATTTAAAAATTTGGATGAATTATTACACTAACCTAGGGTGACTATTTTCTCTGCAAATTGACTAATTGTTGTTGTAGAATTGAATGACACAGTTTTGCAAGAGTTAGGTGTATGGAGGAATCTCAATGCAAATAAACATAGCATTTCATTGGACACGACTTTGCTGGAGCTCTTATACACAGGTGAAGAGCTTCTTACAGTGTATACAGGGAGATAAAGTAAGTTCTTGGTGGGCAACAGTAAAAAGAACCATAGTATTTAATGATAAGTACCAGCTTTTTGTCGTGCAATTGACCCATTTGTGGGTTTTTAGGGATTTAGCAGTAAATGTTAAAAGTACATTCCAAAAACTTCCTGTATTTTGGTCAAGTGCCATAACACATTATTTTATGTTTAACATAAATTATCTTCTGCTTAGCATGTTATAAGTTAAGATACAGCATACATGTACTGAAAACTGTTAGGAGGAACTAAATCTGCCATGGAATAAATGGCAAAACCAGTTTGGATCAGAGATTTACCCTTCAATCTTTGTACCTACTCAAGTAATGATTCTACCTTACAAATTGATTACTGGCTTTATGCAATCCAATCAAAAATCTATCTGACAGAGACTTCATTCGTGTTTTTAAAATATGTACAGCTCTTTTCAATGTGAGTCTGAATAGGCTTTATACTAATATAGCTTAATATAATATTTTTAAAACTACCTATTTTTAGATTTTTTAAAAGTCATCAATTCTATCATTTAGTCACAATAGAATGCTTCTATTTCAAGTTGGAATTAGTCAAATTTACCAAGGTGTAGTTATAACTTTCTTTTGAGTGTATAACATCATGACTAGCTATTGCCACACTGTTTTTGTGTTAGATCTCCAAACACAGCCTAAGCAATGGGGGCCTGAATCAACAGAAGTTACGAGAGATTTTGTACTGACAGTGGTAGACTTGGACTTGAGGATGGTCGTAGTGTGTGTCCTGTAATGCCAAAGTGAAACTGCTCATTGAAACTATCTTTAAAATTAATTACGGTAATAAGTAGTAGATGAAGGAAGAGAGAGAGGTGGGAAAATAAATTTAAAGAATGTTCATGGGTATTTGGTTTTATAATTTCCATACTATTTTCACAGGTTTAGGACTTAGAATTTCGTGTATGTCTATAAATGCAGCAGAAGCAGCTCCTGTTATGTCTGTCTGTTAAAAATAATGATTTTCTAATCATTGACAAAATTACTTTAGAGATCTTTGATAAAACAAAGTTGTGTGTGCTAATTGTTTTATATCCTATGATAGCTCAAAATTCTCAGCTAGGCGGCTTTTCACTTAAACCTCCTCTTTTATTAAGGTTAAGAATTCCTCTTATTCCTGGTTTGTCAAATAGAGGTCTTGTCTTGAAAGTCAGTTTCAGGACTTCCTGTTAACAGTGAATGTAAGTGTATAACTTTGTAGGACAGTGAATGAATATTAAAGTTAGATAACTTTTAATTCTGACTTCTTGATGACAGTAATAATATCCCTGGAAGACAATAATTGACATACTGGACAACAGTATACCCTTTGTATTATTGAAATTAATTGTTCCATTACTCTGGAGAAGTTCCAGCTTTTTGAAGTTTAAATTCCAGTTTTAAGTTCTGCAATTTGACAATTGCTAGTTCAGAAATCGTGTGTTCTTTCAGCTAATTTCACCTTGATTGATTCCATAATTTCCCAACATGTTTCCATGAAGTGATATACATATAAGACTGTATTGCAATTATGTAGTCATCTGAAAGCTCCTGAAGAGACTAATGTAGCTCTGTCTCTAATTGCAAATCTATCAAGATGTTTTGCGCACTGGGACCTGTACTTTGATGCAATACATTCCTAGTTCTAGTAAGAGTCAGCATTCAGTAATGTTGAAAACTGACCTCTTTAAAGTGGAAAAGTGAACTGAAGTTAGTGGTAGCTTTTTAACTGCAAGGTGATAATATTTGTGAAATGTACTGTCAATTTTGAACCCTTACCTTTGGGGGAGATGGGGCAAAAGAAGGAAGAGGAAAAAGAGCAAACTATTTATTGAAAAGTTCATGATGAAAGACCGAAGACATGTTTCACCCTGCTTTGCTCATAATGCCATCACTGACAAAACCACAGTCTGGATAAACTTGAAATCTGAAGTTTTGTTAAAGGAGATGAAATCACTTAGGATTTGCTAACAAAACCAGTTGCAGTTAAAGCATTTACTATTAAAAATAGACTAATCCAGGAATGGTGGTAAAATGTTTAACAGTCCCATCTGGAAATTAACTACTAAAGAAAGCTAATATGTCCTTTGGAAACAGAAGAGAGTATGAAGGGGTGAAGCTCACAGAAAACTGGTACAAATGTTGCCTAAGGCTGCCTGAGCCTTGGTGAGCAAGTACTATGCTGTGGTGAAAACTTGCACTTTTCATTTTTTGAGTGAACTTGATGTGCGTGGAGATCCCAGATTCCTGTAAGTGTTCCCTGGCTAGGCAATCATGTCAGTGGTACTCAGAGCAATAAATGGGTAACACCTCACTCAGCAAAGAAATACCAATCTGAGATGAGGAGTCATGTAGCATGCTCCACCAACCATGTGGATTACTTTTCACCTCTAGTTAATGAGAATTCAATCAATTAGAGCTACAGGGAAAAAAAAAAAGCAATGTAAATTTAAACAGAATGTAAATTTAACATAACAAAGTGCAGAAACAAAACCATTTCTGAGAATCAAGTACTTTTGTATCCATTTATGTGTCCATCCAGTGATGTAGGGAAGATGTTTGTGGTATTAGTTGTGGGTTTGGATCTGGATGGTTGCTTTCCCATGAAGATGAGTGGAACAAGACTTGGGGTAGGGCTTAGTAGTCAGTCATCATGTCTTCACTGAATGGTACTTGAGATATGCTGACAATGTAGGCTTACATCTAGCTTCCCACAGGTGAAAAGTGGTCTGACTTAGATTAAATCCTTTATTTGATCTTAAGTCAGTGTGAGTAGGATTCTTGCCTAATTGCATACCTTTTAAGCTGTCATTGTAGATGGGTCAGGAAAGCGCTGAATAGAGTTTTTGTGTTATAAATGAGGAGGACAGATCTGAAAAAGCTTCCTTCTGCCACCCTCGAGTTCGTTCTAATTCACCCCTCTTCAAGTTATGTATTCACATCTATCTGAATTTCCAATGGATTCTATTTTATATATTATTTCAGAACAAATTAGAATGAAATCAGAAATAAAGTAATAATAACTATACCTTTTTTGTTTTTGTTTTCCTAAGGCTATTGGAGTTACGTGGATGTAGGTAAAATTGTTGATCTCTTTTGCGATGACATTGTTAGCTTGAAGGGCCAATATCAGAAAACACAAATTATATTTACTCTTCATGACTTTAAATTTTTGCCTATCATTTCTATTAATTTGTAGCTACTTAGAGCTGTTTTGAATTGACCTCTGTTGGCTAATCCTTTAAGATGAAAAGTGAAGTGGACTTACTGTTAAAAACTGAAATGAGTTTAGAGAACAATAGTTAAATTCCTTTGTTTACAGCATAAAGCATCATAGAACATTATTACTAATAGAAGTATTAAGTGCTTCATTGGATTAACATGTTTACAGTTTTAAATATCAGCAATACCTGTCAAATATAGCTGCCATCTGTCCTTGACAGAAGCTCCAACATCTGCTGAGTTGCAGACCTGTGACCTCTAGATAAGCTTCCATACGCAGAAAAATATTTATCTTCCTACTATGACCTTCCATGCACAAGACATGAGCCATGGATTTGTTTCCTAGGGAACTAGTGACTGAGGAAAATCTATAATTAGATCTGTGGGTAGTTTGCTACAAATGGGAATGGGGTGCTAAGCAGGTTCTTTAAGTATCCAGATGTATTACATTGACTTCATGTAATGGACCCAAACTTTTAAAAATGCCCTTCATCATGATATTTCTTTTTTATATCTTCAATTAACATTTTAAAATACTTTTGATAGAGTAGTTATTCCTCTAGATTCATTTTAACTGCAAAAATATTTTCCAAAGTAAAGACTCGGTAGGTTGCTAGTTAAAGCAAAAATAAAATTAGACGCAATCTCCCTATAAATTTCTTCAAATTAAACTCAATTTTAATTTTCAAGACTGGTTTTAGGTGACTCATTCTTACCAGCCCCATTTTTCTCACTTTACTACTTGTATTCAGTTGCCCAGGTTGGCTCTGCCACTTCAATGTCTCATTCTGCAATTCCAATTACTCTACCCGGCTGGAAGTTCCCACTTAATCCAGATCTTGATTTCTTTCTTTGCTACATGCATGGATCTAAAGATAACATTTGTAGCCAGGTCCCATGGGCAGTAATTGTGCCTGCAGGGAAAGGAAGCAACTAGGTTTTTTCTATTTCCCAGACAACCCAGGGCAGACTTCTCCAGACCTTATCAGCAGATTATTTTAGCCCAGACACAGTGATGCTGAGATGCTGCTAAGCTGCTTCCAGTTGGGTGCTAGAAGAACATGTCTTATGCTTTCTTGGATGCTGCAAAAGTGGCCTTGAGTAATAAATTAAGTCTTTGATCTTATTCGGAATAAATAGTGCTATGAAATACCTGGAAAAAGGTATTGTAAATTGGCTCTGTTCTCTTTTCTCCCACTTGTAGCCTTAGCTACATGTGTGGTGATTACATTTTATGTATTCTATGTCCTGAATTTCTGGAATTAGGAACCATTAAATGTATTCTCTCCATTTTTGCCTCTTTAGATCAGTGAGAAGTTTGCAATAAGGCACCTCCATAAATGAAAATAATATTGGGTTTTTTTGAGGGAGGACACTTAATATTATCCATCACAGTCAGATTTCAGATTTTTTCTAACAACTAAACATAGCTTTTGAGCTACTCCATCTGTCTGTCACTCAAAAGACAGTGGTCCTCAAATTCCTTCAGCTAACAAGGTTTGTTGCAAGTTAGTAACTTAAGCAGTGGTGATTAAATGGCCACTGAAAGGCCAAATCATCCAGTGCAATATCCAGGCGTTCTGTGAAAAGTAATACTTGCAGGTCATTTGCCTTTGAGATTACAAAAAGCTGTGTTTATAAATTCTGTGGTGTCAGTAGGAGGAAATTGTTGTGTACTGCATCCAGAGCTGGCAGATCTATCTGAGAGATCGACTGTTACTTGGGAAAGGGGGAAGTGAAAATTATTTGTAATGAGTCTTCCTGCTCTTCATAAATTAAGAGCAAAAGGAAGCTGAAGGATTACCTGCTGCAAAAGATAATGCACACCTTGATGTGTTCATTGAATTACTACACTCTGTGAGAAAATGCTCTGTTAGTTATTTATGTTGGTTACATCCTCAGACTGGGTGCAACTGTAGCTGAAGCTTGCAGGTCCCAGAGCTGCAACTGAGTCTTGCATCATGTACAGGGACAATAAGGATCCTCGAAAGGAAGGGAGCTCAGGGCTTCCACGTGCAGAAAGTCAATTTGTTTAATTTAGACACGTGCATGCTGCTACAAATGGAGCTGGATTTTGTCAAAGTTTAGGCATAGTTATGACAAAAAACCATTATGCTGAGACAATATTTTTGGTTGAATGTCTAAGATCCTATTTGAGTTGATTATTATAAAGGCTTGAGAAAATGAGCACTGGTGGTGAAACAGCTTCACTGGTTATTAATATATTGTGTCATTTTCCTACATTAAGGTATTTTGTTGAAATATTTGTCTATGGAAATTTTTTGCCAAATTTTGGATTTACAATTGTTTTATTATAGTTACTAAAACATTGTATTTGTACTGACATCACAAAATAACAGTTGCTACAGTAACTTCTATAGGAAACAAATCTCCAGACCAACAAAATACTTAAACATACCATCTGCATTTCAAGCAATACAAGCATTATTTTCTTCATGGACATGAAGTTCTGAATATGATAACTGAAAAGAGTACTCATGTAGTTTTGTTTGGATTGCTTCAGGCAAGGAGCACTTGTACTATTTGCAGCACCCAATCAGTCTTGCAAAATATGCTAAAACTATGTGCTTTAATTCTCACAATGTTGTTCCTATATTTGACACTTCCTGAAATGTTTTCCATGACAAAGCTCACAGTTAAGATGCTAAACACCCCCTCTTGAGAATATTGGTGTATGATTTTTCATTTTCATAATTCATTTAGTTTCAACTCCTGATTTTTTTTCTTATTCCCATGTTACTTCTCTGACAGTTGGTAGGAAAGTTTCCACGATCTCAGTATTAGTACGCCCAGTACTCAATGCTTCAAAAAATTTATACAGCTATTAAAAAGGCTTCAGTTCACAGATGCATTTTTATAATAATACACGTGCTCCTGGATAAGGAGCTTTTTTCTGTAATGCATGAGTTTTAAGAGAACCAATGAAAAAGAATATAAGTTATAATCACAGACTTGTTTGGCTTGGGAGGGTCACCTTCCACCAGCCCAGCGTGCCCAAAGTCCCATCCAGCCTGGCTTCGAACGTTGTCAGGGATCCAGGGGCAGCCACAGCTTCTCTGGGCACCTTATGTCAGGGCCTCCCCATTCCCACAGTAAAAATGTTTTTCCTAAAATTTAATTGAAATCTACCCTCTTTGAGTTTAATCCCATCACTCCCATGTTATCACTCCCTGCCCTTGTACAAAGGAGTAGTGGCTAATCATGTAACAGTAGCTTTGCCCAGTGGCCACAGAGTTTTTAATGTGTATGTTATAGTACAAATTCAGACGCTGTCAGTCGTGTGTTTTGCCCAGCTAAAACTGAGTCTTTGGAATCTGACAGAGAAACCGGATTTTAAAAATTGAAAATAACTGTATTATGGCTTTCTTGGCTGAGTTGAGTCTGTTGTCTGCATACAGTTTTCTTTCTCTGGGAAATATATATATATATATGTGTATTTTTATTAGGACTGCCACAGCATCAAGCAAATATTTGTAGTTGATGACACAGAAGCAATGCCTGCTCTGCTCAATGTAGTTTTCCCCAGCTTTTGTTACCCCAGAAACCAAACAGTTCACCTTGACTTTGGCTGTGCTCTGTTACCTCTCCAGCCACAGCAGGTTCAGTCAGTGCTGTGTATTCCTATTCCTGGTCTCATTTCCCTTTTCAGTCTGTGCTTCAGGCTTCTGGCATGCTGTTCCAATGCAAGTGCAAATATTAGAACCTGAGTGATTGATTGACTGGCTGGTTTAAGCTTTGCAGTGGAAGTACATGGTCTAGGAGATTTATACAGCTTTGAAAGTCTCACTTCATGTAGATTAGAGATCGAAAACTGCTCTGGAAATGTTTCGAAATGCAGGACTGTGATATTGTCAGGATTATTGTATTGCATAAGCATCTTTTAATTGCTGAAGTTTTACTTGAACTTTGCAAATATTGTTCATGCTCGTCTATATTAACTTGTCTTTTGGATAACATACCAAATGGGCATTTGTCCAGATATGGTTTTTGCTATTAATTATATTTAAAGTTTGGTGATCGTGGAAGGAAGCGATAATGAAGCTAACAAAAAGGCTTACTAGGTTTGTGAACAAGAAAAAGTGTGTCACTGTCATATATTGTGTTGGTTTTATCCCTAATTATCATGAACACAGTCACAGAGAAGCCTTATAACTTCTGTTGCCATTTACTCCTGTGATTAAATCACCCGGATGTTCTTGGCTATTGCCCATATATTGAATGAGATCTGCAGTAAGTCCCGATCAGAGAAGCAAAGGCCAGCTTTGGCCAACATGTTTCCCTTCGTCAAAGAACAGAATTTCGTTCCCATGTTTAGTCACATTATCTAGTACTTAATGAAAGAAGATAGAGGCATTGGAAACGAGTGGATTTAATAAATTATTCAACTTGGCAAATTATATAAATTGCTTTTTAACCACAGTTTTTGTATGCTTAGCTTGTAGTAATGAACCCGTTGCTGTTAGTGTTTTTCAATAACAATGGCAACAGTTTGCATTTCTTTTGGTTGAAAGATTATTTGAGTCAGTACAGAGCAGATGAAGCCT
The DNA here is from genome assembly GCA_020800305.1 of Porphyrio hochstetteri. Classification (NCBI taxonomy): domain Eukaryota; kingdom Metazoa; phylum Chordata; class Aves; order Gruiformes; family Rallidae; genus Porphyrio; species Porphyrio hochstetteri. The sequence continues at coordinate 7,175,886 of CM036918.1, read as the reverse complement.
CTGACTGGAGAGAGTGATTTGCAGTGTGTCAGGACAGGAAGTGTCTGTTTAAATATTTACATGATATCTAAACAATGGGCCTAACCCATTGTTTTCGCTTTAGTGGGGTGTAGTAACTAAAGGAAAAAATAGTTCACGTCTTAATATTCCATGGATAAATGTGTGTTCAGAGAGGCTGGAGCAGGGGGCAAACACCAAAATCAAGCAACCCCACAGAAAAAGCCAACACATAAGAGCAAGCGTAACAGCCTGAAATGAAAAGTTACTGGAGTTTGAACAAATACTCCTGTCTGAGTAGGAGTATCAATCCTATGATCTGAGTAGGATATATTTTCTTGTTAAAAAGTGAAACTAATATGGTACATCTCTATTTCAGGTAATGCCAAGGACTATGAAATACGGCAGTGGTTGAAGGAAACAGTTCTTATAGAATGAACTTGGTAAACTAGGATGGTGCTGCTAAGGACAGATTTGCTGGGGTTGCAGAACTGTGAAGTCTCTCTCGGGGGGCAGTGTGGGTTTTTTTGTACTTCTATTTTTCTCCTCCTCTTGAGAACACTCTGATTTACTTTTGCGATAAACCTGTAACAACAGGGGGATCACATTGCTGAAATGAGTTTAGCTGGAAGGGATACATAATGTCAGCTGAAAAATAGCACTTGGTAAATAAGTTTTGGCCATGGTTCAGCAAAAAGCAGATCCTGTCAGCTAAGTAACGTTCTGTTTTCCTGAAAGCATCTTTTAGTCGAGCAGAATTGTTCAGCCTCTGCCTTTATGAAAAATAAAAAAAATACTGGTTTGTCTTGGGTGCTGTGTACGTGGTCCTGACAAGGTCAGCATAGATCATTTCAGTTTTCAGTGTGTGTATTCTCTGATGTACCTGTGGCATAGGAAAGTGTTATCAGGTGTGGGGAAGTGAGTAATGTCTAATACTGTCATTTGTGTCCCAGGTGAGGAGGAAATAGCCTTAAAGAGTCTATATGGTTGCAGGATGCTCAGCTGGCACCTGTTCTGTCTATGCCATCTGCCCGCATAGTGTCAAGGTACTTCTGAACTGTGAGATCAGAAGAAGGGAAAATTAAATAGGTAGAAATCGTGAGGATAGATAAAGTGTGCCTGCCTTATCCATGTAGGTGGGTGCTTGGGTCTGTGCTGCCTTAACTGGTCCATTTCCTAAGAATAAAGCATCTTTATATGCAACATATAGCTGCTGTCATATGGTGCAGACGTTTTTCAGTATTAGAACCTGCACTGAAGTTCCTAAAGCCGGGAACAAATTATGGAAATGAATGTTTCTGTCTGGGCTTCAGGTAGTAGCAACAGTGGAAAAGTCATTATGTATTTTAGAAATGTAAAAATGACATCCCAGAGTAAACATTCCAGCAGAAAGAAAAATCTGGCCTTATTTTTTTCTCAGGCAGTAAATTGGGAAAGCATTTTTGTGTAAATACATTGTAAGCTAGGAAATTTTCATATGAACAGTGCTGTGTTTATGACAGTATTCAGAATAGCAGTCTTGCCAGAGGAGATGTCAGACAACCCTCCTGTTCTTTCTTCCTTGCTCTTGTTGAAGCACCAAACCATATGGCAAATTAAGCCTGATTTTTATTAAACTTTTCATTGTACTCAGCTTGGTGTGAACTGGGAAATGCACTTTCTTTGAACTATGCAGCCATTATATAAGGATCTTAATTAGGAGATGTTAGTGTTCTTCCTTACGTTCTTGGGAGTATGTAGCTCCCTCTCGTGGCTAATTAAACATTTTAAAGAGTCTGAAAATGACTATTTGTGTGACCACCATTGCTCTTGAACAAATGATACAGTGGTACATGCAGCATATCTACCCTGGGCTGCTTATTACTATATCAAGCATATGTTTCTGTGTCATAAGTCATAACTAGATGCGTAGATGGGGAAATAGATAGGAGGGAAGCGTCTGCACATACTTGCATCATGAATGTGACTGCTTCCTGAAGCTTTAAAAAAGCTGAATGGGCACATCCAGTCACTTAGAAAAACTCCACTGTCTGGTAACTCTCTTGGTCCTATACTTTATATGTTGAAGAATGGTTTACAGCTAAAGAGGGATGAGAGATGGGATGTGTCATAGCTCCAAGGAGTACAAATCTTTCAGGTACCACATTGGGATGTCTTGCTATCAAACTCAAGGTTAAGATCTTTGCAGGAAATGTTCCCTCCAGTCAGTTTTGCAGGGACCCTTGTTGCTTTTATTGTTATTACAGTCCTGCCTTTCTATCTGATGTGGAGAAATGTCTGTATGTGATTATTTGGAATTTTTCTGATAAATTCCTTTGCACAGCCAATGATATTTTTTTTTTTTTTTTTTGCTTTCTGTGTAACAACTGGGGCACCCTTCCTATATATGCTACATCTAAACAGTGAGGAAGTGTTTGGTGGCTATGGTGGACACAGCTGTTGTGTAGCTACCTCTGAATTAAATTTTTGCGCTGGCCTGTGGCTGACTTCAAGCCTTTCAAACCACTGTCCTTACATTGCATGGGAAGGTGTGCTTGTATTATGTCTTAGAAATCAGTGCAAAAGATGATCAATTCATCTTTTCCCTACAAAAGGGAGCAATGGTCACACCATTGCAAAATCATCATCAGAATCGTATTAGGAAAACCACTTATTTTTAGGTTTCTTATGAAAAAGTACTAGAGTTGGGTCAAAACCTGAATTGAACAGCAGGAACCTGTTTAGTAGGAACCATTAAATTTCAGTGGCATGATGAAACCCGAAGTCACAAAGTTACTTTGCCCTTTCGTCACCTGCCGTGTCGTCTGCCGCTGTGTTTTGGCATGAGATACTCAGAAATACACCAGAAGAAAACTTCACCCATTAGTGTTTCTGACTCTGAAGAAGGAAGGAAAAAAAAGGTGAAACAAGTTTTTACTTTGAAACTTCTCCCTTCCCCAGAGGGGGTGAGAATTGAAATTTTATCTCTGAAAATGCTGATTTCTTACTTCATAACTTGTGGCAATTTTTTTCTCAATTAAAATAAAGGAATAATGATTATGGAGTTTAGTGAAAATCTCACTGCCCCGTAATCAGCAAACCAGCCTTGCTGAACCCACAGCAACAGGGCAACAAACATGTATATTTCCTCAGGGACATTATTAAACACTCTGCATATTTAATATCTCAGAATGGGAGCAGGCCCAGATTTCTAAGGCCACTTTTTCCCTTCCCCTTCCTGAGCTGTAATTCAGACTAGCATATAAATACTTGACTTAATGGTTCTGTGGAAATATTAACTATACAAAATTGCTAGAAACAAAAGGACACGAAACGGCAGAGGAAAGGAATGGCTTGGCAAGATTGTCAGCCTTAAAGGGCAAGATTAATTTATAATCCTTCTAGATTCTGATGTACAAATACAAATCTGCAAAGCATGTAGCTTATAGCAGACATAATGTAGCTCTGTGAGTTTACATATGCTACTACTGCTAATATGAGACAGCCTTGAAATTGGATTTTCAGGGTTTTTTTTTTTTTCTTATGGGGAAATAAGGTAGTGATAGTAACAAGGAGTTTCTGTACACACATGTGTGTGTCTGTGTGTGTATATATAAAAAAAATACACATAAATTTGGAACCTGGAAGAATTCCAGCTGTGTGACTAAGCAGAGTTCTGGGCACAAAAACCTTTTTTCATGAGGAGTTTTTTCCCTTGGTTTAAAATCCTGGGAAAGGAGGAGTGTGGAAGGGAGTGGTGGTGGGGAAAACAACCTTAGTCTATTTTGTCAAGATTTTACGATGGCTAATAAAAAGGACTGACTAATTGGGAAATAATGTGTGATGGCCCTCTGGTATTGTAAGGGTTGTTGTGAAATAAGTATGACTTTATGCCACTCAATGAAATTTATCTTTTTCTTTCTTTTTTTGTTTTAACTTTGTATCTGTTTTATCAATTTAACTGAACACCCCACCACCCCAATTAAATAAAATGTCAAATCCTAGACGTAGATTGAGTATAGTAACAATGGAATAATAAAAACTTTAAGTATTGAAATAGAAGACAGTAAAGATAAGACAGGGCCTAAGATCATGAGTAGCTTTTCCTGGGTTTAACACAAGATTTCCATAGTGTTTTCTGAATGATTGAAACTATATTTTAGAGCTCCTTGTTATATATTACCATGAACTGTGTTTTATAGCTCTATATTATTGGCAGGAAATATACCTCAGTGTTAGGTAAAAGATTGAAACATGGGTTTAGAATGATTTAAAAAGTTTTTTATAAAATGACCTGTGACTTCTTGTTTTCTGCCATGCAGGTCATCAGAAGTGAAGGGGCAGAGGGAGCAAAGTTTCGACTCTCTGGTAAGGGAGTAGATCAAGACCCAAAAGGAATTTTTAGAATCAATGAGATCAGTGGGGATGTCTCTGTGACCCGAGCCCTTGATAGAGAAGCAATCGCCAATTATGAGGTGAGTACTTCTAGCAACAGGATCTCTGCTTCTCTGTTGATAATACATATTTTTTTGAATATGTGTTTGCTTTTGAAAGGTCTGCAATCATTGAAAACTAAATTGTGACTACTGTCCTATAAAATTTCCAGAACTATTTGTCCTTAGGAGATGGTAAATGTGTTTATTTTTACATTTAATCAAAACTCTACTCTGCCTTCTGCATGTAATCTATGTCATTTATCTTTAGTGGAAATACTGTCTGAACATCATGTATGCATTTGATTTGTGAATACAAAATTATGTTTGGACAACTGGAGATCATTTAGGGAAGTTGCTTCTTAGGTGCTACGGGATTTTACGTTTTCTTTTTTATTGTCAAGTTATCGATGGAATATACTATTCAACTCCACTTTTAGTAATGGGTATTTTTTAATAGAAAAAGAAGATTCTGTTAATATGAAAGTGTTAGCAGACACTTCTGTCAGATGTATGTCTCCTACAAATATTTTACTAAATATTCCTTTCTTTGTCAATAAATGCCATGTTTCTCCCCACTGAAAATCCACCTCTGAAATCCATAAAATAACGGCACTGCAGTGTCCTGAAATGCACTGTATAAATAGAGGATCTGTCAATTTATGTTTTCTGTGTAGCTCTTGAAATGTGCAGTTAGATAGATTGTGCCTGGCCCCTTTGGTATGGCGAGCAGAAGTCACAGAGTTAGTAGTACATTTGTGTGTTGCCACTTCTGTCCCAGCATGAGGGATCAACCTCCATATCCTCCTGCAGCAGGGAGCAGGCAGTACTCCAGCCTCATGGGGCACAGGCTCTGGTGACAGTTCTGGCTGCCTTCTCTGACCTCTCTGTTGTGTCTTCTGCTGTGTGGTAATCAATACTCGTATGTTCAGTACTGTTTCTCTCCTCCTCTGGAAGAGTTTGCCAGTTAGATGTCTAGTCATACTCGCCCAAACAGCACTGCTGAAATTTACCATATGTTGGTTTTCAGCACTGAAACATCGATTTCTCATCCAGGTCTGCAGTGAAATGTATGTTAACCACTCGCATAGGATTTATGGTACTGACTGTTGTCCTTCTTAAAAGAAAAACATTGTCGTTTCTCTTTTTAATACTGTTCCTCGTCTTAATTTACCAGCTGTTTCTCATTTTATTGGTGGCTTTCCACCTTAATGTGTTCACTATAAACCCTGAATATTTTTTTTTTTTAACTGAAAATCATAGTAGTTTTTTCAACCTAATGCATCAAACCACAAATGATCCCCCCCAATCTGATCTGGCAAAGCATACACTTAAATTAAGACAAAAACATTTCCCTTGAGGAGCCTTTTTGAGGCAATGCAAATTATATACAAATAGTGCAGTGCAGTAGATTATGCAGAGCAATGTGAATGTATAGCCTAATAGGCTGTAGTGCTTTCTAACCTGTTATATAGCACTCTGCTCAGCATGCTCACCAGTATCCTGTTGCGCAAAATGTAATTGGAAAGTTCTGTGCAAGAACCTTCAACTCGATTAGTCTGTCTTCAAATCCAGCCCACTATTTTCCAGTAAAGTTATTCTGTGGTGTCAGTAAGGCAGCAGGATTTTCTCTCCGATTTCCTTGGTACATCAAAAATTAATTTACCTGAAAGACGCTTGAATTTGTCTCAAAAGTAATTTTGTTTTCTGTTTTTGTTTGAGCTCCCCCCGACTGGTGTTGATGTCCTGAAGGAAAAGATTCAAAGCAAAGGGCAAACAGGGGAAGAGTAGGTCTCCATGAAAAAAATACACACTCTATGCAAGCCATCATACCATTGAGTATGCAGTCGGTAGTGGTGGAGCAAGGATAACATGAGAGCTCTTTGAATCCTTCCAGCTGCACAGAAGGCTGCTAGCAGGAGCACTGACTCCTTTCCTATGCTTTGTGTGTATACACTCAATGGATGAGAATTAAAAAAGGTGTTAATAGGTCGCAGAATAGAGCTTTGATTATTATAGTATTTCATAGAGCTTTGCAGATTTTACCATCCCTGTGCCTCAAAATGGTTTAAATTATCTAGGAATATTTAATCTATTATCAACATTTCTTGTTTCTTTTATTGAGTTTTTGAAATTCTGCTGCCCTCTTTCTCTTGGAGGAATATTGAGAAACCTGTGGGAGATTTTCTGTATTGTCATTACAGGAGAAACATGATTAAACTAGAGGAGTACTGAATTCTATTCAGACAATGGCTTGTCTGCATTATTCCACTCTTTCTACTATTTCTTTTTAAATAGTTTATTTTTATTTTAAAAATATTTAAAATTAAGAAATCTGTCTTGGGTATCAGGGTCTGCTGGTCTATTTGGTGTAGGAAGTTATGTTTTCAGATGAGTTTATATTCTGTTTGTTACAAAAGAAACTCACACTGGCAAGAGGAATATAAGGCAGCTACATTACTGATCCCCCCAACTTAGTTATTAAATTGATTTATTAATTATCTTTATCAAATAGTAATTCTAATACTATTTATTAATATTTATTCATGAATTATATTTATTAAACCGGTTAAATTATTCAGAATTAGACAAGCTTGTGAAATTCCACCAAAATTAATGTCAGGGCTTGCCCAGTATGGAGCCAGGAGTTGGACTTGATGATCCTTATGGGTCCTTTCCAACTCAGGAGATTCTATGATTCTATCTGCCATAGTATTTCTGATAGAATCACATGCACATTTGAAAATATGATGGCTTCTGTTGAGGAAATGAAACTGGGCCACAGCTGGCTGAGAGACAGCAAGAGTGCAAAAGTCACTACACTGAAATTATCCATTAGGAAGTTGTTTTTTTTTTCTCATCTGAATGAAACTGTGCTAATGGAATAGGATCACAGCCTTTGCCAAGGAAAAAAGGTAGATGCTTTAGGTGCATTTGTCCTTGTAGTTTTGTGGGGTGCCTCCTTAAAGTTTGGAGAATGTCAACTTCAGTTTTAAGTGAAAGCTATTTATAAAGTAGACCAAGACGATCTGAGGTTGCATTATGCCCAGCGAAGACAGACTGTTTTAAAGAAGGGTATAGTAATTCCTCTTTTCTTTTAAAGAGGTTTGATAAAAAGTATCCTGATAGGAATTCTCTGGGTCAGAGTACACCAGTGGGATTAACAATGAATGGTTTTATTTTGAAGCTTGCTATAGCTGGTTGATGACACTACTCAGTGATGCCCTGAAGGAGGGTCTTAAGCAGAATATGAGCATATCATTGAATTGTTTCTGGGTTGGTGAGATAAGCAGGTAGCCTAGAACCCTTACTTAGTTAGGAGCAAAGGGTGTTCAGTTGTACAAATATGTTCTCAATAAAAGGGTGTTTGGTATTATCTCAAGATTTGAATAAGACTAGTTGGAAATTTCAGACAGTGGCAAATCATTTATTTAGTACTGAGAAGTTCAGACACGTAGAAACACATGAAGGAACTTAGTGGGGAGAATTAAGATGGATTTTCTAGTACACCAGTGAGGTACATACCATCTAAAAAGTGATGATCATCTGTACAATTCTGAGTCCACTTCAGATCCATAGTCTTCTGATTCCAGCAGAGCAGAAGTATTAGTGACTTTTCAGTTACGTCTTTTAGCAAAAATATCAAAATAGTCACTTGTTTCTAGAAAGAATTGCAATAACAGAACTAAAGGATTCCAATGAAGTTAGAAGTCTGGTTGTGCCAAGTATTGATAAGACTAGTGAATTGTGAACCAGAGGTCCAGTGAAGACTGGCTGAAGAACAGTGGTTATGGGAGAATCTGTTAATTAAAGATGTTGAGCTCATTTTCAAAACTTCAGATTTGCATTGATAACATATTTGTAGGCAGAATGGTTTCATGCAACATGAACTATGTTTTGGTCTTTACTCAAAGTTAAGTCAGAAGAAATGGAAATGATATTCACAGAATCACAAGGTTGGAAAAGACCGTGGAAGATCATCGAGTCCAAACAATCCCATCCTAAGCTAAACCATATCCCTAAGTACCTCATCTACCCTTTTTTTGAACACATCCAGGGAAGGTGACTCAACCCCCTCCCTAGGCAGCCTGTTCCAGGCCCTGACAACTCTTTCAGTAAAACATTTTTTTCTAATGTCCAATCTAAACCTGCCCTGGCCCAGCTTGAGGCCATTTCCCCTTGTCCTATCACCTGTCACCTGGCTGAAGAGACCATCACCTATCTTCAGGTAGTTGTAGGTGGTGATAAGGTCTCCCCTCAGCCTCCTCTTCTCCAAGCTAAACAGCCCCAGCTCCCTCAGCCGCTCCTCAAAGGATTTGCCCTCCAGCCCCTTCCCCAGCCTGGTTGCCCTTCTCTGGACACGCTTTAGGACCTCCATGTCCTTCTTGTGGTGAGAAGCCCAGAACTGGACCCAGCACTCGAGGTGCAGCCTCACCAATGCTGAGTACAGGGGCACAATCACTTCCCTAGACCTACTGGCCACGCTGTTTTTCATACAATCCAAGATGCCATTGGCCTTCTTGGCCACCTGGACACACTGCACACATTCCATTAACTATTTGCAAGTATTGCATGAGGTTTTGGTTAGGCATTCCCTGGGTACGTACAGGACAAATCCTGAAGTTGTATAAACTTGTTTCCCATCACTTATGACCAAACGTAATCCCTACAGAATTAAAATCCAGTTCTGTAACCCCTTAAGCATCAGTGGCAAAATGCCAACCAGTCAATGGGGAGCTTTTAGTTGGGTCTCAAGATTTTGAAGGATGTTGCCATCATTGATAGGCTTTTTCATAACTGCTTCCCAAACATAAATATGTGTGGAAGAGAAATAATCAGGAAGGGATCCTCTGCAAGCATGAAATGAAGAAGCTTGATAGCACTATTCAGTGACAGTGTGCAAATTAGAGCTGTGACCAAATTTACCTAAGCAATTTGAACTGTTAATGAAGAGTTAGTTTTAATTATTTTTTAAGTAAAGAGCTTTATTTGCTTTAGAAAATACTTAACAAGCAGAGGTGTGAAATCAGCTTTCAGCTTTTTCTATAATGACAGATCACACTTCTGTGAAAGGATGCCTTGCAACTGGTAATAACAGACTGAGATATTTAGAAAACTTATGTTAACAGGACTGAAAAGCAAATCAGGGTTATTCACTCTGTGCAGTACTGTTTCCATACCTTGGGTAACAGACTGAGAACAGACTAAAGAATTCAGGTCAATCAACAGCAACTAAATCTCTAGCATAAACTGCTTCAGTTTAGGTTACGTTAGACTCCTGCGTCTGTGACTGAGCCAAACATTAAGGGTGATGCTGTGGTCCTAATGGAATCTCTTTCTGTGTTTAGTATGGAACAAATAATGGAAATGCATCACAATCATGATGAAAATGAGCTAGGTCTGGAGCCAAAGAGTATTTTGTGAGAAGGATTTTTAAGTTTTTGAATATGGTTTTGCAGATTGTGAAAGTATTGTAGCAAATAACTAGTAGTGAACAGTTGTAATTTATCCTGTACACAAGAACAAATTTGTCTTCTGTGTGAGTCCATTTTACAGCAGCCACGTTGTTTTCAGAATGATTTATCATACCCCAATACTGAATCTCTGCACTATGCAGTATGGAGATATATAGTCAGCACACAGACACATGTTTCTCTTTGAGAAGGAAAAGCACAAACTTGTTTCTGACTTCAAAACTGATTAAAACTGTATTTTAATCATGGACACCAGCACTGGCAGAATTGTTTGGAGTGTGATCTGCTCTGTCTTGAGCTGAAACCTATTGATGGGGAATGTCAGACCTTAGTCATCTGCCACTAATATCCTGACACTGCACTCAGCCTTCCATGGGAGGAAGGGTTTGGTCTAGTACTGATGTAAATATGAGTAAAATGTGGTTGATTTAATTAAAACATCAGTGATACGCAGAGAAAACATCTTAATATTCTGATGATCCCAAACTGCATCTGTGCTGTGGTTTAACCCCAGCCAGTAGCTACTAACCACACAGCCTCTCTCTGCATCAGATATTGGTCAATTCACAGTAAAATCTCAGTTATACTGGTATTATTCCAATAGAGGTTTTTTCATGTAGGAAGAGGAAATCAACTCTACTTTTCTCTCAATCCCTCTTACTTGCATTTGGCATCTTTAAGATTTGAAGAAGTTCACAGAGTCTGCTCTGGGAGTAATGTTACTTTGTCGCTGAACTCCTTGCTGAAACTTCTGTGGCAGCCAAAATCTTTGTAGTAGCAAAGTTTCACTATGGTTGATAGCATATCAAATATCTGAGCATATAAGTGTTAGAGAGTTATGTTTTTTAAGAGTAAGATTTAAATAATTGCTTGTGCAACTAGGATATAAATAGGATTTCCAGCTACTGGAAATACTTCTCTTTCTCCTAAGGTTGGTTTATGGGATAAAAAGAAAACCTGATAGGAAATGAAGTTAAAACCCATGTTATTTTAATGTATAATCTCTCATTATGTTCTTGGGGGAACAAGTTATCCATTTTATATAAACTCGCTAATTTACCATATCTTGTTCATTTTTGCTGTAAATAGTCTATTCTTACTACACACTGTAGATCTTAATGTTATGAGATACCAGCAGGGTACTGTGTTTCATTTCAGAAGCCACTAGCATCTGCATATCATTTATGTGGAGAGCATACAAAAGTCAACAGTTTTCTTGGAGGGCATGTGCTTTCTTCTTAGTCCTAACTGCTTGCATGGCTTTGATAGTCCTGCTGTTCAACAGCTCTGTCATGTCATTTGTAGGAGGAACAGAGTGAAGCTTCCATACAGGGAAAAAAATCAGCAAAGGTTTGTTTATAACCCATAACTGTCAGGACAAGGTAGTGTGCTTGGATTTCCATGCTAAAAATAATCCAAACTCCAGAAACCAGGCAAAAGTAGTATTTTTCTCATTGAAGAGTGGGAGGTGAAAATGCACAGCAATAAGAAATAACAAAGAATTGGAGTTTACTGAGACAATAACAAATGACACAAAATTTGGTTTCATGGGTTTGTTTGTTTTGTTTTTTATTATTATTATTTTCTACTAGAATGCTATTCCTGGAAAGAATAATGATGTGTTCAGTAAAACAAGAGGAGACTAATAACATTTTTGTCATACTACGTTAATAGCCTATAAAACTACTTTTGCTATTACATATTAATTGTGTTTTAACGCATTTAAATAGCATCATGATACTTCTTCACTCTTTAGAATGGTGTCTGAGTTTTTTCTTTTCCTTTTGTATTTGTAGTATAGTGTCCCTCAAACTGTCATGCTAAAGGCTCAGTGTTGTAGGTGCAGCAGAAATACCTTCAAAGACACTGCCCTTTTACCAGAGCTTATGTTTTCCTATAGTGAAAGGAAGAAGATTACCTTGCAAGTATTCTTAAGTGTTCCCAGTCTTGTGCAATGATGGACAGGATGATAGTTTGATGGAGACTGCTGCTGTGTTAAGCCTAAGGGCTTTCGGGTCAGAATGGAGGGGAGAGGAGACTGGGAGCTCCTCCAGCCCAGGTCTGTACTGCTTGCTACCTTGTGTATGCCAGTTCTGTTCAGTTTCCCACATTTTTTTGTCTGCTTTGCATTCAGATGTGCCTGATTATGCTCACATATGTGAAGGTGAAGGTTAAAAGTTTAAAGGAAATAGGGGAGCATCAGATTAGTTTGGCTGGTGTGAGTCAACCCATTTTGATACATTGGCATTCTACCCACTAACTATAGCAGGATCTGTTAATCTCTTTACGAATGCCAAGGAGGGTCCTACTTCATCACCTATTAGGTGTATTTGTCTTGTTTTGCTTCCTCCTGGGAAAAATGCACAGGTTCTGAGCTTCTCGTTCCTTTTCTAAGCATACAAAGATGTTGCAGTGTGTATTTGCAGAGTTCGTCTCAAGGCTCATGTCAGTGTTGAAGATCTGGCCTTGTTCTTTTGCAACGCTACTTTAGAATTTTCTTAATCCATTAGTAATATTCAGAACAGAACACAAATTTTTGAAGTTTGCTTGCTCGGATTGCCATATCTCTTCTTCCTCCCAATAAAGAAAGAGGTCTATCTTATCTAGATATTCAGTCAAAATTCAGAATCTTAATGTTGTAATTGCTGGAAAGACTTTGATTTCTATGGCTATTTCTTCATAGTGGAAATGTGGGGTCATAACAATTTTAGCTTTAAATTAAAACTGAGGAATGTTCTGTAATAACTGTTTCTTTCTTTTTTTCTTTTACTAAGGCAATGAATTCATTGTACATTTTTGTTTATAATTTCATATCTGCAGCTAGAAGACCTGCATGTTACCTGTCTTATCCCCTCCTGAAATCTTTTCGTTTTCCACCTTCTTGTGTATTTTTTTCCCTTCTACTTTTAACTTCATGCTTTAACCTTTCTAGTCCCTCTGGCTTTCTTCATCGTTTTTGTCATTCACTTGCACTTTTCCTACACTCTGCGTTTCCTTGTTCTGACACACTGCCCTGTTTTGTGCCCTTTATAAATAGTATTATTAGGGGTGTGCATGACCATCATCCAAGCCTAAATTTCTTTTGTTATTATATAGGACCTTTCCACTGTCCTTGCAAAAGCTGAACTGCTTTATCCATTCTAATCTCTATTACTCTAATTCATAAGTAAATCCCTTTAGAAACCTGGGTTTTGGAAACCCTTGACTTTGGATGACTTTGTGATACTACCTTTACTGCAATTTTTGTGGAACAGCCCAGGTAGTTAATAGAGGTGATGCCAAGAAATTTTGGTGGCAACTTGAGTTTTGTTTCCATTTTAATGCTTTTTAGATTATTTGTCTCTTATGTCAAATTATGGAGGTTAATTTAAGTAGTGTATGGTTGGATGGAAATTCCTGACATTTAGTTTATTAAAAATAATTCTAATACTTAATTCTGTCAACACTGCAATTGTGGTCTGCTCAAAAGGGGTTGGCTTCAAAAAAGGAGCTGTATAATAGAACGTATGATATAATAATTAGTTCTGTGACTTCAGAACTGTGGTTTTAACACTTGATATCTGTAAAGTTATTGTAGAATAATGGGCCATCATTTTAAAGCTGTATATTCCTGTGTTTGTGTCAAAAACACTAAACAGGTTTGTAGTTTTTATGCAGAGATGTTTTAATTACTGTGGAGTGGCATAATATTTTTGCAATATGTGTGAAAAGAATTTGTATAACATTAAGAAATGTGAATATGCCTGCTTTAATGATTGTTTGTGGATTCTGAGTTCCATTGTGCAAGTTTCTTTAACATCATTAGAGGGAATTAGTTTAGGATGAAAATGGTTGGACTTGATGATCTTCAAAGGTCTTTTCCAACCTTGTGTGATTCTGTGAATTAGGCTACAGCCAATCTCATCATTTAGGTATCATGGGCCAGTTAAATGTGCCATTAAGTTATGTTTAAAATCTGATCTTTGTGCATCTGCTCTCTCTTGCACTGAGGTTTAGGAGCCCTAATATGTGGCAATAGTTTCATAGGGGCCCATACTTATGGCATGTTTGTTATGTATTTTTTCTGTGTCTGTAAGAGACTGAGAAAAAATGGCAGTATGGAAGATGAAGTCTCCATTATTTAAATGATACAAAAATCACTGTGCACTGTAGATAGAGGAAAATAATATATTGGACTTCAGTATTGACTTGCCTGTGTCATCTTCAAAGCTTTTTGACTGCTATATTTTCACTTCACTGCAAGATTCACCTGTTTCTCAGGTGCAGACATGGCTGGTTGTAGGTGGGTGATAGTTAAATATAATATTTTGATGTGTGGAAATGAAATTAGAACCCTTTGTAGATCGTCTCTCTGTTACCCCATTGACAGTAATTAACGATTCTGGAGTGGTGTACCATGGGTATAGCTAGCCATACTTTGGCCCCATGGCTGGACCTTATTTAGCGATTGATGAGCATAAATAGAGTCCATCTTCCTCTTGCATCAAAGGTGAACTATAGTGTTTGCAAGAAAAAATATGTTAAGAAAAGGTATGGTTTAGGAATATAGTTCTGACTGATAACATTTACAATGAAACACTGAGACATTCATACACCAGTCTGTTGCATATATTTGTGTGTGCAGGTTGTGTTTCTGCCATACTTCGACTAAATACCTACAGATGCGTCTAGATGTGTGCGTCAGTCCATAAACTCAAACATGTAATACCATAAATCTTAGCATTTCCTAACAGATTTTTATACAACTACTTTGTCTATTTCACTCAAACCTCGCTTCTACAGCAGTCAAATGGAAATCTTGTTTCCATGCTTGACAGCATGAAATCGCTGGTGCACTATCATTATTTCTTAATTACAGTATTTCTAAGTTATTTGTGGAGACTTCAGTCACGCTGAACCTTAGGCATCCTACACTCTCTATCTGAAATGTTAGCTATCCCAGGAATTTGAAATACGTCAGAGTCCCAAAACTTGCATTGAGAGTTTGAGTGATGCGCTGAGCTCTTTTAATCTGGCTTCTGAGCTTTTTCTGATCCACGTTATCTGAACTTCTGAGTTCATTTTGGCAGTTATATATTTATCTCTTTGAAATGAAAATATGACAGGACTCAATAGGTGGAACTTCAAGAAAACATAACTGTAATGAAGCTCAAAAATGTTGGCTATGCTACACATTGCAAGCAGAGCTCTTAGTATCTCCATTCTTCTCTTTATTGGGCTTTTGTGGTGAAGGCATCAGTGAAAACAGGTGGTTCTTCTGTGTTCACATTTTTCCTTCTATAGATCTTTTCCAACACATAATAACAAATGAGAGAGAGAGGTGTGAGGGACAACAGTATCAAATAATTATAGAGCTTTGTGTGATGAGGCTTCTAGTATTATTGAAATACAACTTGGCATCATTTTGTTAACACGTTAATGATAAGTGTCTTGCTGTGTTTTTCCTGGTTTGCTCAGGTCAATACTAATTAGTTCTTGATTAGACATATTCCTGAAAATGAAGGTATATTTATCTGAATGTCTTGATTTACTTTTCATTTTTCTAGTAGGTCATTAACAAGAGATGTGACTTTAAGATTTTTCAACAGATAATTTGTTTATACCAGTTCATGTAAAACACCATATGTTTAGACTCACATTTTATTATTTAGACTTATCTATTTTGAGGGGCTTTGCTTGTAATTTATTTAAGAGGATAGAACAGTACCCACTGGCAAAACTCATTATTCAGGTATGGGACTAAAAATTTTCAATGAGAGATACATTAACTGTAATCCTGATGCTTTTGAACCTACACCATAAGGTTATTTATTCCTTGAAAGCATTTCTATCATATTCAAAATATTTTGTCTAAACTTGTTAGACTGCTGGCAACAGGAGCAGGGACAGGTAAATGTCCTGCTTTGATCTCTCCTGATGTACAACATACAAATAGGGAGGATTGTAGAATAGGTGTCATAGAGTGCCAGGTTGGGAGGGATCTCAAGGATCATCTGGTCCACCTTTTCTTGGTAAAAGCACTGTCTAGACAATAGGGCCCAGCGTCCTGTCTAGCTAAATCCTAAACTTGTTCAATGTTGGGTAATCCACCACTTCATGGGGTGATGATGATTCTAATTGCTGTTTTTTTCATTATGAAATTATTTTCTCGTGTGTCCAGTTGTGTCTCCCCAGGTGTAACTTGTAGCCATTACCCCTCATCTTTTCCAATTGGCTCCTTTTAAAAAGGAAGTTTCCATCTCCACTGTAGCCACCCTTTAAAAAACAGGTCTCCCCCAGGCCTTCCTTCCTCAAGGCTGAACATACCTAATTTTCTCAGCTATTCCTCACAAGGCACACTTCCCATTGTTTTGATCATTTTTGTGGCCATTCTCTGGATCCTCTTCAACCCATCCACATCTTTTTTGTGAAGTGAGGACCAAAACTGGACACAGTATTTTGGGTGTGGTATGACAAGCACCAAGTGGGATGATGGCTCCTTAGCTCTGCTGGTGATGCTCTGGTTGTTGGCTTGCTTTGCTACAGCAGCACACTCTTCACTTGTGTTCTTCTTGTCCACAGGACTCCCAGATCCCTTTCCACAGAGCTCCCTAGGTGGGTAGATCCCAACCAAATAGCCGTAGACATAAACAGTGAAATCATGAACAGTCTAGTTGGGTCTGAAGGCTTCTAGTGGGAAAAATATTGGAGAAGGTGGTATGAAGCCAGAAAAGCTCTATCTGAAATAGTTATAAGCATGAGAGGTTTGGAGAAATATTAACTACAAGTTGTTCTAGTTTTTGTCATTAGCACATTTGTTATCCTGTGTACCCTGCTATGTACCCTGCTATGCAGTTGTGTTTGCAGTTTAAATTTAGAGAGTAGGGCCAGTTCATCTTTGCAGAATTCTTCCCAACCTCTGCTCTGACACTATTCTTGGTATTTATTTTACATAATGATGATTCAGATATCTGAATTCAACACATTGAAAATATCTATTATCTATTTAAGTCTCTGTTATTATAAATATATCTTAAATGTATTGTGTATGCATAATACACAGATGATACGAATACAGATTGCAGTTTTTATTTGTGGATGAGAACAAATAAAGCAATGTATTGCTGCTATATTTCTGTTAGTTTTAGAAGGTTTAATAGAGTTAAATAACAGGATTATGATTTACTACTTAGAAATTACTAAGAGAGAGGAAAATCATGACAGTTTTAAACTACCAATTTTTCTTGTTATATAAAACAATTTGTAATAAAATAATTTTTTCCTTGCTGCTAGGGAAACCTAGTGGAGAAGACAAAAAAGAAGTAAAAGAAATTGTTCTAAAAATAATATATATTCCCTAAAAGCTATGCGACCTTGCTTTTACATTTTCCTCTCTAAAGAGGAAAGGAAACATTTGATATGGAAGAATAACCTACTGGCTAGCCATTTGATGTGAGTTTGAGAGAGACTGAGTTTCATTCAACAGTCTTGGGGTTCACAGTTCTGAAGCCCTTATTCCCCGTCAACTGGAGTTTTTCCTTGGAGGAAAAAAAAAGGTTGACACTTAACCAGAACCTGCCCTGATGACAGATAATGTGCCAAGACTTTTATGGGCATATTTATTTTAATACAGTATTTTCCTACCATGGATAGGAGATTTATAGCAATTTTGGTACTTGTCAGGCCTAAAATGTTTCTAAGTTCAAATCTTGGGATATGGAAATTCATCCTGTACATTTGCTGTTCTCGCAGGGTATATCTAATGACACTGACCTTATTGAGTCATGGATCTGCTGTTCGTGAAACCAGTAAATTACAGCGCAATCCGCTATGTTTATGGGCTTTAAGAGCCAGCAAACTGATTCTCCAAACATGTAATTTGCTTGTCATTCAGCTTTGCAGAACATGGATGTGTCAGTGCAGAAGCAGGAGACTGTAACTGCATTTGTAACCTTTAATATATTAACAGTGCATCAGTTAAGAAAAACACACTGCATTGTGTCAGGTTTTAAATTGCAAGATTAACATTCCCAATTAATCTTAAGGTACAAAATCATCTAATGATACTGATATTCAGCTCCTATTAAACCGCCTTGTGATTGATATTTGCAATGTATTTATTAAAGAAAACTCTTTAAAGGAATTGTGGGGTTTGAGGATATACATTTAATTTCACTCCATTTCTTTATTGGTAGCTTTGATCAGGGCTGTGCTTATTACCTCTACCACAGGCTTTGAACTTGTAGAGGCAAGTGTATAAATAATTTCCCATGTCAATTCTTGGCCGATCTATCCAGACAGAAATATAAAAAGCAAGTTGTCTCCTAAATTCTATTGAGTGGGATTAATGAATTGATTAGTTGAATTCTGAATTAAAATTGTAATTAAAGGCAAAATTGTATCTCTTAGGCTTTGAGTCATTTCCCCAAAGAATAGCAGTTGTGTTACAGGCTTTTGACAAAGGTTTATATTGTGAATAAAACCTGTTTTCAATAGCCTTTTTTTTTTGTATTTGTAAATCAAACTCTTAGGATAGGAGCAATTAGTAAGAAAAAACAATGCAATGTATTTTTTACAGTTTTTTCCTACAGAAGAAATTCCATTGATTTTTGAAAATACTGAAGATGTGATTCAGTGAAAACAATTACAAATAAATGCCATCAGTAGCATATAATGATTTTTTTCCAATAGATTCTGCTCCAAGTATTTTAAAATGACACTGTGGGCACTGTATATTCAATTTCAATTAGTATTTACAGTATATTGATATAAGCTTTGCTGTACCAGTCTATGGGCATACTTCAGGCATGTAGATTTCCATTTGACTCTTAACCAGAACCTGCCCCGATGACAAATAATGTGCCAAGACTTTTATGACCAAGTTTTTTCCCAATACAGTATTTTTCTACCATGTTAGGAGGTTTCTTCCTTTCATCTTTCCTTATGTTTTGTTCTGGGTTTTTCTGGAATATTCATTAAAGTCTTTCTAAACATATTTTCATGACTTATACAGACTGAAAAGGTAGAATATGTGATTGTCCAATGTTACTGGAAATGACCACAGAACCTGACCTTTTGATCTCAGCAATTCTTGCAAAATATGCACATTTTAATCACCTTACCCTGCAGACATCAAAAGCATATTCTAATCCCAAAGAAACAGTTATAGTGATTCAGTAGATGTTACTCCTCCTATAGCATTAGTAGTGACTCAAAGCTTTACTGATAAATTGCTCCTGCTGATATTGTCATTTGGATTAAGTGAGAAGCTAATGTGCTTGATATTGGCTACTCAATTGTAATTTTTGCTATTCAGGTCCGTAAATTATGGACTTTTATGACAAATGTAAAAGGTATGATTTGAACCAATTACGTGTTTTGCTCCAAATCCCAAAACTTCTGAAAGCATACAGTTATGGAAAGTCGTATCCACCAGGTCAATTTTCTTTTATCTGTTCAGAAAATAGACTCAGCCATATGTATGGAGATTATAAGCAACATTTTAATCTAGATTTACTAAAGCTAGTTACTAATGAGAATGTTTGTCTTTTCACGACACAAAACTTGTCCTATGTGAGTGGCATGGAAAATGTATCAACTTCTGTACTATTTGATTTCTCCTGGACAGGAATGAAATTCAGAAATCAGGGTGGTAGGATAAGCCAGAGGTTCTTTGCAAGTTGGAGCCAAAATGTATAATTTAAAAAGCCCAAACACCCAGGCACCTAATATTTAAGTAACTCTACTGCTGTTTGTTTTTACTTAGAATTTTAGATGTAAGATTTAGCTCTTTAAAACATGTGATATCTTATCTTCCAATTTGTTGTATTTTATATGACTTTGAGTAACTCTTTTACTACAGCTTTTTTAGGGATAAATATGCAAGGAATTAAAGGCTCCTCTTTTCTGTTGTGAAGCCAACATTTTGGTTTCACTCATCTGTTGTGTTAGATTTGGTTATAACTTTTTTATAACAGTTCTTAGGGAATTCAGAAGATTTAATAACTGTTTTCTTAAAGTTGTTAGGATCAGTTTTCTTTCTTTACTTATGCTGTCGCCTTAATCTCTCACTGATTTTATTTTTCTCAAAGCTGGATACTAATGCACTCACTAGGAGAAAATACTGACGTTCTACGATTAATGCCAAATGGTTTAAGTCACGTGGGTATTGCTCAGGGGTGGTGAGGTTGGCAGTGAAATCATAGGTGTTGTCATCTTAATATTGATCTTTTAGATATTAAATATATCAATATTAGATATTAAATAGGAGGTTCCTAAATCACAGTCAGGTAGTGATCACAGAATCACAGGGTTGGAAAAGACCGTGGAAGATCATCGAGTCCAAACAATCCCATCCTAAGCTAAACCATATCCCTAAGTACCTCATCTACCCTTTCTTTAAACACATCCAGGGAGGGTGACTCAAGCCCCTCCCTAGGCAGCCTGTTCCAGGCCCTGACAACTCTTTCAGTAAAACATTTTTTTCTAATGTCCAATCTAAACCTGCCCTGGTGCAGCTTCTTGTCATTTCCCCTTGTCCTATCACCTGTCACCTGGCTGAAGAAACCATTGCCCACCTCTCTACAACCTATCTTCAGGTAGTTGTAGGTGGTGATAAGGTCTCCCCTTAGCCTCCTCTTCTCTAAGCTAAACACCCCCAGCTCCCTCAGCCGTTTCTCATATGATTTGCCCCCCAGCCCCTTCCCCAGCCTGGTTGCCCTTCTCTGGACTCGCTCCAGGACCTCAATGTCCTTCTTGGGGTGAGGAGCCCAGAACTGGACCCAGCACTTGAGGTGCGGCCTCACCAATGCCGAGTACAGGGGCACAATTACTAAGATAGATAGATCTTAATATCTATTTTTTTATATCTCAATGGGACTGTTTCCCATTGAGACAACAGTCTCACTAAGCCAAACCCCAATAATTTCACTAAGACTGTTCATGAGATAGGATTCAACAACTTCTGTGAAAAAGGACATAAGTAGTAGAACATTCAAAACTGTGCTAAACAGCAACGATTTATTGTGTTAAATACCGTGCTTACTAATAGACAGGATTTCTTTTAATATGTGTAGGGATTTTTTACTGTACAGTAATTTTCATTGTTGACAAGCCAGTGAGTAGAAAAGTGGATGTAAAAAGTGGGATGCTCAAATTTTTAAGAGCTTTACTATAGGGGAATGATTACAGAATGTACAGTGCAGTAAAGAATTTAGCGAGTTGCATTTGAAATCTGTGTAATTCTGACAAGCACAGTTGTTCAGGAAACTAAGTTCTGGTGTTATGTCTCAGATACATACAACACATGAGGTGCCAGGTCCAATTAACAATCTAATGGTGGTAAATCCATTATCCTTGGAAAGAGAGTCTACCATCAGGAGACATTAATTCAATGTGACACCAAATGGGGTGTTTATATATGGCTAATTGCAATGTCAGACATTCTGCTCTAATTGAGTTTAATTGTGGCAAAATTGGAGTTAATTAAAAGTTAATGGTATAGAGCACATCATGTTGTTATAAACTATTGGTACATGTTTGGTATCCATATTATTGTTATTTAAATCGTGCTTTCAATTACTGTGCCTCATATTGGCACTTTGGAAATGCAGAGTAATTGTTTTCACATCGCTGGAAGTTTTTGATTTGAGTAGGCATGTAGAAATGTGTTTATTTTTTAAGAGCTTGACAAAGTTTAGGCTGGTTCATTATATCACAATGGAAATGTCACATGTGATGTTTCCAATCCCTTGTTTAAGGGCAGGGTTGACTTCACAAGAGTGCTAGTAAAATAGAAGAAAATTCAAGTTCACCTTAAGAGGAGGATACCATTTTTCACATTGTCCCTCATATTTTGATAAGAAAATCTCAGTTTCCTTGTCTTACTTGAATCCATCTTTTTCTAATTGTGTCTTACCTCTGGCTGGTCTGTCAGCATCTCTTCTGGTTAATTTCCTTTCTGTGGGATTTTCCTTAGGCTTTCTTCACCTTCCTCTGTCTCTGCACCCCTTGTCTGCTCCTGTACCTTCCAATTATATGTACGCTGGCAGCTCCATCTTTATCTTGATCTCTCTCTTAATGAATTACAGAATTGTAGGGGTTGGAAGGGACCTGGAGATCATCAAGTCCAACCCCCATATGATGTTTTATATATAGAACTATATAAAACATCTTACTGAATGTCTCACTTCTGACTCAGAAATAATCATTGCTCCTTCCCCCTTTTCTGTCAATATAGGCAACCCTACCGTCCTCCTGTCAATCAACTCAATAGACTGTCATCTTTTCTGCTTGCTACATGGACCCTTCCTATGTCCAAGCCTTTCAGATTTTCATCCATTATGACTACAAACTGATTTGCACTTTGTGCATGTCCTCTTCTCTGTCTTAACATCTCTTCCAGGTTTTCTGCAGAACAAATACCTTATACCTTGTGTTCATTGCAAATGAAGGTGCTATTATCTCTACTACCTACTAGGTCCTTGTACCATGATACCAGTGTGTTCTGCACACCATATTTGGATTAAATTCAAGCTATTTCTATATTGAAACTTTGGACAAGTTGGTCTTTCCCAGCTGTTGCTCTCCTGTTGGTCAAGACTTATTTATTTTCAGGTCTTATGAGTTGTTTAGCCATCATTCACTTTTTTTCTTCCTTGAGCACTTGTTTTGGAAAAACACCATATCTGCTCCTTATGTCATGGCTTACACTAGGTTTTGTGCTGTGTGAGTAATGTGAGGTGCAAAACACCATTGTTGCTGCTTTAATACATGCAGAAGATAAAAATCTATATTGGACTCCACTGGTCTGAATCCTACCTCTTACAACACTTTTCAGTATTTATTAAGGTGAGCTCTCAAATGAAATGGATAGTTTTTAGTTCAGAGGAAAGCTTATGTAATTTGACAATACAGGTTTGTGTCATGTTGCTTTTAAAATAACTTTGCAAGATGTTTGAAATTACCAGTGTGTTTCTTGAGTAAGTCCAGCAAAGTATTTGTTTTCAAAGAAGCCAGATTTAAATTTTGTTCTTTGGAGGAAAGCAAATATAAATTTTGAGCTTTACCAGCTTATATATTGGATCAATATTATAAGTACTTTATTCTATTCTGTAGCAATATTGTTTCAGGATTGTTTGAAGGACAAGCACTGTGGCTTTATATTTCTAGCACTGTGAATAGGATATTATAGGAAGCTTCAATGAAGTGAGGGGATAGCCATTTGCTCATGAGTTATCCTTACTGCAGAAAGGACAGGGTCAGCCTGGAACCACATGGTCATGAAAAATTGCTTGAGTTCTCCACCACTCCCTCTGCTGAATTTCTCCCAAATTCTAGTTTTGCTCTTTATTTCTTAATGTATATTTATGACACATGAAATACCTGAAGAAATTTCATGTCATACAGTCAGCTTCTAATTCCATTAACCTTCATGTTTTTTTGGGTCTTTTGCACTCAGTGTTTCATTGGTACTGTATTCTAATGCAAGACCTTTAAAATGATTGACTACAGGAGATACCATGGCATGATACCTTGACCTCCAGTCCCTCTTAAACCTAGTTTTGTGGTTACTTGCCAGCAGACATCACACTATCTTCTGCTCCCAGACCATTCCCAGACTCTCCCGGACATTAACAGGAATGATGCATATCTAGGGAGAGATGAATGGTGCTGACCTCAGGCTGAGCAGCTGATGTTAGTCAACCTATCAACATGCACATATATGTAATCTACCTTTAAAAAATGAAATATTGCTATTTGTTATGTTTGGAAACTAGTCTAAATGTCCCTAATCTGTACAGTGTGTTACAAAGTTTCCAAAGCTTCAGTGTAAACTGATATGAAATGTACCAACTCCCTTATTTTACACTTTGATTCAGAATGCATTTAAATCTGATTAAGGGTTTGTTTGAAATTTAGCACCCACAGTTGGATAAACATATGGAACCATGAAGATGGGTTTGTGGTTAAAGTGTAGTAACTTTGCATTCAGCAGGAAAACAATGAGTTACTTTGTCAAGCAATAAAGTGGCAAATCCTACAGCTTTACTCGGGGTTAGAAGAGATTATAGCTTTAGTTAGAAGAAAGGTCTGACTTGTCTGTCTTGAATACTAAAAAATATGAAACATTATATATATTAATAATATATATTAAATATACTTAAAACAATAAGGAGGTTTTCGTTAAAGAACCAATTTCTTGTCCTAGAAGTTTTCCAGATGACTCTTTTCTACAACATAGTGGTCGCATATATGTGGGAGTATAAATGGACTGGTGAGGATTTTTGTTGTTTCCTCATGTATTTTTTCACTCACATGGCTTGTTTAGAACTGTCCAAATATAACAAATGCAGTGATATGATATTCTGGTTTCCAAGAACTGTGTTTCCATGTACAAATTGGGCATTTTGATATGACCAGGTTAATGCAAGGCAGGTAAACATTCTAAATATACAGAGGCATAAATAATGCTGTTATTTGAAAAGGCTCCTTATGCTGAAAAAGTTATGCAGTAAAATTACAGTTTTTTCATCAGTTTTATGTAGGCTAACACTTTCTTCCACTATCTTTATCTATTGTGGGACAGCAGTTTCCTCAATCCTTTTCTCTGTAAAGCTAAATGGCCTGAAAAAGGCAGAATGTTTCACTAACAGATAACATAGTCACTTAAAACAATTCCAAGGAGAGGAAATTTGGCGTTGCAGCTGCATAACAGAATTTTGTCTTCTGCAATGTTTTTCATTAATCTTTTTGCTAAAGTAAACTGTTTTCCCTGTGGAAATTAATTCCCATGGTATCAAGAATTCTAATTTTCAGGGAACACCAGTGAGATATACGACTGTTTCTTTAGACACTATCGCACAGCAGGGCAATAATCTATTATAAGCAGCAGACAAAAACCCCTGATGACAACTATATTTGCAGATCTCCCTAAAGCTGAGAAGCTCTTTCATTGTATGGTTTTGCTTAGCATTAAAAATTGAGCCAAAAAAGTAAGGAAGGATGAAGATGAAAAAGGTGTCATAGCTCAAAAAGTATGAGGGGGATCTCCTTCTCTGAGTACTAAAATGGGCACGGTGGGCAAGGAGTAGGTTTGTACTCAAAACAAAAAGATTTTGTCCTTGTCAGGCTCTAAGTATGTATGCTCAATTCAAAGAAAAATTTGGGTAGTTGTACTGGATGATACTGGATCTGAGGTGGGGTATTAAAACAATTGACCTCTGTAGAGTGAGTTGATGTCTATATGGTAATAGATACATTTTTAAAAAGCATCATTTGAAGGTGCGAGGCTCAATTTAATTAGGCTTTGATTAAAACCCATCCTAATTATACTCTGTGACTCTCCACATATATAAAACCATGCTTTGGTTGTGTGTAGAATGACTAACTTCCATAGGCCCTGCCATCTCTTGGGAACAATCCAGGCTTTCTTCTGGTTTGTAATTTCATCACAGGGAAAAGCCAGTGAAAACAATGTCTTTTCAAATATGCTTCTTGAAAACAAATAAAGAATATATGGGTTGATCAGGACCAGTATATACAAGCAGTCAAGCTGTGGTAGAAACAAATCCGCTACTGTGGGAAAGGAGAAATGGAGCTTTCTACTAAGTATGTGCAAGTATCTCTAATATCAGCAAAACCCCCTCAATCATAAGAAGTCTACTTCTGATTTCTTAGAATATATGGGTAAGATCTATGAGAAACTTTTATCTAAAGCCCAGTAAAAAATTGAAACTGAACTATTTTGTGATTGTTGGGAATTTGAGGGATTGTACTCTGGAAATTTAAGGAAGGAGATCAGTAGTTAGAATCTATAGGGGGAAAAACACCTGAGAAAACAGAAATTTCTATCAGTGGCAGTAAAATTAATGCTGCAAATACCTTGTGTTAGGAGCAGCAGTGGTGGAACCTCAGTAGAGATGGTTGAAATGAAAATTTTGTAATCGCATTATGAAGCTTGTGGGAGAACTAAGGAAAGTAATATTGATAATAGAAAAATTCCGATGATGCTTTAAAGTCCACAGCTTTGAAATTATACTGACCTTTATTCTACTTCACAACTTAACATCTCTTTTTGTGGGGAGGAATTAATTTCTAATGCTTTTGTTTATATACATGTGAGGGGAAAAACACCTTAGATATTAAAGGCACAAAAAGCTTATTCAATATTATGTTAAAGTACAGTGACTCTATAATGTATATTCTAGAATTTCTTTCTTTAAGATTTAGTTCAGATTTGACTTAAATAATGTACTGAATCATTATAGAAAATGCATGTCTTTAACAAGCCATTTTTCAGACAAATAGAAAACTGACTAGGAAGAAAGGCATGTTCAGGGGTTCTGAGTGCAGTTGAAAATTGAAAATCTCTTATTAAAGGAAAGTGTTTGCTACTTTTTAATTCATTGCAACATGGTCAAATATTAAAATGATGTTGTACAACGCTATAAATGTAAGTATTGTACAACACTATAAATGTAAGTAGCTGTCAGAAAGATGGCATAATGGACCACCAAAAAATATAACGTCAGGAAATGTGCCATTCTGCTTTTATTAATGAAAAAGTGAAAGTACTTCGTAATGATGGAAGTGTAATTCTGCAGTTCTAAACTAACCGTATTACCAGGCGTTACATTTTCCTCTTTCTTCCCTCACACTTAGAACTACTTGATCAAGTAGGGTTTTTTTTTAATGGTTTTAAACCATATTTTTGTAGGATTTTTTTGATGAGTTTAATTCTCTTGGGTTTTTGCAGGTATGACAATGATCCTTATTCCTGTATTTTACAGAATATTCATTTATTGCATTTCCCGGCTACAACTTCTGCCAAAATGTGATTGTTACCAGAATAGTTTCTTGTGAGGAGGAAGCAAGAATGAAAGCAGATGGGATGTGAAATACATTTAGCTGCTATGGGCTCAGAAAAAGTTTTAAAAGTTTCATAAATTAAATCCCCAGCTCTTTGATGTTAAGATTAAACCAGGTGGTTTACAACAAGCTTGAAGTAATATCCAAGCTGCCAATAAATCCCGTATGGGAAGATCTTCAGTGAACTTCAAGAGAATGAGCCGATTTCTTGGCTTGCATCTGATGAAGCAGTGTGGTATAAGAAGCAGTTGCTAAGAAGTTCCCATGTTTTGCCATCTGCTTCCACCAAGCAGCAAAAGTTTCCCTTTCACCATGCTTTGGGACTCCATGAAGTCCTGATGCTTTTCAGGTCCCCTAGCTCTACCTTGCTTTCTCAGAAACTTTAACAGAACATGTTTGACATGTTTAACTTGGACTTTGGTTTGGTTTTGTTTCTCTGCTGTAGTAACTTGTTTTTATAATAGGGTAGAAAAGCAATAAATTCTCTTATGGATCATTTATTTCTCAGATTGTGAGAGAGACTAATAGTCTCAGTAACATGGAGTGACTCCTGCTGTGACAGCCAACCACCAGGATTCCGTGGCTTGGGAAATAGTCTTTTTGCTCTTATTTGTCTGCTCTTTGCATTCTTGTTTAGCTGTAATCTCAGCCACAGCAGACCTCTCCTTGCAATCTTGCCTATTATTGTTCATTCTGAAGAGATATACTGCAGCATGAAAACAAAACTGGTTTGGATTCTTTTTTTTTTTGTCCAGCTCATTCCAAGCCCTTTATAAGCATATTTAATAGTACAAGTATTAATATTTGATCTGAACTTAGCTGCTTTATTTCTCTGTGGTCTCAAAGGAGAAACAATAAAGGAGGGATATTATGTTGGTTTTGCATAGTCATGTCAAACCTGGCAATGATTACCATTGGATTTCTTCTGAATTCCACTGGGATGGTATAATTTATGGATTTGACGAGGTGTGCTTTATGATAAACCTTCCACTTAGAAGTTTTTTTTACTATAGAAAAACCTGTGTAAAGTAAGAGTGTGTTTGCATTGTTTTGCATTTAGCTGGGGAACAGTCTTTCTCCTTCTGTCTATAATTGCCAGAAGAAAATTATAATATTCTATTCTTAGATATTTTACCACTTAGATTCTTCTGCTTCTACAAAAAAGTCTTTGTGGCAGTCTCACTATGCTAATCGAGGGAGTAAACCCAGGTGCTGGCAACATTATTTCCCAATGTTGACAAGTTTTAAATTTTGCCATCTTCAGCTTTTATGTAGCAGAATTTATTCAAAGAATGAAATACACTCTGGGGTCAAAAAGACTTAGTTTTCATCCAGACAGGCTAAGAAAAGTGGTCCTCAGGGATTCATGAGGTAGGAATAGGCAGTAACTTCGCTGAAAAGTATTTCCTCTTCTTGGTTAAATATTTGCAAAAACAAACAAAAAACATCCCGAACCCTCTACCTCACCCAATAAACCCCCGAATTTACAGCTTTTATTAGGCCCCAGTTTTTCATCCTTTGGGAACTAAATTTTAATGTAATTGACAGAGTTGGGAGGGGACATGGCCGGGACAGCTGGCCCCAACTGACCAAAGGGATATGCCATGCCATATGATGTTATACTCAGCATAGAAAGCTGGGGGAAGGAAGGGGGAGATGTTCAGAGTGATGGTGTTTGTCTTCTCAAGTCACCATTATGTGTGATGGAGCCCTGCTATCCTGGAAATGGCTGAACACCTGCCTGCCATGGGAAGTAGGGAATGAATTCCTTGCTTTGCGTGGGTGGGTGGCTTTTGCTTTCCCTATTCAACTGTCTTTACCTCAACCATTTTCACCATCCTGCTGTGGGGGGAATAAGCAAGTGGCTGGGTTGTACTCAGTTGCTGGCTGGGGTTAAACCACAGCAGAAGATATTCTTTCATCAAAGATATATTGATTTGCCCTTATTAAGGGCAAGTTTAAATGAAAAACGAAGCTTTTAAAATTCTCTGGATCACTGAAAAGGGATCATGTTCAGAAACTTCCCATAGGCTGTTAATTTTGGGATAAAGTTCATCCTGATTGATGTATTGGAGCCAAGGGCAAAAGAATCAAAAATTCTATTTCAGCTCCTTCTTCCCAACTTCAAAAATATTTATTCTTTTAACCTTAAAGCAAACTATTTTCCTTAATTTCTTCTAATTCTTTCATAGAATTGGCATTCAATTTTGGCTTTCATTTCCAGTCAAAAAACAAATTTCAAAATGCACAAGTTTTCTACAGAAGAGAGCAACTATCTCAGCACTGTTTTGTTTTTATCACCTATATCTATTGCAACTGCATGTTTACATTTTATCTTTATAGCAGAATATTGTGGTGGCACGTGTCACTCTAAGGCATCACTTTTGTTTTGCCTGCAGCCAGTAAGGTGGTTGGGGACTGAAGTCCCCATGTTTCAGTCACTATGGAAATCCCAGGTTATAACTATGTAGCTTTTAAGAGCATAGGCTTTGACAGTAATCAGCTTATTCTTTCAGCATGGGGATTTGGGCTTTTTCTTATTGTGTTCTTGTTTTGGAAGCCCTGGTGAGCTCTCTTTCTGTCTTAATGTATGACTTTTTTTTTTTTTTACATCATGAAAATAAACCATACTGTGATATGAAATCACTTATTCAGTATGTGTGCTGAGATGTATCTCAGCTAGTCTTATCCTTTGTACCAAAGCTAACAGTTTTAAGCTCATTAAGTAACCTCATTAACATGCTGAGCCTTCGTTGAAGCTGCACACTGGATATCTTTTATTGGAAGGGAATTTGGTTCAAATGTAAATAAAGAGAGATTAACGAAAGTTTGACATATTTTAGGAAGGGTGGTTATACCTTAGAAAAAGGGAATCAAAATTGAAAGAATAGATTAAGTCATTGGCATAAGAAAAATGTACATCCTTATAACTTATAAAATGGATAGATAGGAAGTTGAGAGAAGTAATTTATAGTATTCCTCTGAGATTGTAAGCTTCTTAATGACAACAGTTTAAATTGTGTATTTTGCAATTCATATATTTTTATGTATGGCTGTAGAGGGATGAAAATTTAGTTTGTGGCTATGATAAACTCTAAGGCTCCATGTTTTATGTTCTTAGCTCTGCTTCTAGTTTCTTACTAGATTTTTGGCCAGCAACCTCATCGTCTGATGCCTGGTATCACACCTCTCTGTTGGGAATGATCTTGAGAGTAGAACAGTTTGAATGAGCTGTTAGCACTGGAGAAGTCGATCCTATTGGTTAGAAACCATGTAGATGGACAAGTAGTACTGTGTTATTTCCTTAGGAGTTTATACTTTCAGTCGTTGTGTCCAGACAATGGGCATGAGACACGTTTGATAGTACTCTCTTTTCTCCATATTCTTGCCCTACTTAAAATCTTTCCCATTACCCTATTGTCTCTACTGTTCCACTGTTTTCCCTGGAGGTTTGCACCTGTTTGGCTAAATCAGAGGTGACTTTGCCACTGAAAGGGAGAATCTGGTCTCCAGGGAGTGGCTTAGGATAAGTAAGGCTGTAAACTAAATACTCAATTCTAATATCTCCAAAAGTTAATGAAATTTCTCATTTGTCCTATCTAATGGGGGAGAAAAAAAAAATCACTTCTATTTATTTACTTAAAATCATTTTATGGTCTTTGGAAAAAAACCTCTAGGTTTAAAACTGTAAACTTTTCATCCTTTCTCTGTAAATACCACCCGTACCAACCCACCCACGAGTTAGCTAATGTTTTGTTGTTATTGCCCCTGGGGGGTAAGTTATGAGGTTTTCCAACACCTTACAAGCAGAATGATTTAAAAGACTTCACATCGGGGTTTTTTTTTTTTTACATTATTTCTTCATATATTGTGGTGTAAATGGCTACAATTATATACGTACTTTGTAAGGTGAAGAAATTGATAGCTCTAGTCATATATGTAATTTTAAAGGGTGAAGCATGGAATCTCATGAAGGAATGTACAGTAGTGTGTGCACGTAAAAAGAAGGGACATTAAAGGAGAGTTAGCTCAACAGATAGTAAAAGATTCCTCTCTTTCCAACTCAACATAAATATTTCTGCAGTCAGTGTCTGATTAACTTAAATATTTAAAATGAAGGTTTAGCCTTGAATCAGATGCTTCTGGTCTAAGAGCACCAAATTATTTGTAATCTGGTTCAGTGATTTTTGT
This sequence comes from Porphyrio hochstetteri, assembly GCA_020800305.1. Classification (NCBI taxonomy): domain Eukaryota; kingdom Metazoa; phylum Chordata; class Aves; order Gruiformes; family Rallidae; genus Porphyrio; species Porphyrio hochstetteri. The sequence continues at coordinate 7,144,964 of CM036918.1, read as the reverse complement.
TTGAATTATTTTCGTGGTTCCAAATGGAATCATTAGAAGTTGTTGATTCTTTCATGAGATGCATGAGTCACCTCACTCTGGGTTATCAGCAATTGCTCAAGAGACCATTTATGCCACGTTCAAGACTGTTGACAATATTAATAGCATATACTTATCAATTACATCCCCAGAAATATCTTTTATAGTGGTTGAGGGAAAAGTCAGACAAGATTTGGGGTTAGTATTGGGATATTTTAAGAGACTGGCATCCAAACTATAATTTTTTTGTGGAAAATGTTATTTTTATTTCTTTTCTGGGTGTTTATGAGTTTGAAATTCTTATATTTTATTTCAAAGGAGACAAATCAAGTGCAGTATTTATTTAAAATTTATATTTTTTATTTTAAATTTTAAAGCTAAATTTATATTTTATATTTTAAAACTTTATATTTTACTTTTAGAGGAATAGTTTCATTTCAAATTTTGCTTACACAAGCAAATCCTAACTCAATTTCCTGCTACCATTATTGTTTTTTGTATGTTAGTTTGTTCAAAATCTGTTATTTGAAGTAAGAGGATCACAGAAGTTATGTTACAGGGTCCCAGTGAATGTTCCTACTTTAAACAACTCTTTGACAGACCGTATTGCACTGTGTTTCTACAATGTGAAGCAGCCTTCCTGTGAACTGAAAATCGAATTGACTATGTTGGGTGTACAACTACTGCAGTAGCACTAAGCATAATCAGATCTTGCAATTGTTATGTCTTCTGAATTACCAAAGTCATCTCTAGCTCATGAGGGTGGCAATTCAGCCCTAATTAATTAAAGAGGTAACATGCTGAATGGCTTTTCATTCAAAAAGGCTTCTTATAAACACTAATACCTTCAGAACACCCATGATATGGTAAATTATGATTATCGATCTCCTAACTTTTGTTATAATTAAGGGACAAGAGATTTGATAACCTGAAAGATATGAGCACTCTTGCAAAAATCCACCAAGATTCAGAGGGTTTCAATGGAACTGAGAAGGCGGTAGTCTTTCAATGAGTGGTAATTTAATGCATTGTTAAAAAGAGATTAATCTTATGTGTCTTTTTCATTAACCCTTCCTAATGTGTGTGTTTTACATGACTACTGTTAATGTGCTAGCAAAAAGTACTTTTATTAAAGCAGGAAATGCAAAATAGTATTAAAATTTTGCTGTCCAAAGAAGTACTTTAAGTACTTTTAAGAATGAATCTACTTTATGAACATATGTATTAATTTATTTACTTACAAATAGCTAGGCGAAAACAACATCTTCCAACAAATCATACCTTTTCTCAAATAGTCATCTGGAGTTAGGGGTACTTTATTTATGGTAATAGTAAAGGGCTCTGCTGAGTGGTGAGGAAGGTGTGTTTAGAGCATTTAAGTTCTTTGGCAGGACAGCACGGTTTCGTTGAGATAACTTTCTTCAGTGAGGACAGCATCACGGGTAAAAGTCTACTCCAGAGCAGCAGTAGCACATCTTATTGCTGTCACATATACATATGAGTGTATATGCACAGAGATGAGGTATGTGTATATCACATGTGTGTATCAATTCCATGTTTTCTCAGGTAATTAGGATTCTGAGTTTCAGTTTCTAGCTTACTGTGAATAAATATCTTTTATAATAAAGGTTGAATCTAATTGGCACGATACACTTTTTAGCTGTCTTAGCATACTGACAACAGCTAAACAGGCATTTCACATTTAAAATGCATTAATCAGGTGGCGTGGTTGGCTATATTGTGAAGCACTGAAAGAAACAATACACACTGCTCAGCCTGTTTCCATGGCTGTCAATCTGGCAACATATTCATTTCACAAAGGAAAGCAGCACCTTTTCATAATATATATTTCAAATATAGCCGAATACGGTTTCTTAGCAACAAGAGCTCAGTAGCTGGTGATCCTGAGATGAGTCATTGAAGAGGGGCAAAACATGCGCATGTGCTTGTGAACCATTGTGCTTCAATTAGCAGGTACCTCAGAGGAAACCGGGCTATTCTGATACCAAATTTCACTCAGTAATTTTTGTTACTTTTGCTAGGAGACTAAAGGAGCACTCACCTGACCCCAGAAAAATACTGGTCCTCGCTAGGAAAAAAAAAAAAATACTCTTTTCCCTCTTAGTGAATAGAATAAATCAACTTGAATTGTACACAGACCCATATATGCAATAAATGTGACCTGACTATAAAACAGATGTTTTTTATGAATAGAACCTCAAGAAGTAATTACTCACAGCTTGTTTTAGAGAGACCTACTTTCTTTCACTCTGAAAGAAAATGTGTGCGTGTGTCATATTGTAACAATAGCTTTGAGTGCTACTGATATTAAAGAACTTTAAAGATAGTTGAGTACTTTCTGTTAAGTGGCATTTCATGAATTCCTATTTTTACTCCACGGCTAGTAAAGGAAAAGCAGCACTGGGGGGGAACCACTGAAAAAGATAAACTAGTCCAGTCTTGTAGTCCTCCCCATGTAGTGATTTCCATCCTAGATCCAGTTTTTACTACTTTTGCTCTTTCTGAACTGTTCCTTACTGCTTGAATATACACTTTTGAAATTGGTGGCATTCATCACAGATGACAATATACAAAGCCTATGTAGAGCTTTAGGGAATTAAACATAGGTCATGTAAAGTGTCCCTATATATGGATTGTCTATAGCACAGAAAGATATTTGACATGATGTCAAATGGCTGTTTGGGTTAATTGGCATACACATGTCTAAATGGCAAAGGCAGAGATAATAAAAATGTCAGTTCTCACTTCTGAATCCTGCCTGATTCCTGTGGCTGCTGGTTCCTGTGGCCAATACTGTACAACAAATCCAGTATATTACTAGTCATGTTTCCATTTTTTCAATGGATTTTAGACTAGCAAATAGTGTAGCAAAATAAAGCAAAAGGAATAAAGGAGTCTTCCCTTGGATTTTGTGGCTTTTGGATTATGTTCTAAACATGTAATTAGTATCTAAGAGAGATGAACCCATAGGTAAATGTTGAGTCAGTCAATGTTGTTCCTCATCTTGAGTTTCATTTCCTCAATTCATGTCAAAATCTTAAAAATACAGAAAGCGAGTTTTAATTGAAAAATTGGAGGATATTTTGTTTAAGTCAGCTGAAAGGGAATTTAAGTGATTTACTATTTTACTGTCCAATTACTTGTGCCTATTTGGATAGACCTTTAGCTTTGCTTAAGCTTACTTTGCTGAACACACCTCTATTTCTTAAATATTTATCTTGTTCATTGTAAATGCTATATAAATTTTTTGTAAACAGTCTCCCTTCACTAATCAGACAATAATACTTTGTGGTGGTTACTACTAAATAACAGGATTCATTTATAATTAAATAACCCTGGTGAAGTGAGAGCACCAAACCTACAAAGAGGTCAACTACTAAGTGTTAACAAGTAGTGCTTTAGGCATTATAGTTATTACAGTACTAATTATCATTCCATGATACATTTATAATGTTAAAAGCATGTTCACCGAAGACATTCTTTACTGAAAACTCAGAGACTTTATGCAGGCAGTAAGTGTCTGCTGTATATTTGGAAAAAAAATTCCTTATTTTCTGCCCTTGTTTTCTGCTTTTCTGTTCTATCAGCTAAACTTGTATTAAATGTTACCACTGATTTATTTTATTGTAAGATGCAAAGTGCTGTGTAATGTGTGTTTTGCTTATTTGTGCAAAACCTGTAATTATGAGGGGCAGTGCCATGAAATATTAAGAAACTTGCCATCTGTTTGTGCAAAGATGTTAGGTGTGGCGGTAGTCAAGGCTGATTACTTTGAAGTTTTTGTATTTACATTCCATATGGTATAAGCAAAATATTGCAAACTGGTTATTTTTGGATTGCATACACAAGGTGAAACCCTGGCTTTATGGCAGTCCAAGCTGGATTCATTACTGCTTTCAGTGAGTAAAGTTCTCAGTTTGTTGTCTTGGCTATTAATTTCCTTGAATTTTGAAAACACGCATGATATTTGGATTTTATTTGTATTTTATCACTTGTAACAAGTTCTCTGTAATAGAGTAGAAATTCACATAAGTTGAAAGTGGACAAAAAAGCAGAGGTGTCTAGAGCAAAGACTACAGAAAAAGTCTGAGACATTTGCCATAGTGGCCAGACTGTGTTCAGAAATAGTGTGGTGGTTCTTTTTTCTTCAAATATAACATGACTAAAACCCATTACATTTTTGTTATTGAAAAGGAAGACAATTTCCTTTTGTATTTCCCTGTGTTTTAACACCTCTTTACCAAAGGGAAGGGAAAGTACAGGAAGAGTGATAACACCACCGGAATGATCGTAAGGAATTGAAAGGGGTCTCTTACATTATGATCTATGTTGTTAAAATTCATTGCATAAACTGATCCAGATTCATGTTTGATCTTTTGTACACTCAGATTCCCATTGAAAAATTCATGTGGACTCTCATTGCTCTGATTGGAAATTTCCCTGTATGTCCCTCCTAAATGTAGTTGTCTTTAACTATTTGTTCTCGTTCTGCATCCTATACCTTTAATTATTCTTTTTCCTCAGGTCTGGTTGGATTTACAGCTCACAGATCTATTTCTAGGTGAAGTAAGCATTCGATTTTGATCTTTGGCTTTCTGAAGCCATGCTAGAGTGATGCTACTTCTAAGTTCTCTTCAGCTCTTTCGATAACTGATTATCTGTAAGACTGTACCTCTTGTTATGTGGATGGTCTGCTTTTGGCTAACCTGTCTTTGGTGCTTGCTGCGTGGATGATGAGATAGCTAAGTAAGGATCTATCAAGATCTAGGGGAACCTATCCATGAGTTTTACAAAGAACTTTGTACTAACAATTTAACATTTGTTCTTCCCAGTTTAGGTCATGGCACTTTCCAGGCAGTGAACTGTAGATTGTTTCTGAAAGATTACTACAAAACTAGGCACTGAGGTTGTATTTTATTTGAAATAATAACACTTTGATAGCTTTCTTACAGTCACAAGGATATCTTTAAATTTAAATATCAAGCTTATTGGAGCAGGGCTTGTCTCTAACCATGTAGTTTAGTTTATATGCTGTTCATCCCAGTAAAGATCCTGATTTACTCCCACTATTACCATAATAGAAATAATATGCATCCATAAGGTGAAATAATGTGAATATAGAGAGCATAGATTTTACTCAGTAGTCTTTAGAAGTGCCTTTCACATTTTTCAATTCTGTGCTGACAGTTTACTGAAGGAATGAGGGCAATTTACATTTTAAAACTTAGTTTACAAAATTGGCTTGGCTCATTAGAAAGTCATGGTTGGCTTTTCACAAATCTGTCCCTTCTCCATCCTTACCCCATCCTCTGCTCTATTCATGTTTCATCTCTGCACATATGCATACCGTTCCCATCTTCCAATAAAAGAGAAAACTGCTTTTAAACTCTTTATTAAACAGGTATCCTCAAACAGCTCTATCCTGCAACCTGTGGAAGGGATTTCACTGATTCTTAGACTTATTGGTCAATGTCCATTGCCAAGTGACCTGCAGGATTGCAACTGCACACATATCAAATTTATACCTGCTTGATTTTCAAACAGCATAATTGAGAATTCCATTTAATCTAAATATCTTTAATACTAAAGGTATATTCCGTGCTGGCTTTTGCATCATCCTGAAGCTTATTCTCATCAAAGATTTATATGGTTGTGTTACCTGCTTTTCCTCTTTCTTCTTTTTGTGTCAGCTAATGGCTATTCACAATGCACATTTGGTATGAAAAAGTGTTAAATTATTATGTATCTTTTCTTCCTGGACCATTTGAAAAACAGGAAAGCAAAATGAACATAAGCTTGAATTCCAATTTGCACACAGATAAAGCTCAATATTCAGATTCTTCTGTGGGCTGCTTTCATTCCAGCTTATATAGGGAGGCATAAATTAAGTCCTCTCTACATAATGGCCTATTTTCAATTGGAGTTTCATCTCCATAATGGACAAACAACTTTATGCGTGAGGTTTCCTGTGTACCTGCTCTTCAGACTGGATGCCCACATTTCATCCCACACGTTTGCCTTTTAATATGAATAAGCTAGGTCAGCACTTGGCATGATCCAGAACTGAATCCAATTATGAAGGTACATCTGGTGAGACATTGCATCAGACTTTGAAGTGCACAGGTAGCAGAGTGGCCGAATAGGTGAGACTATGAAGTTGATCTGAGGGTGCCCCTTCATTAGCTTTTAATTTCAGTCAGGAGGGAGCTTTTGAGGGGAGGAGGGAGCTGTTCACTCTGTGCTTTGCTTCCAATTGTGTGGTAGGCTTGGAGATCATGATCTGGACTACTTCTTGGATGAAAGCAAAACTGAAAGATGTCCTACTGAGCACAACCTGTTTTCAAGAGACAAATTTTACTTCTGGTTTTAAAAGGTCATACTTCATCCATACCAGATATTAAACGTTCAATGTGTATTGCTGGTTACTTTCTTTTTATGTGTTTATGGAAATGATTTTGTTGGTCTTGCTAATAGGAAGTGAAGAAAGTGGTTTGGGTATATGGGTTTCCTGTCAGGTATACAAGACAAGTGATCATCAAAAACCAGGCCACAACAGAGTATAGAAATGAGTAAGCAGCAAAATATGGTTTGTTACACATAGAAACTTTGCAATGTATGAAGATGATTTCACTAAAAGAAGAGTCCTCCTTCCCTCCCAGTTGTCAATTCTTCATTTCTTTATTACATACATTGATCTAGAACAATTTAAGTGAAAATCCTAGGTAGATGTTAGGGGCTGAGAACTTACAAAGTAAAACTTCAGGAATGTATTTGGTTCATTTCTTCACTTGCTGGGGAAAACATTGCCTAACAGTCAGGATCCTCTGGCTGTCAATAACTCTTTCAGCAACAGAAGTGTTGCTGATCACACTGCAGTTTGCCAGTTTTGTAATGATAGTGGCAAAGTGTAATAACTGGTCCAGGTCACCTCTGATCTCTGCTGTACTATAAACTAGAGGGAGCATCCACTGCAGCGGTAGAAAGTTAGTTCTCTGTAGAGTTCTTTGACACTGGCAAGTCGTCAGAATCATTATAGACTCAGATCCTCAAATAAAATGCAAATGTTCAGCTAACAAAAATCAATGTGCAATACCACTGAATTCCAGGAAGCACAAGCTCTAAGACAAGATCATTTTAGTTCTGGGCTCCCTGGTATAAAAAAGACAGGGATTTCCTGGAAAGAGTCCAGAGGAGGCTACGAAGATGATTAAGGGCCTGGAGCATCTCCCCTGTGAGGAAAGGCTGAGTGAGCTGGGACTGTTCAGCCTAAAGAAAAGAACACTAAGGGGGGACCTTATTAATTTTTATAAATATCTAAAGTATGGGACGCAGGGGGAAATGGCCAGCCCCTTTTCAGTGGTCCGTGGGGACAGGACAAGGGGCAATGGCTGCAAGTTGGAGCATAGGAAGTTCTGCACCAACATGCGGAAGAACTTTTACACAGTGAGTGAGGGTGAGGGAGCCCTGGGACAGGCTGCTCAGGGAGGTCGTGGAGTCTCCTTCTCTGGAGATATTCAAGACTCGTCTGGACGCCTATTTGTGCAATATGAGCTAGGGAGCTGCTTTGGCAGGGGGGTTGGACCCGATGATCTCTTGAGGTCCCTTCCAACCCCTATGATTCTGTGATTTCCCTGGCTTCTAACATCTGCATACAGGGTCCCTATTCTGTCTTGAAGGATCATTCCTTGTGTGCGCTAACATCTGTTCTCTTCATCAAAAATCATAGCTTTTCAAAAGTTAGAAGTCTAAAAACTTAAGAAAAGTTTTCATTAATTGTGAGTGAAGAAGTAGGCATTGGGTTTTTTTATAATATGTTCTTGTTATATTGTTAAAAAGATGCTTTAGAGTAGCTGAGCTGCTAATACCAGGTAAGCTCATGGGCTGTATTAAGCTTGAAGTGGTTCCATATGATGATCAATTGTTTAAGTAGCATGCATTTCAACAGCACTTAAAACTTGTATTCACATGATTGACACTAATGATTCTGAAGGAGACACTATAGTCTGTCAAGTGGGTAATTTGTTTTTTTAAAAAATTGCTTGAATACCTGTTTATGTGTTAGAATAACAGCGGGGAAGATTTTGTGATGATATAGCCAATAAATAAGATGGTTACCATTTTCTTAAGTATGTGAAATACACACCAACAAAACCTGGCATGATGGCTATGAGGAAATGGATATTCATATACTCATAAAATTCTGTAAAGACAAAGCTATGTTTTTGGTCTAGCTGCCTCTAGTTTTTAACCATCAAAATTATTAGTAACTTGAATATTTCAGTGGTGTAAGCTTCAGTGAACAGGATCATGCTATTGTGGATATCTTCTATAATGCACTTTTATATAAGGCATTTGTTTTGTTTCATGAACTGTTACTTCTAGCAAATTGTTGGCCTGATCTGAATGCACATGGGACTTGTGGGAGTTTAAGCAAGGTAACCTTTGGCATATCATTGGTAACAGTTTGGTCTTATATCTGTTACATTACTTCAGCCCTGGATTAATCTAAAGACCAGTCATCATTACTGGGCATAAGGGACATGTGGAGCAATATGAGGAATTAGTATAGTGAACTCTACGCGTACTTCCCATTCCTAACCCACAGTAGTTTTCCAGGGGTAGGAAACACAAGCACAGAGAGAGATGGGTTCCCATAGAATTTTGTCCTCACCCCATCCAGGGGGCTGAACATTTTCATGCACGCAGTTCCCTGCCCAGAGCAGGCTCTGGATTTTCCTTTCTCCTGAAGGCCCATGTGGCTGTACTGTGGAGCCACTGGCTGCAATCACTGTTTGCCACTCTGCTCTGCACAGTTAATTTTGCAAGGCGTCTACATCGCAGAATTGCTGATGCTGAAAGGGGATTATACCCTGTAGAACTGGTAGGATTTTGCATTGCTACTGTGTGTTAATAGAAGTCTGCTGCCAGCATGGAGTGAAAAGATAGCTGAGTCTGTAACGGGCTGTAGGGTAAAGCAGAAATATTGGCCTGACCTGCTTTCTTAGTATGGTCTCTCTGGGTTTACAGCAGAAGGGTCTAGTCTTTGTAAAGTTTCCTTTCAGAAGGCCTCTTCATCCTTTGGAAAAGTAGAAGAAGGGAGGTGGAGGAGGACTTCAGCTTTTACCTTGTACTCTCTTGACTTCTTTGCTTTTAAGAACAGACCGCAAGGTTTCTGTTCCACCTCAAACCCGTACTAACCTTAAGGAGAACTGTGCACATCCATCAGTAAATGCTGATGCCCTTTTGGAGTGTTTATGGGGGGATCTGCATTTCACCTGTGTGTTATGAAGTGCAAATGATCACACACTTAGGGCACAATTGGGTTTTTACACAGTTCTTTTCCACTTCCCCTTGCTGTGAACTGGTCCAATTATTTAGTTAACAAATAGAATAAAGGAGGAGAGTTTACACATACTTTACTAGTACTCTGGATTAAGAATTTTATATACCTCTTTCTTAAACGTAAATGGCAGGCTCTGCTCAGCCTGTGATGCATTAGAAAACCAGATTTAAAAAGATTATAATTTCAAGCATCTGATACTGGCTAAAGTTTTTCAATTTCTGAATAGTAATCTTTTGTTTAATATTCTTAGAGAAATAAATCTCCTTGAATTCCAGAAACCTTTAATCTGTATATGTAATATTAAGAAACACTGCTGTTGAAGTGCTGAATGCTTTGTTCACACATTTTTTAGTTTCAGGGACCTGTGCTGAGAATACTAAAACATTCTTTGTAGAAGATTATTTAGATCATAGGCTTTATTGACTGGCAAAATAGTGTTTATTTTCATAATAAGAAAATGCAGGAGCTTTAAGGCAAAATAAAGCAAGCCAGTGAAAAGAAGTCTCCTTCCACTCCAATCTCATTTGTTGAAAGAAAATGCATATTAATTAAAAATTTAGACACTTCATTTCAGTTGCAAGGCTCCTTGCAAAAGACAAATTATTTTATACATCTAGTATGTGTTAGAAGTGACAGATGAGATTAATATGCTTCTTAAATTACCATTACCAAGGGTCAATTAATAAGTGAACTAACCTTGTGAAAGTCACTCTGAAAGACTAGTTACGGATCCGTAATGGTCCCTGTCAAATTACGTAGAAGTGAGAAAATGAGAAAGCTGTCAAATAAATACGATACTTACTAATTACATTCTGCATAAGGTAAATGAACTTTTGTGGTTGTTGGTGGAAAGAACAAGGAATAACTCTAAGAATTGCTACTGATAATTATACACAAATTTGGAGTAAAAATTGCTTGAGGGAACACAGATGTACAGAAACCTGTACTGGTAAGGGACGGTGTAATTTCTTGGAAGTCCTGGAATAGGTGAAGATTGAATGACAATTAGGCAAACATTTCTTAGGATATTATATCGATTATCTCCTCAGTAAATGCAGAATTCCCTCAGGTTTTTTCGTTCTTTGATTATGATACTTTTTAGTTGGCCTCTTGATCTTTAGATGTTAACTTACTTGTCATAACAAAACCTTTATTTGTATATGAAAGCAAGCAGCCATGTATGCTGTATGACTTGACACAAATGAACACTGACACTAGATTTCTCTCGGTGGGAAAGGTTTTAAAAAATCCTCAGCTCCATACCTGCAGGCTGACCAAGGTTACAAAACTCCAGCAGATAGAACAGCAAGATCACAGAAAAATAGTTTGCATTCTTCCAGAAAATACTGAAGTTTTCAGATGCTTCCAGCGACAAAATCACTGACAAAACAGTTTTCAGGTAAAAATTGGACCTTCACAGCTGTTAGCAACTGCAAATAGGTTTTTGCACTAGAGGTTTCAGTGTGAGCTCATTTCTAGGTTGTGCGGTTGTGTCTTTTATATTATCCAACTTCATCTCTTAATTGTTATTGTTCTGATGGAAATACTAAATACTATTAAATAGACTAAACTAGCTATATGATGTGAATCTTTAAAAACAGCAGGTGAAACACTCATACAGCAAACCACCAGGTTTGCTGTGGTGGCAGCAGTGGCTCTTCATGCATCTAACAGTAGTCTAAGAACTTTGGTATTGATATGAATATTTACAAACTAAAATAGTAGCTGTGTTATTGGAAAGGACAACCACACCACAACACACTGCCATGAAGCTTTGAGCTGGAAATTGCGTACTCTAACTCTATAAACGTTTCTAAGGGAGGTTAAGTCAGAGTGCACCAGCACGTGACTGTAGTGATCAGTCAGCATAATTATTCAACACTGCATTCAAAATCTAAAGGCTGAAATGTGTTCAGTTATGGTGTTGGGAGAATAATTTTAAAAGATAAATGTTTTTCTGAAAATGAACCTGTTCAGAGAAGTTTGAAAACAAAAAAGTTCCTGCATGTGTATCCAGTTCTGATCTCTGTGATCTTCTACTCAGTAAAGCAGAATAGAAAGCAGTAAAATAAATGTAAAATCACTTTCCTTGTCTGTTGTTTGATTACCAGAAGAACATTTTTCTAACGCTGGAAATCTTATTTGGATCAAGATATTTTTGGTGAGCAACTTTAGTTTAGTTAAACTAAATGATATAATTTACCTGCTGTCAAACCCAGTTGAAGTGACATAGTTTTGGTACTAGCGTATTCCAGATCTTGTCAGGATTTGATGAGCTATGAATATAGAGTTTAGTAGTATGCATTTTGATAAGATTTCCCCCAGATTCTAACGAGACAGTGTCTTTCTCAGAATGTTCTTTTCTTCAGCAGGAAAATGTTGCTGTTGTACAGTCTTGGTTCCTTGCTGAAGAAGGAATCCACAGACATGCTTATTTTTTTTGACCCTTTAGTCCGATTACTTGAAATATATTTGCTTCAGGCATGTTTTCTGTGGTTAAAACTTCACTTTCTTTGAATTGCTTAGCATGAAGCTCATTTATCTCCTGGTAAAGAGTAATTCTTTTTAAGTGGTGGCTGTAGTAAAATTAGGGCAAATGACTAAAAATCCAATCATATCTTTCTCTCAGCCATCTCCAGTTAATGGTAGGTATCAGGTATTTGTAAAAGAACATACAGTGCCATCTATTGAACAGTTATATCATCCTGAAGCCCTGGTTTTGAAAGAAGCCATAGTTGTCAAACACTAAACATACAGAAAAATTAAGAGCCTTCAAGAGTTTTAGAACGTTTCCTTTAGTTTTCATTTCCTTTTTTGACACAAAATGAAAGAAACATGCTCTAAGAAGATTATTCTTGGCCTACTTTATATTTGAAAAAAAAAAAATATTTGGAGATCTTTCTGGTTTTATAAGTAGACCTAATAGTTTTTAGTTGGGTTTTTTTTTTAGCTCATTCTGCATTTCTTATAAAGGGCTTCTCCCAAATGATAAACTTGGCTGCGTCTTCAGTATCTGTGTTCACTGAACAATTTTTATATGGCAAGCGATCATAGTACAGTGATCTATTGTTTGTTACTTCCATATTTCTCAAAGATACTGTGCTACATATAAATTTGTTACACAGTTTTAGGTGCCTTTTGTTATTCGGATGCTGTAGAATTTACTTGGTGTCATAGTTAAAAAGTAGTTCTGTGAGACACCTCAGTTACAGAATAGTTTTACTCTCTTTAATAGGCTCTGTATGGTTGATGGATTGCTACTGATTTCAGCTCAAATATCAAACTCTTGGTATCGATTGGACTGAGTTTCTGTGTGTGTTTTGCATTGAGCTAGCAAGTTACTTAATAGTGATGGATTTATAAATAGGTTACTCCAAATAAAAGAAATTATCTTATATTTGAACCAGCAATATATTGATGAAAAGTGACCTTGCCAAGTCAAAGGAGGAGAATGCTTTTTGGTGATGTAGCAGAACTGAGTGAAGAAGAACTTTTATGAAATTTGCAACTAATTGTTATTTTATAGAACAGTAAGTTGCCAGATATGTCTGGTTTTCTTTTTCTATGCATTTTTTCCAGTTGATACAAATGATGCAAATTGATGCAAACAGTGGAAAAGTAGAGATCTGTAACCTAATAATTTTCCTTGAAAAAATGTTTTAGTTCTGGGCTTAAAATAAGTTCTGTTATGATTTGTAAATTATCAAAGGGTTAGAAAAAGGTTAAAAAGTCAAAAGATGCAATGTAATGTCTTGTTACATCTTAAATATTGGACCTCAGGAAATTGCTTACATGGTATTGTCATAATTTTCAGGTTAGGAGAGAAACATGAGGGAGGGAAAAAGAGAGGTCTACTGTATTTCCAGATACCAAATAGGTACAGAAATGTAACATGGATAAATTCTGAAGGATAGGGAAAAAATAATAATTCAGAAACCTGTAGATTTGGTTTGAGATCTAACTTTATGGAAAATGTAGCACAGGAATTGCTGCTCTTGTATGTTGTAAAACATGGAATAGGCTGCCCAGGGAGGTTGTGGAGTCTCCTTCTCTGGAGATATTCAAGACTCATCTGGACGCCTATCTGTGCAATATGAGCTAGGGAGCTGCTTTGGCAGGGGGGTTGGACCTGATGATCTCTCGAGGTCCCTTCCAACCCCTACGATTCTGTGATTCTGTGATCGAGCGAGAGTTCAGAATTAAGGGAACGTGGTAATGGAGCATATAGTTTACTGAGGAGACGCTTGTACTAACATGCTCGATGTGGTAATTTAGAGTTGTCTAAAATCTCAAAAAAAAAAAAAAGGTGAGACACACTAGAACTGCTAATTATACCTTAAGATTAATAGTTTTAACAGGTAATGCTGTCATCAGAGCTGAAGACCAGTGAAACATTTCAGAAAGTTACTGAGCTTCAACATAAGCAATAAAAATAAAAGGACGTGAACTTAATCCTGTCTTTTGATGTGTCACTATGTAGCAGACCTTTGTTGATCCTTTGGGAGCTGAATTAGAACTGTTTGACTACTCAGAAGAGATTATTACTGTGTTAATTTAGCTAATTTGAGGCTCTGACTAAATATTTCTTTACTGACAATTAATGTAGAGAGAACATGGTAAAAGTTACAAAGATTAGTTTTAGAGGGGGGAAAAAGCAGGTAATTGGAAACTGGAGTTTATTTCAGATCAGCCTGCCCTTGGCATACCTTTCCATTATATACATGTCTCCAAACTAATGTGGAAACCATTCAGACATTTCCTCTTTTTTTATATGAAATACATATCTTGCCATTGTTGGCAAAGGAGGAAAAACTAATACTCTGTTACACTGAAACAAAGCAGCTGCTAAATGTTTGTGATTGGGGATGTGCTAATCTGTTTAGATGCTGTTACCAGGAAGATCAGCTGTCTGAATTATAAAAGTACCTGCCATAGACATCCTCTTGGAAAAAACAACCTGGTGTAATGTGAAATTCAATAAAGCTGACTCCAGACCAAATCAGCAAAAACTCATTTAGTGCAGAATAGCCGGGAAAGATAAACAGTGCTTTGTTACCTTCAGTGCTCGCATATCACTGCAACTGCTAAGGCCAGGCAGAGAATGCAGGAGGGAAAGGAAGGCAAAGTGCTAACTGAATACTTCTGTGATATATTTAGCCAGTCAGATGTCAAAATTCAACCTTTGTAATCCTAAGAGTTTACAACCTCTTCTGTTGGTCTTGAGGAAGATTGATAAACTCACTTTGACTGACATACATAACCCAACATACAGTAGGCAGCAAATCGTGTCGATGGCATTTCCAACACCCAACACTTTTATCAGCAGCATCGAAATACGTTATCTTTGGCTTAGCAAACAGAGTCAACAAAAGTGTAAAAATGTTTTAGTAGTGAAGACTGCACTGAGGAAGGAGAGGTGTGCTCCATGGAAGGTAGTTCAGCTCTGTAGTCAAGCAGGCAGGTTGCGGGTGGTGAAGCAGGTGCATTGAGCCTATAAATGGCTCTTGGAGACAGAGAACTTGGATTTAGCAGCAGAATAAAAATAGATTAATAAATCTGAAAGTGGCTGTATAGGTACAGAAAGAGGACACTTAACAGTTTATCATCATGGCATACTACATGCTGGAAAAAAAGAGCAGCGGATGTTTTGTACCATAGTACGGAAGCTCCATAGCAAAGACTCTCAGTGATGGGGGTTTTGTAGCTCTGCAATTTGAGTAGGTTTAGTAACACATGGCCCTTACGATTTGCAGTAGTCATCTAAATCCTATGAAGCATATACAAATAAATCTCATCTAGTTCTCTTTATCTGACTTCTACAGACTAAGCTTTAAAAAGGTGAATTTAAAAAAAACAATAGGATTGAGCCTTCTGAGGCTGTGGAAAATGCAGTATGCAAAATAAGCTGATATTGTTTCAAATTTTGAAGAAGAGAACAGTTTCTTTGCAGAATAAGGAGATTTTTCAGAAAGTCCACTAGGAAAACCTTGCTTCCAAATTATCAAATTTTTCTCTTCATTGATACTTAGATCCCAAGCACTCTTACTCCCTTCTTAGATGGGGCTTTGAAGGACTCCTAGCTGCGACTCATCACTTGAAAGCTGACAGTGTAAAGAGGATGAGATGTCATCCCAGGAATGCTGGCAGAGCTGGAAACTTGGGCAGCCTGCTGCATGCCCTCCAGTCCAGCTTGTGCTGTGTACAAGTGCTCTTGTAATTCCTTGTTTTGTTACTTAAAAATACAGAAACCTGGTTGGTTTACATCTATACTGGACTGGTATAAACTTGAGTGATCCTTGACTTCTAAGACCTTTTCCTACTCATTTGTAGGAATAGATATGTTAAGCAAAAACAACAAGGAAAAATATATGTGTATGTGATATATACCTGACATTTACACTGACCTTTATTTCCTATGCCTAACTAAGTCAGTTGTCTTGTCACCGACACATTTTAGACCTTGGATTTTTGTTGTTTGTCTGATTAGTTACGTGTTCTCTCTGACCCTGTTGCTTCTTGAATTCTTCTGTGAGATTGCCCCATTTAGAGTTATTTTCAAGGAGTAAGAACAGTGAGCAGTGCTTGGGTACTGCTTGGAGCTGTTTAAAAGAGCAAAGCTATTTCTCTCTCTTTTTTTTTTTTTTTTTTTTTTTATTGTAAGGAAGGGTCTTTGTTGTTTTTGTGGAGCAGCAAGCCTAAAAATTCTGGCACAGCTTATGACTTAATCCTTTATTTCAGTCCTATTTGCTCTTTTTGATTTTCTTTAATATTTTTGTGGTGATTAGACTTGATTGCTTTGGTGAATCCTGATATCTTTTCTCTCATCCAAACCCCCCTCTCTTTTTGAGGGGACTCAACATGTGTTCTCTTGCGATATGGGAAGATTTTAATTAGTATTTATATGATCATCTGTAATACTTTTGGTCTGTGTGAAGTACACATGCCTTCGTTTCAAGAGCTACATTGCTCCACAGATTTGAGGGATGTCCTTTTCATTTGTTCACTGATGTTATTTTTGGAGTGGGCATTCTAATTTCAAAACTCAGAGATGATAATTGACAGGGAGTATGCTTCAGAAGTAATTTTAATTCTATTTTGGTAGCTATATGAGAGAGACCTTTAGAAATATGCAGCTTTCTGTTGTGAGGATGCAGGAAATTATTTTCAGATGTGGTTTTGTGTCTATACGGCTGTAGAATAGTGCTTAATGGGGGGAAAAATGAGACACTGAGAGGACAATCAGGTTTTCAAAGCTCTTTCAAAGGTGTTTTGATTTTAATAGGATATATTATCCAGTCTTGTAAGGCACTTTGAAAAATCACACTGTGCGCATGTTGGTAGCTTAATAACCTTTGTAAATCTAATTTTACATCACTTACTCAGCAAGAGATAGAATTTAGCTATCAGTCTTGTATTCGGAGATCAAAAAACCTAGATTCAAGCTTGATTTAAATTTTGTCTGGTGTACAGCTTTGGTGAAGTCATTTCATCTCTGTTTCTTCTCCCATCTTTTGCCTATCTTATTTGTGTAATTGATTTTTCTTTTGAAACACTCTGCTATATTGCATCAGTGGATTCCATCTGTTCCATCATTATGAGTCGGGATGGTTGCGATCAGTTTGAGTGCCTCATACCTCCTTTATGTCCACTTCTAAGACAGAGAGGGTGATTTTTGAGCCTTTTTGAAAGTTCTTCCATTGCTTGCATGTCAGTAGCCCACAGGCGCAGCAAGGCTTGCACGTGAACCCAGAGGCCATGGGGACCAGGCTGGCAGGACCTTGGAGCAGGTACTAGCATACCCTGCTGCACAGTGGGGTTGAGATAACACCAGTGTCTTCCAGTTTCTGCTCCCAGTTCCTTTGTTCGCTGTGGCTCTTGCATAATAACCAATTAAACTCAGTTTTATCCTGTGCCTCCCGTTCAGGGTGTAGTTTCTCTAAACAGTGATATTTTTCAGTGGGATTGGATTTTGGGGGGGGGTGGGGGTGGTGGAATCTAGGATAACGTGGACTGAAGCTTTGAAAAACTGCCAATTACTGGCATTTGATCTTTTATATAAAACTAAATATTCTGGGAGTATCAGAGGGAATCTGCCATGTGAAAAGAATTACTACTTTAAAATATTTAAAGATTAAAAATATGAAATCTTAAAATAATAGTCACAGGAACTCATAAGAGTAAATTTTGTCTGCCCCAAACTGACACAAATAAATGACTTGGTGACCAGCTTTGATTTTAATGTTTAAAACTGTTCTGGAGAATGAGTGATAAAAAATGAGATTAAGCTTTCCATTTTGTGGGTTTGTTTGTTCTGTTGACACACAAGAAAGATGCCACAAAATCCCAATTTATTTTATTTTTAATGACCGGAAAACCTCAAAATAGTTTTTGAAATTGAGTTTAGTGTTGTCCTGCAGAAAAGGCAGAGTTCATTTTGGTACGAACTTTCTATGAGCATGTATTTAATGTATTCTTTTCTCTGTGGTTTATGCCATAATTCTTTGTATCTGCATTCTGGCTCACAGAATAAAGGCAGTTATATACTCACTGCAGAGAAAAATTTTCAAGACTTAAGTTCTGTAAGAAAACAACACCCTTTTAGCAATGTTGTGACTCGGAGACGCGCAGCTGTGCAAGAAAACACATTTACCATGACACTGATAGCATTACAGTGTATATATATTCAATTAGAGAAATCATAATTGCTTGGTTCAGTGCTATGGAGGAATTTTAATATATTATTAAACTAACATGTTATACATCTAATATTTTTTTAGCTTTGTTTTACAGCAATAAGTGTATTTCACTAATGGAATCTTCTAAGCATATTCTGTAAAGTGAAGTGCAAATCAAGAGACATATTCTAGTACTGCCAGTACAGGATAAAGAGCCTGGAAAACTCCAAATGCTGTTATCATTAGTTTAATCATTCCAGATTTATTTTCTTACACTGAGGAAGATCTTTCCCCCAAGATGTAGTGGCTTTTCTGGATTGTCAGTGCCAGGTTTTGCAGAGAGGTGGACAATTTCTGATGTTATCTCAAGCCAACAGGATGTGCAGGTGCAATGTGCTTTTGGAGGCTGGGCTTTACTGAATGCAAACTAGCAAAGACAGTGATGCTTCTCGCACTTCCAACTTCATGGGAAGGATGAGCAGTAAGATACTCAAAAGAGAAAGATTTATGGCAGAAATAATAATGTGGAAAATATACAGAAAGTTATTATTTAGGGGAAATTTAGTGACTTGGGCTGGTTTCATTTAAAGAAACAACATTTGGAATGATATGGAGGACTTGCTATGTCTTACAGCCACATATATATAGATAGCAGGTTGAGAGGTTCAAATGCAACTCTTGGCTTGAAAAACTAAAGGTTCTTATTAGTTAAAAACTTTAAGCTATAAAAATGCAGTTTCCAATTTTGTTTCTCCTTCTCTGTACCTGCTTTCTCTCAAGAAAATCCCCCAAAAGTTGCCAGACTCAGCAGATCTGAGATCTTAGTCTCATGTCAGCTGGAGCTGGGAAGGACACTTATGCAGGGACAATCAGAGTTGTATTAGGTGGCACAAGGCAGCTGGTGCCAGTGGTGTGCTACCAGCCAGCCTCCTGTTAGACTGTGGGACAGTGCTCAGGTCAGTTCTGAGGAGTCCTGCTGAATTTGACTTGGTTTGAACATGGCCTTCTGGGAAAGGTTAACAGTATTACTCATCATTTCCTCTTTCCTTGCGTTCTCTCTATTACTTTGCTCTTATGGCTTATCTCTATACTCATTGATCCCCCAAAAATCCAGTTTTGCTGTTCAATGCCATTTAGCTTCAAACATAAATTACAGCACCAATAATTTCAATAAACAGGTTTTGTCTTGCTCTTCTATTGATGCATGCTGTTGTTATCAAGCATCAGACTAGTCTTGTTCTGCTGTTACTTCCCCAACAAATAGTTCTGTACCAGTGTGAATGGATAAATTATCACCCCCCTTCTCTCTAGTAGGATAAGTAAATATCTGTTCATACTGGGGTGTTGGTTTTTTTTTTTTTTCCACTTAATTAGGCTTAATTTCCATGAAATCTTAAAAATCTATATTATATAGAATGTATCAGTTAAATATTTATTCCTTTGTACTTGCTTGGAAGAACTTGCTGTGTTACAGGTCACAAACTAGAATAGGGCTGTAAGATAGGTGAGTGCAAACCTTTATTTTAATGAGGTCGTTGCTGAAGCTCTTTGATCTTTCACCTGATTTGGAGATGCAGAACAGTTATAGTTGGAAGGACCATTGTAAAGTGTATGGTGCTGTCTAGAAGAATACTGCTTAAACATTGCTGGGGGAATGCTCTACTCCCATGAGCCATAATTTTTTAATTTATCTTTCCCTTCTTTCCTTAGATTTCAGTGGCTCAGACTTGCTGAGTAGAACTGCATAACAATGCCACCCCAGAAATCATCTGATATTGTAAAACCTAATGCTTAATTTGGAGAATCCACTTTAAGTGAACATTATTTATGTATTTGTATTTAAAAGATACCTACTCTTGTTTAGAATGAAAATGCATTTTTCTGCATTGGTTTTGATCTTTAATCTTCTTGTGTTAATTGAGGTTAAAAAAAATAAGAAAAAATAAAATTATTTGAATGATTGGTTTGGAATCTTCTCCCACTGTTAATTCCTTCAGTTTTACTTTCTTCAGTGTGTAGACCGTATGCAGTTACAGTCTATATATTGCCCAACTTACCGTGTTTTACAGAGAAAAATAAGCATTCACAAAAGGTTCAGTTGCTGTTTTAATTAGTTTTCTTAGTGAGATCTATAGAGTCCTGAAATTCTTTAAAGGAGATTAAGGTTTTGAAATTAATTCATTTTGAAAATGAATTTTCTGTGATAAGAACTTCAGTATTTTTGTGTAGTGTGTGTGTATATATGTATACAGTAGGATTAGCCTTTTCTGCTACAGTAATAGTAGGGATTTCTTTGGTTATTTGAACCAACCACATTTTGATTATTTTAACTAGAAGTGTTGCCTTAAAAAATTGCCTTGTTTTACATAAGCCTGGAGCAAGACTGGATCACTATGTTGTGCTTTTCTATGAGTTACATCACTTAAAAATGTTTTCTTTCTGAAGACAAGCATGAGACACCCAGCATTTGAAGGGTGATTAAAAGATAAGATATTTTGCAAATGTCAAAAATGAAATAGGATAGAGTTTAGGAATGCTTGAAGTGAGGTCTTCTTTGTGATAAGCTGATGATTAAAGACCTAGTAGGAATTCAAAACAATCTTTGTGTTTCTAAGTCTAAAGGCTTTTTGGACATTGCATAGATACTTGTTAGGAGAGGAATGAATCAGAACACCTAGAGCAGTTGCATGTAAATGTTTTACAGCTTAGGGTAAAAGAAATTCTGCCTTCGAGAAGTTCTCTAATGCTCTGCATTTTCTTCCAGTAGTGTTTTTCCAAGAAAACATGTTAGAGATGAAACATGTCCAATAAAGACAGACAACCCTTTCAAAATAAAAGCCAAGACGCTGCTTCTTCCCCTCTAGTCTTCATGAGTATGAAATGTAAAGAATACAGTGGTACCCTTAATCACCAAGGTGGTGCTTTAGCCTTTCAGAAGTCCATGTACTGAACATTAACTGAATGGAGATGTTCACTGTCCTCATCCTGCAACAATCCTTTCAGTCTGGCACTGCTTTTATTTCACATGTGAAGGTAGTGTGAAATGGCACATCAATAAAAGGCTACAGGACTATTACTAGATAAAAATCCAACAAAATTAGAGTAATAAATATATCTATTTTTTTAAGGAATCAGAATCTAAATTTTTAAATGGGTGCATTATCAAAATAAAGCCTCAATGAGATGCTCATAGGAGTACTTAGGACAGCTAATTAATCCCTTCCCACCTAGGCTCTAACTCTCAATGTGAAGCTGAATTCTCCCACTGCAGGTAATAGTGCCATTTTTTGCCATCATCTGTACAGCCTTGCTCAGGTAGTCAATACCTGCCATCAAGTATTTTGAGATAAAATTAGCCAGATCTATTAAAGCAATGTATTTTGTTTTTATATCCTCTGCCTCCATCTATTCTTGTGTCATATAACAATTATTTAATATTTTATTCATATTCTTAGTAGAGGGAAAATTTAATTGTAATTAATTTTTCTGTGTCTGAATTATTGTCTTCTCTGAGTTGTTTTAGGTAATTGTATCAAATTCTTACTAAAACCTTTCACTACAAAGAGAATTTCTTTACTGCTTTTTATGACTCGAGATGGCCAAAGGATTCTTTTTTCCTTTCACCAGAAAATTGCCTACATAAAAAACTGCAAGTCCATTGTCTTTCTTTGCTGTCTGTGCACACTTAAAAGTATTCTTAGTAATATTTCTAATCAAGCTTAGAAATAAGTAAAGCCAGCGGTGCTCTGTACCTACCTCAAAGTAGCTGACCTTGGGACAGGCAGTGGTATAGCAGTCTTTTGTAGTGATGTCAGGCTCCTCTCAGATCTTTGAGTGTACCCCAATTCCAGGGTGATGAACCTTTCCTCAGTCAGATATTACTCTTCGTATTCCTGCCATGGTAGGTTGGAGCAATGGGATGAAAAGCTCATGAGCTCACACCTGTGCAGTGTTCTTCCCTTTCTTGCACACACTTTCCAGAGGTGCTACCAGCATGTCTGGGGGCTTGGCTGTGTCCTGAGGGAGTGGGACTGGCTGGAGCAAGCATGGGGCAGCCTTGACCTCACCTCACAGCAGCCACCACTGCCAACACTGCTGTTGTGTGAAGCTGGGTATGAGGAGCATGTAGGAAAAACATCTGTTGAAACAACTGGAAGAATTCTGCAGAACTCCTTGAAAGAGTCCAGTGCAGGGCCACCAAGATGATGAAGGGAGTGGATTACCTTCCTTATGAGAAAAGGCGGAGGGAGCTGTCCCTCTTTTGCCTGGAGAAGAGGAGACTGAGGGGTGACCTCATTAATGTTTATGAATATGTAAAGGGCGAGAGTCAGGAGGACAGAGCCAGGCTCTTCTCAGTGATGGCAGCAATAGGACAAGGCGCAATGGATGCAAGCTGGAGCAGAGGAAGTTCTATGTGAATATAAGGACAAACTTTTTCCCTGTGAGGGTGACAGAGCACTGGAACTGACTGCCCAGAGAGGTTGTGGAGTATCCTTCTCTGGAGACATTAAAAACCTGCCTGGACGTGTTCCTGTGGGATTTAGTCTAGGTGATCTTGCTCTGGCAGGGGGGTTGGACTAGATGAGCTTTTGAGGTTCCTTCCAGCTCCTAATACTCTGGATTTCTGTGATAATTCTGTGAGAAACATTCTTATCGGCAACGAATTGGAAATTAAAATTAGAAGGCAGTTAATGACTAAAAACCTGTATTAGACTTTGAAGATAATTAAGTACTAAAAGATATTCCAGGTTTACTTATGAAAAACTTATAATTTATGATCTAATTTTGTGTGGGCCATTGGCTGGCTGGCTGCAATGTAAAAATAGACATTTATATGCAGAGAAGGAAGGTGGCTATCCAGAATCATTTCACCAAAAGCAATAAATGAATGGAAACAACCGTTCTGTGAAGAGAAACCTTTGAAATTACTTTAAGTAATGGTAAGAATGAGACTGGTTATCTTTTCCTGTAAATGTTGTTGCTGACTGCGGAGTGGAAAGGAATCAAGACTATATAAAATAGAAGTGCTTAAAACAGGTTTGCGAAGCTTTGAATAAGTTTACTAAACTCCCAGTAAAATCCTTGTATTTGGGTGATGAGAAAGATCCTTGCTTCAGATACAGTGAGGGAAATTGGATGGGAAGTCAAGAAGTCTCTTTTGAGAACAGAGAGTATTGAAAAGGAGTTTGTCTAGACAAACAGGCTAAAATCTATTACGGCCTGCAGTTTTCAGTTTTATATTGCTTTTCCCTGTTTTATTGTTGTGCTTAATTTTATCAGTGTTTCTCAGCTATATTAGAAGCAATATCCAAAGTCTGCTTTGTGTCCTGTCCTGGAGACGTATGTTGTGAGGTGTAACAGTTCTCATAAACCCAGGATTATTCTTTGCAGTTTGCATATATACTTTTATCACAAAATGAAATTGGGATTTAGCCTCAAGTGTTCCTGACCAGATGATTGATTAGATTATGATGAACCTAACTTCATCTTTATAAACATAAGTCCATAAATTTTAAGTTGGAACACTGAAAGCATAGGCAGTCTTATCAGGTTTTCACATAAATAAAGAGCTACAGAGCTCTTCAGGTTTGGGGGGGGGGGGGGGGGGGGTTTGACAGTTTGCCCAAACCTGGCTCTACGCTCACTGCTTTTCCTTCAAGTTATGTTGTTTGCTCAGGTAGGAATTTATATATTTCTGAAAGTTTAATTGCAATCTCTTGCAATCAAAAGCATGAATGCAGTATCTTTCATACATCAGTCAAGTTTTGTGTTAAAACTGGAGAGCCTTTCCTGCCTTTCTTCTATGTTGAAAGACTGAAATCTCCCTCTGCTGATAGTCTGGCACAATCTCATTTTCCACCTGGTTTTATTTACAGCTTGGTCAAAGTAATTTGGTTTTTTTTTTTTTTCTCTTGCATGTATTGGGTTTTTTTAGTAACAATAAACTTTTGTTGATAGCTTTTTTGATTCTTTGCTTTGATGGTTATTGTTTTGTGGGTGGTGGGACATTATGGACTTTTTGTGGGATGTTGGCAATGTGAGATATGGTGCAGCTTCTTTCACAAGCTAGTCATGTAAAGATAGGTGGTCATAGTTCCAGTGCTTCCAGGCTTCTATTTTGAAAACCTTGTGGGAGTGTGGGTTTAAAAGGAGCTGGTGAATTAACTCAGAATTCTTAGGACAAGAATGGAAATTATAGTACAAAGGCTAATAAAATTAAGTCCTCTGTCATCTTAATAAAATGAAGCAGAGATCATATAACCATTCTACACACTTGTCGTGACAACTTTTTAGGACAGTTGATCTCAGACACAGTGGACTTGGCAATGATAAAGTCATTCTATTTCAGTCATTAATAAGAACCTCCTATTCTCTTCTTAATCTGTGAAAGTCTAGGGGGAAAAAACCTCTAATGTTAGATCAGCCTTTGCTTTAGATGACTTATAATTTTGATAAAAGAGCTGAAGTAATTTTTTAAATTTAGTAAAGCCTTTGTTCTTTCCAGTGAGCAGTATAGTCACTTAATATTGAGAGATAGATTAAGGGCAAATTATCTTGAATTTGAAAATGAATTTGCTGGAATTTCACAGAGAAATATTGCTATTCTTCCATTTCCCAAAGCAATTAATGTAGTTCTGATGAGTCAACATTTACTGAAATAAATCTTGTTGTCAGCAGTTTCCAACTGTATCTAAAGCTGTATCTAGCTTCAATGTAGTTGAGTAATAAGACAGCGTTTTCCTTCCTAGTGCTTGCTATATCATGTGCAATCCTAAGATTACCACATTGATTTAGAGTACAAACAATCCCTGGAAATCGAGGGGGTGTGTGCCCCCATAAAGCTTCAGCTGTGCCAATGTGACATGAAGCTGTTGTCTTCACGTCAGAGTATTTGTTTGCTTTTAAGCTGTTAAGCTATATATCTGCTAAAAAATAAGGCTTGGGAAAGGTTTACAAGAACAATTCCCAGAGAAGTAAGGATAACCACTGGGTAGATGTTAAAATGGACTGTGACTCTATTTACAAATAGTGTATGTGAGTAGATACTTAACTCATAACAAATACTCCTACTCACACCCAGCAGACTGAACTATAAGTGGGATGTATAACAAAATACAGAGAGATATGGTAATAAGCCATCCATTTTAATAAGGATTTAAATTTCTGACCTAATTCTTTCTCAGTAGAATTTATCACTAGTTTATAAATAACTTATAGGTATAAGACATGGCAGCGAAGAATAAATTAACAGAATAAACAAAATGCTTAGAGACTTCTAGCCCTTGCTGCTACCACTTGATCTGGGAAAGACTGGAAGAGGGTTATATTAACTAATGTCTGTGCTCAAGTTCACTTTCCAGCTGGCTTAACTCCAGACTTGAGTCTGGGGGCTGGGAGGGTACACAGAAATGATAACTGTGCCTCTCATAAGTTCATTGCTGTGTTTTGGTGATGTCTTGGTGAGGAGAGAGAGTTGCAGTCATAGCATGCAAAGGCAATCAGAACTTTGTCTGTTCCTAAGAAGTTTTGGCATGGTTTTGGCCTAAAGATTAGATTTTTGTAACTCATTGTGGCTTTCCATTGTGAGTGGATTGGAGTGATACATGATATGAGTTTTCCAGGTTTTGGAAATAAAGGAAATCTGGACTTATATGCTGCATATGTCAGCTTTATGTTCAACAGGCACTTTCATACACAGGGATGTGAGTATCAACATGAGCCAGCAGTGCCTGGTGGCCAAGACCAATGGCATCCTGGCTTGTATCACGAACAGCGTGGCCAGCAGGACCAGGGAGGTGATCATCCCCCTGTACTCAGCTCTGGTGAGGCTCCAACTCAAATACTGTATTCAGTTTTGGGCCCCTCTCTACAAGGAAGACATCGAGGCCCTGGAGCATGTCCAGAGAAGGGTGATGAAGCTGGTGAAGGGTCTGGAACACAAGTCTTCCAAGGACCGGCTGAGGGAACTGGGACTACTTAGTCTGGAGAAGAGGAGGCTCGGGGAGACCTTATTGCTCTTTACAACTGCCTGAAAGGAGGTTGTGGTGAGCCTGGGGGTCAGCCTCTTATTGCAGATACCTAGCAATAGGACAATAGGGAATGGCTGCAAGTTGTACTGGGGAGGTTCAGCTTAGAAATTAGGAGAAATTTCTTCTTAGAGCAGTTGGGCATTTGAATGGTTTTACTCAGGAAGCTGGTGGAGTCACCTTCCCTTGGGGGGGTGTTCATGGGAAGGTTGGATGAGGTACATAAGGATGTGGTTTAGTTAGTAATATAGGTGGAGGGGGACGGTTGGACTAGATGATCTTGGAGGTCTTTTCCAACCTTAATGAGTCTGTGATTCTGTGTGTACTGTTTATATAGGACGGCATATGTCATTCTGTCCTTCCATACCTTATTAGAAAAGCTGGAGAACTGTCAAAATTGCCTAACATAATACTTCATGCCATCATAATTGAGAAAATGTATTTACTATTTCTAATGCATTCTAGCTTTTTTTTAAAGAAAAAGGCTTTTAACTGAGCATTAGGAGACATCAATTATACTGTGATAGTACCATATATGTTCAATTAAATATGCTTGAAAAATGTAAAGAAACAAATTCTAACCAAATATTCACATGATTATTATCATATTTACAGAGTGGCTTTTTTTCTCATATTCTCATTATTTCCTTCTTCAGGGAATATGGTGTTTTCAAGCTGTCAAGGGGTACCATGATTTGAATGTACATCTGTCTCTCTTGCTTAGATGTAAAATCTGCTCGGAGCCTGGTCCCCTTTAAAGCATGGGCAGGGTATCCTTGGCAGGGTCTGCTTTACAGCAGCACAGATCTGAGCTATTTTTAGTCTTTTTGCTTACTGTAATAGTGAAATAACGAATTTCCTCCTCTCTTTTTGTTCACACAGCTTGAAGTTGAGGTCACAGATATAAGTGGGAAAACCATCGATGGTCCAGTCCGCCTAGATATTTCTGTTATTGATCAAAATGATAATAGGCCAATGTTCAAAGAAGGACCCTATGTTGGTCATGTCATGGAGGGATCCCCTACAGGTACGTCCATGCTAATCATATCTCTATCAATAACACTTGAATAGATTCTGCGTTGATAAATGCACCATTATATTGTATCACTTCTCTGGCTGATTTTGTGGCTTGCTGAATTCCTCCCCTGCATAAAAAGGTGAGAGCAGCCCTTTAGCACAGCAGGTAATGATTTTTTTTAAGAACAGTCTCTGCAGTAGAAAAAGGAGAAAAAAAAAAGGGTTACATTTTTTCATTCAAATCTGAAATCCTCCAAGACAAACCCTGCCTGGGTTATGGTTAGGATTCAGGCCAAACAACGTGTACGATTTCTGTTCAGACTGGGAATTCCACCTTTCTCTAAGGAACATGCAGATGCAACAGTTTCAACAAAATAAAAACACGCTTTGATAGTTAAAGTTAGTAATGAAAATGTTCTGATTAAATTCACGGTTGATTTTATCTAATGATAAAATTCTCACAGCCACCTTCAGTCTCATTCAAGCTCTGAATCAAACCCATTCACTGAAAGAGTCTTCTGATGAAAGATAAATAATGCTCCTGTAGGCGTCTCATATCTGTCCTCACGATCACAGAGTCATTGTCAATGTCCATGAAGTCCTATAGTTCATTGATTGGAGATGTATAGTTACGTAGGAAAAGACATAGATATACTGGACCCTGAAACTTACTGGAAGGATTTTTGAATCCTTGTTCAGATGATACTGTCTTGCTTTCAGTTCTTCGTTACTGCTTTCCTGTGTGTGTTTTCCTGTGGGCCATAATTATAACTAGCAAATGCAATGGAATTTTCTAGTGACTTTCCACGTATTTATAGACTCTAAAATTGCACTTACATGTTGTCTGTTGTTCATCAGAAATATCAGAGGATTTTCTAATAAATAAATCTTGAAAGACTTAGCATTACAAGTTTAAATATACGAACCTTAATATTCAAATGAATGCTTCTATTGGACTTTCTTGCTTTTACTATAAGACACGTTCTCCAGCTTTCTATTGCTTTCCAAAATTACATTTTTCCTTAAGGATTTGGAGATTTAGTTCCTTAATTAGGGAAAGAGACAGAACGTAGAAAACTACTGTGAAACGCTGTGCCAAGGCCCTTTTAAGGACTTTCCTTTCTCTACCACTGGAAAAAGTTACAAGTAGAAGAAACAAAAGAAAACATGGAAATAGTGTTGTATTGTTTTGGTTTTTTTGTTCTACCTGTGAATAATTAAAGAATCTTTTGTGTATGGTCCCACTGAGGATGGGATTTGGGTATGTTTTGATACAGCTTCTGTGTTATTAAGGCTACTTTTTGTTTTGAGCCTGTGTGTGGTTTTTGAACTCAAGGTAAACACCACTGGTTATTTGGATATCTACAGTTCGTGTGTCATCATAAGAGAAAGGCAAATACCTGAGCATAATTACTGAGAATATAAATTTGTATATGTATTACATGAATATTCATCTGAATTTCAAAATTGGGCTTGCCACAGCTTATAATTAGTGATGAAAATATGTGAATGGTAGGAGATATAGTAATGTACCTATTGCCTGGTATATCTTTCCTGGAGAGATTCTATGATATAGTTATTTGCAGTTAATTAGCTGTTTTCATGGAAAATTGTAATCCTGGAAGCAGCCTAGAGTTGAAGTCTAACAAAAGTACTCTCCAATGAACACTCAGAGTGACAACCAATGTTTTGAGATTTCTGTTAGGAGGCCTTTTCCTGGACAAACTGCAAACTCGGAGACGATAGTTTAAAAAAAAGAGAAATAGTTTGGGGTTTTGGAGGGGGGGGGTGGGTATGTGTGTTTGTTTTGGGTTGGGTTTTTTCATATAAATTCTCTAATTTCTGCATGAGACAGAAGCCAGCATACATGTATGCCAGGAAAATACTAGTTGAGCCTGATTCAGTGACACGTATGGCAATTTTTCTCCTGACTGTAACAGTTTTGCATTTATGGTACTGCTGATTTCTCACATTTTTGTTTTCTAAGTTATGACCCAGTTTATTTCCTGTAGATCTCTGGTAAATTCCGCTGTCAGCTGTAGGGTTTAGGATCTGCATCCTGCTGCAGACCTACCTCAGTACACTAACGAGTGTGACTGTAATCTTATGGATTACATAGGCAGGAGGAAACATTTGGACGTCTCGCTTTTTAAAGGTTGGAAAGTGAAGGCTGGTTAAATGAACTTGGCAGCCATCTCATTTCACTTGCTGAAGGCATTTAGCAGAAATTATTTTAAACGCATTTGACATTATGTGACTTGTAACAATATGCTGCAAGCCCAGTGGGGTAAAATCTTAACTACAGTGGTTGGGAGAATTGCTCGAGAATTGCATGTAAAAAAAAAAGTAACTTGTTTTCCATGATGCACAATAGCCTGAATACATTGTGTTCCAGCCAAGCAGCCCCAAACCATGACTAATAGATCTCTATAAATAATTGCTAGAAATAAAGGGACGTTTGAAGACATTTAGAGAGGAAACAGAAGGAATTAAGAGTAGCCTAGAGGGTTGTTTAGTATCATAAACTAAGAATTTGTAAAAATGGATAAAGCACAAGGAAGGGTCTGAAGCACTAGGTATTCTTGGTCACTGTGCATTGTATAATCGTGTGTGGTTATGATTCAGATACAAAAAATCTGTTCCCGAAGATGGTGGCTTCTTATCAAGAACATCCTGCTAGGGTGAGGTTTTCTTTTTTAATACTCAACCTAACAACAATGAGAATGAATGAATACGAATGAGATGAGATTGGATATGATAGATGAGAATCAAAAGATACCAGGAAATGTAAACTATGGTCTGGCTGGTGAAGTGGCAAGGATATATAAGACATTTTTGTCTGATAAGCACCTGCTGCCATCTTTGATGCATTTCAAATATTCTGGGAGTGCTTTCTGGACTGTGTTTTCTTGAGGTTCTTTTTTTTTTCCCCTGTAATCCTTGCTGCTTTATAGAATAAGAGGTTACCAAAGCTGTAAAATGAATAAAATTGCATTGAATTTGGTGAACTTGCCAGGGCTACTTATTCCTTCTGACCTACAAATACAATAAGATAGAGGAAACTCCAAGGGTGCTTTTAAGAGTTTAAAGAATTTAAGAAGAGTTTTACAACTCTTTACTAAAAGTTAAAATTAAAAATAATAGTAAAAAGATTTTGTCACAAAGAGTCACCAGAAGAGAATCCTAAAGGTTATAGTTTCTTTTTATCTAGTTAAAAGTAGTCTCTGAAATTTCCCAGTGGCTTCTGACTCTACCTGCATCAGCGTTTAAGATCTTCAGTCTTTTTTTGTCACAGATGTTATGTTCTGCATATATGTACAGTTGGGTTTTTGTTTGATTTTTAGTTTTGCAGTGCACATAAAAACAAGAATACATTTCCTGGAAGATTAAACTGGGGAGGTAGTTCATGATATCAAATGCCAAGTAACATGAATCACAAAATGATGTCAGCATCCACACCCCTTCAGAGCAAGAACTAAGCATCAGTTGTCAGTTGAAGCTGTAGGTCTGAAGTAGTCATGGGTTTGCATGTATTTATTATGCTAATGATTCTTACTGTGCTGAATTTTTACTCAAAGTATGATAGGGGAGATTTAAAGGTTTTGAGAGTTCCACACAGAAAATCTGCCATCTGTTTAGTGGAATGGAGCCATTGGGTAAGAGTTTCACCAAGCAAAATGCTTCCTAAGCAGAGCAGTCTGGGGCAAATACTTGAAAAACGGTTTCAGTGTAGATAGAGTTCATGACCATAATCAGAATAAAAGATGGAATGTTTGAATAAGACTTGCAGAAAAATGTAATTTAAGCAAAGAGGAACATTTTGATGGGTCTCAAAGTGTACTTTTGAGTAAAGACACATACTTGAAATACTGCTGACGCTAATGATGGTCTTGATACAATGAAAAAAATGAGTTGAAGACAGTAGCAGAAATGGGTTTCAGATTATAATGTATAAAGGGAGCTATATACTTAAGCTTTTTGACATTTCTTATAATAAGATAATTATAATGAACTCTTTGGGATATTCTGGTTTAAAAAAACATTAATATTACCACTGGGTTTACCAGCAAAAATATGAAAGATTTATTTTTTGCA
Organism: Porphyrio hochstetteri; assembly: GCA_020800305.1. Classification (NCBI taxonomy): domain Eukaryota; kingdom Metazoa; phylum Chordata; class Aves; order Gruiformes; family Rallidae; genus Porphyrio; species Porphyrio hochstetteri. Next base: position 7,113,768 of record CM036918.1, on the reverse strand, counting down.
TGATGGAAACTTGTGCACATGCATTGTAGAAATGCTTTGCATGATATGGTAATATGGATGTATTTTAGTACTGTATAGTAAAAATAATTTTTTTTGAATTTTATTTATAGGAGTCCCACCACACCATAAACTAACCTTAATATCCTGCATGCCAGACCCTGTCTTGCTCCCAATTGGGTGGGTATGATCTGCTAACCCCGAGGAACATAGTTCTCCCATCTTGTATATATCATACTGGAATGACCCAAATTTTGTTTTGTTTTTTTTTTATCCCAAGCTAAGTAAGAGAAGTTTTTATCCTGATTTTTAAAAATCCGTTCATTTTGTTTAAAGACAAACAACTTGTGAAGGTATGGTTTATCTTCAAAAAGAGTTGCTTTAAAATTTAAAAGCTTATTACAACATCTCTTACAGATGGTGCTTTAGTAGTTTTTTAAGACCTATCAATTCATGTTCAGCTTCTGCCTGTTGGCTACTAAAGGTATATAATAAATGAGCTCATTATTTCATATAAAAATATTAATTTTTAAAAAAATCAGCAGTAGAAAAATTAGAAGTATATATAGATCTGAGCTGCAAAGCTGAAACGTCACAGTAAATCCACCTCAGAACTATCCCAAAATTAAATGTTTGAACCTAGTCTTTTTGATTCATAGCAGTGTCTCTTGCAGCAATACTTTGATTTTTAGAGGAGGTTTGAAATGTCAAAAGTCACATATTTAATTACGAAACTTATTGCTGCCAGGTGTTGAGGGAAACAAAAGTATAAATTGGTTCAAGAAATTCGATAAATCCAGGGAGAAAAATGCATAAGTGACTTGGTTATTCAGTACAATAGTACTTAATGGGACTGTGCCTAGGAAGCCTCTGTGAGTTAAAGGAAATAAAGAATATGGAAAAGTCTATCTTTGGAAATGCACACCTTTTTCACGTACCTTTTCCCTAGCCTGCTGGTGATGGGATGTTAAGTTTTGGGTATAATCCAGCATAGCAGTTTTTATATTCTGTGTGTGTAATTTTATGCATATTTTAAAAACTGTTGTTGGCAAACATTCAGCAATCTTCTTTTTAGGATTAATTATCTGCATTTCTGTAAAGAAACTTGCTGCTGTAAACTTTTTTTTTTTTTTGCAATCTAGCCTATAATCCAGGTAGAAACACCTATAATGTCAAAATTTTAATTTCCAAGCAGAAGTCAGTTGGCCAGTTATTCACGGTTGCTTTGTACATCCCAGTAGGAATTTGTTCTTAAATCTGTGTTGGGATAAAATATAGCTGTATGTGAATATGGGTATAGTGTGCGTGTATATATGTGTATTTTTATGAATTATCACAGATATGCTATGTATATATTACAGAGATACAAATGTGTGCAGACATGCACACGCTCATCCTTTAGGAGAGCCCAGGGATCCTGGTATTCCAGTTACTGTGCATGTACATGACATATTTATATCATATAATGCATTGTATTATAGCAGACAAAGATGCTCGTACGGTCTAAACTGTCCATGGTTTTGGAAGAAGTTGAGGGGAATAACCAATTAAAGTATTATCCAGTAATTAACTGGTGCCCAGCCATTCAAGGGTGGTTAAACCAGTACATTCTGAGCAAATTAAAATAATCTCATGTGTAGCAATTAGCATTTGACTCAAACTGAGTATGTGATATGTCTGGAAGCAGGAGTCTGCAATTCACTCCAGGGTTCAATTATTCTTGATTTCCAGCAGAAATAAGTTAGACTCAGAAAAGGCTCCAGAACATCATAGGTACACTGGTCAGAACTACTGGCCTGTTTGTAAGGATGAGAAATGATGAGGTACCCTCTTCTTCAGAAAATTCCCTTTGTCTTCCTTCTTACTACTGCACAACTGGTTTGTTTGCTCACCGTCCTTCTTGCTAAAATGAGCTTTCATCTGCTTTTCTGTAGCAGATAAATATATGTATCAAAAGTATACCCAAAATTAGTCTCATGGCCAGATCAGCAATAATGCCTAATATTAAAGGTTATAAAAGGATTATGGTCTCTGTACCTTGGATGTTTCATGTGGTAAAGTATTCGTACTTTCACGCATGGAACAGTGAAAACAAAATGTTTAGCTCCTTTGGCTCTTTTTGTATTATAGCCCAGGTTCATTAAATAAAAATAAGCCCATTACTTATTTAAGGAACAAATTATTTTTTAAAAAACCTAATAATGTTGAGTCCTTGCTGGGTACTGAAAAAGGAGTTTGTATAATTCAGTATGTAATTCTTTGCAAAGGGAAATTTATGCATTAATATATTTACCCGTGGCTTTTGCCCCTGTTTTATGCATCTACTTCTGTCCTCTCAGGAAGGAGAAGCATGAGCTTTAAAGCTTTGAGCAGTTTAGACACATGAGATAACCTCATCCAAATAATCAATTAATTGAAAGATACTGGGCTACCAGGAAAATGTTATCTGAAAAAAGTGCATTGCTGTGTGGCATACTGCAGAGGAGGAGGATGCCGCAGCTCTCTTGATGGGCTTTATTAGTCGTATAAAACCTCAGTTTGTGTTAGTATGCTTCTAAATCTCCAATTCTGGGTATTGCCTTCCTATCACCTGTTTGCAGGCCAGCAGCCCTGTGGGCTATATGGTGAGTTGTGCTTTAAGTCAGTGGACTGTCAACATCCACACTACTATATTTCATTCAAGCCCTTTAAAGTGCATGAAAAGGGCAATAAATCCTCACAACTTGCAATCATGTGCCATAAATTTATTTTATGAAATGGATACTGATGGCAGTAGGTACAGTAGTTGAAGCCCTACACCCCCTGCCTCGTCCTCTCGCTCGACTGGACGTAAATCCTTGAGGTGTGTTACCAGGTATTATAACAATGGGACATCATTTCCTTTGACAGTAATGCCATGGTGTGGCAACTACTCCAAGCGCTAAATGGAAAAAGCCTGTAAATTGTCAGTGCGGGAAGGATTTGTTTGCCTTAGTATGCAATTCCAGGATCAGTCGATAGACAGATCCATACTACCTGTTTTGTGAGAGAGATAGGTGGCTGAATAAAATACTCATCGTTGTAGAAAGGCAGGATTACTTATTCTCTTTCAGGTTAGTCTGATTGTTTTTCCCAATATTATTTGAAAGATAATATCAGATAGATAGTGTCTTTAAAAAAAAAAAAAAGAAGAGACAAAAGAGATGTTATTTTGAAACTGTGGGTTCATGTTTTATTTTCCTTTTTTCCTCCCATTTCTCCTTTTATTTCATGCCCTTGCAGTCTTTCTTTTCCCACCATTAAATATAGTGCTTGGGGTTTAAATTGCAGTCTGTAGGCCCAGAAAGTCAAAGGATAGTTGTACATTACTTTTGGAAGACTGAAAGCAATTGCAATAGGAAAGGAAACCTTTGTGAGAATGACCAAGCAGTAAAAAAAAGTAAACAGGAGATAGTTAAGCTATTTTTAATAATCTGAGAAGTTGGGGTGTGTTTTTTCTTTACTCAAAAGAGTTCACTTGGCTTACATATGTTGAGTAAAACTTCTAGAAAATGTAACTGCTTGATGTCTTCATTGAGGTTATGTCTTTTAAGCACAGAAAACGTCTACCTTCACATGCAGCTATTCATTTACACACACAGTTGCACTAAGTGCAAGCATATTTCTGCATAGCAGCTTTCCATGGCTGTCTACCAAAACCATATGAGATTTTACATGTATTTTTAGAAATCAAGTCCTGTTAGTGAGTGTTGCTGGTGTGCTTGAAAGTAAGACAGGAATTATTTTTTTAAATGACACGAGACCATCCTGGTAAAGTTGAAAAGCTTATTATTGGGTTTCTTGCAGGGGGAACTCCCCCCCACCCCCCGCCCCCATTACTGTCAGCTGGTGCCAAAGATAGGCAAAGGATGCATGGCTGAGTTAGTACCACACATAGGGAATGTGATAGGTCGAAGGTGGCATCTCATCATGGTGCAGATTTCTTACTTCCCTTCTTCTGCTGGTGTATGTTGGAAGGTCCCAGTAGAAACATCTTCTAAATTTGTATCTGAGAAAATATTAAAAGATACATATTCACGACAATGATTTTTGGAATAAAAACATAGCTCATCAGTATTAAGATTTAATCATACAGCAGTAAAAGATGGTTATTATTGCAATTGCCATCAAAAGGATATGCTATGATTTTTATGTGGCTCTGTTATACTTTTCTAAAAATCTAATCCTGGAAGGGGAAAACAGACAAAAACAATAACAAGGAAAAAAAACCCACAAAAACAACCACTTAACTTTAAAGATCACTTACCAGTCAAGAACTTGAATTTTAATTCCTTATGCTGTTTAAGAAATCCTGTAATTTCTCTGAAGTTTAATACGTGATGACCACTGTGTTGGCCTAAACACAGAGAACTGCTCTAACTGAGTCTCATGGCTAAAAATGATTATTATAGTCATTTGAAGTATCTAAAAACCGGTTGGATAGGAGGGGCCACATTCTAATTCTGAATACATTTACCAGTGGTTTACAAATGTTTTTCAGGGATATTTATCCTTTAAAAAAACACAGAAAAATGTCCACAAAGGAGTGTGGTAGAATTCAGAAACCATTCACTTGTAGCAACTGCTGCTGCAAAGGAGATTCTATTGAAAACCAAAGGGTATCTATCAAACAGATGCCAGAAATAAAATGTATTAAACAGATGTTAGAAATAAAATATTTGAAGGCACTGCACATATATCTTTGTGTCTTTTTTTCTAATTATGACTGACTGGGATAACAGACACTGAAGGTCTATTTGAAAAATATTTTGAGAGTTTGAAATTTGTCTCTGTTTTTCAATTACACTAAAAGCAAAATTGTCCTTGAAGGAAATTGCATTGATGGATCTAAATTAAGTGGTAAGAAAACATCAAAGTGCAACAGGTTTCTGTGATTGACTTCTAAGACCCAGAACTGTTTTTCTGTTTTTCTCTATATAAAAATTCTGGAGAAATTCACCTAACCTTTCAACACGTTTCAGCAGTAATAGAGGTGCAACAGAACTACATATTTTGATTCCATAATAGCTCTAACAAGTTTTCTTCACTTTTTTTTTTCCTGCCAAGAGTATTTGTTTTGATTCTTCTTACCTTTATATCTCTCAAACACTGTAAGACAAGTCACAATGTAAGGAAAGTAAGAACTATGGAATGATTCATGTCTTCAAAGCAAAAAAAAACCAACTCTGCCAATTCAGTTAGTCAATCCTTTGTTACAGTTCTCGGATGAAGATATGTTGATTTGTTGCTCCAAGTTGTAGTCTCTCATCTGTAGTGCCATATAGCTCCTTTGGGCTTTGAAATAATTGCCAATGTCTTTACAATCTGAATTCCATGATGTTTTATTTTAAAAAAACTCTATTGAACAGTCACTGTCTGTTACCATTGGCAGTTATCAGTATGGTAACTTTTTTTAAACCAGTTTACTTGAAAGTGTCTCATCTGTCATTTCTTGCCATCAATACTGTGTTCCTACAGCGTATCTGAGAAGTTTGGAAGGCATCTGAAGCACTTAAGTTAAAGGGATCATTAATGAGAGATCTCTTTGTGCTTTCCTGGTGGCTAACAAAGAATTCTCATTTGAGATCAGCATGTTGCGAAATCAACAGGTATGGGAATATCAGTGAAATTCATGCAGGCTTCTTGTTGCTAAAACCCCATTTACTACAAATCTGAGTCTTTGGAGATTAAATTGGCAACCATTACTATTTAGCATAACAAAAATCTTTCTTGCTACTTCACCACACCTTTGGTTCACGAAATGGAGATAATGTAGATCTAGATCTGTTGATAGAGTATACCCAAATTTCAGGTCATCGACATCTCAGCTGGATTTTGTCCAGGACTTTTCTTTCAAAATTAATTATCTACCTTAATTTTCTTTTATATTATATTGCACAAAGCATTAATTAATATCATTGATCTTGTAGTCTGAATTCTTTAGCACCTGCAAAACCTTTGCTGGGATGCTTTGTAGCCAAGTACTGCTACCCAAAGCGTTCTCAGTAAATTCTCTGATTCAGCACCTAGGTAGCATTTTTTACCCTTCAAAAAGTTCTCCTCTAGGGTAGAGCACCAATTATAAAAATGCAATCACAGCAGTTGCACGATATTAAAATAAAACTTATGCAGTAGCATATAATAGCAAATCAAACTATTAAACAATATAGAGTTCCTTTCTATATGCAAGAATGGTTCTAACTCCCACAGGCTATATAAGTGCTACAGTCAGAAGAATTACAAACGTATGCAGGATTCGGCTGGTTTTGAGCAAGTCCTGGAGTGAAGCCAGGATGGAATGTAAGATGAGGAAGCATCCTGCTGCTATGTTTCAATTGAACTTGCTTTGGAATCTTCCACTGAGAAACATCAGTTCATTGATTTAAGCCAGAAAAATGGGATCTAGGTACTTGGTATCCAGGACCTACCTTACACTTGGATATGATAATGCTAGTGCCAATATCTTCTAAATAAATTTTACTTAAGGTTTTCACCTGACAAATTCTGCAATATTTATATGAATAAGCTTGAGGACCTCACAGACAAATCCTATGGGAGAGAAAAGTCATACCCTAAAACCACTATGAGAATTTCTGGTAATTAAAGAGGGGACAGAAATTGAATGGTAGTCATATAGAGGAAAAAAAAAAAGGAATTTAATTGCACTACAGGAGGTATAGTGGGATACTGAAATGTCTGTGGTGTAGCTACTAGTAAATGGATTTCGTACTGCCTATCATCACTGCTGTGTGGGAGCAACTATACAATGTTAGTAAAACAGATGCTGCCTTAGCAAGCATGGTGTAGGTTAGATTTAACAGGGTGAGCAGTCTTGTTCTTGGCACATCAACTTCTGTGCAGTGGGGTAACTGTTCCCCTAACGGGCTTGGGCAGAGCTTGGCATGGGAGCTCAGTTCCCAACTGTAGCAGGGAAGGGCCACAGCTGTGGGAAGCAAAAGCAAGAGAGGCACATCAGCATTTTTTAACAGACAGTGTAATGGATCATGAAATTGCATATATTACTGTTGGACACGCTCACAAACATTGGTTTGCAAACTTTTTTTAATTGAAACAATTTTGCTTTCTTGATTTCAAACTGAACTCTCTTATAGTTTCTGTTAACAAAACCTACAGTACTCAAAATAATTACAAGACAAAAAGATAGACATACCTCTTGGGCTTGTAATCTTGCTTATTTGGCAGTTTAATTTGGGGAGGTTACACTTTCAGCAGGCTTGGTGTTTGCTGCAGGCTTACTAAATAAGAACTAAAGAATTGAAAATTTGATCATATTTTCTTAGCCAGGGAAAAGAAGTTAATAGTATAGCTTTTCTGTTCCAATTTCATATTTTGAAGGTTTGCTTTTGCTAGTTAAGTTAATATAGTTTATCCATCCTTTGGGCTCTTATTTTCTCATTGCTACAGCTGTATCCAGGAAGGCTGAAATGATCAGCTTCAGGCTTCATTGCTATTGAATAAAGTTTTAACTCATTTATCTTTTTTAGCCATTTTTTTTCCCTTTGTTTTTTCTTCAAACTGAAGAATTCTTTTGGAAGCAAGTGAGCAAATCTTTTAGTCTTTCCCTCTTCCAGGTTTCTAGTTTACAATTTGTCTGTCAGTTCCATTGCAAGTAGTGACTCAGAACTGGAAAGTGTCAAGGAAGGACTTCAAACTTCAGAATGTTTTCCTCAATCACTATAGAGATTCAAACAGCAGTTACAGTGTTTTTACCATATACTTCAAACCAGTGTGAACAGATTAGTCCATGCTGTGGTCAGAGAAGCCCCTGTGCAGCAGCATCCGGAGCTGTTCATTGTACCACCTCCTGCCACGCACTGCAGTTTGGGAACTGCTTGTCAAGGAACTTTTGTTCTCTGTGGTTTGCAACTGAATGTAGATATCTCTTTCCTAAATGAAACTAAACCAGATTTTCTGATAAAGGCATGGATTGTTTTCGTAGACCTCATCCAGGGAGAAATGCTGTTCTGCACAGCCTGTAACAGGGAGTCTGTTCATGTCCACCATGGAATATCTATATTCAATATACTGTTGTATAAAATGTGTTGTATTTTCTCATGACTGTTACATCCTTGTATTATTTTGGCCTGTCCTGAGGGTTTTAAGCAATGTGTGCTAGAGTAGAGAAAGCATATCCTCCTTTACTTGTGTAATTTAGCATTTTCATAAGCATGTTTGTGAGGATGGGTGGTGGTGGTGGCTGCTTAAATGCTACTAAATTTGCCTCCACTGCAGAAGCCAAAGGGGAAAACACTTTTTTGAAAAAAAAAAATATTAATTAAGACAAACTGAATGAGGTAAAGGTTTCTTTGTTATTGCAGCCGATTTCAATATTTAAATTATGTTTTATCTTGCAAATCTGGTATACGTTATCTGTAGGCTAGTCCCTGACATGGTCCAAGAATTAGAACCTGTTGAATGCTAAGTAGATGTTGTGGATCACTATTAATGAGGGTCTGTAGAACAGACTCCTTATTAATGCTAGCCAAAGGGAAAAAAGAAGGGTATTTCATGGTTTGCTACTCTGCCTAGGGATACCAAATTTACATATGGCCTAAAACTGCTGATCAGAGCTAATCTCCATGATCATTATAGCTTGAAGAAAGGTTTAATATTCAGGATTTTATGAAGTTTTCCTAAACAAAAATAGGTTGCTTGAAAATGGGCCATTGGCAAGCCAGGAGTGTGTGCTCCTGCCACGAATTTTAATGGCTTGATGCTAAGAAGCAAGGACATGAGCTGCAGTAAAACTTGCAGGGTCGGTGGGGTTTTTTTAGATATTTGCTCAGTTTATTTTGTTTTCTTAAGTCTGCACTAAAGCACGCTTTTTCCCCAGACCTGACAGGTCTTCAGAGTGTAAGAGATAGTGCTTGATAGAGTCTTGGCAGCAGACACAGTTGTGATTGCCTTTTGGATGTCCTTAAGTCTCCTCGACAGTTTCCTTGTTGGGATACTTCAGTTTGTAGTTGAGACTGTTGTCTTCGTTGTCACTAGAGCATGGAAGGCAGGGGTGCAAAGCTTTCTGGGGTTGGGGAATCCTCATTTCTCCTCACTTTTGGTTTACAGGGTGTGCAAATGAATTTCCAGCTTTTGTGTTTCACTCTGTATGATCCTAGGCCAGCTGAGGGTTGTGTTTGCTTTCCAACTCTGCATGCTTTATCCCCAAAATTCTCATTTACGTCAAATTTCTGAGAAAACCAGAACCAGTCAGTCTACTTGTAAATGACTTCAGGGCAAATGGCAGGATTTAGTCTGTGGATCCATTTAGGATTAATCTATAGATGCATTTACAGATCCCCTGCAGACTTGGTACAATTTTGCCATTTAGTTGTTGCTTGCTCTTGTTCAGTAGATAAAAATTTAACATCTTTCTCAAGGATATGATTGCTTTGTAGTGAAAAGGTGGAGATAATTTTAAGAAAAGAGACTTCCAGACAAAAATTGCAACTGAAAAAATTTACCAGCTAAAAAATTAGCTGCTTAGAAGGAAGACTGGGGGAAAAAAAGTCATGTTATTTTTGTTGATTTTTTTCTTGGGGGCAATAAAAACAAAACCTGAAAAAATAAACACTTCCTCCTACTGTCCACTCGCCACAGCTGTAGAAGGACTATTTGTGAATGCTTGTAATGTGTGATAGCTGTGAGGAGGAGGAGGAGATGTGACCTCTCATGGTTGCTACACTTGTACCCATTCCAAGAAAACTTTGCTTTGTGGCTTCTTTGATCTCTGCATAGTATCTTTTCTTCCCTTGGCTGTAGCAAGTCTGCAATATTTTATACCTGCCAGAGAAGTTTCCTCATCTGACCCTGTCATGGTCTTTGTTGAGGAATAGTTGCAAAGTTCTTTGGAGGTATGAGGGCACCAGCATAAATGTGTATAAATTGAAGCAATTTTGCCTTCCAGCACTGTTACATTGCATATGCTATGGGTTTTGTCATATGTTAAACTGCAAAACCTTAAAGACGTATGTTTTAAATTTAGCTTGGTTTAATTCATTTCTTAAAGGGTATAAATTTAGGCTGTTTTTTAAATATATGTAAGGATTTTTGTCAAGCAAGTGTCTTGGTTGTATTAAGTGACTTTAAAAGTCTCCCATTGAAAGGCTTTGATGGGAACTGTAACCTTGTCAGTAATATCTGCGATGTGGTAAGAATTTTATTGCCCATAAGCCAACAGGCAATGTGTATTTCTTTGTGTTGGTAGATGGCACTTTTAAAAACACATACTCCCTCATGTATACACATATGTGGTTTCCTTTGTTGCAAATCACCGTTGGGAATGAGTCCTGTGGAAGCTGGTCTGAGACACTGATTCCTAATTTTGCTGAGCACCTATATCTTTATATTTTTACTTTTAAGCACATCACTTGAGCTTTTCAGACCAATCTGGGGGACCGCTGGCGTAGGATACGGAAGTTGTTACTCCTACATTGACTTTTCAAGTTAATTTTCAAGAACATAAACTCTTGCTTGCTAATTAATTTTTTTGCATGGTTGGAAATGAGCTGCCACAGTTGGCAACTGCAAGTTGCTATGGAGATACTTTCTGTGGAAGCTTTGAAAGGTGAACGATGATGTTTAGATGTACTCATCATGAACCTGCAGTGTGCATATATATTTACATCTTAATTCATAAATTCCTACTGTGTGGCTGAGATTTGATATTTATTATAGTTGCAGTTGCTTATATCCTGAAATTAGAGGATTCCTTCCAAAGTTGGAAAAATAACTGCATTATCTGCATTTTTAATTTTTTTTTTTTTAAATGAAGCATACATGAAGCATTATGATGAAGCTCAGTGGTGAAACTTCTTGGGTGTGTTATTTATGTTAGGGAAAGGCAAGCAAACCAGTGTGAAACGTTTTAAATAGTGCAGTTTCTCCTGGTGGATGAAAGTTCACACATCACGTGCAAGTGTTTGGCAGGATGGTCAGCTGTGTTTGAGGCAAGGGTTCACACAGGGACAGAAAAGCTGCCTCAGGGCTGTGCTAGGAATGGAAAATGGCAGTAAAGTGATGGGAACTAATGAGATTGATGATAAACCATCATTTTCTTTTTTGAGCCTCATGCACCATTCTGATTGTTTTTTCTTTTAAATTGTGTATTTCAAAGCTGAAAGAATCCAGTGTGTTATATTGGCTTCAAATACAGCTTTCTGGTATTAATAACTTTATGAAAATAACAGTGAAAAATAAGCATTTAATGCTTCAGTCTTCGAAAGGATAGTTGCATATTAAACTCATGTTTTACCATTCCCATTTGTATCTAAAGAAGCAGCACTCACTATAGGAGGGGTGGAAAAAGGTTTTCTCACTTCACTGCTATCAATAACGCTACCCCATGGACAGAAGTCATAAACCCTTGAGATATATAAACAGAAACACATTTGCGAGACCTCCAAAGAAGAATAGTCCCAAATCTTTTAACAATGAAAATAAAGGTCTATAGAAAAGCCATCATTGTGGGATAGTTAAGTAGTTCTAGAAGAATGTTCTGAGTACTAAAAAAATCGTGTTATATTTTATTTTATTAATATATAATACAAATCCCTCTAAGAATCTCTGTTGTGTCATGCAAGAAGTAACTAACTGCAATATTAGAATTAATGAAGTGCATATTGTTCAGAATTTTAGTCCTAAAATGCTAAAGGCTACATGAATATTTACATTATGTAAATTGTTTTGTTAAATACTGAATAATGTTTATAACTTTTACTATATAGAATGTGCAGATTTTTGCAAGAAGATACAGGCAATTCATAATTCCTTTTAATTATTGGAGAAAGATGCATACTTTATAGGTAATATTATGAGAGTTACTAATGCTCTGTTTTTTCAAAATAGTCACCAAAACCGATCATGTTGGCACACATTATTTTATAACAGAAGCAATATTGAGATAGGAAGTCTGCTCAAGAGAATTTTAGGGTTTATTTTTCTTTTAAAATTTCTTACACTCCAAGGTGAAATACTGCTTCTGATGAATACTTTGGAATCTTTGCTGTCAAGCTCAATACTAAATAATAAAATATTTTAAAATTGCCCTAAATATCCAAGTACAACCAATATCCACATACACATGAAGGGCAAATTTTAAAAGGAAGATCTTGGGTCAAACATCAACATGCCTCTGCAACCATCTTCAAAATTAGGCAGAAAAATAGACATAGCTGTAAAGTGGGAGCATTTAGCTAATGAATGAGATGTGTATTATAGCTTGGTCCTCTACTTCCCTCTAGAGTCAGTGGGAAGAAATAGGTGTCTCTAAAGGGTGATTAATCCTCTAGTGAGCTGGTGTGATCCCTGAGAACTGTTAAGTGTCTAGATGTAACCCCAGATGACGAAATGTTTTTAAGCTGGATGTCATCGGGCTAAAAGCAGGCAAATCCTTAAGTCAAATCAACGTTTGTCATAAAATTTGTTTTCACTGTATAGATAGGTCATATATGTATATTTAATAAATGTAAATTCAGCCAGTTATTCAGACTTTTAAATAACTTGCTACTGCATCATGGATCCCAAATTCTAGTAACAATCCTGTTGTCTTAGAGGGAAGTGAAGAGAAACAAGGAAATAGAAAATACAAGTTCAAATTCTCTGTATTTGGTCTTGATTCGTCATTTGCTCATTTCTTTGCCTGTTTTGCTCTTATTCCTGGAAGCTGTGTGTACAGCAGGCAGGATCTCAAAATTGCAGTTTTGACATGCTGAAGCTTTACACATTGTTTTCTCAAATTTAAGGCCTAATTTTAACTTAAACCAGGAAAAGAGAAGCAAATGCTTTCCCTCCTATTTAGAATGACAAGTTGGGATTTAGACCATTATGTTTATAAAGTATTTTTTAAAATTTAAAACAGAAAAGTCAGTGTTGGCTCAACTATGAGAAACATTTGTATTCACATACAAATTTCTTTTAAATCTTTCAATTTATAAGATAATTGACCTAGTATTTTGAATACTACTTTTTTCTTTCAGCAATGAAGAAACAGCCTGTAGTTGCACACTCTTGTGTAAGGCTTGGACTGTTGAGTGTGCAACTACAGGCTGTTTCTTCAAGGTCAATTATCATATAAATGCCTCAAATTTGATAAAACAATGTTTCTTGCAGATTAAATTTGGGATTGACTTGATCCTTTTTCACTTACTTAAAATTTTCAGTTTAAGTTTGCTTTTAACAGGTATTCTTTTACTTCAAATACGTAACTATGCTAAAAGGCATGAACATTCATACCATAAAAAAACTCCAACCAACCACCCGATTCTTCAGAAACTTGAAGTTAAAATGAAGTTTTTCTTTCTATAAAAATATTTTTGTATAAGTATCCCAATACTTTATGTAAATATCCAGTGTGATGAAGAGGAGGGCAGATTCACGCTGTTTCTAGATTTGCCTCTTAAAAAATGTATGTTGCTAATGCTGTCATTTACATATATAAAATTCAAACCAAGATTCTTAAAGTTCTCAAACTTAACAGTTGTGACTTAATCTGCTCTGTGTGTCTGCTTAAATTTGCTTTCCAAAGGCTTTTCTCTTTCAGATGCCACAGAAGTCTAGGTTGGGAACAGAGTAACGTAGCTGTGGTTGGGTGGGCTACTAAATGGGAGGAAAAAATGTTATAGGGGATAGAAGATATATCTGATCTTGTGGACAAGAGGAACGTGATTGCCCTGGCAAAGTGTTGTTCTCTCTCTGTGTAGCACTGCTGCAGCAGAGTCCTTTGATGGCTCTTCGCGGGCGAAGTTAATTTTCAGGAAGATAAACTGAAAGGGCTCTCCAGAAGGGCATTCTCATCTGGATTCCCCTGATAGAAGTACTATCATCAGGTCCAAGAGACTTAAAAAGCAAAAGATTTTTAAATTATTATTATTATTATTATTATTACTTTGCAGGTCTACTAATTTTGAAGGCAGTCTTGATAGTCTTTCATGCTAATCCAGCTCTGAATAGTGGGAAATGGAATGGAAGGAAACTTAAAGGACGTTTCTTTCCCTCAAGAGCCCTCACTATGAATTTTTCTGTCAGGTTACAATTTGTGTCCCAAAATGGAACATTAAATGTAGCTTTTCAGTGCTTGAAGGATTTTATACTCTAATTCTGATTGTTATCCTAAGTGCATTTATTATTGTGTTAGCAAAAGTTGGTAGGTGAAAACTGCACAGTCTAACTAGCACAGATTATTTTTTTCCTGCATTGCTCAAGTGCACTCCTATGACTTGTCCTTGTATTCTGTGTTGTCCCAGGTGTTCTGTGTGGTTCTGTCCTACCCAGGAAGCTAGGTAGTCATCCCAACATTTTTGCACTCTGGGTTGGGACAGTTTGTACCAATTAGGAAGGTGGATCTTTCTGCTGTCATATTTGATGAGATTGCTCAACTTAGAGTTAGTAAATTTAATAGCAGACAACAGCAAATCCTCCTAAAAGTCCATCATATGATAATTTTTGTTGTTGTTGTTTGTGCTGCTGTAATTTTTTATCTATCAGTTACAATCAAGAACCATGGAGTAAAAGTGAATCTAAACGTACACATTCATTTCATTAATATGTATGTCAGACTGAAAAGCAGCAACAATTGCTGAATAGCTTTAGCCATCAAACTCATGTTCCTGCTCATGAGTGGAAAAAAAATTATGCTTTACTGGTTGTTATTTTTGTTTCAGAAGAGTGTAAGGATGCAGTCAGTTACCAGTGCTGCTAATCTCAGTCCATTAGATGACATGATAAGTGACAGTTTGTACCAGTCTAACTTCAGTGTCAACTAAAAGGAAAAACACAACTATGTGTCTCCATACAGTAGAATACCATTTTAATAACTTATGAGTACTTAGTTTTCTCAGAAATAACTGCAAATATGTTTGTTTTGCATAAAAAGAAATGTCCAATCTAATCGTAAAATCCCCAGATCCCAGAATGAATCCATTTCACTGCCTGTCTCCCTTGCTAATCTTCCCTGCAGACAGTTAGCTTAGCAAAACAAGTTAGTGAATGTATCTCTCTAGTTGATTCAACCTAAAGTTAAAATGCAGAATAGAATTATATTTTAATTTAATCATGCTTTATACTATGGAAAAACTACTGCAGGTGTCTATTAAAAAGGAAACATAGTTCTTCATTTAGTCCATAAACTCTTTCTATTATGAATACTGGAACATAAGCATAATCTAATATATTTCCTCAGCTGCCTCCCTAAACATTAAAGTAACATAAAATGCCCAATGATCTGGAACTTCTTTTCCTTGAGATCTTTGTTAGCAAGACTTTCAGCTATGGCATTGGATAAGAGGAGTTATTGGGAGCTCTCTTTTATGGAGTGAAATTACCAAAGGGTTGATTATAATTGATTATTTCTCATTTCTTGGTTTTAGTATGTTAACTCATCCTGGAATCCTTTTTAATATCAAAATACCAAGTTCTTTCACTGTGGCATGGACAAAGCACTTGTTAAACATTGAATTCAAACCTGATGCCACTAAATATCAGCAGGGATTGATTTGGCCCATTAATGTAAATGAGAAAGCCAGGTACTGAGAAAGCCAAATTCAGGCTTCCTCCTTGATTCTTTTTCTTTTTTTTTTTGGTAGCTTAACTGTTGACTTGAACAGGAGCTGGATCAAGCTAACGAGTTGGTTTGATGTTGGTTTTCAATAAGTATGTACTTTGAAAAACTACATTGCAGCTGCCAATCTTGAAAACATTGAGAGTTTTGAAGAAATCTTTTACTTAATTGAATTTACAGGAGCTAGGGACAAAAATACATTATCACTCTCTCTGTGTCCTCTTTTTACACAACTTTGGCAGAAATGGTACCTTTTATAATCCCACGGGCTCCATACGTGAACTTGAGGACTTCTACAGAGGGATTTTTTCTCATTGGTTTCTCATTGCTTTGATGTGCTAATTTCTGATAAGAATAGTTTAGGAATAATTAAAGCATCTTGTGAAACAGACCTCTAGAGAGGCTGGGAGACACCTACTAATGATTTTCAAGAGCTACTGAAGGTGACATCATTCCCATATACTAAATATACTGAAAAGCCCTAGTGTTAAAACTTTTTATGTTTTTTAATGCCTCATTTAAACTGTGAGAAATTAAAAAGAATAGCAAAATGGAGGGACATCCTGTATGGTTGTGGGATTTCCCTATACAAGCATACTTAATTCCTGTGTCCCATTAACCCTTTCTCCTTGATGGCAGCCAGTGAATTGGAGACAACTAAAGCTTTCTGTAAGCTTTTTAGCTGTTTGGGGTTTTTTTTCCTTCCATATATATTCAAATCTAGTACATCTAGTACTAGGATCTTGCATGCCAAATGCATTTATTAATCTAATATAGACTTTGAGTTGTTAAGATATCTCATAAAGTAGAAGAAATGCTTTGCCTTCTGGACTGCTGACATAGCACTGTATGTTGCCAGCAGAGTTGGGTAGGTTGCTCCTATGATGGTACATGATTTCCATGCTCATAAGAATTGACCTGGCCTTACTAGTTTCACAGAATCACAGAGTTGTAGGGGTTGGAAGGGACCTCAAAAAATCAAGTCCAACCCCCCCTACCAAAGCAGGTTCCTTAGGACATTTTGTTTGGGTTTGGGTTTTTTTCTTCCTCCTTTGCAAAGTATGTTTTCAAAACTAAATACTAGACTTCTTCCAGTACTCTTGCAACATTTTAATCTTAGCCAACAAGCTGAAAAAGTTTGTTGCTTTTCCTTAATTTCATAACTTTTTAGGGTTATGTTTCTGACTGTATAACTGACATAGGAAATCTCTTTCTAAGTGTATTCTGTACCCTAGATCTCCTACTTCACTTGCAAATGACCATCCTTTTCAAAAAATATAAAATATGTTGCACAGCTTGTAGCTAATGGAAGCCCCAAAAGATAATGAGTTCTCTATCACAGAACAGATGTATACTGCTTCTTTTATCATAAGGAATAGATTTACAAGAGAAAGAAAAATTGCAGTAACCCTTGAAAATTCACAGCTTTGCTGTCATTCCTTGCTGCCTGTTATCACATGGAAAAGGGCATTGTGGTAACTGAGAGCCAAACAGAAATTAAATAAAAGTTAAAAGGATATATACCAAGTTAAAAGTATAACAGACAACTATTTGTTGGAGAAAGAAACTATTAAATGACAGAAAATACTGACTAGTCCTTCCCTGCAAATCCATTAATGGGGAGTAATTCAAACAATTAGGCAATTGCCAAATGCTACTGTAGAGAATTTACAGAAAATTAATGACCATAACAAGGTAGGATGTTTTTTCCAAAGTACTATCACTCTATGGCTATGATGTCACAAGTATCTGGAAACCATGGGATCCCATTATGTTCGTTAGGTCTAGCAGAGCACTCCAAGTCTGTGCTTTGAGTCCACACTGTCCCCATCAGCAGGCTGGATCCATCATTTCTCTATTTTTTATAGAAACGAGCTGAGCTGTGGTCCATTCCCATTTGGAATGTACTCTCAATTTGGCTCAGAGCAGTGGGTATCACAAGCCCTCTTGCCCTACACCTTAGCAGACCAACCACAGAATGCCTCCTACTCCTATTCCTCCAGCACAGGAATGGTTGGTTATTTGGGGTTTTTCTGCAAACCATGGCTGTAATACCCTGATTGCCAAGTTATGAGTTACCCTTTATGACAGAGAGAGTTCATAAAAGCTCCTTGAAGGAAACATAGCTCCTAAAATGCTTTATCCTTATTTCCTGTCCTATAGGAATGTTCAGTGGTAGTAGCAGATAAAACCACTGAATCACTGTGCAGCTGTCTGTCATGGCATCATACTGTACTTTCCTTCCAAGATTTTCTAAGTTAAGATATAGCTACAGCTGCTGGGTCCAGAGCTCTAATGTGCCATTTTGGTGCTAAATCAGCAGCTATCTGAAGGACAGAGGAAATCAGCAGCAGTGTGGGTCTAATAATTTTTTAATTCTTTAATATTTTGGCATGAAAATGTATGTTTGGCTTGGAACTACAGTAGGAAAATAAAGATAAATCACAAAATTATCTAGACTCATGGGAAACAACTTTAATAACAGGTAATGTCAGAGCTTTTTACAGCTTTTCAGATTTAAGGATATCTTTTCAGGGTGTATGTTTATTTTGAAAGCTGCATTTCATCTCAAGTGCTCAAATAATTTTGGAGCGTGTTTTATTTTTAATAGTACAGTGTTAATTTTCCACGGTCTGCTTAGGCTGCATGCTTTGAGATGCTGAAATTACTGCTAAGCTATTTCAGCTTTACTGTAACAGCATCCTTCTCAAGTCATGCATTTAACATACCTTCAATTAGTGTGGTCAAATAATAAAAATGGTTTTAATGGATCTTTCTTTGTGTTCTGTGTTTGTTTAGCAAGAGGAAAAAAACCCACGTCTACTATGACACTGACTTTTCAGCTCTCATTTGAAGTCAGCTGGTTAAATCCTGCACCTGTGGATTTCAGTGGTGCTTTGCATGACCCAAGCTGTGTTTTGCCCTAAGTTTCATTAGCCTGATGATCATGAGATATCAGCAATTGGCTTAGTAAACCTTTTGGACAGTATTAGTGTCTCTTGAAGCAGCAACCTTGTCTAAACAACTCAAGTTTTCTTTGGAGAATTGGTTGCATGGTATAATAATTGGAAAAACATCTCAAAAGGATAGGGAGCTTGCACTTCACATATTTTAACCAAGCTCTCAGCAGCTTGCTGTGTGTAAACTAGTTAAAACTTTACTGAAACGTTTGTAGCAGCTGTGGTGTTGAAACTTGCTAGGCTTCATTATACGTGTTTATGGACTCTGGTTTTCTGATGATTAATTGCTTTCAGATTTCTTCTTCAGGGAGACCTGTCACTCTCTGAACCATTTTTAATTATAATATTCAGAACTCGATGCTAATGGTGTCCTAACAAACAAGTAAAGCAATACAAATTGAGTGTAGTAATAAAACATGGACAAGATACAAATGTCTATACTGTTTCTCATATTGATTTTAGGGAATCTTATGCCTTTGTCTCATTTGAGTAAGATTACCAGGCAGGGATATGAACCCCTCACATACAACAGGAGGTTTTCACTACGTGAGCTTAGTGCAAACCCTTTGCATTCTGTGCTTTCAATAGAGCTACAACTCAGAGCTTAGAGTCAATGCACAACCCAGTACTTGCTGGTTTTTATAAAGGTTTTTCAACATGTCTCTTGGTGTGCTTGCTCTCTACACCTACTGGAGGTTTGTGTGGCTTTTGGTATATCAGTTTTAGAACTGTTTTTTTACAGATGTTTTGGTTTTGGCACAGCCCCTGCTACCTTTCAAAGTAATTGTGATATATCAAAACAATAAGACAGACATAGCTGAAGGACACTGCAGGGCAGGAAGAGATCTTTTTATTCTGTTTAGAAGATCTAGCTCTGGGTCACACCTTCATGAAGACACAGGTTCCTTAATAAATCAATCCTTTGCTGATGTATATGCAGAACTCATTAAGGAGCAGTCTTGATTTCTGGGTTCAAATTTTGCTCACAGTTTCAGGTGTTTTGCCCTTAGGTTTTGGGAGGAAGGAGTGTCTTTTTTTTTTTTTGCTTTTCATTGTTTTTTTTTTTCCTCCCTCAACTGAAACTAAACCTCAAGCTGCCAGATTGTTAATGGGATTTAGTGTCTGTTTCTTGTAGGATTTGTAAACAAAGTTCACCAATATCTAAATTATCAGTAAAGTCTAAAGCCTTGTTGTGCTGTTGAGTGACATCTTTTCATTGCTTTTGCTACTGAGGAGGCTTTATAGTCTCAAATCCCAACAATTTATTTCCCTGCAATTTTCTCATTTTCCCCGGAAGGCTCAGATCCTTCAAGATGCTTCAAGTGCATCCATTTTACTCTGTGGAAGGAAAGGAGCTCAGCTTTTTGCTGAGGTTGCCTTGCCCCTCACAAGATTGACTTCATTCTTAAGTGAGAGAGAAATAGAGGTGATATAGCGAGTGATTAGAGGGAATCAGGATGGCTGGTCTAGGCATGGGGATCAAATGAAGTGAAGGCAGGTTGTCCGAAGGTCAGGCTTGTCTGGTGGTGTGGATGGTAGAAACTTGACTCAGGACAGAATTATTACAACACTAATGTCCCTGGATTTCAACTGAATAAAAAATCCTGCTCTTAAGGACCACTTGTTTCATCCTCAAAGCAGTTTTAGGGCAGGAGATGAACTACTCTGCAAAAGGGACTCTTTCTCCCCTTGGCTTTAACTGGAGTATGGGTTGTTATGTCAGATCACGTTTAACTTCTTTATGGCTGCAACTTGATTAGAATAATTTGGTTGTTACTAAGCTGGGATGCAGCTACTGCAAAACTAGAGATCTGAATCTCAAACAAGGAGTGGTTCATATCCAGATCCTAGTCCATCATTTCATGATGAATGTTAGGGTTATGTTGAGTTTAGGTTAGATGCTTTGCCAAGGGGCATTCCTTCTTGATATTTTCTTGGGATCTCTAATCACTTTTACAGTATTTATCAAATGTGTTAAGGGCTTTGCTTCTACATCCTTCCAACAACAGAACTTTGTGGGGGAGTGTTTGGGGACTGATACAATATTCTTTAGGTCCCTCTCTGATTTAGCAGCTGTTACCCAGTGCAATACAGAATTAGCACTGATATATGGAGTTCATTGGATAAAACCATTGTCTTGACACTGATGTTTCACTTCATGCTTTCCTAGGGGCTTCTTGAGTGTCACTTCAACAACAATTTTAAGACTGGATAACCTGTTTAAGGCTGAATGTCATTGCTGCCTTTAGGAAAAAAAAAAGAGTAATTCTCTCTTATTGGATATATATTTTTTTTATTTTTAACAATATAATTTTAGGTTGATATTTTGACAGCTGAGTTGCAGAAAGAATGAATAAATTACAGCCACTCACACCTGCCACTTACTAAATTTCTTTTTTAATGACATATAGCCAGTTGATATGCCAATAACATAAATGATTACATGCATGCAATGCATTCAAGAATAAATTCTCCATCACATTTAGCCAGCTGACAATCACATGGATTGTATGGAGAGTAATAGGGAACTGTCATTGTGAGAATAATGCACTGATCGCTGGTGGCAAGAGGCTGTGGATGAGGGGAAGTTTTGACTCTATGTTGACTGGTTGATAGCTGTTTTAAAAGGGACACAGGCAAGCCTGTTATAGCAGGGAGAAAGGCTGCAATAAGGCAATGAGAACTGTTACTGATTTGAGCTACCTAAATTTTTGCATCTTAATTAGCAGCCTTGAAGTCTATGAGGATAGGTTTCACAACAAAGACTTGCAGCCTTTGGGGGGAAAACACACATAGTACGTACCATGAGGAAAAAAGGCTTTTTTCCCATTTCTTACTACACAAAGATCACTGAAACATCCCTTGCCTGATGTTGTGTTCTTCTGCAACCACCAAAAAGTAAAAAAGAATTAAGAAAGTTTAATTCCCAACTGTAGCTTGTGTCTAGCAATAGAAGTTCTGCAATCAAATAAAAATTCAGCAATACCCAAACAAACCTGCAGTCTTAAAAATACCGAAAAAGCTGCCACAAAATGCTTATTCCCATAAAAAAACCCCAAAATATAAAACTATACACAAAAATGTTAGTCAGTATGTGAGAGTACATGAACTGTTAAGAACAAAGCATCGAGTCAACACTTTCCCATTCCTAGTTTTTTCTGTGCAAAATTCTACCCAGGATCTCCTAGCAGCCATGAGATTTTCTACACCTCTTCGAAGCGTTCAGTGCATTTCCATGAAGTTTTGGCAGTTAGACAGTTTTAATAGGTAAATTTTTTTGTTATGCAGTTATAACTTGTTTGTCAAGGATTTTATTATAAGAAAATGATTTTTCTCATTACTTTATATTTTAAAAAGCTTTTCCAGCATCTCTATAGTTCCTTGGTAAATATGCAAGGCAGGAAGATACTCACCTCAATTCTAAATAATTGGGGTTTTATATTGTAATTCCATTTGTTTCTGCAAATATTTTAAAATTATGATTCACTGGGGATGAATTTCTACTAACCTGTTTTTTATTATCTCATTTTATACTATACCTTTTTTAATATAACACCTGCTGTGCTATTAGTCATTCCAATAACTCTTTCTCATTTTTCCCCATTGGTTTCTCAAGCTGCTTTAATACAAAATGATTTTCCTTTCTGTGCATTCCTTTTTTGATAGTTGGGGATAATCTTGGGGTATTTGAAATATAAAATACCCAAGAATTGGGTAAAAATACCCAAGCATTCACAATGGAGGTTTAAATATCACAGATCAACATGACTGACACTTTTCTAGTAGTAGACCCTAATTAAAGCTGAGAAAGGATATGGACTTTCTATCAGGGTTGTGTTCACTTAGCTGTTCTTTGATGAGGTGAGAGACAGAGCACAAGAGGTGAACAGGCACAAACTAAATGTTTTGATGATACATCTTGAAACTTTCATTATGTGTTTTATTACACTTGATTGATGCAGTAGTTGTTCAGGATTTCTGATTAGAGATAGGTGTCCTGTAGGAAACTGGGTAAAATCACTTATGAAAGAGTGGCTGATAGTCCTGAAACATTTGAATTTTACCTTTGATTTCAGAAAGTCTGGTGAGTAAGGCCCCCAACTCCCACCACATTATCTAAATGACCTTACAGTCAAACTAAACTTGCCAAAAGAGGTGTTTTCCTACATTTGGACACCTGATTTGGAGAAGGTAGCGTGTCATGAGCACTTTAATGGTGAGTTCAAGATTAAATGCTCCTTTTTATGTACTTATTAGTGCTATTTCTAACACCCCGTTACTGACATCTAAGGTATAGTCCTGAGCAACCTGATCTAGTGAAGATGTCCCTGCTTACTGCAGACGGTGGGAATCGATGACCTTTAAAGGTCCCTTTGAACGTAACAAATTCTATGATTTCATTAAGAATGCAGTGTCTAGCAGGATTATATAACTGAACATACATTTTATGGTTTTCTCTTTGTTACGAAAAAGTATTTTTAACAGAATTGTATTGTTATTAAAGTGCAAATGAGAAAATGAATCTCAAGTCCAACTATGTTGATTCACTTAAAATTAATCATTACCTTGATCTCTCAAGTGTCCAGCTGATCAGTAAAATTTTTTGAAATCTTTGGGCTTTCTTTAGCTTGATAATCAATTACAATACCCTTAATGTGTACTTGTTCATTAATGTTACTGAAGAAGTGGAGAAGGAGAGATATTCTCAGACTGTGATCTTTAAAACACATGCGCTTCTATTTCATTTTGGTCTTGGGTTCTTTTGGTAGCGTAGGTGTTTAGAGTTATCTCATACTTACACATAAGCTGTTTATGCTTTCAGTGTGTTTATTACAGAGAGAATTTAAGTGTCCCATAGCTGTATTTCTGAATTGGGTCTTGATGTCCGACAGCTAACATGGGATCTTCTTCATGTTAGGTCATTTCTGTCTACCTCTGTTTCTTCATAGTATAAATAGGGTTTATTTTAGATATGTATATCTATATACATAATATAAATGATATATTTCTATAATTTTGAAATTGTATTTTCAAAGTTTTAAGGAAAAATTTGTAGAATTCTGTGGTTATTGATGTATACTACCTTAGAAAAAGCCCACCATCCCTATTGTCCTCATGTGTTGCCCGTGTTTTACAAATGGGGAACAATAACAATGATGAAAAAGATTGTATTTTATTTTTGAGATCACATTGGATGTTTAGCAGAGTTAGAGATCCCCTTTTTCCCAGTGCAATGCTATGTTTAGCTCAATTCTTGCCTCTTACTTTCGTTCTGACTCTTTGTCAGATAAGAGCTGCTCTGATCATATTCACTATGAAGAGAACTTCATAGAAGTGTACCTTTCATGGAGAAAAAAAATGTACAAATATATTTAAATATTATCTTTTTTTAAGACTGAAACCCTTATTTTCTTTAGCTTTTTCCCTTAGGCAGTCAACACATTAGTGTGATAAATACTGTATAACTTTTAATGCTAGTCCTTGTTGATTCACGGTAGATATGAACGGGTTGTAAAGGGATATCCCTGGTGATAATAAAGAAAAATGTATTAAAAAACACTCTAAACAAACAAATACATAAGTAGCTCCTTTCCAGTGCTCCACTAAAGCTACTGTAAATTAAGAAAGTGCTTATATATTTTGCCAAGTTTACACTGTATTCAAAGAAGGTAGCTTTTGTGAATCTTGGTGAGAAATATAAAGATATATCTTACCTGGATGTACCTGGGAAGTCCATCCCTCATTTTGTATCTGATTTCTGCAATAGATCAAAAGCAGAATTTGGATAGTTCAGGAGATTTGATAACTTATTTTGTCAGAAAAGTAAAATGCCAAATGTCTTTTGGTTTCACTGTGTGCTTTAGCAAACACATTTTATTCATTAGGATTCTGCTCCCAGTGTAATAAGTGCAGAAATGCCCTGCTCTGACTTTGTTGATGCTGTTGTAAGCTGTTGATTATATCAACTGAATACTTGGCTCTTTCTTTCTACTGATCAAAAGTTATACAGAAAATATAGACAGTTCCAAGAGAGCATAAACTTCCAACAAGAAAAAAAAAAATCACTCTACTTTTTGAGGTCTCTTTTTCACCTTTCTAATGGAATACTTTAAGGAAAAAGAAGAGGGGCTATCTATATGCACCAGGTATCAAACAACTAACAAAGAGGAATGTTTCTTATGCAGAATTCTAGATAGAGGTCTTCTGATAATCACTTCTTAAATCTTTACACTTAGTACTCTGGACCTTTATTCTTACAGTCTTTCTTCATTCTAATTTTAATTCTTTTGAAAGAGCTGGGTTAGTCCAAGGCTTTGAGAATATATGACTACATTTTCCTGCTGATGCTGGTGTTCACTGTTCTCCAAGGTCCCTGGTTTTGGAATTTGGAGGAATTAAGATGATACCATAGTAAAATTTTTAATCACAGACAGTCCTCTTGATGGAATGCTTTTTTGCTATGCTTATTACAGTCTGTTTTCAAAGAACTACTGTTGATTGACAATCTGTATTCTTTTTGACAGAATTATTTCAAGCACGGTTTATTATATGGCCTTGGAATTACAGCACTTACTTTTAGAATTACCTTATTTCTGTGTGTTTTCAACTTTGTATAGTTTCTTTATCCCATAAGGTACTGAGGGTGAAATAATAGCTTTTTACATCAACTGAAATGCCCTCTGGTTGTGCTAGCAAGTCCTAGAGAGGACCAGGTACCTGACACTTAAACTGAGACAAAACTTCTGTTTACAATCTATCTTCCACTGAGCCACCTTTGAGGGACTGCGAATCTACCTGTGTCCAGGACACATCAGTGGTGAAAATACCTCCCTCGCCAGGAACTTGTTAATACTAATCACAAACTCATGACACAGGGGATGCAATACTCTGGTATCACTGCTTCCTATGCACCCAGCTAGATCTCATTCATTTCAGTGGAAATATTTCCATAGATTTTGGTTAGGAGTGGATCAAGCTTGAAGGTAAAGGGAGAGCTGAAGTCTTTGCAGTACTGTGACTGGGTGTCTTTGCTCAAATGTTGGTGTTTATATCAGCAGTGTATCATGTACAGGATTATTCCTGTAAGAAGTAAGCACGTTTTCTGATCTATTTTAGTGTATTTCCCCATAATAAGCTACTGAAAGCAGTTGAAATCGTTCCAATGGAAATGTATTTGGTCCTGAGAGATAAACCAGTGTCTGGCACTTCAATGTGAAGATAATAAGCTCCATGATTATTAAAAATGCACTTTTAACTAGTTTAGAAGGAAGCCAGGAGTGAGATTGTCTACTCATGAGAATATCTCTTGTTTGCAAGGGGATGTGAGCAGTGCCTCTTAAAAGTAATACCTTCCTCTTTCTCTTTATTTACTCTGTCTTTGCTTTTTCTTCCTTACTTTATTGATCTGTTTTTGCCCAAATTGATCTCTGAGGTTATAGATCAGCCCTCTAGAAAGTCTCCTTGATAAATGTGGAAATTGGGAATACACTTTACAGTGGGCATTTGGTGAATTTGTCTACTTAACATGTGTGCAAAAGTTGTAGGGGTAGAATTTGAATATGATCTTCAAAATATATCATTACACCATGGGAGTCAACTGGTTTAGAGAAGCCAGCACAAGATCTGTTCATCTGGGCAAATTGGATAGCAAGGCAGAGCAGTGGCCTTTATACCTGGATGTTTCAATCTACATGTCCTGCATATTGGTTATAGAACAGTGTATTAATTAGAGAAACCTCTAATGTTTTCTCAGTACTAGAAGATTCTTAAAACCCTTCTTTCTTTTTTTGGTTATTTTTCCTTTTCCAAAGACAGAATTAAATTGGACATTAAAAAAAAAATTATTTAGCAAGAAATATAATTAAAAATTTAAAAATCTTTAGTGCTTCTCAAGTGCAATTAGCACATTAATATGTAATTTCTCAGCTGTTTTCCCTTAAATTATCACTATTTTATGCCTGGTTTAGATGAAGCCATTGCACCTGCCTAAGATCGATTCTCATTACCAAGCTGACTGGACCGTTAAGTTTACACTGACTCAGATATCATTTTGTCTTCAATCAGCCTTTTTGTAAATGTCTTGATTCGTTCACAAGTAAGGATTTCTGTGATTCATCAACTTATCTCACTAATGGATATTTATTGCATTTAACCTCGTGATGCCACAGAGGGTGCTTAAGTTGTGAGTGGTTGTGCCCCAGACTTTTGTATTGCTGCTCCATCCTTGCTGGAGAAGAGGATTTTGCCAGTGAGCTGTGCTTAGGGTTTTTTTTTTTTGCCACAGGCAATTTCTTCTTTCAAAATAGTACATAAATAAAATATTTGTTCACGCTTCTCTCAGAACGAAGCATACAGAGGAAAATGTTTACTCACTTATGCAGAAAGTGATATCTGTTGCAAAGAGTAAATCCTCATTTTCATATTTAATGAAGACATAATCAATGGTAATGGATGAAGACTGCATTAAAGAAATCTTAATGTTCCTCTCAAGGGAAAGTAATTTTCCTGGAAACAAGCTAGTTAATCAGGCTCGGGAAAACTATATATGTTTTATTATACAGGCAGGTTTTCCAAGGACAAAGTAGGAAATGTAACAGAGACATTAGTCAATTTTCATCTTCAGAGATTTATCACATGTGGCATTATGTAGATTTTCTGTCTGAAACACACAGCACTAGTCTTGTTTAAGCTTACAAACAATAAAAGGCTGGCATTAATAAAATATTTGTTTCTGCCCTATACTGTGTGATTTTCATGCAGATGCAGTTAAATTTCCCCATCAAATGGGTCTTGAAGAGCTAAACAGGATGAGTACAAAGAGCAGTAGTCAGTCAAATATTTCCCTCAGCTTGTGTTACATATTTACATCAAAATTTAACTTCAGAGGTTTTATCCACAGAACCTCCATAAGGGTCTATGCAGTGTGATGTTCACGTGCATACCGAAATCTTCAGTGCATAGGGGAAATGCAGATCAACAATTTGGCCTGATGGCTGTTTGGCAGGGCTCCCTTCATCTCACTGACTCAAGCACTCGTGCTGAGGGACAACTGTCTTGATCACGGGCTGGGTAAGAAGAGTCTTGCAGTTAAGCACTCTCTTGTTTGGATTTGGTCTGCCAGTCCCATCTTCCCTGCTGCTCAAGCATGCAATTATTTAAGGTCAATCAGAAACATCCAGAAATTATTTTACCACTGAGATTCCATTATAGGACTGAGTGACCATAGATAATACATTGTGCCTGGCTTACAGCAGAAGGACAGGATGTGTTTGGCTAAAGACTTCAGTATAAACCTGTTCTGTACAGTAGAAGTCTCTGGCTGTGCTCATAGATAATTCTTGAACTCAGCCAAGCTCGGTGCTGTGACCACTTCCCTGGGGAGCATGTTCCAATGCCTGACCTCCCTTTCAGTACAGAACCTCTTCCTAACATCCAGCCTAAACCTCACCTGTCGCAGCTTCATGCTGTTCCCTGGTCACCAAAGAGAGGAGATCAGTGCCTGCCCCTTCACTCCCCCTTGTCAGGAAGCCACAGACCATGATGAGGTCTCCCCTCAGCCTCCTCTTCTCCAGGCTGAACAAACCCAGGGACTTCAGCCTCTCCCCATAAGTCTTCCCTTCCAGACCTTTCACCATCCTTGTTGCCCTTCTCAAGACACTCTCCAATATTTTTATGTCTTTTTTGTACTGTGGTGCCCAAAACTACACACAGAACTCGAGGTGAGGCTGCCCCCGTGCAGTGTAGAGTGCATGTCTAAGGTGGTGAGTAGCATATGTTTATTAGGGGAAAATAGGGGTTTTTTTAATTTGTCCAACAGAATTGGGAACAGAAGATCACCTTTGGGTCACCAAGCCCTATTGAAAAGTACCTACAAAGTAGGAGACATGCAGAAAGGCTTTTCTGTTTTCTTCAAGTTATACATGTATAAACAATAGTAAAACAAATGGTTTGTTTACTTTGAAATTCAATGGGAGTTTCAGTTCCTACACATGGTGTAGAGGACTTACCTGTTCTTGGGTTCAGAGTTGTTCAGTGAATTTAACAGCCAAGGTCTCCACTCTGGAGTAGCTGTCACTGTCACATTACAAGGAATGTTTTAATGGTATAAACAGGCAATACAGAGGTGGTGGAATGCCACAAACGCAATGAATGAGACACCTGGCTGCACGGAGGTTGCTTTTGATAAGCTTTGCTTGTTCCTTTGACTGGGGAAATGCTAAGACACATCTTCATCTCCTCCTTCATTCCTGGAAGACTGTTAGTATTAGTTTGATATAGCTGAGAATCAAGTCCATTTCTTCTGTGTTTGGATGAAAAGCTGAATCAGCCTTTTCGGTTGATATGTTCAGAATGAGCCTCGTTTCTTATACACATTTCATGGAGCATTTTGTATTATGTTTACATTAGGAGAATAGATTGTTTTACAGTTTTGTAATTAAAATGCAGCTGAAAATCATTGATCTGAGAAAAAACAGTACAGAGTAAAAGAAACATGGTTTCAAGCAGAACCTGACAATAAAACAGCCTATGGTATGCTGTGGGACCTCTGCATTTCTAGTGAGTCTCGATTTATAAATACACTACCTGTTGGTCACTGCTGTGTGTTGTAGAGGGGTGGAAGGAAAATCTGGACTTAATGTCAGTAAAAACAATATCCAGTCCTGTTTAATATATTCATCGACGACCTTGATGAGGGAATAGTATCCACCCTCAGCGGTGCCAATGATACAAAGCTGGGAGGGGTGGCTGACACGCAGGAACACTGCGCTGCCATCCAGCGAGACCTGGACAGGCTGGAGAGCTGGGCAGGGAGAAACCTAATGAAATTCAACAAAAGCAACTGTAAACTTTTGCACCTGGGGAGGAATAACGGTCTGTATCAGTACAGGCTGGGGGATGACCTGCTGGAGAAGAGCTCTGTAGAGAAGGACCTGGGGGTTGTGGTGGGTGACAGGTTTGCCATGAGCCAGCAGTGTGCCCTGGTGGCTAAGAGGGCCAATGGGATCCTGGGGTTCATCAAAAGGTGCGTGGCCAGCAGGTCTAAGGAGGTGATCTTCCTCCTCTACTCTGCCCTGGTCAGGTCCCACCTGGAGTATTGTGTCCAGTTCTGGGCTCCCTGGTATAGAAAAGACAGGGACCTCCTTGAGAGAGTCCAGAGGAGGCAACAGAGATGATTAAGGGCCTGGGGCATCTCCTGTATGAGGAAAGGCTGAGTGAGCTGGGACTGTTCAGCCTGGAGAGAAGACGACTAAGGGGGGACCTTATTAATGTATATAAGTATCTTAAGTATGGGACGCAGGGGGAAATGGCCAGCCCCTTTTCAGTGGTCTGTGGAGACAGGACAAGGGGCAATGGCTGTAAATTGGAGCACAGGAAGTTCCGCACCAACATGCGGAAGAACTTTTACCCAGTGAGGGTGACAGAGCCCTGGGACAGGCTGCCCAGGGAGGTGGTGGAGTCTCCTTCTCTGGAGATATTCAAGACTCGTCTGGACTCCTATCTGAGCAATATGAGCTAGAGAGCTGCTTTGGCAGGGGGGTTGGACCCGATGATCTCTCGAGGTCCTTTCCCACCCCTACAATTCTGCGATTCTGTGAATATATCGGTAATGCTTTTAAAAAGAAATGTTCATGTTCCCACATACGTAGCTTGGAGAGAACACGAAAGGAACAGCAATATGACATAGATTTGAACTTGATGATCTACTCAGTTTTCTGACACTCTCATTTCTGTGATTCATTAGAAGAAGTCTTTTTCAAGCTTGTGTAGTTGTGAAAAAAATGGAACAAATCAGAAATGTGGAAACAAAATAAATAATGATGTGCTAATCATATTAATGCTGTCAGCAGTAGTAACATTTATTTAACAGTAGTTCTGTGTTGATACGAATGTATGTGTAATAAAATACAGTCCATCTTTCAAAGAACTTGATCATATGTCAGCACCTCACCATTCAGAGGAAGACTTATGCATAGCAGGAGAAATGTCACTATCCTGGAAATATTTATGTGGATGATACTTGGGATCTAGCTTGCTTGCTAATGTGGATTTAAATTCAGGACCTTAAAATTCTACGGTTACTTAATATTTGAAGAAGGTTGAAACCTGCCAAAGCAATACCCCTTCAGTATACCCAAGGGCAAGAAAGATGATGACAGGTTTATTTTATGTTGGTCTTGTGCTGATAATATTTCAAGAGGTCTGTATTTCCTTCTAAAGCCTCTGGCCTACCCTCTCTGCGTAGGTTGTACATAGCAAAATAAACATTCTTCATTTTCTGTAACTCTCTAGCAGTACAATGAAAGACCACTAGCCAGTTGCACAGTACGTTAAATTGCAGTGATTCATAAAGCAGTGTGACTCTGCACGCCCCTTGAATTGACCACCATCAACAGCTTTTCATTCACTCCTTTTCTAAGTGATGAAACAGCCTCTGAAAATATGCAAGGAGAAGTAATTTTGGCTTTCAGAATTAACAGTAATAGGTTTCCTAGATGGTCTTTTTGAGTTTCCCTGCTTGTTTTTCTATTTATCTTCATCTGTCTTGAGCATATTTCTGTAGTACCCTCACATAGGAGAGCCTGGGCATAACTATGAGGGCTCTTCTTGCTGCTAGCTTCACAGTAACTGTACTTGCTTTACCCACAGTTTTTAAGGGCACTGCTGCAGCTGTTGGAGTACTAAATCTGAATGGCATTGCCATGTCAGCATCTTTTGCTGTGATATTTCCATCACAAGGATACTTGATGGGTTCAGAGGTCACTTACTTTCACCAGAAATCTAGGGCTCTTCAAGCAGCTGTTTTCTTCATGATTCCCTTTTTTGTCAACAAGTAAATAAGATCTAAAATGGATGAGGGAAGGATAATGGGCAAATCTTAAGTTGTCTTCTAGCAGGGGGTGTGCTGCCATGCGCCCTTATGAATCACCCAGGCCTGAACAGCACAACCCCGTGCAAGAGTCTGCCAAAGGCACCAGATGGGTAACAGGGTTTGTTAGCAGTGCAAGGGTAGTGAAGTAGTTGCTAAGGTTGTGCTTCACATACATTGCTGCTCAGGATGTAACTAACTGGCCACTTTTGTCTTGTCTTTTATTTCTGTTCAAAGTCCTTTTTGTCTGTTTCACCAAGGACAGAAAGGGTAGAGATTGCAAACAAGCTGCTTGCAGAGCTTCATCCTGTCTAAACAGTATCCTAAGGTGGTTAGTTGCAAGCACAAGTGTCCCCCTCTCATGAAAACTCACTTTCTCTATTACAAATGCATAAATCTGTTACTGATTATATGGATTCTGTTTAAATGAAAGAATTAAATAGTTCTGTCTTGCAGCAGGATGCCAGGGATAATTGTACTGCAAGTCCTCATTTTGTGGTTTAAAAAAGTGTTTTGTTACTGAGTGTAGAACTTTTTATATTGCTGTAGGGAGTTCACTGATCAGGAAAACATTCCAAAATATCATAAAGGGAAATTAGACTTGTAGGAGATTATGCAAATGAAGTTGTTTTCTTACAGAGGGAGAGGGATCTTTAAATCTTCTTTTGTATAGGATTTGTATGTTTGCTTACATGAAACAAATTGGGGGAAATCAGATTTTTTTAATCTCTCTTTAAATTCTAGTGCTGGTTAGTGGTCTGTAATTACTTATCTGTTACTATATTTAGGAATTGAAATGTTAAATGGAAATTTTACGTATACTTTCTAAGGTGCCTCCGAAGATAAAAGTCAAGGTCTTAAATTTTGTAATTATTTATGGCTGTCTGCCTTACACATTTGTATGTTTTCCAAATATTTGGATTGAATAAATCTTGTAAAGAATTGACATAACCATACAGCCTTTTTAATAACAAATATATATATTGTGATGTCACATTTCAGTTTCTAGGGATTTTAATGAAAGTATTTTCAGAGCAGGAGCAGAAACATTATTTTGTTTCTCCTGTGTCTCAACATAAATATTTTTTTAATTAGTACTAGTTGCTTTTGATGCATGCATCAAAACATCAACAGTGTGAATACTTTATCTCTATTGATTACTTTTAAAAAGGATCTTTATCTTTAATTGCCATAGTTGGATGATCAGGTAAGATTTCAGGTCCTCACCAGTGTGTTTGGGGGAAAATATTATTTCTACTTCAGAAAATGAAATCGTGAGGACCTGAATTTCTCAGAAATGTGATGGACTGTGTAATCTTCTATCTTTAAACTCACTGGTGCAAAACTATATCAATAGATCAGTGTGTCAATAGTGAAAAGCTCTGATGACTTACTAGTAACTTATATGAAATTATTTTGAGGTCCCAGTCTTGTTCCCAAAGTCTGCATCAGAAGGAATTTTTTTTAAAAAAGTAATTTAAAATTTAGTAATATTCAGTAGAGTAGTTGAGGGTTGTCTATGCCATGGGTGACATCGTTACTCCAACCTGTCCAGGGCACTATTGGCATGCATCAAAAAAGCATGAAAGGAGAGCTTGCGGTTCCCTTCAAATTCTGTGACTGCTCTTTCCATCTATGGGCAGTTACATTTCCTTTTATTGATGATAGAGCACCAAGTAAACAGGTGTCTGAAATATGGAAAGCAGAAAAGGAAGCACATTGCACTCTGTAGGAAGAATGAGCACTGGGGTAGGTGCATTTTTCTGCAGGGCTGTGTGTGTTTATGGGATCAGTTAGCTGCTGGGCACATTAGACATGCCCGGGAAGCAGAGCATGTGGGAAGGACACTGGCTACAGCAGCTAAGAGATGATGCTTATTTCGTGAGGGATTCTTTTGGCAGTATTTGAGTCAAGCCTAATCAGTATGGGTAATTCAGCAGATGAAAATGTCAATGCAAAGAACCCAACTCTGAAACTCATTTGCAATGATAGAAACTGAACGTAAATTCATTAAAATATTTATTTATTATTTTTTCCTATATATATTGTGTATATGTTAGACCAAATATATGTGTGTGTATATAATATATAACATTAGCTACATTACATATTTAAATAGTACTATTCAAAATGAGATGGTGTCAAAGAAAAACACACAGGCAGTTATAATTGTACACATATTAAATTATATCTCTTTGCTTCAGAGCAATACATTTAAATAGATTCTACTTTTAAGAATGTATGTACTGTCAGCTCTTAAAGCATTCATTTGCTTTTGTGAGCCTGTAATGGTCCTGTGCTATTCTTCATAGTGTCGTTCCAACATCGAGAAGTCAAAACTTGCCAGAAATTACCACATACCCAGTATTCACAGTGTTGCCACATGCAGTAACTAGGACAGAAGATAAAATGGAATTACTTTATAAAGTTTGCCTGTAAAATTGAAAGTCATCATTTATACTCGGCTTCTGTATAAAAGCCTTATAAATGGTTAACCAGTTTTGAATAAATCTTTCATAAATGTTGAATTGAGGGTCAGTGGGTTGATTTTAATTAAGGCTTATAAACATCTGTAGCATGCTTAATTTATAATCTAATTTGTAGATATGTACATAGATCTCACTGCTGTAGGAACATACCCACTACTAGAGAATGAAAAATTTCTTAACATTTTTTGGCTAATTGCTTTCCAACTGCTGTACACTGGTGCCACTTCATAGCATTTCCATTCAAATCCTGATGAAGTGAAGCTTTTGTGGTGTCCTACATGGAACAGCTCGGAGGTATTTTTATTGAGTACCCAGCTTGGCATATTGGCAAACAAAGCATCAGTTTTAAAAGAAAAAATTTTGAAGCCAACTGTAAGAGTATACATTCCATAACTCATATGCCATAAGAGCATTTATCAATTTATTTTGTACATGTAAATGTGATAAAACCCCTCTGAAATTCATGTAACTAGGTTGTTTTGCAACTGGGATGCAGCTGAATGATGTTATGGACTACTGCTGAGAGCGGTAAATTGGAATAAAAATGTCAGTGGCGCTTTTCTGCAGCCTCCGCTGCCAGCTAATTTTGCAAAAGAAAGAACTGATTTATGGTCAAAAGTCTCAGCAGAGAATGTCATCGCTTTTCACTTTTAGTGAAGAATCCAGGTGGCTTCTAGCAAAACGCTTTTGTTTTCTGCCCCAGCACCATGGGCAGATTCCCAGCCAAGGGTGGCGGGAGTGGGGAAAAGAATTTTGGCCTGAAAAGGCACTGGGGTGAACCTAGTCCAGTCAGATAGAGGTGCTAACAACAGCTTTTTGTTACCTTTGTATGCATAATGTCAGTGTAAATGATAGAAATGCTCTAGAGTTATCTCTTGCCATTAAAATAACCTTTTTATAATTGTAGTTTCTCATGAACAAAAGCAGCTGCCTTCATGAAGTGAAAGTCTGAAGGATACTTAAGGAAGGCAGCCTATGGTGGAGTTTGCTTAGGACCCATTTCTGGGAGCCTCTGCTTCACTGAAGGAAGCTCATAAACTCCCATTTTAGTCTTTGCTGTTGTGTTTGATTCCAGCAGATAAAATGCTGGTTGGTAGACTGCAATATTTCATGGTACATGAAACTGAGAGAATGGCAAAATAGGAATGCAGTAATGTGACACACAAGTTGTTTATTTGTTAAATGCAAAAGCTCTATGGAACATTAGAGGATATTTTTCATTCTGGGATTTTTTCTTAGCACAAGATGTGAATGCATCTAGAAGTTTTGAGTGAAAAACATTGTCCTGAACAACTGTCACTTAAAAAAAAATTCTGGGAATTCAATATAGAGAAATTAATGTTTTTCTCTACAAAGACATAATATGTATTATTAAATATATGCTCTTTGGGGTATGTAAATTTTAATAGAGTTGGAGTTTTATTAACCAGGGGAAGTTTCAAGAATACAGAAAATATATACAGAAGAAATAACATCTTTAGAGCTTAATTTGAGAACGTTACACTCAGGACGGTGCTGAAAGCTGGAGTATTAACACCTGCCTTTTTGTGCATTTTACAACGTAACCATTTTGTCATCAGTTGTGTAGTTTTAAAAGTCAATGATTGCATAAGCACACATGACACATTATTTTTGTTAAAGCTTTGTTGGTATTCTGTGTCATTACAGTTTAAATGGGAAACATAAAATATGCCGCCTTTTATTTGCTTTAACAAATTATCCGTTTGGTTTAATTCTTAGTTGCACTGTGTCAACAGATATATTCAGTGCAAAGAAGATCATTATCAGATCTGGTTGTTATAGGCATAGAAACTGCAATGTGCTTAACAGAATGCTGCTGGGATTAGTATCAATGGGCTCTTTCATAAGTGGCATGGAAGTGAATGAAATTAGAAACTGTTCTCTCTTTAAAGTAGTACATTTGAATAAAAAGCTAAGGGAATTCCCTGAACAAAAGTGCAGCTATCTAATGCATGTTTCTAGTAATGTAATAAAAGTACATAGTAACTTCATTTGACATTGGCAGGTTTCCTTGGCATACCTATCTCTTCTTAAACTTTCAAGATCTGTCATGGATGTATGATTTAAGCTACAATTTTTCAAATTAGTCATGTAATCCATAGATGCAAATCATTGTGGCTCACTTATAACTGCCATGGCGTTTAGCTGTAGATAAATCATCATAAAATATTTATAATTGGAAGATATAAAAATTGATAAGTCTGGGGGTTTGTTTTGTTTCCTTCAGCAGGTGTTAAGTTTGGGGAGGTTTAGAAGTTACTGTTCTTGTGGAATGTCAAGGAATTTACATTATAACAGTTGTAGGGATTCTTTGGTCCTCTTGTGAGTTTACATAAATATCATCTGTAATAATACACTTCATAATTGAATGAGATCATCAGTATGTGGCATTGTCAGGGAAAAATATTAGCAGTCATGTTAGAGACAAAAACTATGACTCAGTACTGACCTTGACTTCCCTGACTAGTGGGGAGATTTACAGCTTGCATCCATAGAAAGTAGGATTTCATATAAGTTAGTAAAAAACCAAATGAATAAATCACAGGAGCACAAGGAGTATAAAGTAAAATATTTCTTAGTTGATTTTTCTAACTAAAGTTTTTCATGGAAGAAACAAATTCTTAAAAACTGGATCCTGAAGCTTGGTATCTTTTGACATTTTCATTCTTCCATATAGCTCACACCAGGGCTCCACTCAAAATTAAAAAACAGCTGAGGTGTGGGCAAACTTTATGCATGTATTTGACAAATTGTATTTACAGATTGCCCTTAAACTTGGTGCCAAATTGCTACTGATATTTCCAACACTAGGAATTGTGAGAGCAAAGGTTAACAGGAAAACGAAGGCATGGACACTTCTGTCTGCTCCCAAGTCCCATTTGCTTTTTCCATTTACTTCTGATAGAGAAAGAAGATGGGTGGAATGGACATTGTCCTGTCATAGGTCAAATCAGTGTATTTTAACACAGGGCAGAGCTGCCATCTTCTCCCCAGGAGACTATTTCATTGAAGTCCTGAATTTGAACAGTAAAAAGGAAACGAAGAGCTCAGTCATTAATATTTATCTGCCTAACACATGCCATTGAATACAATACCCACTTTTGTCTTCAGCTCGACAAGACATGATGGAGAGACATTAAGGGAAAAACTGCTCATAGAATTAGGAGGCTTTAGTAGTTGAAATCAGTTCACTGCAAGCCATGTTACCCACTTGAATTTTAAGTGTGTTTAAGCTGAAGGCTGTGCAAAAGTACTTGGTGGAATGGTAGGAATGTGTTGCCATTTAAAATCCGTTCTAGTTCTTCCCCTTGATACGATATAGCACTGACTGGTGCTTGGTTTCCCTGTGCTGAAGAAAGAATACACACATGTATAAATATACTTGAAAATGACTGTGACTTAATGACACTTTATTTGCACATAGCTCTGCAAATCTTTATGAACTCTAAATATCCAATTGCTGACAGTGATACATCATGAGCATTCTGTGCTTAATTATTAATTTTGCATTAAGGAGTTCCACAGTCAATATTTAGATATTTTATGACATACAAAGCCTTTTCTGTGCCCATATTTTCCCTGCAGGGACATAATGTAGCCCTTTGGATACTAAATCAATTGCACACAAAGTTAAAATAACTTGATTTGCTGCTTAAGGTCCTTTCCTAACATGATGCATCAATTTTAAGGGAATAAGAAGAGTGATGTCATGGCCTGCTGTTAATCCTTGCAGACCTCCACTTTTCCAAGGGTCAAGTGCCAGCACAGACCGTAAAGCTGTCCGGCACGGAGGTGGGGCAGGGCTCTAAGGCACTTCCTACTGGCATGTTTTCCCTTCAGCTGTAAGTAGCCATGAAGTGGGAAAGGGATAGTCTTTTGGAGACTACTAGAACACAAGTATAGGAGAATAATTTTATTCCAAGCCTCTTTTCCACACCTGTAGTGACCGGCAGGATTGTAGATCCGGGCCTGAGGTTGGTGGCCCTGCTTGTGGCAGGGGGGTTGGAGCTCTATGATCCTTGGGGTCCCTTCCAACCCAGACCATTCTATGATTCTATGATAAAGCAGTGGCATCACTTATTTTAAGTGGCTGGGAGTTTGATAGCTTTTCTGAGTTAGATTTCCCCCAGAATTAATCAGTTCTAAAGATGCTTCATCTCACTTTTCTTAGGTATTTAGCTTGGAATAGGGTGAATTGCATCTAAAATAGCCAGTCATTTTCCAGTAAGCATTAAGAAACTTAAAATACCAGATAGCTGAGCCTAAAATGCTTGTACCTGAATGAAATTAATCACACTAACTGGAAACTTGCTGAACCTAGTGGCTTAATGACTTAATTCAGGAAAGAATATCAAGACCCCTAATGAAAACATATACTACACACTCTGAGCTGTATTTTTGTTACATGTATGAACAGAGATTTTGAAACCTGTGATTTGGAGATAGTTTTAAAGACCTGCTTTAAAACTTATCGCATACTATTTCAGCACCTGAATCATTTATTAAATTCAGCTATCAGTGGTTTTAAAATATAATTTAACCAAAATGAGGATTTTGAGGAGGGCTGCAAAGATTTCTATACGCAGATATTTCAATCTCAAGATGGGAAAATGGCTGAAAAACATTCCATCTTCTATTATTCTAGAATGCTATTAGGGAGTGAGTTGTTGCTGTGGACTTGATTGAAACGCTCTACAAGTGTAGGTTTCCAGAGTAGCTGATTGTATTTATCCTTCCTCACTATGGACTTTCTTACTGTGGGATGCTATTGAGCTTGGTTCAGAAGAACGTATGGGGGAAGAATGAATCCTTATGGTAAAGGATATCTTTCCAAGACATGCCTTATGGTCCTCTGTAAGAATTTGTTCAGTACTAAGTTGGAGACCACACAATCAAATATACTGCTTCTGTTTGAAGTTTTAACGGGAATTGCAGCTTCTTTGTTATGATTTATCCAGAAAAGTGCAATGGGCTTAATACAATTCTCTGGATGAAGAACAGGGAGTAGCTCCCAAATTCATTTATTTGGTCTAGCAGTGAACAAGTTCGTTATGAAATATTGTCTAGGCAGGATGAATTTTAATAACTTCAATACAGCAGATGCTAATATATCCACTATTTCATCTGTAGGAGAGGGGAAAGAAAAACAAAACACATATAAAGAGATCCTGTATTAAGACAACAGTTATCCCTCAGATACAAACTTTCAGATGTTGACTAGATCAAATGGCTAGGACTTGACTGTGAAATCAATACAAAGATGAAATGATACATTAAAATAAGTGTGTGCTCTAGTTCCTACAGATGAAGCTAGAAACAATGTAAGAAGATTTCTTCCCTCATTATGAGGTCTGATTCTTCTTTCATTTGCACTACTTATAATATTGAAGCACCCTTGGCTTATATGGATTAATTTTGGATTGATGTAGGTGATGAGAATCACAGTGACAGAATCATGGATAACAAGGATGGGTGTTTCAATTATATGCTCACTTTGTAACGTGACACTAATGCACAACCAGTTCACGTTAGTTAAAGAGGCAAAGAATAAAGATGAGAACTTCTAAGGTACAGTTACTGATGTTGGTATATTGTTGGTATCCTATATCCCTATGAAAAAGTTGCTGCTTCTATAAGTTGCAAGGGAAAGGGTCTAACATAGAAAAGGCACAGATCATCTTTTGCTTTTCTCTTTCATTTCACATATACTGAAATTAGGAAGGTAAAAAGAACTACAGGCAAAGTAATGCTCTGTACACCTAATAGAGACCTTCAAGGTCATTCCTGTATTCCACAGCCTCATCTAATATCTTTGCTTTAGTAGTGCTGGGTTGATTTAGATCAACAGAAATTCTGGCCCACTATCTCAAAGAGCATTTCCAATCAGGGAAGATTGACCTTGCACTAAGAGAT
Source organism: Porphyrio hochstetteri (assembly GCA_020800305.1). NCBI lineage: Eukaryota > Metazoa > Chordata > Aves > Gruiformes > Rallidae > Porphyrio > Porphyrio hochstetteri. Next base: position 7,073,931 of record CM036918.1, on the reverse strand, counting down.
CTTATTAAAATGTAATATTAATACCTTTTAATCGGGAAGGATGCCAGTGTACCTTACTTGGACATAGAAGAATAGTCTAAAGTGGTTTCTATAAATAATGACGTATTTTTGATTACAGCCCACTGAGACAGGGGACTGTAATTGCTGCCTCTCTTTTAAAAAGCCAGTCAATTCCTTTACAAAAGTATGTAATTTAAAGAATAAGATCTTCTATCAATGAAGTGTGGCCCTGATCAAAAGATTATTGAAATCTGTGAAAATATTATCTTCTCTCCATTTTGTTGTTGCTCTTGAACATGTTCTAATGCAGAGTATGCACACAGGGCATTTAGCTTGTGTTTCCTATTACCCATTCCACAAGCTGTATTTTTATTGTGTTCTAAAAAACCAAACACTGTCATTACATTACTTTTTGTTTTGTTTTAAAATAATTCGTTGTCAGAATCGAAGGAAAAATATTCTTCTCATTTAATTTTCTTTTTCAAAGTGTTATTAGATTTTAATGTCGAACTGATTTAAAACCCATATTTGGCACTAATCTCTTTCATTTCAGTGAATTTTATTTAACTGTTTTCACGCCTGCCTTACAGACAGAAAATATGACTGACAGACATCTCTGTTAGAGCTGTTATTGGCATGGGATTTTGCTATTAGAAAAGGAAAAAGGCAGTCTGAAGTGTTATCTCAATCCTTTCTCAGCTAAGGCATACCTTCACAGTCCAGGGTCTGCTGCTTCCTCCCTACCACATGATTCCTTTCCAAAGATCACTGGTGCTGTAAAAGGGTTGTGTGCTAGAATTTGGCCAGGAGATTTACCTGGCTCCAAGAGCTGGGAAGTCCTGCTAGGTCTCCAAATTCCAAGGCCTTTCTGGTTTGATGGATAGCCGAATGTGAGCTAGGTTCCCAGTGATTAACTATGTTTTGTTTAATAAGGGCTAAGAGAAGAGTCTATACCTGTTCTTGTAAATATTCAGAGTACTAACTTCTCTTGACAGGGCTGGATGGAGACAAGGTGAAAGTGGCTTTGAAGTGAAAGATAGCCAATTCTCTCCCAGAAGTTCAGAATGCAAATAATTGCCAATCCTTTTTTACCAACCTAAGTGAAGTCTCTGAAACATCTATTTTCTTTTCTTCATTTATCTTGATTAAGAATGCCTCCCTGCTTAAAGGCTAGGAGAAACTGGATGTTAACTTCTTTTTTTGGGAGAAAGTTAAATGATTAATCTAATTTTGTCTGGTTTATTTTCTGTCATGAGGTTTAGGGGAAGCTTTCTACCACATTCAAAAGGTAATTTCTCAAGGGTATTTCTGGATATGAAATTTGCATCAGGCTTTATATATTTGTATTGCTTCAAAAATTGCTGTCTATTAGCAATTTGCATTGCTCTGGCCAGAACTATACCACCCAGATAAACAGGTAAGAGTTAGAAGAATGGGAAACTATTAAAGAAAAGGTAGAGAAAAGCTGAAAGAAGACATTTGGAATATAAAACAGAGATAAGTGCAGAATATGTTTTTTTAGTAAGCTCTCTGCTTAGCTGTTCTTGACTATGAAGTTTGCATCTGCATTTAAACAGCTTGTATACGTCTGAAATCAAATTTGAATGATTGCAGGCAACGCCAATTTTACATGGGAACAGGGAAAACAGCATGGTGAATTGTGAGCTCTAAGCATCACTGACAAAATGTTTCAGCTGTCAAACAGCTCAGATCAAAGGACTGAATGAGCAAGTTACTGGACAAGAGGTGTTGAGTCTCAGACTTTTTACCTCTGGTAGTTTTATAAAAGTTGAGAATAGAGCTTAGCATCCTCCATCTCCACTGGTACAGCGGTAGTCTAGAGCATAGCTGGCTACTTTAGGCATTGTCCTATCTCCTCTTAGGAACTGAACTAGCTTTCTGGCAGGTGTTTGCCAAATGCACTTGTCGTGGTGATGAGTTACATGGGGACCACAATAATTTCTCTGTTTGAGGTGTTAAGAAGCTCATATTGCTCTGTATCTTTTCAAGAATGGTCTTCCATTGGGTTTTTTTGGGGGGTGTGTGTGAATTTAATGATGATTTAATGTCTCATCTAGTCTTTGTTGCCTGTGATTTTTCTGATTGACTTCTGGTGCCAGCTGAACTCAAGAGATGTGGGTCCTCTATGTTTTTGTGTGCCTAGGGCTGAATCTTACGCTTTGTATGTTGAATAGCTATTCCTTCACACATAAATCACTGTTCTGTCATATTCGCCTGCTGTGAGATGTTCAGTGCATATCATCATTTACATTAAACCATTTACTTCAAGAAAATGTGTTATATTGCTTTATGAATTATTTTATCTGACATATAAGATTATGTTATGAATTGGCAGTTAGAACAGTAGGACTTTTATAGTTTATGGTCACGATCCAAGAAGTAATTCATGCCTTTTCTTAATAGACTTCACTGGTCAAAAAGGAAAGCAGTCATGAGTATACGACACTTTTACTACAGATCCAGAACTCAGGCCAAATCTTAGTTAAGTAAAAACCTTTGGTGGTTTGCTTATATCTTCAACCAGTTCACATCTGCAAGAGGATGTAATTTTTTAATCTGTGGCTTTTTTGTTCCAAGTCCTTTTACTAAATTTGCAGTTCCCTGTCCATCTGAAGAAAACGTGAACAAGTGAGAGATGACTTCCCCATGTCTGAGCAAGGAGGGGTTGTTTCCTGAAGGGCTGACAACAGTGTTGAGCATAATTGGGGAACTGTTTATGGGAAGATAGAGTTGTAGACATAATTTGGTGAGGTGCTTCTAACAGTATCAGAGCAGTCACTATTCCTCTCCTATTTCCCTTGCTTCTGTGCTCTGGAAGTTTAGATTCACATTTAAAAAGGGATAAATGTGGTGCAGGAACACGTGACACCACTTTCTTTCTCACCAACCCTGTGTTTTAAAATATTAAACTCTCTTTTATTTTCTAAATGTGAAAAGTTAATATTTTTTTAAAGTTGATGAGTTTGACATGTACTCTGAAATAGAGGAGAACATTTCCACCAAACAGCCCTGTTCCTCTTACATAAAAGCCTTTAATAGCTATGTCACCACATATCAAGGTTTCTGTTGTTACTGTTATACCTGTATATGTTTGGATGAGGAGGAAGCTTAATAAGTAGTACACTTGGCATAGAACAAAGCCAGCCTATTGCTTTCACTTGATGGACTGACTGTTTGGTAATAGTTTTTGTATTTGAGCTTGAATATAGATAGGTGATGAAAAGAAACAGGCACGTAAAAATAAGAAGTCATCTGAATAAGTGAACTTTTTGGATGTTTCTACCCATTAGTCTGGCAGTAGTTCTCACAACAGTTTTGAACTCGTCACTCAGCTTCCACTGATTTTCTCATAAGGAAAAAGTTGTCTGAAGGAGTACCATAAATTCGTATAAGCCTTGTGAGAATAAGAGGGGGGAAAGTTCTTGTTAATGGTCTTACCAAGGGAATGGCTGACTTTAGCCCCTCTAAGACATCATCTTATCCATCTAGGAGATGAGCCTTTGGACAATACCAGCTAGGAAATGGAACTTCATTGATTTTACTCCTTATGGAACTGCCTACTTCACGCTATCTGTAGTCTATCATACAAATGTAGAGACTACGTGCAATTTTTTACTGTTTTTGTTTTTCTTTTTTTTGTGAGGGAAAACTGTACCATGTTTAAAATGAAAATTTACCCAATCAGGGACATGAGTTTCATATTTTGTACAACACAAACACTGTGATGGGAATCTTAATAGTATGAAAGGATCAATAATGCTCTTTTTATTTGCTTCATAACTTCTTGTATCTGCATATAGCAGAGCATAATTTTTAGAATACATATGCTACCAGAAAATCTCATATCATCCTATGTACTGATAATATGTGCATGATTTGGGAATCCTTGGCAAGGCTAACAATTTTCAGTGCTTTTGCCCAACACTTCTACCCTAAAGAAACATTCGTAGCACTAGAGACAAAGCACAATATACCAAAATAGTATCCGTGTCACATAACTTCAAGTAATGCAAAATCATTTACTGACATTTCATAGATCAGTGTCTCACCTGGAACAGCAGCTCTTGACATGGTTCTCAGTCACGTGGCAGTCCGACCTACAGTATAGCTAGGGACCATATTCTATATAACTTGTTCTCAAAAAATCCCAGCAGTGTATAATTTATTCTACCAAAACAGCTCTGCTACTCATGAGGAAAAAAGGTTAAATACTAGTATTGCGAAAGGTTGACCCACCCATACATCTTTACTGTGTTGTTCTTAATGTTCAACTAGGAATGTCCCATTATTTCTTACTCAATTTATATGCTTTCTGTCTGCATTAACTCTCCATAGGTAATAGCAATTATTTACAGTTCTTAATCTCTGCTTAAAATTACTGAAAATTATTTTCTATATCAAGAGACATTTTTTTAGTATTCATTCCAGAACTGATAGTTCACCGGTACATTTCTCCTCTCCTGCTGGCTGCAATATGCCTGGTATACCCATCAGTGATGCCTCCTAAACTGTAGTTGTAAAAGCATACACATATCCCTAATTTGCCAGACATCTGGATGTAAAGAAGTCCTGCAGGGCAGAAAATTATTGTCCCATAGAAATATAAGATATGCTGCAAGACTGAACTCATTGATTCTTACTAAATGTCTTCTCCATTGAGCCTTCAAGTTTTTAATAACACGCATAAGTTAATAACTGTAGTTGCAATTCACATACACTTGATTGGAGCCATAATAGACCTTTCTTCTTATATTTGTTTTGCTTCCCTGGGGCTTGTTGTCTTTAAAGTACAAAATGACAGTCAAACACATAATTAGATCTGATGAGTACAGTAGTCAGAAGGCTATCCTTCCATTTCCTGGTCTGTTTTCTAAAAGTTCATGTCTTTTTTTCCTGTAGCAATAAATTTAGCGTGCTCTAGAGATATAAGAAACCCTCTAAAGATATCTAGAGACATAGGTGAAAATAAAACTTGGCAATGCAGTCACGTCACTTAGGAAAGTGGACTCTTCCCCTTCTGTAGTAAGTGTCAAAAACATTGAATGTATTGAACATAGAGTGGAGACTCACAAAGAGAATGAAAAAAGCATGAGGAAACTCCAGTGTGAAATTTTTGAGCTCTGCAGCTCTCAAGGTTAAACTGCTCAGTCCTTAAACTGGATACTATTTTAATGTTAGTATTCAAATTCAGAGTCTCCTTTAAAGGCTGTAGGTTTAAGACACATGCTCCTGTTTAATCAAGCTAGAAGTAGACCTAACTTCCACTATATCCCAGTCTTTTCTGTAAACCTGTCAGCTGAATATAATAACTGAATAAAAGGGATAAGGGTTAGTAGTAATGTCATCCATCGGCTGATTGATTCTTGATGTTCTCTCAGCATCTTGACAGAAAAAAAATGCAGAAAACACCACCCTACCCACCACCAGCCAAAGAAAAAAATAAGAGGGTAATAGAAAGGTTATTGAGAGGTAAATAACAAAATGCCAAAGAGCCTTTTCCCAAGAAACCATCTGCTCCAATCCCCACAAAATTGTGCAAGCATTGTGTTTTACTTCTTAATGCCGAAGGGGAGTGTTTTGCCAATATTTCCAAGCCAACTTACAGGCCAAATGAGCAATCAACAGATTGATAGCTGCAGCCTCTGGAGCAATGACTTAGCTCGTGGGATATATGTCTGATCAATGAGGAACTCTGGGAGGTGCAAGTAGAGGTTTTGAGTGATTATGGTAATAGTCAACCTGCCCAGAAAGTGTGACAAATAAACCATGAATATTGAAATACACCAAGGCATAACTGTACCTTTACTGAGAGACTGCCTCAATGACTATCTGCACATCGTCAGCAGAACTATAAAGTTGCTGATTTTGCAGACGTTTCTTCCTCAGCTTGATAAGTTAATATATATTGTTTAACATGATAATGTAGCAAGCTGTTGTTTTGTGGTTTGAAAGCCAGCTGCATTTGATTGATGCCAGGAATGGAAGTATTTATAAAATGACACTGAATTAGAAGTAGTCAGTTTATGGGTCTGGGGAAATGAATCTTTTATGAAGAATAAAACTTTATGATGAAGGAGTAATACTGAGGAAGCGTGCATCTTGAATTAAACTCTTTTGGACCGGATGTATGCTGTAGAGCCTTTTAAAATAAAAATTCATTTCACGCTATTTTTAGGAAAGAAATCTCTATAAACATAATCTTTTGTGGTGGTCCAATCCCAAATGTATAGACACGTGTGTTCTCTCTGTGAACGCATCAACTAGGATAGGAAAGTTCTTCCCTGGAAACAGGGGTTCTGGTTAATCAGCAGCTATCTTAGTTTAAACCAGCAACATTGGTTTAACGCCATTGTGATTTTTGAGGCATCAATCACAAATATTAGTCCATTCTAGCTATTTTCTATAGGTGGGGTTTGGTTTGTTCTACTGGCATATGATATCGTGTCAATACCACTGTACTTTGCAATGAACGAACAGCATTGCACTCTGGTTACTTGGAAACTTGCTTGTGAGCATAGGAACATAAAGGATATGCTTCTGAGGACAAGGCATTCTCAGCATGGACAAGCCTAACGTCAACTTTCAACTCAGTGCTAGGGCTTCCTTTTTTGTTCTTAGCCACAATTCAGCAGCTCCTCTGGTTGTGGGTGAGAGCACATGGGGTGATGTTCTCTGTCTTGATGTTCATGAACACAGGACAGGTACACCCTTACATGGACTGTACTGATGCATAATGAAATCTAAAGGCAAACTCCAAATTTCATGTGCATTTTTACTGTTGAATGACCTTGTAAGAATAGAATGACTTTTACTTAAATGTAAATGCCACTTTGGAAACTAGAAACCAGTATCTCAAAAATTTTGACAAAAGCAATGTGGAAACAAATGGATTTAATTCTCTACAGCTTTCCTCCTGGGGCTAGCATCTCTGTGCAAAATGAATGTAAAATTTTGCCCTTCAAAGCCGCTGGAATTTCTTACATATGCATCTGAGGAATGATTGCACAGAACACGATAATGTCCAGTCAGTTGAAAGGTTAAAGAACTGCAGCTGGCAAATCAGAATCCAATTCAGCCATTGTGTTAAGCCTGTTTTATGCCAGAGTAACTTGATATTTGGGGATATACATCAGATCTACATGTGCCTTCCTCAGCCTTATATTCAGAAATATTTCATTAGAGCTTTCTAGGACAGCGAATAAATAGGATTTGTACTCAAGTATATATTTTAATCGGTTTCTAAATATCTGCTAAGCATCAACTCATCTAACAGATTAACAATGGCAGCAACTGTGTATTCATTTAAAATGTATGTCTAATATACTTGAGTATAGAATCTCATTAAACTGCATTTTTCATGAAAGAATTGTGTACCGAAACCCACCGAATTTGACTTGTACTCGGGTGCTTTTTGAGATCCCTTGAAGATTTGCCTTAATTCTTATTTATTTTGTTGAAGTCTTGTGACTTGGATCTTTGTGAAACCCATTATCTAATATAAATATTCTTCTTGAAATGCAATAAAAATCTAAGAATCGGCGCAGTGTGTTGTACTGGTGCAAAGAGAGTGAATCATCATTCTTCAAAACAGAAAGCTGCTTTTTTTCTTTTTTCTTCTGAAGAAGTCTCAAACAAAGTAGGTGAAAATATCAGGGCTAGGATCATCTTGTAATATTGGAAAACATGGCATGGTATCCAGTGTAAGCTTCTTTTTGAGCTGTCTGACCTTTAATCACTGGTGAATAAAACCAACATGCTGTCAGATCTCTGTTATTTTTCTCAAGGGGGTAACTCTGCCTGAAGTAGCAATGAAGCAAAACCTTTGAGAGCTTATATTCAAGGTCACTACAACAAGAGGCAGTGTGTAGTGCTCTGGGAAGTACCGCAAAAGAAAAAAGGAAGAAATGTATCTCAACAAGCCAGTTGCATTTGTTTAACAGTGAACCAGGCAGTTGTGTCAGCCTAAAAATGAAGCTGAGTTTGTTTTTACATTTTCCACAATATTTCATTTTGATTTGATTCTATCTCTTCTTCAAGACCTTCACAAAGAATATTCTGTAATATAAACTCACTTTTTATCGTTGTACATGAATGATATATGTTCTTCTTCTGCAGGCACTTCCAATGTAATGTCTCAGGCCTTGTCTGTATCAGAAGGTTTTAGTCACTTGTAGATCTTTTGCCACAAAAGGCTGTGTGGATACTGAGAACAGATCATATGGTCTTACAGACCTGTTAAGAAATTATAATTTGTATTTATCATATTTTAAAGTAATACTGACCCGCTGAAAGTCTGTGGGAGAAAACAGAGGGCTAACCATATGTAAGAATTAATCTCTAACAAAGAATTATAACTAACGTTGTGGTACACTTAGATAATATGGTTTCAGTGCTAAGGTACTTAAATGTAAATTGTGTGGTAGATGGAATTTAATTTTATTTCTTTTAGTTGGGATTTTTTGGCAAAAGAATGGGTATGTTCCCAGATTCCTTATTTGTATGAAGTTTGCTAATACCTTTTGCATTAATTTGTTGCTTAACTTTAATTCACCATTGAAACTACTTTATTGATTTGATAATGCCTTTTGGTTACTTAGTTGCATTTTATTCTTTCTTCAGGTCAATATTATCAGCAATACTTTGGTTTTGGTGTGATGATATATTACTTTTAGATTTGCTTGTTGGCTTTTGTTTGTTTTAAAATGATGCTTGCAATTACAGATATATAAATGAACCAATTAAGAAATTGTGATGGTCTAGGGGTCTCAAGGTTCAGTCCAGGTCTCTAGTTACTTCCTTTCCTTTGTTCTCAACACGATGTACAAAGCAAATGGAAGAATGCTACACCAGAATGTTGTGAGCTGTGTCAGCCTCTGGTGTGCCTGTCTAAAGGAGAAGAAAAGACCTGATCCTGCAATGCAGGTGTATGTGTTCCACTAGTGAAGTAGAGAACTGGCACCATCTCACTCCTTTCTGTGTTAACTGTCATATAGAAGTAGAGTGAGGTTTTCCCTCTGTACATCATTTAGGTATCTGTGCAGTTAACAGCATTTGCCTCATTGCATTTACTGCACTCTATAGCAGAACTGTTTGCTAGGATTTTCATGTTAAAAAAACCCTTCATCACTTAAAGATTCATCATCATAAATAACCTGTAGACTTCCTACCTCAAGTGTGGGGAACTTACATTGGAGTAATCTGTCTGTTGTGTGCAAACCAGAAACCTTAGTCTCCAGTCATTGTCCCAGTAGCAAGTAAAAATAATACAAGTACAGACTAAATATCAGGTGAAACTACTTAGTGGTCTGGATAAGATAACTATATATTGTGCCCATCTGGCTCTGGTATGTGAGGGCAGCATAATTTTACATGTTCTTGCTAACTGCATTCTGTTGTCTGTCCACCTTTCCCTTAGGAACGACTGTGATGCGCATGACAGCATTTGATGCCGATGACTCCAGCACAGACAATGCTCTTCTGCGATATAACATCCTCAAACAGACACCTACCAAACCATCTCCAAATATGTTCTATATTGACCCAGAAAAGGGAGATATTGTAACAGTGGTGTCACCTGTGCTGTTGGATCGTGAGGTAAGAGAATGTTTTCCTATCACCAGTCTGACATCTTAATATTTGTGCCTATAATCCTCTTCCAAGGTGTGAAAAGAGGTTCAGAGTATTGCGGGGGTGAGGATTCAGATGTTCCACTTTGAGAACTGTTTAAAGAGGTTTGTTTATTTTTTTTTTGTGCATAAGAAAATATTTGCTCTGATCAATATTTATAAATCTAGTAGTTCGTAATTTCTGGGCAGGACAGTGTTGGATAGTGAGAACAAAGGTCTCAGGAATAAATGGAATTTATCTTTGACTTACCAGTTGATCATTTGTCAGTAGAGAAACAAAAAGTCAAAACAAAGAAAAAAAAATACAAGCAATGTCCATCGTGTCATGTGTGTCCTGTCCCTCCCCCGAATTGTATACATAGCTTGCTATAATATTGTTGCAGTTTGGTCTTTAAATCCTTCTCTAGAATTTTCGTTTATTGAATGGACTTAATGGACTAATTAACTTGGTACCCCTTAGGCAAAAAATGACAATGCAAAAAACGAATAGTAATGGGACAGGTAGTTTGCATGTGGTTTTAAGGCGAATAACCACAGTGTCAAAATCTGTTTATTATACCTCATTAACATTACAACAGCATAAATTGATAGCAAAGAAAGCTTAGGTATGATCATTTAATGTTCAGAGAATAATAAAATAGAGGCAATCCATTAAGACAAAGGTTTAGTTATCAGGCTATGAGAGATCTAGGCACCAATACAATGATGACCTAAACAGTTACTCCTTAAATCACTATTTCCTTTGATTATGTAGCCTTGTATGCTCTTAGATTCCTGGAGATGTACAAGTTCTTTTTTTGCAGCCTGTTTTCAGGTATGTGCTGCTTTACTGAACTTGTCCTCTAAGTTGGCTAGGTTTGAGACTGACCAGTGTTCTCGGTATTCAGCACATTAGTTCTCATACTAACCAGATTAAAATGATGCCTATGCCACTTCCCATTTTAAGTGAGTAGTTTTTTCTGCAGGCTTTTCCAACAGCCGATAATTAATGAGTAAACCAGACACATATTCCAGGGACATAGTGCAATACACATAAAAAAGGTCTGGGCCAGTACATCTGTCTTTTAAGTTTAGAGAGTTCCCATTTCTTTCATACTTTTGTGGCAGGCCACAGAATCATGCCCAAGTTGAAATTTATATAATCACTGCCTTCCTGTCTTAAGTTTCCCTTCTAAATTCATTGTTTCAGTTCAAAAGTTTTATGCTGTTTTCTGAAATCAGTTTAGGTATTTTTATTCCTAATAGATAACTATTCTCCAGATTACACCAATTTACTCAAAATTAGAAAATCAATGGGAAGGAATGAACATGCCTGTTTTTCCTAGTATCTTCCAAAGGTCACTGGTGATTCATGAAATAATGATGCTGTCTCCATACAAGAAGTCTGGGCTCAATCGAACAGGTATTATGGCTGGGTAGTATATCCTGAAAGCAAGATCTGAATTCCTCATGATTTTTAATAATAGTCAATTCAATAACTTTACTTTGAAGGTGATATGGCAAGCTGCAGTCTTGTTGAAACCGCAAAGTAATTTTTGTTGTTGCTGCAAATGCTGTATGTTTTATGATCCAAAATGTAGGGCTGTGTTACATTTTAACACTAAACCCAAGCATTAGCTGCAGTTAAAAGTCCAGTCTAATATTGTCTTGTCAGGTGAAACACTTGGGGAAAAGTGTGTTTTCCATGTCTTCCTAATAGACTCTGTGTTTTGCTCTCTGTCATCTTTGTTGATTCCAACTCTTCCCCTTCCTGCTTGTGCAAGTTCAATGTAGAAAGTGGTAGTTATGCCTCCTTCCTCACATCTGTGGAGCTAGCCATTCATCATCAAAGATGCATAACTTCTATTTTTAATTGTAATGACAGCTTTTAGGGAGAAGCAGCCTAATGAACTTATTCTGGGTACCAACATAATCTTGATACTACATCAATAACTCTTATGTATTTCTATGTGGCTCATGAAATTGAATTATTGTAAAAGAATTGTCTGCCTCAGGCAGAGAGACAGGAGTAACATCTGGAGGAGGAAATGTCTGTCTAGCTACTGCTGAGGGAATAAGGTGTCTGCGTATCACCAGGCTGGAAGTGACTTTCAGGACAATGGAAAGTTGATGGCCAGAAAGGAGTCCTATTTGCCACTCCTCTGTAGGATATCAACTGATATCATTGCCTTATTGTATTTTCTCTGATGAACCTGTGCAGATCTTAACTGTTTCGGCTATTTGTCACAACCTTCTATGAAGTGAATTGTGGAATCATGGGGCAAAGAAATGTCTATCCCCTGCTAGTGGATGTGTAACATCAGAGGACAAAATTGTAGAGAGAGGTATTGAATGATGGTTGGAAAAAGACTGCGTGAAATGGTATTTGCAAATGAGAGAAGAATGCTTTTAACTCCTCAGTTCTTATCTTCTTTTGTTGGCATCTCAGTGGAGAATGTATTCCAGTAGACACACATAGGGAACAGCAAGAATTTTTGTTCATGTTTTCCATTCCTCGAGAAAGAGAATGGACGATGAACAACTCAGCTGATCCACTTTGATGGCTGGGATTTGGGTCAGCAGTATTTGGAGTTAAAGGTGTAGCTCATGAAGAACACATGGTATTTATATAGGGGAGCAAGGGGGACGGGTGTGTTTCTGCTGGGGAATCCCATGGAAACAGAAACTGCCATGAATATTATATAATCCTGCTGAATATTATTGATGATTGTCAATTCAAACCAGCAGCTCCTCCCAGATCTTACTTAAACTATAATTTGGATCAATTACATGTGATTTTTCTGTCTTTTGCTACCTCTATTTTCTATTTGAATCTTAAGAATCAATACCAGTCCAGAGTGGATTATTCTTATTTGTTCCTTGTTAGGGGTGCTGTTTAAAACTGGATCAGCCCTAGACACGGGTTAAGAAACTGAATGAAAGTAAAAATTTCTTTAAGATGTACACAGAAAAGGGAGACAGTTACTTGTCATTAATCATATATATATATATATATTTATGTACCAGAGATTGCTATGAACTGTCAAAACACTATTAAAGTTAGTTATATTTTCCATATCTTTTAGTAAGTTTTACTGCTGCTCTCATTGCTTTTGGGAAACTTTCCATTTCATTTCAGATAAATTAATGGAATATAAATTGGTTGGGATTTTCTTCTGGTCTTGTTTTTGTTTTGAGTGGTTTAGGGGGGGTTGTTTGTTTTTTAATTTTATTTTAAGTATCACTTATTTCATATTTATGCATCAGAGGGATCAGGAGAGTGGGGGTGTTCCCCAGCAGAAGGTGTGGAAATACAAAATATTTGGGAGGTTTTGCACATAACTGTATAGTCTGTAGTCCATATTATGGTTCAAAATGTTTGAACATTTTCAGAAAGGTTCCTATGATGTAATCTCAGAATTCCTCATTGCAGTGCACAAAGAATCAAAATTCAGATATTTACTCTAAAATAAATTTTGGCCATCTAGAAAGATCAGTTTTTACATGCAATTGAATCAATATGGTAAAATCTTAGCATGTATAAGTAAATATCTAGATTAATAATATTAAGGAGATGAATATCAAACCAACCATTTTTTTTCTGGTAATGCTTTAGAATTAAAAGTAAATTCTAAGTTGACACATTAAAAATAGAAAAAAATCTAAAAGGAAAAAGGAAAGAATTAACTTGTCTCTGGTGAACCTCAACTGTGCATCTGCTTGTTCTTTTAGCTACACAGGATCAGCTCAAAATGAAGACAGTTTTGTTAAATTCCTCCTAGCCTTCAAAATTTCTTTTTCTGTGAGTGGAATTTATTATGTTTCTTGCTAAATTGAGAATACGGAGATGGAAATGTTCCCTGGGGTATTAAGTGGCCTCTCCTTCAAAGACTATTCCAAAACTCTTCTGTGCATAAGGCAGCAGAAGGAATATGTAGTGTGGAAGGTGTCACTCTCTCTTTAGCGTTTTCTTTCTTGATCTACTTAGAAACAGAAAGGTCATCTTAGGTCTTGTCTTTGAGTTCCCTGTCCACTAATAATTTTATTTTTCTAACCTTGGTAGCCATTGAAGGGGTGTTTGATTTAGCACAGTGGGTGACAGTGTGTGCTTTGGAGCCATTTCCATAGTATAGTATCACCTGCAAAAGTATTAAGCAAAAAAGTCATCCCCTCCAGTATGCAGCAAAAGTGTACCAGGAATCCCACAGATTACATCCAGCAAGCTGCTGTGTGCTTTTGATTTCTGTCAACATCTGCTGAGGGAAGCCGAGTGCTTCATGCTCCAAGGAAAGACTTAGCACCATGCAGGATTTATATGGCCTGAATCTAGCAGCGTATGTTTGTTTATAAATTTTTCACATTCAAAATTGTTTCCAAAAGTGCATGATCCTCAGGGTTTGCAGTAAAACTCAGATAATTTCTCAAAGAACATCTATTTTCATTTTTGGAAGTAAGGTGAGGACGTATTTTTTGAAGATTAATGTGAGGTTTTTTCTTGTGGGAGATAGGCATCCTTGAATATGTCAGCAATAAAGATTGAAGAGTGTTAGGAGGCAAATTACACCTCCAGGTATCCATTGGAGAAATCATTTTGATTCATAAATTCAGAAAAGAAGGATCTCCTCCATCAAAGAGTATGGTCTAAATGACCCAAAATAGAACATAGGGGTGGGGGGTGCAGGATGAGGAGCAGAGGAGGGGAGTAAAAAATAAAAAAGAAAAATAAAAAAGGAAAGAAGCCTTGAGGAAATGTCCTGAATTCTGTATTTTAGGGACGGAAAGTCCATTTCAAAGTGACGCTTCCTTGCAGTGAAAGAAAAATAACGTTCTTCTGGTGCATAGGAGGAGAAAACGCTCGTACTTTTGTAGAATCAACTCTTGAATTTCCTTTATGGATCAGTAATGAGTTTTTCTGCTTACTCACAATGCTATTTTGCCAATGTTACAGACCCCTCTGCTCTGCAGGAAAGTAGCTGTCTGATTTGTATAAATTTTGTATGACTAAAGTACTATAAGAAAGCTGCCACCACAGTTGCTTAAGTGAAATATTTACTTTACTCCTCACAGTTTGAGGAGCAATGTGGTTTTGCTTTTAATAGGAACTGCTGTGCATAATTTGAATTGAAGTTAACAAAGGGTTTGAGATACCTGCTGGACTACATGTTGTCACATGGGTTTTAAACAACTTTTCCCAAGAAAAACAATTCTAAGTATTCTGTGGTAGATTCAGTTCCAGGAAATATGTGTTCTCCCATAAGACTGACACTCGGCGTGCCTGCTCAAGCCACTCTTTCAGTAGGCAAGTGCTATATATTAACCATTTGAACCAATCTTCGTGTATCAATCTACCATTATTTGAATCATATATAACTTTCCCCATCTTTATTGCTTGGAGACCTGGAGCTGAAAGCCTAATGCCATAAAAGATGAGAAACCTGGAGCTACATTAGCCCACCCTGCCCATGTTTATGTGGACCACTTGTAATAACGTTAATAACTGGCTGAGCCTCCCGCTTAACCAGATGGCTCTAAGCCTTAAACATCTGCAACAAGCAGCAGTGTGTCACAACTAGCACATACCCATTCCTACCCATACAGTGATGAATGACTGTACAGTGGCTAGCAATTTTTCAAGTCAACAGCAGCCCACTGATACATATACACCAATGCACTGCTCACATGAAGGAATAAATGCTTGCATAAATGTTCTTTACAGCATTCAACCGGTTCCACGATGATAAGTAAATCACAGCGTTATTGCTGAAACGGCTTAGGTTCTCTGAAGGGGTGGCAGTAGGAAATAGGAAAAGCTTGTCCACTTCTGCAGATGGACACCACCGTCTTTATCCCTATATTCCATTTTGGAGATATGTGTCTTAAGCAGTCAATATACTTATTACTTACTCGATCTAAATGCAAATGCTGAACCAACAGTGCACTCTCATTTTTAATGAAAAGATATTAATCTTTTCAGCAAATATATTCCACATTTGATCTTCATATTAACCTCTAAAATATTCATATTTACAGTGATTCTGGGAAATCATATTCTTCGAGCATATCAGCTCTGAGTTGGAATAAGTGTATCATTTTGTCTTGTCTTCTCTGACAGAATTCCCACTTGCACCCCTTTAGCTTGTTTGGTAATGTAGTAAATTCCATAGCTGAACCTCAGTTTCTATGGTTTGGAGTTTTTTTAGTAACAGATATGGCAATATCTCATATTTCTTTTCCACTTAAAATACAAGATAAACAGGCATTCATCCTTTTCCCTTGGTAATGCATTCTTTATAGTATACTTTCTGATGTGAGCAGTGGGTCTTCATCCAAAGAATCTTCAGTGTCTGTTTAGAGAATACTTCATAGTCCATTGCATCACAAATAGCAAAGTAGAAAAGAGAGAGAAGATAGTTTCCCGTTGGAATGTTAGCTTATGAGCTGACAGGTAGATGGGACAGGTAGATGGGAAGTGCTTCTTAGTGAGATGGAAACTCGTATTTAAATTTATGAAGAACTTTCCAGTATTTGGACTTAGATGTCTGTGGTGAGGATATCATTTTAATAGATGAACCAGTAATTCTTTAAGTTCATTAACCCATTTTTAAATCTTGGAAAATGCTGTGAAACAGAGGAAAATAAAAATAAAAATGATATTGTCAAAATATGAGTAGTACCAGTCAGGCAGTAAAGATTCCCATTGCTGGAAGATTAGAAAAAAAATTACTTTTTTTTTTAAGTCTGATCTGCAGGAAGCTGTGGTGGCAGAATTTCAGCAAATCTTTCATTACATTTTTATTATCTGTTTCTACTTTCATTTGATTAAATCATAGTTTGATAATCAGATTTTGTTTTTTTTTAAAAAAAATATCTGACAGCATTAGGGACCAGATTTTATATTCTATAAAAATCAGTGATTGATGAACACATGACATCATGAACCTCACAGGCAGAAATTTCAGCACAATGTTACTGTCTCTTTCTGGACAGTGAATGTAACATCAAGATTACAAGGCAGATAAATCACTGAATGGCTTTTCTTCAAAACAGTAAGTGCAATATGTGTGAATCCTACCTCTGGAAAAAATAACACCATTGGGTGAACAAACACATTTGCTTTCTTTGTAAATGAAAGGCTCACTGAATAAGCTACTGTTTATACTTTGTGTCTGGCATTTCCCTTCCCAGCTCTGAACTGAGCATGACTAGCTGCAAAACCCTGGTGACCGCAGGAGCTCCCTTCAGATGCTTGCCTTGGCTGCTCTGTGTGGATGGTTGAGGCCACAGCAGGTTTTCCTTTGCAGTCCTTAAGTCTGGTTTGCTGGCAACAACTTTGTAGGTAGAAACCCAAAGTCATTAGAGACTCCAAATTATTACCCTGCCAGATCTGCTGGCCAACATTCATGTGTAGGTGCTCCTTTACAATATCATCCAATATATGTTTCCCTCTGACACTGAGGGAAGACGAAAGCGCATTCCCAGCTCTTCACGAGGATCTTGGGTTTATTTCTTAGGTAGGCTACAGGCTCTTAATTCCTCTAGTACTTTATCCACCATAGTAGGAAAAACAGGTTCATCTCAACTATTGATGACTCCAAGCATAATTGAAAAAATAGTAGCTTACTTTCTGGAAAAGCTCCATTTATTCCACATGAAAATGTGAACATGGCTTTGCAAACTTGCAGTTTTCTGTAGGAGCACTGAGAAATATTTATATTCTCCCTCTCATGTTTTGGGTTAAGAGTTTTGGTATCACTATCTTCTGTGGCAGTTAGTTTGCTGATCCTCTAGACATGTCACTCATCTAAACATCACAAGTTTCTCTGACACTGATGTATTGCAGAGAGATTTAAAAAATATGCTCTTCAAGACACTTCCAAAGAGTGACACAAAGCATGATATCAGCTGCCTGTATACTTTGAATAGAGGCTGATAACCGAAATGTTATCTTTTTCTACTAGAGTTTCTTTATTTAAAAAAAAAGAAAGGAATATTAGCTCTATGGATGATTAGATGTTAAAATCCCACTGTGACAAACGGTTGTCTAAGAGGGGAAAAGAAGCGATGTTCTTATAACAAAAAACTTTGAGTGCCAGATTTTGCAGGGGTGCTAATTACCAAATGCTGGCACATCATCTCTAGTAAGAAGGGCCCAATGGTCACTCAAGTTCAGCTACAGTGGAATATAGTAATGCTTAGTAATTCTCAATTGGAGACGTGATGCATTTCATAGATGTCTGGGACAAGGGTTTCAGGTCAGAAGAGAAAGAATTGGAAAGGCTAAAGGGTGAGAAAAATCTGTTTCTCACTGCCCATGTTTTTCAGCCCTTCCTCAGGGCCAAGGAATATGACTAAAAAAGGTGGAAGTCTACTGATTAGTCCTGATACACCCTCACTTTATTGTAAATATCTGTAGTTTCCAGACAGGTAGGTTTTTCTGTCTGGATAGGATTAATTCCTCCTTGTCGTAGAAGTAGAAAAGATGCATTACAGTTAATGCTTGAAAAAAACTTTTAAAAACTTTTTGAGTTTTCTACCTTAAAAGTTTGATTTTTGCATCAAGTATCAATACTTTCAAAATTCTCACTACTTGAGAGTGAAAGGAAAGCATCTGGAAGTAGTCAGTTTAAAACTAGTATGGCTCAAGTACAGTTAATACCGTAAAATAAATGGAATTACTTCAAAGTCACTGTAGGAGTAATTCCTTAGCTGTATCAGAGTTGCAGCTCAGAGTGCTTGGGACTCTACAAGATTTACACCAGAGATGCTTCAGGAAAGAACCTTTTGTGTGCTCTAATATGAAAATCAATCACTAGTCTTCCTTTTCTCAAAATACAATAAAGCTTTGGAAGGCGAGCAAGTAACAGCTCTACCTTTAGTCAAGAGCAGTATGAGATATATACTTACATTCCTGTGACTGTAATGGACACCTAACCCTAATCTTGTTGGAAATTCACCAAACATAAATGCATCTGTAAACTGTGTTAACACCTTGGCAAGAAAGAGTTACCCAGTGCCAGGAATTAGGATTACACACCGGTTGTCTTCCCAAGAGAAAAACAAAGAAAAGAAAACCCTTTGATTAGTGTTTAGTATCAAAAAGGAAAAAATAATCTACTTATAAAACTGTGATTTGGGTCCTGATTCAGTAACCCTTTTTTTTTTTAACATAAATAAGATATTGTCAAATACATATATTGTTATTTTTGGTGTTCCACTAGCATAATTCAGACTTCTCCAATGCTTTTATTGTGGGATAATTCCTCTAGCATAAATAGGATGTTACTTTTGATCCCCAAATGCCAATCAGATGACAGGTTCATCTTTCTCATTTTGTTTTCACTTTCTTTTATCTTGTGTTCTTACGACTTTCTATTTTTAGAGTGTATGTAGCAAAAAATATTTAAATTATGCTGGTTTGTCAGAGATTCTATCTTTCTCATCAGTGAGAAAACTCTCTCCAAATCCTGCCTAATTGCACCTATCCTTTGTGCTAGAGTATCTAATTACAATAACATGAATTAGAAAGTGTGTCTGGGGGTGTATGTGAGCTTTTATGCTTAGTGTAATTGTATTCTATTGACTTCTATGAAACACTTCTCTATTTAGTTCTGTCAACATATCATAGTCCTCAGTCTCTACTACAGAGCTATATAAAACTCCATTCAAGGTTAAAAAAGCCCCTGTTACACTACATGAATAACATTAGGGTTTAGTTTTCTGTTTATATACTCAGTAAATCAATTAAAAACTGATCTGAGAAGGCAGAATGTGAATAATGTTGGTATTGATTGAATTATTCCTTTTAGTTCTTGGAACAGATAAACACAGAAATATCCTCAGGAAACATCCCTTTGAAAAGACCTGGTGATGGATAAATTGCTGAATTAAGCATGTACAAATATAAAGAGTTGTGTCTATCAAATTCTTCTCTGCTTCACTTTTGGCCGGGAGAATCCACTAGTGTTTCACTTCTAATACATTAATGTAAAAGTTTTCTTTTTTCTTTATATGTTAAGCAAAGTGTAAAAATTGAAATCTTAATTAAAATATAGCCAGAACATCCCAGAGAGACTGGTGACAGTCTTTGAATCTGTTTTAAGTTGTAAATCTTGGACATTGCACCCACACTATGCATAAATAAACATTTCAGAAGCTCAAAATCTAAGCATAAATGAAGTCGTTCAGCCATGTGGTTGATTACTGTAGAATTAAAGAAGTTTAATTTACCATAGAAGGGCTAGCCTTCCTCTATATAAGTTATAAACTTTTTTGATATGGCTATGAAATGTCCCTAAATGATTGATTTTTCCTTGCTTGAAAGATCACTGAATTCTCTGTCAGTGATCAAAATGCTGCCATTTATGCATATAATTCAGTTTTGCTGATTACTTTTTACTGTTTGCTTTTGACATCTTTAATTTGATCTGTCTTGTGTCATTGAGTTTGCCTTAAAAAAAAGTAAAATCCATTTCCTTGAGAGGAAATCCATAAAGTATCACTTTCCCTGCAGAACAAGTATAAGTTGACTCCTTCAAGACCATATATAAATCACTGTTAAGGGAAGATATTGATCTCTCAAAAAGGTGATTTGTAAACACTTTAAGTTTGTGCCATATTATACTACCATCTACCATCTTCAAATAGATACCTCCACCTAAAATATGAATTTTGCCTTGTAGGTTGATGGTACTGTAGAGCAGTATTTATGAATGTGACTTTGCTTTCTTGACATACAACATATGATGACTTCAGACTGTGTTGCCTGGCACAGCTTATTTAATGATTTTTAGAGTATTGGACCACAACCTTCCCTAGATGGGATGTTATTTTCAACATAAGAATTGGATATCCTTGCCACTTTAATTTTTCTTTAGAGTATTTATACCAGCATGTTGCCTTGCATAAAGTTTGACAGTAGACAGGCCAGGCAACATAGATGGTACAGCTGTAATCTGTGGTAGCACTAATGGGAGGAGAGTTACACTCTCAAATGGGGGCTAATTCCACTGACATTCATGAAAATATTTCAGCTTTGAGGAACTACAACACAGAAGAGGCCCTAAAATTTGGCCTTTGCTTCTGCAGTGAAGAGGAGGGGAAGTAAATTTTATTCCAAATGTATTTCAATTTAATAAACATCTGTCATGTATATTTAAAACTGCCGTTTCAGGATTGTAATTATATCATCTGAAAATAAGTCCTCCTCAAAAGAGAATTGAAGTGACAGGCTGAAGAAAATTAAACATGACGTTGCTCATTCTCCTTTCGTCCTAGAGCTAAAATTTAAATTAATTTTCTTCTTCTTGTCAGAAAGTATTTTAATTGGAAATTATTTTTGATTGCAGTTTTCAGACAGGAATGGGATTCTTCCCTTTATGTGTGTACAGAAGTTGTTCAGTGTCTCCATAATATTTCACTAAATTAATCATTTGCAGATATTTTAAATAGTTGACAGCTATACTGGTCATTCCAAAGAAGGTTAAAAATTTTAAAAATTAATTAGATAAACATAAAGATCTTTACCTCCCCCCCCACACACACACCCCCTTTGCATACAGCCACATCGTATTTGTTGCTATAGTTACCTGCTTGTTGGGAGAAATGAATATTTGATATTAGCAGTAACTAGACTGTAAAAATTAGATATGCTGCTTCAGTTCAATTTAGGTTTATCACAATTTTTTCTTTTATAGCTGAATTTCCTTTTAAGGTGTTGAAGGAAACTTACAGAGCCACATTCTTACGGGATGTACAAGTCTCTGTAGCCCTTTAAGTTCATTCGCACTCATTCCAGTCCTCTCACGAACTAAAAGATCCTAATTAAATCTTCCAATACACTTTCATTTTCAGCTTTCAGACCCCCTACAACAAGGGTTTCTCCTCTAGATATCATATATCTAAATATCACAGAGGACAACAGTAGTCATTCCATGGCTATCACAAGTGGTGCCTTTCTGTGCTGCAACAGGGCCACCCAGCCTACAAGGGAAAAATCATAGAATCACAGGGGTTGGAAGGGACCTCGAGAGATCATCGGGTCCAACACCCCTGCCAAAGCAGCTCCCTAGCACATATTGCACAGATAGGCATCCAGACAACCTCCCTGGGCAGCCTGTCCCAGGGCTCTGTCACCCTCACTGGGTAAAAGTTCTTCTGCATGTTGGTGCAGAACTTCCTGTGCTCCAATTTGCAGCCATTGCCCCTTGTCCTGTCTCCACAGACCGCTGAAAAGGGGCTGGCCATTTCCCCCTGCAGCCCATACTTGAGATATTGATAAACATTAATAAGGTCCCCCCTTAGTCTTCTTTTCTCTAGGACGAACAGCCTCAGCTCACTCAGCCTTTCCTCATAGGGGAGATGTTTCAGGCCTTGCTTCTGAATTATTTCTGGTTGGGGCATAATGATTTTTGACACCCAGTCATCACCATACAGTACAAGAATGCCATTCTAAATAGCTATCTGGGTAACAGCTATGGGGAAGTTGCCCATTAGAGAGGAAAAAGGTCTGCATGATAATAAAAAGAATATGTGGGCTGCTTAGAAAAATTCCAAGACTGTTTCACCATTTCCCTCCGCACTGGCACTGCACCCCATGTGTGGAACTCTTCAGCAGAAAGAGTGACTTAAGGAAAAGAGTTGCTTTGAGATATGTTTCCATGGAATGTGGTGTCACCCATGAGAAGCGACAGAACTCCTATTGACTGTGCTGTCTTTCATTACCCTACATTCTGTTGTCTTAGAAATTTCTGCATTGTCTCTGTGTCCTTTCCTTAATGTATCCTTGATAAAATGCAAAACATACGGAAGAGACAAACTTGAAGGGAGATCACAGCTTCCTTTGAGGATTTCTGCCTTTTAAATGAATTGTGAATGATATATGGTAAATGCTAAAGTGGGAGAGATTTTCAGGGGAGTTTGTCAAAACCGTACCTCTAACATCTGCAAGTCCAGAGATTTCCACTAATGTGTTTTAATATTGGAGAGTACAAGAGAAAGACAGTGAAATCTGTGCTAATGGCAATAGGAGTCTGATTGAAGCTTTCTTGAGGTAACTGGAAAGTTGTCTCCGATGTTTTTTGCAGCAGGTCCAAGGCAGCTATGCAGCCGAGCAGGGGAATCAGAGATGGCAGAGCTTCTTGCTGGACTCTTGACTTCTCACCGTGGCCTAATTATAACATTAAGGCATCGTGTTCCTGCCTTAAAGGAAAAATAATCCCCGGCTTCTGCACAGTGATGTTGCTCCACTTTTAAAAGTAGCACTTTCAGATAACAATAGGTAAAAGCATTGCTTTTAGCAATGTGGCTAAAGAGATGGTTTTAAGAGGTTCAGAGAAAGGAGCAGTGTGATTCACTTGGAAAATTCCAGCACTTTAAGATAGATTGTTTTTTCAAGCCTGTTTTTTCTATGACAACTGAAAGCTTCTATGTCCAATCCGAAAGTTTTATTGATATAAATTGTGCCTTCTTTCAGGCATACACGTAACGCCTGGAAGCTTATTTAGAAACCCGGCCTAGAGATTGCACTTCACAACGCTGCACCAGAGTTTTCCAAATTTTGGAACAAAACAAACAAACAAAAAAAGCAAACAAAGCTTCAGGAGTTATGCTTCATTTCATCTGGAAGCAGAACAGCAGATAAGGCTGGCAAAACACTTTTACCTCACTGGGTAGCAGTTGTAATGTATCTCAGATTGTGCTGCCACTCTGAATTCACTGTACATGGCTCTGGCTCTGTAAAGTGCATTGATTTCCTCCCGAGTGGAGAATGACACAGTTGAAGGCACTTTCCACCTTGTAAAAAATGCCCTCAGCACTATGTCATCACCAACAATATGGCCCTTCTTCCCCAGAGAAGAAGAAAAGAATTTGTTTCTTACACAGCAGAGAATTCCACTAGCAATAGCCTCCAGCTTGTTGTGGATTTTCCATCTTGCCGAATTTGCTAAGGGGTGGGTGAGTTATTCCTAAACTGTCCTCAGGTAACAGGAATTCTTTAAAATTCACTTCTTTGGGTGCACAGGAAGCAGAGAGGACTTGAAATTTCTTGGCTAAGGTAGATTCTTGAAGTAGTAATTGTGAACTGCTTAAGTACATGTAGGTTTATATATATGTACATCTATATGCATAGATGTATATATTCTTTTTTTGTGGGCTTTTTTTTGCATTGAGAGTTCTTTGAAACACAATTTATAACTAGCTTTCCTTTTAATTGTAAAAGGGGCCATGGCGTTTCATGACTGTGTGGTGGCTGTCGTATCTTAGCATGAAAGGCCAATCACATCGCATGGAGAGGTGCAGATAGAATTGAATCAAACTTTAACTAAAGCAGCTACAAAAATGGAGGCTCACAATTTGATTTGAGGGAGGATGTAGTATTTTAAAAACAAAATCAAGATTTGAGGCTGTGTAAATAAGCAGAATTACTTTTCAGCTTTAAAGCAGGCCTTGTCTCCTTCCAGGTGGAAGGAGAGGAATAATGAATACCTGTATTCAAAAAGTTCTAAATAGAAACTTCTGTGTTGTTATTGCTTTTCTCTGGCATCAGTGTATCAGCTTGTTATTTTTTTCCTGTAGTTCATATATCATATTTATTTTATCAACCTCCATGTAAGGCAAACAGGATTTGATTACATGATCTGACATGTCAATGTTATTTTTGGGAAGGAAAAGAGTTTGATGATGTGACTTCATAAGTTACTCATACTTGAAGAGATGGGATTTAAATTAAACTGAGTGTATTAGTTTCCAATAGATAAAGCACAATGCGTTTTTCTTTTTTCATTCCTGAAATGAGAGAAAGGAGTATGTAATTTTTGTTTCATGAAGATGGAAGACAGAAAAGTGACATAGATTTTGGAATATAAATGAAGAATTTAGATGACATTTTGAGGAAATGGATAAGCAGAGGATGCCTTGTACTTTAGTTGGAGCAAAACCTGTCTTTTCCAATCCTACCCAGAGAAGATAAATTATACAGTATAATTCAGAACATTACTGATAAGTGTAATGGATCAAACAGAATATTCTGAGTTTCAATAAACTTTCTAAACGCTTTCCAGTTTTCTGTAAAGCCCATCTAAGAAAATAATAGGCAATATCTTTAAAACAAATCATACAAGGAACTGTGGAAAACGTATGAGAATATTTTATATCATTTTAAGCAGTTATAAATATTGGAGAAAACTGGACAAGTGTGTTATAGCAATTTGCATATAAATATATTCTCTATACATACATGGACATAACAATACTGCTCAAAGATATGACAGCTGACTTAAGACCTGTAGGCAGATAAAAGGTAAAGACTAAGAAATGAACAGTTGCTCTTGTAAATGTTCTAGGAGAAAGTAATGAGTGGAGGTGAATACGAGTAGCAAATACAAGTTGTTCAGCAATTTATGAAGGGATTCACAATTCCTAATTTAGGTTTTTGAGCAAGATCTGCTTCTGTATACTCACTGAGGAAAGGGCGGTTTGGATCTTAGGTGTGTTGCACAGTCTGTTCTCTCCACGGTTGTACGGTGAGCCAGACTATACTTAACAACATTAGAGGGTGTGAGCCCTCTCCTCGCAGACATGAGGTGTCTGACTGCTCTCATCGACTACTGCAAAGAAGCAGCATGGTTAAACTTGGGGAGAAAAGACCCCAGGATAAATTCTGGTTTTGCTTGATCATTTCCTTTCTCTGCAGTACTGCTGCATGGCTTTTTTCTTATTGTTCCCAACATCTGGAGAGGTACAATTATGTGTATTCAAAATCCCAGTCATATGAATTCAGTTGAAAATAATTCTAGGATTTTCTTCTTGTTTTGGCTTTTAGCTCAGTGTACATCTCAAACTCTGAAAAGCACAAAGACTTTATTTCTGCAGTACATGGATTATATTATCTAATACCAATCTCTGTCATAGCAGAAAATAACAACATCCTTACCAGATAAAAGACAATGCTTCATCTCCAAAGAGCCTCAACCAATCACATAATTCATGGCTTTGTTTTTTGTATACTTGTAAAAGATTCATGAACACTTCTGCTACTGTCTGCATCCATCTGGTTCTTAAGTAACATGAATTAAGAAGAGCACGTCTAATTGCTATTCCTATTCCAAGGGGCCAGGCTGGGACCTAGCTAATGCTGAACCATGTACTTTTCCAATTCTTTTCTAAAATCCTACAGCAAATTGCATGCTGATGTTGGCAGAGACCAAGAAAAGCACAACTAAGATTTGTCCCTTTGTTCCTTTCCCATGGTAAGGAAAACCTCAAATGTTCTGTCTACGCATCTACCTTTTCCTTCATAATTCACCTCTGGAAACAATATTTCATATGTATAATTGTTGTCTTGGGAGGACCAGAGACTCCTGTGCTGGTGGCACACTGATTTATTCGTCTGCTAATCCTTGTGTGTTTGACAACAGAGTACTGTGGTAGCTGGTACGTTAGAAATGTATATCTTGAAATAATAACTGGATGGATGATGATAGAATAAAAAAGATTGGCTTTGAACTATTTATCTTAAAGCTATTTTCTCATCTGCTTCTATTTATTTTCCTTTTTTGTTTTAAAGTTGTAGTCTGATAAATACCTTTTCAGTGGCTCTCACCTTCTGGTGAATTTCTTTTTCAATGAACAACATATATTTAAGAAAATAATACATTTTTTTAAGGTTTTCAACATCAATGAAGTTAAAGAAAAAATATAAAGGAACCATTAGGAATTAGAAATGCTGCAATAAAACATAGATGACTAGCACTCTGGAATACATCAGAGCAAACCTATGGGGGAAAAAGAGAAAAGAGAGACAGGGACAGGGAAATTTATAGAAGACAATGAAGCATGAAAAGTAATCTGTTGAGTTAGAGTTTTGGGTAGGTGTGGGTATTGTATTTATGAGTAATAGAATTAAACTGGATGAAGAAAAATATCCAGGAATATTTTTTGTCAAAGATTAAACTATGAAATTACCTTCTAAATGAATGTTCACAGGTATACTTTGACGTAGAACGGAAGAACCGACAACTTCCTTGCACGTACTTTAACAAAAAATAAATTAATGAACATTGTACCAGTCAGAAAAAATAATTTTCAGGGTTCAAGATCTTACATTTCTTACATCTAGAGGTGTTTCTTAAAGGTGTTTTCTTAAGCAAATGGACAAGTTTAACCGTGTGGAATATTTAGTTTTGAATCTTCACACATACCTTTGTGTTTAAGGTTTCAGAAACATAAAACAAGTAATCAAAAAGGAATATATATTTTGAAAAGCCTATTAAAGTAAGTTCTTTAAGAAATACAGAGTATAAATCAGTCAGTAGATAGCAGTGTTCATCTTATGTGGGAGGAATATCAGTGAATGTAATGGAAAAGTAAACAGGTGAAAAGCATCCGTGCTATTTCTGAAGAACCCTGATGACTTTTGTGAAAAACAGTTCATTTCTGAAAATCCAGATGTTCATATAATAAGGTGCTATTTAAAGTTAGCACAAACTTCCCTCTATCTCTCTAGATAGCATCAGACTTTTGAAGTCTTTTAAAAGATATAAATTGGGTTCTTCAGAAAAAAATGCAAATCAACACATATAAGTATGGCAGAAGAATAGAAACAAGAAAGGGTTTAAAATGTTATTTTATCCACATTGTTTTAGATTTTGTGAGTCATCCTAGCTTCTTCTCTACTGTAGAAAATTGCTTCAGAAATTGCTCCAGGCGGTTAGCTCAAAAATCATGTTTCCAGATTTGTTCATAGTCTTACTACACTTGTTCACATCTGCTCACTTTAAATGGATGTGAACAAATACTTTGGTTTTAGTCCCAAACTTTGAACTTAATCAAGGTGCATGTTTTCTAAAAGTTAAGTATATTTTTTAATATAAATATTTGTGAGGCTTTTATTGAGGAATTCTTTCTGTACCTAACTTTGTTACCAGAAAACCAGCTGGTGAAAATGTGATGGTGATATTACTGGTAAGGCTGGTGCCTGGAATCAGTATTTGCCCAAGTCACATAAACCAGCAGATAAATAATGCATCCAGCTTCTAAAAATGTATGGGACCTAATTAGGGATTCAGTGGAAACAGAAACAAGTGCTTTGCTGCATGCTGACCCTATTCCTTGATGGTGAGAATATTGCTGAATGTTGAGAGCAGTTTCTTTATCCTCAAAGAGGTTCTAGTTCCAAGGCACCCTGCAAAGATTTGCATTGACATTCACAGTTTAAGCTTCAAGAGAAGATAGCCCTGGTAGGAAGTCTCTGATGTTTTCATGAAGAAGAAAAAAAATCTTCATTTTTTTGGTGTTAAAATGTGCTTAATTTATTTAATAGCATTGAATATTCCTTTGGTTATTGTTGTTGTAAGAGTGGGCTGGTAGTTGGATCACCACAGCGGGCATGATCAAGCTGAGAGTTACAACAAGACACATTCCTCCAGAAGCCACACAAAATCTCTGCCCAACATAAAACCCTTGCCTAAACATCACTTTTCCCACCCTAGCAAAGATGAAGTTAGCCCGATCAAACTGAAAATTTATGAATATAGTAAATACACATTTCACCTGGGTTGAGACCATGTGGCAATAGGATGCTTAACATTAGAGGCTGGAGGCAGAATTTCCAATCAATATGGGTAAAATTAGCTGCTCTCCTTCATTATTTAATCATTTAAAGAAATGGAATCAGAGTTTCCAAAGTATTGACTTTGCCAATAGGTGGGACTGCTCGACACCTTTGAAATTAAGACAGTTTTCCACATCGTTGGTGAAGGAAAGATGTAAGAACCTCATTTGAGAAAACCGTAATGTCAGATTGAATTGTGTGGGCTTAATCTTAGCTCTCTCATGAAAAGGAAATGGCAACAGAGTGATCATATCAATATTCCAGCTATCAGCAGAGGGGAAGTAATA
This sequence comes from Porphyrio hochstetteri, assembly GCA_020800305.1. Classification (NCBI taxonomy): domain Eukaryota; kingdom Metazoa; phylum Chordata; class Aves; order Gruiformes; family Rallidae; genus Porphyrio; species Porphyrio hochstetteri. The sequence continues at coordinate 7,045,408 of CM036918.1, read as the reverse complement.
TTTTAAAAATATAATTTACATGAAAATGTGCCTCAAAGACGTGCATTACAAATACAAAGGACATGAATGATATCAAGTGAGCTAATAGGAGGAGGAAGGCAGCAATACATTTTATTACATCCCCTTTAATCACAGGAAAATCCATTTTCGGCTAATCAGCTTTTGATACTCAGAATGATAGGTTCTTGCAAGTTCAAATAGGTGTTTCATCTGAAGATGCCCCTCTCCTTAGCCTGTAGTTTGCTTGACCTGTTCCTTCTACACACAGGTTAGCAGATAAGGATGTAATAGAAAAGATTTGTAAAACACTTGCCTAGAAAAAACATACTGAACAAAGGCAACTTTCCTAAGGGTGGGGCTTGTTATGATTCTGTTACTGCCTTCCTTTTTTGTTACTACTACTTTGTTTACAATTTCCTTGTAAACAACATCTGTGGAGGTCAGGCCCCTGTTGTGTTTCAGCCTTGAAGAGCCAGGTAAGACTACTCTTGACCCCGGGCCCCAGAGATCCTACCTCTGCCGGAGCTGCCTGCAAGTCCCTTATTGTACATTAATGAGTAATTCTGTATCCTCAGTTGTTGTGAAGAGCTAGTTGAGTGGGTGAAGAGTTGTTCTTATGTGGAAGATGGGAGTGTCATTTTCTGTGGAACACGTATGAAGGGACTGTTCTCCACAGGGAAACTTCTTGTTTGGACTCAGGTCCTGAGCTGTGCAACTTAGATTGAGGTGTAATTTGCTGTCAAAACGGGTTTATTTTCTTCCTTGACTTAGGTTTTCTATTATTCCTGGTCGTGAGCCATTGTGTTTGTGTGATCTTAAATTAGAACCTAGCATGCACAATCATAACTATTCCTACTATTTGACAATACACACATATTTTAGATCATATTCTATATGTTTATAAACTTGTATTATATTTATATTTTATATATTCTGCTCGTCTTACATGCTGCTCACGTTCAAGCAGCCTTGTTATTTGCAAAAGGAATAGTTTTGATTGTTGCAAATGAGGATTCAAATATTGCACATACTGGACATGAGGTATGCTCATGCAGTGGTTACATAAGAGTATTCCTTCGACTTTACTACATCAAAGTCACATTCAGAACGGTTTGAAGTAAGACAAGAGAATGTGTTCAACATAACTGACTCTTAAGCCAATTACAGTGAAATCCCAGAATCCAAGATGTATTTACGTGGCTGCACAGGGCAGTACAAGCCCTGACTGAAGCTGATGGTAGTTATGCAAACAAATGCATAGTGCAAGATTGGCGCTATTGCAGTATAAAATACACGTATGTGGATCTCAAATTTTAGTCATGTTCCAGACTTGTGAACCATGACTGAAACAAAGAAGTGAAAAGTGTAAATATTGGATGATGTAGTCTGAATAATTCTTCCACTGAAGTAAGTATTGTTATATAAAAATACATGTAATTTTCCAAGATAATAGTGGAGGAAAAGCTAGCATGTGTTTCTATCCCAGAGAATTTAGTAAGAAGAAAAGAGCTTTTAAGTCTTGCAGAAGTTCAAGTGTTTTTAAATGTGGCAGAGCCCGTTTCTTACATTCCTGACCAAGGTGAACAACACAACATGCTCATCAGGAGTAAAATTTTGCCCCATTCATACTAAATAATGAACACATGTCCAAAAATCCCAGTTTTGTGTGTAGTTAAGACAATTCTCAGGTTGCAGATTTTCAGAGGAACAGGGATGTTGGCACTCAGCAGAGATTATTTGCATTAAATTTATAGTAGACTTGGAATCAGTTGGTCCATTTGCTGTCTCAGAGCCTCGGGGGCAGTGGTGGGATGCTGCATGAGTGCAGGGGATGGGGTTTCCGTGGACATGGTCACTGAAGTTAATGGTCTTGGGCAGAGGAAAGCAAAAACAGGTCTGGGGGTTCTGTCGATGGTTCTGAGCATTCACAACAGGGGCGTGTGTAGGTGGATTCTTATCTGTAACAGTTTTCTCATATCCAATGTTCTACTGATTCATATTTGCTACTGTACTTCACAAGTTACTGTGTATCTTTCATTTCAGAAACAAATATTCTGCCCCATGATAACTGCTGCTTTTCTTATTTCCTTCTGTTAATTAGGGTGTCAGAAATGCTCATTCCCTGAGCTGAAATGTTGGAAAATAGTACCCGTTTCTTGAAAATAGTCAGCAACTATTTTTAATCCCTTCCTTTTGCCATCTGAGACTACATGTTATATTTATAGTATTTTTTGAAAAAAACAGAGGCAAGTTGGGAAGAAATGCTTTACAAGCTTGTAAATTCTCATGAGACTTTTTCATATAAATCCCTTTCTTAGAGACTGTTAGTCGGGTATGCTTATGAAGGGATTTTATTTAACTGCATTAAAAGAGAGAATTCATGATCTGTCCCAGATACTTCTTACCTTCCAAAAACTTTTCTGCTTGGCCTGATTTTAACTGGGCCATTTGATTTCTTCTTAACTTTGGTCTGTACAACAAACAAAACACAGGAGACAAAATCATTTTTAGAAGCCATTTTTAAGCATGGGAAGTTTAGTTAAAGGGTGAAGCATCATTAATTTTATCAGGCCATATAAACAGAAGGAAAAATAAGTCTAAATAATAGAAAGGTCAAAATCATGAGTATCTATAGCTATTAGCAGAGCTTTATGGGGCATTAATAATTGATATTCCCTGGTGGCTCCTAAACCTATTTTCATAATTGACAAATAAAACTAATTGCTTGCCTTAGAGCCATGATTTTTTTGTTGTTGTTGTTTTTGGTGGCTTGTTTTCCCCCTAGAGCTAAGCACTATAGATATTGAAAATGATACTCTGTTCTCAGGACTTCTAAATGTAACTGAAAGTGATACCTGAACCCCTGTTTGAACTTCATCTGGGATCTTTGATGTAGTAAAAGAGCATTTGGGAAAGCTAACAGCACACTCTTGCAGCTGTGCTAGGCTCCACAGTGCTCAGGAGGGGGTGGGAGGTGGGAGGAACACAACAGTGGTGTGGAGCTCATTTTAGACAAAGATGGTAGACCTATTGGGTGAGAAGAATCTGTATCCCATTTTCAGCTCAGAAATGTACTGAGGATTTTTCTAGATGGCCAGCACTGAATACAATCAGCCATGTCCTTAAGGTACTGCAGATTGTTTGTCCTTCCTTAAAATTTGTGTTCTGAAGTTGCACTTGAATGCCCACGCCTGGGTACGCATGGCCCTTGCTAATTTGATCCATCTAGGGGGTACTTTACATAACTCGTGTTTTAACATACACTTTAAGCCCTTCAAGTCTTTTAGTACCATTTAAATTGGATTTGCACTAGGGTAATGAGATCAACATCTAGCCTGTGAACAGCAAAAATCTACTTTACTCATACACAATATGATGATAGCACTTGTTTTACTTACTGGTACTTGTTTTGCCTAGCAGCACTTAGTACATGTTTATAAACAGTTTATTGTTTGAGGGTCTGACTTCCAATGTTACTTCAACATAACCTCAGTTTAAGCTGCTCAGGAAAGTATTTACAAATTATGTGTTTGGCCCCTGTAAAGGCTCTATGGACCACACATTTTGTGAAATTAATCCAGTTTTGTAAAATTTTAATGTAAGTATGAAATTTGAAATGTTTAACAGCATATGAAAGTAAGTTCGTGATGGATTTTATGCTGGACACAGGATAGTCCAAAGGGTGTTTTGACTCTCATACAGTAGTCTAGAAATAGTTTTGATGTCTTTGAAACAATTTGCCTGACCTTTGGTGTCAGCTCTGACCACGTCGGTATTCAGAGGAGTGCGCATCCCATGCTGTCCTGGTGGGTTTGTGCTTTCTGAGTGTCACCCAGGGATGTCATGTGGCAGGTGACATGCAGCTTAAATTTACGCAATTTAAAAATGTATGTTGAAAACAGGTTTGGATCTGAATGAGAAAGGAAATGTGACTTCTTGATTACTGAGAAGGAGGTGGGACAGTGACACTTTGATCAACCTCTGGTGCTCCCCAATAGCCTTTAATTCAAAGTATTCCCTATTCTTCAAACCCTCTCTGTGGATGTACCTGGCCTTGTTAGCCATGTACACCATGCAGTCATTCTCCCCATGACCTCTTCCGTGCCCTGGCCCTGTGACTGCATAGCCTGGAGTCACGCTTTCCCCTGCCCTCACCCTCACCAGGCTTTGAACTTTGCTGCCTGTCTCTTTTTGAATGAGTGAGCTACTTGCAGTCTTGGCATTTTCCTTTAACCTTCCCTTGGATTCACTTATGGCCAGATCTCTGTGTGTGCTGTCCCTGCAATGCACTCTGTTAGGAACTGAAAATATAACTGGTATTGTCTTGCAATGAAAACAGCAAATTACTCTTATTACTCATTTCCAGTCCTTTGCTGCAGCAATCCATTATGAAAGAAATAACCACTAAAACTAACAGAAAAGGACAAAAAGAACAGCTAAGCTGAAATTGCAACTACCTTTCAACAGTGATCACTGTCTGCTTCCAAATGACTCTGCTGCTTGTGGCCCCTCTCATTCAAGGTTTCCGCAGTAATTGCACCATAGTGAGAGCCTCTGAGAGCAAAGTAATTATTATTGCAGTAGTTCCATAGGTGGGGAAGAAGGTGAAGGATGAACTGTGGAAATATTGAATGTCTAGGCCAAAATCAGCTAGGGAATTAGAATTCTTAAAATTTACTTACAACGTTATTAAAATAAAAGAAAAATATACAAGAAAGACTGAACATAGCCATACTTACACAGTTTTCTAAATTACGCCCTATGAATGTTCATTTTCTCTTTTTAAATGCCTCAGAGATGTGAAATCTAGTGATTAATATGGAAAAGAACAGTGATTTCTTGCATTGTTTTACACTTCTACAGTTGAGGTTTGTACTTAGGCAGCGTGATAATCAACAGCGATGAAAAGCTCAATGCTTTGGAGTGTATTTTCCATTTCTCTGATGGTAACAATCACACCTGCACAAGTTAGGCCACCATTTTGAAAACGAGTTTCCATAACTAGAAAATTGAGCTTGAAGACTCACAAGAGAAAGCTTTCTGTGCAATTTTAGTCAGCTCCTGCTTTAACAGGGTTAGAAATCCCACACAAATGATTCCTTGCACAGTAGGCATCAGCAGTCATGGTTGCTTTAGATGTGGGTTGGAAGGGGTAGTAAATATTAGACCTAACCTTTTGTATCACTGATATAGACGTAGATTAAACTGTATGCTTAAACAGATGCTGTAAAAGGCAAGGAATAAGTTTCAGTGCGTGTGGTACAAGGCGTTTGATTCTAGGCGTAGCTGCATATTTTATAGACTTTATTTAGAAATCAAAAGTGAAAAGTCTGAGTACATGTCTGTATGTCTCAAATATTTATTTGTCATCCGAACTACTGCTTAGTTGAAACATTTGGAGCTTCTCTATCTGATCCCACGAGATGTCCCATAAAAGAGTTTTGCCTGTGGGTATCAATATCTATATGCAACACAGCTGTTAGACTCAGCAGCGTGATAGATTCAGCTTTTATGAACATAATGAAATGGAATTTTTAAATGCAGTAAAAACAGACATAAGACAGCACATCAAACGGAATAGAGTCCGTCTGTGTTCTCCTTTTCAGGAGCGCTGTACACTTCTCTTGCTTTCAAAAATAAGAACGGCTCAGGAGATTCTGCATCCTACTTTCAGAATGCTGAAACAAGGGCTGCTCTGCTCTGCGCAAATCAAAACAGGCTGAATTGCATATTAATCAGAGTCCCTTTAGCAATGCTTGCCACTCAGCAGCGAGCCTGTAACACTCTCATCCTTGCACAGAATGTGCTGTCATAATTGGTTTGTGTTAGGTGTTAGAAACATCTTGTGACTGAATGACCTGTAACTAATAAGAAGCAATGCTCAAATGGAATGAAGGTCCTTGTCTTCCAAGCACTTTACAAATGGGTTCCATCTGGCAGCATAGTAACTTAATGTGTGATTTATGTTGGACTCTAGTGTGTTCTAGGGTGTGAGATTTACAGAACCTCATCAGAATGCAAGGGTTCCTCCCGCAGCTTTTAAGCTTTTGAACCTTACCAGAAGCTTTAAAGACAGAAGTTTAATTAGGAAAAGAAGTCATTTTAGATTGGAAATGTTAAGAAAAGCTTAATTAGACTAGGACAGAGCACACCTTTCCTGTCCTGATTAGTTTTCAACGGTTATCTGAATCAGCATAAGGATGAAGAAGAGGCTGTTAAAAAATGAAAGCTGACAGTGACATGAGTAAAATATTCAGCTGGGAAGTTCTCTGTGCCTTCCATATAAGAACCTGAACCTCAGTTTTTCGTGAGACCATATTGGTGTTGAAGTTTTTTCTTGATACATATTTCATTGAAACTTGTACTTACCAATTAAAAATTGTAGTCTTGAAAGATCCGTGTTTTCTGATTTAAAGTCTGTTTATTAATAAACCTATAAACTGGTTGTAATGACAACAAAGATTGTGTCTTATACATTAAAGGTACTGGTGGTTTTCTACAGTAAAAATAGAAAAATGTTTCTTGAAATGAATGGAATACTTATTTCTTTCCATTACATGCTCAAAGTTAATGTGATCAGTATGTTAAATTGTACTTGAAAAGACTTGGGAAGGATCACTGGTGTCTTCACAACTGCTGATCAGCTTTAGCACACCTTGCTTTGCACCCTGACACTGACTTTTTTTCCTCTTTTCTCTCATTCTTAGTTCCTTGTTCCAGCATTCTTAAGGTTCTTCATAGTAACCCCTTGGGACAGGAGGTATTTCTGCTGTATTTGCTTATTCTTGGGTGGGAACAGCATGATTTGTTGATGTGGCAGGTTGGCAACTGGAAGGGATGCTGTCTGCCTTGCCTTGCATCCTGCACATTGTAATCTAGGGAACGTGGGATGGAGAAATGTGGCCGTGGGAGGAGAGCAGTGACAGGAGGTTTTCTCCTTCTCTGGGGAGAGCAACAAAGTGTGCTCATTTGGGAACAGAGGTAGCACGAGCACAGGCTTAAGAGAAAGACAGCAAACTGAGAGCCTCTCGCGCAGGAAACAACAGGAGACACCCAAATAGAGCAGGGAGCAGATATCCAGCCAAGCCTCAGTGATTGTGGAGAAAGAGAGAATTCCTAGGAGGTCTGCGTGAGTTTGTTGAAGTTTGAGAAGGCAGTGAAAGGTGCTGGAGGGAGAGCAAAATTGATCCCTGCCAAGAGTTCACAGTGCTCATGGGGAGAACTTTCTTTTTTCAAGCTTTTTAAAAATCTGGTTCACCCACCAAAGCTGAATTTTCACTTAACAATGAGGAAAAAAAAACCCCACCAAACATCCCAAACCTTACTATAGCTATTACAGTTAGTAACCTCACAGGATACAGTTCAGAGATTGATGATTTTGTCTCTACATCGATACCTGGCTTATTCAGGAGCCTGTCACATCCTTGGGCAAAGAGCACCTGCTTCTGAACCGTGTCCATCCCTTATCCAAATTCATTTTGATGGATCATTTTTGCTTTCCAGATTAGACCTCTGGATTGTGTTTGGTGATTTTTCCCTGTCAATGTCCAGCAGAAACTCTCTGAAACAGCATGCTTTGCCTCTTTTCACCTTTCTTTTGTTTTTTTTTTTTTTTTTGCTTCCTACCAAGAAGGTCTTGGTATTTTAATTCTATCCTTAAAAGAGAGTGGAGGAACCAGGACTAGGATTTTCAAAGAAGTAGTGAAAAAAGCCTGATTTTCTTATCCTGCCTCCATCCCTGACCTATAAAAATTAAAATGTCATATTTGTTCATTTTTTCCTGCTCACCATCTGCCTCCCTTTTCTCTTCAGTATAAATCTTGTCGATTAAAAGACTGGTTTTGTAAATGTCTGTTGAAAATATAGCATGCTACTGAGCTGTAATATTACTGTTATCATGTCTACAGCAGTTCTTGATATGCCCTCCCATGTCTTTCACAGAATCACAGAATCGTAGGGGTTGGAAGGGACCTCGAGAGATCATCGGGTCCAACCCCCCTGCCAAAGCAGCTCCCTAGCACATATTGCACAGATAGGCATCCAGACGAGTCTTGAATATCTCCAGAGAAGGAGACTCCACCACTTCCTTGGGCAGCCTATTCCAGTGCTCTGTCACCCTCATTGTGTAAAAGTTCTTCCACATGTTGGTGTGGAACTTCCTGTGCCCAAATTTGCAGCCATTGCCCCTTGTCCTATCTCCACAGACCAAAGAAAAGGGGTTGGCCAATTCCCCCTGCATCCCGTACTTAAGATATTTATAAACATTAATTAGGTCCCCCCTCAGTCTTCTTTTCTCCAGGCTGAACAGCCCCAGCTCACTCAGCCTTTCCTCATACGGGAGATGTTCCAGGCCCTTAATCATCTTCATAGCCCTTCTCTGGATTCTCTCAAGGAGATCCCTGATTTCTTTCCTGAGAAATGGGTTACCTACCCTTTTGGGGGTATGTGGAGAAATAGCTTTGGTTACACAGAAGATCCAGGCAGCTTCTCTTGTCTTGCAGTTCTATAGCATTTCAAGCAAAAAAAACCCTTTCTAGCATCTTTGTGGTACGGCTTTATATAAAAATTAATACATTAAATAAAAGCCATGTAAGATTTAATTCATTTCAGGTCTGTGCACTGTTCACCATTACTCAACTGAAAAACCTTTCCAGATGTAGTACTGCAGGGAACTTTGCTGCTCCATCCTAGCCAGCTGCACTGTATATTTCTAAAAGGCTCAAAACTGGCAGCAGAGCTTCCTTAGTCCAGCTGATATACCCAGCTGAGCAGTAGGAGATGCCTTCAGAAGGCACTGCCTTTTAACTGGAGACCAGTAAAGGCAGATCATGTCATCCAGCCCCAGTCTCCATTGTGGCCGAGCGGCACATCTAAACAGTGCTTTTATCGCAGCTCTTATGGCCATGTCTTACCTGGACCTTGGCATTGGTCATTCTTCCATGTTTGGGCTCTCTTACTGCTGTGACTACTGGTATCTAGCAATCTCAGTCTTGGACCAGGACCCAGACGTATCATGTAACTGTAGGACTGCAGTAGAAAAACCTCTTTAATCCTTTAGGGAATTATGATAAGCATATAGGAAAAGCAAAGCCAGAGGGGAATACAGATACAAGTGAAACCCCAGACTTTCTCAGTGGTGGACAATAGTTGTAGACCAGGAAGACCTGGTTTTAGGGGAGGTTGAAGAGGATGTGAAAGAGGATACTGAAACACCTTCCAAATACACAGAGTATTGCCTCATGTGCATGGGAGAAACCATAAGAGCCTGCTAAACGAGAGTCCATGAATTGTATTAAAATAGACAGCAATATACCGTGATACAGAAGAAGCTTCTGCTTGTTTCTTAACTAGAGTCATCTTGTATTTCCTAGTTTCCTAGTTAGCCTTATCAAATATTTCTGTCCTGTGCCAAATGATGAATGCTGGTCTGTCATTTAGGTACAGATATCCTCATTTCAGACTCAGAAGGTGCTATGGAGCTTTCAAAGTTTTTTTCAGGATTATTTTATAGATATACAACTGTGTTCTCCTATAGGCATTTTGTCATGTATGTCATCCAGTCATAATTGGGGCTTTTTCACTTTTTTACTACTTTGAAACACATACTTTCTCTTTCTGTGCTATAACAACCATCTCTTGCTGGTAGGTGGCTAGTCATGGCATAGGGATGCCCCTGATTCTTTTAAGTTATTCGAGAAGAGGGTCTGTAACTTACAGCACTGCCTTTTGGAAACCAAGAAAAACAGCAGAGTGTAATTCTCATTCCCTGGAGGCCTGTTTTTATGATAGATTTCCACTCACCCACCTGCCTTCTGTGCATAGCAGGGGATATACTTTGTATGATTTGAAGTGATAATTAAAAATGATGATTGGTGGCCACAGGAGGGACTGCAGATCCAAATCAATGAAGGCATCTCAACAGAATGACACATCACCTTCTCATAAGGCATGCAATTAATACTACAATTCCTTGGAATTAAACCTGTGAGTTCCTAATGAGACAGCTTAGAAGTAAAATAGTAAAGTACTTATAATTTACTGCTAGCAAATGGTATGCATAAGTGCATACAGAAATATAAAATATTTTTGGAGGATTTTTTTTTTAGTGTATTGCATAAAATGTTTTTAGAGAGAGGTCATTATTATGATATATGTTTGAATGGATCTGATTTAAGCAGAGGGGCTACTTTTGGGAATGTGTGGGGTTTTTATTTGGTGACAGAGCTATATCCCATGGAGAAAACTCCTTTTACCATGTAATGGGCAAAGCCTTCTGAGATGTAATGCAGGCAGTCTAAAGCATGTAACCATGCTTGTGCAGCAGTAGTCTTGTGCAGTGTACTTAAATCTATTTGGATCAACCTGTGATACTTTTCTGCCTTTAGTATTGGAGAATGTTATTTGAAGGTGTTTCCAATGGCACCTGTTTGAATACTGCCTTGACTGGAATTTAATTTTGCTTTCCAAATTAGCACGTTTCATTATTGTCTTTTTCCCAGTGATAAACAAGATAATTCATTTTAGGTATTTCTGTACCAAACATAAAAATTTGTCAACTGTAAATTGCTGTAGGTGTCATTAAAATTCTCCCTAAACAACCCAATACATTCTACTGTTGGGTTGATTTTTTTTTTTGGTGACACTTGCAGCTATTTTTAAACCACCTGCTGTGTCTATACATATTCAGACCATAATGGGGAGGCACTGCCGAGCAATTCAATAGAAAAATCATTTAAATAGAGAGGACCATAAGAGCAAGTGATAGAAAGTTCAGTAAGTTAATGCACTAGTTTTAAGTCTTTTCTCCCCCCTTTTTTTTCTGCATGTCAAGCTTCAGGTTTGGCTTGTGTTCCACTAAAATAATCTATGTGTAATTGCTTTCCAGTCTTACAGGATTTTCTGTTAGGAAGCAAGTACTTTGTAGCTTATGGTTTGCCTGTATAGAGATGTTAGCCATGATGTGCAGAATGGCTGTGTGTAAGCACAGAATTAGAGCAGCTAAACTGCAGGGAAGATCTTGCACGGTGTTTGTTTTGTGCTTTTGGTAAGAACTCTTTTCTATGTTTGCACAAGTGCTCAAAGACCTCTGTAATGTCTGGTTTATGATATTTCTTGGTCTTTTCTACTCATTTTTAAGAGTGATCTGTGTCTCTGCACTTTCCTAAGTGTTGTTCTTAAGAGAACTCAAAGAAAACAGGAGATTAACTTTTTTCTAATAATAGGAGAAAAAAGAAAGGGAGAAAAGGTACTTCTTGCTTTGACCACTCTTCTCTTCCTGGAGGTTTTATAGTTTCTCACAAGTTCACAGAATTGCAGACTGGTTTGGGTTGGAAGGGGCCTCAAAGCCCATCTAGTTGACCCCCAACCTGCCTTGGGCAGGGACACCCTCCACCAGCCCAGGGTGCCCAAAGCCCCATCCAGCCTGGCCTTGAACTCTGCCAGGGATCAAGGGGCAGCCCCAGCTTCTCTGGACACCCTGTGCCAGGGCCTCCCCACCCTCACAGGGAAGGATTTCTTCTCAGAGTCTAATATAAATCTGCCTTCTTTTAGTTTAAACCCATTTCCCTTGTCCTGTCTATACACATCCTGAAAATTCCCCTTAAAGTTCTGGATGCCCCATGTAAATATGGGTGTACACATCAGTCAGTCTTCTAATCCTTGCAGCAGCCAGTTTTTCCATTCATACTTTTTATTAAATGAATTATTTTTTTTCTCCTGTTTAAGTAGCAAAATGATAATAAATAACAGTCAAGAATGGGGGCTAACCATCGTAGATTTCTATCTACTTTTAAGGTGGAAAAGTATCAACTCACTCCCTGTTTTTCCACCTTTTTCCCGTTTCTTAGCTCAAGCATGTTGTATTTGTTAGAAGTATATTGCAGCAGATGACTGTTACCAACAGGAAATTCTGAATCCACAAAGCAATAAAGTAGTGACTGACAGTCCCTGACATTAGATATTGCCCAGCAGAGCTGCAGCTCTCTTGGAGAGCCACTAAGACACCTGTACTGCTAAGGTGCACTTCCTAAGTGAGTAACAGGCATACACAAGAGTAGTGGCAGGGTGGGAATTGTGTTGAATAAATGATCTAAAGTAATAACCTGAAGTTGACTTCTGCTGGGAAGTTTAGTAAGTCCAGGCAGCCTGAGATAAGATTGCATTATATGGGAGCCTCAGGAGGTGAACTCCTGGCCTGTGGTTGTATGTGGGGTTTGGGAAGCCGTTAGCAGTGCCGCTTTCATTTTACTTGAGTACATTTTTCTTCACTTGAAGTCACCTTTTGTAGAGCCTCACTAGGCCAAAATATTTAGAAGGGAAAGAGAGAGGGGGGAAAAAAAAGAAAATGTTGAATTTTTGTGAGTTGACAATAATATTCTAGTCGACTAGCCAACTTAGGAGGAACACAGAGTAGTGGAGGTTCAGCTGAAGCATCATGTAGGCTTGAACTAGTAAGGAGTATGTTAATACTGGGACTGGAAATGGTGTAGCTACATCCACACATTGGTGAACAGCTCCTGATTAGCTGTGCCAATGGGCAGGGGTGATTAGGCCCAACAGAGGGCTACACTGACAACCCTAGTCCATATAGGACACCAACCAACATCTGTTCCTCTGCTGCCCTTTGCCAGGTTAACAGCACACTCTGGGATCACTTGTGCTAGCTCTGTTGTTGTTGGATGTGCCTCAGGGTGTTTTGGTGAATCAGACGCATCGGTTGGCCTTAGAGGGGAAAAGCGGTTCTTTCCAAAAATAGCGACAGTGTCAACAGAGACAGGAACGATATTTAGGCTAGGATCAATAATCAGTGTCAGGTTCTGCCTTGAAAGCCATGTAAACCAATGAAGTTTAGAGGTAGTTTGATGTCTGGTCCTTCTGCAAAGTGTTTAAAACTGAGGTGGTATATAAAAAAAAAATCATCACTTTGTAGTGGTGCAAAAGATGCTGCTGTGGAAGCTGCTGGTTGTTCTGTGCTGTGAAGTACTGGTGTAACTGAAGCTAAACCTGTTCCATACCTGATTAGTATGGAATAATCTGATGAGTGCAGGTTTAAGACTTGTGTTTGCAGAGAGAGGAGTGCATGGTTATATACCTGATGATAAGGAGTTCCTGACAGCATAGATCATGAAATGTTTAATTTATTTCTCACATAACTTAAACTAAATGATAGACCAAATGACCTAAATGAGGCAGGCATTATATTTATTTAATCTTAACTCCTAACAAAAGGTTTATCATACTTCATCATTAGGTCAGTGATGGGCTGCAGTTGGTGCTGCTGGTGACTGAATTTTCATTAACCTTGGTTCTGGTATTTAGATGGCCATTACTGTTTATTGCACCCTTTCTAAAAGTGAATAAATTAAGAGAAAGTAAATCAAAGGAATTTGTTATCAGAGCAGACAAGTGACATACTACCGAGTTCAGGTAGAAGACGAGAAAATAGGGGAAGGAGATTGATGGAATGAGGTGGTTGTGTTTTGAAATTCAGATGCACAAATATGAAAGGGATACTATTTTTAGAGCATAAAGGAGTTAAGTTTGATATTTTTCAGTTATAATTCAGTCTATTTTGTGAAACTCTAGCTCTTAATATTTGACTCTTTTATAAATGTGGGTTTTTTTCCTCCCAGTAAGAAAAGAGTACCAGTTACTCATTATGTAGCAATGGTTGACAGAATCAAACCCTAAATTTTAAAACCAAGTACAATCCAACATATTCATCTTTGTATGAACTGGGGAACATCATCTGGTGTGTCATAGAATTCAGGGTAGACACACTTCTCAATCAATTCCAGTCTCAAAAATTAATAGATTTACCCGTTCACTTATTGGCAGTGCCAAAGTGTGAGATCATTTGTCAAAAAGACTGTTATTAGTCTGAGCTAAATAGCCCCTCATCACACAAGTGTTTCTGAAGGAGGAATAAAAAGGAAATAATAAAAAAAAAAGCATATATTGTACTTCGATGGCGATGGACAGGTCTGCCCAGATACGTACAAGTTAGCTGCACAAGCAGTCCATGAGAGAGGCATTCCTGTTTGCTTTATGTACTTTATTGTGTTAAAGTTGTAGTTGCACAGATATGTCAAGAGTCTTCCAACCTTGACCTCTGTGCATTATGCCAGTCTTCCCTGCTGAATCCCGCCCGGGTCACCTGTATTCCAAGCACAGCGTTCAAGTGCAGCTGAAAAGGTTCCCACTGCTGAGGGAGAAATTTCTGTCTCCTTTTTGTTTGTAGTCTCAAGTTAATATCTGAGCTGTGTGTTCACTAAAGTAAATATATGACAGTACCTTAAAAACCTCTTTTCTTTCTCAGCCTCCTATTCCCAAATACAAACCCGGGCTGCCAATATCCATGCCTGATTTTAATCTCTGTAGGATAAAGGGTAGGATAAAGGACTGAATGTCTTTGCTAAATAAAAAGCTGTTTTGTCTTAGGAATCAGAAGCTATTCCAAGAGCATAGATTTGCAATTATAGCTTTGTCCTGGGAGTGAGGATACTAGAATCATCTGCTGACACAAATTTGCTCTGTGACCTGGGGAAACATTAAAATACTTTGTGCTTCACTTTTCTCCTGCTGCTACATAAATTTTTCAGTGTTGCATCTTACACCAATTGATTTGTGTTTTCTATTTAATCTGGCAATATAAAATTCTAGCCTTTTAGCTACATAATGTGACTGAGTGATTTTGCAATTGATACATCAGATACTGGCATGATATTTTTGGAATCTTTTAATTAATTTCTATCTTGTCATGACATGCCTGTTGCTTTAGAATAAATTGAAGCAGTTGGAAAATATTGTTCCACTACTAATTTATATTCTGAGTGTTACTTAATGTCGGAATTAGTGACATATAGTTGTCTTGACGCAGGTGAATCAAGGTTTGCAGTGTTGAGTCCAATTCTGCTTCTATTTAAGATGATAATAAATCACCCGCTGAGCTCTGCTGTGCACGTTCTGGCCTATACTTTGTGTTGTTACAGCTTGTTTAAATTTCTAATGAAGACATGGAGTAATGCATGCTCATATTATGGTTTCATTATACAGTGGAAAATGTCTCTAGAAAACATGTCCCTAGTCATGATCAGTTTGAAAAGTTTTCTCTGTTATACTGACTAATATTCCATCACTTTGATACCGTACTGTCAGATTTTACATTCACCTCATGTCCTCAGTGTCTACAAAACAGGACAGAAAAATAAGCCAGTGCCCAATACCATTATAGCGTACACTGTTAGAACCCATATGGTGTTAGTTTCTCAAAAATAAATCACACTGAGAACTGTTGGATATATACAGGGGCCTTTTCCAGTCCCTCTCGGAGGAAATGTGACACACAAATATTTTAAAAGAGCAAGAATGCATTGCTTTCTAAGAATTATGTAAAACAAATGAACCTGGGATGGATTAATATTCACAGCATTAATAAAAATTAAATTTTAATTACTGTTTAGTAAACCATGTATTATAATTTAATAGCTAATTTAGAATCAGAATTACAGTACTTAGAGCAAGTTTCTAGACCAAGAAATTGTACGTTCTGCATTGTCAGCAGACTTGTGCTAATGCTTTAATGTATGTTTGAGAGAAATCACTGTCACCTGCGTTACACTTTGGTATGTGCTTTACAGACAAGTTTCTTATAAATACATTTTTCATCTTTTGGGAAGCAGTTTCCTTACCTACGGCTCTAGAAAAACAAGTGGAAGTTCAATACCTCAACAGGGTTATGTTATCTTTCATCAATTCTTAAAGCTTCCTCTGGGCACACAAGGGTCATTCAGGCAGTTGGAAAGCAAAAAAAGCATTTAAAACTGCATGGTCTTTCACAAAATGAAAACAAGATATCCTTTTCAGTGACAAATAAAGTAATATTACCTTCAGAATATCAAAGCTGTTATCTAGGCAGTATTTTCAAGCTTCCCTGGACTGCTGCACATAAGGACAGTTGTTATCTTGGGGTGATACGCACCTACAACTCATGGATACGCTGTCCAGACTCATAGGATAGGTTCAGCTGCTGGAATCTATATTTACAGACTGTGCCAAATTCAGCTGAGTTTATTTTTACTGGAATGTCAGTATTTGGTGTTTGCTTTCAGCACAGCAAATCCTTCAGTAGCAACTACAAACAGGAAAAATTGAAAGGGCTTAAGTGAAACAAGCAGCTTGTTTTCATATTGAACTTAAGTGCTAAGAATTGTCACTGTTATAAATTTTAGCAGGATTTTGTAAAAGGATCCTGAGTTATTAAACCTCTTGCGAGAATAGATTCAGAAGGACCTGCTGGAAAGGAAGAAATTAAGAACAAAAGCAGCTTCCTCAAGATGAGAAGGTGATGTTCCTGCCCAGCTGGGGTAGCTTTGCTTTCTGATCTTGTGTTTTTGCAGGGTCATTTGAAAAGTCAGTGCTTTGTTGTATGGAACTAGAACAAAACTAAAGTAAAACAGGGGAAAGAGTCTGTATGATACGAAAATCTATCTGCATTTCAGGAGCTGTCAAAGTAAAAAATGAAACCATAAGTTTGGCCTTTAAAATATTAATTTATTTTAAAGATGAAATATAAAAGTGCTGGGAAAGAAGTAACCTTATCTGCAGGAGGAAGCAAGCAAGACGAAATCCCTATCACTCTTCCTAGATCTCTGATGGCACTTTCTTGCCACCCTTAAATCTAAAAAAGGATGTAATCATCAGTTCTTGCCACCATAAATCCCTGAAACATTTTTGCTGTATTATTAATGAGGTAGTCATCAAATGTACTAACCAAAGTTTAAGGTATTTTTTTTTGTCAATGGATTTATTTATCAGTTTTAGTGAGTGATGTGGATTCAGTTCAGTGTTGACCTATGGCAGTATTTCTGAATCACAGCCGTGTCTCATTGGCAGAGGAAAGCACTAGCCATTAGGAACTGAAAAAAAAGGACCTTGTGAAAATTCAGCAATAAACTGTCAATATCCAACTGTCTCATGTAAAGTTTTCACTGTATTTAGATTAGCATAATTTAAAATTTTAGGGATCACTCTGCCTGTTTGAGACTTGATTTCACAGAGCAAATTAATCAACTTCAATCTACGATCCTTATTCACAATAAAATAATACCATAACTTAATATTTCTGTACTGTTTTAAATGATATCTTGATATTAGTTTTGTCAAAATATATTACAGGTATTTCTCAAAAATTATGTATCTTAATTTTCTGTATTTGGGGTTCAGGTATGGCTTTGTTACCGAATCTACGTAGTAGAAGTGAAAAAATAAAACCTCTACTAACATGGAAAGGCTGAAGGAGGATATAAAACAGATGTGCAAGGTTGCTGCCACAGTGGACTATTTTTATTAAGAGTTAAATTACCATGGTTGCCATAAATAAACCCCAGTGCTTGAAATGGCTATCAACAACTCTGCCAAGTGCCTGCTCTTATCCTCACAGAAAGTAGTCTGATCCTTGGGTCTGTTGATGTTGTTTGAGCTGCTGATCCTGTTTCATGAAGGGAGAGCAGCTCCTGACAATGGGGACAGGAGGGCTGCATCCTCCTCAGGTGTAGTCCATCTTCATTGCTTCCCATTAGGCTGCACAAGATCCTACTGGCTGAGATTGTGAAACAGAATTCTGGCTGCTTGATGCCTATTGTATAATCTGTTCTTGCAGAGCAAGGATGCTCAAAAAGCGGTAATGAGCGAACTATGTCAGGAGGTGGATTCTCACAGGGGTTTTGTTCCTTGTCACTCCAGCATCAGGGCTGATTAATGCCCAGCATCTGCTCTAGTTTCATTTCATTTGGTGGCAGTTGGTTGATTCTCCTCATCTGTATGAAAGCCTGCCTTGTTTTCAGCTCTACAAGTGGCTGATTAGCTTGGAATAAAAGTCTTGCAGGCCACAAGAAAGGCATGTGCAGTGCTCTTGAGAGATCCCTCCTTTCTTCAGAGCTTCAGACACTCCTGGCTTTGTTTAACACTCTTCTTTTTGACTCATAGGGGAGTTTATTCTTCCACCTTCTTCATTTTGAACAGGAAGCTGTGACATCTAAGACCATGACTGTTTGTAATCCTTTTATGGATGGATGAGATGCAGCTTTACATGGATTTTTATTGGAAAAAGGTAAAGGTAGTGCCTAGACAAGGTGCAGATAGGAATAAAAATTACTTTGATGCCTGAGTAGCTGGTAGAAGTGCTTTTGGTGACATAACAATGCAGGTGATGAGTTTCCAGAGTGAAGTGTACCACACTTTTGTCTTTAAAATTTCCTTCCTGTTTCAAAGGATTAGAGCTTCATTTTTGTTAGTCTCAGGGGTAGGACAGAACCTGCACCGTGCTGGCTTTTGCCTGTGTTTTTAAGAAAGCAGAACTCATCATGCCTGTAAGATGGCTCTGACCAGTTAATAAGATTATCTCATTTCAAAGATGTGACTGCATTGAACTGAAGAATATATCTAGACACAAAGGAGCCTTTTGCACTGATTTTATAATGACCCTATGTAGAAACTTACTGTGCTATTTTTGACTTGGAGGTGCAACTGTGACCATAGCAGTTGGGCTTCTCCTAGGTTTTTTTTTTTTTCCCACCAGATCTTTGCCCACACATTGAACAGACACAAGACAACATTTTACCCCCCTCACTGGGGCAGATGTACGTGGCAGAGAGGTGCCTGCCTTGCTCAGCAGCTTGGCGTTGGTTGGCGGTCAGAGTACGGAACCTGGCACCATCTGCTGTTGGGATCAACCAGTAGCAAAAAGTGGGAAACTGTTACACTTCCACTAGCCTTAGCCAAAAGGGAAGAGTAATTGTGTGTCTGTCTGTCATTGCCATATATAGCTGCACAACTTGTAAAAGGCTAGATGCTCCCCTACCCCCTAACAGCCTGGTCTGCCTGCTTTCTGAAGAGCCTGAGAATGTCATAGGAAGAAATCCATCAGAGACATTGTTTCAAATATCTACAAATTAAAGTTTGCCATTTAATTTTACCCTTATGTTGTCATTCACAATCTATGCTGGTTGCCAAAGAGATTACAGCTAAATTTTCAACATAATAGGCCTAAGACATTGCTTTTGTTCCATTAATATTTCTTCTGAGATTACTTTTTATTCCCTGTGTATTGAATTTTCTAATTATTAATGCCTTCAAATTTGCTAACACCAACTGCTGGATGAAATTTAACCTAATCATAATCTGGTCATTTTAGTGGTAAAACATATATTGTAATTCTGCAATTACATATGAAACAATACAATATGCAACTCATTATCATTCTTCTTGAAATACTATGACAATGAGTCTGGTTTGTCGGGGAGGGGTTCAGTCATTTGGTGTTTTTATTCCTTTTTTTAATCTCACCCCCCACATGCCTAAATTTCTGTTATTAGGCTGCCATAGCTAGCGAGAAATGCTGTTGGATAGTTAAAGCTCATAGCAAAGAGCACTTACAGTATAACCACTGCAAACCAAGAGAAATAGAGCCTTTAGTTTGTCTTTTTGCATTCATAAATACACCTGCCATTTCCTTCTGAGGTTTAATTTTCCTTGCAGCTTGTTTTAATACTTCAACCAAGTGGAAGTTCAATATAGGAGAGCATTATAATGAATATTTCCCATTGTTTTATTTCCTAGCACCATAACCAATGAGGCAAATAATCCATGGCCATTAAGCTTTCTGTATAAAGAATTGGATGGTATGCAGAGCTTACAATAGCATGAATAAAAAAGATCCTTCCTTAGGCCTTCAAAGGTTTGCCACACATGATGTTTTTCAAGCATGTGTGATGATCTATTTAATATTCAAATATTTTTTATTACTTCTTCCTAAACCAGTCATGTGTCACTTAGCCACTGAGAAATTCAGAGCAAGTGGCTTAAGAATTCTGTGTGTTGGGTTTTTTTCCCTAATATAGTGAAGCTCAGGAATTGTCCTCCAGGTAAAGAGATCAAAAGAAAAATGTTCCATGCACCTGAACACGTCCATGTAAAACTTTATGATCATCAGAGATCCCTGTCACATCAAATAAAAGATAGCAATTAAACAGTAGAAACAAACTGTTTCCTAGAGGCCTAGAGGATTTAAAATTAGTCTTAGGAAAATAAGCATATGGATGTTATTTCCTTAGATGTAATAAGTAGGGATATACCTAAACCAAACCAGCTATGCAAATATCCCCAACGCTTATTGCCTTTAAAATTCTGAGGCAAATATTCCAATTAGATTAACTCGGTAACAAGCAGTCAGCGACTGACCCAACCTGAAACCCTGCCATTCCTGCTGCCTCCTAAAGCAATTTTGATTTTACTGAAACATTCAGTAAAGATTATACTTTTTCTAAAGATTATACTTTTTATATAAAGATTAACCCCACAATTGCATCACAGGAACCATGACCAGCAGTAACTAGGAGGCACACACTCTTTTCTTTTCCTATAATTCTATATTTCTGGGGAGCACAAACTTCCAGACTGCAGCTTTTCTGGCAGACAGGCAAGCTGATCATTAAGTAAGGCAAGGGAGTGGCATGAGGGATGTGAACATCAGCTATCTTAAGCAAGTCATTATAAACATAGGAAGGGAGTCCTCATCTTTTTCGTTTACAACTAAGGGAGAGGAGGTGATTAGAGTTATGGGCTAGGAACTGGAACTCTCTCCATCCACTTCTAAGTCTCCGAGTGATTCTCAGCATGACCTTGGTCATGTCATTTATCAGTGTTTCCATTAACCTGCCCATGGGGCGTTGCTGTATCCAGTTAATGGGCGGTTGTGGTGTACATCAGGATCATCATGTAAAGACACATTTCATTACTTCTGGTTATTATGCTGCATGCTAAATAGATGGCTATGCACAGTAAGAGTAGCATACTGCTCCATCACAGTAGCATGTTGTTTAATAGCTGAATCATCGCTTTAGTCCAAGGCTTGGATAAAGAAGTCCAGTTAAAAATGGTGCTTGTAAGGATGAAACCCTTACTCCTCTCAAAGTTGCTTAATCAATACTGGTTATTTCCTAAAGATTTTCACTGACGTGAACCCATACAGCTACCTACATGGGAGTTAATGAAGTACGGTTCACTGTAAGTGTGGGTTTCTTTACAGGCTTTCTCCTGTTCCTTTTCAATGATAATCAAGAGATCTCATTTTATAATCCTGAGCAAATTGCATTTCCTGGTAACTTGTCTACGTGGGGAATTGAGTGAATGGAGCAGCAGTGTATGAATTTACAAGGCACTGGATACTTTACGCTGCAGTTCCTACCGATAGTGCATACATGAGAAGGTAGAAGGAGGTGCCTGCTGGGTTCATCTTCCCAAGTGGAACTGAAGCTGTCCTGGCCGAGTCCTTACTGCATGCTGCAATAGCTTCCCTTAAAGAGACCATTATATTCAGAGATGCCTTTATTAGTAGCCGGTTGCCTCTTGGATTGATGGCAGAAATGCTGCCTCAAAAGCTGTAGCTTTTCCTTTTGTTTGTGCTGTAGTATTTTCCTTAAAGTTCTCCTCTCCTAAGTTTCTTAAGGGAAAATTTTCATCACGAGTCATGCTCTATAGACCAAATAGCGAGGTGTTACATATCTCTCTGTGGGTATGTAGACCTCTTATCTCAGTGGTCTATGCAGGACGATGAACTATCTGAATGCCTACCAAAATGGGTGCTATTTGGTGCTGTTGTTGACCACCTGGAATCAGAATACTGAAAATGTCTGACAGACTCTGTGGATAGTATAAATCCATTATACCTACCCTGTCCTAGGTCCAGGGAAATCAGCGGAGTCCCAGTCTCATCATCCTCTGGTAGGCCCTCCTCCACAAAGAGGGTTTTTGAGCAAATAACTTGTCCCAGGCAAAGCTCTGCTTGCACTGTGTATATCTTAGTATGCCTCCAGACTAGACTCAGATGGAGTAACCTTCAGGCAGCAGCATGAGTTCCTGTGGCACTGCTCTCACAGTCCTCATCCTGAGTCACTGGGACTATGCAAACTGACAACTGTTTATTAAAGAGAAGTTTTCTTTTTCTTGATCTTAATAGCAGGGATCGCTGCATTCCTAAGTCCCAAGGAAATGTAACAGATCCATCCTGGGACACGCTATGCTCCAGGGCACATTCAGACCTTCCAGACAGTTTTTAACATCTTGCATGTATCATTATTAGTTGTGAATCACGTGTTTTGTGCAGTGCACATCATGAGGTCTGGAGAACTACAGGCAGATTTGCTCCCATGGAGACATGACCCTGCTCTGTTTGCCTCCCATCACAGTGTCCCTCCTGACAGGAAGCACGGCTGAGTTCCTCATTCAGTGCCTCTGAAATATTTTCCAAACAGGGATAGATGCAGTGAAGGCAAAGCACAGGGAGAGGGAGAATACTGGAAAATAACTGAATTCTGCCTTGATAACATGTTGCCAGCCTTTGAATTTCCAGAGAGACAGCAATGTAGATGCTTTTTTTCTATTTATTTTTTCTGCTTTACTTTCACTTGTGTACCATAGTCCTGCTTTAATAATTTACCCATATCTAATATTGCATTTTTACGTTTTCATGAGTAATTGTAGTCCTGCATCGATAAATAGGACCTTACCAGGCCTAGGATGCTGAACATTTGACAAGGGCAGTAATTTTAAGTGTCTTCTCCATCTGTTTATTAATCTAATTGTTTTACTCAAGCCAAACTTTCAATCAGTTCTGTTTATTGTAATGCTAACTCAGCACTTTCTGCCTCTAGTAATCTGTTTAATTTAGTGTCCTAGATAGATTCTTAAGGCAGCAGAAAATAAAATTCTATTTTGAAGTTTTCTTGTGAATTTTAAATTTCTCTGTTCCTTTTCTTCCTCTCTCAATAAAGTTTATGCAAATATTAAAATTTAAGATGAGACTAATATTTATTAATCTCAGTTCAAATAGTGGATTTGTATTAAATCATTCTTTCAAACACTTTGAGAGAGAGAGAAAGGGTATTGCTTTTAATACTTTCATTACTGTGCTACTCTTATTAAGCTTGAATTGTCATTATGATTACACACCCTAATTTTTAATATTCAATATTAATTACATTGAAATCCCATTAGTTTTACAGTTGCCATGTCCACTTCGATTTTCTTTTTACAAATATATTTTGAAGTAGTCCCAGGACATGAACCTGGTCCTGAAACTCTGACTTGTTGTTTGTTTCAGTAGGAAATTTGTGCATAGAAATTAATTATGTGAGTCAGATATTCTGGTATTCAGCAAGGCTTGTGGGGCATTCTAAAGTGATACATAATCTCTGACCTGCAAAAATGTCAGGAATTAGATCATGATCTGATAGGAGTCAGTGTCAAATGTACTGTCGGTCCAGCAGCTGCTGAAGGACATCCTTAAATATGAATTGCTATACCTTCTGGTGTGCATTCTACACACAGAGAATGCTAATCTGTAGACAACTCAAAAGGTGTCTCAGTCATTTCTTTGGCATCATTGCAAATCTTTATGTCAGACAGCAATACAAAATTATGTTTATCTACATGTGTCTAAGATGCACTGCAATGAAAGGATTTTGACCCAGATTGTTCCATGGTATCAAAAGCTCTTGACTTGCTTGTGGGCAAACTTGCTTATCAAAACATTTGGGCTATGGCCAGAATTTATCTGTACTATAGTTCTGTATCTGTCTTCTGTCATATGAGCTTTGCTAAAATGCCATGCTGGGGAATACAAGGATGTATGGATCCCTTCAGACATCCATGCTATTTGGATCAGGCCTCCAGGCATATAGGAGTATGCAGGCACTGCACACATACCTCTCCAGAACAGATGGATGGGGATTTGGCAGAGCTGAGACGACCAAAATGAACAGTTTAAGAGTGTGCTGTAGACACATGGAGCACAATATGCTGCTGGACGAGTAGCAAACTACTAATCTTTCACCTTCATAGCAAGAAACAAGGGCAGTGGGACCAGGTTGTCCTTTTGAGAGCTGTCCTTGTGGCAGTTCTTCCCATTGCTTATCTACATACAGTAGTCATAGAATCTCCTGAGTTCGAAGGGACTCATAAGGATCATTGACTCCAAATCCAGGCTCCACACAGGGCCAGCCAGGTCGGAGCACGGCACTGAGCGCATGGTCCAGATGCTTCTTGAACTCAGCCAAGCTCGGTGCTGTGACCACTTCCCTGGGAAGCCTGTGCCAGTGCCTGACTCACCCCCCCTCAGTACAGAACCTCTTCCTAACATCCAACCTAAACCTTCCCTGCCACAGCTTCATGCTGTTCCCTCAGATTCTATCCTTGGTCACCAAAGAGAGGAGATCAGCGCCTGCCTGCCCCTTCACTCCCCCTTGTCAGGAAGACACAGACTACAGTGAGGTCTCCCCTCAGCCTCCTCTTCTCTAGGCTGAACAACCCCAGGTACTTCAGCCTCTTCTCATAAGACTCCCCCTCCAGACCCTTCAGCATCCTCATTACCCTTCTCAGGACACTCTCCAATATTTATGAGTCCCTCTTGTACTGTGGCCCCCAAAAGTGCACACAGTACTTGAGGTGAGACTGCCCCAGCGCAGTGTAGAGCATGAGTCCTTCTCAAATCCATAGACCCAGCTACAGCTTAGCACTTTCTGGCTTTGAAAAGTTCTTACAATAATGTTATGGAGGTCTCTTCCCAGTTCTTAGTGGGAGTCAAGTGTTCTTTCTTCCCACTTCTTTTCCTGCTAGCCTGTCTCCCTCACGTACCACTCAGTAGCATGAATGAAGGATGTTTTTGTCCAATACTTGGTACAAAATACACTGTGCACTATTAGCTCACTGTAATTTTATTTGTATCAGTTCTATACCTTTTATTAAGTTACTTTATATGTGATATAAACCAGTTACAATGCAGCAAAATTATAAAAGGTTAACTAATGTCTCCTCATTAAAGCAGAGCATGTAAGATTTCTTAGGATCTTTGCTAATGTAGTGTCCATGTTAAAATGATCGAATGATTCAAATGAAGACTGCATTGCTGAGTGTGTCTACCTGAGGAGACAGGTGTACAGTCTGCTTCCTGTAAGAATGTGGCACCCAAACCTGTTGAAGCTGAAGGGAACTTTCCCATTGCCTTTGAGAATCTGTTGGTGAAGGATGATCATAAACATCCCTGACCTGTCACATCTCAAACCTCCTGGCAGTCTACTTCCTCAAACAGGACAACCATGAGAAGAGGTCCTCAGGAACCTAGCATAAATATTTTATAGTGAGACTTCATAGGGGAGAGCAGACAAAATTAGCCAAATGTTTACTTTCTGAGAATGCTATTCCTTGAGGCAGGTTTTTTAACAAATACTGTGGCATCACAATGAATAAAATAATGTAATTACTATAAAGCAAGATTTATTTCATTGAGAAAAAGTCTTGAGCAAGATTTTGGGTCGCAAAACTACACAACTAAACATTTAAAAGAACATACAGCTGCCAGATAGCACAGAAGGGAAGTCAAGTTTATACCTCAGTGTTTTTTATTATTATTTGGGCAATGTGTCCTATATTTTATGTCAAGTATCTGCCAGGGTTCTGATGATTATACCTATTTGTCATATTTTTTTTTTTTATTTATCCAAAGAGCTATGTGTTTCTTGAAGCTTCCAAAGGCCTTGAAAGGAAAATTCTGCATGTGTGAACTTCCAGTGCTTAATTTTGGGTTTATTTTCTATTGGTCCTTGTGTAGGTCACCACACAAAATTCATACTATTGGTATGAAACAATAAATGAATCAGAAATCTATTGTTCCTTTTATAGTAAATGTGAAAAGCTTTTGAAGATTGATGGACTAAAAGCAGCTGTGTGTAGTCCTAGTGAACAGGCAAATGTATAAAAGGAGGAACCTGTAGCAGGCTAACATCCCTTACTGTTAGCTGTATTGCAGCGTAAAGACTGCATGAGGCACAGACTGACTAAGTCTGAAAGTGAGAGTAACCTAAAAATCTTGGTCTGGTTGCAAGAAAACAGAGCCTGACTTTAGAGGGGTGAGGGAGAAGCTGTTTTGCTGGCGGACACTCTTAGAAGATATAAGTAGGATTATGAAAGTTTATCAAAAATAGAACTTATTAAGCAAAGTAGAAAGTATGGGAATTCCAAATAAGGCATTTAATTATGTTTTATCATGAAAGAAAGCTGATAAAAAGATATGTAGGATTAAGTAAGAAAAGAATTAAATTGACTGGAGAAATTTTAAATGGAAAATTCTATTGTTACGTCTTTCATCAGGAAGTAAATCCTGTAGGGGGTTGATTTTTCACCCCATAGTGTGATAAGTTTTTTCATAAAATGGCAACAGTGCAATTGAAATCCGTTTTACACCATTTTCCCTTGAATGATTTAGAATTAGATCAATTTACATTCTGTGGGTATAACCCAAAGATAGTATAAATGCAACCACAAGAATTGGTTTTGTCCACAAGCAAAGCCAGTATCATTTATTGATTCATTACACTCTCAGCAGGGTCCTTTACTTCAAAATCTCCCTGGAATTGTTACTGGCAATAGGACACTAAACTCTAAAATAATATTTGCATAAAAAATTAAAGTTAAAGGAAAAATTATAATAGTGATTAAAAGTAGCATTTGATGACAATTTTGATTAGAATCCCATGTTTAAACAGTAAATGGTTCAAATGGACAGGGAGGGTTTTTTCTACTCCAACTTAGAATACACCTATTTAACTAGATTATTATGTCCCTGATAATATGCCTGAAATAATAGACAGTGTTTCCATTAATATTTAACAATATAAACATCAGGCAAAGGTTGTACATTTGAAATCATAGAATATGCTTTTTGCATTAGGGTACTAATTTTAGAAATAACCTCTGTCTGCCTAGGTCTGCTGATGTATGGTTGTCATAGCAAGTCAGTAATTGAGTTTTCTGGGCATTTTGACCACTGGTATGAATTTGCAAAGCAGATTACACAGCAGAAACACAATTTCCATCCTGACCTTTATAACATTGCTTTCTGTTGTGGGAATTGCAATGTTTATGGAGGGAAATATAATCTAAGTGCACCTAATTTGTGAGAATGCGATTTCCGACGTTAGCCCAGTAAGCTTCATTTTGATTCATTTGATAACGGATTAGGTAAAGACTTGGCATTAGGGAGGTGTCGTAAAACTTCTGATCTTTTATTACCTAGGCAGAGAATATTGGTTTAGATGATTATAAATTGAAACTCAAGGAAAAGTTTTGTTTTCTGCTACTGTACTAAGATCCTCGGGAAGCCTGTTTCCCAGTGATGGGTCAGAGACCTTAGTGAACGTTCTTCAGTATAAACTGGGCATGGAAATAATGCTGAGCTTGTGTAGGTCTGGGAGGGTGTTTGGGGGTAAGCATATATTTTAAAAAGCCCCTGCATCAAGTACTGCCAGATGGTTTATAAGATGGCTCATCCTTGCCTTGCAACTGCCATGCCTTTGGAATTTGGGAGGATCTATCTGTTCTTGTCCCTGTTGTTGTCTCCTTACTTGGTCTGGGGGAAGATGTTGCTGTCATTAGTTAGACAGTGTCAGCTCCATAGCTGTCTGGTTTGTTGCAGGTTTTAAGGCTATTTCAGGGTTAGCCTATAGAGTAGACCAGCTCTATAGCAAAATGCTGAGGACCAAATGTCTATATAGTACACTACAGTTCCTTCTTCTCTGGTCACCCAGACTGAATCACACTCATGGCTGGAAAGAATCAGGTGATGCCTAGGGCACATTCTTCAGTTGAATTTCAGCTGAAAGAAATCCAGTTGCCACACTCTCAGTGATGCAAACTGGAGTGTAGCAAGTGTGAAAACTGGGAAAGTACACAGTTTCTGCAAACCTGGCATGAGCAGGTGGTCAACCAGCTTTCTCTGGGGTTGCTGTTGTCAGCCAGGATGCATTTAGATAAACTTGACTTGCCTGAACCCGTCTAGGGTCTGAGGTTTGAGGTGAGGAAGGGCACTGTATGGGTCTGCAATGTCTTGGAATGATGAGGTAGATTGGTACAAGTGTTGCATTAGCATCCAGACAGATCTCAGTGGTGTAAACTTGATTAATCTAAATTCAACGCTGATAAGATGATAGATTGCTTGATGGTGGTCAATAAAATAATCAGCATTAGGTTTCACTTAGGTTCTGGCAGTGTATTCCTTCAAAACTGTGTGCTACTAAGTGTAGCCCAGGAGTACAGAGGAATAGCAATAAGGATTCAAGCGTACAGGTTTATTGCTTGGTTCAGAGCTGATTCAGTAGGGAAAGAGAGGTGTTGGGAATAAGGTTAGGTCGAACTGCCTCATGTTTTACCTCTACCTTGTTCAGACCCACTTCTTGGTACCCTCAGAAGATAAACATTCAGCTTCCCCCCCACCCCACACCGCTTCCCACTTTGGCGATGCCTCTTTCATGAAAGGCAGTGGTTTACCTTTTGGAACTGTTCAGCATCTTCCTCCAAAGCCTGAAGGAAACACTTCAGGGACTCTTGAACCTGATTCAGACTCAAGGAGCAGCAAATTCAAGCACTGATAAGCATGCTTGACAGAGCCTTTTGTTTCCTTGCTCAGTGAAGGATTCCTGGATGTCAGGGCTGCAGGTATTATGTGTGTTTATCAGTGAGATCACTGATAACTGGCATTGGCTGCTGTCCACACAATTTAAGAAAGCAATTTGTTTCCAGTAAACAGAGGGGAGTGCTGACCAGCTGCGTGTTATTGCTGTTGCATGAAATATTTATATCATGGATTGATCCCCCTCCCCAATGAGTTAAATGCCTAGAAGTTCTCATCAGTTTCCAGAGTCTGTGTTGCACAAACACAGACACCCCTTGTGATCACTGATGAACAACATTTCCCTAATTCTACTGTGATTTTACCTGCAACAAGCCAACCATACCCTGGGCTGCATCAAAAGCGGTGTGACCAGCAGGTCCAGGGAGGGGATTCTCCCCCTCTGTTCTGCTCTGCTGACACCTCCTCTGCAGTATTGCGTCCAGCTCTGGGGTCCCCAGAACAAGAAAGACATGGTGCTGTTGGAGCAAGTCCAGAGGAGGCCCTGAATGTGATGAGAGGGCTGGAGCACCTCTGCTATGGAGACAGGATGTGCTTATTCAACCTGGAGAGGAGAAGGCTCCAGGGAGACCTTAGAGCACCTACCAGTACCTGAAGGGGCTCCAGAAAAGCTAGAGAGGCACTGTTTGCAAGGGCAGGGAGGGACAGGACAAGGGGGAATGGCCTTAAGGTGAAGGAGGCAGATTTAGATGAGATATGAGGAAGAAATCCTTCCCTGTGAGGGTAGGGAGGCCCTGGCACAGGGTGCCCAGAGAAGCTGGGGGTGCCCCTGGATCCCTGGCAGGGTTCAAGGCCAGGCTGGATGGGCCTTTGGGCACCCTGGGCTGTTGGGGGTGTCGTGCCCATGGCAGGGAGAGTGGAATGAGATGGTCTTTGAAGTCCCTTCCAACCCAAAGCAGTCTATGATTCTGTGTTTCTATGAAATATTACCTTTGGGGACTTTTCTTTCAAAGTCCGTGTTTTGTAACCTTTGGCTCTCATGCTCTTAAAGCTGTGATACTTTGAAGGGCAGCCTCTTGCACTAAGTCCTCCTTTGTTTTAAATGCAAATATATGGGAACCTGCCAGTTTTACAAGAGACATAAGCATCTCATATGGTGGATTGAAAACATATACACATGTTCATTCATAAACATAGTAAATTGCAGGTTAATAAAGGTGTAAATAAACTTGGATAGCCCATTGAAAGTCAGCAGAGCTGTGCTGATTTATGCTGGGCTGAGGATCTTTTCAGGCTTGAATACTTTGGGGGTTGCTCATGATTTTTGCACTCATAAAGTTACAGCAGAACACCTTCACTCATCTCTGTGTAGTGATGTTTATTAAGTGACCTTTGCACCCTTCATATACGTAGGGAATTCTCTTGGCAGAGGTATTTTCATATAGAGATATTTGAAAAGCTCTCTCTCTATATCCATGCTAGATTACTGTGTTGCAGAAACCTGTCTCCTTTTATGTTTTTGGATTTAAATAGACTCATTTCTACCTACAGCAGGGACTAAGAATGATTCAATAATTTGCAACTAATAATTTATAAGAACAACTTTGCCCTCCTTTCTCTTCACAAATTATCTGCAAACACATTGTGCAGCTCTAATATGTTAATGGATGAAAATTATTTGAACATTTTTTTCAGCAAATATCTTTTGGTCTGCCGATTATTTGAGTTGCAAATTGAGACTGTTAAAATTATATATATAATTAACACTGCAAATAGAGCTGATTGGCTGTTACAGGAGAACGGGTTTTATGGAAATACATTGATTTGTTGAAATGAACATTTGTTACAGGAGCATAGTGATTTGAAAACAGAGCTTTGTTGAAACAAATATCAGTAATTCAGAAGGGAGTTCTTATCTTGAGTGTCTTGACAGCTAGCTGAAGGCTTAGTACTTTCTGAAGCAGTTGAGATAACCAGGCTGAATGTCCCGTTCAGATGGAAGAACTGAATCTTACCTTCCCTCTTCCAGTGGGATGTGCTGAAGCAGCCATTGATTTATTCTGAGACAAAGCTCTTTTGATAAGCTCTGTTCAGACTCTTACCTTTGTAAAAACAATTAAGGGTAAATTGGCGGGACGTATAGGAGTTTCAGTGTTCTCTTACAAGAGTATTAATCAGGACTGGGGAGAATGGTGGCTCTTAAACCTGTCAGTCAGACCGATAACATTTCTGATCATGTGTTCTGATTTTCCTGAAAGGGTCCTTGGAAAGTTTTGCTTACTAGCATTGTTACAGTGTTCAATGTGTTACGGCTTAGACAGTGGTAGGCATCAGAGAAGCTATTTGCCACCCACTTCATGAATAGTTTTTTATCTGGGTGCAATTAATTGCTTTCTATCCAGCACCAAAATTCATAAGATAAACACTGGTGGGTGTACAGTCAGTGAGGAAGAGATGTGCCATCATGGTCTCAGTGATGTTTTGATTCCATGCTAAGGGACCATGGTAGCAGATGAGTAGGTGCTTCATGTACAAGAAGGGCTGAGGGTTCCTTTTGGTGCAAGCACTGTGACACGGGAGGTACATTGTTGGGAATAAGCAGCACATGGGAAGGGGTGCTAGGGCAGCATGTCACTTTGTGAAAAGTCAGAGCTGGGGAGTGTTGTGGATAAAGATGCTCCAAGCTTGGAAGGCGTCATGGCTGATTTATGTTTGTATGTAGCAACTCCAAAGGAAGCTCACAGCTGCCTTAGCCTCCAAACCCATCTCCTTCTGAATTACAGGCTTCCTCATAGAGCACAGAGCTCGGAGGAACTTTGATCTAGTAAGCCTGACTGTGCATGTTATTTAAGCTCAATGCCATCTTTGGAAGGGCATAGCAGTAATGACAGTCCCTGTGACATGTCAACATAAAGGGAACGTTTACACGTAAACTGTAATGTAGTTCTTCATTCAGAGCTAGAACTGGGGAGTAGGCATGCACGATAGCTATTGCCTGCTGATAACAAAAGCTTTAGGTGAGATGAGTGTGGTGGTTGTATTCCTGACACCTGTGAGTATGAGATAATAATAGAGTGATTAAATGGTGTAAAATCAGCAAGAGAAGTTACATAATAATTGATGCTTTCACACTGGAATGAAAGGTTTCTGCAGTGCTGTTTAATTATGAGGAACAGCTGATTATTTTTTTTTCCTGAAAAAAAGAGATTGCATACATTGTTCTAGAAGGAAAGCTGAAACATAGCTTCTGGTTTGGCTGGGGTTTTGGGGTTTTTTTTAAAAAAAAGGTGATTTAATTACATTTGACAGCAAGTATTTTCCTCGGGGTATTGTGATTCTTATTCTCTATTGATATTCGAAATTATTACAGTACTTCATACTTCTGGCACAGCAGACGTGGAACATGTTTCTTTTCCCAAACCATGAGTATCTAGTGAGTTGCAGATCAACTGTGTTCCAAGCAAATTATGCTTAGAGAAATATCTTTAGCTGGTAAAAACCAGCGTAGGGGGTACAACTACAATGGTTTTATCTCTTTTATGATAAGTAAGGATTTTTTTTAGAATGCTCTCTTCTCAGGGCTTATTTTTGGTAGTAGCCTAACTAACAATAACAATTTAAATCTATCTATCTCAGACTAAATAGAACTGTCAGACTAAACAGAGCTTCATCACTGTTCTGTCCTAGAAACTGGTGATCTCAACCTAATGAGAAATGCCTTATCAATAACATTGTCAATGTAAGTGAAGTTCGTGTCTGCACAAATACCATGCTGCTTGTACACAAGAGATGCAGGTGTTTGTACAGTGACTGGGTGAGCAGTAAACAAATAGGGTTTTTCTCTGCCAATTTCTGGCATTTCTCAAAGGAAATCTTGTCACCCCATCACAGTTGGCAGCCTTCTCCAAATTGGTACTAAATCAATGGCAACTCTAAATCTTTATTTGCTTATCAGTCAAACCTGATAATTTCACTCAAAATATTGGAAACGTTCACGCCTGGTTCCTGCATTTCCATGTGAAATACAACAGACAGACCCATGTGTATCAGCCCTGTAGTTAGGTCAGCATTATGAAGAATTAAAGTCTTGATCCTATGCATCCTATGGATTAAATAGTTACAGATTTCCTCCTGATGGGAAACAAATATCTCTGGCCAGGAAACCTATTCGTATCAAGCACTGTAAAGCAATTTCATTCCCTTTTTAAAAGCAACTGCTGAAGGAGAAAATTTAGTTTTTCCTTTGCATCCATATATACCTATGAACTATATGTCTCCCAAGAGTAGTAAATAGATATTGATTTTCTTCATTACAGAAGTACATTATTACAGTGATTAAACTGTAGACCTTCCTTTATGATATAAAAAATTGGAAAATGGTGAGCCAAAGAGGATTTATGTTACAAAATTGTTTGGCTTTTTGTATTCATCAAACTGTAATTCAAGCTCTGAATGCAAAGCCTCTGCCTATATTGCCCTTTCTACACAGCAGCAATTGGCATTTAAAATAAATGCTGATATAATTATAAAAGCATTATGGCTGTTAGAGCTGTTAATAGTCACATCGCTTCATTATTTTGTTTTACATTTGTCAAAATCCTGACAGCATACTCTGGAACAATGTTAGATTCAATGTTGATATCATTGCTCAACAAGAACATTGATTATATCTTAATAAGACATATTCAGTACATACTGTATGCAATTATAATCTTAAATGAACACAAGTATTTATCATGAACTGAAATTATTTAACTCCTAGGAAATCTTTCTGCACAGCATTATATTATAAAGGCATTAGTAACAGCTATGATATGGCAGCACACTAGTGATATAGTGTTATGTGTGAATACTTAGTCTATAAACAGAACTATAAAAAGAACTGTTGAGGCATAGTTGCATTGTTATAGAAAATACTAATATCCATGAAACAGTGAAAGACTGAGAGGACACTTAAAACCTTTACAGGAGTTTGAACCGTCTGTATCGTGCTTCCTTCCCAAGCAGTGTTTGATCTTGGCACCTGAGTCCTAGATGTGAATTCAGACATTTGTGTTCTCCCCAGCTCTTTTAGATGAAGCACTGAAGCCCCGTGTGACACCAAGCATGTCCTTTTTTGGACATGCAATTCATAGGTGTCTTAGAATGACCGAAGAGCACAGGGTTAAAGTCCTAGCTAAAGATGTTTCACAGGGAACTCCCAGGCAGAAGGAAACACTGAAGAGATGGTTTCCAGACTTTGGTGCCTGCCTGGAGCTTTTAGCTGGGTGCTGCTGAGAGGAGGGATTCACAGCCTGAAATATTTAGCAGGATCCTACCATTCACTAAAAGGGAAACTACAGAATACTCTGAGTTGGGTAGCAGGCTGCTGATGTGAACAAGTACAAAAGGGAAAAATTACATTTGCTAAAATTATTCTTTTTCAACTCCCCAGTGTAGTTTAAATACTGGTAGTAAAAACAATGTTGTGAAGATGGACAAGAAAATATGTTGAAGTTCTGTTTAAACATCTTTGAATTACAGGTTAAAGAAAAGACTAAAGTAGCCTAAAATTCTAAACCCAGTCCATCTTCAGATTAGATTTAGTGTCACAAATGAATTTCCAAATACCCCATAGTGTGTCCTTCCAGAAAATGTATTATCTCCCCAAAATAACTAGGTAACTGTGTTGGAAAACCAGAAAGTGTGATTTTAGAAAATAGGCTTCCTGAAGTACATTTGTGTTGGGTTTGTGTGATGAAGTCTTGGTAGTGGGGGAATACAGGGTGACTTCTGTGCAAAGCTGCTAGGAGCTTCCCCCGCATCTGATAGAGCCAATGCCAGCTGGCTCCAAGATGAACCTGCTGCTGACCATGGCCAAGCCCATCAGTGGCAGTGGCAGCACTTCTGGGGTAACAGAATTAAAGGGGAAAAGGCAGCCTATGTGAAAGAAACTGCAGCAGGATGGAAGGGTGAGAATATGTGAGTGAAATAACTCTGCAGACACCATGGTCAGGGAAGGAGGTGATCCAGGCACCGGGGCAGAGATTCCCCTGCAGCCCATGGAAAAGACCATGGTGAGGCAGGCTTTTCTGCTCTGAGAGTCCGTGGACATAACTGGAAATTCAGGACTTGAACATGTTTGAAAATGCCAGTGGTCATCCACGGGTCCTGAGCCTTTCTTGTTGTCATGCAAGTAGTTCCACTTGTTTCCATCTCATGTTTTGAGCCCTCCCACCCCGAGGATGCTGTGACTTCCGTGGGATTTAAGTGGCATGTGAATGCCTGACAGCCTGCCAGTGAGAGCCCATAGCAAGACTTGGACTGCTACTGCTGCTGGTGTGCAATGCAGGCCATGGCTTGCTTCCCCTGGTCACTGAGAGCTTTTTGTTGTATCTGTAGGAAACATTAACAGATTAAAACTCAGCAGAAAACCATCATTATCTGGTTTCACTCAGCACTGCCTACAGGTAATCTCTTGGTTTGTTCCACATGTGTGTATCTGCACTGAACTGTGTTTCCTTCGCTTGTGATTAGATCCTGCTGACTTTGTCAGGACTCTGAAATCTGAAAAAGTGCCTTTCTGGCCTCTTGTGGCTTACTGGCACTGAACCAGCTATGTCAAGGCAGCAGGGGAGTGAGATCTGATAGCAATGGCACCGCTGGTGAGAATGGCAGTGGGTGGACCTTCAAAGAAAAACACTCAAGCCACCGTTCACTGATTTGCCAGTCACCCCTGCCAGGGCTAAATGACTACAATGGGAGTTTATGGAGAAAGGAATGGTTCTCCTGCTGTAATTATACAAACCCTCTTGGCAGTATTGCACTCCACAGTCACAGTCAATAAATAATGTCACACGTGTTCATTTATTAAAATCATCTCTTATCCTTTTTAGCTGCAGATCCACTTTGCTGAGAGTTGTTGCATATTTATAGTGTCAACATCTCCCTGTGCAAACGGTAATAATTGGATTGGTTTTGCAGGAGTGTGTGCTTTACGGGCTAGGTCACTGCTTTGAGAAGGAGGGGGCCTGGGTTTTGTGCCAGGCAGTGTCATGATGGGACAGCAGTCTGAGCGACTGTGGGGTCCCAAAACACTACCAGCAGTGGGTGCTGCACTTATCCCTAACCTGCACAGTGTAGCAGGGATGGAGAAGGTAAATGAAGGCTGCTTTTGTCCTTCAGTGCCCCCCTCCAGGACCACTCACTCAGGGACCTGTGCTCTGTCCACACACAGGTCCCTGCTGACACATCCCAGGATTTACCAGTAGTGTGAAAAATCACAGAGATCCAAATAATTGCTACTAGTACCTGAATTATCTGTGCCAGAATGATGAGAAGAGTCCTTTACATTCAACCTCCTAGTGTAAAGAGAGCATCTGATAGGAACACAGCTCTGCTCTCGGGTTTCGGTCTGTTCCGAGGTGCTTTCTCTAACAAAGCAAATATTTGGTGACAGAACTAGATGTAGAAAGTGCTGCATAACAGGAAGGTGTAACGTATTCATAATGATATGAAATACTACTCAAAATTCAGTGTTTTTCATATTCCATTGCGAGCTCAAACATTGGGCTCCTGTCACAGAAAATTCTGCTGCAGTAGACGCGATTGGTAGCACAAATGGGCTTGCTTTCAATAGAAAATGGGACAGTTTTCAAAGGAAAAAAGGCCAATTTGTGAGTAAAAATGGGACTTTTTCTGAGCAAAGAGGCTTATAAACATGAAATGATAAATGGCTTTGCAAGTTTTCCATACAATAATAACAACTTCCTAATAAAAATAATGAAAAAGATGAATCCGAGGGAGGGGAGAGAAGCTCCATTCAGGTCTAAATGCACTGGAAACATTTTAGAAAATAAATATATGAAAACTGTAAATTTTGTTCCACCCTGTAATCTGAATTTGTGTTGGAGACGTGTGGGTAATATTTCTTTGCGTATACTTTTATAATGTTATAAATCAAAAACCTGTTCTGGGTGTGCTGCCTTCTGAGATGAATTTCATGCAATAACCTTGTAAGACTTAAGGAAATACATTCCTTAGGATCCCCTGAGTGGCAGTGGCATCTGATTTTCTAGTAGTCTGTACGTCTTTAGAACTAAATATATCTTCTGGCGTGACTCACTGATTTTACATGCAAATATACTGCTTCATAATAGCTGATCTGATGAACAACTGATAGGGTTGCTTCTCTCAAGGCCTAAAAATGCTTCAAGTTCTAAATAATAAGGAATTGGGATCTCCTTCTAACACATGCTCCAAGAATGGTGTCATGATGTACCCAGGAAAATTCATAATGCATTGTTTAGAGACTGAATCATAGAATCGCAGAATCTCCTGAGTTGGAAGGGACCCATAAGGATAATCAGCTCCTGGCTCAACACCGGGCCAGCCAGGTCAGAGCATGTGACTGAGGGCATCATCCAGATGCTTCTTGAACTCAACCAAGCTCGGTGCTGTGACCATTTCCCTGGGGAGCCTGAGCCAGTGCCCGACCACCCTCTCAGTACAGAACCTCTTCCTAACATCCAACCTAAACCTCCCCTGTCACAGCTTCATGCCATTCCCCTGGGTTCTATCCCATGATGAGGTCTCCCCTCAGCTTCCCCTTCTCCACGCTGAACAAACCAAGGGACTTCAGCCTCTCCTTGTAAGACTCATAATACTTTTAAATCACTTAGGTACAGAGAAGATTGTGTGGCTGGAGAGATTGCTTTGCTAAGCTAGAGATTAAAAGTAAGATTTTTAATATTTTAAATGGTGAGATACAGGCAAGTGGTGAATGGGTTGGGAGCAGATCTGTGGAGAAGGACTTGGGGGTATTGGTGGATGAAGTAGTGGGCATGAGCCAGCAATGTGTGCTTGCAGCCCACCTGCATCAAAATCAGCATGACCAGCAGTTCAAGGGAGGGGGTTCTCCCCCTCCACTCTTATGAGACCACCCCCCTCCTCCAGTACTGCATCCAGCTCTGGGGTCTCCAGTACAAGAAAGACATGGAACTCTTGAAGCAAGTTCAGAGGACCTGGACATGATCAGAGAGCACCTCTGATATGGAGACAGGCTGAGAGAGTTGGGCTGCTTGTTCAGCCTGGAGAGGAGAAGGGTCTGGGGGGAGACCTAAGAGCAGCCTTTCAATACATAAAGGGGATTTATAAGGAAGATAAGGACAGAGTTTTTGATAGGCCCTGTAGAGATAGGACAAGGCATAATGGTTTTGAACTAAAAGAAGGCAGATTCAAACTATATAGAAGAAACTTTTTAAGATGAGGGGTTCAGGCTTCCCATAGAGGTGGTAGATGCCCCCTCCCTGGAAGTGTTCAGAGTCAGGTTGGATGGGGCTCTAAGCAACCTGATCTACATGAAAATGTCCGTGTCCATTGCAGGAGGATTGGACTAGGTCACTTTTAAAAGTTCCCCTCCACACCAGATTATTCTGTGATTCTATGTTCTCTGCTATGGGCTAAGACCTACTTCAGCTTCCATGATTCTGTTTTATAAGCAGTATATGGGTGGTAGACAGAGATTACTGTGCTTCATACCTGTTGTCTCCTTGCATGTTAATTCTCTGGAAAAGTCTTAGTTGAAGGCCACAGAATGAGTGATGTCAAATATATGTATCCCTGGTTCTTGTAAACACAGCTGATAGAGCTGGTTTGAGGTTAAAAAAGCCCTCTAGCAGTGGTGCCCTAGACCAAGCAGATGTGGTATTCTTACCATATAGTTTTAAAGGTGACTGCAGCACTTTCCCATCTGTGTCCTCCATTGATGATGCAGCACATATGGTCTTCAGGCAGATGGTTCCATATGAGGCAGCCATACAAATGGGGAAAATATTAATTTCAATTATGTTCCCAGTACTGGCTGCAGCAAAATCCATGTCAAAATTCTCTACAGGCTCCATGAGAGCAGGTTCTGATGCTGATAATAGCTCCCTTTGATGGGATGTATTACTGCCCCGTTGTCCAGCTTACAAACAGATGTGTTTTCATGTCTGGTGTGAGAGAGGTGAATTAGGAATGCTGTAACATTCCCATTGCAGACTGGTGGCCACAATTTTTTTTTTCCATGTTATGACTGTCTTTTTGGGGAGAGAAATTAAGGATGGCTTCTGCTATGGATTTATGCTGTCTGGTTCTACAATAGGTAGGCAGCCAGATAAGTAACCATGGCATAGGAATTGGATATTGTAGATGTAAATTGTTAATGTTACTATACACCATTGTTTATACAATAAATGGCAGTCATTGACCATGTTAGAAACTGTGTTCTTGTTTCCTATAGTGAAGAAAACCTAAATTACTATTCTAAATGCTAATATACAGAATTAATGTGGTTTAGTAAAATAAAGTGAATTTATATGCAGATTATGACAGTATTTAATTATGTGCCTATCATAACTCTGATGAAGCAAGCTGCATTGGTGCACTGAAGTGAGAGTTTACTTTTAAAGAGTGGGTATGTTTTAATTTCTCTCCTCTTTCCTAATCTCTTTAAATAACAGGTTAGATTATGTACACTTTACCAATATTCACCTTATTCCAAATAAGGTTTCCATCGTAGCAGCTGAAGCTCACAGAAACATGTTTCTCTTTGGTAAAACACTATGATGACAGATCTGATTTTATGCTGTGTTTTATCAGGACAAATGAAGTTTTAGATTCTTTTTTTTTATTTATTATTTTAACATGAATTAGAAGTGTGATGTAATCTGTGGTGCACGGTGGGGTTTTTGTTAATCTTCCTTTTTCTGTTATTTTTTTCAGACTATGGAAACCCCAAAATACGAGCTGGTGATAGAAGCTAAAGATATGGGAGGTCTTGATGTGGGACTAACTGGCACAGCAACTGCCACTATTCTCATTGATGACAAAAACGACCATCCACCAGAATTTACCAAGAAGGAGGTAAGAGTTTGTTGTGTGGATGTAATTATAATTAGCTTGTTTCTAAAAATAAAAACATTCCTTAATGGAAGGAAATACTTAGACATCATTTTAGCTCGAAGTGACAGCCTTGCCTGGAGCTGCTCTTTTCTCCTTTTACATTAATAAATTTTGTATACATCATTTCCAAGACAAAATGAACCACAAGGTGTAAACTCACACGGAGAGATATCATTCAGAGGTTGGCTAGCAGGATGAAAACCTGCAGAATCCATTTGCTACAGGTAACTCTCCTTTGGCTCCCATAGGGGCAAACAGAGAATTCCCTCCTGCCTAGCTTCAGGCATTTGCTGGTCAGGACCATGGATGAAAGCAATGTGATTTGTCCTCATTTCAGCACTTTACCTTCGAGACAGCTAGTGTGGAGAGTTCTGTAATGAAAGTTCTACTCCTAAAAGCTTTAACCTACCAGTGGAATTTGCAAAGAAAGTTTTTTTTTGAGGAGTTTTTTTTCCCTGCAAGTTGAATTTCACTGAAGTCTGAAAAAACCCAAACTGAAGCAAAAGATAATCACTGCCTGCAGGAGGGGTCATAGTGCTGCAGCAAAGTTTCTAGTTTCAGGCAAAGCACCTACCAAATTTTCTGCCCTTCCCACACTGCTTTCTTCCCTCTTCTTTTTATTGCCTGTGGTATCTGAAGAGAATTAGTGGGTGTCAAAATTTTTACCTAATAACAGCTGGTTTGGATTTTGCTGTAAAGGTTTCCTGAGACTCTGCAGGTTTTAAGGAATATTCCCCAAAGATGAGAAGTAAGCATGAGGGATGCTGATTTTAAAAGTAATTTTAAAAGAAGGAAAGCCTATTGCTATGAAAGTCTTGGATTTCTCCTCGAGGCATCTTTTACTTTTTAATTATTTTTTTCAGACTTAATTTCAGCGGTTTGACAACAAATTATATTGAAACAAATGACTGGGATTTTATTTGAATAATTATTTCTTTTATAAACACAAACCAGAAACCCAGATTAAAAACAGGATGGAGAAAATTTGAGTGATTTTTTTTTTTTTAAAGGAGAAGAAATGAGAAGCTGACAATTTTGCCAACAAGAATAGATTTTTCACTAATCAATGGCAATAACTATAATTAATTAAGTAAAATACTTTGGCATGAGTATTTCTCACTTAAAAAGTACCAGAGTGAGCCCGATCCAAACCTTGAAAGTGATAACCAAGTGGCTTTGATCAAATTATTAATTCCCTTATACCAGGTTTTCAATGCTCTGAAAACTGTTTCCTAACAATCAATAGTTAAAATATATTTATATATTAAAATATATTTAAAATGCTGTCTATTTTTTGCCCTCTGGAACATAACAATGTAAGAGGATGCTGCTGTGCATTCAGAAATAGAAATAATTGTATTCATTCTGCTAGCAATTCCTCTCATTCAGAGTCCTACCTTCTTGAATTTCCAAACTTTAAGATTTCTGCTTTTGAAGCATTTTAAAAAGCATTTTAAAAAACTTGGGTGCCTGTTTAGCCCTAAATAGACTGTTAAACAGTGTCTGTTTCTGTGGAAATTCAGAAATGCCTGTAACTTCAGCCAGTGATAGTAAAAGGTACCCCATGCCCTTGAAATTCTAGTGGTTTCAATATAGAAATAAAATAGCAGGTCTGAAGAGACAGCATTACGTAGCTTGCTTTGAAAAGTCCGATCTTACACATTTTTCTTGCACTTTGCATGACATACGATTTTCCCATGGAGACATCTCTTTTTTTTAATACATTATGATATGGTTTTGAGCCGTTCAGTATTTAGAGATGTTAATGACCTCAGAAATCTTCCCCCTGCCTTGCTAAGTGATATTCTTATTCCTTGAATAAGGCAGGAAAAAAAATCAGCCTTTAGATGTATGGTGTCCGGACCCTTTAGAAGCGTATGGGCTATTTAAAATAAGTAGTGTTAGAGGAGGGAGAGAGTCTATTAATAGAGCTAATGCCACTTTATTTGGCTTACTGCTTAAAGCACTTAGTTATTGTATTTTAATACCAATCACATACCACATGCTGCAATAGTATTGATTTGAAGAAGGCTTGAAAGAAAAAAGACGTATTCTACAAGATAACTTTCGAAGTTGAAAGCTCAAATACAGTAAATCTGAGGGTTTGATTTTAGAGTGCATTTTTTTTTATTTACTTGGAGACCAGCTGCTTTAGGATTGGGTTCTTATGGTATTGACGTGTTTTCTCAGATATCTTCCTCTTTAGAGATACCTTCTCATAATGTCTTTGGTTCCTTTGATAAAACAAATGCTTATTTAATGATACTTATTTCATCTGATAGTGTAGTTTCTACCTGAAATAGTTCTGCCTTTATTAGTCCCATGTTGATGCAGCTCAAGTAAGACAAGTTTTAGGCGTGTTTTCGTCTTTAAACACAGGCCAAATTCATTCCACATCTGACACAGTGAAAGACAATGAAATTATGAGAGCTGGATTTGTTCAAAAGTCTGGACACAGTATTTGTACAACACTGGAGACCCCAAACGGTGCATTAAATGTTGTTTTGTAGAATGCATTGTTATATATATCTTGATAAAGATATATGTGATTTCAGTAACATTAATGCAAAGGTAGATATTGAATGATTTTTTTTCATAGCTTTCTCCAAAGATGAAAATTTCTATGTTTCTGTATAGTTCTGTTTCCAAGGAGTCTTACATGTGTTAATAGGCATTTCTTTGAGTCCTCAGTGCAAGGTAGTCTCAGTCATGCATAAGGTTGTCTCTGTCCATTGAAGATGAGTTTTATCTTTTGACGCTTGACCAATCTCTTCCTCTTTTTTCCTCTAGCAAGTTTATGGATCTCCCCCTAATCAATGATACACTTCTGTATGCTCCTATTTACAATAGCTATTCCTTGGAGTTCAGGTCC
Organism: Porphyrio hochstetteri; assembly: GCA_020800305.1. Lineage (NCBI taxonomy): Eukaryota > Metazoa > Chordata > Aves > Gruiformes > Rallidae > Porphyrio > Porphyrio hochstetteri. Next base: position 7,003,154 of record CM036918.1, on the reverse strand, counting down.
TTACATACCTGTTCAATATGGTCACAAACAGGCTTTATTTGGTGTTGCAGAAGGGTCTGAGTGCTCCTTTCTGGCTACACCCAGTTTGTAGTACCTTCTACTGGATTTACATAGATCTTGCTGGAAGAGGGGGTGTTTGTCAATGGAATCTGTTCTTCCATCTGATCTTTTTTCCCCCTGCATACTACACCCCTGCTGTTCTGAGGTAGCTGTGGCCTTCATGCTTAGGGAAAAAATCACTGGTGGTGTATCATGGCATAATTGCAGAAGAAGCTGGGCAAACCTGGCTGTGATCCAACATAGCACTTCCATTAACTTCAGAGGAATAGTTTGAGCTCTTGAGGATATAAGCGTGTGTCAGGTACTCTGATGGGTTAATGTATGAGACATTGCTTTGTGGGATTCAGCCCACTTAATTATTTTGTTACTGCCCCATTTTTCTACACACCTTCTAAGTATTTGACTTGTCCTATTTCGCATCTATACTTACCCTTACTGTTCATAATGGTCTCTGGGCAGTGCAAAAATCCATTCAGACTTGCAGACAGTACTCTGTTCCCTCCAGGGGTTTAAATAATTTCATCTTTAATGCCTATAAAGAGCAATGCTTTAAGAGCTCCTCCAAAAATCCCAGGTGAGGCAACAAGGTCTACCTTTTAAAAGGTCATACCAGCTGGTATATTGTGCCAGATTAAAATTAGAACATGAAAACAGAGAGACTTATGAAGTTAGTGGCCTCTTTTTCGGGAAGTTTTTAAATTTACAACCCTATTTCTTTAATATGAAAGAGATTTTAAATACTTCTGTGAATTATTACCAAATACAATGTGTATTCTGTATTACAAAGAGCAATTTGTCATTTCATTTCCAGCAAGTTAAGGTTTAGGCTTAACATTTGTTCAGAATTACTTATGTGGAAGTAAGATATGAAGCAAAGCAAGGAGCAGGAATGGATCCTTCTGGAAAATCTGATACCTCATTTATATACTGCGCGATATTCTAATTGTGTGGGAAAGAGTTAGGTTGAAAGCTAATGGTCCTGGTTTTTTTGTATCTAGTACATTTAAGAATAATGAGAATTATTTTCTTGTGTCACTTTAACAATTGGTGACAGACCACGTCAGTGTTGTATGCCTGCAAAGCAGTGATTTTAGTCTACAATTAATGTCACTGTGGTTGAAGTGTGATGGAAAACTAGCTTCGTAGCATCTGCTGAAAGCCACAAGCTGGCAAACACTTTGCTTATATCTATACCCCTAGGTATGGTTCTGCCCAGGTCTTCCCTGACACCCAGGGGAGGAAAAAACATTGCTTTAATGTGACAACAATATGGATTTCACCCTTTCCTGTCTATTCATCCTCCTCCAAAAAAATAGTACAATGAATTCTATTTTTGGTCTTACACCGTTACTGAATGCAGAGTATATGCTCAAGAATGGGATCCCACGGAGTATATTTGCTTCTCTCTTCTAGCTTCTCTCCTGATTTTTGAAGTATCTGTTTCCAAAGAAGCTTCCACTGATGGTCCTTAGTAATACTTTATTTTCCTCAATGACAGCTGTGTTGTCTTTCCTTAGTAAATGCTATCAGGCACTTGAGAGAAGAAAGCAGTGATGTGGCTTAAGGGGATGATTTTTCTACAGTCCCCCTAATTCTCACATCTGTCCTTCACCACAGATTTGGGGCAGCAGCACATCCCTAGTCATACATTGAAAAGTAGTGGGACTTGTCAAAGTGCTGTCACTTGCTCATGAGAAAGAGAGACTTCATTTGGCTGGGGAATGGTCTCATTCTTGAGACAATTTCTCTTTCTGCCACTTCCATCCTCACCTTCAACTTCATCCATTCCTGGGACAAAGTAAGGTAGAATAGAAAGAATTACACATCAGCAGAGTAGGATTAGGGAAAATATTTCTTCTAGTTTTGATTTTAGGAATGTGTGATCTTAGAAACTAATATTCCATTTGAGTAAAGAAGCTTGCCTCCTGTGAACAGAATAAAATCTGTGTGGTTTGACAAAACACCACCACAGTGAGATTTGACCTATACCAGCGCTGTGAGTCTTAAGTGAGAAATATGATTTGCTCACGTTTTGAATACCTACTGATAAATGGTTTATAAAAGAGTAATAAATGACTAATGTGTGCTTTAATAAATGATTCATCAATTCCTATAGAGACCTGTAAGTGAATAGGTTGCTTGTCACCATGATTTATGATGACTTCCAGCACTGTCTTCTGATTCAGTTGTGCTACCCACTGGGGTAAAACCGCCCCTGGAGTACAATATGTATCTCCGTCTGCTCGTGATTCAAAGAGGATATGAGACTTCCAGAGCACCATCTGGAGAGATTTATTTTTCAGCTCAGGCTGTTGAGAAACACTGTCTTGATTCTTGGTATTGGCTAAATCATATTGAGGACCAAATACTGAGCTAAAAGCACTTTTAAGGTTTCTCCTGGCACTCTTTCCCATGAATTTCTCTTAGACATGATATTGTTGTTTTCTGTGCTAGACACACCTTACCAGCACAGACCAGATCTGTCCATTCAGTTTGCACATTTAAAAACAACGATAAATATCACCTCCCATTCTTCTGTGTTCTGAAAGTCAAACCTTGTCCTTCTTTCTCTCTCAGGGAAAATGTTGTCCTTTGGAACTTCTAACTAACCATACATTTTTCTCTGTAGATCTTGCCAGTGAGCTGGACCCTACCGTTAGACACTAACAATTCTGTGAATGGTAGATGATTACCCTGCAGCTCCCTCCTCTAGTCCCTTAGATCAGCTTTGGAGAAATCACTAGTGAGGACCACAGTTGTGTGCAAAACTGAGCAAAAGAGCACTGTCCTTCGACTAACACACAGTTCAGGAGCATGCCCAGGGTACCAGCCATCTTCCACTTTCCTGTTGGGAGGGAACTGTGTGTAAACCAGACTGAGCAGAGGCAAAAGACCATCAGGAGCTGCCAGCATGGCTCAGCAAGGTGGTGAGAACAAGCTGAGTTGGCTTTTTCCCATTTCACTTACCATTCATGCTGGATATTGGAAAGCCAGATAGATGACTGAGCTGAAGTACTTGACCATCAGTGAGCAAATCTGAACAGAAGAGAAGAAGCCATTGCCAGATCAATAGTTAAGAAATAGACCTTTGCTATGGCCTAAATGTTATTGGAACCGGTCTTAAACTCTATCAGCCTGTTCAGACTGGAGCAAACTGTCTCCAGTACTGCTTAGTCATGAGAAATAATTCTGTGGAATGGATAAAACCGTTATAGCAAATTTGCATGAACAAAATGCTTATTGGGATTTCCATTTGGCTCCCACTTTTGGACTGTGAGACTGTGTACATGCAGAGAACGAAGAATTCATACAGAAAATCAGCAGAGCAGGACAAAGCCTCTACAGCTGTTGGTAAACTTTGGCAGCTTTAGGATGACTAGGATTCATCAGAGATGAGCTCTTTGGCCATCCTTGTTTTTCCTAGAGCTGTAAATACAGCTAGCAAGGCTTCTGAAGCATATCTTACCCTCCAGAAACCCCCTACACTAGATAAATATTCACATTGACCTTTTAACTCAGCTTACTTTCCCCTTCATACTCATACTGTAGTAGTTTACTAACACAGTTGACGTATCTGAAGCTATAGGTGCCAAAAAACCTTCTTGAAAACAAATGAAAGACATTACCTGATACATATATAACATGTGAAAGGCAGAATTCAAAGGTAATTTATCTGGTCATGGATAATAGAAGAAATAGGATCAAGGCAGAATTGCTATTCCTATGTCATCCATGCAAGATAGAGCTCTCACCTGTTCTTAAATGTTAACAATGGAAATTTCTGCATAGCCTGATCTGATTTTCCTTTGCTAGAACTTAAAATCATTACATCTTCTGTTGTCCTCAGAGATATGGAGGACAGATTATGCCCTTAACATCTTTTTTTATTCTTGTATAATCAAGACTATGCATGAAGAAGGCAACTTTTGCAACTCAGGCTATATTGTCTATTTCTTTAAATAAATAAATAACTCTTGTGCTAAACCCATGCTGCTCATGCTTTTACCCACAAATACTCACTTTGCAGTTTTGGTGAAAACAGAGGAGAACAAGTTGTCCTTGTGTTCTTTCATGTTTAAGCCAAGGCAGAGATATAGATGCACATATGTTTTTACTAGAGTCCATTTGCAATGTATCTATTAATTTAGTTTAAAGACTCACCATTAATCAAATGAAAAGCTATTTATTAAATGCGTGTGAAAGGAAACAAGAATTTAATAGTAATAAGTATTTAATTTTCTAAATGAAGGCTGTGGTCATTGCGTTCTCACTGCAAAAATAACACAATATTTGAAATTTTCAACAGCATTCTATTAACTGTACCATTTTTCCATGGTTAACAGTTGGTTATTACTCTCAGTTGTGTTAGTTTTCTCAGTTGTCATGAGCTGTGGAACAGACTTTCAGAACCACACAGCATTTTAGGAATCCAGGTATCCAATTACAAAGGTATTTAGACATATACCACCCCACCCCTAAAAAAGTAAAAGATAAAAAACAACAAAGAGCTTATTGGACTTTTAAAAAACAGTTGTAAAGATGTCTGTTTGCCACTGGAGATTTAAAAGCTGGTTTTAGGAGTATAGATTGCTTTGACTCTCAGTGCAATTAGAATCACAACTGCCTATCTTGTAAACCTCACCACTTTCAAAGAACTTGGAAAAAAGCCCATGATCAAGAAGAAAGTTTGTAAATGTTTCTGAGTTGAGTTATGGTGGTACCAAACTAAGGACATCTGGAAGACTTATCTAAACAATCTGGCTATCTGGATAATGAAATCACCTTTCTGTTATATTTTTCTTCTTCAAATTCTGTGTCAGTTCTCATGAGAAGTGGTTGGTTTGAGGCTCCTCTTGTGATGAGGAATGCTCAGCGCCACTCAGGATTGAATTACCAATGACTTTAAAAAGCAAATACTCTGCTGTAGCATTACAAGTAGGAATAGAATGATTTTAGAGAGAGAAAGAAAAACAAATTCACTCATTCTGTGCATTGACTGAAACAGAGGACTGTTAATCAAAAAACAGGATTTGGAAGACCACTGTTTCCTGTACTCATCCAGATTCATACTGTGTGTGTAATAATTTGTATTCATGTGGCTTTCAGCAAGCTATCTGCATAACCAGTGTAAGCACGTTGTTCAAGAACTTTTGCAAAATATGTTTAACACTGAGTCCATCCACTTATCACATAATTAGAGCTGGATACACTGCATAGCAGTAGGCAGCAGACTTCTACATTTATCTTTGCTAGTGAGGGGTGAGTTCATTGCTTTGTTTCTCTCTGCCAAGGTCATGAAATACATGAAGTTGTCTATTTAATCTCCAGATAAACACATTTCAGTGGTACATAAAACAACAGAGTGCCTGCTTTATAATCTGAAAGCAGCTGAGAAACACTTGTATAAGTACAGGAAAGGTTCTATGAATAGAAATGATGGTTCAAACAGCGTGAAATTGGGGAAGAACACAAAGGCACTTCACTGCTTCTCCAGAACTGATTTTTTCCCAGCGTTCTTGCTCCCGAAGTCAGCTCACATTGTAAACTTGTATTTTTGCCAGTCCTTTTCTCATTTTCCATGTTCTTTTCCTGCCCTTTGCTTAGTTTCCTTTATTTGTTATGATCAGCTGATCTGAGCAATCCTGATGCAAACTTCTGTGTGAGTCCTTGTCTCTTGTAACCCTTTGGTTATGCTTGGAAGGTCAGGAGCAACTCAGTGGTAATAACAGCAATTCTCACTACAGCTGGTAAATTCTCACCACAAAACCATTCCAATGTTGACTATCCTCTAAAGACTTCTTCCATCTGCTTCTGCTAACAGCAAATATCCAAACACTGTTAGCAACAAAAAAGCCATAAACCCACAATTTATTGCTCTCTTCTACAAGAAGTGAAGGTTAATATGCTTCCTCAATGTGGTCTATGAAGTGTGAACTTTACCATAGATACTAAGGTCTGAATTACAAAGCAAACAGTAGCAGTAAGAGTTTTGTCTATATCTAGCACAAATATGTTTGGGTAAGTAACTGGATAGTAGGAATTAAAGAGGAAGGAAGGTTCAAGCTAAGGCTCTCAAGAGAAACACAAGCTAAACAAAGATAATGTATTGTCTCCAGACCTAGTCTTGGACCACTTACTCAGGGAAGCTGTGTAAACATAATTATTAGTAGTCATTCCTAGGAATGACTTTGTGATTTTCCAATTAAACTTTTTCTCTCCGGCTGGAATTTTGCAGTTGCCTTCAAATCAAATTAGGACTGCTTTCTAGAGATTTCAATTTTATTGTAAATTGGAAAGTTGGAGTCTCCTGACTGAGAAATTAATTAATTTTTTTCCTCTGAATGTGCTGCTGGAGCACTCCATGGAAATTTCCTTTAATTTCACTCCAAGAGTGGTTCGTAGCATGTTATATCTCATTAACTGTTCAACGAGCTCCACCTTCAACATTGCACACAGGTGTGACACCCAGACTTGAAAGAAACCACACAACTATTTTAGAGATCAAGATATAAAAGAATGCATCAATCTCTTTTCTCAAGTTATCTTTTGGGTTCTGTATTGCATGACCTCATTTGACTGTGGAACATCCAGTTCACTGAAAGCATACACGCTATTCATTGCAGGGTGGCTCCTACATCATCATTAACCTCATTCAGCCTAGACAGCATGTAACTCGGTGTGCAGGTAGTGCGGAAGAGGTGGCCAGGCATTACCTTTGTGGTGCAGCCAGCAAAAAATTTCTGTAGCTCAAATCACAGATCCCAGAAGGTTAGGAGTTGGAAGGGACCTTGAAAGCTCATCTAGTCCAACTGCCCTGCCAGAGCAGGATCACCCAGACTAAATCCTACAGAAATGCATTCAGGCAGGTTTGAATGTCTCCAGAGGAGATTCCACAATCTTTCTGGGGATTCTGTCGCAGCGCTCTGTCACCCTCATGGTGAAAAAGTTCCTCCTGACATTCCCAAGGAGCTTCCTATGTTCCAGCTTGCACCTGTTGCCCCTTGTCCTATCGCTGGCATTCCTGAGAAGAGCCTGGCTCCATCCTCCTGACTCTGGCCCTTTACATATTTATAGTCATTAATAAGATCACCCCTCAGTCTCCTCTTCCCTAGCTTAATGAGGCCCAGCTCCCTCAACCTCTTCTCATCAGGAAGGGGTTCCACTCTCTCCCATCACCTTGATGTTCCTGTGCTGGGCTCTTTCCAGGAGTTCTGTGTCCTTCTTGAGCTGAGGGGCCCAGAACTGGACACACTATTCCAGACAGGGTCTCATCAGGGCAGAGCAGAGGGTGAGAAGGACCTCTCCTGACCTACTAACCGCACCCCTTCTAATACACCCCAGGATGCCATTGGCCTTCTTAGCCACAAGGGCAATGGACTTTTGTGTTCATAAAAGGTTATGGTTTTTCACATGTGGAATATGGGATCTTAACAGAAATACCAAGAACTCTAAATCTTCTTGTCTGACACAGCACAGCTGATTTGAGGAGTAATAAATAGAGGAACTGTTAGATGTGTAGCAAAATATCACTCAAATCCCATGAGTTAAGAAACCCACACTGTTAATATGCCTCTAGCATCTGTAGGAGTTCTATTTTAAAAGTAGGATTAAACAAGATAACACACTATAGATCTTAACATATTCAATTTGCGCCAGACAAAACCCTATTTAATAGCAATTACACAATATGTGTGAGCTGGTATCATAGTTGCAGTTTATATGAGCAGAAGGGATTTATAAAGCTGAAGTATATTCATACAAAAATAATAGTTTTATGACTGCTTAGGCCATTCCACGGGAGTGGAATGAGTTTTGTGATCAGTTTATCAATTTCTTCACTGACAAGTGAGATTTTAAGATTTTTGTCAGCAACACTAAAACTGATTTGGCTACTGCAAAATTTGCTAACCATCTGTGCATACGAATCAAAATGTCAGGATTATTTAGACAAAATATCTTTTTTCCTTCTGCTCTGAAACATTAAAATAGTGAACCGATAAAAATCAACATGCTAAAAGGAGCTATACATTTATTCAAGTAAAATTGTTAGTAAGTGCCTATGAAAGAGACTCATTTGAAAAGCAATAAAATCCTATAGGGCTGATCATCTCTTGAACTTACTGGAATGAAAACAGTGTCGATACATTTAAGAAAGAACCAGATTAGAGGATTCATACAGAACTCTTTGCAATTATAGTCTCTGTTGAGGAAAATGGTGCAGGAGCGTAATTTATTCATATCCTTGTACTTTCTGCTTTGGCTTATTTCCAGGATTTGTTTGCCTTAGAGTCCCAGATGCTTATTTGCTTAAAGGGTAGCCCTTTCTCTAGCCGGCTGTCTAACAGTCACTTAATATTTATTTGTTTTTTCTAAGATTTTCCCCTGTATTCCCAGTCCATATGTCACAAGAAGAAGTATAATCCGAACACTACACAGTTTATTGACGTTATCCTCACTTTCCCATTCTAGACTTTGAGCCCATTATGAAAAATCCCTGAGTCCCAGTTGGTTACCTGATGCTGTGTTTCCCTCCAACACTACTGCTCTATGGCCAGTCCTTTTGAGTTTGCTCTCAAACTCCTGTTCTCTTCAAATTAGCTCGATGCAGCTTTCATAGAGATGTTTCTGTTCACTTCTCTGCATGGAAGAGAAATCTTGTGGAAGATTACTTCCAACTACTTAGTTATCTAATTGTCTTGATATTTGATTTTCCCAGTGCTGAAATTTATTTTTGTCTTTTTACATCATCTTTCAAAATCCCTTCTGCCTGCTTCATCTTTCTCTTCTTTAAAAACAAACCAAAATCCCCAAACCACACAAGCAAACAGAAAACTCTTCTCTTTTGGGTTTTCTCCCTTCCAAGCCTACTGTTTAGTCAGCAGAACGGAAGGGCCTTGAGTCTGTCATTTGACTCTTGGAGCCTGAACATCTAGTACCCCTTAAATGCCTCTCTGCTCCTGTTTCCGGTTCCTGCTTCAGATCTGCAGGGATTAATTTCAGTGATAACTCGTTTTTGCTGAGGGTGATGTCCCCTTTCTTGTGGTTCTCATTTTTGTCACTTTCCCCACTGCCTTTGTATATGGAAAACTCTTCCAGTATTTCATAAAAAGCTATGTTTCTGACCTTTGTCATCTCTTTCTGTCCCCATATTTTTGCTCCTTTAGTATAATTTCTGGAAGATCTTCCTTTTTCCATCCCTTGATGCCATCCCCCAGTGAACTCTTCTTCATCCCCTCTCTGCCTGCTTCCCTTGGGAACCACCTTTCTGTTTCCTTGACTTAAACTGACTGCTTTGCTTACGACTCGCCAAAGTCCATGTACACTCTTTGTCTGGCTTCTATAAATCGAGTACCATCACTGTCTGCTTCCACACATCATCTCATTTTTTTCTTTTATGCTTTATTTCCTCTTCTTCAGCTCATTTGTTTTGACCACCTTCAGTCACTGAGGCCAGCAGTGCCCATACATTATGTAGTACTGTCAGATGTTCTTAGATCAATGATTTTTCTTCATTTAGAAGACTGATGGTAAGGAGAGTGCTGCTGTCCTCAACAAGTTTAAAGGGTTGAAAGCAATCTTTTAGTTCAAGAAAGTTTGAAAAATCTAAGGAGTTATGTGAGAAACTTTCAAAAGATGTGTAGGAAAAATCAATCCTGCTAAGTAAGTTTAAATCTAAAGCAACAGTTGTCTTCTGCTGAAATAATAGCAAGGAAAAAGATTTATCTATGGTATTGATATTCTTAGCTGCCTATATCCAAACCATGGCATCCATCCAAACAGAGTGCTCCATGGAGATGTGAAGGCAGGATTAGACTATGATGTAAATGTTGATTTTTGACATATGCATATCTATAGACACAGGTCCGCAGATGTTTACCTACCTCAACTGAGGACCAGATGTTTTATTGTCCTAAAATTACATTTTCTAATATGGATTAAAACAAAAATGAAATTTGGTTTGTTTTATTTGTCTGCTCGAAAATAACTCAACTAGCATTTGAAAACAGAAAGCACTGTGCCTGATTAATTGATTCAGTGTTGAACTAAGCTAAGGAAAAAAGTGTATGTTTGAAGACAAATGAAGGGCATGTTTTCTAAGTTAGCAGCTCTGACCTTTTCAAGTTTTCCATCTTAAATAATAATTGAAGCCATGAGTAAATAAATTCAACTTTGCCTGCAGATGTTGAACTCTCTAATGTCCTTTTACTCTAACATAGCCACTGCCTGATATTAATGGCAGAAACAGTTTTATCATGCCCCATGCTGGGGCTGACTGGCAGTCTCTAGGAACTGTTTTCTTTCCTCCAGCCATATGATTAAAATGCAGTTCCAATCAATAAATCTGTACAGTTTCTGTCAATGGTAAGTGTTCGCCTAGGGGTCTTCTGTGTCCCAGAGGTATTTCTTTTCTTCAGTCCTTCTGTATTCACGAGAGAACCAAATTACAATAAGTCTTGTTTACCTAGACTGCCTGTTGAGATTGTTTTTGGACTGCCTGCTGGAGCTGGAGTGAGCAATACAGAGCACACCAACACGCTCACACGCTGGTGGATATAGATATAGATGTTTGCAGAAAAGAGCCTCTTTTAGCAGCGTTGCATTCTAGCGTAGCCTCTGCAAAGTCTTTGCTTTAGGAAGATTAAATATTTAAGCATGCACTCTTGACTCATTTGGTGTGTTAGTGGGAAACAGTGTAGGGCAGATTACAAAAAGATGTTTCAGGTTCTGACATGTGGTTTCAGCTGAACTTCACTGCTTTCCCAGGATGTCAGGGTTGCCTGGTTTTCCTTTGCTTGAATGAGGGTTAGCTTACTTGATCAATGAGGCAATATGTGAGCAACTAATCAGTTTTAGACTCTCTTTACTCTAGTAGCAATTGCTTTAATGCAATTGATTAAAAGGGAATTTTAATGATCTTACTAATTGTGCTCTTAAAGGAAACATGACAGCTATTATTGAACTTTTAATTTATTATTTCCCATGGTGATCAGTTTGGAAAATCAGAGCATAAGCTTTTAAAATATGACACCCCCTGCAGTCTCACTTGTTTATTTCATAAATTTCTATGTCATCTCTGTAAAGAACGGTAGAAAAGAAACAACAAAGCAATTGTATTCAGCTCATAACTTCTCCCATTTCTCATTTTTGTATTCTGGGAGATGCAAGAGAAAGGTAATATTCCTGCCTGAATTGAAGCAGAAGGTAGCACGTTTCCATGCATATGTACAGCCAAGAAAAGCAGCTAGTTTGTTTCTGAAAAGACTCCTTTCAAAGGGAAGTACTAGACCATGGCTGCCTATAAATGCAAACACTAGGTACTAGTCAGCAGAAATAAATGCATTCAGCTACACCTTGCACATCTGAATTATTTATTCAGAAATAATAAGCATGTTTTGTCAACACTTACAGAGAAGGTTACCTGTGTTACATAGTAAAGCTACTGGAATGTCTTTCCTGGACTAATCGGTAAATAGTCAGGAAGCACAACTTATTCCCTTTAACATGCCCAGAGTCCAGACTATAGGTCAAAGCTTTCTTATTCCATAAATTTATTTTTCTTAAATTCATAAAGTATGGGCAGCATTACTGATGTTAGTGCTACTATTATAGGATCATAATTTAAAAATACCGGCATTCTCAAAGGTCTCCAGCAGTGTGTCATTTCCCTGCTTTATTAAAATGAATGAACAGATGTACAATTTATTTCTGCTGAACCATCATCTAAATTCATAAGCTATTTCTCATGTGTCTGAAATCCATGTTGGTTTCCCATTTTCTTTGCCTTAGAAAAAAAAAATTACACTCTCACATTTATCACTCTGGGGATATAAACGAGAAGTATACTCTCCACTTCATTCACTTTAGACTAATATCCTCAATACAATTTAAATCCCATCTCTTCAAGGCTATTCAGCAAAACCCAGGCACTGGAACACCCAGGATCTGATTGGAAAACTCCCTTGCCATCTACATTGAAGATTGACAGGTGGACTCAGAGGAGACACTATCTGTTCTCCCTGACAGAATGAGGTGGCACACAGCTGCCTTTAATCTTTTTGGTTGGCATTTACGGTGCTAGTGGAGGCTGAGCAATTTCTTAGCAACAAGTTGGGAAAAGCCAAGGAAGGGACAAATAATGACTGCTAAGTGGGAGAGGTGAGAAGGTTGGGTGTAATTGTAGGGAAATTTGCAGCTAAGGAACATGTCAGCTGGCCCCTGCCACTCAAGAAGGTGTGCTTTATTTGTCTCACAGCAGCCTAGGAGCGTGGCAGGTGCTCCCTGGAAGTGATAAACAAACAAAACAAGACAATGCAGAGATTAGATGGAATAAAATTATGGAGGCTTAAAAGCGCAGGAAACAAACACGTTGCCATGGAAAAAAATTAGTATAAAAATCCCAGGCAGCGTACTCTCAGCCTATCACCATTCTTATTTGTTGGCAAGGTTTGTGGGCAATGTAAGGGTGATATTTTGCACTAATTCCATGTGAGGAACAAGTGGATAATATGCCCTAGGGGTTCTGGCAGCATTTCTTCTCTAAACCCTAGTTCTAAGCGTTTCTATTGTAAGCAAGATGTAAAAATTTCTGATGGTTTGAAGTTCACAACAGAATTCTCAGGCTTCCATTGTGGTTTTTAAGGTGTTTTTTTTTTTTTTCCTCTGATAAAAATCACTTTGGCAAAGAGAGTAGTGGAACAGAATGTGAATCAATCTGCTTTCTTCATTTCATAGTTGCTCTGGAATTTAAATGCAGGCCTTTAAATACCTCTTTGCCAGACAATCCAGGAAAATGATGAGGTAATGGTTGAGATTTTTAAAAAAGCATGATTTTCTTCAGAAAAAGAAGAAAATTTTCTCTGCGATGACAGAAGCAGTTTCCCCTGTGGGACTGCTTGAAAAAAGTTGTTAATTCACTAGTAAGTATGGTGGAGTTGTAACTGGAGCAGGTATTTTTTTTATAGTGGCCACGTTGCAGACAGTCTCAAAACAATTAAATTTAGGTATCTAGTTCTGCCATTCTCATTCCGTTTTAATTCTTCCCCAAGCTGAGATCATAATTATTTTCCTGTCCTCTTTCCTTACGTTTTGTTGCCAAAAGAGAGTATGGCCAGCTAGGAAAGCAAATGCTAGAGGCATAATTTTATTCTTTTATCTGCAGTAGGGAGGGCAAATGTGATTTTGCAGCCACCCCCTGTATCTCTAGCTGTCAGCACCAAATCCAGTGTAATGAAGAGTCTTGTAGAATGGGGAGCTTGAGACTGGAATCTCAGTTGGGGAACTCTTTCCTGTCGCTTGGTTTTGGGCACAGAAAAACATTTTCTTGGTTTTGTTGGGGTTTTTTTTTCAATCCATGACCTTCATGGATGTTAATGAGTACCACGGTTTTTTTTTCAATCCATGACCTTCATGGATGTTAATGAGCACCACGGACCTTAAAAATGGTAGAAAATTAGATAAAAGCATCTAGTTCCCCTTTCTGTCCTGCACAGATTCTTGGATTTTGGCTTACCATGAAAACTGCAAGGAAAATGTTTCAAGATACACTCAAGTCCCTCCCTCCTCTTTGTATAATTTCCAGTATTTGCTTATCTTTCCTTTAAGACCTTTGATGATATGGTCTCTGTGACCTCCCAGAAACCTACCCCAGCACTTCAGCTACCCTGCTAGTAGCACCTTTTGCTTCATCTCTGATAAGAACATTCCTTGCCTCCACTGAAGCCCATCGCTTCTTGGCCTTGTCCACGATGAAGTGATGCAGAGACGATCCTTTTAGCTCCAGCAGCCCTGTATGTGTTTTCTGTGCAGATTTGTTGAAGACCACGAGCTTTAGTCATCTGACTCTACAGTTGCTCTTTGCATTCCATGCTGTGAGCAGGAATCGGGTGCTATCATAGAGTTGGGGCTCCCCAGTGCTGAGCAGATGGAAGAATTCCTTCTTCTGCCTTGCACACTGTACTTCTTACACATCTCAAGACAGTTTTTGCTGTTTTAGTGACACTAAATTGCCTTTATTGTCCACAATTCTTTTCCAGTAGCAGAATAAGTGACAAAAAAAACATCTGCTATATGGGGTTTCTTCTTCTCTCATCCTCACCACAGGAGGAGTGTGGATATTTTGAGTGGTTAATGTGATGGGGTTTTGCTGCTGTTTGTTTTCTTCCATACATGTGGGTTGGTGTTTAATATGAGAATTTGATTGTGTCATTTGGGTGCTTTCTTTTTATTTGTTACAGGGTTTGTTACAGAACAAGCTGAGGATATTTCATACGCAAATGAGTCTGCAAGCACTGTGTAGGGAGCTTTATGACCCATTTAGGCACACTGTGATCTCCACATCTCTCTGCTAATACACGTAACTTCTGACCTGTAATTATCCTGCAGTTCCTATTTTGGGTTTCTCTTAAGACAAGGGAGTCTGACGGCTGTGTCAGACTTTGTGCTATAGGTAAATGTACACAGGGGCTTAGGAGGAGATTCATCAATTCCAGAGTTAGTTCAGAGTGAGTTTCATTAAGAGAATGTTTTATAACTATATAGCATTTTTCATTCCAAAGAACCCCAAAGGAACATACAGAAAATGGATCCTCTCCGTGGGCAAGCAGAAGATTAAATTGCAGCTTTCTGCTCCTTGCAGGGAAAATGGAGGTGTAAGGCTTCATTTCCTTTATTAAAGAATCCTACTCAGGAAAGTTGGTTTAATTTCTAAAGAGGAATTGCAGATAATGACTAACCCTGCTGGTGTTACACTTAAAATCTTGTTGATGGGCAAAGGAGAAGCCCACCTTATGGATAAAGTCAAGAATATATTGTTAGTATAATTAAGCCAAGTTGATCCTAATCCAAGAATCATTATTAATTGAGATGGAATTACCGCAGGGGAAAAAAACCCTCTGTTCAGAAAAGTTTTCCATAATGGTGACAATCATAAAACTGTTATCCACTTCCCTCTTAGCTTCTATCCCTTTTCCTGCTGTTTTGCTCCCCATTTCCAGATTCCTCTGGGGCGTAAAGTTGGTGGTGTCATGCCAGTGTTTGTGGTATGGCTGTTATGACCAGTTGTCAGCACCTGGAGTGCTTTGCCAGGGCAAGTGTGATGCTCACACTCATCATTTCTCCTTCCTCCCTTTCAGGATCACTTGGGATTGTTTTCATGCATTTGCTAACATGCTTTTACATGTTTCTCTGTCTTCAGTGGTCTGAATCTCCATGTTACATCCAAATAGATGAGGCTTTTTACATTTCTTAGATTTTGTTTCTTTGTTGCTCCTAAAATGAGTTTGTCCAGCTCCAGGTCTACATTTCTTTAACTAAATCGGTGAGTTCTTTATTAGCCACAGGGTCTTCAGTGTCTAGTCTGTGCTTCCTGTCTTGTTACCTGGTGGCTGCATTTCTCTGCACTGCCCCCATGCCACTACTTCCCAAGGCCTCTTTTGTCACAAAAGGCCTCTATTTCTCTGTACTATGTTATTGTGTGAGAGTTGTGAGAGCTACAAAACTTTGGCAGTACCATACTAAGATAAAAGAGTGAAAATAAATTAACCAAATACTGTTACAGCAAAGCAAATAAAACAAAGCTGCAGGCAGGTCAGGAAAGGTTTGGGCAGAGTAAGCCTGACAAACCTTCATCCTGAGGTTTGAGGCCTTGTAAACTCAAAACATGGCTTGTTACTGGCTGTGGTTATACCATATTATGGAGCTACATGGTTACTGTATCATTCTGCGTTTTCTAGGCTGCAGTTAACTATTGGGACAGCACTTGGGTCCCATACATTGCAAGAAGTAGTTTAAATATCGTGGCTAGTGCAGACTTTGTGCAACTGTGGCCCCGTGTCTTGCTTGATGGGGGAGTGAGTGATGTGCACCGACTCATTGTGAAGTGTAATGGAAGGTCCCATCATCATCAGTCCTCTGAAACTGATAACCAACACATCTCTGGGTCAGAAGGCAGAGCTGGTGGCTGTGGCAAGTAGTCTTAGGACTCAGAATAAAGAATATCTGTGTATCAGCAGACTCAGGATTGTTATACAGGATGCAAAACTAACTAGCAGGAGTCAAACTGAGCTGCTGGGCATTTGTATTCATGGGAGAAGTGCCTTAGGCTTTCAGGGAGTAGTAAGAGGTCCTTTTTTATATTTCATCCCAGACATAGTGCTTGCTGCGGTGACTGAAGTACGGTGCTTGCAGCTTTAATGAGCTCCCCCAAACTCCATCTGAACACACACAAGCATGCTGGGCTTTCTCAATGTAGGACTGTAGCATATCACAAGGGATCAAAGTCTCTTTGCTTAGAAGACAAATGAAGTGATACCCAGCTAAACAACATTAAAAATCTATCAAAAGTAAAAGAAGAACTAAAATCTGGCAGTGGTAAAAGGGACAAACAGAGAAAACCAAGAGGACTTTTCTGAGCCATCACTCGTGTGTGTAACCATGAAAACCACAACTGAGCTATGAAAGTGTGTGTGTGTGCAAGTCTGCGAGAAAAGGTTATTTTCCAGGTTAATATAGGAAGCTCTTCTTCCTCTGGTTTTCCTGTTCTCCTCCAAACTCAATGCCCCTGACTTTATGAGGGAAAATATCACAAGTAATTGAAGTTACAAACCCCAGCAGAATATTAAATTAGAAATTAGGCAAAAATGTTCATCAATTGGAGCACAGAAATCCTGTGCAAATTTTCTAATGCGGTGTTACAGCAATTGGAGTAATTTTTTTTCCCCCCAACTGCTTCACTAACTGAATTGATTGAATTAAATGTGTTCTGTGGTGCTAGGTAACCTCTGACCCCAGTTACTCAGGATAATCAGGGGGGTAATCAGCCTGCCGTGATTTGAGCTCTGAAGGAACAAGAATATTGCAAGGTTCAGGCAACCAATGCTGGCATTAATCAGATGTCATCAGGGTTTGATTATAAATCCTAAAGACCACCAAATTGATACAACATGGTTTAATTCACTAAAAATTAGGTATCTACATATTAATCACCAAGCTGAATATCTGAAAGTGATTGCTTTTCTAGCCAGTGAAGTCAGGTGTCAAAGCTTTGGAATGCCCCACAGTTTTGCAATAAATATGATGATCAGCATCAGCACAAAAGTGGCATTAGCCAGATTAAAAAAGATTTTGTTCCAACATCAAATAGATTTTTCCTCCTGTTGGAGTTTACAGCTCCATTGAAATTGTTCCTCATGTTTCCACTCTAATTATGAGCTTGCTCAGAAGCAAAAAATAGTATATGTTTCAAGCTACCTGCAAGCGCAGCATTTTTCTCCCTTCCAAGGGGAGAAAGGGTGGCTGCTTGCACTGTATCATACTGCTGTGTACAGAAATAAAGTGGTATTTATTGTCCCTTAACATGATTTCCCCTTGAACTGGCAAGCTCAGTTGAAAAATCTGTATCTAGAAATGTGGTTTAGGATCCAATTAATTGCCAGTGTATTTGCTTGCTTTCCTTGGGAAGAGTTCAGTGTGGCAACTTTGATGCAGATGTATTAGCATATTATGTAGAGATTTGCTACAGAAGATGGGGAAGCAGTCTTAAGAGAGAGGAATAGCAGGATTGCTCAATAAACTAATGTTCTTCATACATGTCCTGATTTAATGAGCATTCAACCCAGTGGAAAAGCTTTTTTGATATAAACCAAGGTAGTACCAAATGCTTATTTATCTCACTGGTGTCACCTGTGTTCCCTGAGAATTGCCTTTATTTGCATCAGAAATTCAGTCTGCTTGGAAGTGGAGAACTTAAGGTGCTGCTCACGGATTTCCAAGCATACCACAGCATTAGCTGTGACCAGAATGAAGGAATTACAGGAATTCTGGACATCCCAGCAAGAGTTAGCTCTAGTGTGTGCTTGGTGTGTAGGTGCATCGGACTTTGCTGCTTCTACCAAAGTACCAAGTACATTTATGTGATGGTCTTCACAGGTACAATAAACACTATGTGCCACTAGGACCGGCCACATTTGCTGTTCATGTCCAGGTAATCTCTGCAGCCTGTACAAGGCAGGTCTGACAGACTACAGACTTCACTGTGTGCGAGCACATCTTTCTGTCCAAAGCACAAGTGTAGTGTCTCGGCCTGCCTTGACCTCCCTCCTTATTCTAAGAGCTCAGTCATGAAAACTGAGGAGTACTGCCATCAAACTCGTAGTCATTGATGTCCTCCAAATAGCTTAGAGAAAACTCGGTATCAGGATGTTTAAAAATCCTCAGTTCATTCTTTATCCTTCTTATTAATAAAAAAGACCAAACAGATACTTACATATTTCCAGCAAAACACATTCAGCTGAGGCTGCCATGGTGTTTGTGTTCAAGAAGGTTGTGTGTACAGTGAATGTATGGTTAGAAAAGCATAAATTACAGGTGAGAAAATGAAAGAGCCCTGAATGTTCCCTCTGTGACATTCTAGACAGGAAATAATCACACAAGAGGCACTTACAAAAAGGAATATTTCATTTTCTTTTATTACAAATATTTTTCTTTCAAGAAAAGATAAAATGAGCACTGGCAAAAGGAGCTGGACAGTGGGAGATGGAGACCATGGGTATCCTTAAAGCAGAAAGCAATAAATCCATTTAGCATACCTTTGCTTTTTTCTGACCTTTTCTACATCTGTGCAATGCAAACCATACATGTGTTTTTCCATGCTTCAGTCGCTGTTCAGCACTGTGTGTCTCAATATACGCTTAAATCTCATGTGTTTTCAAAGCAGGCCACCCCAGCTGCAAGTGAACTCCTCTCAAACCACCTTTTGAAACCTCCCATCACAGTGCTATATGGGGAGGCTCAGATCACTCCATAGTCATTTTTTCGAATGGGTTGCATTTATTTCTATTATTCTTTTTCTTGACCTTTGGAAAATAATTTTTCTGTGCTAATAGGGTTGGAGACCCCAGGACCTCATTGTTCCCCATTGGGGTAATGAGAGCACTGTGCTTACCTGGTGTTCAAAATACAATAAAGAATTTTCTGCTATGGGAGGAAAACAGAAAAGGAGAGAGACCGTTAATCGTGAAAGTTCACCTATGTCTATGATCTCTAAATGATTCTTCTTGTATCATAGCTTTCTGATGCAGCAGTAGTTTTAATGCTCAATGAATGTTCTGCAAACAAGATGTAGGCTAGATAATTTGAGGGAAAAAAAAGCATGTATATCCAGTAGAAGAAACTACATGCCGTAGATTTCGTTCATCACTTTGTTGGAAGAATTGGAAGACTTGAGTTTTCAGATGGGTTGAACTATGGAACATTCAGCCCAAATTCTCCTTTCCCAACCCAGTTTTACAGAGAAAACAAAATAATGTCTAGACATTTCGGTTTTAAAATTCAGACAAATTCTGTATCACTGCAGATAATACTGCCTGTAAACTTCCCTCTGTACCTCCTGCCTCCAGTGGAAGAGTGTGAAATCTTGCCGAGTTCTTATCTGGTTCCAAAAAAGGCTTTTCAAACTGGGCTCACTTCAGACAGCTCTCAGCTGGAGGGGCTCATAAATCTAGGGCATCTCATCCCTATCAGTTGGCACAACCTAAAATGGCAGAAGTTTGGGGAATTGATGAAATTCATTGCTAAAATATTCTAGACATACAAGTTGCCTTGAATGCTTTGAACGGTGCTTCTAGGCACTGCTCACCAAAGGCCATGTGAAGAAGTTCAACCACTGTCACAGCATCTGTTGTGTGGCAGCATGGGCCATGATCAGCTGTAAACTGGCATGGTGAATAACTAGTCTTCTTTGGAAGCAATGTCCTCTCGGGCAGAAAATACAAGATTTCTCACTGGATGCATATGCTGCTTTTTATCAAAGAGCCCAAAGATTCTACCATGGAGAAAAATCTCAATTACATTGTCATTTCCACCTCTCTGCAAAGACATGTTGGCTTCTTAACCTGGTAAGGGTATGCTTCAGCCTTGCAATATTAAAGTGCCAAAATAGAGTGTTTCCACAATGTTCTGAAAAGCGTATGAAGAATTTGAAGAGCCTCATGGTAATCTGTGATTTCCTCAGACAGTGCAATCTTATTTGGAATGACTGCTAAATTGTGATTCAGTTCCATCTACCATTCAATAATCAAGTTGTATTTAACCTACGTTTTAAACCTTATCTTGAACTAACTGTGTTCCAAAACATTGTGACAGTTGCTATGAAGTTGGTGTCTATATATATGAGTTTCACAGACTAATTTATTATCTCCTTATTTATACACAGTTGAGAGGTAATCATCATAATTTTAAACAGAGAGCAAATAACCATTGAAACTGATTGCCAAAGAATTTAATAATATGCTTATTACTCAGTTTCTTTAAATCGAGAATTGGTGCTTTTTCAGAAAATTGTGCTCAAGTAGAAGTTGTCAGTATTGATGTTGAGTCACAGGAGATGACTATTCAAAATGTACATGATCAAATATTTAAAACAGCCAACAGAATTACAGAGTTCACTTAATTATACTATTTGGATTCATAAAACTGTGAATCCATTTTCTACTTGGTGTTCATGTAAGGCAGGTGAAACACACAGACAAGGCGCTCCCCGAATAGGTTATATCATTTTAAGTATTGATTTCCTGAGTAATAAACTCATCATCTTAAAGGGCTTTTTATTTTTTATTTTTCCCTATTGAGACATGTATAATCTCTTACTTTTCAGTCATAATTTATGTCGGTTCCAAGGACATTTTTGGTAAAGTATTCAGGATATACCTTATTTATTTCTAAGTTCTCCAATCGTAGAATAGGGGAACAAAAGAAATTGTGTTAAAAATAAAATACAATAAATCACAAAATTAGCATTTCACAGAACATTCATTCATAACTGCAGGAGTGGTTCTATAGATGAATGAGATCCCTCTAGAATGTTACCGAGGAAATTTTTGTTCTTTGACCATTTTTTTTTTAACTTCCATTAGTCTGCTTTAACAAAGTTCCCCTTCTCTTCCCATCCCTTTCCTTCCCATCCTTTCCCATCCCACTAGCATAAGAACTCTGTGGATCGATGTGGGAAAAAGCCTGTAAAACCTTTCTCCTCCTAAAATGCAGTAGATGGAAAAGAAATAAAAAATCCAGCTAGGTCTATTCTATTTAAAGTTCATTCTATTTAAAGAAGACATCCAGCATCTTAGAAGATAGGCTTAACACTGCTCTTGATGGGAAGTGCACTGAAGAAGAAGTAATACGTAGCTGGGTTGGCAAGTGGTCTCATAAATGTGAAAAGCAGCTATCTCCCTGGTCCCTAGGCAACGCTGATGCTGTAACAGGTGAATAGGTATAGTTTGCTCTTTCAGGCTTGGTCAGATCGTCATTTTCTATGATGCTGTTGTTTTAAACATAAGGTTTGTTCCACCTGAGGGGAAAGAATTGTTGATAGATAAGAAAATAACATCATTATTTCTTTGAGTTTTTTCTCAAAAGTATCTTAAGTGTAGTGAATTATATAGTGGCCTTTCACTGCTCCCTGTCCACCTGGAGAAAAAAGTATTTGCTTTTCTATGGTACAACCATCATTCTAGAAGTGTCCATTGTATTTATGGGTACGTGATTTATTCTAGGAATAATTGAATGCACCTTGTATTTATAGGTGGAAAAGTGAAAAAAGAATGAATCCTTTCTAAATTATTTCTATATTCCTGAAAAAAAGAGGAGAATGCTTGTCTTCCTTCTGAATCTTCAGACAACTGTACTACATTTGATCTATATCCTGGAGGTAACAGACTTTGAAATAGGGATTTAACATATGATTAATACACATTAGAATTATATTTTTGCCTTCAGTCAGTGAGGCCATGAGTTGGGCTGAGAAAGTGTCAACACCTGGTGTAAGCAGAAGTCTTCAGAATGATGTAAAAAAGTGGCTATTTTCAAGTATCCTTCACCATCACTTATTTACAGTCTCTGAATGGCCTTTTAGTCTTCTGCAAGCACATAAATGAGAGGATAGGAATACAACATCAGCTCTAAATAGAGTTTCAGCACTGCTGAGGGAGAGAAGCAAAAAAAGGAAAGCTCTTTAAATTCATTTGTGAATTTTATGAGGATCTTACTCTGTAGATCTTCCAAAGTTTTCTAAGATTTATGATGTCTGCAAAAGGGATAGAAGTTCTGTTCACATTGCCTCTCTGGCATCCTTACAGTCAACTCTTGTGGCACCAATCATGTTATCCATCCATCCATCCATCCATACATACATACATACATACATACATACATTTATTTTACCCTGTTATTTTTGTATTCTGTCCCTGCCCTACTCAATCGTGAGGCTGAAGAGTTCTCAAGGTGGTCCAATTTCTTAGCACTACTTTTCCAAACAGACTGATGAGCTGCAAGACAAGATAAAGTCATGTTGAAACTTGCCTTTTGTTGATCATTCATGATTAGTATTGGGGATATTAAGCATCTTTGTGTTTTTCAATAAAAAGTCACAAATTTATAGAGCATGCAGAAACTGTAGCCATGTTGCAGAGAGCAGAATTTAATCTTTGGGTTTCCTTTTAGCTAATTAATCTTTTGGATTTGTTGCTGTGTTTCAGGCTGTAGCATAGAGTGGACAAAAACATTCATTATTGAGCAGTACATTTATTTTACATTTATTTTTGTAAAGTAACTGGTGTGTGCCTTGAAAGACAGCAAGGCAGTTACAATGGATAGCTTGAGAAACCCATTCAAAAGTAAAAGGTGAAAGTACATCCAAAATTATTATGGTCAATTTCATATATTTGGGGAAAATATTTCTAAGCTATAATTGAATTCTTTCTGTAATTTCACTAAGTATTATGTACTTAGAAAAAATAGAGAAAAAGCTGAAAGAAACACTTAAAGTTAAGAAATAATATAGTGCCTACAAGCAAGCATTATGGCAGTAAGACCATGAAAATTATTTAAGACCATTTAGGTGACTCATATCTTTAATTTGTGTTTTGCATCTAGCTTACACCATCAAATCCTTGTCATACTACAAGGATACATCATGCTTTATATTTATGTAGTTTCTTTCATCAAAATGGTTTCTAAAGTGGTTCACATGTGCTTCATGCACAACGTAGATCAACTTAATCCAGCTTTATTCAGCTATTTCTGTAGTGAAATGTGGCAACTATTTGTGTCCATGTAGTAAGGGCTATATAGTTTTAAGAGGGAAAATGCCTTCAAAATCTGTAGAAGAGATTAGGGAGAATGTAATACCAAGTTACAATTTGTTCTGGCCAGAAAATTGGCAATTAAATTGCTCATGTGGATTGTTTGATACAAGCTGCAGTTGGTCAGGACCTCTGTTCTCAGCCTGCTAGGGGCCAGCACGTTTGGTTATTGTGCTGAGACGAAAGGTGGCTGGAGAACCATCAGCATCGCTTTGTTCGATGCACAAATGTTATGCTAAGTATTTCCACCTAGTGCTTTACCTGCCTAGTTTGTGAAGTCTGATGAGCTCCAACTCAGAATGCTTGTTTGTTTATTGTTAACTGGCAAGCTGGGCTTTGTGTCCCTGTGAATTCCACAAGAAATATCCATGACTGACATTTATGAGGTTCTCATTCCATATTGCTTGAGAATGAAAACCTTTGTGACCGTTCTGAAAATCCATTTGTCCCTGAAGATATTCCAGATACAGAACTATGGAAAAT
The DNA here is from genome assembly GCA_020800305.1 of Porphyrio hochstetteri. Classification (NCBI taxonomy): domain Eukaryota; kingdom Metazoa; phylum Chordata; class Aves; order Gruiformes; family Rallidae; genus Porphyrio; species Porphyrio hochstetteri. The sequence continues at coordinate 6,979,476 of CM036918.1, read as the reverse complement.
AAATCGTTTTCTTAACACATACATTCTAGGCACTCAGGTGAACACATACTGAACAGTTTGCAAGGTAAAAGACACAATCCAAGAGCAAGCAGATTGCAAGAGATTGTATAAGCTTGTCTTCGTATTTTCAAGAAAGTAGATAGACAACATATGGTTGCAAAAGCAGTGAACTTCACTGGATGAGGACAAACACAATAACACAATTTTGTTGGTGAATTTCTAATAGAAACAGGTGAATTAATATATCCCATTATTTCTCATCTTTTATGATATATAGATGAGGAAACAAACACATGACAGTAGCACAGAGTACCTTCAACTGGAATGTCGCCCTGATAAATGCAAACTGACATTCAGTTTTAATTTGTTTGTTCTTGCCTGGGAATCACAGCATGCAGAATCTTAATGAGCCATAGGGTAGTGATCACCGATCCCAGACACGTTTATCTTGCATTGTGTTTGCTACTTGTGGCAGCTCTTTAATTTGGGTATATCCGTAACTGACTCTGAGACAGGTTTTTGGTAGTTTCATAAAGGTATTAAGCGTATTACTGCATGCTCATGCTGTGGCAGGACAGTAGACATTCAGGTGATTCTGATGCAGTGAAGTTCATTTGTTCCTCTGTACTCTGAGAAGCTAAGTAAATAAAACCTCACTTATTCAGAAGCTTTAAATAAGGCTGTCAGATCAGAAACCATAGAGGTTAGGTACCATTTCCATTCCTTTACTGACTCTTTTGTTGTAGGAAATATAAACAGCTTGTTTTCACTCTCATGGTTCCTGATGGAACCATCTTTGTGATCTTTCAAAAGAATGTCTAGTGGTTGATCTCTACTTCCCATCAGTCTGTCGTGACACCAAACATTGGTCAACTCATTACATTTTCAAGTCTATTTGTGCGTACTCATAGTCTGCCTTCGCTCTCTTGGAGGACCTCTTCATCTACACCCATCACTATGTTTCCTTGATGTCTTTCAGTTCCTCATTAAAAGTCTTATTTGTCTACAAAAACCTCGTGATAAAGGGCAAAGTGCTGGCCACTGCTGACTTACTGTTTCTTTCCAAGTTGCTCGCAGTCTGTTGACTGTCTTTCTGTATGTTTTCATAAATTTTTGTGTGTCCCATTCTCCCCTTCCCCTCCCTCTGTGTTTATAAAGCTCTCAATATGGCAGAATGCCTAAAGTTTCTAAGCTGTATGCATGACAAACACAATAAATGACAATTCAGCATATCACTCCACAGAGCAAGTTAACCTTACACATGAATCCAGCCCATGGTATTTGCCTTCTAAGCTATTTTTTTTCATATGGGCCCAGATGATAGCAGTTTAAATAAAGTACTGAACTCATCTATTTTGTTCTTAATTTATAGTGCTGCTTTGGGGATGTGCAGATATTTAAAAAGAGTAAAATCAATTAACTTGTGATCCAATTATTTGTGTTAGCCACTATGGGGTTTTATTTTAGAGCACCGGATAAGACTTTCCCACCTGAGCATCGTGCTTTGAGAATGCAAACCTTTCATTTTGAAATATGTCAAATCTGTGGTTATATTTTCTCTATTTGCAAATCTAATTCCTATTTTTGTCCTTTCATAGTTTTTTAATTCCCTTCTTTTGTTTTTGAAAAGGACCGAGTATGACAGCTTTTTCTAAGTACTAGGAATTTTGTTCTTTATATAAACGTGACTGAACAGGTAAAAGAATTCACCTTCTAGATAATATGCCCTATATTTTTCTGGGCTACTTCACAGTAGGTATTTGTCTTTTGCAATTACAGATCTGTGTTTAATTACACTTTTCAAGTTATAAATTTAGAGTAGAACCATGTGGCAACAACTGTGATTTGTTCATTCTGCTTTTTCATCCATCTGTCTTGAACAGTATTTAGTCTAATGTTCCAGACAGCTTCAAATACCCTCTGTGTTTATATGGGCACTTCTAAAATGCAAAGAATGCTAGGGGTGAGTGTACAGCTCTGCTTGGACTTAACTTGGCCTGGCACAGCCTTTGGCTGTAGACATTGTCATTTCCTTGATCTGCAGGTGTTAGAAGCTCTGAAGTTTTATGCCCCCAGCAAATCTATGTGCCCTTTCTGCACTACTAACTCACAGCAATTGAAGCTACTGAGAGCCCTTTCTAAATACAGAGAGAACAGGAATGCAGAAGAAATCCAACCCCAGCTGAGATATCCCTGAGATATCCTCAAACTGACACTCAAATTTTAACTAACTGGCGCATTGTGGCAAGCTTTTTCATCATTGTCTGGCACTGGTAGGGTAAGCATAATAAATTTACCTCGCTGGCTTCACAATTATGTATCTACATAAAATATCCAGATCTTTAAATGCAGGTCTTACTGTTCTCAAGGTGATCTAGCGAGTGTTGAACACTTAATTGAATCAGACTAGTGGATTAAGGAAAAGATTTTTCAGAAGGATCAATATGAATTAGAAGCAGATGCCCTGTCAAATCTAATAATTAGATTCTTAGCATTAGCTTCCTTGAAATCTTGTCAACTTTCACATAGCTAAATAGTTGTTTGGTACTGAGCACTTGTTGGGAAAAATTCTGGTGCTTATAGTTCTGGTGTCTCATTTTATACATGCTCAAGCTGAGACAATATGAAATAATACAAAAATATTAATCATGCTAATCACTTATTTTCAATTAGAGTAAGAGGTGTCCAAGTGTGCTTTCCAGTGACAGCATTTTGCTGAGCAGGAAGGAATTCAATCTTGCTAATTATTCCTCTGTTATTTCCAAAATTCTTAATAGAGCTTTTCTTTTTATTTGTTTCAAAGCAAGTAAAAATATTGTTATATTATCATTTAGAGTTAATTAAACTGCAAATGAGCTTAATGATCTGTCTGAAACAAAGCTCAATCACAACCTGTTACATATTAACTATCAAAATCAAAAGAATTTTTTAATTCTTTGTTAAGTATACTGAAGAAGGTAGAAATAAGCCATCATTAATGTCATCCTTTTATAAAATCAGGTTTGACAGTGGAAAGCTTGAACCGAATGCATATGCTCAAATTATATGGCTAAATTGGAAAAGGATTTGGAAACATAAGTCAAATCTATTGGAAGAAATGAAACAAAGGATGATTGAGCACAGGAAAAATTGTAGTCCCCTCTGTATTCTACTATGAGGAAATCTGTTTTACCTACTATTTGTCCAGATAGTGAAATCTATATATTAATAAAATGCCATTTTCCGGATTCAGTATTCTTACAAAATCTTCTGTACTGTTATGACTTGATGTGATCTATAAGAGAGAGCAAAATATATCTAGTCTATTAAGGTCTTGAAGCCACTTGGGTGATTTTTGCTCTTGAGTGATATGTTGTCACTGACGATGTAGCTTTTAAGCCGTGTACGTACAGCAAAGCCTATTTGTGTCATTAAAGTTTGTAATTTTGGACTTTTGAAGGCTTAATCCCTAGAAATGCTAAGATTTCCTAATGATCTATAATGGTACTGCTGATGTTCAGCACTTCTCAGGATTAGGTACGTTATCATTCTGGTTTATCCACCTATAAAGCAGGTATTATCTTATCACTCTTATATACAGTGCTTTTAGCACGTCAGCCTCAAGTACTTGAAAGGTGAGGAGTATTATTAGGTTTGACCCTTACAAGCTTTTCCAATGGATTGCTTAATGTTTTTCCTACATAAATAAGAATGATGTTATCCATTGTTTGACTGGCTGTTAAATTAGAATTTTCTTACAGGGCTTGGCTAGCTAAATGGCACAGCAGCACAACAAAATTCACAAGGTCATAAAAAATTCTTCCACTGAAAAAAGAAAGTGATGCTGACTTTTAGTTATGCAGACAAAGTGCTAGTGTGAGATCCAATTGTTTTTCAGTCTCTTAGAGCAACCCCTCCAAAAACCAGTGTGGGAAAACTTTTTGTGAAGAGTGGTTTATGTATTGGCATCAGTGTAGTGAAAAACTAATTAGGAAAATAATAGTCCAAAATGCAAACTAGGATTATCTGTAAACAATAGTATATTCTAGGGCAAGCATGGGCATTATTAGTCAGCTTTCCCTTCTGCTAAGCTATGACTATAGTTCCCTTTCTGAGGGCAAATGCACCTTTGCAGCACTTTGTCATTTCAAGATTCACTTTTCCAGTAATCTGAGGTGAACTGTCATCTTGTGATCAGAATCTTCCAGAGCTGGATTCCTATCACACTGCTGCTTATCTGTCATCTATGAGATGGAGAGCAGCTGTAATGTGCTAGCTTATATTTCATGAGAGAGAATGTATTATTTAGAGCCTATAACATTCTGTTTCAGTCAAGAATTGCATCTTTCTCCTGTTGTGGTAAATAATTAATGGTGGCTTCAGTACTGTGTGTGGGGAGGGTCATTAATTGAAAATAGTAACAATTTCCTCCATGCTTTTGTTTTGTTTTGGTTTGTTCTTTAGTTTCAAGCCACAGTAAAGGAGGGAGTCACAGGTGTAATAGTGAACTTAACTGTTGGTGACCGAGATGATCCAGCAACTGGAGCATGGAGAGCTGTCTACACCATTATTAATGGAAATCCAGGGCAGAGCTTTGAAATCCATACCAACCCCCAGACTAATGAGGGAATGCTTTCTGTTGTCAAAGTAAGAACAATTTGCTGTTGTACTTTATTATTACTGTAAGGTCCACTCACTGAATTTACTGCATAAGAGAAGGCATAGCAAGGGTAAGTTACTCAAAAATAGATAGTTGGCTACCAGCCCTTGTCCAAACAATGTGTATAACTCCTTCTGTCATAGTGAGCTTACTGCTTTATCCATAAGGAACTGCCTGTTCCTAACTCTATTGCCATTGTGTTCAAACAATAGTTAGCTTTGGAGTAAGCAGCATGATTAATAGTGAGACTTTACAACAAAGTTTTGTTTGTGACCGAGGGCACAATTAGAAATCAAGGACCACGTCTTGTTCGTGGTTAGAGAATACAGATGCAGATATCAGGGAAGTGAAGGACGTGGCTTCAGACTGAACTGGAGAGCTGTCTTGGGTCCCATATTTCTGAAGTCTCATGGAAAAATTTATTGCCCGTCTTTCTCTGAAGATAATACCATGTCTCACACCTTAAAACAAACAAACAAACAAATAAATAAAGTAGCCCTACCATAATTTTCTTTGTTTGATTTCAGAAGAGGCATTTTCAATTTTAAGACAAATGGCATGTATCATGTATTTCCATGGTGGTCCTTTTGACCACCACATTAGAGTAGAGAAAGTAGCCTTACGTTACTTGTAAGTAGCTACTAAGTATGACTGATCTATTTACTAAATACATATTGCATCATAAATAAGTACGCATTTATGAGAATTAAATAAGATGTATGAGGTATGGCAAAAAATATATGCTCTTGGATAGAGAGATGTTTCCATCTTTCATTAAGTCCTTTACATTCATTATCTCCAATGCTCTTTATAGCTACCAATGTGGCTCATGCTGAGCTCTAACCAAGCATCAGATGTGATGAATCTGTTGTCCCTTTCTGGCTCACTCTGTCCTCTGCAAGTTTGCAATAGGGTAAAGGAAAAAGTGCTAGGCACTGTCTTTGCACCTTGCACTCTGATTCGATGATATGTTTTACAGCCTCTAGACTACGAGATATCGGCGTTTCACACGCTGCTGATCAAAGTTGAAAATGAAGACCCTCTGATTCCGGACATAGCCTACGGCCCCAGTTCCACAGCAACAGTCCAGATCACTGTGGAGGATGTGAATGAAGGCCCAGTTTTCCACCCAAACCCGATGACAGTGACAAAACAAGAAAACATCCCTGTGGGCAGTGTTGTGTTAACGGTAAATGCCACTGATCCAGACACGCTGCAGCATCAGACTATCAGGTGAGTGCTCTACCCTCTAATTTTCACCCATCAGAAAGCAGGTATGTCTTTCGTGCCTGAGAATTTGCCTGCCAGTACAGAATTAAATTGAAGTTCTTTGGGTTCTATGTAATAAGAAGTGGCAATTTTTCTTTTCTCCTGCAATGATGAGGTTCTGTACAAAGGAAAGAACTATGTTAGACAGGGCGCAGCAGCTTTCCAGGCTCTGAGATTGCTGTAGAACAACCAAACACCACGAGCAATAGACATAGCTTTGCATAGCATTTCAAAATTACTTTTTATCCTGCTTGTTTATTCCTCTTTGTGAGAACCAGAGAAAGTGTGAAAAAATTTAAAATATATAGAGAAATAATTTATCTGCTTTACATATGGTGTAAGTCAGTTTATGATCATTTATAATGTCTTTCACTGAAATAATGAACATCCATCAAGATACAAGGGCTGAGAAAACAATACCCAGTCAAAGCTACAGTAAGCTAAGCCTTGGCCTTGCCCAGCCAGATGAAAGTAATTTATTTCTGTGTTACAATAATAAAACCCCACACGCTTGCCATGTCATGAGGAGCACATGGAGGTATGAAGTGCACTGTCATTATGTATTTTGACCCACACGGTTGGATCTTTTTGGTTTTAGTTTTTGTTGGAAAATGGAAGATGAAGAGCTTTCTTCTCTACTACTAACCTGGCTTTCCAGATAGCTTTTCTCAGCATTTAAGAACTGCAGGTTAGGCACTACAGCTAAAATCTACATCTGGCTTTATTTTCTCATTTAATTTCCCCTAGATATCAGTGTATACAAAAGAGCACAAACACCTCTGTGACAATGACTTCAAAGCTTTGCCTGCGCTGCCAGCCTATACCAGAGATCTAGATTTCTCTACTATCACATAGTTATTTAGCAGTGAATGTGTACTTCTTAAAAGGTTTTGATACATGCACTGTTCTGCAAAAAAAATAAAGCTACTGATCTTGAAGATGTTCTCTGTCAGTAACAAATGTTGGCAAACATGCCATTGCAAAGGACTGTGCTGACAGCTTTGGACTCAAATGATGAGAAGGTGAATTTAAACAGGTGAGTGAGCTCATCTCCAAGGAAGGAAGGAACAGACAAGGCAGATAATTAAAAGTTTCAATTCTCTATATCACCTCAAAAATACATAGTTAATGGAGTATGAATATTTCTGGTGTTCTCTATCAAAAAGAGCTTTGAGTTCTGTCATTGAAATATCAGTTTATCTGAAGAGTGATTCTTAACATATTTCATTCCCCTTGTTCTCTAAATATATTCATTTACAGAATATAGTTTTATTCTCAGTTTTGCTTTTTGCTCCAAAGAGTCCTTATTTCATTCACTGCAGTCCCACAGATTTATATCTATGAGCAGAAATCCTATGGAATTTCTAGTGATGTCGGATACAGCAATATAACCCCCAGCAGCATTACTCAGAACCTGGCTTGTGTAGGGAAAATATATCTATTCCCTTTGGGATTGGGACTAAGTTTAAGAAATGTAATTATTGAAGCTTTCCGTAGCTGTGTATTTCCAAGGAGGTAACAGTTGAGTTTGTGATGCTGAAAGAGAAAAGTGAAGAAAATATAAGGATTTATCAAACCAAATAATCTGGAAACTATTATCTGATTTTTTTTTCCACCTTCATCTACTGATTTTGCTGAATTTCTCCTAACTACATTGACACTGCAACTATAGGACATACCAATGAGTCATTGAGAACTCCAGGTTAGCTTTAAGTATTGTGTGTAACCAGCTAAGTAAGATAAACACTTTTTGCAATCCACCCCACATCACAACTGGCTGTAAAGGACCTCTCAGATCTTGAATATAACTAGCTCAGAATCTAAATCAAATTTTCCCTGAAGTTTTACCATATCTACATGGCCGAAATCTGGAAGGCTTTTAGCTAAAAGCAAGATTTTTCTTTTCTTACCCTCCATGTGCAGAAAAGAAGAGCAGATATAAGATAATCATATGCAGAAACTTTGCAAAAGGAAGTGGTTGTATAAGTTAGAAGAAAATAATGCAAATGTAATGGAAATCTGGGAAATGGTGGAATGGTTCAGGAAAGGCTAATTTGACTACTTGCATGTTCTTTTGCTAAAATAACAGAAAGCATAAAATAGCTTTTTTAAAAGATGCATTTAACACTGACAGGCATTATTGAAACACATAGCTATTAGCAGTGAAAAAGGAAGACTGTAGCATATGAGGACAGCATCTCAATTAAGGATAGTGTTAATTTTTTGTGTATAAAGGCCACTAGTGTGTGTCTGGCTGAAATGTGCTCTGGTAGGTTTCTACAGGCAGGCTTAGGTCCAGGACTTTTATAGAGAATGCATACCAAACTATATGGTTCTCAGGCTGTGCTGCTATAAACTATATCATCAGAGTCCTTACAGTGATTGTGCTGGTAACATAGAGGCCAAGCAGGCACAATACAGGCTTTGAAATGAGGAATTACACCAAATATCGATGCCCACCTGCTCAAAGTGTGCTGACAGGTATGAAAACCAGAGAATTTGCAATGTTCCTCTTTTTTTGATTTTCAACCTATAGCAAGTGACATAAATCTTAACTGCAGGGATATTTTTAGTTAGTTTTCTACATAAAACTTGTAGGAGGGGCTGATGATAATTTGTCATCAGGAAATTTAGTTATTCTACTGGATATAACATCATAAATGTGTGTCAAGAACCATGAACAGTGTACAGAAACCATTTGTGCCATTGTCCGCATTTATATTGAATTTATTCTTTGAACATTGCATATCTGAATCAGATTCAAATTACTTATCTCTTCAGAAAAAAGTGGCTAACTTTGTAAAATTCCTAAAGACAGCTGTACTTTTGAAGCAATTTTCTTTCTTATTCTTCAGCTTGGAGTGTTTTTGCAGACTGAGAAAGAATTTCATTTAAAAGCTCAAACAAGCTGGCAAAAATGTATTACAGTGAAAAAAATATGACTCTGAGTATTTGTAAGACTCGAAAGCCTGTACCTTGAGCTCTAGCTATTTGTCTACACGATTAGCGCTCAACTTTCATGGTGTCAGCTCTTCTCTGATCTACTAACGTTAACATTTCAAAGAAAGTCAAGATAGAGGTAGAAACATCATCCCAGAAACAAGAACCCCATGCTTATATTGACCAGTTAAATTATTGGGTAGTAAATGTAATCTTAGTCTAAATTATACCTGTTAAAAACTAGGTTAACGCTGACTTGCACAACTATAGGCAGATCCATTGTTTCCTATGAAAAGCCTGCAATGAGTATGGGATGAGTATGGTGAGCTTTGGACCATGGATGTTGTAGAAAGGAAGGAGCAGATAGAACCAGCGTTTCTTCCTGAAGACATACCTGTAGGTGGAAAATAATGTTTGTTCTGCTGTGATCGCTCCCAGAAAGAAAAGGATCACATTTCTTAGATTCATTAACCCATTTTTCTCTTTTTAAATATATAATTCTCTCTACAATTTCTGACTTCTTTTAGAACTAAAAAATTAAGGCAATGCAGCAGGCCCCATTTTAATTATAACCCAACAATTTATTAATAGAACAGTAATGAAGTTTCTGAAATTTGATTTCTTAATCAGGGATCATTGGTGTTTTTGTGCCAGATTTAAGAGTTTAATTTTGAGTGCTTTCTCCCAACCTCTGAAATATTAATCAGAAGTTTCAAGTGTACATGTCAATGAGAAGTTAAAGGCCAAATTTAATAACATTTTCTACCTTGGGAAATTAAAAGAAGAACCTCAATCTCTGAAATCCATTATTAACAGTAGATCTTAATTAAACACAGTTACAGTCCTCAATATTTGTCTGTGTGAAGAGATTAGTTTCAGTATTTTTCCCTTTTTTTGATTCAACAAGTCCAGGATATTCAATAGTTAGATTTTTAACTACATGTAAATAAGTTGTTTACTGTGGCATATTTGTAATTTTTAATTAAAGCAATGTTATTTTCTGGTTTCATGGTTTATCATGGCAATATGTTTTTATTACCTACTGTGCTCTTGGATTTTAAATTATTTATGTAAATATATTATTGCAGTATTTATTCTCAGTAAGCAATGTGACTCAGTGCTTCAGAAATATCTTCACAAGAAAAGTTTATTATAGCTCTAAAGCATATCTAATTCATTAAGTAGAATTAAAATGCAGTATTTGAAGCTGGAGAACTTAGAAATGGAACCCCAACTGCAGTGAGTTTCATGGGAATATGAAAGACTTCCAAAAATATCTGAAGCAATACATGTAAATAAGATAGCTATTTGTCTATCTGTCTGTGTGTAAATTTTTACCTGCACCTGAGTCCAGCTGACCCCACATAGAGTAAGTGGAATGTGGAAGCTTAGTGGTGAAGTCTCAACTGTAATAATTTGAAAGCCTTTCTCTTTTTCCCTTGGAAGTTGGCATCCTTTTATTTGATTCTGGTCTCCTTATATGACCGTATCGCTAATTTAGTGTAATTACACTAATATGAAACTAAATCTCCGTTTGTTTGAGATTAATCATTTCAGATGAGAAAAGCCCAGGATGCATCCAGCTGCCTGGTAACCCACAGCCAGGACATTCAATTGCTATAGTGTTGGCATTGTTCTGGCTGTGTGTTTGATAGCTCTGGGATCAAAGTCATATTTCTTATTGTCATCATTTCCAAATAACAGCTACTGTCTCTCCAAAAGGTGGACTAACTCTGTTTTCCTTCACACAAAGTGCATTTTTCTATACAGCAAACTAAGTGTATATATTAATGAGGCTTCATCCTTGAGCATCAGAACATGGGGATGCTAAAGCTGAACCTAAGAGACACTGAATTAAATTTATCATGTTCGTTTATTTGTCATTTCATCAAGAACCCCTGGATAGTGGACTGGCCATTGACTTGGGAATGGAAACTTTGGTGTCAGTGCCTATGGAGTTGGTGGAAGTTGGTGGAACTGTTCCAAACTCTTACTGATGGCAACCATGATCTGCAAACTCTGTTGAAAAAATGACTGCCTAAACTTCTGCAAAACAGTGTTGAAACTACACTGCAGTGGGATTTATAGTTCAGTGAGTTTCTTCCAAATCTCAAATACTTGAGAAAACTAAGGAGAATTCACTGGAAAAAAGCAAGTTTACTTCTGTTCCTTCTCTTGCTGTCAATCACCACCCTTACATGTAGTGAATACATAAGCCATGAATTTCAAAAACAATTTTGAAAGCCTTTTTCATGTCTCTTGCCAGGATGTTTTCAGAGATCCTGAACCCCCTCTGAACAAGGATGAGGCTTCAAATCACATTCCTTACAAACACTTAAGGGATCAATTTTGCATACTTTGTTGCACATCAAGCCTTTTTAAAGCACTTTTGTTGCAGGTGAAGGTCAATAAACTTGCTTTTTGGGATACACTGCAGTCACTTACAGAAGTACTGCATAATGGGAAAGGGATAGAACGTCTTAAAGACTGAATGCTTATGAAGTAACACACTTAGTCATTGTTAAATATGTCTCCTAGAGTCTGAAGGACTCGTCTTTGATTCCTAACAACAGGAGATTTGTTTTCCTTGTGCAGACAGAAGAATAGTTCTATTGTTATAAATGAACGACTGAGCCATGCTCTCAGCATGCAGCACCAGTTTTTCACTGTAAGTTACACCCAAGAGCATCTCAAGTTGGCTCTGCAGTTTTATTTATGGCCTGTCTGAACCCAGCCACTGGGAATTTGTAGCACATCTCTAGATCTGAAGTTGCTGTATATTGGACAGTGCACATTGTTTTTCTTTACCTTTCTCTTATTTAAGTTAGAAGTAAAGCCAGGTAGAGAGGGAATCCGCTCGAAGCAAATAAGTTTTTTTCCTCTTCTGTCTTTCCTGCAAAATTTTGAACACAGAAACACTAACTCTAGAGAGCTGCATGTAGCGGGGCATCCAGCAATGCTGGGACAGGAGAGATTTAATCACTTCTGAAAGAAAGAAAGAATTTGGCTAATTCCCTCATGGTAGCCAACTAGCATCTATAGTTGCAGATATTTGGTAGCCAACCATTAGCTCAACAATATTCTCCACATATTCAGAGTCTTTTTACTGTTTCTTAAATGTGTGAATACTATCTACATATGTGACCACGGTGATATATATGTGCTGGTATTGTGATACTAATATTTGAAAGGGAAAAATATTGAAAAATATGTTGGGTTTTTTTAACCATTGTTTGACCAAACTGACTCACTTTTTGTTTATTGAACAACGCAAACAAGGTGTACAGCAAGATGGCAGAGAAGGGGAAAATTGTTTCTGCAGTGGTACTGCACCTCCTCCTCTATTCTCTTCTCATGCCTGTGATAGCACTGATGTAACTCTGGAAGGGCTTAATAGTAAAATCAGGCCCCATTTTTCTTGTTCAGAAGACTTATAGGTAGCCAGCACTGTGCAGAAAGCATGTCACTGGGTGTGAATTAATGTAGAGGAAGCAGCTTGTAAACAAACAAACGGAAATCTCTGGTGGGAACTACTGAGGTGAGATTGAAGAGAACAAGTGCCTGGAGTAAAATCCCAGTGCCAAGAGAATGAAAGCATCTGCCAAATCTGGAAGCCAGGTCCTATAAAAGCTGTGGACAGCATCTAACCTTGACCATTCAGGAAAGCCATTTTCAGCTCTGTCTGCTTCAGTATTGGAGCTATGCTATTACAGGGACTTCTTTTCCTCATAGTGAACATATGTAGATCGTCTGCTTCCCAAAGTCTGTTACTCAGTCCTTTTATTACTCGTGGGCATTCCCACAGCTTCCTTAATATACAACCAACCTGTCAACACCTCCCCTTTCACACCTGGGAGAGTCCCTAGGAGTAATTGATTTCTCAGTTGCTTCAGTGATGAAGCCTCCCCCGTTGTTTCCTTTTACCCTCCTCTGACACAGATATTCTGTCTCTGTGTTGGGGTAGATGTAGGCCTCTTCTCTCCTTGTCTGCTTTTCAGGATCTTAAATTTTAGAGCTTCAGGACAATCCCATCTAACCAGTTGGTGCTGGTATGCTAGATTTTGCTTTCCAGGGAGGCGGAGGAGCTCCCATACTTGCTCTGTCTTATCTGTGCTAGCATCTTATATTACTGCTTTATTCTTCCTAGCAGTTGCCAAGGTTTTGGGAAAAGATTAATGCACATAAACAGGTTGCTATAGCACCTATTTTTTCCCTTACCCTCTCCTAGTAGAAAAGGAGGCAAAGCAGAGACCAAAACTGAAGAACAGTGTACCCTTCCTGAGGAAAAAAGATTAACCCCTCTCGGATTAGGCCCTGAAACAGCAGAAGTGTCTGAATTTAATTATTAAAGACTACCCAAACCATGGGTCTCAGGGATTCTCAATCCAGCGATTCATACTTTTGCAGGGAACCCAGCTACCTGAATGCAGACTTCATCACTCCAGACAATGCTTGTCAGAAGATCATATTACTAAAATCTTCCATCTGCTTTACTCTGTTGGCATAAATCATACTTAATATGTTGATATTAAAGCTATAGATGATAGAATAGAGAATCTGTGTTTCCGTGTAATCAAATAAGCCATAGAAACCACTTTTAACTTCCCTTTATGTTACCTTAAGAATCCCAAATTCTCGATTAATAAGGATGAATGTAACATTAAAGGGGAGTTTAATTAGACCCTCTGTCTTTATCCTGCATAACAATATTATGCCACATTATGATTTCAACCATGTCAGCACTCAATGAATGCCTGTGAACTGTGAAATTATAGGGCACATTTTTCATGTCACTGACTAAACAATATTGCAGCTCTTCTTGAGGAATATAACAATAGGACACATCAGTCACAAGTTGTGCTTGCGGTGGAAGTCAGATCTTGACAATAACTCGCTTTGTCATTACTGTTCCCTTCTAGTTTCAGAAAAGGCAGGATTTTGCCTCTGGAAGAAGTAAAGAGTATCTTGATTATAAGAAGTTAGCTATCAAGTTTGAGGACGCTTTGTGAGGAGGCAGGTTCACAGGACAGGGGGTGTAATGGTGGAATTTCTGGAAATAGTTTAAAGCCATTGAAGTCCCACTCTACCAGGTTAGATCATGTGTATGTAGTTACATCTTTTAGTGGTGCTTTGACAGAAGTTTATTTGGACTGGTAGTACGTGAGGCTGCAGCTCCACTGACCAGTGTTATTTTATACAAAAGCAAAAGCTGGAAAACCAAGCACTCAAATAAAAGTTTTTTGGGAGGACTGGTAATGCATTTAGGCCAGAATCTTGTTATAAATTTGAAGTATATAATTAAGCCGTTCTTGTTCTTCATGTGGAGTTCTACACTGCTTTAGGGACATCAGTGATGATCTCGGATGACGCAAGAGCAGACGTTGTCTGACATTCATGTCCTGATTGGAAAAGGGAAACGCTGTCATTCTTTCACAGTTTTTGCCCTGCTGTGAAGACATGAGGTGCTAATTTAATGGCTACATTTCATTAATTTTCCACCTCCAGATTAAGGACAGAATAAACCACGTACACATGAATCTGGGTGTAGGATGTCATCTCAGAGCAGAACCTTTCTCAAACACACAGAACTTTTGTTGCAAATTTAGAGCCACTGCTCAAGCCACAAGACATCCCTAGCCTGTGCATTTCAAGGCACAAAGAACCCCATCTTTCAGACTCACAGATGGTTATTCTTGGAGTGGAATTTAAGTTCAGTGAAGAAATGGTCAGAAGGTTTAAGCACTCATTTCTGCTAAATGGAGCTCTGCAATGTTGCTGTAATAGGAAAAAAGTCTTGTAGAGTTCAATTGGAATTTTTCTATTAACTTAGTAATAAGGATGCCAATTTCTGTAAAATAGTTTCTGAGTAAGAGTGAAATTATACACTTTGTTAAGCAGCAGTAAGCCTGAAGATTCATTCTTGGTTCAAATGTGAATTGCTAAGGACTGACTTCTTCCTAATTTTATGACAATTATGCTCTAGGTAAATATGCCTAGAGAGACATATGCATGCCTACTCTGCATATAGCTGGATAATTCTTAGCCATGTGATCCCTTGGGGCAGCTCTGTCGGGTAGTACTTAGCATAGCATTGCCTTGGAGATACTAACCTGTCTCACCCAGATTTCACTGAATAGTCCCAACCCTGGGGAATTTTTACACATTTACCTATTTTAATGGGCCTGTCAGAATAATGTTTCCTCTTTTTCCTTTCAAATGGGAAATTTCCAATAGAATTCTACCTGCCTAAGGCCCATCCTCTCTGGAGATTCATCCCTGGGTCCTTGGTAGCATTTTATAGGTAAAAACCAAATGCAGCCACAGAGTTTGTCTGATAATGCTTCAGGGCTAAAACAAGAAATTTTTGTATTAGTAGGGCACAAGGTTTGCAGCTTCAAAACCTGAGCTCTCAAAAGTTGCTTCTGGCCCTGGAAGCTTCTAAGTTATTAACTAGTGTTTAAACACAGATTTTTAGTAGAGAAAGAAAACAACACTGTCCGTTTTGCATATCTCCATCCCAATTGTCTTAAGTTAGTTTGACTCATGGAAACTGTTACAGAGTTTAGGGTGTTAAGTACAAGAGAAAAAAGAAGAAAAAGCCCATATTAGCTTTAATCATCGTATAACTGTGACCCTTTGATCAAGTCCTTCTTGGTGCAGTTAGGTGAGGTTTTTTTCATTTCAGCTTGTGTCATTTCAGAAGAAATAGCAGATACTTTTAGTTTTAAAGGTCTTGAGTCTTAGGTGTTTTGTCTGCGAAATTGAAACGTTAAAATTCACACCACGGTGATGTTATGGACATGCATTGAAGTAAGCTGGTGAAACATTTGGATCTCTAATGGCAAGAGAAAAGTGTCTGAGAAGTTTAACTCCTGGGCATTCAGGGTTAAATAGCAGAGTGTAACTAAGCCATAATAGTTAATAAGAAGCCTAGGAGACAATTAAATGCCTTCAATGTACAGAGCACTATATATATATTGTGTGCACTGAATGCAAGAGATGTCAATCAGAAAATAAAATTATGACCAAATAGTGGAAGATCGTTGGTAAAGTATTGCAAAGTGAGGTTAAACAATGAAATGAACTTCTTCCATGTCTGTTCTGTCTTTTCAGTACTTAATCCCATAAAATCTAATGAAAGCTCTTTTTGTGTTATAAGCAAATGCTTATGTGGAGCTTTTTCCTCTAACAACTTCACTTTTTCCATCATTGGCCAGCAGATTGCTTAAATGACACACATTTGTTATGTTGTTTAATGTACACCTGAAAGGGGCTTGGCTATTACGATGATGAACATGATATAAAAATTGTGCTGTATAGAGTAGATTTGTCATAGGCAATATATCAGAACAAGCATTCAGATGGACACGGGATTCTTACCCTAATAAAAAAGGTACTTTCCAACCTCCAAAGGATGTTACTTAGAAGTGTTTAGCAAAATTCTCCCTTTAGCAAAGAAAGGATAAATTTCTCTGTAAAGACTATCTTTTAATTTTCTATTTATTTGAAAAACACAGGGGTTTTTGTAGGTTGTGTACTATATGGTGAAATCTATATAAAAGGGACTTTTTCTTAATCCCAATATACCTTGTGATGTGCTTTTCAGTATTTCTAGGAGAATTTATTTTCTGGCAGCGCTCTCTATTCCTATCTACATGTAGAGGATCAGATCTGTGTTACGGTAACATCAGTTAGACAGTGATGTAGCAGGGAATATCTCCCGAGTGAAAATAACTGAGTGTGGAATCTGGCTTGGAATGTTTTTGTTCAACAAGTGAGAAGTACTATTTCATTTTCCTACCATCCCTAGAAGGCACAGGCAGAAAGCTGGGGAGGGGGGTGGAATTCAGCACAACAGCCTATAACAAATGTAACAACCTGGACTTGATGACATTATAAATAAAACAACTAAGACATGGTTATACACAATCTTGAAAAGTGATAAGGGCCAGACAGGTAAGAGGGAAGTCCAAGGGTTTTACAGTTCATTTGGACAGCTTGAATGCCCGAGAAACCGATTCGTGGAGATTAGAAAAGGTAAATCACACTTCCCTTTCCATTTGTCATGGTTGTTAAAGATAGTGAGTTAGGCAAACAAAAGGAACTGGCCTAAAATAAAGGAAAAGATGAGACACACGATATCACACATTGCTCCAACACTTAGGACAGAAAGCGGTCGCGTGTTTTGCATATAGCTCGGTGTACTCAGTCTAATAAACCTCAGATAGAAGAATGCCTATTATTACAGAAAGAAAGAGAATTAATTAAGTTTCTTCTGTAAGAACTGCACCCATGAAGTGCATAGTGTATTCAAAATCAGTTGGAAAAAATGAAAACTTAATTTGTGGGATTGTTAGCCAAGAATAAATGTGCCTTTTTCTTCATATTATCAGATTGGATGGCAGCATGGATTTTTCTTGAATGTTATATACTCACATTATCTATCACAGCTGCTACTGAATTTCTAACCTACCCTTTCCTTCTCTGTTACTGAATCCTGCAGGGTTGGAAAGCATTCTTATTTGGTGGGTATTAATTCCTCTGGGCTACGTAACTATACAAAAGCATCAAGACAGGATATTTTCCTTCTATGAATGCAGTTATTTTTAAACAAAGCTAAACTAAAGAACTAAAAGGAAAAATATCTTAATTGCTGCAATAATAATAACTGGAGTCACATATTTTATGGAATTAGTTGAGATCTATTTCTATGGAAACAAAATTATGAATTTGTTGACTTTTCACTGATGTATAAAACCCAATGAAAATTTCCAGTTCTTCTGGATAAAGTCAGACCATTAATCTAACACTAGGCAGCCTCTCATATATTTCTCACACAGACATTGATGTGAAATGCACATTATCCTGTTCATGTCTTGTAGGATGCAACTGAAAATATAATCTGATGCTGAGCAATGGTACGGATATGTTTTTTACTAGGACATCCATTTAAAACAAGATTTTACCTAATTGCCTCTATAATTTTCCAGAAGTAATGCCTGCAAAAGTAATTCTTTCATATCTGTGTGAATAACTCCTAGCCTTTCCTTGGGAAATCCATCTTGGACAAATGTATTTGCATGCACTTGTGTGTGTATAAAATATTTTTCATGAAGAAACAGCAGAATTTAGAGGAAATGTAGGACAATGTAGGCTGCTAAAGAAAAGGTTAATAAAAGTCTGACTCTTTAAAAAGCTCTTATCCTGACCTTTAGAGAATTCAACCTTCATAACAGATGCTTAGGAGATTAAATAGGGAACATGGAGGTTAACTGTCTCATCGTTTGGCACCCAACTGGGACCAAAAGCATTCTGATTTGATTCTGCTTCATTCTCAAATATTTTGACTTGGTTTAGAGCTCCACATGCCTCCTCCTTACAGGTAGTATTTAGGAAGTCCACATGAAGGGCTTAAGCCAGGAGAAAGCCTTTTATTCCCCTTCTCTTCCTGTCAGTGACGTGTACTCGAATTCCCAGCACGTTGCTCTTACTTCTGTCAAGCTCCCTCCTTCAGGGATGTGGTGGTGGGCAGGGGAGAGGCGTAGCAGTATTTCGTTGGTTTAGAGCTGGCGCCGATGTTGTGGTAGCTACAGGAGATGGGCTGGTGAAAGCATGCAGCCTGCACAGACACCCATCCCAGAGGTACAGA
Organism: Porphyrio hochstetteri; assembly: GCA_020800305.1. Classification (NCBI taxonomy): domain Eukaryota; kingdom Metazoa; phylum Chordata; class Aves; order Gruiformes; family Rallidae; genus Porphyrio; species Porphyrio hochstetteri. The sequence continues at coordinate 6,960,979 of CM036918.1, read as the reverse complement.
GACACAAACGCAATGAGACATGTGTAAACGTGTAGTGGGGTGCGATGGGGATTAGCGGGGGGTAGGGGTTTACGGCAGCCTGTGGCAGCAGCAGGAGCAGCATGTGGCTCTGAGGGGTGGCAGGAGAGGCTGCGGGGTGATGTGCAGCATTCGCACAGCTCTCCCTCCCCCAGAAATGACAGTTATTAATTCAGTTGTTATTGTGAACTGGTAACATGAAATATACTTCTGGGGATCAGCTCTGCGTTCAGCAAAGACTACAAATAATGGCTCTGGCAGTGCTCTAATGTGAGGAGGAATGAGATGCAAGCCAGGTTTTTTGCCTGGATCAGGTTCAGCTCAACTCCCAGGATCAGTGTTTTTCCTTTTGCCTTGGTGAAGCCTGGATTCCAACATGGATCTCTGCCACTCGGGATTACGCCTGTCAAATACATGAAAACACACTCTTAGGACCACAGGATTAACAACCAATATCTCAACAAAATGAGTTTCTGGAGAGGGAAACCTGCACCAGCTGCATGTTTTATACTGGCTGCCACATACTGGCGGTTTAAACAGAGCTGGGGGGCCAGAGTTGTGTGCTTGACAGGGAAAAGAGAGAGAATGAGCAGGAATGGGGCTGCTCTTCCTGCCAGGCTCCAAACTGCAACCTGCCAAGAAACTCAGAGGCTTTTCTAAGTCAGCAGAACGTTACTGCTCTCCCATCATCTCTTGTGTTATGGCGCTCGACTTAGAAATAGCTGAATCTTAGGAATAAGTCCTGTGCAAGTTCAGCCAGCTCAGGAATCCCCCAGCTCTGTCAGCACAGGAGAGTACTTCGATTACTTTTCTGGCAGTATCAGCTTCTTCACAGATTTTCTTTCTGAATTGCTAGTTATTGCATGGGCAATTTATTGTGTGTTAAATTTTGTCCTTTCCTATGCTACTTGTCCCTTTTTTCTTTGTCTTTTGCTCCTAAGCTAAGAAAAAGCTTGTGAAAATATCTATGTTTGCTCTTTGTAGCAAATACGCTTTCACGTACATTTTTTTTTTGCTGAAATACCTGATAAAGCCAGGGGAGCCCTATTTTATTATTTTTTTTCTTTAAGAAAAATCTCATGGCATTAGGTCTGGAGTAACTTTTTTGAAGGCCTTTATAATGAAATTTTAGTTCCTAGTTACTTAGGAATAAGAAAATTGCCGTTTGAGCAATATCTTTTCTGTACATCACTGGGTCTGTCCTTCACTGTAGCTACTTGTTATTCACAGCAGATACTTTGCATTCCTTTTAAGTTTAAAGGGTAAGTTTTTCCCGCTTCACCCAAGGTACAGACTCAGCCTCTCGTCCATCATTGCTTGGAACCTTTCACTTTATCTTTTCTGACCTTGACAGACAGAGCAGACGTTTCCTTCGTGCCATCTCTCCTACAGCTTTAACTGATGTTGTATGCTGATTTCAAGGCTGAGCTTTCTGAGTCTGGAACTGATTTACTAACAATCTGGCTATCTGGTGAATAGTTTTGCATTTTGTGGCTGTGATTTAGGTCTCTGTGGTAGAACAGATTTCACCAAGGTACTACCTTTTCAAGCTTGCTTTAACTTTTACATAACTGTTCACCAGTGTTTACAGTCTCTTTCAAGTCTGTTAACAATTCGTAAGATTCCTTTAGTTGGAATTGCACTGTTTTGGCTAATACCTGCTTTCTGACTTCTGTTGCAGCTCATGACCCCTCCCTGCTTTTTTCAAGTATTAATTAGAAAAAAAAAATATATATATGAGTAGGTCATAAATACCAGGTACATTTGTCCCTAGTAGAAGTTGAAGTCTATAAAAAAAGAAGAAAAACACTGACAAAAGCATCATCCTTCACCTTGAGAATCATAATTTATTCTTCTGCTAGAGGTAATTATTTTCTTTACTAGCAAACATGACAAAAACACCTCACACTTTTTCCTCTTTCAAATGGCAGTTTCATCACTCCTGCCTAGCATCTTCTCTAGAGCTGAAGAGGTAAAAATTACTCCATGCAGTAAGGGATAAGATGGAGGAAAGTCGTGCTATTAATAATTCCGAATGCCTTGTGGATAGCCAAAAGCTGTGGTCCCAGAGATCCCACATGTGTGTGTTCAGATTTAGATACCGTTCTTTCCATTTGTGTCATTTGTGAAGATTCTTTGCTTCACAATGAACACCTGTAATTAATGGGAGAAGTTGTATGTGTTCACTATCAAAGGAAGTTGTTCTGCTGAATGTGGAGTCACCGATTCAGAAAACGTCCTCCACAGTATATCCTCCACCTCTGGTAGTTGGGATAATGGCTTGTGATAGTTCTAGGCTTTATTTTTAATTATTTTCCGCATGACAAGGAGTTATTCCCCATCTCTGGCACAACTGGTCCCAGTGTCTTCCTGATTTATACTGGACTATAGTCCTTTGACAAGTTTTGATGAGAAAAAGGCCACAAAAGAGGCAAGCAAGGGGGAAAAAAACACATAAAGCATTGCTTGGGGAATGCCTGATGGATTAACCTCTGCTTCCAAAGGCATCAATATTGCGAAGGCCTTAGACTGGCACAGGACACAAACTGTGCTAAAATGATTATTCAGCATATTCACCAATTCATTACACTTTTCTTTTGGAAGGTAATTTGCAGAAACATTAATTCCCTTCCTTCCTTAGGAATCCCAAAATCAATAGATGTTAGTAGGGGCCAGGGCTGGATCTTTTGAACACGTTTGTATCGCGCAGGCTGAGGCTGCTGGCAGCTCCCTGGCTCTTTGGGGATGACTTCCAGGTGAGGACGTTTTTCTTTGCCACAAAGGTATTAACTAGGGCAAGACTGAGGTCCTGTGGCAGCTGGCAGAAGTAATCTCTTGATGGGACCAGCCAGCTCCTTTCCCCCAGGACTCACATCGATCCGGGCAGACTAATGTTTCTCAGTAGTGAGCCATGTCTTGCCTCTTCCTGCCCATCCCTTAGAAAAAAATAACTCTGAATTTGTAGAAATGTGCTACTTTGTGGCTGTGTTTTAGTAGTGAATCTGCTGGGCTCTGTTAAAAAAAATGTCCTTTTCAAGAGCTACTGGGACCCCGACTTGACAGGGAAAGCAGCAAATGGATTCGCAGTGGGAGAAATGGCTGTTGCTGTAAGCGCAGTTGCAAAGGACCAGCATGTGTGGAAACTTGATAGAGTCTTACTGCCAAAACCTTCTCTAGGTAGTTTGTAAAAGAACCTCCAGCTCGTCTCACGTTGATTAGCTTTTGAGGCACAATTGCTACAACGGAAAAATCTTTTACTGATTTGCATGTCTCAACAATTATTCTAACAGTAACAACCTGATTATACTAGTGTGTGAGTCCCAGATATGGTGTATTATTCCCTAGTTTTAGGAATAGCCTCTGGGCTCATTTAACCACAGCCCTAATCACTTCTGATTAAAAAATACATAAATGAGTTTGTGGATTTATAATTTTTTTGTTACACCTCAGCTTCTAGGATTTTTTTTTTTCCCTGAAGGGAAAAATCCCTGAAAATTAGATTTTGGTATAGAAAAATATTTGAAAGACTGCACAAAAATAAAAAAAAATATTTCCCTGTTCATAACATTTTACCTACCTATTGTTGCAACTTTAGTATTTTCATTTGATTAGGTTTTGTGTTTGGGGGGGTTAATTCTTCTGGTTGCAATGACTCTCCTGTTACTTTCTCCATGTTTACTGAGGGGTTTACTCTGTTTCTCAACACAAATAACTAATTAGTCAACCATTTTCTCATCTGATGTTTCTCTGTGGCAGGGGACTAGAACCTGAATTTCATCTAATTCTTCATTCTGTTTTGATCATATCATTGTAGACAGAGAATTGCAATGAAAGCCACCCTACTAAATCATTGATGTGACAGGCAAAATACAGCTGAAACAGGGAATCTTTTTTGCTCAGTGGGTGAGGGGGGCTGCACGATTTTAATAGCAATTTTCAGGTTGAAACAGGAGCAAGTACTATCTGTAATGTGGCTGCAGCCCTGCAAACTGCTCCCCTGGGGTGCAGGAACCTCTTCCCATGTTAAAATCTAGATTAGAGCCCCGGCCTGAAAAATGCTTGGCTGCCAGTGTCTGAGCCACGGAGCTCGTCACCTTCGAAGCCCCACACAGAACAGTAACACTGACTCTCGTGGCCACTGTGCAGGATTCAGCAGGAGACAGCACCATGTATATGTCAATCTGTCATTAGTACTAAGGATGAGCAGCTGAAGCTCTCTCCTTTGACCTCCTGTGCTGCCCCGTATGCTCAGATTTGCCTGCATTGACAATACTTCACTTCTACATGAATGAGACAGAACCCATTTCTGAGTGGTACTTGCATCTCTCTACCAGGTCTGCCCTTGGCCAAGAGAAAACTCCACAGAGACACCAGCTCTCTAACCAACTCCCATCCATATCAATCAATATTTATATTGCAGACTGGTTAACTGTAAAAAAGATTGAAGCAAGCTTTTTGTTATTTTTGTTTGCTTTGTTTTTAAGCAGCAAAAATTCCTGCCAAGATTTGTTGCTTGTATAAAATATACTTTGTGGGGGAAGAGGATTTACTTTTTATTATTTCTATCTGATTTTTTTTTTTTAAATGATGATTTTAAATTGGAATTTTACTTGTGGAAATAGAACGTTACAGTGTTTCTAACTTCAATGGCGTATTGGTATACACCAAGTAGCGCTTAAAGTTTCCATTTCATTATTATGTTTGCCTTTTAAAATATGTTGTATCAAAAAAGTCCTCTTTCAGTCATAAAAAAAAAATAGCTGAAAGATCTCTGAAAGATCTGGTTTACATTTTCAGCAGACTTTCATGTGGCTTGCTGACACAAGCCAGGTACCAGCCAGGAAAGACTGCGGCAGAGCCAAGCTGTCCTTCCTCAGCATTGGGCAGGCTCCTGTCAATATCTATATATCGCTGACAAGCTGGCAAGGTGTCTGAAAGAAGGTGGCTCCAAATGTAACCTCGTCCTAGAGAACATTCCGTGCTTAGTCAGCACAGAGGGGTTTTGGTAAAAATTGTGGAGCTCCTTCAGTGTTGCGCTCAGCCCTGTTGTATCCCAGCACTCCTGCTTCCATGGTCTCTGCAAAACACACATTTCTTTAGACCGAGCTGAAATGAGTTTTTCTGGAGATGGAATCAATGGAAAACTGATATTAGCGACAACTATCTGACCAAAACATGAATGTGTATAAACCTTAAGCCTTAAAAAGCAGCGCATATCACTGTTGTGCAGCACCACTGAATTTAGCAGTGTGTATATCCCGTATACCCAAACAGATACGCATGCACTTGGAGGGGATTAGTACATTATTTCATCTGCCAGACTGGCATTGAAGCCAGAGAAGCATGATGCCTATTCAGATAGGGTTAGAATATGCAATGTGCGTGCTTATGTTTGTACATAAACTCCTCGAAACTTGAGGCACACCTCAGGGTCACCGGGGAAAAAGCTGCTGCAGTGGATTACTACAAAGACTGGCGTGCCTGACCTGCAGAGCTGAGCGATGCACTGGTGCATGGCTAATGGATTCACCCTGGAGTATGTCCAGTTTATCAAAGGGAAACGAATTTTTGGTGACCAAAACAGCACAGAGTGACTTGTGGCACAACATTGATGGGGGTTTTAATTTGTTTTTTTTAAATCATAGTCTAAGTTGACATTTCCAGCCCATGAAAATACAGACAGTCTGCGAGCCCATAAATATGTTCCACGAAGCTGAAAAATGGCTATCGCATAAATCCTCTGTCTTCAGTAACAGTGTTGCCAGAAATGTGATTTATTTTAGGTTTTAGATGTTGCTATTGATATGTTTGTTCTGCTTAATAATAGTATGTTTTGGTTAATTTTGCCTTGAATATATATATATTTTTTTTAATTTTAAAGAATTTTAAAGTACTTTGAGCATGTTCAAATCTCTGCAGGAGAGCACTGCGGGCAATATTTTACAGCCTACTGCACACTTAGCATATAGCCACACTTTTAGCTACAGCACTTCAATCCAAATTCAAACCCGTGCTTTTTTTATGATCAGGTATTTAATGGGAAAAGATGGCTAACCATGCTTAGTTTGCCAACTGCGGTGTGTAAGTCAAATATAGGAACGGAAAGTACAAACAGATGACAGTTTAGATTTATTTTCTTTTTAATGGTACATTTTGAAGCTTGTTGGGGCTTCTTAACTCTGTTTTAACAGAGCACAATTATGAGGGAGATATCTACATCAAGGGTTTGGCCAGATGCAGTTAGGTTTGAGATTCAAAACAGGTCTTTGAAATCAGTCGGTGATCTTTTTGTGGAATCACAGAGTCAGACGTACAGAAGACAGTTTCTGAAAGCCTTGAGGATTGGTAATCAACGTGTGCATACAAGTGACCAGAAAAGATCTGAAAAAGCCTTTTAATGGGCCACCAGAACTGTCGCCTTTGTCATCTCTGTTCTGACCTGCAGCTTTTTTGATTAACCAATGATAACGTTTTGTCTCAATAACATTCTGTGGCAATGCACGTTTTCCCTGTGATACAAAATCCACTGGATAATTTTTAGTCCTTCCCTGCTATGGAAATGCTTTTCCAGCTTGTGTCCGCAGCACGGTGGATAGATATCTGGGCTAGCTTTAAGTTAGCTAGAACTAGTGACAGGCTGCTACTGACAGCACTGAGCTTAGCGCAGGGTTTTTCTGTTGATTCAAGTTACAGTGATGAAAAAACCCAACGCTCCAACTAAAGAATCAGTTCAGCTGGGCTGATGTGTTGTAATGTCTTCGTGTTCCTATGCACTGTATGGCAAACCTATTGCCGCTATTCAACAGGGATCTTCATTAGCTCTGTTATGAATACTTAATGTTTCCAGTTCCCCTAAACTGCCAAACTGATACTCTGGGTCATCACACATCCCTCATACACCTGAACTACACCGTAGCCCAGTCTCCTGTGTGCAGACTGTAGCCCTATAGCAAAGAGCGCATCGAGCTGTCAGTATGTCTAGAAGTTGAGTGACACTTTCCCTCAGGAAGCACGAGGCCCAGGGATGGAGCAGAGAATTGAGTGTGGCCTGGAATAGGGGCTTTAGCAAGTGCCAGGGTAGCGCTGCGTATCCACTTGCCCACAGCAATGTCGCGGGTGTATGGATGAAAACCAGTGCGGATCGTATTTTGCCCCCCTCTCACCACACACAGGCATTTACCTGTTGACATGCTTTTGTTATTTCAGGCAGCATCATTTGAATTGCTAATGAATTACGAGAAAAAAAGGCTTGGCTTTGAATTATTACTTGTTATGCCTGCATAACAGAACACCCGAAGCAACAGCAGGGTTGTGTTGAAATTGTCATGATCCAGGGCCTGTAAGAGTAATTTTATAGTTCTGACAACGCTGACTGCACACACTCATTCGCAAGGAGTTGCGAAAGAAGGCACAAAACTCTGAGGGCTGTCCAGCACCAAAGGTACCAGATAGGTTGGCATTGGCACTTTGTGGGACTACAAACCATTGCTGATCATCGAAAGAGATGTAAACCAGCTCACATGCAGGCTCAGATGCCAAATTGAGCAGTGAGCTACCAGCCTCTGAGGCTGCCTCACACAAAAGGATGCGAAGACATCCTGTCATAGGGATCAGTATAAATTGTAGAGCTCTTCAAGGGTCATACAGGAAGAAAACCGTATTTGGGTATCCAAACGGGAAAGCAGGTGAGGAGCAGTGTTGAGACTTATGAAAAGCCCTTTTGAATAACTGATTTTCCACAGAACTGCTTGCTGGTAGTGTACTGTAATGTGATAATAAGGTAAAGAGGAGTCTTACTGGCAGTCTCTCTATTTCGCTGCCAGAAGTTTTTGTTAATACGGTGAATTTGGTTATCCCCACTAATGCCTCCTTGGGCGTGCTTTGTCACAGTAAACCAAGGACCATGGATGTGTGTTACTGACCTGTAGAACAGAGCATTGAGGGGCTGCAGGAGAAGATTTGAGCCAGTACCTTTGTATCAGGGTGTAACATGGAAAGTAAACCTGGATATTCACTTCCACCCTGAAATTTAATACATTTTATTCATCAACACTGTTTTCAACAGAGTGAAAACCCACAGCTGCTCCAAAGACATTCTTCCACTGGCTTCACTGACACAAAGATTTTAAAATTAAAAAAAAAAAAGCCTGGAATTTGCATTAAAAAGAAATCTTTACAAAATCAAATGTTAATATAATTAGAGAATGTTAGATGTAATATATGTTAGAGAATTACTCGTTCTGTTGTCATTCAGCATGGGCTGGCAATTAGAGTCCCTGCTGTGCAAGGCTGCGAGTATCTGTGTATGAAATGTAAGTTGCTCTCCCAGAGCTCATAACCTAAACCAGTATGGGAGCAGGAATACCTTTGTTATCATCTAGTCAAATAGCAGAAAAATTGCCGTGTGTCATCATTAATGAGTCTGGAGTATACTTCAGCTGGAGAATTGCTGCGTTGCAGTAAGGTTCCCTTTTCACCCTTTCTGGTGCCATATGCTGCCATAATTAGTGCAGGCAAAAGGTAATGATAGCACAGTGGAAAAGATGGAGCATGATGGGAAGCAGGTTGATCTCCAAAGCTCTACATTACATCATCCGTACATAAAGCAGATGAAGCACACTGCAGTTTTAATCCAGACTGTTAATGTTACACTTATATTTTGTGAAGTGTTTGTGTCTCTCCCTTAGAACCGCTGTTGTTTACATAGGCACCTGCAGTTACGCTGTAATCACTAAACTGGGCTCTCCCAAATAGCTGTGAATCTTTCTCCAGAGGTAGTCACACTTGATTTTTCAGGTGGACTTGATATAATGAGATGAATTTCACATTGGCTGGATTTAAAGATTGCATAATGTCTGTATTTAGAGATTTGTTTTTTTTCATTCAGAGGCAAAAGGGAGATCTCATGCTGAGCTCTTAGGGACAGAGAATACAATGTTACCTTTCCCGCTGATCATTTTACTTGATTAGTTCATGAAGAGCACATAGAAATTTCAGGGACTGCCATTATATGGCATACTACCAGCAGTAGCACGGCAGATACGAAACTTCGGGGTGTTACCTAACTGCTGGGACACTGCTATGGGTTCAGGGATGTGGGTAATGCAAGCACTCTCCACTCAAAATACAAATGTGTAGCTATACTTCTTATTGAAATACTGGGTCTGTCCAACTGGCATTTGTATAAGTCAGTGGGACCAGGATCCATAAAACCAGCAAATGTTGTTTAGAAGTGTAATGTATGAATAAGCTGCATTATATTTCTGATGCCAACTCCCACCAGTCAGACTGAAACGGTATGAAATTTTTCACTATCAGTACTCTGACTCTTTCAGTTCCACCCAAGGCCAGTAAGCATATACAGGCATATATAGATACCTATGTGTCACAGACAACACGGATGTTTACTCATCTGGGTTTAACTCTATTTTAAACAGTTTTTAAAAGTTAAGGAGATGAGCAATTTGAAAAAGCCAGTAAATATCTTTCAGCATTTTCAAAAAGCTATTCAGTTTATTCCTTGCTATTCTGTCTACCTCCATACTTCTGATGTCCCTCATTGCTGTATGTTCTCAGTCCTTCTACAGACTTTATCCTTTTAACAGCTTTTCAAGTCAGAAATATGCATCCTCACCACTCTAAAGCTGAGCTGGGGGCCTAGCATGAATTACAGAGCTTTCCTAGTTCTGTTGTGACAGAGCCAGGACTTGAAGCACAATTCTCCAAGCCCTAACTCAGTCAGACCAGCCTTACTCCCTGGTTCACCACAGTGTCAACTTGCTGCTTGGTCTCTCGCCCTGTTATGCATCATCGTAGCAAAGCCGACCTGCAGCATCAGCCAGTCCTGCTGTACCCCTTCCCTTCTGCTGTGTCTGCCTGGCCCTACAGTGTCTGTACAATGTGACTTGAGCACTCTCCATGTGCACGAGGCTGAAAACCACCACCCTGATGAACTTCTCCAACTCGCTCACCTTAACGCCTGTCAAACTGACACAGATGTGCCATTCAGCACAGATTTGGCACTGCTTCATTTTGCCTTCCTTCTCTCTGTTAAAGCATAAGAGCCAAGACCCCTTGACTCCTTGTGGGAAAAGTCTGGCAACTATCAAGTGTTGGAAGTCCTTGCCAAGAGCAGCATCTGACTCGGTGCCTGGCTGCTCTCCTGTGACACCTTGGGCTATTGCACAGTCGGCTGTGAAATTCTTTTTGTGGCTAGTGCAAGGTTGTGGCTCTGATTAGATTTCTGTGTCCATATTATCACCACTGTTCTGTGTAATGATCTTCTGTGCTAATCAAGCTGCCAGCCACCGGCACCGTCACATCTGCTAGCAAGCCCAGGAGGTGTTCTCTGAATTATTTCCCTGTGTTACAGGAATGGGAAGATTCCATTTATAAATTTTAAGTTATTTCCTTATATTTGATGCTTTATTTTAGTTCTGCACCAAATAGGCTAAGTGCATATTTTGATTTGTGTTCTCTTGCTCTTCATCTACAGTCTCTCTGCGTCTGCTTGTAGGTCTGTATCTAAGGTGTGTACTTACACTTTGCAGATCATTTCCAGTCTAAGGGAATTGGTTTTTTCTTTCCTTTGCAATACGTGGCTTGGAGAGAGTGCAAGGACATGAACCTAGTGCAAGGAGGTGACAAACAAAATAGGTTACACAGTTGGCATGTAAGTCCTTGGGAACTGTGAGTGGTTGGCATGGTTTAAAATTTTAAAAAGACACTCAAGAAAATAAAGAAACCCCACAAAGCAGCACTAAATTTCATAACCGCAATGTTGAGTAAGTCCAAAATAAACAGTAATTGGCACACCAGAGAACATCGTTCTCCATACTTCATACAGATGTATTGGTGTGCTTATGATTACCAAAACTGAGTGGGTACACACAGGAATATAAGTTCATGTTTAACCACCTAAAATATGGTCTGATTTTCCAAACTGCTGAGCAATCAGCAGATCCCACTAAAGTCAAAAGTAGGATGTGAAGCTTTGTATTCTACACTACTATTTTTTATAGTGCTTTTCTTAATGAGTTTATTCTAAACCTCTTGCTAGCAGAGCCGTCAAAAAAAAGAACAAAGAACAATCATCTTAACTGTGCTGCAATGTACTCTTACAATAAGTAAAAAATGTGGTGGGAAAGACAAAGTACTACTCTGACAATATCCTGTGCCAAATCACAGGTTATACAATTCCACTTTTTATTTGCACAGCCAACAGTGCTTTGTAGAGCAATCAGGGAAGATAATACAATCCATTTTAAATTCTCATTACTTTAGAAGTGTTGAATCTTCTTAAATTGTTTCAGGGTTAATTGAGAATTTGCAGTTTTACAATAGCCTAGGAATTGTTTAGGCTGCCCTTGTTTCATATTTTTGTGCGTACCTTTGTTGCAAAGTTATAAAAACAACAATAAAAAAAGAAACAAAGAAGTGAAATGAAATAATGATCTGCATCATTACTATTCTAGTAACTCAGGTTTTATGGGAGATAAAGCTCAGGTATTGATTAATGTTTAAATGGTTATTAAGTGGAAGGACGTGTAGGGTTGATGGAATGTCTCACCATGCAGTAGCATTTGCCTTTGATTCTTTTACACATATTTCCTCAGGGATAATTTCTGCTCCTGGGGAAGCCAGGAGTGACTCCTGTGGGAGCATGAATAAGCCAAATAGTTTTTCACTATTTGTCTCTTTTTCTCATAAATTCCAAAAGGTTCTGGTTTCCAAATTCATCCTTCATTTTAACATAATAATAGCTCATAGAAATGTGGGATTTTTCATGGCTGAATATATTGAAGTTTTGATCCTGAAACATGCTGCCTGAAGACCTGTGTGTTCCTACATATCCCAGAAAAGTCAATCTCATTCAGCAGCCCCAAGGAGGTTGAATTTTTCAAGCCTGAAGCAAGGTCTCGGTAAAGAACAGCAGTCATGTGGGCAGTGCTGTCTGTTAGCACCTCTGAAATTACCATGCTCATCTTCCCTAGGATAATATCTTACTTCCCCTGGAGGTACACCAAAGAAATTTTGAGGCAACTGATGATTCTTTTGGTGAAAGGTATTTCTCTGATGAACTAAGAGGAAGCTTTCTGCTAAAAGCAATTTTGATTTTCAAAGACCAAACTCACTATTTTTTCTTTGTACCATCATTCTTTTGAAATAAGAGTATTTTATTGATCTTTGAAGTGTAATGTCACTCTATAAAATAGTTTATTTAGATGGACCCGTGGGCCACATGGCAAATTCATAGCGACTCTGGAGGCCTGTGCTCTCTAAGGCATAAATTCAAGTCCCACTCCACCTTCAGCCAATCCAGTTGTAATGGATTCCTGATCTGTGGGCTGGGGAAAGATGTCTCTGTTTCTGGCCTGTATATCTCAGGTCTGAGTACCGGTACGTGCACTGCCTCATTTATGCATGAGGAAACCGATTTGCCCAGAACTTTTCCCTTTTTAACAATTAAGTTTTCTTCCTGCTGAATAATATGGTGTCTGTGCCCAAAATGTATTATTCAAAGGCTATTATAAGTCAAATCCGTTCTGATCTTGCCTAACTTACACGGGGGGGGGAGAATCCATCTTTGCTTAATGACATCTTCCCATGGCATTATTTCAGATGTTGGAAGGGAAGTTCCTGGGATGAGGGACAGAAGACATCCATTCTTCATTCTCTTTTACAGTGCCATCTTAATGACAGAACCTAAGCTTGAGCCATGCACAAAGTCATGTTTTCTCTCACCTTTGACCAATGATCAGACCTACTGCTCAAACAGTAAAATGTGCCACATGAATAATGAATGGTGCTGACGGCCATCTCGGACATCTGACAGCTCAGAGCTGTGGCTCTGCCCAGCTTTTCTGAGGTCCCAGGAGAAATCCAAAGCACTCAAACTCTGCCTGATCAAAATAACTGTGAAAAAGCACAAGTTCTATGGGACTGAGAGCTCTGAATCGAGGCCTGGGGGGTCAGAGGCAGCTGGATAGGACAGCCACACATTGTCCTTCCTTGCAAGCTATGATAATGGACATCCCTTACCAGTCTGCTGGAGGGATCTAGCAGCTTATCACAGCTTACTTTTCTGCTTTCCAGAGGGCAGAAGAGACCACAGCAAGCTCCTGAATTCATCTGCCTTTTTTGGCCTGCAATTTCTTCTTTCCTCTTCTAGCAACTGCCATTTTATTTCCTTTTAGCTACTTTGTTATCCTCCTAACATTTACTTATTTTTGATTATTCCCTCAGAAAATAGTTGTGCTGATAAATATTTCTTTTGGCAGCATTATCACATCGGGCACCTTTTAGATGAATGCCACCATGAGCCACTGGCTGGGCACTCATTAAACAATTACAGTGTTCATGTCAATCACTTACAAATTAAAGTGGCTGTAAAGGATTCTAAGGGTGTTTATGACCTATAACAATTCACTACAAAAAAGGTAAACAGGTTCTTGTACTACATATTGATTATATGATTGGAGTTTTGGTTTAAAATATTAACACTTGTCATTGGAGAGGGAATTGGTACCCGTTAACTCAGCTCCATGTGTTTATATTACTTAATATATTTAACTGAGTAGAAAATTAGGCCCTACTCGTGAACTTTCTTGTTTCTTACTTCAGTCACATAGGGCAGTCCTAGTGCCTGAACGCCACAATCTCTCTGTTTCCCATATCAAAGCCTAATTATTTGTGCCGGTTAACACAAAGGGAAGCACAATAACGAATTTTGTATTGAGGGATCATGACTTGGCAGCATTTCTGAATCCTTATTTAGATAACATGTACATGGTTAAATTGTTCCAAGATTCTGAGCATCTTTTTGAACTCATCAGAAGTGGGAAACTACAGACCACAGCCTGCAGAACAAATGTGTGCAAACCAGGCCTGCATATAACCAGCTCTTTATCCACAGTTGAACTCTCTTTTCACTGCCATACCACCCAACTTAATTCATTTCCAGCCTCATCCAAAATACCTAATTGTAAGAAAAACATGGGAAACACTTTAAAAAATAAATAAAAATTTAAGTCTTGATCCAGCCAGAATTTTGATTCTGGCAAAAGTTGGACTGTGAGAGGATTCATGATGTCTGTAAATACCTGTGTTGAGCAGGGATCCATCGAAGGCGCTCGGGTACCTGGCTGTGTAACATAGCAGTAGGAAACAGGTCCTGCATAATGTTTTAAATGCGGATTTCTGTATTAAGCTTTGGGACTCAAACCTCTGTCAGATAAGCATAACATAATGAACTGTCTCCAAAGGAAGGCACAAGGTTTAAACTGAAATTTTTAAGTTTTAAGAGATCTACTCCAAGAAAGCGAGTACTCACTGGCCAAATATGGCCAAAGACATATTCTTACATAGCAATGCAATTGCTTTATGTTGAGATACACAGTTTGTTAACACTTTCTATATATTTATTTAGATATTCGGTTTACAAGGATCCAGCAGACTGGCTGGAAATTAACCCAACCAATGGTACCATCAGCACTACTGCTATCCTGGATCGGGAATCTCCTTATGTTGAGAATAACATTTACACTGCTCTCTTCCTGGCAATAGACAGTGGTGAGTAACTACTATGGATCCTATTTGTTAAAAGTATATGACTTTTTTTCCTGCTTGAAATTTTCTGATTCAGAAAGGTGCACGTGAAAGGTTAAGCATATGCTTTGGCACTTTGCTAGGTGGCCATGTAAAGGTATTAGAGATCATTGTAGCAAATGGAAATAAGAGGAATTAACTTAATAGTTCAAATTTAGAACAGCTTTGATTTACAGTTAAATCTCACACATTTATTCCTGCACTGATATCTTAATGCTAGATGCAGCTAGTCTATGAACATTCTTGGAAAGTAATAAATCATCTTTATCAGAGTTAATTTCTTCATAATATTTGAGCAGTTAGTAAGCCTAAGGCACCTAAATACCAATAACAACTCATCCCTGATATGCTGAATTCTATTCTATTCAATACAATGACAGTGACAATAAAAATGTAAGTTAAAACCCTTGTTAAAATGCAATATTTTTTACATATTGTGTGGAATAAAGTTCCTTCCATCAAATATAAGCAAAATTAAACCATCTAGTGAAAATTCAGTGAGTGACTTTAGAGCAGAGAAAGAAAGAAAATCTTGAACATTCCAAATCTCCAGAGCTAAAGGCACAAAATAAATAAAAGATTTCTCCGTAATATAACAGCTAATATGCTCATGCTTTTTCACAGCTGCAGCTGGTTTAGCCCTGGTGATGAATTGTAAAATGTTCTTTTTAGGAGAGTAATTCTACATTTTTGTAACCACATGACTCAGGGAACATTTGCAGGGCCTGACAGAGAAAATATCGCCTTAAGTATAAAAGAAAAAAAAATCTGCTGAGATGATGATTTACTTATATATTCATATACATTTTTCTTCTTAGGAAATTTCCATGGAAAAATGTAGCACCAAAGTTACTTCTTTTACTTTCTATTGGATAAAGGTTTTTAAAAAGCATCATGAAATCTGGTTTGTTGGGAAATGTCATCTTAGGATGAAACTAAAAATTCAGAATAATATTATTCAGACAAAGTTGCTTGTGTTGTAAAGGTGGAGTCCAATATACTCAAAGAGAATAGATGGAACAGAAGCTGAGTACCTCCAACTATGGAAGCCAGTCCGAATGACAGTGGATTTTTGGGTATATCTTTATGTTGCGCTTAGGGCAGTAACATGTATTGCTCATCTCTTGAAAGCCACTGATAGGTGACCCTTATAATTCCCAGGATTTTTTCCATTCTGGAAAAACAGGAGTCAGCATCTAATTCAAGCGGCTGTTGCTGTGATTATTTGTAATTCAGCAGTACTGTTAGCACAGGAGATAATCTACTCCAATGTTATTGACTTCTTTGAATGAAGTAATTAGAAACCACATGTGTGCATTTAGTACTGTCATGCTAAGGTGTTAATAATGATCATTCAGGAGTATTGTAGTACTTTGCTGTATGTAGCTCAGCCACATGTGGAAGTGGCAGTAAATAGCAGAACTTAAATACCTGATATATTAACCCTGTGGTCTGTATCACTGGATTAATTACCAAACAGCTTGTGAAACACATTAAACTTAGAGGCAGGTTGGTAACTGGAAAAATTATCTGCTGGTCTGTATAAGAGTGGAATCTGTGGGAGTGGGGAGGAGCAGGAGCACCTCTGGAGTCCCAGCTGACCCTCAGTGACACCCAAGTCTTGTCCCTGGTCCACCTGCTGGGGAGCATCTTCTTCTTTGGGCAGGCCTACAGCAGGACAGGCAAGCTTCAGGTCACCCACTGTCTACTCATCATTTGATTCCTTCCATTCGCAGAGGGACTGATGCTGCCTTTGCACATAGGTGATGCCAGCCTGGAGTCTCGGTCCAGACTGTGGCTAAAGCAGCTAAGGAAGTTTTATAATTGACCTCAACATGCAGATCTAGGGGTCTGCCTCACACTCTGCCCTCCCCTCGCACCCTGGAAGGTGTTCCCCAACTTATTTCCAGGCACTAACAAAGCTGTGAAACCCACTACAGTTTTCTAGTCATCATAGCTAACGTCCATCTTGAAAAGGGCTATTACATTAGGTGACAAGCCAACTTAAGGTAGAATAATGTGAAATGAATACAGAATTATTTCAGGAGTTTGAAAGAAGTTTACATTCACTTAAAAAGAAGACAAAAAAAATCAGATTGAACATACCCACATATGTTCTCTTTAAAACAGCTTTGTCTGCAAACTGCAGTTCTATTTCTTCAGGTTAGTAAGTACAGCCTAGCTAATACCAGTGAGTCTGGATAGGAATGTTATGTGAGAGGGCAGCCAAAGGCAGGATTAAGAATTGCCAAATGAGATAGGGCAGTAAAGTGAAAATCCAGAGGCATTTCCAATGGAGCAAGGCATTTCCCTTGGCTAAGAGGCTTGGGGCTAACAGGCAGGAGAGGGAAAAAGCACCCATACTTAACCAGAGATAGCTTTCTTAGAAGCATTCAAGTTGGGCTGTTATCTCCTTTGGCCTGTCATCTCTAAATTAAATCTGTGTTGGCATGTGCACTGAGGAAGTCAGAGCTGCCATCCACTTTCCTTTTCTTAACTGGGGGTAGAAAAGAGCTCAGGTAATGCCCACTGTGCAGTACAGCAGCATGTGGCGGGGGCTTGCGAGGCTTCCTAGGCAGCACGGCTTGGTGGCAGGTCTGTGTGTCCCTCCAAGTTCCACCTCCCCCAAGTTCGGTTTCTGTCAGCACCACCAGGAGTTTCAGCAGTGTTAATTAATGCTGTTAATTGCCAGTATAAAGGGTTTCAAAGCTGATGCTTACTGTGGAAAGGTGCCTGTGAGTTGTGCACTAACTGATAACAGTATTTCTAATAAGGAAAGGTTCTAAAATCAAATAAAACCTCAGATCTTAGATTTTGCTAAAGGACCATAGTCATGCACTAAACCAACAAACAAACAATATTTTCTGCTAGTACTCATAGCATCTAGAGCTTAATTACAGAAAAGATCATGTTGTCCCATGCTGTCCCATCACAGTCCATGACCACCTCTTTTAAATGACCTTGCCTTCGTGTGCTGTCATGAGGAAGGGCTGGAGACAGCTGAAACCAAAGCTCACTCGTACCCTTTCACTGATGGCAACAGAGAATCTGCACTGGCTTCAGCAGGCACTGGATTCTTGTTATTCCACTTCAGCGCAAGGGACAAGTGCCAGGGCATTTTTATTTGCAAAACATTGAAGCTTTCTGTCAGAAAGAAGACCAGAGGCTTCATGCTTGGTAGTCCATTACATCTTTATCTTTTTTTCAGTAAATCACCAGACAGTTCTTTAGCAGTAGGCCAGTAACCACGAATGTACCATAGAAAATGGAGTCATCCCACTGCAGGAAATAACCTGGGTGCTTGAGATATTCTTTTTTAACTTTCTGATATTATTTTTCAGCATTATCAAATTAAATGTAGACAAAAGTAGTTAAGTGTGAATTATGTTATTTCCGATCTAAAGAGTTCCCATACCTTCCCAAACATAATTGAAACAATGTGTAAGAGCAAATTAGATGGATACAGGATTAATTTTATAGATAGTAAAGTTTGACCTTTTATTGGGGGAAATGTAACTTTAAAAAGGACTTTTTAGAATTAATATCCTAATTTTCTCTGTACTTTTGATTTCAGTAAAGGTCAAGGTAGCGTCTTTAGAATTTGAAAACTCTTTTTATTAAAGACTTGTGTGGACACAGAGTCTCTGGTCTATTAAAAAAGAAATTAAACACTGGTAGGAAATATCATGAAGCAGAGTTAACACATTAAAGTGTCATGAACTGTGTTTAATCTGAGAATGAGCTCATAATGGGACAAAGTCAGGTTTATGCAAACTTGGAAGACATCAGAGGTTTCATTCAATTAACATAAGTGCCACTAATGGTGATCATTTTATTTCCTGAATTCAGCATTGTAATCATAGAATCATAGAATGGTCTGGGTTGGAAGGGACCCCAAGGATCACAGAGTTCCAACCCCCCTGCCACAGGCACTACAAACAGTGCAGTATCACAAGCAAACAGTGCAACATTTAACACACAAATGTTAAATACAGAGGAGAAACCATTAGAGTTTGAGGAATCTGCTCGCAATAGACCATCCAGGAGGTTTGCTGTGCAACCCTGCTAAGGCATGATCCTAGAGATTCTATTATATACACTGTGGTATTTGGGCTATCTTAAAGCTGTATGCTTTTCTTGAAAGGTCAGTCATGCTAAAAACTCTCCAGGAATGGTCTTTTTTCTCCTGTGTTCTGAGAGTCACAATTTAGCAAAAATAAGGGAGGAGCAAAACATGAACATTTTGGAGGGGAAGTGCAAAACTATCTGGAAAATGTGTGAAATCTAAAAAAGCTAAAATTCTCTTTTTTTTTTAAAGAGTGATGAATAAAAAATGTGTTTAGAATTAATCTAGTTATGCAGTAATCACTCATGTTACTGCAGAGGGCTATGACACCCTAGTTAATGTCCTCATTGTGTAACTTTTTCTATCTCTTTAGGAGAAAAAACTTCAGCTATCTCTTTTTTTTTTTTTTTTTTTCTGGAAAAAACAGCTATGCTGTTCACATTGTCAGCTGACAGTGAGAAGTGATGGAACACTAACACACAGCCCTGCTGATTTGGATAAATGGAGTCACCTACCTCACTTTTCTCCACCACCCTGGTAGAGTCCCACCTGCACAAAGCCAGGGAGCAACCTCCTCCTGCTCAGATAGACACTCATTAACACATTAAAGTGTCATTAACTGTGTTTAATCTGAGAATGAGCTCATAATGGGACAAAGTCTGGTTTGTGCAAACTTGGAAGCATAAGCATTTGCATGGCAGCCATCCACACTCGCAGGCAGGATGTCCAAGGGGAGGGCTGAACTGCAGGATGCAAGTGGCAGGAGCAGTAGCCTCCATTTAATGGAGTACACGTATCTAAGCAAGGTAAAGGTTAAGAGATACAGAGGACTACTTGGATGTTGCTTCTCAGACTGCAGCCAGTTAAATGTGTAGAAGTTAGCTAGCTGAGCAGCACTATTTCATTTTCCCTGTTGCACATGCAAAGTAAAAAGAAGTGACTCAGGGTCTGTTTTCACTTTTTTCCTCATTTCTAAAGACCACTGAACTATACCCATGCAATTCCAAACCTCATTTATTGTGCAAGTCTCGATACCTCTAATCATTAAAACGAAAAATTATCATTCTGTATTATGTGTAATGAACAGTAACAGACAACATCTAGAAAAACTGGAGTAACAAAGGGATGTGTAACAACTTGCAATTAGAACTTTTCCTTACATGTATCTAACCTGTCTTCTTGCTTCATGATGTACGTAATTAAATTACCACAGATTGATTCCACCTAAAACATGCTACTTTTGAAGAAATCAGGCAATTAGTTGCCATGGCAACTCAATTAAGCCAGTTTTATATCCCTTATCTTAATTGCTATATTAATTGAGAAGAGAAAATAAATTGAATACTCGTCCTTTTCTTGCCATTTTAAATTTCAGTAAAATATGAATTGCACACAAAATATTGTTTTAATTTGTCATCACGGACTCATGATTAGAAAAAGAAATTAGAATGCTGAAAACAGTATTTAAGACGGATGGCATATGTCAGTAGCAATTTGATATGCTGAAAGAGCTGTGCTCTTTTGAAATGTAATTACTCAAAAATAGGATCTGCATATATTATTTGAGTGGATGAATGAAGGATTGTAACTTTTAAAGACTATTTCTTTCATAATTTTGAAAAATATCTGTATGCCAACGTGTACAGATGATGCATACGGAATTTCAATGCGCGGGAAATTTGGGACCTCTTTAATACCAGATGTCAGCACGAGGCATTTCTGAGACCAGTGTTCAGATACAGCTGATTTCTTCCCACTCTTATCAGTTCCATTTGCTTTGGCTGAACTGTTAAGAGAGTTGGGCTCTAACACAAAACATAGTGGAATAGGCCTGAGTGGGCTTTGTGCCTGCCCTGGGGGTACCTGCTGCCAAACCGCCGCGTATGCACACATTTTCTGATTAGAAAAACAGCATATGGAGGGGAAAAAAAAGAACAGGGAGGGAGGAGACAGACATTTGTGTTCAGATTTTCATAGCAGGATCATTAGAAAGCATGAAGCATTATTGCTCACAGCCCAGATTTGAAGTATAGTAATTTAAAGAGAGAGCATGTTACTTAGCCTAACCACGTACCGTGCAGTCTGGCTATGTAGCTCCCTCCAAACAATTTAGGAACTTCTACAATGCTGTTTTCATTACTTGTTCTCCTGCTTTCTTGCTGTGCTCTTCTTCAGGCAAATACAAAGCTGAAATTAGAAATGTTGGTTAAAAATCTATATCCAAGGAGAGACCCGAGGCCATCCAGCATCTGACAGTTAGTTACATGCAGTAAAATGAAGGAAATTCTCTAGGCATCATTGCAGTTCCAAAGTGACCTCAATATGAATAGGATCCAAATTTAGTTTATAGAAATTTTAAGAGATAAGGCTTTATTCATGATGGTTCAGAGGAAAGGTAATTGTGCCAGAAATTAGCAAACCCACATACTGGAAGGCTTTTTTTGCCTTGCTCAGATATGAAGAAGTTGTTCTTCCTGTAATTGCTCACTCATTTTGTATCTGTGTAACTTTGTTAGCCAGCAAAAAAATGTACAAGTGGGAAAAAAAATGTTGGAATTGAGCTTTCTGGGTTATATAAGTGATACTGCAAGAGGATTAAAAACTGCTGCTACAGGGTAAGCCACAAATATTCTAGTGAAATTTAGAATCATTTCCACTATGTCAGCTTGAGATGGAATCTATATGGCAATTGATACCCTATTGCTTGCTCTAGGAATTAATGGCCTTGTAATTTCTGCATCATGGCATAGAAGGGCATAGATAATATGTATTAATTTGATGGTGCTGGAAGCTTAATTTAATAAGAAGAAATGAGTACAGAAGTCTTTTTACCATTCAAAACGAGCATGTGAAATGAGACAATTCATGCCCCATTCTTCCTAAAAAGCTGTTCTGGCTTCCAGCAATACTGTGGCTTAGATCTGTGTGGCAGCTGGATTCTCTAGAATGGTTGATTTTTCTTATTTGGAAATTTGATCAACACTGCCAGAACCCAAGGTCTCTGGTGGTCTGAAAAAAAACCCCAAGGAGTTCAATTTAAATTCCTTTTATTCATATTTGTTTCTGATTATATTTTGTTATGTAAAGGCATTTACATAAATATTCATTTGCTGTAAGATATAAACCATTAGACCTCTAAATAGAGAAGATTCCCCTATGTTTACCTTTTGATACCATTAGGTGAATTTTCTAAATATAAAAGGAAAGCTGCAGTTTCATTGTCTCCTGGTCTTAACACTTTTTGACTTCGGTGTCTGGCATTTTTGTTCTTCAGCTGTTATCACTAAACAAATTATATTATTTGCAAGTGAACTGACTTTTGTCTGTGTCTGATTTATCCAAAGCCCATTTTCATGTAGCACATGGAAATGCACTTTTCTGAGTTTGATAATCTTTTTTCCATTATGCAACTTTTGTTCTATTTTAGATCAAGTCAAAGTTTGGTGTCAAACTAGAAGGGAAATCTTGAGGATTTTCTTGTTGATTTTCACAAATTAAATTAAATTTTATTTACCCAAATACTCTTTTTATATAATTTTTTCATTTAATATAGCCTTTAAATCTTAAAATAAAAATATTTTAAATAATTCTTTTTAAAAAAGCCAAAACACCTCAGTTATTCCAAAGAGCGATTTAAATATTTCAGAACTCAGAAAGCTCAAGGTAGGGATAGACAACAGTTTAATTCTGCTTTAAGGAATACACATCTTCATTTTCAAGGACAACCTAAATTCACCATTGCCTCAAATGTCAAAATCTGCTCTTTTGGTATGCTTTTGAACACTTGGAAAATGTAACCAGGGTAATTTAGGCTATTGTGGTAAATTGGAAAGGGAAAGCTGGAAGAAAAGGATTAAATCTCCATAGTTTTTTCTTTTTGATATGCAGTTAAACATCTCTTCCATCTTGAAAATATTCTGCTGGTTTAGAACAGTGTTTCTAACCGTCCTGTGTTAGTACAAATAGGTGATCTAGTGTAGATGGATGGCTATTTTTAACTACCCTCATGCTCAGCTGTAGTCCTAGAAGAGATTATAGTGGCTAAACATAGTAACTGTTTGGATTCTAACAATGAAGTACCTAAATTGTGTCTCCCACTGTTGCGGTGGTTGATGGAGCTCAGTTCATGAAGAAAAACACTACTGAATGTGAAGACAGCAAGTTGACCTGGCCCAGATACCACCAGTGTAGCCTGTGTTGTGTTCCCCAAGGCTTCCCAGCATTAAGTAAAAGCAAAACAAAAAAGAATCATGAACTCAAAATGCTCCATGAAAGTCACACTTCAAGTTACAACACAGAAAACCAACTTTAATATTAATAATTTGAGGCTCCATAGTTATTAGCATCTGCATTGCCTATTTTTTTGTAGGTACCCCTGAAAAACATGGTGAGACACTGAGAGATGGCTGTGTGCTCACTCATGCAGTGTGGGCCCTTCTGTCAGTCATTTGTGACCATTACAGTGAAAACACATAATAGAAGCACAGGTGTGTTTACCCTGTGCAGAGAAATAGGATGTAGTGTAGACATACCCCGAGTCATATCATGAGTTTTCCTTTGGAAAAATTAAGTCTTCAACTTCCAGCAACTTTTTAGGGGTGGCTGGCTTCTTACTGTGCAAGACCTATCAGAAAATCTCACCTGCTGTGTGGCGATTCCTAACTCTATTTTGGCAGTCATTTCAAATAAATGAAAGCTGTTGGTATTTGAACGTACATTGATTAGAAATGTCTTAATTCAGTTTCAAAGCACTTCAGAT
Organism: Porphyrio hochstetteri; assembly: GCA_020800305.1. Taxonomy (NCBI): domain Eukaryota; kingdom Metazoa; phylum Chordata; class Aves; order Gruiformes; family Rallidae; genus Porphyrio; species Porphyrio hochstetteri. Next base: position 6,937,529 of record CM036918.1, on the reverse strand, counting down.
ATTGCCTTTAATTTCATGGAGCGCAGCTCAGCCATATTAGAAGTCTGTACACAACAGCATCAGATTTATGTAGAAAAACTAGAAAGTAGAACATGAAATGGTTCTTCATGTCCATAAAAATGTTATGCCCAGATTAAATGCATCATCAGCCATTCAACCATATGATTGCTTGTTAGACATGCCATTTTCTGCAAGTCTTGATACTTAAGAGAAATGTCATCTTAGTCCATGGCCATCACTGTGTGTAATTGGTATCTTTTAAGAAACTAACTACCTGATTGGCAGTCTCATTTGAGTAGTTAGATGTCTAAATGACATTACTGTTCCTAAGGGAACTTTTTGGATCAAAACTGGATGCCAATTTTCAAATTTCTTGGCTGTGTTTTTCTACAGAGGGGTTATAATTTAAGACTTTGCACTAATAATTCTAATATGATTCTGCATGGCTTTTCATCAAAATTCAAATATACAAAAGTGTCAAAAGTATCTGTTTCTATAATTTTCCTTTTGAATTTTTTTTTTTTTGAACAAAGGTAGCAACAGGGTCATTTATGCTGCGAGCACTAAAATCCCATTTAACATCTACATCTTCTGGTAACAGTCCCTCGCATTCCAGATTCTAGTTCCCAGACAATAGACCCTGTCATATTCTATGGCACTCTCTGACTCATGAAATAGAACTACTTTTGTTAGTCTATTTTTCCCTTGTTGCGTCTTACAACAGTAGTAGCTATGGCCTAACTGAAGACTGCTATTAGAAGCTTTGTATGCCGGGATATTAGACATTACCAGTCCCAGTCCATTTCAGATAACTGTATCACACATTTCCAGTTGCAGCATGTTTGAAGATGAATCTGTAGTGTTGCTAATCAAAGTTCCAGTCCCACAGACCCTAACTAACTTGAAAGATCTTACTTGCATTTCAGTCTCATTGAAGATTACTCATTAAGGTTATTAGTCTTGCCCTAGGTTATTAAAATCAGGATTCACTACCAAGCTTTCACTTTCTTTCAGTATGAAATGACCTGTCCTTCAGTCTGTGTTAGGAGCTACACATGCAAGGAATATTTCCTTCATATACTTATCGTAGCACATTCATGGCTGTGCTGCTTGTGGGATCCTTAGCAGGAATTTGAAATTATTTCTATCCCAATGGCTCCAAAGGCCCCTGAAGGTTTAACGTGTTCAAGCTCAGGAATAATGGCAGGTTCAGTTCACTGGCAAAAATTGGAGAGGAGCTCTTCTCAAAAGCTGTTACCAGAGGATGTTGGATAGAGCCCTTTATGCCTTGGTTTACACATTAATTCTGCTTTCAGCTGCAAGTGTTACAATACAAATTAAGAGAAGTCTTATTCCAGAATTAAAATATGCTATGGAAATCATTAATTTCAAAACCAAAGCTGTCTGGAGATTGTGGGGGGTTTGAATTATTTCAAAGGCATAATACTGTCAAAGTTGTGAAAGTCACATACTCCCAATGGATATGTTGTGACTGTTTTTCCCCAGTTCCCTTTTTGTTCTATTTTTTATGACATGTGTGTTAACAAACTTCAGTTTATGACCTTGACATTTTTTCTTCTGGAGGTCTTCATAAATCACCAAAATATTTCGTTTAAATCATTATAAATAAACTAACCAGAGAATAAGTCATTGAAATGGACAGAAGCAATTTCCTTTCTCTCTATTTGTGTGTAATAGTTGACTGGGCCATAAGCCATTCAGAGATAGTGAAACATTAGCATGGCAGAGAAAATGCAGCCATATCTGCATTTGACAAAATAACAGTACGTTCATAATGCTGTTGGCTTCTTAATTTCAAAAGGCAGATTTTAATATTACTGACTTCAGAGAAAGATAAGAAGGGCAGTGCATAAGACATTATCAGTCCAGTGTGGAAATAATGCATTGAAAATTAAAGACAGCAGTTTAATTAAGTGCATGAAAGGCTGGCTTTTATGATCATATTTCAAATACTCGAATGTCTTTTCATCCATTCTGCCGTATGACTTTACTTAATAATATATCAAGAACAAAAAATGTATTGGAGTCTTTCTGCAAATTCAATTAGCCCAATAAAAAGTGAAAAATAATTTCTTTTTCATTAAAAAGAACTCAACCCTAACCCTTCTGATGACAAAGTGCAAGATGAGGAGGGGAGGCAAAGCTAAAGAACTATGAAAATTCTGCCTTTGTTATGCACTTATGTGTGCATGAAACAGATGAAGTGTCACCATCAGTAACATTTGTTATTGAAAGGACTAATTGCATTCTGCTACAGCTAGCAGTTTATCAGATCCAGACCACAGGGTATTTACTTCTCCCTTAGGATGTGCTCACAGTGCAGCAATAATTCCATGGTTTATTGGGCTGCTTTAGGCAGGGTAATTATGCTAAAGCGTACCTCTTTCAGTGCTAAACTTAAAACTACTGTGACACATTGCACTAGTGCTTTACAGGTTAAGTGCAACCTCTTGAATCCTGCCTGCCTGCTAAGGGTTTATAGCCAAGGGAAGTGCAGAGATCATAGATCTTGTGTAACCAGAAAAAAGAGTAACACAAACAACCCAGAAGTGCAGCAGTTCCAATGAGAAATTATTAAGTGCAGTGTACAATGAAGAAATAACGTGCATTTAGAAAGCCTTGAGATTGGTTAAGATGGCAAAGGGATCCATAATAAGATAATGAGCTTTAGACTGAAAGCAGTAGGTTACTGGCTCAACCATGGCACACATCTGTACTGGCTGAAAGTTATTACCACTTGTTAGCTCCTCTCTGACCTCTGTGAAATGAGGTGCTAGTCTCACTCTGGCTCCCAGCAGGCAGATGTCTCCGTTACAAACACTTCCAGTGCCACGGCTGGTGTGTCAGTCACAGCCCTGGTGCATGGGCTTGTAGCGGTGCCATGGTGAATAAACAACATCCTCACCTCTGAAGCTGGTTCTTTCAGGTCAGGGCTGAGGCAGGCTGGCAAATAATTTGAGAAAGCTTGAAACTCCACTGCTAACACAGGGTAGCTCTGGGTAAATAAAAGATCTAATTTTCCAGAGTTGCTTGTTGACAGGTTTCACTTCTGCTGACATAACTAAAAATGGCCCTGAGGGCTGTTGGGGAACGATCTGGTACTGTGCTGTTTATGGGCACCCACCATACAAATTGATTCCTCTCCGCTGTCATTTTTCCTCTTACTTGTCTTGTTCTTGATTCTTTTAATACCACACTGTCTATCTACGGGATGGTTCCTACCACATTTCTCCCGATACGTGTTTATGAACAGATTCTTTTCCAGATATCTATTCATGTTCTAATCTCATTTTGACTTCAAAATATTCCTCTCCCAGAGGTTTCCTTAGAATAATTATCCATTCTGTAGAGAATCAGGCTGCATTCTGCAAATACAGCAACAAATTTACAATAGTGACTCATTTTTTAAAGCAATAATTTTCACAGAACAGAGGTAAGAACTATAAAAATTATTTCCCTTTGCAAGCATGCAGGTACAAGTAAGAGCAAGTGTTTGTGGAAGTATGATTTAATAAAGATATGTTTTGTTTTTTTCATATAGGCAACCCTCCTGCTACAGGTACAGGAACTTTACACATCACCTTGGAGGATGTCAATGACAATGTCCCATCCCTTTATCCAACACTGGCAAAAGTCTGTGATGATGCAAAAGATCTCAGGGTAGTGGTACTAGGGGCATCAGACAAAGACCTTCATCCCAACACAGACCCATTCAAATTTGAACTGAGTAAGCAGTCTGGCCCAGAAAAACTGTGGAGAATCACCAAGGTTAACAGTAAGTCTGTTACATTTTTTCTTCTGCATTTAGCCCTCCCACCTTTAATTCCCTGTATATTCACCCTGAGGCTGCCCGTTTGCTGCTGCTTTACCCTGTGCTGTTTGTGCTCAGACCAACCTGCTGGGACAATAGTCTGTCTGCATTTTTCTCTGAAATCTGAGCTTTTTTCCTTTTCTTATTATGTTGGCCAAACATTTTTAGCTACTAATGACTTACAGTTTTGTAAAGATTACTGTATTTCATGGCATGGAATTTGTTTGCATGAGATGCAGAAGACTTTGCTATAGGACAGCATCAAACCAGTGCATGGATTTTAGCCATGTACTTAAAAATCTTCCTAATTTTAAGTATTTGAACACTTCACAAATAAAATACCCAAATGCACTGGGACTGTACGATTAAAGCAGATGTTATATCATTGCAGAGTGTTCTTATGCCAAATTGTGGGCACAAACTGCTACATTTCTTTGTAATATAGATTATTACTATTTTGTTTTAGCATGTATTATTTACCTCTGTCATGATCAAATCTTGTAGCAGTTCATGTTATATTATTCTGAGAAGAAAAACAAAGATGGGTATGATGTCTGCAGGTTGTTGTGGACAAAGCAGAGGAGTCATATTCTTTGCAGTTCTCCAACTGTGAAGCCACCACTCCTTCAAACCCCCTAGAAGAGAGTCAGCACACTCACCTGGGTACCAAGAGCTGCTGTGACTCACTGCTGCTCAGGTGGAGCAGATCTGTGGATTCAGAGGAGCATTACTTCCTTCAATCCCTTCTTGGTCAAACTGGGGATGCAGTTAAGCAGCTTTGCCTGTACCCTTTGCAAGAAGGGCTTTTTCCTGTGGCAAACAAATTTTTTCTTCCCTCTGGGTTGCTTTAGGGATGACATGCCTTGGCACTTCATTAGTATATTACCTTCCACAGGCAAATTCTGCCAATAATTTGCAGAACAAATAATGTATTTGTCACAAAGGGGCTCTTAAAAGTCTTTCAAGCAAGCTCAAGAAATGTGGATGCAGGTGAATGAGAGAGACCTTGGCTGAATCAGGACTCATTGCTTTTCTATATGAACACATATGTGAAAGACAGCTCTTTTTTTTTGTTTTTTGTTAGGGTTTGGAGTGCATTGGCAATTAGCTCTCAGCCCATGAAAGAATTTCTGTAACTGCTTCTTACCTCTAATTCAATTCTTTAATCTTTTCTTTAGAGCATTCTCAGTTTCTTCTTAATTTCCGTGAGTAACTGTGGTATGTCTGATATTGTTTGGAGATTCCTCTTCCCTTCCAAACAACTGCAATTCAGCTAATTCTCACCTTACCCTTTGCAGATACTCATGCCCAGGTCATCCTGCTTCAAAACCTGAAAAAGGCCAATTACAACATCCCAATCTCAGTGACAGATTCTGGAAAACCACCTCTGACTAACAACACAGAACTGAAATTACAAGTGTGCTCCTGCAAGAAATCCAAAATGGACTGCAGTGCAACTGACACCCTTCATATCAGCATGGCCCTTACCCTTCTTTCACTCTTCAGTTTGTTTTGTAAGTCTTTTTTCTGAACTGTAAGTAATGAAGTATTATTTAACTGCTCATTTATACACTGCAAAAGAAAACCTGCCAAGGGAGAAGTTAAATTCATACTTGGAAATCATAATGCTGTAAGTTTGGGGCTTTTTTTCCTGAGGAAGTAGCTAGAAGACAGCAGGAGGGGAGGGTTTTTTCCTTGTCAAAAAATAGCAATGAAAGCCTGGTTGTCAAATTAAGAACTAGAAGCAATAATTTTAAGGAGAATCAAAGTGAATTAGAGCTAGCATATGATAAACTAAGGAGTACCAGCTGTAGTAGCAGATTTGTGAGACGCTTTCTTTCATCTCTTCCCCACTTGAATTCAATTCAAAAACAGAAACAGGAGATTAAAGGTGTTCTTGCAACAATAGCTGTTCTGGGTCACCATGAAAATGAGTACTGTCTGCTTCAATCTATTTCCCTGTATAAAGTGTGCAAGCAACTGGAATATGAGGAACTTATTCAAGATTCTGAGCATAGAAACACCCAGAACGGATAATCAAATTGCAAGTCTGGGTTAGAGGGCGGAGAGAACTGATACATAAAGGAAGCTTCTGCTGCTTCTGAGAAAGCTTTCTAAAAGAGACTTTCAAACTTCCTAATTTCAATTGGAAGAAGTAAAAAAAAGCATCTCAGAATGACTGAAGGGTAGCAATTCAAAGCCACAGAATCCCTACATCTAAACTAGATGTGTCCCGTGCTTGTTCTGACAGGTTCCAGCAAATTTTTTGATGCCATATTTTGAGTTCCTTATCTGTTAAAAAGGTATTGCTGTATCCTATAACTATGATAGTAAATCTGTTATTCAAGGACTATTACTATCATCTTCTGTTAGTAAAATACATTGTATGGTGAATTAATACCCGAGCCTTAGTGAGAGGCCTTATATTCTTGATGAGATAAAATCTACCATGAGGCAGAGATAGAGGTCGCAGCACAGATATTTACACATCTGAGACTTGCTCTATGCTTGATTACAAATCTTGTCAGGTTTTTTTCTTATAGTTTATTACTTTTATCCCAAATGGTTACCGTGAAGGTCATTATGAGAGAATTAGAACTAGCTAGTGTTTGTAATGGTCTTTGAAGATGAAAAGGACTATACAAATGCTAAGTGCACATTCACGTTCTTTGTTCCAATCAGTGGCATCTGAAGTATCTCCATTGGCTTTGGTTCAGTTATTCTGGGTTTAGTCAGCTGGAACCAAACACAGACTTCAGCTGTTAGAAGTAATGCATTAAAAGTATTTGACAGTATGTGACATTATTGCATCAGTGATAAATATGCAGCCCATTGATTCAAATATATTCTTGTTACCACTTCATAAATACTGTTGGTGCTATAGTAGGTATGACTTTCACCACTGGAAGTACTTTCTTACCTGACCTGCTTTGCACTTGAAATTTCTTTACGTTAATGCATTTGCTCAGAACGTGACAAGGAAGAGAAAACATTTCACTTTTGAAAGTAATCGTGTCATTTTTTTCTAGTCCCCAAAGAAGTCTGATCATTTTTCTTACACCAAATTATAAAAGCACTTCTAGATATTGGATAGCTCTTCTTGAGTTGCCCTTCTAGACTACAGATCTTCTCCAGCTCAACTGTGGGCAGAATATAGGCCCCTAGCATGTAAATGGTGCGTGGTGCTCTGGATGACAGCAGGATTCCCTCTCCTACTGTTAAAGAATAGAGAGCACTGAATAGTCTTTACACTGTGAAACAATACAGACATGCCTACAGCCTTTCTGCAACTGGAGTAAGATTAATGCACAGCATCTGCCAGCAGTATGATATTCTGGTCTGTGGTCTGAGCAGCAAAACCAAACCAAAGGGAAATAGTGGGTGAGTTGAAGGGAAGGGGAAGGAAAGATCCCCACTTGGGAGAGGCTGTGTTACACATGGTTGTTGTGAGTGAGAGCATGAATTCCACAGAGAGATGTAATCCTCAACACAGGAACAGCTTTTTTTGGACAAAATTTGCTACTATTCAGTTGTGTGTTCAGGTTCACCCAGAAACACTGAGTGAGGCTGGTATTCCGTGCCCAGCACAGCTACCTGATCATGCTTCTGCAAAGCCAGCAAGCATAATGACTTTCATAACCATCTTCCTCAGGTGTAAATGGAGACATAAAAATATGAGGCCTAGAGCCAGTTAAAATAATGTGGTTCTGTACTTGAACTTCTCTAAAATGTGCTGGTATCGCTGCCTTCCCGATTTGTTTTCACACATGGTTTTTTTATATCCACGATTAGTTCCATTGCAATGTTTTGTGTAGTCCAAATATATATCAGAGTAATCAAAGATTACGATGCCATAAAAACAAAGAGAACTTTAGTGCTTATTGAACAGATGAAATATCCCATTTCTAGTGGCAAGTTATGGGTTTAATTTTTGCAAAAGGCCTTACATGGCTCACTTTGCTCCCAATGTTTATGTTTTATGAGGCTCTTGTTCCTAGGAGGTAAATCCTTCAGTCAAATGAACTTTGTTATTCATGCCAAAGTATTTTTCTTTTTTTTGTATTTGACATCTGGTGTGAGGATAGATAGCCCTATGAAAGAGCTGCTTGTGGTAAAAATGCCCTGCATGAATCTCCTCCCCATACAAAACAACTTGGTATTATCATTTAAATGGTGCAATTATTATCTATACTTAGAATATGTGCCTCCTTTGTAAATCATGGAAGAAGTCATGTGGTAGATTTCTGAAGTATCTCAGCACTGAACTGAAGAGCCTGATTAAAACTGTAATGCATGCAAAAAGCAGCAGTTTCACCTATTCTGTAGCTGCCCTACTGTGTTCAGTATATTGAGGAATAATGGGATACAGACTGCAGAGTTGCCCAGAAGTCCTTGGGAAGGTAAAAATACTTCAAACAAGAAAAAACCAGGAGTTCTTATCAGCCAGAAATAGAAAATGTACGATGCCAAAGAATATGGGCAGACTGCTGGTTTTCCACAACACAACATAAGGTGCTTGGTGGAATTAAAAGATGGTGAATACAGAGCTGACGGAACAAAGGGGCATCTTTTCATATTTTGTACTTAACCTATTTCCTCTGGGAATGACCTCAGTCAAGCTGGAAAGATGTATAGTGGGCAGGTAGAGATTTCCAAAGTTATAATAGCTAATGCTAACCATTATTGGCAAGAATGTCAAGTCCTATCTGTCATTAGTGCAGGCACCATGTTTAAGATGAGAACTAGTGTTCTCATCTACACTAGGTTTTCCTAGCCACTGCTGGAGACAAGAAAGGGCCAAAATGTTCAGATAGAATTTAGTAATTCAGATTGAAGAAAAAGAGAAACCATGTTATGCAGGATGTCTGATGCTGGGTTGGAGATTGCTCGTGTTATCCCATACCAGCTGTAGTGTCTCAGTCATCTCATGTTTTCAACCACTAAAACAGCTCTGACAAGAATGAGTGTAACTGAATGGATGCACTCAACAACACTAGAATTATAAATAAATTCCCTCCGGAAGGTTCTTAGAAAAAGAGTATCTGCATCATTCCATAAGGATAAGGAATGGAGATAGAGGGGAAAAATGTGCCCCTTATTGCAACCTACAGACTGATAGCTTGTTTCCTTTGGATACTGGGTTTTATTGTTTAAAATAGTATTTGGATTCTGGACTTCTGATTTGACAATAACTATTCACTTAATTACATAATCATAGAATGATAATTGCATTTCATATTTCCTTTATATTCTACCAACATAAAAGGCCAATTTAGGTTCAAATGTGTTGAATAAAGGGACTAAAAGAAGAACCAAAGGCACAACAATTGTGTCCTGCCCCAGCAGAATTCAGAGCAATTTCATCAGTAGCTCAGTCATACTAGCAATAATATTTTACTCACATTTCCTTCTTAGAAAAAAACATGTACTTTAAACACATCATGTTGAAAACGAAATATATATCTTATTTGACTGTCAAACATGGATAAGAAACTATTTTTTTGTTTAACCTGGCCAGTGGATGACTAAGTTGTAAATTGACTTGAGTTTAAATAAGTGTTCCACTATTATAAACAGAAAGTAAGGTGAGAGACTTGGGGGGAAATACTGCTAGGAAGAAATTAAATAAGCTGGAGGTCTCTACATTGAAATTAATTTGTTAAACTGAGGGTGGAAGGCCTCAGGTGTGTCGAAAAACAGAGACTCACACAGATGTCAGTACTGCGATTGCAAAGAAAGCCTTAGAGATTCCCTTGAATTTAACTTCCTATTAATTTCCACCAACCTATCCTGTTTTAATGCTTGCTGTCTCCCACTGCAATGTTTTTCTGATTTGAGGAATGAAGCTACAGGGTCAATAGTCAGATTGTAAATTACTTAGTTCATATTAAACCATTAGAAAAATTCAAATTATGTTAAACTGTTGGATTTGAAGTTACCTGAACATAGCCAGGCTTAAAACCGTGGTGTTATCTTTCACCTAGTTCATTTTTCAAACCAACAGAAGCATTTGTATTTCTTGTATATCCTGTGTTATTTGTGCAGGAACATCAAATGTTTGAAGACAAAAGCAATGCCTTCTTGAATGGCATAAGACTAAGACAAAACATAGCAGGTTTCAAATGGAGAAGGCCTTTAAGGTCATTGCTCTTTTCATTACAAGTGCAGATTTGTTACCTGCAGGTTCACAGTTTTCAGCCTTTATTGTGAGTTACTTGGCTTAGTTTTAGTCAAGCGTATAGTATAATATTTTTCAAGGCTCAACTGCTGTTCAGTTTTTACAGTAAGATTTGTGTTTTTCCCAAGAAAAAAAAAGTTCACCCCTGTTCCATATAGTCCCAGAAAGGAAGCTTCAGAGGAACCAATCCCTATAGATGAATTTGCTAAAAACAATACATTTTCTTCTATATGTTTTAGCTTGTCTTAACATATTTTCATCTCCTATAGTAATTGCCTGCTTTTCAAAGCAATGGCATTTAATTTTTTAAAAATCTCTTTAATTAGCAAGATGAGGAAAATTTGCAAGAGGAATTTTCCCACTTCTGAGAAGTAAAATAACCCTATTTTGGCAAGAATTTCAAAAACTACTAAGATGGGGAGAGATTTGCTGTGAAAGGTAGTTGGTTGGAGTGTTTTTGCATGATTCTAATTTCAGTTACATTCTTGCATTAGAGCATGTACCATGTAATTGGAAATTACTAACATTTAGTGAGTTCCAGTGATATAAATCTTACTTCCTAAAACCATTAACAACAGCAGAAATATCCCCTATTACTCTAATACTTATTAGCTGTGTTAGAGATGCTTTCATCCCTATTAACGTTATTATTGTTGCTGCTAAATTATAATTGGATGTAGATGCATGCTCAAATGCACAAATGAGAAAAACAGTGTTGTTGTTTGTGTCCTTAAAGATTGTTCCATTGATTAGCCTCTAGTAAAGAAGGGATGGCTTGAGGGTTCAGGGATTTAATTCAAATTGAGGCAGTCTTGATTTGAATCTCCCTTCTAACGTAGACCTCTGTGTCCAGTCTTCCAATTTCTCTGCAAGTGGACTCAGTCCTGCAATTTGTTGTGCAGTTGGGTTTTGGAGCCCACCTAAAGTTAATGGGGCTTGAAATGGCACAGTAGTCCATATGTATGTACATAATTGGAGACAGGATGTTTATATACCTCGTCATAGAGACATGACGAATAGAAATACCCTCAACTTGTACATCAGCATATTTAAAATGTATTTAATGACATTACATTTTATTGAGTCAATTAGGTGGGAAATGGTATTTTACATACATTTTAAACCATCTAAACATGTTCCAGAAGTGAAGGCATGAAAAAATACAGCAGTTTAGAAGATGTCTCTTTGGAATGCAAAAGAGAAAAATGTTACTAGCAAACACAGCTCCTTCCCTAAGAGCTGTAATATTGTTCCTGATGGTCATTCTGTAGACATGAAATGAGCATTTAAAGAGATTGGTTTGATAGACCATTCAGTGTTGTGAATTCAAATGAATATTTTATGCTTCCATTTTCTCAACAGTTCTTGACAGTAACTGTTGATATGTAATATTTTGTGTTTCTTTTTTGAACAACCTCTTAAAGTCACATAAATATATAACTTCAGATAGTTATAATCTGAATTGGTCTGGAGCAGACTATGACTAAAAAGTAGAACCAGATAAATGACCAGTTCAAGTATTTCTTTTCTGTCATTAATGGCCACTGTATGCCCTGGGATTTCTGTTTCTTTTAACTCTGTCTGTCCTTGGATATTTCCCACTACATAACATCAAATAACCTCAAAATGTGCTCTCCAAGTGGACAGCTTGCTACCCAGTTTCAGATGTAATGTGTGGTATTAAAGAAGAATGGGGGGGATTTGCTGTACCTGAAAGTCAGCTGATACTTAATGAAGTCCTTTAAAATGCCACTGATGTTTGCAGTAATTCAGACTTATCTTAAAGCCTTTCTTTACCCATACACTTAAATTCACCCATGTGCTTAAACTGTGTATGTTACTGGTTAGTATTTATGTAGTTGTCATGCTTACAAGTTCTTGAAAAGTTTTGAAATAACCAGTCTGGTATCAATACAGCCAAACGTGGTGGTCTTCTAATTTGATTTTTCCTCTTGTTTTGCTTCTGAGCATAAATTCTTCACACTTTTATTCTTGCTTAATATGAGGTTTCTCTCCTAGATGATTCTTTTAGTATTTTGAGCTGGGATTAGTGTATACCTACAGATCTGACTGTGTCTGGACTACTTGTGATCATGTTCTACTTATTAAAACCTGATAGTAAACTAAGCTGTACCACTGTGGCAGGTGACATCTGACTGAGTTATACATTGCTTTGGAAGGTTGGCTCACCGTTACATTTGATATGTCTAATTTTTCAGCCCAAATGTGAATAATTAGGAGACTTGTTCAATGCTACTGTTTCAAAACTGTACTTAATTCATTTCACTTGCTGAATATTTTTAACTGTTCAGCTAAATAGATCAGGTTAGAGCATGAGAAAAATTACTTCCAGACTGCAGGTAGTCACCTCTGCAATTGTTTTGTTTTGAAACAACTGGAAAAGAAATGAAGCATTTATTTCCTATCGATCAAATGAAGGTGACATACCTTTGGCAAAATATCCAGCTATAATTTATATCAATATAAAAACTGTAATAATCTAGGATGTCTTTAAACCAGAAACCACGACCACTCCAGTAAGATACTTATTATCCCTAGCTTGGAGTGACAGTGCAGGGGGGAATGGCCTAAACCGAAGGAGGCAGATTTAGATGAGATATGAGGAAGAAATCCTTCTCTGTGAGGGTGGGGAGGCCCTGGCACAGGGTGCCCGGAGAAGCTGGGGGTGCCCCTGGATCCCTGGCAGGGTTCAGGGCCAGACTGGATAGCGCTTTGGGCACCCTGGGCTGGTAGAGGTTGCCCCTGCCCATGGCAGAGGGGTGGAACTAGATGGGCTTTGAGGTCCCTTCCAACCCAAACCAGCCTGGGATTCTGTGATTCTAGTAACGCAGCACTGCACTGGATTGAGCAGCACATGTTTCTGACTTCCTAAGCAAACATTGCTTGTCTTTTAATTGGTCTGAGGAACTTTTCTCTCAGATGGGGGTTATATGCACAAAGATTCTGCACTCCATAAGTACAGCCCACTACATGCTGAGTATATGTGGGTATGTGACTAGGAAGAAGTGAAGCAGAAATAAAGAGCAAGTTCCTTGCCAGACGTCAGAGAAATAGAGCACTTTGGTGTAGGTCAGCACTGGTTCAGATCTACCAGTATAGTCTTATAAGAAGCAGTGCGAGAGACACTCTTGGAACAGCATCTGCTGGTGTCAGATATTCTTTGAAAATTACTTCAGCCCGAGCAACTTATTCCCCTGTGCAAGGTGATTAGTTTAGATTGGCATCTTTCTCCACTGTCCTGCCAATTTTGGCCGATTGCATAGCACATGCTGGCATTTTAGCTCCTGAAGTTAAATATTGACGTTGATAGATGTGAGCGCCTGCTCAAGCTTTGAGTAGAATTATGAAACTCTAATTTCACAAACACTGTACTAATATATAATGTGTTTTTCCTATCATTAAGAACTTGAAATAATTTCCTCACATAAATGGGAAACAAATTATAGATGATGCTTTAAGCTGCAAATTTTCAGGATAAAGTTATTTACTTGTCTCTTCCTTATATTTTTTCCACAGTGTATTACTGTTCAGTGAGAGCACTGATTTGCTGTCGTCACAAGCATAACTACTGCTATACAGGATATTAACTCAAAATTTCTTAATTGCAGGAGTAAGGACCCATGGTATTTGTCTGGGGAGAGCTGTTTCAGTCTTTCAAACACAGTGACATTTAGGGTGAATTTTTTGAGAACACAATACCAAGGTAGCCAAAAACCAGTGACCACTAGATTTTTGGCACTTGCAGCAAATCCTAGACAGTGCTTGGACTACTGCTGAGGTCACAGAAGAACACAGATATCGAATGATTATTTTATACTAAAGTTCAAAACTTTATAATTTACAGGCGTACAGTGCTAACACTGTGATGTATTTGGTGTGGAAAACTACCCATGACTAATCAAGCAGTGATGTACACGAAAGCCATTTATGTTTTTCTAAGTTCTGTGTGAAGGCCAAACTAACAGCTATCTAATTAATGTCCTTTTATAGATGGTAAATCCAGGAAGAAGTACCTGGATGTTGATTAGCTGCCTAATCAGAAACGTGGTTCTGATCTCCTACAATTTTCACATTACCGCTTTAACATTACTGAGGTTTTGATAAAGTCCGTGAGATAATATAGACTTCTAATTATGCAAAGATTAATGCAATATTTCTGATGAGAGGGTAATTGAAAGAAATCTGAAAGAAATGGAGCATGCATGAGTTGGAACTCCAAACTCCAGCTGCGTTAACTCTCTTCTCTATGCTAAATGGGAATTCGAGGATGAATGTGTCTTGGGTAAAGTTCATTCCTGTACAGAAGGTCAGCATGAAACTGAAATGCCTTTAATTTTTATGGGGTTTTAACTGCAATGTAGGAAGCATAGTCTGTGTAATGGGGGGTGAGGTTGGTCTCACAGGGAACACAATTTTCAAAGGTTTTGAATCACTCAGTTTAAATCTGTTTTAAAATAAGCAGGGAATTGAGTCACCAATTTGTAAATATGTTCACAGAAAGCTGAGGGTGCAACAGGGAAAGCTGGGGTGCCTGGGAAATACCAAAGCATTTTCTGAGATCAGAAGTCATCTTTTCCAAACAAGAAGATTGTTTATTGGCTGATTAGAAGGGTTCTGCTGGAATATGAGCTCTTGGCAACCTGAACCATAGTGAATGAGGTTACATACTACCAGTTGCCTCCTTCCTAGGATAGGGCGATATATCTTTGTCTTAAAGTTATGTGCATCATCTTTTCTCCATTTTCTTCAATCATATGGATCAGCATAAGGAACAAACCTTAAATTTGACCACTGTGAAATAGACAGGTACCTATAGACATTGAAGGAGTCAACAGTATAATCAGTCTGTATTCAGTGACTTGCTCCTCTTCTTAATGAACTTAGCATCCAAAATTCCATGAGTAGATGACTATTCAGATCTGTACTGTGGACTTTGCCACCAACATCAACAGCTCTTCTAAATACAGTCAACATCAACAGACATTAGTGGCAGTAGAAAGGGGGTTTGTTCCATTTAAGTTTCTACATGATCTCCCTCCCCTAAACTACATACTTAGACCTACATTCCCATAATGTTATTATACTGCATGTGATCAGTACTTTAGATCTGGAGAAACATACAGTACAAGGTTTGTCAGTTCTTTTGACCAGCAAAAACAAACATCATCCTCCAGTGCCAAAGTACTAATGCCAACAGACCCCATCTGTTTATGATAAGGAGCTCTGCTTTCTTATCAGAAACCCATTATCCATAATAGCAATAATTGAGACAGCAAGCATATAAAAATAACCCTGCCCATTTGACTGTTATCTTAAAAGGAATGTGGCTAAATGGATCTCTGTTGAAGACATAGAGCAGAGGAGAACTGAGATAACTATTAGAGACTACAGTGGGAGTGTTACCTGGAGAAAAGAGCCATATGTAGCTACGCTAGCTTTTTGCTGCTTGTGCATTGCCCAGATACCTTAAGTGAAAGGTGGAGGGTGACCACGTATGAACAACGATGCACACACTGAGGCTTTCATGCCTGCAGCTGTATGAAGCAAATTACTTCTTGTAGGTAGGCTGAAATCAGGTTTAAAACAACACATGGTGTGTAATAGCTGTAGAGACAGCGTTGTTCCTAATAACCAATACAAAGAAAATAAAATAATTACTAGGCATAATGATCATTAGTGTGCAGATCTAAACCTGCCAGGCAGCAGGCTTACCAGGGCATTAAGTTCCTAAAAGAGATAGTTAGCACAGATCAGCAAATGTGCTGCCTGGACACATTATTTGCACATTTTATGCTCCCAGTATTCCTTAAATACGAATATCTTTTATGAGGTGTTGCCAGCTGCAAACTTTAAATTGTGCATGATATAAAACACATAAGAATGGATCAAAAACACCCCCAAAACAGCAACAACCATCAACACAACCCTGCTGAAGTCAGTATATAAACACTAGAAATCCGTAGCCTTTAGGGTAGCTTTTTAGAGATGGGACTCAAATCAGTAGACACCCTAATAATCTGACATTGTGTGCATATTTCTGGAACTTTCATTTGGTCCTTCTTTATGGGGAAAATAAAGAAGAAAGAAAGCAAACATGAAAACTAAAATTCCTATACAGAAAATAATGAACATTGGAAATCCAGCTGGGGAACAGAGAGATTTTAAATATAGACCAGATGCTTATCAGATCCCCAAAGATTTTATAATAGAGCAGTTCTGTTGATTTCAGTCGATCTGCTCACGTTCAGCACTGAGCTTTCTCCATAATTTCTCTTGGCTGTTCTTGACTGCTGTAGAGTTTGTATTAAGGGAGTTGCTGGCCAGAATGCTTGTCCAGTAATACATTATACAACTATATCAGAAGATTTTTAGAAAGTAAATTTGTAACTGATAAACTTGGATATTAACCATAGAAACAAAAAGTTCTTTATTAGACCTAAGCAATTTTATCTATCTCAACTTTCTGTGCAATAGAAAGAACGAAGACAGATTTGGTATAAATTTTGGAACTACCAAAGTTTATTATCTACAGTAATTTTACAGCCCATTGTTTTGAATTTTGAATCTGATTTTAAAAGCACAAATCTACTCCTTTAGCTTTACAAAGGGTTCAAGGCATCATTAATGAGCAGAGGGGTATCCACTGTCCTTCCAAACAACATATAGAATAACTTTTTCACACAGCTTCAGTTAAGACTGGGAAAGCCTGGGGAAAAGCCCAACTGGTTACGTCAATGACAGTTGCCATCATGGGCTATGACTGAGAGAAAACAGGTCATGTAGTGATAATCCAGGAAAATACATGCAGTAGGGAAGAAGGCCATGAAGTAACAGTAACAACAAAGTAACTTTGTCAAAGTGGTAGACTAGGAAAATGCTCTGTACAGAAAAAGACTGGCAGGATAGGAGCAGGGTAGCTGAAATTTGTCATGGGCTGTGAAAAAAAAACGCAAAACTGCTAACTGAAGAGCCTGGGAAGGAGATTTAGCTGTTCAAATGGCTAAAAAAAAATCCTTTGGGATGATGTGTGAAAAAGAATCTTCTAGATTAAAACATAACCTAAATATACAGACCTAGAAAGGAGAGATTCCATAACAAAAACCTTCTCTGTGTTTCTTTGTGTTTTTAGGCTTGAATAAGAGGCAGAATGATAACGTTGTCCTGGGCAATCAAAGGGAGAACTGGAAGGGAGTGCTTTAGGGAAAAGATTTAAAAGCTCAGTTGTAGCTGTGCAGAGCTGTCAGCTAAACATCGAAAAGGTATCAGAGCTAGAGGTCGACATTTTAGTTTAAATGGAAAAGCAGGTAAAGAGAGTAAGATCTCTGAAGTGTCAGCACTGAAGTGAGACCTGAATGTGCATAAATGGTGTCGTGAAGATCGGGAAGAGGCAGGGGGGAAAATGTTTCCCCAGCAACCTGGGATGGAAGGAATGAGAAAGAAGGTCATGCTGGAAAAGTGATTAGAGAAATCATAGTAAAATGACAGGAGGAGATACAGGAGCCAAGGGAAGCATCAGATTTCCAGGCATGTGATTAAATGGGTTGGAGGCAGCTGACAGGTCAGAAAGGATGAAGTTGAGAAGCAGTTTCAGTGGAAAGAGTCTAGGAAAGGACTGTAGAGCTCTGAGATGGAAGGGAGAAGAGCCGGGGTGGTGCTTGAAGAGGCAGGTGGGGTACCAGGGAGAATCTAAAGCATGCTTATATAGTGCGAGAGAAGTGAGCCTTCAGTAGATAAAAAAACACATAAACATATTCATAATTAAAGCTGAACTAACTAGTTTTAATATATAGTTTACTCGGCAAAGGCAAGGTGTATGATAAGGTGGTAAAATTCATTATATGTGTCAATATGGTGTAAAATATACAAGGTTTTCTGCAAGTCTGCACATAAATCAACATATATTGCCCTTTATTTACAAGCTGTTGGTGAAGCAATCACTAGCTGCTTGAATTTGTGTGATATTTATACATTTTGTGCTGACTGATTCCTCTGGTGAAGTTTCAGCCTATAGATTGTACAGAATTCAGTGCTACAGCTGCTGTTCATTCATCATATACAAGAGCCCATCCTTAGCAGGAAGACATCCAGGGAACTGCTAAAAAACCAGAGTAGCTTTGCCAATTCAAAAGCTACTGTTATTTCCTTTGAGTCAGGATTGAATAAGTGTCCTTTAATGATACTGAGCTTCATTGCAATCTGGAAATGCTATTTTTCAGATAGTCTGTGGGAACAGACCTGAACTCTTGCTTTTCACTACCTCAGGAGGTTAAGTTGTTTATGAGAATTTAGTCCTAGCTGGAATCCCTAATCCAAATACATCCAAACTTTGGCAGCCACTATCACAAATTTCCTATATGTAATTTTGTGGCTGGACCTTTCTTTTAAACACCATGCTAAAATCCATTTGCCAAGAAATTCCTGATTTTCTCTTATTGGAAATCTCAGTGATAGTTATTACTTGAGTGAGCTCCATCCATCAGTCCCTCTATTGGTTCTTATGCTTGTTAAATTTGCTTTACTCACCTCTGATGAACAGAACTGAGGTCGTGCTGCAGGGAACAGGACAGTTCGATGCATGCCATCCAGGTACCTGTCTTGCTGCACAGCCCATCTGGACAGGCCCCTAGCTGGAAGAATTTAATACTGGAGTCATTTCAAATAACACCAAAACAAAAAGATAAAGTAAAATTGCCTTATCACTAATCATATTAAACTTGATTTGCCCAAAATAAAAGCAGATAATTAAAAACTAGTAAAGAACACAAGCCAGCATCTAATTATGACCAGTAGGTTACTGTTTATGATGCGTTTGGTTGCAACAAAATTATTGATATTGAAATGTATATTAGACAAACACTTCCTGAGTGCTTGTGAGATGTGATGTCTATGTTTGACTTGCATTTTTGCGTTTTGATGCAGCAGTTGTCTCTTCCCAGGGGACAGAGCAGTGTTGTGCATGTGTTTAACCCCAGGTGGGCAGCTGCTCACTCGCTCACTGCCCCGGAGGGAGGGGGAAGACAAGCAGAAGTGAGAAAACTCGTGGGCTGAGATAAAGACAGTTTAATGGGTAAAGCAGATGCCATGTGAAGGAAAGCAAGGAATTCATTCCCCACTTCCCATGTCAGGCAGGTGTTCGGCCATCTCTGGGAGAGCAGTGGTCCATCACGTGTAACGGAGACTTGGGAAGACAAGGGTCTCTGAATGCCCCAGGTGACATTTTGGGGTTTCCTCTTTGAGATTTTTGTCTTTTCAAATAATTGCTTCTGAACCTGGCTAATTTTTATTTAATTACTGTCAAATGTGCATGCACTCAATTACGAATTTGATTAGGGAAAAAATAAAAAACCCCTAAAAGATACTCTGTGCAGTAATAATCACACCCATTTCCCATCGTTTAGGTCTGTAAGGACTCCTGACATTTGAAGCTGTCCTACCGAGTTGCCATGGCAATGAGAAAAAAAGAAAACGTCAGATCTGAAGATTGCAGTTTACAATTACTGTTCTTCACTACCAGGCCTCAGTTGCTCCAGATTGAGTTTAATTTGCAACCTCACCTAATCTGTCCGACTATACATTGGTGTTTGACAGCCTCTACCCTAACTTCCGTTTATTAATGGATTCCTCTTGCAAGACACGAGGTTTATGCGAATTTTCTCTGAATGTTAAAAGACCATGACATCTAGACTGGACCTTGGGGGAGCAGAAAACAGATTGACTCCATTTTTTTTCTATCTGTTGACTTGTTGCTATTCAACTGTTCAGAAAATATTTTGTCTGTGGGTTAGTATTTGTATATGTATGAGTGTATGTATATATATATATTTATATAGAGAGAAGAGTTATACGACAGGTTTAGCTTTTATAAAATATTCATCTGGAGCTTGCAAGGGACAAAGCAGAATCATATGGCCACAGATGAATTGAAACTATTCTACCATGGCTAAACCTACTGTATTCGCTGTTATAGTGTGGCCAGGAGGAGAGAGCCTACTGCAATCATACTGCTACAACAGCCACTTTGTTGACACCACATAAAGCAGGCCCAGGGCTCTGCAGTGCCACTTCTTGTACCTCAGGTTCAGCAAACAAGAAATGCAAGTCCCCCCTGGCTTGTTTGGGATCTGAACGGCTTTCCTTGTGCCCCAGATGGGATTTACAATCTGGCAGGAGCACAGCGCTTCGTTCCCCTTTCAGTGGGAGGTTCTGTGAATCCCAGATTTGTGGGGAAGTGGGAAGCAGCCAGCTGCAACCAGTGCTGTAGGGCTCATGATTTACAGCAGTGGGAGCGCTGGGCCTGGTTTTAAAGGGGCTTCCTCTATGTTCCTGCAGATCATTCTTTGCTGGAGCCAAAATTTAAGTCTTTTTGTCAGCTCTGCAGACACGGGTGGGTAGGTAGGTGTCTGCATACAAGAAGCTGATGAGGACAGCAAAAGCAAAGTATTTCTGAGAAGCACTGGTCTCTCTCTCAGCCTCTATGCAGCTGTCATTACATACGTAAGCGCAAGGAGGAAAACAGATACCCTATTCTATAAATATATTCACACACATATATATAGTTTTGAATATATATATACATACATACACATGTACACACAGTTTCCAGTTAAGAGTAACAAGAGCATTTCTTTGTGTGTGTAAATTTACCACACTTGTTTGCAGACATGGAAAAAAAGGGTGTTCGTTATATATGAATATGAATCCTTTTTTATTCTGTGAGCATGTAAGGTTAAAAAAAAACAACCCTTCTAACTGTATCAAGATGATCATCTTGTTAATAAATTGTAAATGATCCATCAAAGCTCACACCAAATTTTTATAAAATTAACACGAAAAGTGTACTAGTGACAGACTGTGGCTTTTATTAGAGCTTGCCAGTAACTAGGGTAAGGTAAGTGTCTTAGAATATTTTAATAAACTTGCTTATTTAAAGTTTAAACAAGAAAGCTTCCTTATGCAATAGAACTTTGCAGCTGCATTCTTTAGTTAGCATTTTTACAGTACCTATGAGTCATACTGTATGTTGTCTTTACTACAGTGAGATTATGAGCATATCTTCCACACCACATATATGTTTCGATAGTAACGCTTTTTGGAAGCATTAAAAAAGTCCAAACATGCATTAAGTTCTCCATAATGCTATACTAGATATTAAATGTGTGTTGGTGGTTAAAAATTGCTGTACAATAGCTTTTCTCTGACTTCCTCTATTGTACCAAATATGAAACAGGTCTTTTATTTCCCTTTTTTCTGTCTTTTTTTTTTTTTTTAAATCAAAAGGAGTAATAACAACAGTGACAGAGGAAAAATTAGTTTGTGTTGTGAACTTTCCTAACAGTGTAGATGTCTTGATAAGACACAAGCTGCCTTCAGACAGGAACCTATTTTTTTTTTCCAGCTAAACTCCTGCAGTCCTGACCAAGTCAAATCTCCCACTGACCTCTTTTTTCTTGCAGCACGCTCTGGGTGTTTCAATTACCAAAGTGGTACTTTGAGGTTAGTGGGAGTTTCTCTTGAGCAAGGGCCTCAGGAGTGGGCTGTTAGGCAGCTGCAGGCATTTCAGCGGGAAAGTGCCTGATCTCAAACATTAAGATGGGCACGCTTCTAGTTCTCTTTCTCTGCCCATGCCTTGTAATAATCATATGCTGCTGCTTTATCATCAAAGAAGAAGTCTTTAAAAAAAATGAAAAGTCATTTTCAGGCAAATTTTTGAAAAGGAGAAAAAAAAATAATAAAATCAACAACTGCATAACACCACTGGACTTTGAACATGTATAATGAATGCATCCAGACTTACCCAAAGATAAACTGCACCCCATGCTTTGATCTAAAAAACTTCTATCTTGAATAAAAGAATTTATAATATCCTCCCCAACAAATACTCTTTTTCTACTTGCTTTCTTCCTCTCTCTATCCAGCAAAACCCACCTCTAGAAAGGCACCCACTGACATTAGTGTCATTCCTATCGAGTGCCAGGTAAAGCTACTCCTTTCTTGTTTAAACCAAGGCTCACATAGCATTTGGTGGATCATTCCAAGGGCATCCAAAATGAGGAACAAACTAAAATCTCTTCTGCCTGGAACTACACTAACAATGGGAAGACTTTCTACCACTCTGTGCCCGAGGACTAGAGATCTTTCTTCTTGGATAATACTGCAACCTTTTGACATGCAGAGAGGTCAGTATCATGGCTGAATCTCTGAATCAAGATGCATCAAAGCCTTCATTCACCTTTACCACTTTATTTCTGCACCTAGATTAAAGCCTCTCAGTCTTTACTGTGTGTCTCCAGGCATCAGACAGAGCTAATCACTGGACTATCTAAGCACGCAAAGAGAAGATGAAGCTGCCGTGTTAATGTTTCTCCCTCTCTGTACCTGAGAACAAACCCCATCTAACAAGAGATTGTGGCACTTTCTGTAGTGTTATACAAGTGAGGAACCATATTAGAATCTGAGTTTTATCCTACCTGAATAAGATTGTCAACTCTGGCTCAAAAAACGATGCCCATTTCCTGCAACAAGGGCACAACAATAATGTATTATTTTTTCTACAATATAATGAAAGAATAGAGAAGTTACAAAATTGGTTGTTATTTTTTAAATAGTTTATTATGTTTAACATTTGTTCAGCCAAGCTTGCTGGTTTTATAACGTAGTGCTTATTTCTACCTAGCTATTTTGGTCACTGCAATGTTTATTTCAGTATATGTTTGTAGACATATAATGCTGTTTAGAGTCAGAAAGGCTGCAAATTTGTTTATTTTCTTTTTGTAACATGCGCAAAACTTCTTGTGCAAAAATCATTTCACTTGAAAAGAATATCTGCTGTTAAAACACAACTCGGGTATAATGATCAATGGGAGGAGTTTATTAGCAAGACAAAGGTCTCCTCCTTTGTGATGCACTTGCTAATTGAACCCTTGTCTGTACACCTCACATGTGTGCTATTACAATATGCCGATGTGCATTTATTAATGTGCATTTTGTTCAGTAACTGTAGGTCTGAAGATTAAAACAAAGGGAAACAAGCTGAATTTCCTACTGAGTATCAAGGAAAATTAGGTAAGAGTGAAACACTGGCTAATACACATTCTGAGCCCTGTTCTCATCACGTCTACACTGGTGTAAATCAAAAAGCAACTCCATTATTAGAATTGTTTGAGATTCAGTTAATCATATTTAGATGAAATTTCTCATCTAAACGTCCTCTCATATTGCTTTTACTGGTCTTTTGCAAACAGTAAAGCAGCAGTGTTTGTCACATGATTGTTGAGTGCTTACAGAATATCGGAAGTCTGTCTTTTGTGACATATAGAGAAACCTATAGCTTAGATGCCTCCCACAGATGACTCACTTCTGTCACTAACCCCTTCAGCGTGTCTCTAAGGCACCCAGCGTGATTTGGTTTAGCCTTTATTTGAAATGGCTGTGGCCTGTAGTCAAATAATTTGTCCTGGTCTCTTGTGTAGTCATTTAAGTTAAAGATCATTATAATAAAATCTCATTTATTAAATTATGGACTTACAATAAGTTTGCAGGGCCCTAGCTTAAGTGTTTTATCACTACAAAAAGATAGACATGTTATAACATTAACAACTTTTACATCATTGGTCTTTCCTTTACAAAAGATCTCTTGTCTAAAATACTGAGAAAGCTGCCAATTTTCTGCTCAATTCCTACTTCGACACTCAGCCACTTGAAGCTTAGCAGAACTTTGTACACAAATAATTTTACATCACTTTGTCTAAAGGCTAAGTTTCTTTCTGAATGGATTTAATAAGGTCTTATTTAATTAACAAAACCCCACAAGCTAATTATATTAAAGTCATATCAGAGACTTGAGAACACCAAATCTAAGGCAAAAACTCCGATCTTATCTTCCCTTTATTACATCTGCAAAAACTGTTGTCTGAGAGATACATCGTCCAATGCTAACAAAAAGATAAATAAAATAGCAATTATTTTCTTTCAAACTCTGTGATCTATAATCGTTTGAATTAACATGCAAAGTACATTGGTAATTATAACTATTCTATTTAAAGCAGATGTAGCTGACGATTTTACTATGTAAAACATGTAGCCCATTGACGACACTGTTCTCTTGCCTCACATCAAGATCCACTAGTTGACTTGTGTTTGTCCGAATGAAATGGATACCCTCATACACTGTCAGTGGAAAGTTACTAGTTGCACAATTGCTATGTGTGTGTATATATGTAGATATATAGAGATATACACATACACATATAAATATATATATATAATATATGCAGATTGAGGGAGACTAATACAACATGGGGCCTTGGAATAAGCAGTTTAATTCCATGAATTATGGATGAATACATGAGTTAATGGACAGCATGGGTTAGGTATGCTAAACCAGTCTGATTTAAAGCAGGCAAAATACCCCCCCACACTAAACCCCAGGCTTAGCCCAACCTGCATGTCATATTTATGCTACCTTTAGCTGTCCCCTCTTAACACAATTGTATCATTTGAAGATATGCATAATTGTTCACTGACTCATTTTAAGTTGCCGATGTATCAGCAGGTCACCAGTAGTGGAAAGGGAAGGGTTTCTAGCCAGAATTCTGTGTTACTGTGCTTTCAGTGGGACAGCTATTTGGGAAAATTTCATCTACCCTTTGAACATGACACTCCTCCTCTGCATCAGCAAATGACTGTATTTGATGACCTGGGGGTTAAACTGAATGTAGTCTTTGTGTATGTACATGCATACACACCCTGCCTGGGACTGCAGAGTAAGAGCATCTCTGGTGGACTGTGGTGTGAATTCAGTAAAAACAAGCTGTGTTGTTACTGCCATTTCAGACAGAACATTCCTGTAACATCAGATTTGCCCCATAACAAACTGTGTCTAAGTTACCACCAAGATTTTATTTTTTAATGGTTCTCTTTCTCTTCAAGCAAGTAGGATAATATTTTGTTTGATTTTAAAGATACTTAATTCAGCTACTTTTCCAGTTAATTGTTCCTTTGGGCCCTAGTTGCTGAATTGCTTGCTGTTTCTGAGGTGTAAATAGACATTTTGATTTATGACGTGGTTGCAAAGAAACTTGTAATTTATTTGTGAAATGCTCAAATAAAGGATGTATGGGCTTTTACCTTTTGTCTGGGCGTAGACCTTCCTGATGCAATACAGCAGGAATGGAGGGTGACAAATGACCTTGAGACTGCCAAAGGCCTGGAATAGCCTGCACAAAATGCCAGGAACTCCCACGTTGCTCTAAGTAAAAGAGAGAAATTGCAGTCTTCATCATCACCATGCCATGGTTATAGACTGAGAATCCGGGGGAGAGAGGGGTAAATAAGGTTTGGCCACACAAGAAAGTAACAACAGGTCATTCAGCATCCCTACAGGTAACAGCAATGATTTGCCTGCTAGAGCCCCACTTTCATTATTAGGAGGTCATTGAGCCAAACCCACATCAGATGACCGTCTGGACTGGGTGCAGGAGCTTTAATGGATTTTTGTTGCCATTCCTTTCTGCTTCACCTGGCCACCTTCCCCAACTACCACCTCCAGTTCAGCTTATATAGGACAGCCAGCCACAAAAAGCAAACTTTATCAACACAGAAACAGGCTGAACAAAGGTCAGTCGGTGAGGCCCACCATGGGATGCTGCAGGGCTGCATCTCCGTCACTGCAAGATGGCTTTTAACCGCTAGTACGGCCCCAGCCTGTAGTCCTGCCTAACGTGCTCCCTCTGCTTAACACCCAGATGTGTGTGCATATACAGTCCAGTCGTTGCCATGACTCAGAAAAATCTTCCACCAAAACTCAGAGCCCTTATTGCCTTCAAACCCAAACTGCTCCGGGCCTGATCATGCCCAAAAAAAAAAGCTTGTGCTGCTTTAGTGCCTTTCTGTACCAGGCACTGCCTTCTCTGACAAGGCTTCTTGCTTTAGCACGTTGCTTCCCAGGAGCAGGACTTAAGCTTTGTATGATACAATTTTTGGTTCTCACTGACCTCTCACAGTCTGTGCTTACAAGGGGAAAGGAAGTGGGGTGTGCATTCCTGTGCTGCCAGCTGCACCCCGACACTGGAGACAGGCACAGCAGGTGAAACAAAGACATAATCCTTCTGTCCCAGAATCCAGGGAGGAAAAAATACTAGAAGGGTAGGCATGGTGAAAATCCTGCAGGACATCTGTACCACATCACTTTATCAGGGAATTCTTTTTCCAGCACAAAGCCAAAGCCTGCTGGATTACTGAAATTCCTGTAAGTTGGGGGTTTTTTAAGATTTTTTTTTTTTCTAGGAACTTATCTAAAGTGACAGAGCCACACAAAGATAGCATACCCCTGAAAATAGCTTTCTACTACATCTGAGGATGGAGGAAGCAGGAGGAGGGAGGGCAGCACTTGAAGGAACCATTTGAGTACAAGCCACAGCACCTTACTTTCACTGAGAGCCACCTCCAGCTTTTGCCCATTGCCAATGCTTTATCAGCCTTTGAATATATAAAGGGAGCTTTTTAATGTGGTCCATAATAAGTTAAGGATGAAAGACCATATGGGAAACTTGTGGTGTAATTGAGCAAAAGGTCATTACCTAAAAGCCACAGCAAAAAGTGTCACCTCCTTTGGTCTCAGTTGAGATCATTGTCCTAAACTAATGCTGTGCCGTGTCCCTTAAAAGCGGTGTTTGAATCAGTACAAAGTTAAATCATAAGCAAGGAAATGTTAACAGAGATAGAAAATACTGAATGGTTTGTAGCCAGGTAGTTTTCTGCTGCCCTTTCAACCTTCCTCTGTCTCATCTACCACCACAGTTCTGGATTGCAGCCTACTGTTATCCAGTAACTTTGCACAGTTCAAGCCAGTTACATTTTTTCTCTCCAGCAATAGTAAATCAGAACTGGCCCTTCTGGCTTCAGTACAACCTTCTTACCTGCAGAAACAAAGCCAGGGTCATTACTCCTGCTGTAAAACTACTGGGACGTTCCTCCTCAGCTGCCACGCCTCTGGCTGGACTCTACTCATCCACCTCCCGGTGCCCGATGACCTTCGCTGCTCCTGTGGTTACAGCAGCAAGTAAGTTACTCTAGTCCAGCACACTCCAACAGTACATTTTATTACTTAGGACTCGTTTTGCAACTTAACTGCTTCCACGTGCAGTCACGGGGTACTCGCACCATGCTGTGGTTGGATAGCCTTTTTTCTGACTACCTATCCAAGACAAGAAAAGCAGAAGTGTTTATGCTACTTGTTTACTTTGCATTTCTTTATTTTTTTTTTTTACTTTATATTGTACAGGATGTAAGATATTTTTAATTTTTTAAAAATATCTTTAAATATTTTTAGATTTTACAGGATGTAAAATAACACTTTTAGCTTATAATTAACTCCTTGCAAAGAGTGTTCTACAATACAGCTACAGTACTGGAGTAACGGATTTGAGAATGGGGGATGTTCATAAAGAGCTTTTTGTGGTACATTTAAACAAAACCATAAACCAAAACAAAATTCCCACAGCGTTGTGTTTTCAAACTGACCACCTATATTTTTTAACACAAGGATAATGAAGCAAGTAGACAGCATTTATGGAACAGATTAAATCTTCACATCACTAACAGGTTTTAAGAATTTTAATTGTTATAAATGTGCCCATTATTGTTTAAATCTGTTATCTTGCTTCATGCCATCAGTCACTTGGGAACAAATTTTATGCTGGGCTAATTTTGCCACTCCAGTTATCTTGCCACTTTCACCCTCACTGTAAGTGATCAGCTGGGGACAGCAGTAAGATAACGAGTGGACATGACAGCAAATCAAATAGCGCCTCTTTGTATACAAATACATAAATAAGCAATCACATCAGCTGTGCCTCATTCTTTATGCTATTTGATCAGCTGCAGTAAAGCAACAGTGCTGCAAGACACCTTCCAAGTAGCCATAAAACAGGAATTATAACCTGCCTTGGGGTTACAGCATGTATTATTGACTTGGCTAGTATTGAGGGAGTTAGCCTTCAGTGGGATGTGAGCACCTAGTTCCAGCTGGTGTCACTAAAAATCCTAGAGATGAAACTTCGCCCCCATCCACTGATAAAAATATTGTATAACTATGAACATTTTTTAAAAAACAAAAAATGTCACAATGAGTTAATATACACTGAAATGTTTCCTGTATTTCCAAGGTAACTTAATTGTCATCAACTTTCATGTTGAGCAAAACCTCTAGAGAACAAGTGCCCTAGTTAACAAATACTCGAGTCTTTCATATACTGGATTGCCAAAAAGAAAAAGATCAACATCGGGAATATTTAATTCATGTGAGAATCACAGAGAACGTGACTGAGTGCACAGAGAAAGCAAAGTAGAAACGATGCATCATCGTAATTAGAATAAAATTTCATTACAAGACAATAAGTCTAAAGAAAAAATTCAGACTTTTTGGTGCAATAGAATTCACAAGTGCAGGCTGTGACTATTAGCTGCAGCGTGTAAGAACTGGACCAACGCTGGACAGTCCAGGCATGGTGCCTGGCAAGTTTTGCCATTCTTACTAACGGCAAAATCTGCACTTTATGCCTGTGAAAATGTCTTGCTCTTGGATCCTGCACAGAGAAATCAAAACAACAACAGCTCTAGAGAGAAATCCTTTGAGCTGGGCAAAAGCCCCCATATCCTCAGCCCTGCCAAGGGCTTAGTGCAGCTGCTGGCCATCACGCTGGCAGAGCTGACTGCAGGATTTTGACCTATGTGTACCCATCAAGCTTTGTTCTCACGTCTCTTTACTCCTGTCAGACCACAAAGCACCTCTTCTCGCTCTGCTCCAGTGCTGGGACAGAACTGCAGCATAGTGACAGAAACATGGAACAGAGGGCACAGCTCAACCCCACCCTGGCAGAGGTGCCAGTTGGAGACTTACCCACCTGGCAAGTGCAGCCACCACCGCATGATAACCAAAGAGCCAGGGTGCAGAGGCACCTCACGCCAGTACCTTGGGCAGGCACCGGCCTGACAGATAAACCCTACCCAGGACCCTGCCTTGGCCACCCAGACTCTGGGGTTGGGAGGTTGGGTAGCCCTGTGGTCCCATGACAGCTGGGCAACTGTCAGACCCCACTCCTGCCAGACATTGTACCTTTTATCAGTCCTGACATGTCTGTGCTGGGCTGCCAGGCACCATTTGCACAATAGGAGCAGACCATTCCATTCCTTCCCCCAGCAAATAAAACAAATGTTACATGGCAGGGATTTTTTTTTTTTTAATTCGGATATTTTTTTTCCTCCTCCCTCTTTCTCACTCAATTAAGACAGTTCTCATGATCTGGTTTCTGTGCCATGACATCCAATCATCATTCTTGCATGGATGGTCTAGCTTGGCACCTTATTAAAGAGCCATCAGAGCTGATGCTTTTTTCAGCTCTGCACTAAGCCTACTTTTAAGTGTAGTTCTCTGTCGTCATTTACACAACTTGAGGACTGCAGTACTTCCTCTTAATTTCTGTTCCTTGGCACTGTGTACTTTGTTCTTTAGCAAATGAGCACTGAGTACCTGAAGCTAATGAAAATGTGTGCAGCACACAGCTCTGTCTTCTGGGATTGACTGGAGGTAGTCCAAGGGTTGCTATCTTCAGTTCTTTCTGTCTTCAATTTTAAACCAAAGGCCTCTAGTTACTGCAGCTCTTCTTCGTCTCTTGTCCTGTTTAGGCTACATAAGAGAGGGAGGCAGTGTGTGCATTTAAATGCTGTTATTTAGTGAAGGTGTAACTCACTTGTAACAAAGATAGATGGAGGCAACAGCTTTATTGTCCAAATCAAAGTATTAAAATATGCATGCTTATATATATAAATATAAACATCTAAGGTGATGAGTTTCATTATCCCACACACAAAATAATAGGCTATTTTTTAATTGGTTATTAGACAGTGAATACTCATTAAAAGCTCGGTTCATTGGGAAAAAATAGTACCATGCAATTAAACTGTACTACAGACTAATTAATATGGGAATTGGGGCAATTCAAATACTTTTATAGAGATGGAAGTGGGGAGAGTAGGCAGTGTGGACTTATACCAGTCATCTTCATTAGCCCAGCAGATTGATTTTATGCTACTTCAGGGTTTTGTGGAGAGTTCTATTTTTTAGTTTCAGTTTCAGAGGAAATCTAACCTAAGTTTGACTGACCTAAGATTTCGGAAGTCAAACTGACCAACTTGCTGTTGCTTTACACCTTGTATGCACTTATATAACTGGTGCACCAGAGCACAGGAATATGCATCAGATCAGCTTTGATTCACTAGTGTTTTCCTCTCGATCTGTAGAATTGTAAATTACTCTGCAGGATGACAAACACTGATGTGCCTGTTAGATCACTGTGTTACATAGCTGTGTTATGAAGCAAAACCCATTCACAGATACCCATTCATTTGAATGAGAGGTCACTGGCCTAACACAACAGGCTCCTTTCAAGCCCTCCCTTGTATTTCATTCTGTTATTTTTCTGCTAATAAATAAATAAAATCCCCATTGGTTTATGGCTGCAAGAGATGAAAGAACTCTTTTTTTTCTCATGTCAACATTGTGTAGTGCTGATGGAGTCTGGCAACAGCCGACTCCTGGCTCAGACTTCTGTTCTGTTTTTCCTTATTAGCATTTTGCTTGGCTGTCCCTGCCAAAGTCTCCTGGACATTTCTGAACTCTGTGAATTGTTGCAAATATTGCAACGTCCAAGTGTGAAATGAACTGCATGGAAACTCCTGGGAACCTGTTAGCAGTGTATTAACAATAACCTCAAGTTCCCAGGAAACAACAGGCACCTGTTCAATGGAGAACATGTTCTTAAATTGACATGCAATTATCACTGCATATTTTAGCATCATTTTTGCACCTTATCTAAGACCTACCACAAGTCTTGAAAGCCTGTTTACTAATTTAAAACCAGTCTTCACAAACCAAGACAAAAATGAGAATACAAAGAACAGGAGTATACAAATAACTTCGCATTTTAAAAGGATTCTAGAAAAACCTGTTATTTGTTGCAATTTTGGTTTACTTGAATGTGAATTGGAATGACAGCCTAAATAAGGCAGGTGTTTAATTTTAATAATTACCTCTAAGGTATTATAAACCTGTAAGAAAGATTTGCTTTTAAAAAAAACCCAAGGTGAACCAAGATAATAGTAAATAGTACTCCAGAAAACCTTTCCTCTAAAGGTGGAAAACCTTAAATGTTTAATAATTGCAGTCAACATTTTTAGACTGGGAAGTTAAAACTTAATGTCTAAAAATATTTTTAAATTATTATGTGTTTTAAACCACTACCTGCAATATATAAGAATTTGTATTATCAATCACCTACTATATAAAGACATCTACATTTATTTATTAGGCAGCCCAGGAACTGTGTGCAGCCCCAAAAATAATCATGTCTCACTCAGACATACAATATGGGAATAACACATTTCCTGGATGTGCAGAAAAACGCTCTTTCCCACTCTGGAGAAGTTGCATGTATTCATTGGGAGCTGATGCAAGGTCTGTGATCTGACCACTTCTATGTATACCTTCACATCTGTGCAGCCCCTGCAATCATCCTTCATTGGAAGGAGCTGTTCAAGAAGATGTTCTTGAACAGAAGAAGGAATTACACTGATATACTGTGGCCTCTCCAACCTGCTGCCATATGGGCAGACCGGTCCATCAATGGATGACTCCCAGGAGACCAGTGGTGCACTGTGACTGTGGACAAGTCTAGATTGCAAGCTGTTTATTAACATCCAAGTAAATCAATCAGCCAGAGAGTTGTTCACTCATTATAGCCCATGAATCTGTCACTTGTGCAAGTCTTATTTACCTACAGATTAGATTTTTCTTCCTGTCCACTTGATAGGTTTGTCACTGTTGTAGTTTTTGCCACACAAAACTACAACAGTCACCCAAACTCAGCTGGTTTTTTAGACTTCATTTACACTTTTTGTAATTCCTCCAGCCTGATCTAAACTGTCTCTGAATAACGGTTAATGATTAATATCTTATTAACCATGGTCTTACTCCTGAATATTTAACTCCTTTGACAGTAGGATGGTGTATTTCCATTCTACGATAATACTAGACAAATTTAACTTCTGAAATGAATCTAGAAGCTTCAAGACTGACATGTCTTTTTAGTCACAGCAGCTGTACTTATTCTTAAATTCTATCCTTCACATCCTTCAGGTATTGGGGGACAACATTATTTCAAGTAACGAGCATTCCTAAGGATGGGGAGGCAAGATATAATTTGCCACCATTCACACATGACTGAATGAATAATACTAAATACTTGATAACTGAATTATTTTCTTCTTATATACTACACAGAATAATCTGTGTCTGAAAATATTTTCCACTTAGAGAGATTGGTCAAATAGCAATTGAGAGGTATGCACACACTCCCTCCCCAATAAATTTATATATACCATAAACATACAGTTTCTTTCAGATCAAGCTTCTAAGAAAAAAGCAGAAAAGCCAGATAATGGATTCAGGTAATCTGTCTCATTAACAGGCAGGTTAAATTATAAGTATCTGTTATTCTGTACCATGCCCTAAAGTATTATTGAAAATGACACCTGAGGATGGTTTCTTCTAGCAAAAATTACACCATTGCATTAACAGTGGAAGGAATGCTGAAGCTGCACTTAAGTCTTTCTTCCATCACAGCTAGAAGCAGCTTCCAGCAGGAAGCTGGTATGGCTATCAAACATTAAGACAAACTGAGTTCTCTGCTGATATTAGGCCTTAGGTACGGCAGTTGTGTGTACAGGCCTACACGTTCATCTGTGAGACAGAAGTAAGCTTTCTGCCTTTGTTTCTGAGAGGAAGGTTGCTTAATAAAACACTGCTTCACCCCTACATCTCTACAAACTGCCCACACACAACAGCACATGTTTGCAGACACCACATTCTGTGTAACATGGTAAGAAATTCTGGCCGACACACATAATAAACCAGGACTAGTTTTAAGGACATAAGTTACATCTTGTAAGAGATATAAGGGACTGTATTTGGGAGTGCAATTAGTGCCATGACAAAGATGTATTTCC
Source organism: Porphyrio hochstetteri (assembly GCA_020800305.1). Classification (NCBI taxonomy): domain Eukaryota; kingdom Metazoa; phylum Chordata; class Aves; order Gruiformes; family Rallidae; genus Porphyrio; species Porphyrio hochstetteri. The sequence continues at coordinate 6,904,437 of CM036918.1, read as the reverse complement.
TTCAGTAATGACTACCAACGTGTAATTTGGAACCTACAGGATACAAATATATAGCTTTAACTCTAGCATCCTGTTCATTAGAGACTTTCATTCTGCTGGGCACAGGAAAGATCTAGAAACACATGAAACAGCAGCCTGCACTTTTTTTCTGATACACTCCTCTATTTTTTCTTGCTAATCTTGTTGGACTTCCCCCTTCTCCCCTCCCAAGTCACGCTCAGATAATTATTTTCTGCTTTCTTGTTAGCACTTTAGAGCCACGTTCTCTCCTGAATCTGCATTCAGGCAAGTCACACTGTCACCAGCACCAGATTTATGAGGGAAAAATGTGTTCACTTTACTGCTAATTACCATTACTTGCCATTGTTTCACATGTTAAATAACTTGTATTATAATCCCTGTCTTGCTTGATCTCTTACCTCTATTACTCATCCTCTGTTAACTTCTATCTCCATCTCACTTCTGGGTTATGTCTTTGATGGACCAAGTGATTATTTTTCAGCCAATGATCCAATTTACGTATAAAATATCCCCAAAATCATTTACAATTGCCTTCATTTCAAATAGCTTAATCTGTCACTTCTGGATGGTGTTTTCTAATGGAGCATCTCATTTTCGCCTCTCTTCCCTTTTTGCGGTCACATCAGTTATAATCTAACAATGAATGAGATAGATTGATTAAAGCGTTGAGTTGCCCATGAAACAGTCCCAACTGGAAAAACATTTAATGGTGGTTAAATATTATACTGTTGTATATATTACTTGAAAAATGAGCATGACTAACAGAGCAGTCAGAGCCCTTAGAAAATGCCTTTCTGGGCAGAATTGTGCAGGTTTATTGACATACGCTTTGTCATGCCAGCCCTAATTAAGCCTGTCTAATTACTTCTCTTAGAAGGGTTTCAGGTTGAGCATATAAATTCTTGACGACATTACCTTCTGTAAGTGTATAAATGGCCAGTGGACCTGTAGGGAGGAAACGTAATAACTGTTTCTCAGACCATATGACTGGGAAAACAGACAACCTCCTAGACACACAGGACTTTTGCTAAATGTCAACGAAAAATTATTTTACAGCATGTCCAAATGAGTGTCCATTTTTTTCTTATTCACCTTTCTCAACTGGTCACTTAGAAGTATGTAAGCTTTTCCAGGTCCATATCCTTCTATCTTTGAAACCATTACTAAATTTAAAACATAGCTGATGAAGAAAAGTTGGGCTTCTCTTTGGTTGGGTCTGTTTGTGGCAAACTAAAAAGGAATTTAAGGAAATTAAACAGCTTTACTCCCATATCTTCTTGCCTTGGGAAACCTCTAATTCTTTCCTGCAGAATAGAAAAGCCCTGGCAAGCAATGTCCCCCCTCAAACTGCCATAAATAGGTGATGAGGGCTCACTGCTGTGTAATGCTAGGCATTAGGTGTTAGATGCTTATATACTCCCAGGAAAGGAAGGAAAGATATGCAGTGTTTATTTTCTCACTTTGAAGGACCCTCTCCTTTATCTACTGGGTATCTTTTATACACTTTGATCTATGGGTAGGCTCTGAGAACACCTGCAATTCAGCTCTTGCTCAGCCCTGCCAAGAATAAAAGCCTCCCCTGGGCCTGTCTTAAAAAAAAAAAAACAAACCCAAAAAACCCCAAAAACCCCAAACGAAACAAAACAGCACAACAACAAAAAAAAAAAACCCCAGCAAAAAACTCCCACCCAAAAATAAATTTTAGTGCTTGAGGAATTTTAATCTTAACAGACATGGCAGCTACACACTGAAATATCTGTCTTTACTGCAAGTTTAGACTCAAGTATATAATTGCCATAAAAATACAACACTTCCCATGGATCTGCACAAAATTATGGAGAATTATCCTTTATGAATCTCTACTTTTAAGTGCAAGTGGTATCAAGTTTGAGGTATGAATTATCCTGAAGTTTGTCGTCTTTTACTTGCTATAGTTCTCAGCAATGCTGCCACCATGATTCCCTGTGTGTCTCACCAAGTCTAGAATTTTGATTTGCATTCATTTGATCAGTAAATGTAGTATTAAATGTAAGAAATATAGGGAGGAGGAACCAGGGTCCAAAATAAATTCCACTTTGCTAATTCACATGCTAATTTAAATTGGGGGAAAAGGCTATAACCCTGTTCTCAGGGGTTCAGTTGAGAAAAAGGTTGGGCTGCAAGTAGAATTTAATTACCATGCAGCTTTAAATAGCTATTGCTTGAAAGGTTGGTGCCAGTTAGATTCTTACTTTATAGTAAAAATTCCCCAGACAAACAAAAATCTACAACCAGTACACACAAAATACCTCCACTAAAATCCACACAATAAGAACTACAGTAATATCTGTAAAGAGCACACATTTAGTAGAAAAAGGTTTTTGTTGTACTTAGTTACTGTAATTTAGTCTGTGTCATTACTTGAATGCAGCCATCGAACCTGTTTCGCCGTGGCCTTGGCTCTTCTAATTTAAATTTCTTGCTTGAAATTTTAATATGTTGGGGAAAAAATAGAATATTTGCAAAATACACAGTATCCCAATCAAACTGGTAAAAAGCCAAAGATTTCCAAGTTCTAATCATATTCAGCATTTGTGTTCTTTCATTGTAAGTGGAGAAACATAAAGAAATAATTCCATAACATAAAGCTTGATGAAAGTGGCAGTTAAAAAGGAATCGATCTGATACATCCTGTTCTTCATATTACCCTGCTCTGTAAAATGTAAATCTCTATCTCCATCCCTAAAGCTTTCACTTCCCATCTTGATTAGGCAAATATTGAAAACAATAATCATTTTTCACCAAAGTGAGCCTTTAATATGGACTAGAAAAGATTGCACTTTGGATGTTACATTTTCCACAGACGACTGGCTTTCACATTAGTGTTTGCTATTAGCGTATTTCATGTCACTCCATCATACTGTCTTTCACTCAAATCCTACATTTGTTGGAGCAGATGGAAAGTTAGTTTAAATTAATTGAAAGCATGCTGTGCACAGCTTGTGGTACCAAGAACACGCAAAGAAGAAAGGAAGATACATCAATTTCCTTTCTAACATACCTATAACTGTGAGAAGAGATCTTGTAAGAAGCCATCAAGATATTATGCTCCTTTCTTGTGTTCATTTTGGGTTTTGGGGTATTTTTTTGTTCTTTTGAGAAAGCTCTATTACTTTGATTTTAACAAGAGGAGGAGGAGGTAGTGAAAATGACTGGATACACATCATTTGAAAAATAAATTCTTCCTGGGATGGATCATACTAAAATGACACAGAAAAGCTAGTACTTACAGTTTTGTTTCTGTAGTCTTATCTACAGTTCTTAGATGCTTGGGTAATTAGCCTCCAAACTTGTCTATATTTCTGTTTTAGTTAATACTACTTCCTGCATCTGGATCCTCAGATTTTATTATGTTGCTACTGAAAATCTAGTTGTGTTCTCTGAACTAACAGCCAAATTCATTATTAAAGGGTACATCATTTGTTTACTTGTCATTGAGATGAGTAAACTTGTCTGCTTCTTTAAAGTGGCTGTTCTTCAGTACCTTCATAGTTAAAACCAGGTTCAAAACTATCGCAGTATAAATTGTGTAATGAACAGGAGCTTTTTTGACCAAGCAATCATGGAAGTTTTATTAATTTTGTTCTTTTTCTTTAAATAAAATATTCCAAACATTTGTTTCACAGTGGTGTAAAAAGTGAGGATGGGAGAGAACAGGTATTTGGCTGGGGGTGGTGGGGTGGGGAGGAGCAGGGAATGATCCTAAGGTGGATGGCATCTGTGCTAAAACAGGCTGCAGTGAGGCAGTTGGGAGGGAGGTTTTGTATTTGTGTCTGTCTGGCCCAGACCAAGGTGAAACCCTCTGGCACAGGAGTCACTACTCCTTGTAAAGCAACTGAAAGTGCAGAAATCAATGAGGAAAAGCAGATTCTGAAGTACAAGGGGGGAAAACCAGGTAGAAAACAAGAAACCTGCAACACAAGTCTGCTGGTCTTGATAGGGAGCATATGCAAAGTCAAACTTTAGAAGTGATGGAAAGAAGGAAGCACTGTGTACCAGAGGGACTTCAGGCAGAACTTGCTGCAAACAAGAAATGCACTGAAATTTGTTCGACTGAGAAAAACCTCAAGGGTCCTGCATGAAAATGGTGGAAAGGTGAGAGATCTGTCATTTTAATCTGTCTTGCTGAGTTTTCTCTGTTTCAAATATTGCCCTGTTCTGGTTTGCATTCAGATAAAAGCTGGCTTTTGAGTTTCAGATCCCTTTTTCTAACCTTGGTGTCTCTTTCTTACACTTATCTCTTTGGTGTCTCAAGCCTGGCCACAGTTCCCTTTTCTTCTCCAAAAAGGTCAAAAGGGAAGGGGGGGGTGGGGGGAACATTTTTCCTGTGTGCTCTTTCAGTCTTGAAGAACTCTAATGCTGAAGTGGAACAAAATTAAAACAATACATTTTGGTTTTAGAAAAGTCACAAAGTTCTCTGGGAAAGTTCAAAGAAACCAAATACATCCCACATTTTTGCCCAACTTAGTAAGGTTATTTTACATTTACCTTTGGGGAAAAGGTCATTTTGTATCGAGACATTTCTCCTCTCCCCATTCTGACTGCAAGTACTGAACCTGAGCTATTGCAGGCCTTATTTCTGCTGGTCACCGCACGCATTTGACCATCTCTTCTCCTTGTAGATCAAATACAATTCTAGCAACTCAAAATGAAAAAGGTAAAATTGTGCAAACCTTTCCCAATGATACCTGTCTGGCTTCATCTTTCTTCTTTTCAGAGAGCTTTCAGACAGTGCAGCTTAGCCCAACTTCCTTTTTTGTGGTCTGATGGTACCACTCATCCTTCACAAATGTTTGCTTCTTGTATTAGATATCCCAAATTCAATTGTACTTCCTCAAGACGTTACAATTACTTTCCCCTCATTTACTTTATTTCTTCCACAACTGTCTCTGTATCTCCTCACTCTTCCCGAGACTTTTATTTTCATTCCTCTTTCCATTTTGTCGTTTAAACCATAGTGTCTGAAGAATCATCTTTTTATTTTTTCCTACATTGTACAGATTCTTTATGGCTTTCTAAACCAGCATTTCTTCCTCAGTTCTTTAAAGGCCTTATCCCAACTTTTATTGCAAGTCTTCCCTTATCCTATTTAATTCACAGGAAAATTATGCTGCTTCCTGCATGCCAAACTCCTTGATTGATAAATTCCCTAAGCATAATGCAAAGGGAAATCTGGCTCTGAGATCATAACTTCTCTTGAGCTCATGACAGGTGTCTAGCTCATATTAACAAAGCTCTTTGGAAATTCAGAGAATTGTACAGGTAATCATTGTTTGATTAATAATTTACAATACCAACAGGACAGAAATAAAAATTGGACGATGGCAATCTCAGAGCACCTGTGTGCCTGTCAAATATGTAAATTTTTTACCTTCCTTCCTCTGTCGTGGCACTGCTTAACCCCATGATGAGTTGCCTTTCTAGAACATAACCCCTACAACATTCATGAATAATTAGATAGTCATAAAGAAAGAAGGAATGAGTGAGAATTAGCTTCCCACTTCTCAGTGTCACTTGAAGATTAATTTGCTTAAAAACTAATTAGCTGACATACCACAAGCACAGAAACCCAAATGAAATGGGGGGGGGGGGGGGGGGGGGGTGTATGTGTGGAACCAAACACCAAAAAAACACCAAAGGAAAAAGAGCCCCACACTTTAAAACAGAATTGTCCATCTCTGAATCTACACACAAGCAAGTTTGTTGCTTCTGGGAAAAGCTACTAGCTTAAATCCCCAGAGTGTATATTTTTTTAAAAGAGTAAAATGAAACTGTGATGCAGGCTGGGGTGAAATCCTTCAGCCCTTTCACTGACATCTGCAAGAGAAGCAAACGTCATTACATGAAACTTCTTTCTGAAGATAAAAGTATAATCTCATTTTAATATTACAGGGGTTTAGGTAGCTGCAGGCATCTGGAGCCATTTCACTCAGTTCGCCACTTAATGTCAGCCAGAGCTTAATAGCAGCCAAGTCATTAGTTAGTGCTAGTTATTAAGAAGAGTAAGTGAAGTCAGCAGCTGTATCACAGAGCCAATGACATAATTAGCACCTCAGTTTGGAGGTGATTTTCTTCCCACAGAGGGGGCTGGGGGAAGCTGTGGCAGAGAAAATTAGGCAATAGAGAAGTTCCCTGCATAGGATTTATTGCTAAGGTGATGAACCAGGGCTGAGGGCAAATAACAAATCTGTTGAGAGTTGAAAGAGCATGAGTAGAATCCAAAACACTAATTAGGAGAATAAGAGCTTTATGACTGGCTGAGTTTATAATAGTTATTGGAGTCTAAGCCAAGACTAACTAACAATCTGAGAGAGATTCTAGTTAAGCAGTGTAGAATGAGTGTGACATTTGGCAAATCTCACCTGGGATACTCTAAGCTTAGCTGAAGTTTAAGAAACTCCAATGCAGGAGCCACTTCAAGGATGCCAAAGAGAACATGAGTCCTTTTCAAGCTCAGGGATATGCAAAACACTTTGACATTTCAAATTTTTTTCAGGGAAATTCTCCATTTCAGTTTTATAAATTTATACAAAACACTCTGAAGTAGGACAATCAACTGTATAAAAGTATTATAGTGATGTTGAGTATTAACTTGAATTTTTTTTTTTTTTTTAACAGAGGAAGAGTGACAGGTATCTTCATACTAAGATTTTAAATATAAATTCATTTTTTCAGATCTTTTCAGAAGAAAACCTCTGTAAATCCACTGCTCTATTGACTCAAATAACTAATGTCAACCATACACAAAAAAAAGGAAATTTCGTGTTTCCTTGAACAGTTCAAAAATGTAGGGAATCAAGAACTTCCCTAGGCACAGTGTTTGTCTTATGGTTAAAAATCTCATTTTTCTCCTAAAAGTAGCAGATAGTTTCTGTTATCTTGTGTCTTAGCAAAAGCACCTCTTTGTACTAGTTTCTACATGGTAACTGAATTTGTGGTAAGTCATCTTTACATGCTACTTATCACCTTTATTTCTCTCATCTTAGGCTCTTTCCTGCTGTCTCTGAACCTCCCACAAACCTAATGAAACAATAAAGACACCAGAACCTAACTGGGTTCCTTGGTATTAATCTCAGCAATGAAGTCCACAAAGAACTCAGCTCCATCCAAGACAGATGGATCCCCGCTTTCAATTTCACAACAAAAATATGCAGCTGCACAAAGGTGAATTTATTATGGTCAAGTGCAGCAAACCCTCTGAATTCAACAAAATTGCGAGTATGCAACCACAACAAAAGAGAGGGTGGGGAAGGGAGAACCAATGAGAGAACAAGCTTGGTATTAGCAGTTTAGATGTTTGCTGTAGATTTTATTTTTCTCTGGAGCTATTAAGAGAACATACAACATGTTTAGCTGCCTTTTGGTGAAATATTAACAGCTGGAAACACAGGGAGTGAACTGCCATCTTTGCAGCCAGTTGGCACTTGACAGTTCACCAGTGGTCCATGGGGTGAAATTTTGGAAATCTATCCTGTGCAATTGCTGTTATATATTAGCTCTATAGTCATACAAGGTCTTCTCAGTAGAGAAGTGGCTGATGCAATTCAAAATCACTACAGTAAGGTGAATGAGGAAAATCTATGAAGGTTGCTGCCCTACCCAAAGAGATCAGAGGTTTCAATTCCTGTCCAATTTTGCAGTTGCCAGGGTAACAGGTTTGCATTTCTAATTGTCCCTGAAAGCCTGGAAGTTTGTATAAAATGCAATCATGGAAGATGATCTCCCTAAACCACCTTATTCTGGATACACACAACTGGTTTCATCTGTGGAATCAGTGGGATTTCCTGCCAAATATGGTAAGAATTTTCATGTCAAATGTCCCTGAGTAAAATTAAGAACAAATGTTCAATTAAATTCTGCATTAATTCTTGTCTTTTGATATCAGCCCTGAACAAATGATTTGCCTTTCTGTTTATTAAAAAAATGCTGCAAGTTTTAGCATGCATCCCCTGTGTGTGGGGCTCAAGCATTATGAGCTTTGTCTGCACATTATGTTAATTGAATCTACCTCATCTTTATGAGATACACAACACACATGCAAGGATAGGTACAATTAGCCATTTAAAATTTTCTTTTTTTTTTTAAAAAAAAAAAAAAGAGAACACCACAAAGGATGAAAGGCTGCCGTGAAACTGTCACTAATGAAACAAAGGTGAGACTACTAGAATGGGAAGATACCATGAAAATATATTTACCAGTGTCTTAGAAGGCAGTTAACTTTCTGTTTTTCCTCAAGAAAATTACAGCAACTTGTTATCAATGACGTCGCTCCATCTGAACAAACTCAGGAGAAGAGAGAACCTTCTTCCTTTTCACAGAAGTTCTTTCCTCTGTTCTTTAGGGTGTTTTTTTAATTATTTTTTCCTCTTAAAGAAATTCAGAGAATCCAAGATATTTCCAGAGAACTGCACTCTGAACATAGAGCATGCTCCTTGTACGCTCAGTGGCACCCTGAGCAGCCTGTACCATGAACAGACCCTGCCGAACAGCCTACAGCTGTCACTCACCAGGACACCAAAGCATCAGGTGACCACATCATCATTGATGGTAAAGTGGCACAATGACAAGATGAAAAACCAGACTCACCATAAGAACAGGAATGTTACAAGACTACTGCTTCATATAATTGAATTTCTGAAAACTTATAACATTTTTAAGGACTTTAATAAATATTCTCCATAGGCGTATTCTCTCTCTGAGTCTCTTACATATATCTTACTGTAAACAGGTAGGTGGGGGTTGCAAATATAATAATTATCAAAGGGTCATATTCTGCAAATAAAAACCTCCTGCCCATTTTGTTGTTTGTTTCTGTCAGCTTTAAAAAGCAGAACTGGAAAAAAAAAAAGGGAATAGCTATCAGAGGAATAGGTGCTACAGCTTGTTGGTTTGAACTAAATTTCATTTTGAAGCTGAAAAGCAAAGGGTACAAAACATGAAATCTTATGAATCACCTTTAGCCATTTGGGATGGAAAAATGACAAGTGATTGAGCATCCAGTCAAAACAGCTTTCAACTGGAGCGTCAGATGCCTGTAACAGCTCACTCACAAATGACCTGCAAATCAAAACTCAACAGAAAAAATAGGAGCTAATAGTTTGAGCATTTAAAGTATCTAAGCAGACTAAGGTTTGTCTCCAGATCTGCCACCTGTAGCTAACTTATGTATTCAACACTGTTGTAGTTTCATTATTAAACAGTTCAGTTTTTTCTTAAAAAAAAAAATCTCAAACAATTCATGCACAGAAGGAGGGGAAAAGGAAGCAAAGTTGTTTGATACATTATTCATTAGAAATTATTCTAAAAGCTTTATATTCAGCCTAGTAGTATCTTTGCTTCAGGCAGAGATAACCTTTACCAGGTCTTTCCAAATGAGGTGTGATATAATACCTTCTCTGATACTGCCGACAGAGTCCTGTATGGAACATGCAAATGACAATGGTGCAGCACTACGCAAGGTACTATATAAAAACCCAACATAAGGAAACAAGGCTAGAGCACTTATCTTCCAGGAACAGAGACTAATCTTTTGGGGGAATTAGCTCAGGCCATTGCTGTCAGGGTGCTCCGCTGCTGAGTTACATCAGTAACAACAATTCATTTTTAATGGCTGGAGACCTACACTGTAATTCTGCACTAAAGTCTATCCTAAAATTTATTAGGGAAGTTTCAGTGTGTTGGAGCTATATATCTAGATGAGATCTAATCTTCATTAACTCATAGGACATATAGCTGCAGGAGAGCATCAATGTTAAACCCTCAAAGCATGGGGTAGAATCAACTACAGACATTCACTTCCCTTGCCCAGGGTCCTGATCCTGACACGTATGTTGGTGTCTAACTTCAGACAATTGAGGAGACACCTCAGATGCTCAGTGGACATGCTCAGACCTGTCAGAAGACAGCTCATGGTTACAAGTGAACAGTTAAAACCAAACAAAACAAAATAAAACCCATCTTGTTATTGAAATGCTCAGAATAGCCTCATAAACCCTAGATACTTCTAGGTGAGATTGTGCAAACTTATTGAAAAGAGAAGGAACGTGTTTGCAGTAGCAGATGTTAAAAGAGGACTCAGGAAAGCCATTCTAGTTGTCATATACAAAAACTTTCCATGGGAAAAAAGGAAAACCAACTTGCATACAAGGATGGAAGAATTTATTGCTACTCCAATTAAACTCTAGTAAAAGACGTTACCGGCCCAGTTAAAATGTCGCCTGCAAAACAACACAAGTTTTTCGATTAAAGGAGAAAGAATTAACAATGCAATTAAAACTGTAATATATAGAGTTTGCCACCTAGTGCCTGTCCCTGTTATTTGAGAGTTCTCTCCCTTCGGAGGTCACTGCCCGTGGTTTCCTGCTGCTGCTAGCTGTGCATGACTTGGGGAAGAGTTTCGGGTTGAGGTGTGGGGTCAGCACCCCATGCCTCTGCCAGGAGACCAGTGTCAATGGTGCTGTTTTGGGGCTAGCTTGCATAAATTTGATTTGGTTGCCCTATGAACATTTTTCTCGTCCAATGATCGGCAATTTCATGCTATGCTACAATTTTTTCTCACTAAAGACTCTGCCAGGCTTTTGCCATGTATCACATTATCAGATATGCTGCAGCTAGACATCAGACCTCAAAATTCGGTGAAACAAGTCCAAATAACAGCAAGGGTGAACGTTAGTGAACAATTAAGCAATTAAGCATTAAGCAATAACTATGTAACCCTTTACTTTTGCTACCAGACCAGCTACCCAACTGCTCTGCAGCTAAGGCAAGAAAGAAGAGTCAAGAAAATTCCTTGGGCTAAAATGAAGCAATGTGGCATATGGCCTGTCATTATCAATGATAACACCAAATATAACAGGCTACAAGGATACACAGCAAGGTTCTATGGGCCTCTTTGGTTCGTTTTATGAGTCTAGATCTCAGAACAAAAGGCCTAGCATCACCCTCCCTGGCAGTCCCGTACATGGATTTGGCCTTAGCAATGGGTCTGCACAAGATGGAAAGTCAGGGGTAGCCGGCACTACAGCCTCTGACAAACAACAAAACCGACCTGCAGATTGCAAGCAGCCTAAATCATCTAATTTTATGTACAGTCTCTCATTTGTGGCATACTAATGACAAACAGTGTTCCCAGGTTTAATAATGCCATTTTGACATTCGTACCTGACTCAGATAGAGGAAGCCTGAGGATAACTGTATCACAAAGTAGCAGATGGCAGTTAATGATGGAGATCAGACTCTGGGTTCAGGGTGAATAAAATGTTATATTTCCCTGCAGTGATTAATGAGGTAAAATGCATCTAATTTGGAGATGCTGCAAGCAGAGTGGCTGAAATTCTAGCCTGACAGAGGGCCAGCATCACTGCAAGCAGTCTGGTATTTACCTCCAAAATTCTGTGAGGCCTTGAAGAAGAACCCACTGTTGGATCTGGAGGAACAAAGAGGAACATTTTACTTCTATCTACACTGAGCCACATAACTTGCTATGCATCCTAGACAATCCCCTGCAGTTACACATTTCACACATGTTGATGTGTGCATTAGTCTGTTTTGATTTATTGAAGGACGTGTAATTGCAGGTAGAAATGGTATTTTCAGCATTTACCTGCCAGCACTGAAACACTTCAGCCACAGAATATCACAACTTGCTCAACATGTTAGCATTGTTTGCCAGTGAATGTGGGTAATCAAGAAAGCTGTTGTTAGAAGCTTTGCTATACTTCTGCTCCCTTTTGGAAAAGTCTCTGACACACATTCAGCCCAGCTTACCTTCAGACAGCTAAACCCCAAGAACTGAATCTAAGCTAATTAACTAGCCTTCCTTTGCAGTCAGTGTGAGTCACTTAATCTAATTTATTTTAGGAGAGGACAAACTGCCCTTTGGAGTGGCCAATTTCTTACTGTTGACTACATTAGACAGGCTGCCCAGCTTATTGATGGCTACAGCAAAATTATTTCCAGAAAAAATACATCTTACCACTGCAAAACGTTAGATCATTGTTCTCTGCATCCACTGCCGCCTGCTGCAGCACAGGAAATCTCTTCAGCACTGTTTATATACTTTGTGGAGACACTTCACTGTACCATCTAACCTTTTGTGTTCATGTTGGCAAGCAAATGCTCTGCCTTTAATGATACTAATCAGAATATTCTCATCCTTGCTGGGAATCACAAGGGAACCCAATTCTGTAAGCAATGGCTGCCCTGCGACTCCACCAGTGGGAAGACAGAAGGGCAGGAAAACCTAAGTGTTATCACAGCCAAACTAGACACAATTACATGCCAGATACCAAAATAATCATAGCTGAGCTACAATCCAAGGGATGAAGCAAACCAACATCATTGCTGTAAACCTAGACTGAAAAACATCTGATAGCTCTTGAACTCCTTGAATATCTTGAGACCTCATGGTAGTTACCTCACCTAATCTCATCTGTCCAATAAAATGCCTGTCATCAGGTCTCCACATTGTTCTGTTTGTCTCTTTCATTAAAAAAAAAATCAAACCCAAACAAAAACCAGTCATTAAATTGCACTGCCCTTCTGTCAAAGAGTAGTACAATATCTTGTGTTTGGGCCACATAATCACATAGATAATTCTTTTCATAAGAGTAGTTTTCAGAATAGTTCTCTGGGGTAAGGGAAAACTCCCCAAAGTAGCAAAGGGTTACCTCATGTTTCTGCAGGGCTGACCCCAAAGTTTATCATAGCCTACGGAATAACCTTCCCAGGCCCTACACTGACAGGAATTTGGGTAATCCACATCAAGAGCTCACACATGTCAAACTCCCCACCACCACCCCCATGTTTCTTTTTCTTACATTGCTGTGCAAAATTTTGCTGGGAAAACATCCTCGTTCCATTACTAAGCATTTATGTGTATTTACAGATGTGTGTTATTTAAGAGATAACAGTGTAATAGTCTGTGTAAACTTTCTAGCAAATTTCACAACAAAATTCTCTGCTCCTGTCTCTCTGGCTTTGAAAGTAAAGATGCCTAGCAAAAAAACCCCATCTGCTTCAAAGCCTTGCTTGCTGTCTCAGTACCAATGCCTCCAGCTGGTGATAGTACGTAGCTGACATGCTCCAATTTCTTTAGAACTTGCAATTATTTTGCTATCAGAGAGTTCCAAAGCTGGAGAACCACTGTCTTCATTATATTCATCTGTTTTTGTAGAAAGGATACTGCTTTTCCTCCTCTTGATGTAACATGATGCAACTGTTAAGTACATTTTAAAGCCTAGCAATGTTTCTTTCAACCTTCTCATGGAAGCAGTATTTTCTGTACATTTATTCCGATCCCTTTATAGGGTACTTGTTATGCATGACTGATTAATAGGCCCCAAGCTATACTCAACCTGCTACCCACAGTAAATTGTTCTTTCTGTTGTTTGTGTCATTTTCTTTAAAATATCAAGCTGTTTTATAATTAAAGAGTCCCTTGAAGGTCTTGTTTCAATAAACAATCATTTCTTCCACTGTGTGAAGTTCTTGTGCTAATAAACAATTTAACAGCATATATTATGTTTCTTGTCTTCAGAGCTAACCTTTTATGGAAGACCCACTAAGGCAAAACTTGAAATGTGATGCTGACTGTATGTACAGACTCAAAACTTCAGCATGTGTTGCGTAACTCAGGACCAGATTTGTTCTTAATCTGCATATTGTGAGAGTTATAGATTAATTGCTCACAGTAGTGTTTAGACGCTTTCATATGTCACACAGAAGATGGCTGAAGAGTTACTTATCTCCAGCAGCTTTATCCTTAATTACCTTTCTCTCCGATAATTCCAAATTTGGGATTCAATGCACAGTGAAAATCTCCTGCATTAATTAGAGATTGTAACTTTTTTATACAATGTGTTTTCTATGATAAACGGCTTTTCCTTGAATACTGAGTGTTTTTTCAAAATGGTAGCATCTTTGATAATTTTGCAATGCCACTAGAAACATTTTCCCAGATTTTTAATATCTCAGAATATAGCACAGTAACACCGAGGCTTATGCACAAGTATATATGCTTTTTTGGTGTCACCAATAATACTGATCGTTATTTCATTTCTCTGTGGGAAAAATGGGTAATTAAGGTGTTTGGTTTTTTCTTTTTCATTTTTAATGGAATTTAAGAGAAGTATTTTCTTAACGTGTAAAAGATAACAAGAAATTGTGCAAAATTAGGAAATCAAATCAATTTTAGATCCTGCAACAGTGTCTATGGCAGCAAGTTTACATTTCTAAATATTTGATCATAACAGTTCTTTGATTTGGGTATCTTTGAATACGAGGATTTCTTGCTTTTCTTTTCAGATGCTACTATCAGCACAATTTTAGACAGATTCTGTAGCTGATATAGGATGTCATAGTTCTTCTGAAACATTGGAGATATCAAAATTTATGTTAGATACAAATTTGCCCCCAAGACATCAGTTTTTTCACGTTTAAGTGCTTTCTCTAAGGAAAATAAATTAGATATTACAATCCTTATATCAGTATTTTTTCAAATTACTTTGGATACTTACCTGTCTTCACCTATAAATGCCACACGGTCCCTATTTTCTACTAGTAACTAAGCTCTCTATTGATGTAATTCTCTCTTATAGAAATCCACACTTGCTACATTTTCACTTTCTCCTATTACATTAAGCAACCTACAAAGCTGTCGCCTCCTTCAATATAAATATACATGTGACAAACTCTTGAGTTCCATGTGTATGCCTTCCAGATGCATCAAAGAGATAACACAGGACTGTGTTTATATTACTCACTGTTAAAAAATATCCTTCAAAGACCACACATGAACGCTCCATCACCTGCAAAATTGTTTTGATCATTTCATCCTCCCCTGCCTTCAGAACTCTGATTTTTACAGTGACATGTTGGCTTCTCATTTGGCCAGGATCCTTCAGTTTGGTATAGTTAGACAGTTGGGTGTGTTTTTTAAACTGTTGATTCCACCTCAGAGCTGCCTTTTAGCAATCCCTCATTGCTCATGTAGAGATTCTCTGCGTTAGAGAATCCTGACCCCCCTGGTTCAAGTTCCTAATAAAGTAAAAACCTTCTCAGAAACAGCCTGAAGGCTTTCTGCACTGTTTTTGAGATGAGAATTAAGAGGGTGATGAGAATTAACTTGCCCGAAGCCCTGTGATAATGTTGCCTAGTGACACAGGTAATATGCAAAGCATAACCACGTAAAAGGGCAGACTGTGTCCTGATGCCAGAAAATCCTCCTCCTGCTCCAGATTCCAGTTACTTTATTTTATTCTCCCCTCATTCCAAACTCATTACACAGATACGCTGATAAATTTGTACCTAATTTCCTTAAAAGCTTATCCATTCAGTTTTCTAGCCTTTTTTATTATAGCTTCCTTTTGTTGATAGTAGAACTGCCTTTTCATAAATTCCCTAGACTCTAACAGGCATCTGAAAGCACACGCAATACTATAATATACTCATCTCTCATCATCTGGTATATATTTTAGCAGTTGAACACATCCAATGGTATAATGGGGTTTTGTTTTTTCCCCTCTCAGGAGTTACATAATGAAATTCCTTCTCTCCTTACTTTCAATGACACCCAGTTTTCACTGTATTTCACTTTCTTTGTGAACCAGATCACATTAGAATTTCTATCCTTTTCCCATCTCCTCCCTGGAGACACTATAGCACTTTCCCCCAAGGGTACAAACTGTTCCTGCTACATGAAAATCTTTGGCACTGCCCCATTATTCAATAATCAGACCTCATTTCTTCAGGTATTGTCTTTACAGTCATAATCTCATAATTTATCTCTGCGCCCATAGTGTGACATTCTGTCATCAATCCTTTATCTTCTCCTATATGATTTGCAGGTTGGTTCCCTGCCTGGTTTGTTAACCAAATTAGACATGTGCATAAAAGGGCACCTAGAGAGAGGCATGGATTGTCCTCTCTACTGGCAACAGGTAATAGGGTAGGGCTCTTCTCTTTAGGCATAAAAGATATTGACAGGGATACAGGAAAATGCAGACAGTTAGGAAACGGGAATGGAAAACTGTTGTTCTTTCTCAGACCCCAAGAAGCAGAGGGAACCCAAGCAAACATGCTGTTTGTTCAGCCTAGAGAGGAAAAGGCTCTAGGGAGATCTTCAAGCACCTCCCAGTACCTGAAGGGGCTCCAGGAAAGCTGGGGAGGGACAGTAAAAGAGGGAATGACCTTAAGATGAAGAAGGGCAGATTTATATTAGATATAAAGAAGAAATCCTTCCCTGTGAGGGTGAGGAGGCCCTGGCACAGGGTGCCCAGAGAAGCTGGGGCTTCCCCTGGATCCCTGGCAGGGTTCAAGGCCAGGTTGATGGGGCTTTGGGCACCCTGGGCTGGTGGAGGATGACCCTGCCCATGGCAGGGGGACGGAACTAGATGGGCTTTGAGGTCTGTTCCAACCCAAACCATTCTGTGATCCTATGAAAACCATACATGATGTCATTAAATAGAAAACCAGAAACACTTAGCATAACGAAATTAACCCCTTCTGTATTCAAACAAAAACCAGGAGACTGATACACATTACTCTCATCTTCCAAAACCTTTAGAAGGCAACCTCTGATATACATTACTCTTTCAAAACCTTTAGAAGGTCACCTCTTTTTTCAAAAAAGCCTTATGAAGATATACAGTATAATCCCTCTAAACCATAGTGGACAATTGGCCTTCAACTGATAAATGCACGGTAAGTGAAAAAAGGGAGAATAGCAAAGATCTTGGTATTTGTAGCTATTAAAAATAAGCAAAAAGCTGTTTTAATGAAGGAGTCTGTCTACTATATCTACACAAAGCAGGTTAGAAACTAGAAAACAACTATTTACTTCACTTCGTCTAGAAAAAGCATCATTATAAATTAAAACCAAATCAAACTCCATCCAAATCAGCAGATTCGTGTTCTTGGAGTAAGAACAAAGCAGAACTTCAGTGGTGAATTCACTAGAATGTATTTGGGTTACAAATCCACGAGAATAATTTTCTTCCTCTGAAGCACAGAGCGCCAAATCACTTATCACAGTGTTACATTACATAAGAGATGAGGGCTTAAAAACCCTAGCTGTTCCTGATCTCTGGTCTGATGCCGAGCACATTGGCAGGCATCTTCCAACCAGAATATTAGAGGAGATTTGTAACAACATACTGCCAAAGAAAGGCTGTACCAGCTGTCCAGTGCTAAGCTGTAAGGAATTTTTCTTTCAGCGACTGAACTTCAATCGCACAACACCGGGATCTCGCGTACAGTCGCTGCAGTGAGCTACAGCCACTATCCCAAGGAAAATAAATTTCTACATAGGTTGGAGGCTTAGCACTGTCATAGGCAACTATCAATTTTGGTGAGTGCAGATATATACATATTTATATATTTATCCATATAATACACATATATGCAGGCAAACACAACATACCTTGATGTCCTGGCAGAAGGAAATCCCAATGTTAGCATTTTTTAGCAAATTCATGCAGTAAAACTTCCTTTTGCTGTTTAAGACAAAAAGGGGGGAGAGCCAGTAAGACTTTAAGCTAAAAATGACCTAAAAACATATTGGTGATTTAAATCAAGAGATCCACTTCTCATTACTATTTGACACTTTATGTCCTTTTTTTCTTTTCTTTCTCACCCCTGCCTTTTATTTTTCACCTTTGTTCTCAGTTTCTTTGTTCTCTTTTAATTATAATCCTGCTAAGCCTGGACATCTCTGTCTATTGGCTCCAGCTATTCTTTGAATACTAACTAGGAAAAGAGAGCAGTGATGTCTTCTGTATGTTCTGAAATGCTAACAGGAGAGAAGCGCTGAATCAAATGCCAGTCATGCCACAGCAGTAACTCTAAACCAGAATGGGATGATTAACTCAGTTCCCATAGGCAGGCTTGCTTTCAAAGAAGAGGGGAGGCCCCAAAAGAAGGAGAAGGGCAAATATCATACCTTACTTCACAAAGGGGTGAAAAGGAAGATACAGACAACTGGAGAACAGCTATTTTAATTTCAATGCCTAGGCAAATACTAGAAGAAATTATTAGAGAATTAATTTGTCAGTGCCTGGGGAATAAATAAGTGACAAGAAACAGATGCATTTTTCAAGAATCACGTCAGACTTGTCTAGCTTCCATCTCTGGCAAGGTAACTTGCCTAATGGATAGAGCAGTAGATGTCATACATCTTTAATTTAGTAAGGCTTCTGATCAATAATTCCTACATAGCAGCATAGATTATTGAAGCTGTTGTTGAAGTGTTTATGCTGCAGATGCTGCTTGACGTGCACCCAGAGATGCCACTGGCATCCTGGCGTCTGTTAGTAGAGGTCCTCAGGTAAGAGTGTTGTAGGGGAGCACACAGAGCAGCAAACTCTTCTGGTGGGCCACAGACAGCCCATGTGCACCCTCCCATCCAGCATTTAGTGACTGTAAGGAGGAAGGACATTAGCTGAATAAACCTCCTCCAAGAAGTAGGTCACAGAGGGCTTGTCTGAGCATAAGCTGTAAAAATGATGCAAAATTAGACAGGAAGCTAGCAAGCCTTGGGAGAAAAGGGTTATCAGTGAGCTAATCAAAACAGAAATACTCCAAAGTTTATCATATTTGTTAAAAAGACAAATGTAAATGGATTCATTTTGGAAGTAAAAAATCAAACTTACAAATGAATGAGATGTTGAGTAGGCAGGAGAAATTCAGGGAAGGATAACAGAGGGGGTCACAAGCATAACAATGCTGTATAATATGCCATAATTTTCACTTCTCAGGTCTCTGCTCTGATGGGAACTGGAACCATGTTCTTTTCCTACATACCACATGTCCTCCAGGATCACGCTTTTTACTTATGCATCATTTACTGATGAAAAAGTAATTGATGTCTGCCAGGATGCAATCACAGATGAACAGTAATTTTGAGAATCTGAAGTTCTGGACTTTCTTTCCTGCAGGAGCAGTAATGGGGAATTTAGCACCTTCACCCTCAGATGCTCCTGTTCATTGAAACACTTCTGCAATCCAAGGCAAAAGATGCTTTCCCCTCTGTGACAACAGGAACACTGATTTTTGTAAACCTCTATTCTAGGAGGTTTTGGGAGAGTTGATTCAAAGTTAATAAACAGCTTAATTAGTTTGCTTAGTTAGGTATACCATGTTGAACGTTATGCCATAAATACCACCTCAGTACTTTACCATAAGGCTTCTCACTGTTGTTTTATTATAACTACTTGATTATAAACAACTTGAGGCAGGGTCCAACTGATGATCTTATGTTCCTATGTCTATCACTGTGGAGCACCATCCATGACTAGCATGTTAAGTTGTTACTCCAAAACAAACAGTAAAGTAACTATAATAACTTTGTCTACCAAAACACTCTCAGCAATTAGAGAGAAGAGCTGATACGACACAACACTGATGAAACCAAATGAGGCATTTTTTTAATCACCTTACTTCTGTATCTCACAGATTAAGCTCAGTACTGCTGTATTTAATTCCCAACACTGAAAAGCAAAAATTAAAATCCAAAATATTGCTGACATTGTAGGAAAAAAAATCACTCAATGTTATTAAAGTTCTTCAAACTATTCCCAAAGTTAAACTGAGAAGGGCTGTTGTGCTGAGAGAGGTATTTGACCCGCAGCACGGTATGATGCCAGCATATTTATACATTCATTTCAAGAGTGTAGCAGGTTTTGTGATTTGGAAGCTTTTTATTCCCCATAAAGATGCAACTTAATGTGCCTCTGTAATGCTTTTCACTTAACTTATACTGAGATAGCTCGGAGTGGATCTAAAATGTTACATAATCATTTCCAAGTTCTTACTCTATTCACCCCTCTTGGCATTTAGCAAATGGTACTTTTGCACATGTAAGTTACATTCTTCCCAACTACAGAGTCTTTTTACAAAAATCAAACTAATCTTGTGTAAAAATCAGATTCATAGTACGAATATGTCCGATTTCATTGAATTTTTTATCACTTTATGCTCATCGGGCAAGCTAGTGAAATATAACTGAAATGTCAAGTGAAATGTATGGCAAAGCGATTAGGAAGAAACTTTTAGCATTTGTTACAGATTAATATGTTAATTACAGCACGTATTGTGGGAAAAGATTAAGTATCACCAAAGTAAATTTATTTTTAACCAGCTTTATTCCTCACACTTCATAAATTAACCAGCGGAATACGTAATGGAGAAGAATTCAGACACTGAGATTGCTAGAAATTATGCAAAACTCCAAAGCATACAAGGTTGCAATACAGATAATGTCTTTGCCTTAAAATAAGCACTTCATCAAAGAGAATTATGCTTCCTCTGAAACATCTATTTTCATAGACTACTTGCAGGTATCTCTAAAATACTTTGCCACAATGACAATGCCAAAACTGATCGATATTTTAAACTCTATTTTTGTCATGTAACATATTAAGGAAGACTAAATGTTGATTCTAAGCATAACAATGCAAACACCCACCTGACATTAAAAAATTACAGAGAGAAATAGCTGCACTTGTTAAAATAACAGAAGACTATAAAGCAAAGCAACACTGAATCTTTAAACAGAACAGCACGTGCCTTGCCATGTTGATGGTTGCATGAACTTCTCATTCATTCCTGAATTTGTATCTATATGCAAGCTTAAAAAAAACCCTTCAAAAACAAGCACCTAAAACAATAGCTGTAATGAGGACTCTGGGAATGTTGCCACTGATTTCAGAAAAAGTAAGGGGGGGGGGGGGGGGTTGAGCTATTTTGAAAGTTACACAGATTTCAATGGCCACTAAAGTCAGCAGAAGTTTTTCCTGTAATTTCAGTGGGTTTGGAGATAGGCTCATGCAGAACACAGGATGGGAACCATTTGTAGCCCAAAGTCTGATTGCCATCAAAAGCTGTGCTTTTGAATATCTCTGTGTAGCTTGCTTACTGCATCTTAAAACACAGCCTTCATGCTGACATTCTCCTTGGGATAAACCAGTAGAGATAAGGGAAATACAAACACTATGTAATTTATAGAGTAACTAATGTAATTTACATTAAAACTAATGTTGTATGGTGTTTGGTTAGCTAATGTTCTGGGCAACTTTCCAAATATTTTGACACATTGAGTATGACAAATAATTTCCTCTTGGTATAAAGCATTATTTTTATAGCGAGAAAAAGAAAGTGATATGCTAAATTACAGGTCCACTTGCCAAGAATAATTCTACGTCGATTGACATGTATAAGCATTCAAGTTAACAAAATAACATCGAATTCCAAGCTCATTAATCCCATGATTACTCTACTAAAGAAGGATGCTCCTATCGTTTTCAGGGTTTAGAAGACTATTTGTAATGTTTTGTGGAAAGCCCCTCATAAGATTCCCTGTAAACGATTGATTCTACTTTATTTTGGGGACAAGTCTGTAATCAAAACTTACAGGTTTGATATCTGGAGGTATACCAAGATGATGAGACCAAGCAGGAATATAATTTTACTGCTATTTGGGGATCTGTTTTCCTGGAAAAACACCAGAGAAATCCACATCGGTAATCTGAGTTCTAAATTACTCCTAGGCCATCCCTCTTTCTCAGCAAGGCCTTCCATACGTGAAGGGGATGTACTGTCACTAGTCTTGTCAATTCTCTTTATTGTTTGTTAAATCTCTGGGCTGCATCATGGTCCATTTGCTCTCTGGTATTTCAGCACGTGCAGCAACACATCACAAATTTTAACAAACCAGAAGAGTTTTTCCTCATTTTATAAAGCAAGAAGAACAGAAAGCCCAAGTGGAATTCTGCCTCACCTTGGCTATTCCTGTGACAGATGCAGAAGGAGACAGACATTGGTGATAACTGAGTTATTGCAATCACAACTCAATAGGTGCAATTACAGTTTGTTAAAGCATTGTTAGACCATCAGAAAGTGAGATCTGGATTAATAGTCATTAAGAGGAAAGAACCTTTGTTGCAGGCTGACAGAAGTCCTGTCGATGGCACTCCCTTTGGTACATCTTCTCCTTACTGCTTTCCTTCTCTTCAAATAGCCTGTTTGCAACACGCTACTCTCACAAATGATCTATATCCTCATTGGGCCTCTGCAAGGCTGACAATCAAATCTGTTCTTGGCTGCTTCAGCTGCAGTCTCTGGAGTTTCAAATTGCTGAATAACTCTCAATGTATCTGGGAAACCATTAAAGATCAATCCCCTTAGCTTATTGCAAGCATATCAGGAGTTATTCATTCTTAAAGTCTATAAACCTAATGGCTTTCTCAGACACAGAGCTAGTCTCTACTGTGCCTGTAGGAATTGAGACGTATGTTGGTCATTCTCTACAGTTGGCCCTTTCATAAAGCGTTATGAGAAAATCCAAGTCGTTCTATGTGGAATGTAACCAAGGCCAGGCAGGCTGCTGAGAAGTAGGACTGCTGAACACAGTTGGATGAGAAACTGTTATATCTTCATTAAAACATATTTCAGCTTTCGTTTCTAACTCAGTTGTGTTTAAGGAGCCTTTGACTGATCCTCCTTTCCACTGAAAGCAAGCAAAACTAACAAACAACTTTCATAAGTTGCTTATATCCTCATAGATTTTTAATTGAAATGCAACTCCCACAGCACCTCATTAGTTCATTGAATGCCATATTAGTTTAATTTACTGAAGGATTTTTGTTTGCACCTGCCTCGCACATTTACCCCATTAGGCATGTGCAGATTATCAGATAACTGCTCAATTAAACTAAACTATTGTTCAAATTGAATATTTCATTATATTAACAAGGCAAAAATCTACTTGGCATGTATTAGCAAACATGGCTGGCTTCACTGGAACATATTTTCAGATTAAAGTGTGACACTCAGACACTTTCAGCCTGCTGAAGTCAGTGGGAATAATTCCAATCAAATCCAATGGCCTTTGGACAAATTTTTAAATTAGGTGACATTTCTTTGAGAGTACTTCTTTAAGGGAGACTTATTAAAGAATGGATTCATATTCATCTGGTAACCTTTGTCTTTGCCTGGTTTCCTATTGCTAAACCTCTACAGATGCACCCAAAATTCAAAGTGGAACTCATCAAAACTGCAGAGTTTTGCCCTGTCTCATTCCATGGGTTTTGTTTGAAACTCAGCACCACTTTGTAGACTTTAATGAACCTTTTGGTTCAAAGGCAAAATGGGGCTGACTCATATATTACGTGCTTCAGCTGGAGCATCTCAGAGAGACCTATTCTTGGTAACAAGGGAAGCTCATTTTCTGGCAGAAAAGTGGGAAAGTGGTAGGGAGTACAATTTAAGTTGCGGTAGGGTTTTTTTATTCTCTGATGGTTAAATTCTGTCATCCTCATTCACACTGAACAGTGGTTTAATTTGAACTTAGCCAAGTGATTCAATTGGGAAGCATTTGCAAGTAAAATATTATTCTATACAATTACTGTATTACAGCAAAGTCAGGAAGCCTCATCATAAACAGCTTCCCAGGACCGTAATTCCAATCCTAGAGAGTTTTAAAAAAAGATAATAGCCAAAAAAAAGATTAGGGGTACATACACAGCCATTGCACAACACACCACCTCACCCTGCTCTTCCATGCCAAACTAAACTGACTCACCCCGCAGCAATTCTACCAGACATCATGTAGTTCTCTTACAGCTGCGTCAGAGCAAAATCAGACAGTGTGGTTCGGCATGATGGGTAGCTGTTTCAGCACACGGGACGCCAACTTTCAGTAGAGACTGAGAGAAAACCTGTCCTTGTGAGCATTATTTTCTCAGTGCTGCCTCACTCCTCGCCAGGCTACAAGGCTAGATTATATTTAATCACCACCTAATAGTACATCCTAAACCTCGGACCCTCATTATGCACTATCACTTAAGCTGACATAGTTTAATCAGCTGTCTTGTTTTAAAAGGTACTTCACTAAATCAGTGCAAAAATCCTGTGTAGCCTATTACAGCTTCATGAAGTGTCACACACCGGTTATGAAAAAGGTACATCTTCACTGATTATCTCATAGAATTTAGCACTCGCAGCGGATGTAAGATACAAGGCAATGCAGTAACCCCTCTAAGGAGAAAAAAAAACCCAAAGCGTTTTTTTTGATAAAGCAAATGAAAAAGTATCTCAAATATTTTGCGAAATCTGACATAAAATATAGGTAAAACTATTACCCAATATCATGCACCAAATCTAACTTGTCCTTAGGAAAAACAAAAGGGAATTCACTGGTTTATAGAAAGGACCCTCCTTCAGCTGCCACTACCCATGGCGTAGTACTTTCTCTCACATTATTTGTTCTTGTTGCCAGGTGACTAACATCACCAGCTAGCTTGCTGCAATAGATTTAAGATCCTCTTGATTCCACAGTTTTGCTGCATTGCTGAAAATTAATTACTAGAATAACCATGTAAATTAAATACATCAAACCCAAAGTTTGCTAGTAAAATGAAAGATAAACTAATGCACTGTATAGCTGTACTTAACAAAATGGAATAAGGTCTGAATAGCTGTTGCTACCTTTCTCTTGGCAAAACAAGCAAAAAAAACCCTGATTATTATCAACAGAAATTGTCCCATTAAAGATAAGGAGTCTATCAGCATGGACAAAATTAGCAGGATTTGTCTCCCAAATGACAGGCTGATTTAACAGCTTTCCCTGGAGACACAGCAGTGTAGAATTTTATCTACCTATCAGCAGACCTAGGAATGGGCGTACCTACTTAGTGAGTTAATATAATTGAACGTGGTGATGTGCTAAGCTAGGAAAAAAGCCTGTCTTCTGCCTCAACAGAACCAAACCTGCAGAGCACTTCTTCCTTCAAGCACCGCGAGTAGAGTCTCCCTTTGACTGAATTCTTATGCAGACACTTGTTTCTGTTCTTGCCCATGGATCTGCAGCAACTCAAGTGCCTTTGAGGTTACAGACAGATGAGGCAGCTTGGGGAGCTGTCCCCAAGGTAACTGCTTCAGTAAAACTGTGGCTGAATACATTTGTTTAATGTACTGCCAGTCCAAGATTATTACCCAATCATTGCAGATTTTCCTTAGCCTCTGAAGATCCATGAGCATACCTGAAGGCAGGTAATTAAGAGTCTAAATTAGAATTTTTATTTCTGGCAGATAATTTCAGCCCAAGTCGATAGAGAATGTGTTGCAGAGCTAAAAATAAAAAATAAAATAAGCAGGACATGTGAATGAGCTGGCAGAAATCCCTAACTGAATTTTTGAGGGTTGCATTACTGTGACTCCTACAGGAATCCCTGTTACCAGGTAAAAAGTCATATTTATCATTAGCAATGGCAAAAATGGAATTGTTACTCACAAGCCCATTCATGTTATCATTCTTCAACTCAGTGTTCCTCTTTATTAATCTACCTCCTACCACTTTTACACTGCACATTCTCCAAGTCACTTATCACGTGTTTGACCAAAATATAACAGTGAAGACCAGATATCTGTCGTCTTCCAGTAATGCAATGGAGACAAAAGAAGTAATAAGGAATAAAAATCCATCAGGGATGACTGCAGTACACAGTTACAGATATAGCAACATATCCCTTCACGCAAAAGTTACTTAAAGTAACAGAGATAACATGGAAACCACTGGTGACTGTTATAGCTGGAGATATTTTTTATATATAAAGAGAATAACCCTGAGGTTTTCCCTTGCCATTCAAATAAAGATGATGCTTTATCTCTGATAACATTAAGAATTAATTCAGTCAAAGCTCTGAAGCAAGCATATAACTTTTTTTTTTATAGAGAAAAAGCTTCTTTTTAAAAAGACAATGTATTATTGCAGATCACCAAAGAGAATAACGTATTGAAATTTACGTACCCAAAATCCATTCTACTAATGATAAAAAAGCATTAACATCAAATCCGCCTACTTAAGTTGCTCTTTTTTATCTAGAAATGGCATTTTGTCTTTGAACCCTGACTGTTCCCACTGGTTTAATCTGTGGGTCTTGTGGGAAACAAAAGATGAAGTTGTGGCCAAAGGCCCTCCACATTTAAAAAGAATAAAACCAGGCAAAACAGCATTTATCATTTTAAAGCTAAAGATGCTTGAATGTTGTAGAGCCTTTTCTTTTTTATACATTTTTTCCTTTTCCAAAAAGAAACTGAGAATTTAAAACTTTTTACAGCCAAAGAGAGCTTGCAAACCTACATCCCCTGCTGCATTTCCACTGGCATCTGAATAACAGGATATGGGGAACCAAACCCCAATTTCAACAGCTCAAAGAAAGAAGAACCTTCACTTTGCTGTAGTTGAACCTATACTTGAGCGTGCAAGCAGTTAGTCTGGACTAAGGATCAATGCAGCGCAAGTACAAAAGGAACAGTAACACATGGCTTTTGATGCAAACTAGGTGTTTATACATCGAGCGCTTCCTTCAGAATTCACTTGTGTGGCTCCTGCACTGTTTTTATGCTCTGACATACATTATGTGTTAGGGATTTGGGTTTCAAAACAGGTTTTTCAGCCTACAATTCAAAGACGGCTTCTAGAATTAAGTCCCTGAGAAACAAGACCAGAGAAACTCCCAAATGCAAAACCATCTCAGCTTCATACTTACATACAGCACTTCTTTCTCAGATCTAGGCTCTCTTGGAATTTCACCACATACAACAGCTGAAATGTGATTTTTGTTTTTTAAATTTAAATGTTTCAGCTTTAGCATAAAGCTTTTCATGTTAATAGATCCTGGCAATGTTCTTCAAGCCACTGAAGAAAGCAAGCTATTCTAAAGGTTTGGGGATGTCACCACCCCTGGATCTGCAACTCAGACCCTGTGGAGCTCTCAGACATGGAGATAAAAGTTCTGTTACTATTCAGTGGACCACACCTGGGTAAATCTTTCTGTTTCACACTGTAACACACAATTCCCAGAAGACTTTGGCTATTAACTTCAGAAAGACCAGCGTGAAGCACCTGGATAGGTCTTCCACCCCAGTTTAACTAGCAGAAGGAAGGCTTACAGCTGTAAAATACTTTACCACACACGTGCTGTGTGACATACAGGATCAAGATAATCCAGTCATCAGAACTGACTCATAAAGCACAGAGATGCAGTGTGAAAGATAGTAGGGGCAACTCACTGTTTTCCTTTCTTCTTAAGTATCTAGCTCCATTAAGCTGGGAATCTTAATGACAAACTTCACTAATGAACTATTTTGCAATTCAGTGGACAGAAAAGCCTTGAAAGTAAATGTTACTTTCATATGTTTACAATTTCTTTGGAGAATACTTTCTCCCTCCCACTGTCTTGAGAATATGTGCACATCCAACTCCCACAGACAAATACTGCATGAGGTTCAGGATCTTCTGTGAGATAAGGATATTTCTGTGTATTTTCTTAAAAGGATATTCCTTTCTAATACTTCTGCTATTTTGGCAGTTCCTCGATATGCTACCAAGGAAAAGAAAATGGCAATGGCACAGAGGAAAAAAGTGCTGGGAAACAGAAAACAGGCAGGATCAACACACAAAATGAGTCAGCTATATAGGACTAAAGTATCTCATGAAGATGACCAGAGTCAAGAGGAAAAATAGAGAACAATTAACACCACAAAGTTATATTGCAGTGTTTTGTAAGAATGCTAGTCAGGCTCTATGTTTAGTTCCACCTGAAGTTTTAGAGGTAGCAGGAGTAGATCACACTCTCTGCCTTGGTCTGAAGGAGATACACAGCTGGCCCAGAACCATGAAAAATCTTGCAACCAGAAGGAAGAGTGGACATTTTATTGCCATTACTAAAATCTAAAAAGCAACGTCTGTTCCTCCTTTCTACATACTTTTCTATCATCTCTTCCCAGCTGGAATCAGAGAGTGAAGGGCCACATTCCTTGGAGACTCAACACTTCTGTCCATTTTAGCTCTTTCTAGCATGCCACTCATTTTTACTACTGAGGCCTTTCCAGAGGCATATCTGTCCTGAAGCAGGTAGTACCAAAAAATCTCACAAGAAAGCTGGGAGCTTCTCACAACTTTTCCAGCCCTGCCTGGCAGATGCAAGAGCTTCTGATAATCATCAAAAACAGTTGGATGCTTTCTGAAGCTTATCTGAGCCAAACAGAACCTCAGCCCCTCCTGAGGTTTGTCCTGCACTGGTTTGAATAGGCTTCAGACAGTCATTGTATCGTATTTTCAAAGTTATTTTCTTTGTTGTGCTCAGAGCAGTAGCCAAAGGAGTAAGGAGACCACATTTCTGTGCCATATCACCCATGCTCACGTTTGCTTTCTCAGCCTCTGCTGTTGGATCCCCCACAACGGATCCTATACAGATACAAAAATTAGATGTGACCCTGAGGAATACATTCAAATGAAATGGAGACTACTAGAAACATTATTAAAAGAGTACCAGGGATGGGATTTCTCTGCTAAAGGCTAAATAATGTTAATTTCCTAGAAATTGATCCAACCTCTATACTCAGTGGCTCAGCACTGCAGGCAGCACATCTGTTTGCTGTGTGAAGGTCCTGGGTTTGGAAAGGACTTGGCATTCTTCCTTGTGTGGTCAGCAGGGTGTCGAGAAACTGATGCTTCACTTGATGTGGCAAACTACAGGGTTCCAAGAATAATAATGTCTGAAACATTATCCAGAGAATAAACAAATAAATTTACCCCTTTCCCCTTGTGACACAGCCTGACTTGCAAAATTTAGGATGCCTCTGTTACGATTTATAGATTTTAGCCTGGTGTCTTATCAGGAAATAAGACATATGTGTGTTTGTGTACAACTTTGTCTTCTACCAAACAGCTTTTAAGCCTGTCCATCAAGTTTCAATCAAATTTGATGGGAGAAAGGTCTCAAAGATACAAAATTCCTGCTAGCTTTATGAAAAGAAGTACACAGAGAACAGAGAGGTTATATAGGTTATCTGCTGAGAACAAGGCTGCACTGTAAGCCAGCACTTTATTGGACAGTAGGTCATCCACCTCTAAGGCTTCTCTCACCTCCAGTGAGACAGAAACCTTGACAGTACTATTTAAAGCACCCTAAGACTTTCCTCAAGCAGGCTCTGGTGTCTGAGCAGAGGTGTGGCCACAATGCAGCCTTTAAAAAAAAGAAAGCATTCTTCTAGATCAATGAACCCTAGACCCAAATGCATGGGGAAGCAGGCTTCATTAACTCCTCTGCCCATGGGACTATCTATTGAGGATACTTGGAGCAAACTTTTGCAAACAGCAATTTGAGCAATAAAGTGTGGAATGTTGACTTTCAGCATTTGCCAGCACATCTCTTCCCAGAGATTCTCCTTCTCCCTATTTACTGAAAATAGCATAGAGGTGACTGCATCAACAGACTGAGAAGTGGATGGATCCCCACTTCTTAAATGGATGGTAGGACAAAGTTTTGATTTTATGCAACTTCACCAGACACATGAAATCCACCAATCCCTTATAAACTCTCTCGACACACTTAGATGCTGCCTAGCAAAGTTCTAATTGATCTTGCATTATATCAGCTCTGTCCTACAGCTATACTCTTCCTCCATCTCGAGGTATAAATATTGAAAAAGTTATGCAAAAGCATCAGTTCAAGAAAAAAAAAGGATGAGTTTCATTGCAAAAACTAGTAGTATGCTGCTAGCAACAGCCAACAGTAGCCAGGAGCATGTAGCATAACTAGTTGTTGCTCATAGCCCTTGACCTTGGGCATTCTGGCTATATGTTGTAGCTTACACTATAGGGATAGGTAAGGCTGACAGGACTCTGCCTAACTGGTAACCTTGCCCTCTTCTCTCTCCCTTTCCCTCTTGTATTCCTGCTTGAACCCAGCCTTCTTTATTCCCTGCCTTGTACAAAACAGCCTGTTAGTCACATTAAAGCAATATTTGATATTTCTTGGAGCAAGCCACTCTGTGCCACATAGCCAGAAAGCAGCAGAGCAGCATCAGACTCAAGGATTTTAGCTAGCAAGTTAAAAAAATGCCTTTTAGCCTTCTGCCAAAAATGCCTTTTTGGCATGCCTATCCTCATTCTTAAATCAGCCCTTCTGAAGGAGTGATTGGAATATGGCCTTAAAGCCTGTGAAGCAGAGCAGGGACCCATGCAAAGGCTGGCAGGCTATTTTGAAATCCCTCTGAGCAGGGCAGACCAGCTGCCTGTAGCACAGAAACCTCAATCAACAAGGTTTCTCTTGAAACCGAGCCAAATAATAACCCAGTGATACAGCAGCCTCTCATCAGTTTTTATCAATGCCAAAATAAATGAGAGGGAGAGAGAAGTTACATAGTGGTGAATAAAAATGGATTTTTATTTATTTTTAATCCATGTTCTTCGTTAATGTGGGAGGCTGGAACCAAACTTCAGATGACAAAACTACAATTCCTTGTGCCTCTTTAGCAAATGCAGTTGGAAGAATAAATATAGCAGGAGAAATGTATTCCTAGTCTGGAGCGTGGGTAGGTCCTTCTCTCTCTGCTCAGCAGGATGGCTGCTAACACTCGGGTAGAAGCACTGATCAGCCAAAGGAAGCCAACTGTTGCAGTTGCTGACCCTCACTCATTTAAGAGTTAGTACAAAATGCAGCTCTCCCTTCATTCAAGGCCTGTCCTCCTCCAGTTGAAAGATGGGTTGTCAGCATAAAAGGGAGGGTATGTGCATCTTAAAAGAAAGCAAAGCTATGTTACTACAAGAGCCCAGAAGGCTGAGAAGCAGAAGGCCAGGTGAAGCTCAGACAGCACCCAACCAGCATCTCTATTGTTACCCAACACCCATTACAGAGTTAGATTGGGTCACATGGAAGCATTGGAGACAGAAAGCTTGACGTGGGATGGAAGAGGGACTGAGTAGCAGTCTGACTGTGTAGGTGTATACAGCATCTATATATACTGGCATCTTCTATCGATAAGTGGGTACAAGGACAGTGATGATCATATCTGTAAGAGGCACGGATTTTCCAGCTCTCAGTGTAGTAAATGCTACTATTCCCTCCTCATACCAAGTGTCAAGCAGCCAGCAGGAAATTATTACATTGTGGTCACCATTTACATGAGAAGCATATGAAATGGAGGCCAGGATGGGACCAGCTTTTCAGTTCACTATCCATTCCCAAAGCCCAGCCAATAAGAAACAACTTTATTTTTACACTACCCTGACATCCACTTCTCCAGCACAGCACATGCATTACTCTGGCAAGAAGCTGATAGGAAATTTGTACACCAGTGCGTGAAATGAAAATGAAACAAGGCTGAAATTCATCCAGCAAAACAGGAGTCAACCCAAGGGCTCTTTGGATACATGTGAAGATGGATTTGCTGCCCTCACTCACAGTCAAATACAGATCACATGTAATTAAAACCTACACAAATGAATTTATTCCTGTCAACCCCAAGTATCACCATCACTAGATTCTCCACCTCTTCAAAGGGAACAAAAGGTTCACTTTGACTACAACCTGCCTGGAGCAGTGGCTATTGTGTTGAAACCTTATGTGACACCAGCTGTTATGAAGAACATAATTGGTTTTAAAGTTATTAAGTTTGGATATTTTTGTACAAGAGGTAAGCACGACCATGCTCAGTGTCTCTTTGGTGATAATTGCTATTGTCATTAAAAACACTAGGATTAGGATCATGAGTAGATGAAAGGAAATTGTGAAATCTTGGCAGAAGCTTTTGAAGCCCTGCAAAGCCTTGCTAGGTAACTACTGCTGGCTGTATAGGAGACAGAAATTGCTCTTCAGAACTGAAATGGGCCCTTCAGCAGAGAGGCAGTGGAGGAGGGCTCAAGCACTCCTAGCAACAATTAACATCAGGTGCTATACAAAAACAAGGATTGCAGAAGTCTCTGTTGGCATGAAAGAAAAGTTCATTTTGGGCTGATAATCAGACGTTTATTTGTTGCACTTTTTAAATTCCTTTACTCCGATTTTCATAATATGTTTGGCATGCTTTGACTTTTGTTTGTGTTTGTGGGCACCTGAGCAGTCAGGGTTATCAAAACCAGGCTCAGAAATAGAATTACAAAAAGTGTTGTAGAACGATAGGCTTTACCACCTCTGTGCCATCGCCCCACAGCAATTTATCCATCTTCCTGTCTTATCCTAGCTCCTGAAATACATGAAGCACAGCCTAGAATTGCATTTTAGCAGCAGGTTGGAGTAATAGATGCTACAAGGAATAGTGACATTCCTGATGCGTGATGTGCTGTGCACCACGGGGAGTTGAAATCTCACTTTGTATGCCTTATGGCGAGCCATAAATTCCTGATTTTACGTGCTGATGTAAAAACCTGTTTAACAAATCCATTGGAGCAGACTGCCTGGATCAATGTTATGACAGGCACATAGAATCCCAGTGGCATTCCTATGAGAAAATAACTGAACATCTTGATTCAGTGGTATATATTAATTTAATATGTTCATGGGAACACGTGTTAGAATGAAGGAATTTCTGTTTCCATCTACAGTGACTCAGTACTGTAGTAGCCTGGCAGAAGCTGAAATTCATCTCTAAAAGGGCACATACTGTTTCTGTCCAGGTGACAGCAGATTGGACAAGGGGAAATGGCATGAAGCTGTGCCAGGGCAGGTTTAGATTGAACGTTAGGAAAAAATTTTTTACCGAAAGAATTGTCAGGGCCTGGAACAGGCTGCCCAGGGAGGTGGGGAGTCACCTTCCCTGGATGTGTTTAAAAAAGGGTAGATGAGGTACTTAGGGATATGGTTTAGCTTAGGATGGGATTGGTTGCACTTGATGATCTTCCAAGGTCTTTTCCAACCTTGTGGTTCTGTGAAAGACATTCTGTCACAGCTGCCTTGATCACAGTTTGTGGACAGCTAGTGACATGTAACAGCACTCTCCTCAAACTCAGACTGTTCCATTTAGTTAATGTTATTTCTTGTGTTTGTGTTGCCAGATGACAGCATACTTTTAAAGTGTGGAATTCATCGCTGCTCTTGGATGCTCAGAGGAAATATGGAGCCAATATATCGATAGTTTTGAGAGACAACTAAGCAGGAATCATCCTGAATCATAAAACTATTTTTATTACTAAGATGTACTTAGCTACTGCCCAAGTATTCAGGCCTCACGACAAATTTTACAATGGCTTTGTGTTCACAAACTTTAACTGAGAGTTGGTAATCTAAAGCACTTAAGGATATTGCAAAAATCGTCAGCTTTGAGATATTCAGAGGAAATACACACAGCATTAATTATTAATCACTCAACCACCAGCCCACAGAAACACGCAACTTACATAAGAGGAACAAAACCTACTCAAATTAGCTCAGCATTACAGTGATTGTAGAAAAGTGATGGGAGGCACAGGACAGACCCAAATGTATGCAGAGTGCCTCTGAATTAATACATGTGCCTTTTTGCAGTTGCTTCAATGAGAAAAAGTATGATCTTTATCTGAGTGCTCAACATTTCTCAGCTTAGAAAAATCTTGAAAGCCCTGGTTTTATGGTGGATTTAGCTCTCAGGAAAGAGGCTTGGAGAAAACTTTCATCTTTGTCGCAAATCCTACAAAGATGTGACCTTGCCATTTATAAAGCCACAGAGCACATTAGAAGGAGAACTACCATTCCTGTCGAAGAGGCTATGAACGTGCAATGGAATGAGCTCCGCAAAGGTTAGAGTGCAGGAGGTAAGAATATTTCCTCAGAATAAATCAACTTGACCAAAAGCAATGCAAAGTTAAAAGGCATGACTTTTCTCAACCATATGAAATTCAGGTAGGTTTTTCTGCCTGAGAGAGCATGCATATTATTCAAACTTTCAGATATGTTGCATTTACTGCCAGCAGATTATCTATCTAAGCAAGCAGTTCCTTGTTTCAGATGTCATTTGGTTCAGCACATAAAGCATTAAGTGAGGCCAAGACTCAACATAGAAATTAATGTACAATCCAGGGATAATCGTGTGCTGATGGCTTGCAATGAAATCTGTTGGTAGTAGACAATACTGGTATTGTCAATGAAATGAAATGCTCTCCTCAACGCTATTTAACCATTTCTCCCCAACACCAGCTGAGCTTGCCCTTTGCCTGAAAAGAATTAAAGTCTTAAATTAATTGTCGCAACATTACTCCAACTTTTTGCCCAATTACTCTGTTTCTTGAATCATTAGGGTTCTGATGAACTGGAAAGCTGCACTGTGGCAGCCCAAAATTTCCCAACTGCAGGTTCACAAACACTCCAACAGGAGCAGGGGGGAAAAAAAAAAAAAAGAAAAAGACCTAAAACAATTAGGTATTACAGTAAAAATACAGTGCCTTGCTGCCAGGAAGCTTTTAGTCAGCAGATCCTTTTAGAAGCAAGGATAGATAGCTGAGATACAGCAATTTCTCTCCTGCTTTGTTCTTTTCACATGCAGGAGAAGAAGCCACATGTGCAACTTGCCTAACTATACATACCCACCTACCAAACTGAAACTGTTGCTTTTGTATTGTGCTAATGTATTCCTATCTCCTTTGCAGAGCAATTTATTCAGCATGAACAATTCATAATAATATACAGGTCACATTTGGTGCTACATAAGCCGTTTCATATGTAATTAATATTTTATCAAATTTTTAACATTAAATTACATTTCTTGTGAAATAAAATATTATATTTTCCAGTTCATGGATGCAAATCTACATATAAATAATGTAAGCAATGTTAAAATATCAACAGATATCAGTTTTCTACATAATAAATTACTTCCTTCCCTAGAGAATATTTAATCTCAATTATTGCTCATGGAAAGCACACACCACTAACAAGCAAACCAAGAACAATCTCTTTTCCAAAGAACTAATACAAACATATTTTGGTGACTGAAGTGCCCTCTGTACTCAATAACTTCACCCTGATCCTGCTCCTAGGAATAGGGAATTCACAAAGCTGCCCAGTTTCTTCATTTACACGATTTCTATGTTTCCCAAGAGGAAGAAAAGTACCTTAGGAAGTATTTGAATGCTGTAAATCTTGCATTTAGAGCCACTGTCAGAGCTTACAAACATCAGTTTAGCACCTGACTACTCAAAAGCAAGATTTCAAGGGGTGCTGTAGCATGATTGGAGGTTCTTAAGACCTCAGATACGTGCAGGATAAGCTCATGCTGAGCTGACAGCTATTTTGTTTACTTCTCCACATAGCATGGTAGAAGCAGAGGATCATTTTTGGACAACCACCTTACAGGAAAGTCAACTTTTTAAAAAAGGGAGACAGGACTCTAGGCCTTCTGCACCCAAAATGGAATTGACTCCACCAGACCTACAGCCCAGAAGAGTTCTGTTACCATTACACTAATGGGCTGCTTTCCTCTTTTTTTGATATGCTAGAAATAGGGAAAGCAGTGCAAAATTTCTTTGCTACATTGGTGGAGTGTCTCACACACTCAAAGCTAAGAAAATGCTCTGACACCGTAGTGCTACGTCCAGCTGGTCAACCACGTTTGAGGGCAACACTAGTCAAAGCACAGGCTAGGAATCCTAGTAGAATAAAAGCCATCATCAGCTCTGCCAGTGTTCCACAGCTTATCACAGAAGCGGTAAGAAGACTCGACACTTCAGGGTTATGATGGGATGAATGTAGCCTGACAGCATCCGATAGCACTGGTTGCTTTTTCGTGCACATTCAGTGAAATAGAGAAAGAGCTTTGCCCATCACCGAAAGAGAAAATTAGTAGCGACTCAGAACAAGTGCCAGGTCTATAATGACTGTACACAGATGTTACTAGAGTAAACTTGAGGAAAATATGATAAAGGCTGAACAATCAGCCATCCCCAATTGGGTGAAAATATTCAGAGTAGCTGGTTGAGTGGGAACATGTGCAAAATGAATGAATCGTGCATGGACCCCAGATGCATGAGAACATCTGTGATGATGATACTGGCATTGAGAGCTACTTGCATATTCATGCCATCATTATCACTCCTGCCTCTGTGCAGCTCCTTATTGCACAGAAGAGATACAACTCCCATATCTGCAGTCAGCAGCTCTGAGATCATTGGGATATCCAGTTAACAGCAGCATCCTCAGTTTTGGTCAGAGTAGACCAAATTATAACACAGGCAGGCAACATACTTAACAATTCCAGCCTTGCACCTAGACAGAACTCTTGGTGGCCACCTTGGCCACCATTTATAATCATCTTTCACTCACACATTGAC
The DNA here is from genome assembly GCA_020800305.1 of Porphyrio hochstetteri. Lineage (NCBI taxonomy): Eukaryota > Metazoa > Chordata > Aves > Gruiformes > Rallidae > Porphyrio > Porphyrio hochstetteri. The sequence continues at coordinate 6,868,298 of CM036918.1, read as the reverse complement.
TTTTAGAAGCTTCACAAGCTGTCACTAGCTACATTTCTCCAAGGGTAAAGCTTGCATATTGGTGTAGCACATTGTACAAGGTCACATGGTCAATACTCCTCAATGCTTCCAGAGTACTGATAAAAGTATCTATGCATAAACAAATCAAACTCTTCATCTTTGCAGTTGCAGCAAGTGAACTGAATGGGACTGAGCCTATCTATACAAGAATGAACACGGCCAGTGTTATGCAAGGTCAGGTCCCTTGACTAGGGGCTCCCTGGGATGGGCATGTTGCCCTAATGGCCATTTCAACCTGCACCACAAACGAGTGCAATCAATTAGAAAAAGGATAATTAACCACCACATAATAGGGAGAGCGAGCAGATCATTAAAACAGTTGTAGAGCTTACCTGGAAATAAACTTGCCATCTCTCCTATTCTTATTATAGATACAACTATTTCTTCCCCAATGTTTCTTGCCTTCTGCTGCTTATTAATACTTGTGCAAGCTGTTTAGACCTGTGTCACTTGTAGGGGATAAATAACAGAATGAACTCTGTTCCCACTGTTAGTGTCTTTCCTATCATTTGCACTTTCTAACACAAACTGCCATGCACTAATGAAGGAGGGGAGGGTTTGCATCTCTATCAGATAAAAAAACCCAACAAACCACAACATATCATCAGCTTTTTTGTAGGACACATGTCCTACAGGTATCCCCCAGCCATTGCTATCCTAGGCTGTCTATGACCAGCATCCTACTTAACTCTTTCATCTTTCATACACATACCTACAATTACATTGGGAACTTTTGACCAGCAAGCTCAGTGCTGCAATTGTAACTTCACCACTTAAATTAACCTTTATGTGCTCTGGCCATAACATTTGGACAGAGGTAACACAAAGAGGCAGCCAAGGGGGCATACTAATAAACTGGAAAGGAAATTAAGAACTAACCACAACCTTTCAGCGAGTAAATAATCTATATTAAAGCAGATGCATGATACTCCCTGTCTGATACAGAAAGAGTGAGTTGGTAAACAAAGCCCTTGATAGAGAACAGAATACAGATTGACTAATTTTTATTAAATAACCTTCTTTTCCCTAAAACTCAAGAAAATATAAAACAAAAACACATATTACGCAATTGCATCCTTTTCCTTAAAACTAGTCTGTGAGAATATATAGTCAGTGTATATATGAAAATGTGCATATAAATCTGGATTTGCTACACTGAGGTTTAAAGTAGAGTATAAGCAAAACCATAAGAGGTAGTTAATAGAGGCTTTAATGCAAATTTAAGTTGATTTACATGCTTCAGACTTTCCTGCATTTGACATTACTTTTGAAAGCCAGATGTACCTTGTTCAAAACAAAAGCGTAGCACTCCCACCCTTTCTCTGGAGTTTCCTTTCTGTAATGCCTCAGACAGCTGAGAGGAGCTGAGCAGCCACATACAGACACCACGCTAACCAACCCTGCTGCCTTGTCTCTTTTCCCCCACCCTTCGCCTATACCAATGTGCTGTTTCTTCTATATGCAGCGTACAAACTTTTGAGTCCAGAGGTCTTCACAGACAACCCCCCCCCCCCCATGCCCCAGCCACTGTGTGAGATCCCTAATACACTCACAAAACATGTATATTGTGCTGCTAGTAGCTTGAAGAGCACTAGTCTAAAAAGCCTCTTTGAAACATGGGACTCCTTTACAGTAATTCCTGCTATAGAACTTAGACCTTGTTAAAGATTTCCCTGAATATTTTAGATCCATTACTAATATTGTGAACTGCTGAATATGGATGCTTTTTCTGCCTACAAAAGCAGCACTCTAATATTTCACTTCGGGGTTTCTGCAGGACATTTTTCTTCCTCTTACATAGAGGTTGATTCTTTTCTTATTTCCAACACGGAAACTCATTTAATGAAAGCATTCTATACCTAGACACAAGGCATTCAACCTCAAGAAGGTAAAACTACAGTGCCCAAGGAGCAGCACTGAGGGATCACGTCCTACACTGACTGTCGGCTTTATCAGTTACCAGGTCGTAAAGCTGAATTTTGTCAGGCACTATATCATAATTCACAGAATCTATTCCTATCCAGGAAAAAAGTCATGTTATGTCAACTGCAGGCAGATGGGATGAACTGGAAGCTCCCAAGGTGGTTTGGTTTTTCCCCCCCCAGCGGGTTATGTATGGGAAACAGCACAGCTTCATAAACGCTACATGGTGCTGGGATTTGAAAGACTCTATATGTAACCCTGCCACCTCTCTCCAAGTGGCTTTGGGCAAAACACACGGCTCCTCAGCATTTCCTCTGGAGAGGGGGGCAGCCCTCCTTCACTGAGATCAACTGACAGATAAAACAGTAAGATTTAGTTGTTTAACCACCACATTCTAATGTCTGGATTCTGTTGGACTAATCTCACCCACGCGTGAAGGTGAGCAGAGAAGGGAGGAAGAATAAAAGCAGCAAGTTAACAACATTCAATGCCTGATCAAACTAAGCTGCTCCTAATTTGTTTCAATACATCTCTCAAGCTACAGCTTGTCAGAGTCACCTGAATAATCCTGGTATTACTTGAATCCATATTTCTACCTAAAAAATTGAAAATCTTTAGCACGCAATTAATATAGCTGGCAATGACACAGCACATCCATCTGCCCTCTTGCACCAGAAGAGGTTTAATAACAAATATGCCCAACAGGCTCAAATAATTTAGAGCCCATATTTGTTCTCAGGAGTGTCTCTCACTGGCTAAAGGTTTCACCACTTCCTTGTAAATTTAAGGACTGAATGCATAGTGGGGGAAGGGGTGCAGAGAGAAAATATGGGGGAAAAGAAAATATGTGTACATGGGTGACAGTTTGTAAAGGCAGGTTGGGATAAAGAGAAGCTGCTTTTGTGCAGTCATTTTGAAGTATTAAATTTTGATAAGTCCTTAATCACTACAGTTTAATGAGATAGAGGCAGCAGGTGAAGGGGGAATCCATCATGTCAGTTCAAGTACCTGGCGCTCTTCCTGCTGTGAGCATTTAACATGACACACTAGTCCCAAGCTCTCCTTTTGCAGACGTAGTTCAGAGAAGGGATTTTGTAGTCTTCCAAGAATGTTTGATTTCCCTGAAGAAACCTCTTTATACTATCAGAAGTGATCCTTCACTTCCCAAGCGAAGAAAAAAAAAGCGTTGCTCAAAGAAGTGCAAACAAAGTGCCTGGAGTTAAATGTAAGCTTTTTAAATTTTAAAATTAGGCAAGACAGATTTTCTTCTGTAGAAGTGTTTGTTGCAAGTGTCACTGCAGAACTTTGTTTGATGCAGTGCTTCGTTTTTAATTCGCACTTAATAAATGCTAGCTAATAAAATCAAAGTCCCCAGTGACACTTCTGGCCTCTCAGGTATTATTACTTTTATTATGAAGGTCTTATTTTTATCCTACAGAATCCCAAAACATAAATAATTAAATTGCTCCCTGCAGATGAAAGAGGAGGATGAGCAGTCAGCACTCATAACCCCATGATCCAACCTTAAACCATAGGCACACTGCCATGTAGGTAAAGCACATAGCTCCGGCATTGAGGCCCACCATAAGGAAGGGAATAACGAGACCCCTTATTTTACAACAGCTAATAGAAATTACTTGGGTTTCAGCAGCTATACCTGCATAAGCCAGAAGTGCTGGTGTATTCCCTGTGAAACCACAGTGAAAACAGCAGCTTTCCTTTAAATGAGGATATTGCTTGGTTGTTTCTGTTCACACTGAAGTTCAGCAAGCTTATTCCATGCGGAAAGCTGCCTGTCAAGAGAATATTGGAACAGCTACAGCTTGTATCTTTCTCCAGCATCAATTTGCTTCTTGGGAGCATGGATCTGGTCACAGCCTTTGGTGCTGGGAAAGTGTGTTCTCTGAGATCATGTCCGCAAAGATTAAAATCTTAAGCCACCTGCCCCTTTTGTCAGTGCCTCGATTCTTCACTTATAAATTTGATATTAGACTGTCCCTAGAATCATATGATGTGATCCAAGATACAGAAGTAGCATCATAAAAATTTAAAAATTGAATAATTGCCTTCCCCTTTGTCCTGTCAGATAGGATGTTAGCAGTTTGTCAAACGTAAGTCACAACATGACCATATCTTCCCACCACTTAATATAATTAAATGTAAGGTTTCACATTTTTCACCCTCTAATAATTCTTAACCTGGTCTGTTACTAATAACCTTTGACAAACAGGCATATATTTACAAGAAGAGGAAGATAAATACTATGACGGCTGAACTATAATTTTAGGACCACTGCTTTTGAAGTGGTCCCATTATAAAGCCAGATTACTTTCTAAATGACTCTTCTGATGTGCCAATCAAAAAAACCCCACATCATTCTGAAGCAATTAAGTGCCTTGTAACACCTCCTCTCAAACCGCTTATGTCTGCCACCACTGCAGGGATGGTCAGTACCAGTTCAAACATGCTTAGGTTGAGAGTGAATTTAATTATTCTTTCTCCTTTATCTGTTTCCAGCAGAAGTTGGTGCAAAATGCTTTACATCTCTCAGCATCTTGCACTGAAGAGGGAAAGCAGTCACAAGGAGACCCAGGCAGCTCACAACTGGGATGTGAGACCTTCCTTTTAAAGTCCTCAGCAATACAGTTGGCAGACAGACCCTACATAGATCCTACATTTCAACAAGCATGGTTTTCAAAACCAAAGTCTAAAACAACTGTTACCATAAGTGACATAAGTGTAAACATTCCTCCCTTCTCTGACACAGCAAACTCATTTATTGCCATCTGCTACACCTTCTGCACTAGGTCACTGTTGTTTCCTCCCTCCTTCTTCAGCCTTAATGCAAAGTTTAAGTTTAAAAAAAATAAATCCCTTTCAGTATTAGGTTCTGCAAAACAAAAATTGAAGAAATAATATGCTGATTTCTTTTTATGTCTTGAAAAATACAAGAATCTGACTGCATGTTATTCATTCCTTCTTCCCCAGCTCTTTCTCCCTCCAACCGCCTATAAGCTCCCAGTATCATGCATGACTGCCACTAGTAGAGGGGACACAATTCAGCTTAAGTCATTAGAAGTGTAATTTTAATCATCTGACCATCAGCCTTCCCTCACTTGGAACAAACCTTTTGATTTCTCAGAGGCAAAACCTTTTTATTGTTTTATCTCAACCATTCAAAAGAAAACATTCCTTCATTTAAAGTCAAATTTCCAAAGCCACACTCACTGCAAAAATCATCATCCTTTTCTTGTCTTTTATCTGCATCATTCCTCATTTTTCCTCTTTTGACACAAGCAGAAAAATTCAGCTTCCTCCCCTTTATATGCAAAACTTTGCAAACAATATCTCTAAAACCAATTAGAAGTGAGGCTTGTCATTTTCAATCCAATAACAGAAAAAGAAAGAGAGCAAGCAACACCACAGGGTAATGAGGCCTATTTTAACACTGATGACTTTTTTTGGAGAGAGGTTGAAGTGCCATTTAGAATACATATGCTCGCTTGCCTTTATTTTGCACGGAATTGGTTTTAAAATGGATAAAGCCTCTTGGGTTCTCAGAACAGAATGATTCTTTTTCTTCCCCCCTTCTCACAAACAGCAGTCAGTTCAGTATTGTTTTTCTGTGAAGTAAGTTCTGCTTAACAACAACAATCCTTTCTATCTTGCCTGCTCTTAAGGCCACCCTTCTCCTCCTTTTATGTATTTCTCAAAATCATTGGTCCCTCACACAATCTTTCACCTTTATACCCCTTCACAAATTGATTCCAGGCTTTCTAAAAACCTCTCCAGCTCCCACTTCAAAGATTCAGATCAACAGAAAGGTACTGAGACCTTTATTCAACTTGCCACCGTTGTGAATTATGGCAGAAATTGAAGCACCACTAATTCCCTTCTCCTCTACATAAACTCTGGCCTTCATCAGCGCCTGAATTCATAGCTATATTTTGGTCATTTCTCTCCATCTTACTCCAAAGACTTTCAAGAGAACCTGCAAGGCAGTGCTATTTTCCAAACAAACTATAACCATCACTATGAGCTGTCTGTCTCCCAGGGATGATTACAGTCAAAAACAATCCCCAGAGAGAAATAAGAATGCCAGCTTAGGTCAGGTCCTTCATTCTCTAATGGTTTTATGGAAGATGACTCTATCCTAGATAACATTAAGTACTAAATGTCTCCAAAGTCCATGGTCTCTTGATGTCAGTGCTGCATAGACACCAATACAGCACTTACTAGGAGCAACACGAGTAGGCCATGAAGGCTGACGGGTCTTAGCTTGTTTATAACACCAATACAAACAAGGTGATGACATTTCCTTCCAACTTCTACTTTCCCTCATTTTGCTTGCTTGGGGATACAGGGATTTAAAGTTCTTGGCTTCTGGTTCTTATCAGAAGTATACATTTGCCATTGATAGCTTTTAGTAAAAGTTATTATTAGGCAACTTTTCACTTTTATCTCTTATCACTTCCCACTCCAGAAAACCTTATCAGTCCTTTCACTAAGTGTATGATAATTGGAGCTTTGCAATTACAGGTACAACACACACAGATTTAATGGACCAATTTGACAAGTTAAAAGAATTCTAGTTCCCTTATCTATTTAGCATTTTAATAGTGCTTCTTCCTAATTAGTCTGTAGTTATAGTTACCAAAGTAATTGTCAATGACTATAACCATAAATAAAGCAGATCTGTCAGAGCTAGCCTAATCTTACAGTGGATCAGGATGTTTTCCAAGGAACACGTAGATATACTACAAGGTTTCAGAGTGAAACATCTCCCAAGGTTTAAGAATAAGAGTTGGATTAACAAACAACCCACAAGACTGACCAGTGAGGAAAACACCTGTTTCCAGTGCCTTTCAAGCAGTAGTTAGAAAAATACCAAGACCATTTCTATGAGTAGCCCCCTGGCAGGCTGCAGTAGCTGGGTTAGCTATCATAGGTGCAGGCTGCATTATAGTGTGTGTAGGATGCTTGTTGCTCTCCTCTGGGCATGAGGGAATACACCAACCTGAACAGCACAGGGCTTCACTGCTTATATCCTCCAGTCTCCTCCCTCATAGCTTCTGACCTTCTACTCCACCACAGATGACTGAGTGTCCTTTTTCCTATTGCACACCTACATAAACATCTCAATGACTGAATACAGGGGAACCCAGACCCTGCTAAGTCCTTTGCTGCCCAGCCTTGAGGCATAGGGTTCTTTTGAGAATGTATAGTAGGCTCTGACTTATTCCAAATAATATATAAAATATTTAAATACAGGTTACGTAGCTGTGACTTTGTGTTGCATCAGGCAGTGCTGTTCTAAGCACCACTGAAGACATTTGAAAGTCAGTTTTTCCTCTATGTACTCTTTTGCATACACATTTGTGCCTGAAGCCCTGTGCCATGGTTTAAATCCCAAGCACGAGCTCTTCTGAGAGCCTAGGAATACCATTTTGTTTTGGGATAGAAGTAGTCATTGGTAAAAGGATTGCCAAAGATTACATAGGTAAAAAAATAATGGGAAAAGAAACCACAAGGAAACATCAACTTTTTATCCACCCCTTTGAAGTTTGACCTAAGGGGGGTGGTATACCTTCTTGGTATAAGAGACATTTGTTCTATCGTCCTTAAAGATCCAAGCCTACAATCAATAGAAACAAACACAGGATCTTTTCCCCTTCACAGGCCCCTTTCGTTCTCAGAGGGGATGAATCAGTGGAATTAGGCTCTAAAATATTGGTAAAAACCACAAATTCAAGACAGGCAAACAAACAAGCAGTTTTATTTCTGTATATATAGTTGGTGTATTTCATTTTTTATATTTGTACTTTATTTATGCCTGTGAAAACATCTATTTCAGGAAAGGAAAAACAATGCAATGAACAGAAGTTAACAACCAAAGGAAAAAAAACTACAGGCGATAACAAACTTAACAGCATAGGTACACGTGTGTGTCTCCTAATCAAACTGTGTCTGGAAGCTTGATTTAATACCAGTGACTGACAGGCAGGGTTTCTGCTTCTGTGAGGCAGAATAGCAATTAGCTCTAATTGCCTTAAGTCCCAGGCCCTGGAAAAAAAACTACCAATTCCTGATTCAATACCAAGTGAACTAACATGTGTCCTTGGAGCAGACAATAAATATCTCACATAAGGCAAGTGATGAGGCACCTCCCAAACCTGCTGGAACAAAAGTATTCTCCCCAAACCCCAAGTGCTGGCACAAAAGCAGAACCACACTTTGCGAGCAATGCAGGATCCAGATGCCAGAGCCACAGATTCATTTGACCAACAGGTGTTGCTCAAGGGCAGCCAGATGTGTACTTTGCTAGACCAGATACTTCTCTGCCCCATTCTTGGGTTATCTCTGAGGTGGATGCTGTAAGAGACTCATGCATCCCACACATAATCCTTCATCCTTCTTCCTGTTCTTAATCCTTTGCAAATTACCCAATTCTAATTGTGGCCTTACTGAATACATTCAATTATACACAATTATTTGAATATTACTTAGGTGAATAATTGCCAAATTATTTCAATTGCAAAAGCTACAGGACATACAACTCGTAACTTTAACCAGACCACCACACACTTCAGTATCATTTGTTACTGCTTCTGCTGTACTGTCAAATGCAATACGCAAATCAGAAACAGAATCATCTCGTTCAAACACATCACTTCATCTTGAGTCCTTGACACACACCCTGCCATCCCAGAGCCAATTCACTGAGTGAAGACTTGAAGATTCAGTTTAAAAATGCCATCTCACTCATACCAGCAAAACTTCCCTATTTGTATACAGATTATAGAAAAGATCTCCCTCTATCACTACAGAGAGCAGAGACAGGGAATTTTTACCTTCCCCCACCTTGGTATTTTCAGAAAAAAAGACTACACCTACATGGGGGATGATGGGAGGGAATGAAGCTATGCTACAATACAGAAAATACAGCTAGCTTTGAGCAAGTATTTTCTAAATACTTCTCCCCAGCATTACATAGGAGTGAAAAGGAAAGTCTCTCAGCTAGCTCCATGCAGATATTCATGGCAGGGAGCTCAAGCATTTGGCTTGCAGTCCCTACAAGGCTGAATATTTAGCAACATTTGCCACTGCTTTACATTTCTTGCTGATCCTCAGACAAGAGCTTTCCCACCACATACAATGTACTGCTCCAGCTCTGCAACCTGATTTAACTTCCTATTAAGATTCTGGTGCCATTATATGTACGCAGAGTCTTGCCCACCTTTTTTCTATATCTGCTTCACTGCCTCCTATCAGAGGAATTTTCTGATGGCAAGGAAGCCACATACTTGCAAAGGTTTGTTTTTTTTTTTTAAGTCACAAAAATCAGCAGCAATAGCAGCTGATTAAATTCTTTCAACCTCACTGCTTTGAAAAAAAAAAATAAATCAGTTTTGTCCTTATTTACCCCAGAGAAGTTGGGTGGATCTGGGTGTTTGAGGCATGGAGCCGTATTGCAAAGTATTGGACATACACCTAAACCACACAAAACTAAACAAGCAAATCAGTGTATGACAAACAGACTAAATTTATAATTCTCAAGCAATAGCAAAAAAAAAAAATCTCTCTTCAATGTTAATGAAAATTTGCTTGCATAAGGCTTGCGGGACCATGCATGGAAGAGTATGATTAAGGCCCACCGAGAATCTATGCAGCAGCTGAATTCCTAACTAAATATTCAATCATCTATTTGTCCCCGTGCTGCAGAAACTCTTCTCAATGAAATCCTTTTCCATCTTGGATTGCAAGACTTGAAAATGTCTTTGATTTTGCATATGGAAATTGAGCTTTTTTTTTTCTTTAACTCCAGTAAAAACACAGGAATTCCCTGTAAAGCTGTGTATTATCTTAAGTATGTCTTCACAGTAGGAAAGAGGAAGTCTTATACAAGATCAGAAGATGAAGACCAGTCATCTATACTAACTTCCACTGATGCTCATAGGTCCCAAAAGTCATCCCATTCTTTCTCAGAGAATAAACATAGCCTGAAGAAGAAAAAAACCCAAAATAAAACCCCCTAAAAACCCCAAAACCCAACCAACATAAAAACAAACCTACACCTCACAAAAAACCCAAGAGAAACTAATAGTGATCTTTAAATACCTGGGAACAGAAGTGTTCTACCCGTGTGATGTAAGTGATAGATTTAAACTGAAAATAGTCACATTAGGTAGTAAGAAATACTGCCTCTGGAAGCTGCAGTGTCTGGCAGATCTTGAAAGTATACTTGACCCTGATGGAGCAAGAGTATGGACAGGATAACCTTTTGAGATCTAGTCTAGGTCTACAGTTATGTAGGGGCATCCCAATTTCTCTTTTCTTCACCACCAGCTCAGATCTGATAGGCACTAGGTTTGTACCCAGTTTGTACAATTCTCCAGAAGCATTCCCCTGTGATCAGAGGAAAGGCCCTTACATCTCCTATGATGACCAGACAAGCTTATACTTCTGCTAACCTCCAAACTCACACCATTCAGTTTTAAACATGAATCCATCTTGTTATACAGCTGCTAGATTTATATTAAAATATATATACATATTGCAGAAGCTTTCATTCAAAAATTAAAATTTTAAAGAGTGAGAAAAATAACTATTTTTCAATTATTCAGAATTCTTCTCAACCTTTTTCCCTTCAAGAATGAGACACTTTTACAGATCCAACACGAACTTGATTTGGTTTGGATGACCTACATATGCAACTTAAGTGAATAGACAAAACCACAACCCAATTTCTCCCATAAAAGGCTGCTATAACCTCTCTGCAAGCAGTCTGTCTTTGCACCTCCTCAAGCTCTCACTACCGTTGTTGCTAGGCTGTTAAAACCAAAACTCATGCTGTACTATAGATGTTCTTAGGCCACAACCATGCATGTGGATGAACTCTGGAAATACAAGTAACCTGGCTCTGTCAAAGAGACAGAAGTGACAATCAAAAGTTAAGTGGGCATTTCCTGCTCATTTTCATTGTGGTGGATACACAGTTCACACCCCTGCTATTTTTGTTCTGTGTACCTCCATTGTTTGCATTTTCTCTAATTTTTTAAGCATTCTGGTTTGCAACTGGAGTCCACCACAGCTGTAATCAAAGGGCTTGCTGGTGCTGGGATAGCTCCTGCCTCCTGGCTGGTGCTCTGCTCCCACCCCATCCCTATGCCTGCACCAGTCATACGACCCCCCAGCAAGTCACAGCAGAGAGCTTACGTGACCACGGCTCATTTTAGTTGTTGTTTCTTGTTGTTGGGCCGATGTTCAGCCAGATCATTTCCATTATTTGGGTGAAACCACATGGCCAGTGACAGCACAAGGAAGGACATCATTTTTCTCACCCCTGTACTTATCTAACAGTTTCTGCCTACTTCTGTACACCCTGAAAATAAACAACACAAACCCAAGACAAGTTGCTCAAAGTTTAACATCCCAACACAGTGTAGATGAATTGTTTTATAGTGGTGCTTTCAAAAGGAACTAAAAGCAATTAAGTACCAGAAACAGTGAAATTCAGCATCTCTCTATAAGAAATATGAGAAATTTCATGCTGCAAAGAACATCCTTACCTTCTAATGTTACAGATATTTAAGGAACATGAGCTTAAGGACAGAATGAAGATGATAAACCTTCCTGTTCATACTACATGCATCTATTATTTGCAACCTGTATAGCTTAGGGCATTAGAGTCTATATAGACACAAAAGAAATAGATGGCTGTTGCCAAGAATCTAACACATGAGAAAACAGATGAATTTAGACAGATAAAGGAACACAAGTAAACATGAAGCCAGTACTAAACCCACATCACATGCCAGCAGTCTGCCTCAGCAGCAGCAGCTAACCACTCAGGAGTTTTGAAGGCATTGTAACAAACACAGAGTTTTAGAATATAAATATGATTTAAAAGATGAAAATTTGAAAGCAAACAAAGATGGGGCTTTGCCATGAGCATGGGAATCTTTTCCCAAGGATGAGGGAGAAGCAGATAGTTGCTTGCTCACAGTATTTAACAACTGGGATAAAAGGGCTGTTCGAGCTGATCAGATATAGGTTCTGACTTTTGATATGAGCATGGAAATAAGAGTTAAGACAAAGAAAGGCTGTAGACAGCTTTAGGAGTGAGCCCAAGAGGTTTGATTTGATGTGCTAAAGAAAGAGGCAAAGTAGGAATGTAAAGACAGAAGTGACATGGTCCAAAGGGCAGATAAGGAAAAAGTTCTATTGCAAAAGAATGGATTCAAACATGAGCATCAAGGGGAAAGAAAGAGACGGTGCTGCAGATTACATACAACCCTTCTTGGGAGTATTACCTGCAAGGACGGTTAGGAAAGGCTGTGTATTCTGAGTGTTCAAGCTAAGTCCAGAATGTAACAAAAAGAAGAAGAAAAGCTGTAAACTGTTCATTTTCTTTTCGCAGCCAGCACTGTTAAGTTTCTCTCACAATCTACAGCCTCCTTCCCTTTTCCATTCAGTCATAATCAAATCTGAATCTGTAACTGTTTCTTAAAGAAAGTTAGGTTTTCATTTCAGTTTGAAGAATAATTTTGCATACAGCACAAGTGAGGCACAGCAAACTCTAAGGAAAGGAGAATATGAGCTAATAAAACCAGCTTTTGCTGTCTGATAATATTTCTTTATTACATCATCAAAGAAAGAAGCTAGTAGCTATGTTTTCATCCATCTCCAAAGGAATATCCTATTTGAAAATGAGAAAATCCTTATTAGATGTTAAAGAGGCAGCAAGCAATGCTCCCACACACAAAATACTACTGCATATGTGCCAGAGAGGGGGGAAAAGATTCTATTAACACAATTCAGACAGCCCAGCCAAGTCACCTGCTGGGTACCTGGCCACTGGTGGCACAGCAAGGACAGCAGTGTGTGTTCTCCAGGCTTTAGATTTCCCACCACCTCACGCTCCTTCTCACAGCTGCAAAAGAACCCGCAGCAGCAGCAAGGCATATCAAGGATTATTCTGACACTGAGGTGCTGCATCACCCTTCAGCAGCATAAAGCAAGGACAAGAAAGCAGCAACGTACAGATAGTGCTGTACGTGACACTTCGGGTGCTGCCACATCCCCCTGCAGCCACCAATTATTCCCCTGGTGCCAACGCAAAGAGGGTTCTTCAGGGGAAGCGTTAAAGTGGGTAATGTGGTTTGTCCACATGAAGCTCTGTATAGGAATTACATATGTTCAAAATAAAGGCAGATTTTCTCCAGTGACCACCTCTCCAGGGACAGAGTTTCTGGAGCCTTAACCCAAATTGTTTCTGTCAAGCAAGAGGCAGTTTTTGTAAAACAAGCACCAACAAAACACAGACAAAGCACTCCAGGGCCTCTGCTGCAGTTGGCATCTCAATGAAGTCAAAACTGAAGCATAAAACAATGCATGAAAATAAATAAAAAGCTAGAAGTCTTCTTAAAAAATGATAGAAGCATTGCTATATTTTAAGTTCCCAGGGAAAAAAAAATATCATATTTTCCATGTCATCCACTAAAACACTGGTTATACAAATTCATATTTAAAGGAATGCTAAATAATTTTCCACAATTATTTTCAGACATGGAAGAGTTTAAAAGCAGTTTTAAAAGCCTGTTAAGGATTAAAAATTAATTTTTCCTTTGTGATCCATTTTCAAAAGGAAAATGTATTTACATTTTTTCTCTCCACGATCTAAAAATAAAGAATTTAAAGTTCCATCTAAAAAAAACTGTTAAAGCTTCAAAGATAGTTTCCTGAGAAGAAAAAATAAATAGCAACAGTAAACTTAAAGAAACAAAAAAAAAGCATTATGAAAATCCTGGAAAAAACCCATCTTATAGTTTATTAAAATTCCCAATTTATATTTCTAAGAGAGATATTTGAAATGAGCATATACTTACAGGAATCTCTAATGTAAAAGCAAGCTATTGACTTCCTTAGACTCAAATTAATAAAGCCTAATTTTTATGTTCTTTAATTTTTATGTACTTTAACATTGTCAGCACTGTTGCCAAGACAAGATTTTCTATAAAAAGAGCTAAGTTACAACTCACACATCCCCCCAAAAAAAAAAAACCAACCCCAAAGTTTTAAAAACTCCAGATGTTTTCACAGATACTCTGTGACCAAAGTGTCCTTGCTGTGTTGATATATTCTGAAAATTGGGAAACTTCGGTTCTCAAATAAAACATGAGATCTTTTGACAACACAGCCTGAAGGAAATTTCTGCTGTAACATCTCTGAGGTGGAAAGACACATGAAGGAGGAATTTGACCCTGATACACATAAGAAATATTGCCATCAGCTTTATCACAAACAAACAAAACCATCGCAGAAGTGATGCTTTTCATTGCATTTCCTTAAGGAAACACTTTATGTCTTCAGTTTGAAAGCCATGGCCAATTGAAATACAAAAGCTAACAGGAGTTCTTCAGGAAGACATACATTAACTTTGCTAGATGTCATTCTGACAGATTGCTGGTACACACAAAAATAAACTGTGTTTAAAAATATAATGTAAAAGGTGTTGAACAGAAGGTCTTCAGGGCAGAGCCTCAGCCTTGCTTGCTCTATTTCAGTAGGAAAAGTAGAACTAAACTATCTAAAAGAGTAATCATCAAGGTAGCAAGATACAGATATTGTGGTCTATTCTTGATAATGCCAGTACTGAATCATGTTAATCTCCAGAAGAAAAGGTATGACCAGAAGCAGAACTACTACTTATAAACACCAGCAAATCTGCCGCTGAAGACAAGATATGACAGATGCCTACAAAGTAGAGAGATTCTGTGGCAGCTCATGTGCACCAGAATTAAATAGGAAAGCAAGGTCAGAACAAAAGCTTGTTTCTGCTTTCTTCCTCTTCAGTTCCACACAAACCAAAAAGGATTCAACCTGCAGGATTTTAACATCAGGCCAGAGCAAAGCTTTGTATGGTTCTTGCTGCAATCTTTCAAGTAGGTCTGTGCGCAATCATGGACATCCATTGAGCCAACTAATGGTTTACTAAGGACTAGACATTCAACAGTGATTCAATGTCAAAACTACAACTTGCATTATTTTTTCCCTACTGACCTTTTAAATCATTAGGACATAAAATAAAGGGGTTGCTATGCAAACAGCATCACCACAAAATGCAACTGTCTGTAACTAAACTAATTTAATTGCATATTACTCATACAGGCGACAGGAGAAAAACCAATTTGGGGTGATGCCTCTTGCCTTCCATTGTATTATATATTTTTCAATTTTTTTTTTATTCCAGGGCTGCACAAATCCCAAATAGCTTGATCAGAATGATTTGGCATAAAAAGGACATTAAAGTGCAGCAAATCGTCATGTAGATACCAGGCCAGAACACTATCTGCAGGCAATACTGAAGGCAGCGTACATTCAGCATCTGGTGACCAGGCTGCAATGTTTTCTTGATGCACAGTACAAGTTATTTTCTCTGCTCTTCTCATCTGTTCCTGGTAACCTCACCCATCCTTCCAGTGGCCTGCTTGTGTGTGTTGACAAGGCTGGTGGTAGCTTTAACCTTTGACAAGAACTAAAGAAATTCTCTCACTAAGAAATGGCTCAGCTGTTTTGCCTCCTTCTGCCCTTTCTTCATGATTTATGGTTTAAGACATGGTTCATACTGTGAGGGTTGAAGAGTCCATGCACATACTATTCTTTTTAGCAGCACCATTCTCTTTGCTCAAATCTTCCTTTAACATCAAGTAAAATTTGAAGATTATATTTAAGTAAACTCATAGCATGCCAGACAAGGCCTGACAGAACTGTGAAAAACCTTGAAAAATTCTATAGTTGTTTCTGGAAGGCACTAAATTTTTCTTTGCATTCATCTGTTATTGTTTTCAGAAAGCCAAGGGCTCACAGGAAGCCTGCACACATTTTCAGCACTACTGAAATGCAAGTGCAGGGAGGGGGGGAGAACCCAAACCCAAACACTACTTACCTTGAAATAAAGCAGGAAATGTAATTAGAGACTTCAATTAAGACTGGCATTTCTGATTCTGTTGCTGTAGGAGACCATTTTGCCAAAACTGGGAAAGCAAGACTCCCTGGGGAGAGGCTCTGAACTACATTTCAGACCACTTTATTAATCATTTCATCATCATCATCAAAAGAGCTCTATTTAACCTCAGTATTTAGTGATTAAATGTTACAAATTAAGGGCTGAATATTCAAAGAGAGCTGGTTCAGACTCTACTTGTACACACACAACTTTCCACATGCACATTTCACTCGTGTGCATTCACGTTTGAATATTAAGGCTGAACCACTGCAGAAGGAAGACAAGACTTCAGCCTTCTGCCTGCACACTGGAAAGCCCATCGTGTCTTTATTTGCAAAATCACAAACCAGTTCATGTAATATAGAACCTTGTATTTATGTGCACAAAAATCATCATGCCTATCTGCAGAGAATCCTTTATCAGACTTCATTTCAGGCTCTTACTAGCAACTTTTATGTTATTACCAAAAAAGACTGAAACATGATTTACATTTTCTTCCTTTGGGGGTATGACACTGACAGAGAATAAGTGACTTCTTTTTCAGAGAGTACTAGAGTCAAAATGGATAAAAGACTGGGGAAACTACTGTGCTATACAACCAGGCTTTGTGAAGAACGAAGCTTAGATGTTACTGATACCAAGAATAAGTATGTATGTCATGAGGTCCTGTGCCTATGTGTATCTATCACTCAGGTACTTACACAGCTTCTATTGTGATAGTGTGCAAGTACTTCACAACCTTTACTGTAGTTAACTTGACATCTCTGTCAACTCTCTATTATCCAGACCAGTGAGGGAGGGAAGGGTTAGGACAAAAGGTTAGACAAAGGGAAAAAATACCAACAATGCAAAAATTTAAGAAGAAAGACATGCAGCAGGGGGACACAGTGAGGAAAATGGAAAATTTAAAGATTGGCATCACTGCTGACTCTGGCAAGGCACGATTCCCACATCACCACTGACATGAGGATCTAAGCTTATATGGCAAATAACATGCTACAGGAGAGGCTGTGCTACTTCCCAAGGAAAACTGACCCCTAAAGAGTTAGAACTGGCATTTCTGTATCCAGCCTCTGCCATTAATCCACAGCCTGACATCCAGGAGATGATGTTATGCTCAGTTTACAGAGAAAGGTTTGAAGTGCAGCATCATGGGGGATCTGTCGAAGTTCTCACAGGAGTTCCATAGCAAAATAGGTACCAAATCCAGAAGCGCAGATCATTAAACTGTTCCCCTGTGGAACCACAGCTATTGCTCCTTAATACACTGATTGACTCAAAGCTTTCTTTACTATCCAAAGTCTATAAGAAGAACTTATTCAGCCATCTACCTAGACATAGCTCAAAAATCTTCAGACAACTTCTGCTCATGCTTTTACACCCCCTTTAGAAAGTTATCCATCCTGAAATAGGTCTGATTTTACCTACTTCCAGTCACTGGATTTCATCATACCTTTCCCAGCGAAGATTAACAAACCATCTACTGCTAGATGTCTCTTAAGTGAAGTCCTAGAGTCCCAGAGTTGAGTCACTCACAAAGCTCTTTTCTAAACCTTTAGTTTTTCTGTGCACTTAATTCTTGAAAAGCAGACCACTTGCTATATTCTAGATGTACTCTTAGACTATTTAATAATGTCCTAGTTATTGATGGGAGCAAGGCATGCTGTTCTGGAAAGCTTTGTGTTGCAGCAAAACTGGGTGCAGGCTCCTCATGTAACCAGAACACACTAATATGCTGGTGCCAAGCAGTATTTAACTAGTGATGCCTGCATAATGCATTGTCACATTTTCAGTGGTGACTTCTACAAGGCAACAGGATGTGATTAGTAGATCAGGATGGTGTTTCCTAAATCTATATTGGTATTGGGTGCAAAAAACATTCCTACTGGAACCTAACAAAGTGACTGTGGACAGTACCAGCCTAAGAAGCAGATGTTATGTCAGGACTCAAATATCAAAAAGCCACGAAACAGGCATCTCTGCTTAGCAAGTCCTTACCAGTACTGCTTTTTGGCTTTCAGCAATTCAACATTTATTATGAAAAACTGCCTGTATTTTTTTTTTCTTGGTGGAAACCTAGAACTGATAGTTGCTTTCATTTTGGCTTAGTTTTGAGAGTTTAAAACAAAATAACAAAAAAAAAAAAATTAAAAATCCTACACCAAAAAACCTATAAGCTTATTACATTTTCTTTTCCACCTATCATCCTCCAAATTAAGCATCTACTCCTGCTAACAAGTAAGTCTGATGAGAAGTGCAAAGCACTTGGAATTCTCTCCCCCCAGAGAACTTGTGACAAGTAAACAACATATCACAAGAGGCTGTTGACAGCAAATGAAACAGTACCATGATTTGCCATAGTAGAATTAATCACAGGGAATGGAGTACAAAATTTTACAAAGAGGCAGATAGCTTCTTTAAGGCTGAAAACCCCAATTCTTAAGTCAATAGGAGTTGTTAACAGCCATTTTTATGCAGGTACTCCATGTGATAGCAGAAGAAAGTTTATGATCCCATTAAGAGTGCCAGTGAGTGATCAGTAAAAAGCCATCAGTCCTCAATTCATCTCAGTTCCTTTCCCTCCCCTTTTTGTGTCTGATGCCAACTACTCCTCCATAACTAGCAGGAACACTTCCATCCTAAAGAAATACACTTTATTTCACTTAAGCTCATCACCCTTGTTTCCTATGTAACTGATACTTCATTAACCCTGGAATATGGAATTTGAACATAAAGAGACAAAATGTTATTATCCAAACACAGATTTCCAGGAAATTTGAGCAGATAGTGTGTTAAATTCCTGGACTATGTGTGAGATTCATCATAGTCTTAGCCTATCTAACTTCCACACACACAACTTCTGTTGGTTCTGAGGTGGAGATTATTAGTTCTGCATTCATCTTTTCTGCAAAATTAGCACCAAGGAAACAGGAAAAAAAAAAAAAATCCTCAAAAGTAGAAAAATCAGCTAACTGAACAGTCAGAGTATGAAAAAAATGTGTTATGCTATACCTCATCTAAAAGGTATCCTAATGTTGAGGTAGAAATAAATCTGATAAATCCATTAGCATTTGTTTGGAACTGATATAGACTAAGTTATCTCAATAGCACCTTTGGGTTTAGCAGTCTAGGAAAACAAAACCTCCTTTGGTCTTACCTGACACCTGGTGGCAGATGTGACATTTTCTGATAAACAAAGCTTTGAAAATTTAAGAAAGTTCAAAAATTAAATGAAGGATTTATGATGAGCTTTGTGGTTTTGGGTTTGTTTTTTTTTTTTTAATTCAAAGAGGAAGCATATACATTTCATGCATTTTCTGATAATTCCACATCTAGATCTGCTTATCACGCACAATTTCAGTTACAAAGGCTTATTAATAGGCCTAAGTGTGCATGAGCTATCACACATCAGAATAGAGGAATAATTTAATTTATAATAGCAAAATATTTAATGCAACTAACCCGTTGAGCTTTCCCAATCCATTTATTCCCCAAAATCAGTAATTGGTATGGTTTATGTGACATAACTACACATCCATAGCTGATAGATTAGACAATTTTTTTTCTTTTTTGATGACTAAGGGTATTACAAGCACACAAATAATTGGAAGTGACTTTTTCAAGGCTAGCACAGTGTTTAAATATGCTTCAGCGTGTCAACCACCTGCCAAAACTTCAGCTGAATCAAGCAGTTCCAGATCATTGGAACTCTAATTATTATAAGCACAAGTGGCTCTTGGAACAGCAGTGTGCTCTACATGACAGTGTTGGCAAGCACTCTACAGGCAAATGAATTAAACTCCACTTGCTGATTCTGATTACTAGATCATTCACTATTTTCTGATCATTTGGTTTCCACAAGAAATTAGCGGCAGGGCTGGATGTTTCCAACATGATAGAAGCAAGGCGTGCTGAAAAAAGATGACAGAAAAGCCAACTTACTTGAAGCACGTAAAGGCATAACGCTTCTCTCCATATATGTCCATGTGATAATTAGACACTTAAGGTGATGCCTTTAAAGAACCTGTATTTCTTCATGATGCAATAAGCAATTTTTGTTGCATATTCCTTGCCTATTACAAACACAGAGTAGGACACATTAGCTGAAAACACCTTTGGTGGTTATGGTCCCCTCTCTATTAACACCATTCACACTGTGTGACAAGAAAGCAACTGTAACATAAACAGTTCATTTCTGCCTCCCCACAGTGATTAAATCTTTATTCTAATGTTGGGTGTTTTCAGGCCATGATGGTATGTTGGGTCATGATCTATCTTGTCTGCTAAACAAGAGGTAATTCCCAACACATCAGCAAGATGGAAACCAATTTTCAAAGGATCCCAGGATGAAGATGATTTAGAATTATTATTTCCAAGAAACTTTCAACAGTTATTTGCAATTTTATTTGAAATGACATTAGAAATTACATAAGCCAGTATATACAAAGATTTTTCAACTTGAGATGTTACTACAGTAAGAGATTTGCGTTCAGATATTTAGTTACAATTCAGACACCATTACTTCATCCAACAAGGATCACTGCAAAATGATACAAGCCCATGTACAATGAAAAATAGACAGCAGAACAAGTTCAGGATAAAGTCCATGAAGCTAGACTGTCTTCTTCCATTGCAATTAGCCAGTCAACACCACAGAAACAGAGAGTATCTCAAGGTGGAAGAGACCCATAAGGATCCAGTCCAACTTCCTGTTCCTTGTAGTATCAGTCAATGGAGAAATTTAATCCCTGGGTTTCTTTTAGCAGGTAAAGAACACTACTCCTACACAGTGCTTTTAGTGGTCTGTAGCAGCAGCAGTCACACAGCTACAATGGAAATTGTAAATCTTACTGGAGTTTTGTTGCACTGCCACATTAAAATGCTGCACACCAAGTATCATGTTGCTCTGGGTTTATTCTTCAAAGAAAAAACCAACAAACTAGTAAATTTTTCCTCTCACCTGGAATTCTGTTGCTATTACCAACCTCTCATAACTTTCAGTTCTCAGACTGTTATAAGTAGATGAAATCAAGTCTATTCCTAAAATAGTTCTGTACTGCAAATTAAGTGTCAAAAATAACACCTTTTGTTACTCAAGCAGCATTCCAGCACAATATGAGAACTGTGAAGTAAGGTTTTAAGTATTTTCTCATTTTGGGCACCTAATTTTAAGGCATTAAAATGTAATAGGGCATAGAGTAAAATTAGAAAATATTTTTCTCTATGTCAAAGCATGATTAAACAATCAGACTAAGGATTCCATGTTCCCCAGGAGATTTAAACCCCGTGTGCTGCAATGCTACATCCAGGCTCACAAAGAAAGCAATGCAGAATTTTATAATCCATGTGCAGAACAGACTGAAATAAAAAGCAAATTAACAGAATTAGGAAGCTATCGACTTCTTCCTACTGATGGAAGGAACCACCATTCAGACCAACTACTAGAGGACATTTAGAGGTTACAGAGCACATTCCTGAGTCTCTCTTCGGTACATTTTTCTCTTCTCTTTGTTTCTCTTTTGTATGTTTTATTTGCCTCTTAGTACGTTTTCTAACACAATTCAACCTCTGTGCTAAGGAACCAGTTACAGGCAAACTACGATTACTGAAAATACACAAACACCCTCTAGAGCAGTAGATGTCAAGGGGCTTTCCTTCCTGGAGGAAACCTCCATTTTCTTGGTATTATTTTTAAATGCATAATTTTTATTTCTAAACCACAAGGATCAGTACACTTTAAAGGATACCACTGAAAAGTAGGACAGGCAGTGGAAAAATGCCAAGCTAGGTCTATGTAGCAGAAGAGTGATACCCAGGATATTATTTTGAATACAGATGATGAAAGGTCATTTTTTCTCAAGTGGTACACCAGTCTGTAGATCACTATCACCAAATTCCCAATATGTCAGCACAAACCAGCCAGAGAAACCACAAATGTTTCCCAAGATATCTTTACCTTTGCTTACTCAGTAGAAAGCAGAACAGGCACAGTGACCCAGGCTTCTGATTGAGGTTGCTTTTTTGGGCTACCTGTCCAAAAGCCACACTGCTATGAAACACTGCTTTTGTTACTCGCAGGCTAGATGACAGATAGTCATGCCTCCTATACAAGCACTCCTCTGACTGCAATACAGACACCACTTTAGTCATTCCCAAGTGTTCCTCAAACAGTTTTGAAGTAGGACAGCAGTGAGAAAAATACCTATCCAGTTTTGAAGCAGAGAGGATGGCACAAACTACATTTCATCTGCACAAACATGCTTTTTTCATGAATCTTTCATTCTGTGCTTTGTGGCTCCTGTGACAAAATAGTCTGACATCCACCTGGTGAGAGATAGCTGGGTACAGTTTCACTAACCTATAATAAAGTTCCACTGTGCTAATCCCCCCGGGAATGCAGCAATTATCTCCTACCAGACAGGTGTTAAATGCTGCCTTCCAAGAGATTATCCTGTCCTCTCTCATTCCCTTCTGCCCTAGCTGTACAAGGGACAACAGTAAATAGAATATGCCACTATCTCAATAGGTAAAGAGTCATTAGCTCCTGATCCCGTGACAGGGAGTCTGAGTAAAGCCAACTTCATACCAGCTCAGTCCCTTTCTTACAGCAAGATGAAAAAGGCATATTTTTCCATGGAAAGCTTTTAGAGCATTTCATTTTTCAAGAGTTGTGTTATTTTTTTGTCCTTTATTTCTCCTCCAATGTATCAAAAAGGAAAAGTTGGAAAGAGAACAGACTGAACACACACACACTCAAAAGAAAGAAAAGGTTGCCAAAAAAAAAAAAATTTTATGAGATGGGTCTTCTTCTGTATAGCAGCTTAGAAGATTCATATGAACCAGGAACAGCAAATGGTAGATGCTTTGGAAAAGAAGAAAATAAGTTGAATATTCCTTCCTCCTGTAGCATCCAAACTTTTACCAGTGGTTTAAGTGCCAGCTAGATGGAGCCTGTATTTCTTGCCAAAGCCAGGACCACTTCAAGTTAATGTTTTAAATCTAATTTTACTGAAGTGATAAATTTCTTTTTTTTTTTTTTTTAATAGTGTTAAATTCAGGCAGTAAAAGAGCCAAAATGTCCTGTTAAGCGTCAGATTATTTTTGATGAAAAGCAGTCCACATATATGGGAATCTGCATGGAAATACTGGTCGTCTTCCACAAATTTATTTCAGGGATTTTAAAGACTATAACCTATGGTAACAGAAAAAAAGGCAGAGATTTCCAGTGCAAATGTCTTAGATATCCTTCACTGTTCATATTCACAGGCCTTTTTTGGGTGGTTTTGTTTGTTTGGGTTTGTGCTGGTTTGTTTAGGTGTTTTGGTTTGGGTTTTTTTGTATTTGTGTAAAAAACAAAAACAAACAAAAAAACAACATCTGTACTGTCAGCCAGTAAAACTTCTGTCTTTCTAGAGTGGGAAGTGGTAACGTAATATTAGAATACTAACACCACAGAAACATTCATATTAAAAAGACATGTTCTATTTATTCACTGTTCAGCAAAATACCTGTGTCATCCTCTACCACTCAACTAATGGCAGCTATGAAACAATTGCTTATTCAGCTGTCAGTATAAATTCTCAAACTACAAACCGTTTCGTTAATTAAAGGCTTTTAGCTCCCTTCTTTTCACATCAGCAGTGATTTTCATCCCATTCAGACGCTTTTGCTCATTTCCCTGGCTCTTCTTCCCCAAAGCCTAAACTTTCCATCAAGCAAGAACTTAATAGAACTACAAGGAGAATTTACCTTGAAAGGCCTTTGCTCCATTGTAGTTACCAACATCAAAAAAGGAACAAGGTGAAAAAAACCCCACCCAAAATTAAACTCCACCTATAGACAGGCCTTCTTTAGTTTGTGTTTGCCACACAGTGCCAAAAAGACTATAGAGATATTCAGCCTCCAGAGTGTGGTAGAACTTCCTACCAGCATGACAATTAATTAATCCCAGTCCCTTGTGGCCAAGTCTCTTAGAGGAGTGGCTGCTAGTCAATCCCTAGCACTAAAGAATGATAAAGGAAAGGATTAAGCTAGTGATCTGGAATCAGAGCATGTGTCAGGAAAAGAATCCTTGATGCTAGAAAAGCCTTCATGAGAAAGAAGATATCAAAATGAATATTTGAGTGTTGCCATACAGCCACCTGTCATTAGAGAAAGAAAAAGGCCAGTATCAGGGCAACAGCATGGTTCCAATAAATGTGCATTTGTAATATTTTTATGATATTCTGACTTCACCTACTCTGTACAGCAGCCTAAAATAGGGAGTAAGAAAGCTGATTCTGACAATTTGCTGCTCTCTAGCTCAGGCACAATATCATATCACCACAACACTGCTGCTTTAATGCTTGGTAAGCCTGCAGCAATCCAGTAGAAAAAATTAAATATATAGTGGAGAGAAGAGACAGTACAAATAGACCTAATCAGTTACAAACAACATTAACAGCTCATTTGGTGGATTTCTGGTAAACTTGCCTTTCAATTAATTAGCATGCCTCCAAGAAGTCCCTCAGAGTAAGGAAGTCCTCCCCCCAGAGGGGGCAAGAGCCAACATTACTTTCTGCTGTACAGCCCAGAGACAGCTGATCTATCACAGGGCCTCACGCACAGCTACAGGGGTCTCAAGATGCTCTTTTCATCTTCCCCCTGCCCTCTCCTCCCACAGAGCAAAGCAGTTTTCCACCCTCCCCACCCTTGCTACTTCACTTTAACTGTACATAAAAGAACCAATTTTGAAAGCTCCTTACCAACCCTTGCTACTCGATTCCCTTGACTGAAAACTGGGGACAAAACAGAACAATTATGTACCCATGTCCTTCACAGCCACCATATGCAGCCTCCAAGTCACCGGGGATACTGCCGAAGGGTTGAACTACCTGTGATCTTGACAGAGCAGGAAACACAGCAAGGGGCACACAGTAGTGAGGCAGCTCCAGAGCATCTCTCCTGCCAACCCCAGAGGACTATTACAGTGGACTTTAAAGTTCTTCTGGCACTGTCTAGATGGAGTTGTTCTACCCACCATCTGGACCTGTCAGACACCGCAGAGGTTATGCAGTAGCAGTTATTCCAAACACTAAAAACTACCACCCAAGGGAAATTAGAGAACAGAAGACAGGAATCCTGGTGGATATAGTCTCTCTTTCCCCTATGCATACTAAACTGAAGTCATTGGGATTTACAGAGAAGCAAGAATAAGTTTGGGTTCAGGTCTCACCATAACTTAAAGAAAGAGCTAAGGAAAGATAGCTTGGGTTTTATGGCTCAGGAAAAGAAAAAAGGCTTCTTTGTGTTCAAAACACACCTCTATCTTCTCCCCTAAGGAAGCAGCTGTTTATGGACCAGGTGCATAATCACAAGCTACATCTCCTTCAATATTTGCCTCCTTTGCACAGCCCTTACCTGCAGACTTCAGCTGGAGGTTTTTGTGTAAGCAAGATGCAACACAAGACTGTCAAATACCCAGCACTTATCCCACTGCACGTCATTTCCCCATGTGATGTCTATGAAATATGTAAAATAAGAGCATCAACATCATATTTGTACCCAGTTATATTTAGTAGTATCTTCTTTACTAGCTCATCATCACAATTTCCTTACCTACCTTACATTCTCTTCTAGTATTTCTCTGCATTCATATGCTTTCCCAACCACGTCTTGCCTGGGGATGTGCATTCAATCACAGGTATGTGTTTACTTCTTTTTTGACCAGAACCCTCTTTTGAATTTGTTATGGCTTTTTTTCATGGCACTGCTTGCCACATCTGTAAGGATTCCCCATGGAAATGTCCTACTCAACTCTGCTTTGCCTCCTGGTGATAATTTTACACGTTATCTACTCAAAATCTTTCTTCCTTTTTATGAAGCCAGTTCTTGGAAAATTAAAATTTCTTTCTTAAAATAAAAAGGTTGAATTTTCAGAAATCTCACACCCCCTGCCCCTACTGCCTGGATCTTCACCATAAGCACAAGATTAAGGAGGATACTGACATATTTATTTTTTTACCTGTTCCTTTCACCTTTTTAGTGATCTGAAATAAATAACTGTTTTCAAGAGAAAAAGATGAGTATGTAGTCAGAGCTTGGACTGGGGGAAATAACTGAAGCAAGGGAGCATAACTGACCTTTCAGAGGAGACCTGTGGCAGTGGAAGGCATCAATACAAAAGCATAATCACACTAAATTCTCAGATGTTCAACATCCAGGATATACGTGGTACATAGGACCCTCTGAACAGCTGAACTTTTTTGTCAGGTGAATAAGACTGGACATAGAATGGTCAGGGCTGGAAGGGACCTTAAAGATCATCTAGTTCTAACCCCCCTGCCGTGGGCAGGGACACCTCTCACTAGACCAGCCTGCTCAAGGCCTCATCCAACCTGGTCTTGAACACCTCCAGGGATGGGTCATCAACCACCTCCCATGGCAGCCTGTTTCAGTGCCTCACCACCCTCATAGTGAAGATTTTTTTTCCTAATATCTGACCTAAATATCCCCCCTTCCAATTTAAAAGCATTCCCCCTCATCCTATCACTACATGCCCTTCTAAAAAGTCCCTCCCCACTTTTATTGTAAGCCCCTTCACGTACAGGGCCTCCTCTGGACCCTTTCCATGTTGTTCTTATGTTGGGGACTCCAGAACTGGACACAATACTGTAAGACTTGGGAAATCTCTCTTTGGAAACAAAGCAGAGTAGAAGGAAAAACATATACCAAAATGAGGTTCTATTAATGGTAAACCTGCAAATTTTTGCAATTCCTCGTATTTTCTTAAAATTCAGAAAGTTCAGGTAACTACAAATATGACTTAGTACATAGTTTTCTGTAAAGATTAAAAATGTTAAAACCAGTTGACCAAAACACATGCAGCCCCCCATCAGACTTTCAGAAACAGCTTTGACCATATCGTTTTCCAAAGTTTTGCTTACAACTATAGCAGCAAGGGTTTTACTACTATTTTTAACAAACTAAAATTCTAAGAATAATTCTCAAACATATATCAATGTGGGTTCTTTTTTTCCCAAAGGAAAACACTGGTTTAGGCCAAATTCCTTTTAAACAGAGATTCTCTCTCAGCTTTCCTCACAACTCTCAAGCTGCATTTTAGGATACACTGTAAAGCCACAGCTTGGGGTTTTCACCTTTACCAGCCCAGAGCGACCCTTGCAGAACCTGCCATTGCTACCACTATGCTAAGCCTTTGATAGGAACCTTTGAAATTTAGACATTTATCTTCAGCTGCTTTAGAACACATAATTAAGTACATAAATTTGGTTTTTACTTCATTACTAAAAGCTGGCAAACACTGATCCTGTAAGGAATTATAACATTTCTGTGGGTAGCTGGAGGAGAACCAATACCAACTGCTAGAGGGTGGTCAGAGAAAAAGACTGCTATGAGGAATAACAAAGTCAAAGGGCATCTTGCCATGTCCAAAAGCTATAACCCTTTTCTTCAGATCCTCTGTTCTGTGAATTTGAGGCATTCTGCTTCTCCCCTGCTCCCCTATTACATAGCATTATCTGCATCAACTCTTCTGTCACCTCCACAAATTACCTATTGCCTTCCAATTGCCCAGTGTCTTCCATTCTTTCTTTCAATACTAACAAATATAGTTCAGAGGCTTCATTTTTATGCAAGTAACACAATAAAAACTTTTCAGAATGCTTATTACTTTATGGATTTTTCTCTCCAAGCCAGCAACTACCCCTACAGCAAGGCAATATACACTCTTCCTTGCCAGAGGCTTCCATAACCTGAGTTAGCATTTCACACATGTTTTATTAATGTTCATACTGAGATTCACCATCCAGCCCACTAGCATCCAGATGTTATTGTTCCTATTCCCATTGAAGTAAGAAAACCAACTGGTTAGGTACAAACAATTTTGGTTGGACAGTTTATGAGGTAACATGCACTGACTGTAGCACAGCGACAGAAACGGACAACATGGACAGTGGAATGACCACAAATGGTCCAGAAAAAGCCTCTGGCTCTTTAGGAAGAGGAAGTAGTGTTTGAGTAATGGGACAGCATTTACTCTTCTCTATCACCTTATGGATTACTCACATTTGTTCAAGCATTTAATCTCTCTAAAGGGATGCCCTGCTAATGAAATATAGCGCAGCACAAGATGCCACTGTTTAAATTAGCATACTGCTCAAGGATAACTGCTGATCACTTCCCAAGAGGTACAGACTTGCTAGACATTTTGGAGCATAGGAAATACTATCTACAGCCAATGTTTCAGCAAGGCAACTTAATTTTTGAGTGGCACTGTTAAAATAACATCACACAAAGCAATAGCTACTCTTCCTTTTGACAGAAGCACACTTAATCTTATTATCAGAAGTAGCCTACAGTCTGCTTCAGAGAAGAAGCTCACAGGTCTTTCTTTATAGCTTTGCTCAATTTTTCCATAATTTCTAGCATGATTATTTTAGGAATGGCTGGCACTAAATTGCTTTGAGGTAAACCAGTTGGGATGGGGGAAGAGGAGCAGAAATAAGCATGTGAAGGTCAAGAATAAAAAAATGAAACCTCAAGAATGCTGTCAGTGGCAAACCATCATGTGGCATGTCCCTGACACAGTATCACACCAACCTCTACTGCTTCTCTCTTCACAGGATTGAATCCTACAAAAGTTAACTTCAGTTCAACACAATCAGAAAGGTACTCACAAGAGGTTAAAACTTGTGTCAAAGATCATACTAGAAATTTAATAACAACATCCTTAGATTAGTACTTTCAGTCCAAAAATCCTTGATGGCATATTGTGTTACAAAATATTTCACTAGAACCTATTTTTCGTAGCTATCATCCCTCTGTCCCACCCATGACAAAGGTATATCGCATGAACTCTGAACATTTTTCAAATCACTACTGGAATCCAAAGGAGAACTGCATAAGGTTTGGTGTCAATTTACATAGTATTTAATAAATCATTAATCAAACATTAAACCAAATGAGGTAACCAGTTTAGAATAGAGCTTGATAAAGTACGTGCTGCAGCATCAAAGCACTCAGGAATCACAGAATGGTAGGGGTTGGAAAGGACCTCGAGAGATCATCGGGTCCAAACCCCTGCCAAAGCAGCTCCCTACCTCATATTGCACAGATAGGCGTCCAGACGAGTCTTGAATATCTCCAGAGAAGGAGACTCCACCACCTCCCTGGGCAGCCTGTCCCAGGGCTCTGTCACCCTCACTGTGTAAAGGTTCTTCCGCATGTTGGTGCGGAACTTCCTGTGCTCCAATTTGCAGCCATTGCCCCTTGTCCTGTCTCCACAGACCACTGAGAAGGGGCTGGCCAATTCCCCCTGCATCCCATACTTAAGATATTTATAAACATTAATTAGGTCCCACCTCAGTCTTCTTTTCTCCAGGCTGAACAGCCCCAGCTCACTCAGCCTTTCCTCACACGGGAGATGTTCCAGGCCCTTAATCATCTTCGTAGCCCTTCTCTGGACTGTCTCCAGGAGGTCCAAGTCTTTTTTATACCAGGGAGCCCAGAACTGGACACAATACTCCAGGTGGGGCCTGACCAGGGCAGAGTAGAGGAGGAGGATCACCTCCTTCGACCTGCTGGCCACACTCTTCCTGATGCATCCCAGGATCCCATTGGCCCTCTTAGCCACCAGGGCACACTGCTGGCTCATAGCCAACCTGTCATCAACCAGGACCCCCAGGTCCTTCTCCACAGAGCTCTTCTCCAGCAGGTCATCCCCCAGCCTGTACTGATACTGACAGTTATTCCTCCCCAGGTGCAAGACTTTAATACTTGCTTTTATTAAACCTCACCTGGTTTCTCCCTGCCCAGCTTTCCAGCCTGTCCAGGTCTCGCTGGATGGCAGCGCAGTGTTCCTGCGTGTCAGCCACCCCTCCCAGCTTTGGATCATCGGCACTTGCTGAGGGTGGATGCTATTCCCTCATCAAGGTCGTTGATGAAGATATTAAACAGGACTGGACCCAACACCGAGCCCTGGGGAACACCGCTAGTCACAGGCCTCCATTCAGATTTTGTTCCACTGATCACGACCCTCTGAGCCCGGTCCGACAGCCAGTTCTCAACCCACCTCACTGTCCACTCACCTATCCCATGCTCTCTCAGCTTTTCTATCAGGATGTCATGGGAGACAGTATCGAAAGCCTTGCTGAAGTCAAGGTAGATGACATCCACTGCTCTCCCTCCATCCACCCAGCCGGTGATGAGATCATAGAAGGCTATGAGATTGGTCCAGCACGATCCATGCTTGGTGAATCCATGCTGACTACTCCTCATTACCTTCTTCTCTTCCAGTTGCTTGGTGATGGCATCCAGAACAAGCTGTTCCATCACCTTTCCAGGGGCAGAAGTGAGGCTGACTGGCCTATAATTGTTAGGTTCCTCCTTCTTGCCCTTTTTGAAGACTGGAGTGATATTGGCTATCCTCCAATCCTCAGGTACTTCTCCTGTTCTCCAAGAACTGTCGAAGATGATAGCAAGCGGCTCCGCAATCACTTCCGCCAGCTCCCTCAGCACACGTGGATGTATCCCATCTGGGCCCATGGATTTGTTTGCATCAATCCCTTTGAGCCGCTCCTGGACCACCCCTACCTCAACTAGAGGGAAGCTCTTCATTCCACAAACACAGGCAGGAGGAGAAAGCAGCCACTTCAAGCAGGAATACTCAACTTTTATAATGGACCCTTGCTTTTAGCTTCCTCATTTCTAGGGTTTGAAATAAGGTTGTTAAGGAAAGCTCAGTTGCATTTCCATCCCAGGCAATGGAGGGAAGTTCTAGTCATCTTATGCAAGAAACTGTTCTTGCTAGTCTGGGATTGCTGGCCAAGCAGGGAAAGTTTGAAGACCCATCTTCCAAATAATCCAGTAGTCCCAGCCCACATTTCTCAATGTCAGACACCAGTCCTACATCTAAGGTGAGCATCTTTACAGATTTCTAAACAAATCAAATCCGTTTCCTACTCAAAGATTTCCTTCTAAAACCTTGGTTCAAAGTAGAAGTAGGTAATGTAGATCCTTTCAGAAACTCTGGCATGTGTTCTGGAAGTACAGACTCCTATGCTGGATCAAGGAGAAACTGTAGAAATAAGTAAGCTTAAGCAATGACTTATTCAAGGATGGGTAGAAGGAACATGATGTGCCGTGTGCACCACATGCACAGCATATTAAGAAGAAGATTTTCAACATTGGTATTCCTATTAAAGACTTCAAACATCTATGACAAGAACTTTTCAAAAATCCCATACTGTGGATGAAATCTTGGCCTCAGCACAAGGAAAGCTTTGCATTTGTCCTCAACCGATCGAGGATTGCACGCTGTCTGCTTATAACAGAGAAATCCTTCTTTATAAGTCACTTTGAATTTCTTTGTCAGACCTTCAGAGCTTTTAACAACCTGTATTAGAATACCTTTGAAGTGCAGTTGAAGAATTAATTTTACTGCAACTGACTTTACTGGATGAGTAGAATCAAGATTGTCCCTACAGTTTTGCAATCTTCGGAGCAGCAAAGAGTTTCAAATCTTTAAACAAACAGCTATTCAGAATGACCATGGAACAACTATGGTCACTCAGCATCTCACAGACAAGTCAAGTGAAAGTATACAGTGAGGTCCATTACTTGAACTACAGAGAAATTACCACATCATCCAATAGACAGTAACGTATATTAAATACAGGCACTAAGACCTGCCAAGAACAAATCCATATATATGTATACACACACCCCTATGTAGGTGCTGTCCTCTCTCTAGTAATTCTTTAATATTAATACTTTTAACAGGAAATACAGGTAGTAAAGAAGTCTGAAACAGGATAAGAAAAAACCTTCATATATTCCCAGATGTCATTTTAACAACAGCTGATTTATTGCAATTGTATGCACTTTTTAACTGCAAGTAAAATAGCCATTACACTTGTAACATTTTATGTGCAATGTTATTGGAGAGAAAATGGCTTTGACAATATATATTTGAAAAATTGTTGCTCTTATTCACAATTCATGAATGCAGCCTGCCTGCAATATATCAGATCTATAGCCAGGCTTCCATCACATTACCTTTTAGGCAACAGCTAAAGTGATAGTCTGTGGCTTATAGAACAGAAAACCAAAAAAATATCCTATGGGGGACTAAGGGGTAAAGGAGGGAATTAAAATTTTCTATCTATTTTTCCTGAAGCCCTGAGATCTTGGGGCACAGAGTAGCCTTGAACACAGCCATTGTCACAAGTGTGAAATCCAGGGAACCTTAATGCATTAACTGCACAGGATGAAACACAAATAAAATCTAACTGCCTGATTTCCATCTTATTCAGCTGTTACTCATCTTTGCCTGGTCTAAAAAAACCAAACCCCTAAACAAACCAAAACAAAAAACCCCACATAGGTATTTAATAGAGAATAACAACCAGGGAATACAAACCCCTGCATAGATGCACCACGGTAATGCAACTAATTTATAAAAGAAGAAACCCTTCTGGAAAACTGTTAATTAGATAATTGTTAATTGCTTTTTAAAGGCAAAATTACGGTTGAGAAGTGGAAAACAGACATACTATTAAATAATTGTAGATCCTCCAAATTATTATCATGCAAGAGTAAAAGGGACAAATAACAGACTGATTTACAGGTTAATTTCTGTCTTACTGCTTAAAATCCTGTTCACATTGATTCTTTTTCAACTCTGTTCAGCAGTAAACATGAGACAAATTTGGTAGCTGGGAGTCCTGCTCCTGAGCAGATTGGCTCCTCTAGTTTACCAACAGACTACAGTCAAACCTTGACTGTGCTGAGAAGTTGTTATGGCAAGTAATTAGTCATCTAATTCTTCTGTATAGGGTACATGCTTGAATTTTCATCTTACATTGGCAAACCATCAGTGAAGGCAGCTGAGCAGACAGACAGAACAATGGGGCTTACTGCTTGGTGTATGACAGCCATTCAAGGTGGGTTTCAAAGTACCCTCAGCCCACAAAGCAGGAGGAAGAGTTCCCATGAAAACTAACTGGTAGAAAATTCCAACTTGATCCCTACTCACATTCTTTGGCATCAGTGACACTATTAAGAAAATACAGCTAGGTAATATAAGATGCCCAAATTTAAACTATTTTCCCTCTTTTATTCCAATAGCCATTCTGCTATTTCACTGTACAGTCCATGTCATTTGGCTTCTAGATTTAAATTGTTTCTTCCATTGCTATAGTTAACCAGGGATTTCTATGCTAGACATTTAAAAAAAAAATTACCTCATCCCATTGCCTATTAGAATAGCCTTATACTGTGATACTGCATCTGTAACTCAAAAAGAGCACTGTGATCCTGGATACCTCCAGCGACTACCCAAAGCATCTCTGTTTGCATATATATATGCACACACACACAAAATGCACGCAGAGGATTTGGAAGTAGTGCTTCCTTCCCATTTCAGTGATCATTTAATGTATGCTTCCTCAGTAAATATAACATCAAGCATAACCTGTGTCAGCACCTCACAGAAAGCACTGAAGCATTTGAATAGTGATGCTGACCTGAGCTCCAGGGGAAAGGGATATTTGGATCATCTGTGACCTCAGTTTAAGTGGACCTCTGTACCATGGGTTGCAGTTACCCACAGAAAGCTCACTGGAATTTTCCAGATATATCCAAAACATAGTTCTCATACATACCAAAGGCTTTATTACATTCTGCTGGCCACGATGTGCATTTATAACAATAGCACTGCCAGGGGAGGTTGAAGGAGAAATTAAGTTAAATGAAATTATTCAAATAGACAGATTTACATGTACTGTTACCTCTAAGTACACACAAGGAAAGATGTTCATATACCCAAACACACATCTGTTATTATTAGGAGTTGTCTGACTTTCAAAAGCAAGCAAAATAAATTCTGGCTAGCCTAAATCAAAGGAGGTAGTGGCAGTAACTCTTTAAAAACAACAGGGAAAAAAGTTTCAAAATACATGCCCCATAAATAAAATATACAAGTGGAAGCTGCAAGTGCAGTATTGATCCCAGTTGTAAGTTGAGATGTAGAGAACTGCAGAGTTGGCACTCACAGTCTTCTGAATTGACAATAAATCCCTGCTTTGCCAGTATCCAAATTACTATTCTGCACCTCTCCAGTTGGAAAGAAGTCATTAATTAGGTTGGCTTCCTTACTCAGAAAGTAAAGGTAGAATTATCCCACTATGCCCCATGGTCTGCTCTTTATTTACAACTTGCATGGGACCTTCTGCAAACTGATGGGTAAAAATCACCCCTCAGTAAGTGCAATTGCAGTCATGTAAAACAGAGCCAGGAAAAGAGAAAGGTAAAATGGTCCAAAAAAATTGTGGTGCAACTGATTACTGAGAAAATGGATGCTCAAAGCTATCTGGTGAGGGATTTCAAGACATATGATAAATTTAAAACTCAATAACTATTCCTGACTACAGTGGGAAACAAACGTTGCACCAGGGGAATAAGAGTAACAGGTATTTTCCAGCAGGTTTCCCTGTCGGGGACTGTGAGGAAGTGTCTCTGCCTTATGAACTCAGCTGGGAGGGGGCAAATCTGACGTTAGTTCTTTCAGATGTTCTTGAAAGCAGTGGCTTGGCTCATGCATGCATGGTGTAGGGACAGTGTGCCAGCCAGCCACGCATTGTGTACCCCCACCCTGGAAAGCATGAATTTCTATGTTGAATGCTCCCCTCACCCAGCCTGTATCATGGTCAAAGAACCACATTAGGGATCTCTACCACACACACAGTTAATCGCTCACCAAACATTGAGTTAAATATGAAGCAGCATATTCTTCTCCAAGCCCATTATATTTGCCTCTTTTCCATCCCCCTCTGCCATTTCTTGTTCCTATTTATTAGGGCCAAAAATCATAATCTAAATGCATTTCTTCAAGGTCTCAGACTACCTTTAATGAGAGATGTGAGCAAAAGCAGGTAAATGAGGGTGGGGAAACAGCAACTCAGGTGGTCAAATGCCAAGACAGTGAGCAGAAGGACTAGCATTAAACAAAAACTTATAAAACTTGATTTACAGAAGTTGGAAAAAAGCCAACAAGTTATACTACATCCATAAATTTATTAGGTGTTAGTTGGGTTGGGCTGCAAGCATTCTATGAACTGTTTCACAAACCTGAGGGGACAGAAGGCCTTAAAAAAAAAAAAAAAAAGAATCCTTTAACCAACTCTGTTCAACACATTGTCAAAGAATCTCATGGTGCTAATGCAAAGCCAGCTGAAGCCACCATAAATCTTTTGCCAAACCCAATGACTTCGTGTCAGGCTTCATTTGATAAATGTCCAGTATAAATAAGGTGTGTGCTTTCCCAAGGCATCACAGGAACCTCACGGCTAATACACAAAATAGAAATACCACAAATCAGCTGGGCAAGAGTGAGGGACTGTCTGGTTAGCTTGTAGGAAGGGGAAAGAAGATCAATCCGAGAAATATTTACAAGGAATTTAAAAAGTTGAAAGATTAAAAAATGTACTGCATTCTACTGATCTCCTATAACAGTAGCGCTGAATCCTTACCAGTCATGAGCCTATTTTTATAAAAGCTTAAAAATAAGTCATGTGTGAACAATTTACTGACGCAGCCCTCACCTGAAAGTCTCTGTTCTTGATCAAAGTCAATAATTTAATTCGCCTGCAGGACATAAAGCTCATCTTGACCACATACATTAGTTTTCTTTCAATGACCTCACCCATGGGATCGCATACACACATGGGCATCACCAGGCATAGGCTTTTGGAAATCAAGATGAAAGCCTACTTAATAGATGAAGCCTCTTAAAGTAGAGCACCACCTTTTCTCCCTCCACTTCAGATAAAACCAGTAGCAAACTAATACAAGTCTCTCTACCTTCTGCAATGCTTGCAGTACAACACAAGAGGGAAATTTCTATCAGTGAGGTCCCAACCCATCCAGGGCTTTATATTTCAAAAGCAGAAAACTTAATGTTTAATTCAGCAAACAATTTTTAGTCAATAAGGATGAAGGTACTACTGGACCATACTGCTTTGGACTAGCCAACACATTCAACACAGCTCTCTCACGAGCCAAACAGAAACAGCCAAGAGGAAAAAACCTTTTCTCTGGGCTAAATCTCCACTTGTTTAAGAGAAGTTTAAATCATTGCACAGATTTTGATTTAATCAAAAATATTTATCATTATAGAGAGGAGAAACAACTAAGAAAGCAAATAAAAGTGATAAAAGCATTAAAGAAAGAGGAACCACATGCAGAGGGATCATCTATCAAGTGTCACCTTTCACCACTTTAAGTCTTAGGAAAGCCACCAGCCCCTTATTTTCTGTGGTGCTGAGTTACTTTGCTGTAGTGACAACAGCTCACTGCCTGGCTCAGATTTCCTTGTGTGATAATCTCTAAGCATCAATCAGTATTGCCAAATTGAAATGGTCACACTTGATATGTTCAACACCTCCACCTCCTTGTGCTAGATGTGTTAGCAAAATTGTTTCTGAATAGATACTCTTTCACAACTGAAAATGCCTTTCAACAGGCTAACACTGACTTCAACTCCTGCATCTGTTACAGAAGCTTTTTGATCTTGCACCAAGTTGGGAAAGCAACTTGTTCAGATCACAAGGGAAAGCACCTCACTGTCACTAATCAAGGATTCCACAATAAATGCTAAAGAAAACTGAGAAGTGCTCTAATTATTTTTAATACCTCTCTAAGTCAAGATCAGTGACTTTATCCCACTTTTTCCTAATATAAATGTTCTACAAACATAACTAATAAAGGTAACCTACTTAGCAGATTCTAAGGACTTGCAGGATATGTATAGCTTCACTGAAGCCGTGGACCCAGATTCATAACCAGGACAAGCAAGCAGAGCTCTAGTGATAAGCAGAGGTGTATCCATTCACAACACAAAACTCTGACCTGCAGCTCTTATTCCCAACTTCTCAATCACTCTGTGATTGGAAAATTAGGAGAATAAAGCTCACAGGAATAGAAAGCAAATAAAAATTAGAACATTTAAATATGCATACTGAATGTATTTCTATAAGAAGCTTCAGTTCTCCCCTGTTTCCAAGGAAAGATGAAGCTTAAATTTCTAATACTTGTTCAGGCATAGTAACATGCATAAGCACTAATGGAAAATAAATAGAGATAATCCTGCTGCAGACCATTAATGGAACAATGAGACATCATTAACATGTAAAAAATGCTAACACAGCTTGAGAATGATTGACACATGGAAGAAAAATACCTATATATTATTTGCTCATTTCATTAAATTGTTTAGAAAAATCTTAAACCTTTAATCCAAATATTCAGTCTGTAATTCATGAATTATCCATAAGTGACTTTATCTCCTATACTCCCAAGGAAAATAAAATAAATTTTTTTAAAAAAAGAAAAAACCCAAACAAACCAAAAACTTAAGAAAAAGCTGACAGAAGTGAGGAAAAAAATGCAGATAGTTAAATAGCTAATAAGTATTTTGCCCCTTACTCCCAACTTCAGCTTTCTGATTTTGGTGATCAACAATTGATCTAGCAATACACCAAGGTTAAGAGCTCACATCTCACTCACCCATAAGTGGGAGCTAGGTAAGACATCCATAGCCCAAACACCTGCTCTTTCACCTGAGACTTCCAGTAGCAGAAAACAAAAGCATTGAGTCCAAGAACAACACAGATACTTCTTTAAACAAAGAGTGTCTTTAAGAGACAAATTAGCTAGCTAAACACTTCACTCTAAGTCTGCAACACCCCCATCCTACACCCCTTGGAACCTTGTACCTTATATGCAGCCTATTAACTACACCAGAGCATTATCCTCCAGAAAACACTAATAGCTTTCAGGTGGCTGATCCAGGTGTTTTCTCTTTTTCTATTATGGCAGAACACCTCTTACCTGGCCTTGATTATGATCTGGAAAGCACTTACACACATGGGCTTTGCTGAAAACCCTTATGGAAGTACTGAAAGGATGTCAGCTGAGCTGTTGCATGTGGTTAGTAATCCATGTGGAAAATTAATATTTTAGACAAAATAATGCTCTTGTTTTCCTCAGGGGAGGCCTACATTTGTTTTCTAGATACATATGAAACGGCTAAATGCAAAACATTTATGAATAAAATCATCCTGATGGACTTAAAATAAGAACAAGCTTACAAAGGCAGTTAGAGTGTAACTAATATCAATAGAAAAAAAAAATGGAAGAAACTAGTTATGTGAGACCCATACACTCATTAAACTAGCATTCCCTTTTTCGTAAATGCAGAACTTAGCAGTTTTGCATCATTAAGCTATGCTTTCTTGAACATACCCATGAGTTCTGATGTGTTGACTCAACACACCAGAGACCTTGCCCAAAGATCTTGCTGTGCTTTAGGGACCGCAGCTGAGATGCAATGCAAAATAGCTTCCTGAGCTTACAGAGAGAAATGGTCCTCGCCTGAGTTTCCAGGCTGTCTCCAAGGAAGTGGGGTTTTGTTTCTATCCCAGATACTGCTTAAATTAAAGAAACCATTTCTACGCACCTCACTACATTCTCAGCTGGTGCAAGTCAGCTGCTTTCATTTCAGTGTGATGACTACAGCTTACCTCCACCTGAGCTCTTGCTTAGGGTCTGCAGTTGATGGACCTATTTAATCTAGTTGGGGGATTATGTTATTTCAGGGAATAAAGTGCCTGAAAATAATTTTAAAAGTCTACATACCCACAAACATTCTTTTAAGAGACCTATTCTAGTATGAAACCTATGGGGGCCTGAAATGAGTGTAGTGAAAGGAGCCTTGCATGAAAGTCAGCTACAGTAAATATTTATTCCTGGAAACTTCCTCTACCTTTACTGCAGATCTTGCCCATTAATATAAAAATGCCAACAGAATTCATTTATTGGTAGCTCAAAGCCCTTTGGGTTCTGCACAGCGTAACTGAATGGCACAACTCATAATTCCCAGTCTAAGCAACAGGGAGAAAATACCTTCTCTAAAGTAATTGTACCAGAACAGTCAGTGGGTGCACTTGTACAAAGTGAACTAACACCCAGCTGTGCAGCCCCCAGCCAAGGCGTTCCTTTGCTGCTGTTTGATTGCTCCCTTTTGCTGGCACAAGCACTAATAAAACCACCACACCAGCTCAGGGCTGTTTTTCAACTGGATGACATTGCCCCATACAAGGTCTAACAGGCAGGACAGGTGCAGCAGGAGCTCTCAAAAGGACTGTGTCCTTCTGGTGGCTGCTGAGTTTTAGACTGGCTTCAGCCCATAGCATTAACTATACTCTGCTTGCCTGTCCCCAAGTCTGTGCTACTGCAGCCCAGCAGACAGAACACCCTCTTGCCTGTGGTTTCCCCATCAATGTAGCAACCAGATGGTTTTTCTCCCTCAGGAATCACCCGTGCGCTTCAGTGAAGCGGATGCTCAGGAGGAGCTCGCTGTGTTTTCAAGACAGATTTCCTTTCCATTTTCATTATTCTTCCATCTCACTGGGAGGATGGTGTAAGAACCATTTAAGTAAATAACTAAACCATGATAGGGGGTGGAACAAGTGACATTTCTGGCTTCTTTTTGCAGTCATCTGTCAAGACTTAGGTTGCAGAGAAAGCTTGAGGTAATAGTGGTTCAGTGTCCCTGTAAGACAGATCTTCTCACTGTGACTGGCTCACTGTCAATTTATAACCTCGAGCATGAAGTCTTTTAAGTTGTCTGTAATTTTTCAGCTGCAAGGGATTTGGGGATCTTATCAGTGAATAAATAATAACGTTAAGGTTTTTTCTTAAAAGTGTTTCAAGCTTCATATTAAATCTGTGAGCTCCTTGTGTTAGTTGGATTTGACTAATATTTTTAACATTTCGAAGGGTGCAGAAGAGAAGTTGTAAAGTTTGTGTACTACAAGCACTAGGCATCTCTGAGTCACCCGAGGTACAGCTGGAGGTACAGACAGCTATGCATAAACATTCCTGCTCTGTGGCATTAATCAGTGTGCTTTATTAAAGATTCACAATACCAGCCAGAATATCTAATAAAGGAAACTGTTGAGCAATGGTATTTTTCAAACAATGGCCTTGCTGCCCTGTCCTTCTGATAAAAGCCTGTCACATCTCATATTCCAGCTCCAAAACCAGCCTCTGATTCATGACCCAAAGGTGGAAAGTCTCTCCACCTTGGCCCTGCAATGAGACAATGCTTGCTCACCAATGTAATCCACTGCACTTTTGCTATACAGAAGTTCTCACGTAACAACCAAATTTCCTGTGCCAGCAAGTTCCCTCAACCAGCTACCTACTGCCCATAAAGTATATACAGAGCATGAGCTTTCCTCTCTTGCTTGTCCCTGCTTAAAGTCTTAATAAGCATTTCAGCTAGAAAGAAAGCAAAGATGAGCCATAGTGCTGATACAAGTCACGCAGGTTAGATTGGTTGTGTGAAATGCTATGTACTATTGCACGGGGAGTCTGATGTCTCCAAATTAACTGCATGACAAAAAGGATTACTGCATGGCAACTTATAGTCATGTTTACCATATCACCACCTGACCACATGAATAATAATCCATGTTGCTGCTATAACCTTTCTCATACAGCTGCGAATACATTTTTCCTATAGCTCATCAACTAAAGTAATGTCCATTATCTGCGTGGCTTGAGAAATGCAGCATTTAAAACCTAACCTCAAAAATCAAACCAGAAGCCCCCAAACAGATGAGAATAAAATGCTAAGCACACCATCTCAGCCAGAAAAAGGTTTTTATTAAATGTTTTCATATATATATATATATCTATATTTTAATCTAGGAATGGGTTCAAAGTATTAATCAAAGCTATATTCTGGCTACTCTCCCAGCATTGCTTGCTGCAGAAATTTTATTCTGTATACATGTACAGAGAAAATACAAAAGGTCTTGACATTTGAAAGACTTGATAAAATTTAATTCGTAAGTTTTTCTGATATACACTTCAAACATATCAAAATGTAGGAAAAAATATTAAGCTTGACAAACAATATGGTTTAAGGCACAGTAAATGAAACTCTCACATGCAAATCCAGCCAGCCTGCTCACCAGAGCTGGCATGTTCCAGAAAATCCAGGTCTGACCCAGAGCACACAACGGCATTGGGAAGACTCCAAATCCTTCTAATAGGCTGGGGAGCTAATTTTCAGGCAGCAGACTAAGGAGCTGTTCAAAATTATCCTCCCGTACTAGAATCCTCCTTTCTTTTATGGTTAATGCTTTATTCAAAAGAGGAAGGGGTGGTGGGAGAGAGACTGAACTGTCTTGTAACAAGCAGTTTCTAACAAGTGAGTAGCGGGTGTTGCTGCTGTGTTGGTGTTAAATGCTGTAATAAATTGGGGGTGATTTGATTTGACTTTCATGGTATCTAAGGGAAATAAAAATGAAGTCTGCAGGAAACACGTCAGTTCCTCAAGCAAATCAAAACAGAGTGAGTGTTTCTGTAACAATAATATAGTTTGCCAAAACATTCCTTTTGGGAAAGCATTACTGTACTATGATCACTGCAGCAAACAGCGTTAGAAGATCCACTGTAACAGTGGAAATTAATATTATAAACTATGTAGTTAGGGATACAGAAACGGTACCTGGGAGAAGGGGTGGGATTTGTCCCCGTGTGAGCACAGACATACAGTCCAAGTTAAAAACAAAAAGTTTTGAAACTTTTTTTGGTTTTTAAAACCCAAAAGTGAGATGTGTAAGCCATTAACAAAAGGCAATCTTTAAGGTGTTCCTTCTGTTTTTTTACAGAATAAAGAGAACTCGCTTTTCTCCTCATTAGTGATTTAGGTATCCAGACATTTTCCTTGGCTGGTTCTGCTTGTCTGTATAATGTGAAACCAAATGAAATGTATTAAAAAGAGAGAAAATAAACAAAACTGTTCAGGCCCTATAGTTATGGTATAATTCTGTCAGTATTCAGATTTTCCAGGAGCAAAATCTGGGAAATGCTTTTGTACCACACATTACACACTGATTAGCAAAGCCTTCTGGCCTGTAAAGTATGTTTTGCTTGGTTTAGAAATATGCAGTTATTTTATGCAGAAAACCAATTATTTCCCACTGAAAAATGAAAAAAAAAACCCCAACCCAACAATAAAGGGACCCTGCACAGACAAGAAACCGGTTTTCTGAATGGAAAAATGGATTAGCTGAATGTCCCCTGATGCTTGAAACACACAGAACTCTGAAGAGCCATTTCTCTCGCCTGGGATAGCCATGAAGTAGAGGATGGGATGGACACGATACTCTAGGAATGCCTAAAGCCTGCCCTCAAAAATGTTCATTGGGGCTTTCTAGCTTTTTGAGAAGAAGCATTAACCAAAACAGGTGAGAAAGCAAAAACCCATCTTAAATTGAAGACAGACAGACTGTTATTTTGGCATTGATGCACTAGCCAACAAACCAGCTGACCTAAAATGTATTAAGTCCTTTCCAAGGAAAAGTCAGTAATTCGGTGATAAAACTAAGTGGAACTGCAAAATATCCCATTTGTGGGATGTACCCAGCACAACTGAGAAGAAGCTATAAATCAATATGTCTTAAGAAACCAGGAGTCTCAGTAGTACAGTGGCACAAAGCTCAGTGTACTGGGTAGCTCAGCTCTTTCTAAGTCACCCCTTCATTTTCCTAAGCTGATCTCTGGGCCTGGATGCGTCAGTAGTGCTAAGAGAGATCCACATCATGGTATTGACTGTTAAAATTTCT
This sequence comes from Porphyrio hochstetteri, assembly GCA_020800305.1. Taxonomy (NCBI): domain Eukaryota; kingdom Metazoa; phylum Chordata; class Aves; order Gruiformes; family Rallidae; genus Porphyrio; species Porphyrio hochstetteri. Next base: position 6,825,608 of record CM036918.1, on the reverse strand, counting down.
AAGTGGCAAAGAGTTTTCACGTGGATTTCAAAAAAAGGCAGATGGTTGGCTCACAGGAAAAATCTTCAAAGATTAAAAAAAAAAAAGCAGGTAAAAATTTTTGGAAAGAGAAAGGATTCTCCTTTGGGAAATTTCTGAACAGCCATGTCTATCGTATATCTTATTTCAAATTTGACACCCTCCCTCCCCTTATTCTGCTTTTCTAAATTATTTTTTTTTAATGTGTCCAGTTCTTTTTTCTATCCCATGACATATAACTGCCATTCTCTTCAGCCTGCAGATTGTGTAATTAGCCCCACAGTACATGCCTTGCCTAAAGTGGAATATAACCAGCAGCTCCGGAGAACTGAGGTATTTGGGCCTGACATGCTTGGGAGATGTTCCTGGATGTTTAAACTGAAGGCAAAGTGCTTGTTGGTTTTCTAGGCAAGATACTCAGGTCAGCATACCTTAAATAAAACTACCACCCCCTTTCAGTGAACATAGATCCCAAAAGCTTCCCTCAAACTAGGATTTCATAATAGGACAGTAAGGAAAACCAGGATGATTTATGATACACCCTAATTACTGCAACCGATCAAAAATAATACATACCACTTCACCACTACCCCCCCAAAAACCACAAAGAAACAAAGACACACAAAAAAAGCAACAAAAAACCTAATGCAGTGGGTTAAGCACACTGAAATACAGAAATAACAAACACCAGTCTGTTGAATGTCCTTTTGTTCCTCTGACATGATCTAAGGTACAGGAAAAGTCCTTATGAAAATCAGGAATAACTTCCCCACTCACATACAGATCTGTCAATACGTGACTCTGGCACATGGTCAAAAGTGCTAGTACACTTCTAACTGACTGGACATAAAAGATGCCTTTCAGGTACTACAAGTATTTTAGAATGACAGCTGTTTATTATTCAGCCTGGACTGCAAGTGTTACAAAACTCAGATTTAATTTTCTTTCTTTTTTCTTCACAAATGTTTAGGTACATTCAGCCTTTCCTGTATCAATCAGATAGATTTCATAGTGTGGACACATGTGGTTTATTGTCTAATTGCTGTATTTTTCCTATGACTGAAACAGATGATACTTATCAGATTAGATCCTTTACTTTCACAGTGTGCCCATGACAAGTTCTTTTTCTTAAAGGAAACATCAAGCAATTTTTAAGTGCAACTTATTCTTCATCTAATTATCATCACATTGTTGGCCATTTCAGTCACAGAGCAAAGCATGATTTCAAATTGAAAGTTGCCTTTGATATTTTTTGCTATTTCAATACTTTTGTTCATGCTCAAGCGAGTACAAAATCATCAATCCTGTTTTACTGGGCATCTCAGCAGGATTTGACCATGCTGAGACACACAATTATCCTTACCCTTCCTTTCATAAACCTCTCAGTATGTGTTGTTGAGAACTCATGGGCTAATAGCATACTTGCTCCACCCCTGCAATTCCTCTCCTTGCCCAAAAATCCATCTCTGGTGCAAACAGAAGCTGCTGAATCCATGACAACTTTGCCCAGCCGAGAAGTTTAATTTCTGTGTTTTAGGGGTGCCTAGCTTAAGTTTTACAGCTATAGGATTCACTAAAGCATGACAAAAGTTGCATTTAAAGACAAAAAAATGTAGTGAGTCTGTAATACCCCAGAGAAGTGGCTGTGCGTGCTGACAGCACCCACCTCACACGCTCCAGCCCCACTTACCAGATCCAGGCTTCAGAGATCTGTGGAACTTCCCTTGTGAAATGAAAGCACAGTCCAGCACTGTGCACCTTGAGGCTGCTCTACCAAAGCCTCAATGAGTAAATTTTGCCTTTGCTCTCTAAAGGGAAGGTACAGGAAGCACAGAGTTCTAAAGATGCTGAAACAGTCAGGTAGAGCACATGCCAGAGGCTTCCTGAGTTTTGGAGCCTTGCCCTGCCAAATTGCTGGCTGTGTCACTGTTTAAATACACATCTCTCTCCTGTTACCAAATTTGCTTTTTAATAACATAAGAATTTCATTCATTGCTCCCCAAAAATATTTATTTTTAAAGCAATCTGCATTCTGGGCCAAAAAACCCACTTTTTCTTTTCTGTGGGGGGAAAAAAGCCACTATTAGGCAAAGATAAAACATTCATCCAAAAGAAGAAACAAAGAAAAGCATGCCTGTTGCCTCATTTTAACTTCAAAACAATCAATACCATTGTATCAATATTTCTTTAAAAATAAAAAGCTTTCCCAAATTATGACCTTCTGCTGCCTCATTCCCAGCTATTTCATGGCTGACTTACAGCCTTGGAAAAGAAGAAAGAAAAAAAAAAAAAGAAAAAAGCAGCTCATTACAGAAAAATCGGTACAGCCTCAATTCCAGCAGCACAATCAGTTACTCCAGCTATTATTGTGACAAATAATCGCGTTGTTATGAATGAATAGGGGCAAAAGATGGGTGGTGAGAAATGCAAAGAAAACTGTGTACATAAATATCTATTACTATCAGCAGATGACAAAAATAAAATAAAAAAGGTATATATTGTGAGACTGATTTCTATTTTAAAGGCCACTATTAATTCCTTTTCAGTACAGATGGTCAAATATTGATTAATACTTACAGCTAACGCAGTTACATAGGTGACTTCAACAGCAGTTGCTCTCATGAAGCTCAGGGGAGAAGAAACCATTAGTGCTATCTTGGGTCGGTCAGTTGAGAATTTCCTTTCCTTCTTTGCCTCTGAAATGTAACAGAAAATAGCGTACAGCAGGGAAGGACTCTTGGTGACAAACGTCACATTTAGAGCTGCCATAAGCATATACTTTCCAATATCACTCTCCAGTGTGTGCGAAATCTCCTGAAGGCCTCCTTTGTATGCATTAGGTACTGGAGAAAGTTGACCTAGGATGAAAATATTCTGCCTTGAATCTTTTCACACTTCCAGACACCAAGATATACAGCCAGATTGGGTCCAAGAGTTGAAGCTATAAAGAACAATCCTGATCTTTTTATCATCTGATAGTGCCTATGAAATGAGTGTATCCACAAATAGTGAAATGTCTAAAAGCTGCCTGGTAACTTCCTATACAAGTTAAAATTCTGTCTACAAGATGCCATGCATACAGGTTCACAACTTTCAAACAACTCCTACACCATCATGCATACATATGTAAGGAGGTTGCATCTTTTAACACATTATATTTCCATTCCTATAACATCAACAGACAAGCAGTAAACCCCTCGAATCCCCTTCCAGAAAACAGCCCATATATCAACAAGAGGAGATGAGCTAGTCCTCCACCTTGTAGTTGTTTTCCCAGGACACTGGCTTTCAGCGTTACCTAGTCACCAGCAGCTTCAGCTGAAATCTCAACTCTTCTGAAGACAGGACAAACTAAAGTGGCATCCCCTTGATTTCAAAAGGCTTGTTACAACCACAAAAGATTTATGGGTTCTACTAAAGGTCTTTGTAAGGATATCAAGATATAGTGTTGCTGTTCATTGTGAAGGCATGCTGCCTACTTGATAAAGACCTTTAAAGAAGCGAGGAGGTTAAGTTCAATATTTCACAGAGTTCTTGGTGCAAGTGAAGTGAGATTGACCGAATCATTCCACAGAAGTGCTTCATTTCAGGGTCTCTCAGCTTTTCCCTATTTCATGTTTAGAAAGAGATCACCCTTCCTATCCTTTTACTAGTAACAGAAAGCCTGCAGTAGGGTACAAAGTGGCAAAAAGACATCCAAAAATCATTACTTCTTGCTAATTTTTCTTGAATAAATCTGAACAAGTCCACTCTGCATACTAAAATAATACATGGTTGGTGGCTTTATTTTTCAATTCAAAATGATTTTTCAGTTAGAAGTGCTGATTAGTTAACATTTCTATCATTACTTAGAAGTAACCTAATTCATAGCACTGCAATGACTTCAAATAATACCTTTTCAGTTTACCAAGGAAATGTCAAATTTTCTTTGACAACAGGGCCCTTCTGGAAGACAGCCTAATTAATTTATTTTTCTGCTTTTACAATATCAAACTGGACATTTAGCAATTAATTATTTGCATATTTGAATTTGATTCAACATCTTCTTAAAAAGAAAAATAAATAGCAGAAAGCCTGGGAAGAAGTAGAGTTTTCTTCAGATTTGAAGATTTTTGGCACATAAAAATTTTATTTGAAAAAGAAAGGCGTATGATTTTCTTACATACTGGAGTTCAGACCTGATCCAAAACCTGTTTAAGGAAATGGCTAGTTTTAATGGATAAAAGGGGCCGTGAAACTTATTCTTTATTGCAACTTCACTCTCCAATTGCCTTGTGTCTCACACTGGTAAAAAGAGAATTTCAGTGGCTTCTTATTTCCTTGCAAATCCTGACTATTCCCACAACAGCAGTTCAGGGCTATCAGTATGTGAGGTGCAGAAGCTTTGGTACTTCATAAATTTGTTAAAACCAAAATCTAAATTGTATGGATACATGTATATCCTGCCCCTGTTCTCTTGCTCTCCCTGGGATATGGCTGTCATTTCATTCCATTTTTGACAACTGAAAAACCCAAACTAAATAAAGGGGAAAATGGGAACCCTGAAGAGAAAGCACCTGTGATCTTTGTAAGTGGTAACTATCACCAGCGAGGTGGGGAAGCATTCCTCTGCAATACAGTCCCAGACAGTGCAGGTTCCCTTGATTTTCAGGTAACATATGTTATCCCAGGATAATCTTATCTGACGCTCTTCATTACTTCCGTGATTTTTCTTTTCTCTTATAGGTCTCTGCTTCACTAGCATTTAATAGCATCAGGTTCAGAAACATTACTCATAGGAAAGAAAACCTTACTCTTGCTGAGCCTTCTCCAAGTGAAAAAAGTAGTGACCCTCTGATTCCAACCTGCTGATAGCAGTGCTGGAAGTAAAACAAAGCTAGAGCTCCAGATGACTGCTGGCCTTTAGCACATGTCAAGTCACAGCTAGGTCTGTACATGTCTACGTTCTCACCATGGAGATTTCTCAGCAAACAATCCAGTTCAGCTGAAAGCAGACTAAATCCTGGCTCTTTATTTCCACCAAAATACCACTCACATCACCACTTTTCCCCAATAATTGTCAGTGTCAGTCACCACATAGAGTCTGGATGCAAAGCACACTGCAGAACCAATAATAACAGGATCCATGTCGAGGCACAAATTAAAAGCCTCTTACCTCAGAAAAATCAAGGACCTATTCTCTCACACTTCCTCATTCAACCCAGGCAAAGGGAATTCTGCAAGGCCCAGATGCACAATGCCAGGGAAGGGAAAAGCAATGTGCTTGTTATACGAAGCAGGTGTTGGATATTGTCATAACTGAGGCCAAGCTAATAATGCTCTAATGAGCAGTAATAAAGAGTCAGAAGCAATAAAAAAGGGATAAAATAATCTCTAGAGTAATTGTGCTGCACTTAATATACCTGGAGAGCAATGGGGGAGGAGGAGGGGTGTAACAGAGGGAAAGGTGCAAGGGAAGAGTATTGGTTCTCAGAACAAGTTTTCACTGGAAATGGACACTCTCAAGAAGACTAAACTCCTGTAAGCTCAAAATTTTTGTGAAGCAGTGAATTTCCTAACATATTTGTGATCCTCAAAGCCCCTGGTCTTAGCTGACATGAACAAAAATAATTTAATATACATTCTTTGTCTCTTTTGATATTTTGTTCACAATTTCCAGAACCTGAGCCCAAATGAGTGTAAATGCCCATCCTCACAACTGTGTGTCTGAAATATAAACAATAATAAATAGTGAGGATGAACAAGGTATGTACACAGAGGCTTCAACCAAGTATAAATTCCCACTGTGTGTCTGAAAGATAAACAATAGCTAACACTGAAGCTGAACAAGGTATGTAAGCAGAGGCTTTGTATTGTTGCTATCTGTGTACAGTCTGAAGCGGTGATTATTTGGGTGGAAAATATATTAATTAATTTATTCACATAAAAATAAGTCACTTCTCTCTGTATGCAGGTTTTAAGGGGGAAAATAAGTAAAATAGGAAAGGAAGGCATTATTTGCCTAAGCTGTTCAAGTGCTATTCTGAAGTATACACACAACTCAAACTAAGGATTATGGTATTTTGGGATTTGAAAATATACTGAATCTCAGTGTATCTCAGAATTAAACTATTTTGCTAATCTGAAGACTTCTAAAGGCCTCTCCACTCAAGAGGGGTTTGTGTTTCTTGGTGAAAATGTGCACAGAGGGTTCTGAATGGAATTTTCCAATGCTAGCCTTTGCCTAGTGATACCACACATCAAAATCCCTCCACTGTATAAATGCAGTGTGCTTAGAAACTAAGTTCAAAGAATGGTTATCTGGACTTTGGGGACAGGTTTTAATCCAGCACAGCTACAGTCCACAAGGTAAATTCTGTTGCTTTCCTCCCTTTTATGCACTTCATGAACAAAACCTCGATTTGACAGTAAAGGAAAGGCAAATGTAACCTGTCCACACAGGTCCCCTGTGGGGTCAGTGAATTATCTACTCTTGTGGAGTAAGCAGTCGTTTTCAAAGAAAGCCTCATCACTGTTGGTATTTCATGGATTTGAGCTCTTTGGGATCATGACATATAAGAAAATCTTTATATTCAAAAAGTGGAAGGGAGGGAGGAGCCGAAAGGCTGTTGTCTGCCTTTGTTCATTTTGTAAGTCCCATGTTTATATTGCCATGAACAAATACTCTGATGGCTCAACCTGGTGGTTAAAAAGAACCATTTCCCCCTGTAAATTGGTCCTTCTTTCTTGCTGCAGGAAATTAATTTGATTTGTGTGTTGTCTGCACAATTTGAACACTGTTAAAAAACTCACAGGATACTGTTTCATTGAGCCTGGGAACCATATACCACCTGCTATAAAAGTTACATACATTTGCAGTAATTAATGTACTTAATATTTAGCATGTATATGTTTCAAACCTTTCTTTCAGCTCTGATTTCTCCAGAAATTCCTGAGGAGTGCATTGCTGGTAATAACAACAGAGAAACTACCATGCTGATTTAATGCTCTGACTCCTGGCTACTATATAATACAAGAAGACAGCTTCCTTTCTCTGCTATTTTAGTTTTTCATATCAACTGCCTACAAAAATCTCTTAAGCTTTCCCCGATCAGAGTTTTGAGGTCTTGAATATATGTCTTTCTCAGAAACTTCAGGGAGAAGTCAAGGTGCCCAGAAGTTCTGGAAATCAAAGATACTGTATCTAGCTTTCACTTCTCAGTCTAATTCATCAGGTAAGCAAGTCAAACCAAACTGCATCTCACCGCAGCCCTATGCCTGCACAAAGCCAGCAATGCAGTTGAGAGTATGATCTGCCACCCCTTACCCCACCAGTGTGCCAACTCTAAAGCCATGGTTACGTTTGTATTGGTTTTTCCCCATGGAAAAGTCCCAAATCCCACATGCTGAATAAGTTAGAGGGGAAGTTTCAAGTCTTTGTTCCAACTCCTATTGTCCTACTACTTGATTTTAGCTGGATCTGAAAAGAAACTTCAATAAGGGTTCTGAGTTCAGTCAGCAACTGCTTGCGGAGAGAAGGCATGAAATTGCATGCACAATTTCTTTACGCTTAGGTCTTTGCCTCTGCTCAGCGAACTTTACTCTTACAATTCCAAGTGTCATTATATTGCCATTATCACTAAAGCAGAATAGTTTTTCATAACTGAAGAATGATTTAGGAACTAAATAGCTTGATGTGGTGTCATATTTTATCCTAACACCTTCTAAAGATGCAAATGTACTCTGTATACACATTTTCCAAGAAACTAGACAAAAAGTGACAGTATAAATATTTAAAGGAAATTAACCCAGTAGAAAAAAAATTAAAATACATTGAAAGTAAATGTAATTGTTTTTAAGCCCAATGTTTTTGTAAGATAAATTCAACATTGGACAGGCTCTTTAAAAATCAATTTGCACTTGCTTCCTCTATAAAGATTTATCCCAGAGAAAAAAAAATCCATTAGTATTAAAGTGCTTAAAAACTTGGCAGACTATCTCCAAAGGCATCAATTTCTAGTGCTAATTACCACTAATTATTCACTCAGCAGTTGTAAGTTGCATTCAGTCCCTGAGGGTGGAAGAGAGATTTGTCTCTCTCCAGCATAGCATGTTTCATGTATTTGTTTCAAGAGATTTTTACATTCAGACATCAAAATATCACAGGCTTAGAGATTTGCAGAACTTTCCTGTCCATTACCAGGAGCACATCAAGATTTTCTCATGTTGTATGAAAAGTCTGTACAATCCCACAACATCCTGCACCTGGCACGAGGGGTTTTATCCATCCTGTTTCTCTGCTGTGTGCTAGAGATTGAACTTCACACATTTTTTCAGTGCCTAAGTGGATTTAATTTAGCAGTTCTCTGATTGCTCAGGCTTGAAGGTCTAGTGTCCAAACTGGCTGTTAAACAACTATGCATAACTGACTCAGAGCTTATTGTTCATGACCACAGTTACCAGAGAGGCCATCACATCCTAGATCTTCAATGTTTAGATTTGGACTCATACCAGAATTCCCCCCTTCATCCCTTGCAACTCACTCCTTCAAGCACTGTGAGCAGCTAATACGCTTGGATACTGGTACTGCTCTGCAACACCTAGAGACAAGTCAGCTCTTTGTCCCCAAGGTGAGTCAAGATGAGAACTGGAAAAAGAGAAACTTTTCAGGGAATTAAATGTTTCTAGGAATGTTTATTTAGAAACAGCAAATTATTTCAGCCTTGTAATTTCAACCCAGACTGACTAAATTAGCGTTACCTAATTTAAAAGTTTGTCTTTCTGAGGCAAAATTAAACTGACATGGACCTTTTATTCCCCCTTCCCCCCAAAAAAAGAAATAGGGATTGTAAAGGAAACGAAGGAAAAAATGTGGGGCTTTTTCAATGTCAGAATTTCCTGGGCTGCCTTTTTAAGTAAATACCTTTCATATCCCTGCATTTTGTTACATAGCCAAGAAAGCACTAGAAAAGAAAAAAAAACCCAAGTAACGAAGTTTCCTGATTCAAAAGGGAAAGAAAATGGGGCTGACTAGAAAAACCACCGAGAACATTAATGCAGCATGACACCCCCTCTGCTCAAGGAAAAAAGATAGATGTATGTGAGAGAGAGAAGCAATAAAGGGTCAGTAATAAAAGAAATGTATCACTTGTAGAATTGACTAGGCTTTACTTGAGATTTATAATCCATTCTAACTGTAGTAATTTGTGGCTCCTGGAGACAGACTGCCTATTAGACGTGATATTTTTGTAGGGCACCACCCAGGAACAAAATACAAGAAATGTGTGAGCTAACTTGCTTTTCCCTTCGGTTATTTTAAATAATACTTTTTGTACCAGAATTTTTTATTTAGTGCCATTAACTACTAGTCAACGGATAACAAAAGCAGGCAGAAGGGGTTAAGTGATTTGCCCCAAAATTACACAGTGAGTCAGCAAGCGAATTTGCCTGGTTCCTTAAGTCTCCTAATTTCTACAGTCAGACAAGCACATCACAGCTTTTAGGCATTTGAATAACCTTCTTGGATCTACAGATCTGTGCAGTTCTACCTTGTATATGACAGAACCCTGTGTTCTCTATGTGAGTCCCTGAGGCACTCAGGATTAGGTGCTTTGTGGAATCTGGGTGTTGTTTCAATAATTGATCCAGCACAGCCCATCATAGCTGGTATGGCAGTATCCCAGCAAAGGGTGATCCACACTATAAACACTGAAGAGGTTAATGATAACATGGCCTGAGTTTAATTACTGTGGGATGGACAGAGCAGTGCTTGGAGATCTGTAGGGTTCAGGCAGCAAAGGGTCCTTTGAAAAAAGCTCTTACACAGCTCTCTGTTGTCAAGGTTGAGATTTCCTGATATAACGAATCAAAGCCCCAGCTAATATACATTGCCAGAGTACCAGTGACTGCCCTTAAGCTGATTTACAACTGCTGAAATTACATACACTGACTGTAGCAAAAGTATTTGCAGAGTATAGAACCCTTTGACATGTCTGGTGGCGCATTTAATACCTGAGCACGTGGCAGGTTTATTGGCTTGGACTCAGTGCTATGTTAATGGAGCAGCAACTTCTGGTAAACTCAGGCTGGGTTAGAGCAAGATTATGTCTTCTTAGAACTTCTAGATGTCAAACTTTTGGGTCTTCAATATGGTCAGTATATGTTCTCCAAGTTTCTCAGAACACCATTTCAAAGCTCAAATTCACTGCATATTCATAGATCTATGTAGTCATACAGTCTGGCTTTTTGATAAGAAAATGAATAAATAAAATAGGAGTGAAAGAGCAGGGAAACTTCACAATGTCCAGTAAATGCGAAAATTTAACTCCTCAATATCATTAATTTTGTCTGCAGAAATATGAGTGGTTGCATGAAACCATTGCCTTCATGGCAAAGGAAGACTTTAAATGATGGGATTCACGATTCAATTTGGTTTGTTTTTTGTTTGTTTTATTTTCTTATGCTCCTGTCTTTACCTTTCGGTTCTTTAACCAATTTTTTTAGAATGATCCTTGTTTTGCTCTTCCCCTTGGCTCAGAGGGAAGCATGTCTTGCCTTGTTAAAGAGTAATTAGGATGTTCTATTAATCGTTTCAGTAATAGGAAAGGACCGTAAGTGATTCTTGAGGGTTTTGAAAGTCCTTATTGAAAGAAGGAAAGGTGGAAAATAATCCCCTATGGATACCCCTTTTTTCCTGTATTCTGTGGGACTATTATTTAATTAAAGAACCCTGTACTTTTGTTTCTGGTCAATGTGAATAAATTAAGGTGATTAAATTCAGTGAATTCAAAGTAGAAATTTGCTGAAAACAAATCAGTCCCAGGAAGTTGTTCTATTGCCTTAGCACCTTCCCTTAGCAATACTTCATTTTTCTATAGGACCTTAATTTGTTTTCTTTGAAAGCTAGACTTCTGCACATTTTGCTTGCCCAACAAATACAGCTTACAGGGAGTTAATTATTTTTAAAGAACAATTTTCTTAAAATAACTGTTCCTTACACAATCTTGTCTCCTACTCTTGTTGAGCAATCTAAAGGATTTCATAAAGGGCCAAACTTATAAACGCAGTGAAATTGCATACAACCCCGAAGGACCTGGACGACAGAGATACAATTTAACTTGGTGTTTCAGGCTAGGGGGAATTTCTCCAAAAAGAGCAGAACTGTAGAACATAATTTGAAAGCACCATAACAAATGCCGTTTAGCTGATACCGATGTGATGTGCAATTATATAAAGCTTCTCAAGGACCCAATTAAAATCTACCTTTAATTTCTTAAAGGAGTTGTGGGAGGTCATATATTCAGGACGTAAAGGCTCCTGGTTATTTCTACACTAGAGGATTAAGAACTGGCTCATAGAAAGACTTAGGCACAGGAAACTGTTGCCTCCAGCAATTCAGGTTTGTGGCAGCCTATTCGTCTTGCTGCAGCTTGGTCATCAAGTCACACCCTTGATGGGCTAGGCCATGTCTTGCATGCAAACAATATGGACATCAGATGAGACTGGACTTGAAAACAAGTTCAGAATTGGCCTATTTGAAGCAAATAACATCAATATACACACAGATGGACATGATGATAATTTTTATGGCAGCTGAGAAAACAACCATGTGTATTTTACTTGTATGTTAATATTTGCCAGGAAAAAAAAAATTCATTGCAAATGCCAAAATTGCCCCAAAGTAAGCATTTTGGTGATTCTCATGAAAATCCCTAGATGGCCAAATATTTAATGAAGCATGAAAAGGTGTTTAAAAAAAAAAAAGACAAGAAATTCAAAGCCCTGAACTCATGCTTTTGCATGAAATCCAGAATAAGGTTACAGAAAAAAAAGTTATGAATCTGTATCTGTGCAAAAAAGATCAATTCATCCAAAAGGAAACAGGTCTCATTCTCAGAGCCTACTGAAATAGATTGAAAAACATCAATTGGCTTTAGCAGGCTTTGACATTTGTCCCTAAACCCAGAAATAATCCAGTTACAGAACAGTTAGGTAAAAATCAAGAATGGAAACTCCAAAATCTGTTTCATGCTCTGTGCTAATCAATAGATAGCATTGTTTCGTATCAACAACAGCTGACTTTTGGGAGCATTTCACTTGAAATGTGCATAAAGAGATAGGTTTACACTTTCAGTGAACACAATTAAAACTCTGTACCCAGAAATAACCAGGAGTCACCAGAAATATGTTCTCAAGGTATAATCAGAAGGAGCAATGTGCACCTTATAATACAAGGGATATCTACTTATGGTCCATGCAGTCCTTTTCTCTTGGAAACTCATAATGACCAGTGACAGTTGGTCAAAGATTTTTAATTTCCACTGTATTTGTAGATGAAAATGAAACTGTGCAATTCCTTCAGGACACCTGTGTTTGCACTGAATCTTCAAAGACCTGTCAAAACAACTACTATCATGCCATTACATGGAATTAAACTCTGGGAGACTCATGAAATGTTAGCAGTGACCTGAGTTTGGAGGAAAAAAGAAAAAGAAAAAAGAAAAAAATAATCAAAACTAGAACAGGATTCGTTAACCCAGAGACAGCAGTGGGATACTAAACCTTAAAGAAGGTATGCATTTCAAGAGACAGCCCAAATGCCAACTTGAGAAGTATTTCATCTGGGATCAGTGATGAACTCTAATGTGCAAGAAAAGGCGTCAGTAAGGGCCAGGATAAGGTAAAAACTGTTCTTTAACATTTCTTTTAGGAAAGCTGACTCCAAACCATTCTCTTCCCCTTTCTTTCTTCATTTTTATTACCTTTTATGAACAAATAGCCAGAAACGGTTTACTTTCAGCTCTGTGGAAAGTGAAAGTAATTAACCTTTTTTTTCCTTGGCTGAAAAATATTTCAGGGCCACACGTACAGACAGAGAAACAGCATATCCCCAGGGAGAAAATAATTTTCATAAAGATTACAGTAAAGAAGACATCAACCATAAATCCAAGGTAAACACATCTTTATCTGTTATAGGGTCTTGCTCATGCCATGAGGCTGAAAGACGACACCATTTCCCATTGCCAATCTCCTGCTCATCAGAGATCAAGCAGCTGCTGGTGCTGGCAGCAAACATATGAGAATGAGAACTGGCTATTTGTCTTATCTAAGCTCATCCATATTAATACCTTGTTTCCACTGAGAAAAATTTAGGTGCTTCTTGAAAATGCCTTTGGTGTCATCACCTCCTAAACCTTGCCAGGTAGTTCACTCCAAACATTTATTACTTTCAGACAGAAAAGATGCTCCTCTGTGTCTTTATTTCAATTTAAATTCCATTTGTGCTCTTTTGTCAAATTTTCTGCATTGAGTTATGAATAATGCTGACATTAGCTCTACCATTATAGAGTTTGAGCTCTTTAATTAGATTGCCTTATTCAACTTTTTTTCTGAGGTTAAGGTTTTAAACTAGTCCTCATAAGTCATTCTTTTAAAGCTGAAAGCAACAATGTCAACTCCTTACTCTCATGTTCCTCTTTTCTCAAGTGCCATAATATTCTTCCCAATGCAGTGACTGGAATTGTTGCTTGGATTGAGGGCTGCCCGCCCACTGTGCAATGACAGTCACACACGCTACAGAATTTCTCCCACAACTCAGTAAAATATTTGATTTGCCCTTCTATTTGTCTCACTTTGGTATGAATACTACAAAACATCCTCATTTCTGCACGCCTAAAAGCCAGCTCTGATCTCAGGACATCCTTTTCTGTTGCTCTCACAATCCATAGTGATGTTACATCATGCAGAATTTGAATTCTTAGATTTCTTTTGTTCCTTTTGCTTTCCCCACCACTTCTGTCTCTCCTCTACATAAACAGCCACCTTAAAAATCCTCACCTGTGTTGCAAGGAAAGAGAAGTACCAGGAACTATCACAGCATTCCTGGGTCTTTTAAATTAGTTAGAACCAGCTGCAGTTTGAGAAGTGCCAATAAAGCTTCTCCTTATGTACATATCATCAAGTACACTTAAGGAGTCTTGTGAATGACCCAATTACAAGTCCACCTTTAAAATACACAAGTACTACTGCTGCCACCTGGCAGAGGAACTGAGGCGAGGTATTGAAATACTAAAGGCTAAGAAATAAAGAGTAATATCTGAAAGGGCAACTCTCCAGTTCTCAGCTTTACCCACTTGAAAATAGGGCATCTGTGAAAATACAAGTCTCATTTGCTGTATCTGCTGTCTCAGTGCCAGGTATGTATTTGCTGTTGCCATTGCTTCTGTCTTTTTTCCCTGGATGTGAATTTTTGAAGCTCAAAGAACAGATCATTCCTGTCATAGGAAACTTTCTCAAGGACACCATAAGACGTGGAGAGTAAGACACGTTCATGTCTCAGTGTGCTGGGAGTAATGCATGAAAATCTCTTTTTATGGAGAATATAACCGAGTCATTTAACTAGTCTGTCCATAAGCTCTGGTAGGCAAGCCATTCCTCTACACTATTAACCTCCTGGTGGTTTATATCTTGGTAAGTGATGCTAAGACAAGATAATGTCCAGCCTGTAAAAGATTTGATGATAATGATTCTAAATGGCGGGTATGAAGAACGAACTCCTTAGGCTATTTTCTAAGTTTTAAAAAGATTTGGGAGGGGGAGAGGGGGATAGATAAACTATCCTTTGTTTTTATAATATCAAAATCAAAGAGATATGGATTCAGTATGTATAGCAAAGTTGCTATACCAAAAATAAAATTGCAGTATATTGTCTGTTTCAAAGCAACTTCTGAAGCGGAAATTAATTTTCTATTTCTGTTAAGAGGATCCCTGTCAGTTTGAAAGAAGGGAAAATCCACAGTCTAAAATGATATGCTAAATCCCCCCAAACAGGCATTAACAATAATGATAAGGGACAAGCCACAGTTGTCTGGCAGAACCAAGGCAGCTGTAAGTGTGGCATCACTCCTTCCAAGGCTGCTGCTTCCAGGATGTGATGAAACAAATCAGAACCAGCACGTGCAGTCCCTTTGGCAGCTTGAAAAGCCAGGTGGAAAAGCAGAGTCTATCTGTGTCCAGCAGCCTCAATATGTAAATCCATTTGTATTGTTATAACCTAATCCTGCTCCTTACCTGCCAGGACGCATGGCAAAAAAGGAAATCAAGGAGGAACAAATGCCAGGATGTGATTTCTCTCCAAGGAAAGAGATGATGGGTTAAATTCCCTTTTTGTGACAGTCAATGGAACTGAAGCACCATCTCCAGAACCATACCCACTTGCAAACCAGCCAAACTTGGCTCTTCACATATAAATAGAGCCAAATAATCAGGTTTTACCTGTCCTCAGTGCAAGCCACAGGAGACATTTATTTGGAGGAATATTCAGAGGAACAATTATGAAAAGACCAAAGGGAGATAGTCTGAGCTGCAACCATGGTGTTAAATAGGTAAATTACAATGGAGGAGCTGGGTGTTTAGCTCCCTATTGCTATAGAAACTCTGTCTGCATGTATTGATTTGTTTTGACAGAAACACGTGGGTCTACACCTTGCAATCCACCCTGGAATACATGTCAAAGAAAAGGAAGACCCTTTCAACATGAATGTGTATTCCAGATTCACATTCTCACCAAGCTTGAAATTTAGCCAGCATTTATACACCTTTGAAAGAACAAAATATGAAGTAGGCCTGGCAATGAAACTGCAGCCAACAGAAAATAAATTTATGCAGTGATTGCATGTTGGAGAAAAAAAAACCCACAAGTGTAGACTCCCATCGTTTAAGGGAAGGAGAGAGAAGGCCTCAAAACAGGTGGTAGGGTAGACCAAAACACTCCCCACACAGCACCTTTTCCCAGCTACTCCTAAGGAAGCCACATTTTTTGGAGCCTTACTAGAAAAACCGCTTCTTCCCTTTCTTTCCCTCCCTACTCTTCCTGGTAAAATGCATCTCAAAATATTGGTGACCACTCAGCCAAATTTCAGTCGCTCTGCTGGAAGTCCTCGAACCCCCATCATTTCATTTTGATTGTCTAACATGTGCACGGTTGATCTGACATTGAACATCACTTGCGGTAGACTTGTGTAATGATTTAATGCATCTGCTCCCAGCAACTGTTTATACTGTGTGTAGTCTTCTTTTAAAGGGTTTGTGGATGGACTGCAGAAAAGAAGGCCTTCTGTTTTACTTTGTGCTGGCCGCTGCACACAGCGTGGAGAGACCACTGCATCTCCCTTGAGAGGAAACCATAATGCCCAGGGAAATAATATACAGCAGTGCGGGCTGATGTGGGCAAGGAAACAGATACAGCCACAGGGCCTCTGCAGTGTATGCAGAAGGTGATGTCTGAGGAAAGGATAGAGGAGCCTCAAAACAATCTTTAGATGCACTGGAAAGAAAAATATTCTCAAGGTATGGCAGGAAAGTGTGTTGAGATTGTGGCAGCCCAGGGCAAGGGCAGCTGCCCTGTAGGGGGATGTGCTGTTTACATTGCTACTCTGTCTCACTCAGAAATTTTTTCTGGTTTTAAAAGCTCATGATTCTAGGGCCTCAGCTCCAGAATTTGTAAGGCTTTTTTGGTGTTCTTGGTACACTTGCTTGAAAAACCAGAGGCACAGAGATCCAAGGCAGAGCCCATGCTCTCATGAGAAGCCATGAAATAAATTTTTTAAAATTGCCTCAAGAATTATGACTGGTTCACTACCACAGCAAGAACTTCCTTCCTGCCACAAGCTCCTTAATATGAGCTAATAAAAATACATGCAGATCTGTCAGAGCTGACTTGCCCCAGAAGGCATATATCTCTACCCACAGCCCTGGAACTTGCCATGTG
Organism: Porphyrio hochstetteri; assembly: GCA_020800305.1. Lineage (NCBI taxonomy): Eukaryota > Metazoa > Chordata > Aves > Gruiformes > Rallidae > Porphyrio > Porphyrio hochstetteri. The sequence goes on along the minus strand of CM036918.1, from coordinate 6,808,843 downwards.
AACCCCAGCCTGGGGTCTGCCTGTCTCAAATTAGCACAGCACAGGTAGCTCATTCACAGCTTCTCTAATCAATCAGCTCTGCACACGGTCCTTGTGTATCCAGGCACATCGTATTTGAAAGTATAATTGCCACAGCAAGACAACACAAACTAGAAACATTAACAAATCTTATTTTTTCACATCCCCCTTCCAATTGAGAATCTGAATAATTTATTATGGGTTGGCAGCTCTTGATTACATTTTTGCACCTTTTTAAATTGTCTAAATGAAATTTTCAGTAATTTAAGTAGCAAGTGAAAATGATACGTCTCTGTGCTCCACTTGCAGAGGAAAGAATACCATGAGCATCAGTTTTTAGGGGACATGAGGCAGATTCTCCAGCTTTCTTCTGCTAGGACACTGAAATGCCATTGTCTCTGGGTACAAGGAGGAAGACTACTGACGTGAGTGAGGATTGTAGGGCTTAGTCAACACAGGAAGGAGTGTAATAATAATTTTAAAATCATGACAAGTTGGCTGTGTGTCAATTTACTTGGTTGCTGGGTATAACAAAAACAGGCAGCCTAATGAAGGATGAATTTCATGGTAAGACAGGATTCAGTTTGCAGAAGCACCTACATGTTATGGGTTACTCAGACCTGAATCTATCCAGGGGATTGAGGAAAGTGTAATTCCTGTAAGTGGCATAGCCTTAAAAAGGTGCACATACAACATTGTGCAGCAGGAGATACTGCTGCTACCTCTCAGGAGCAGGCTGCATCCAACCTTCTCAGCTGCTCATTTGGGCAGTAAGCTTACTAGCAAGGGGGCCTTGTCTTGTACCTATGCAAAGTGTACATAGTATTATATAAATGAAATCTTTATAATTGCTTATATATGTTTATAAAAGTTTAGACTCTGTATAAGCAAGGCAGACCTCTTGGGGATTTTCAGCTTGCTCATAAAAAGATTTTAAAACATACCTTTCTACCTTAATGACAAGAAGCAGTTTTCCTTGTGGTATTTCTATTTTAGAGTACACATTACTGAAAAGTATCTGACACTGTTTTTTTGAATTTTTTTTGTTTTCTATTTTAAGAGACCCATTTAGAAAATGCTTGTTTTCATTGTTCGGGTGAATTCCAACTTTTAACTTCAAAACAAAGGCAATACAGAGAATGTTGCAAGTCCTAAGCACTCCCAAAAATAGGTCCATTGCCCTTCACAGAAGGGGGAAGTATGGGATAGTAAAGGAGTGAAAACTTGCAAGATCACAGAATCGTAGGGGTTGGAAGGGACCTCGAGAGATCATCTGGTCCAACCCCCCTGCCAAAGCAGCTCCCCAGCTCATATTGCACATATAGGTGTCCAGACAAATCTTGAATACCTCCAGAGAAGGAGACTCCACCACCTCCCTGGGCAGCCTATTCCAGGGCTCTGTCACCCTCACTGTGTAAAAGTTCTTCCACATGTTGGTGCTCTAACTTGCAGCTATTGCCCCTTGTCCTGATCCCTGAGCAGTTTTCAACCTGTTCTTCCAGATTCATCTCACAGTCCAGGAAGAATCTGGTTCATATTTTATCTTCTGTAATCTAAATTGTCCTTCTACTTTAAAGGCAAATGCATAATGTCATCAATATTTTTTACCCTGTCAGAAATGGAACTGTCCAACTACAAATAAATCATTTATATGTGACAGGTCCAGAGAAAATGAGAATATTCTCTTCTACCCATTATATCTAAAATTTACAGATTTTAAATGAATTAATGAAAAAGGAGGGAAGAACCACCTAAGACTACCAAAGGAACCTGAGGAATACCTAGCATGCTATGTCCTTGCTATTACCTATTGATTAGCAATGAGAGAAAAAACCCCAAAACCTTCCTATGTGGATCACATAGAATCAATGCCTCCTGCAGCAGCAACATGAAACTTAATAGTGGATATAAGAAAGCCTGGAAAATTTCTGATAGCAAAAGAATGATACTGACAACACACTTCGAGATATATATAAGCTGCTATTGCAAAATAGATGCTAGGATCTGGACATTACTGAAAAAGTACAAGGAAACTTCTAAGGACTGTCTTTCATCTCATTTTACTGAGGTCCCAGTCTTCACACAGTGAATTAATACCTGGTGTCAACACAGACTTGCAAATTGCAGCTTCTTTATAGTTTGCCCTCTTAGAGCACCTATCATTGCATGGTTTCAGGGACCATTGTTGAAATGAGACTGCATAGCTGTGCCTATGTGGGGAGGCAGGGAGGAATTTCTTTTTTAAAATTTACTTTTTCTTGTGTCTCATTATTCTAACTAGTGTTTGGGCTCCTTTTGAAAAGGGGAAATGTATTTCATTAACAAGAAAGTGAAAGCATTCACCAAAAAATAGTATATTTTGCTAATGTACTTAAAAAAAAAAAGAAAAAGAAAAGGTAATTGCCAAAGAAATCCCAACAACCACCAAAGGAAACAATCATGAAAAGTTAAATGAGAGAACCTTTTCAAACAGCCCAAAGAGTTATTCCCATTTAGCACTACATAAGGTCCTTCGAAATATAAATTACACACAAGATATTAACCCTGGAAATCTAATTTAGTTATTACCTTTTTCTTATATAGAACAAATGAAAAGAAACACAGAGCAGCACAGAAGAAATGAATCCATCAGAAAGTGAAGCATGTCAGCATGAAACACTGACATTTCAACTCAATTTTGCAAATAAAAAGAATATTTAGAGAAGGAAAAGAATTTAGGAGTACGCGATGAAGGAAGAGAGGCATTCATTACAAACGCCATCAAGCAATGCTAGATCTGGTTAAGTACAGTATGTCACTCTCCATGTAGTTAGGTGCTATTCAGTTTAAATTGAGCTGAGTTATGACAGCTACGAGGGGAATTTTTTATACGGTGCCACAGAAATATAATCAGCCTCCAGAAAACTCTCACTTATCTACCTACAAAACAGCACAGCAGACTAATACACACGGAGGCTGGGCAAGGCCAGGATGACCTAAAGAGCCACATTTCACAGTTCTTGGGGCAAACCTAACACATCTTGTTAGATCGTAACAAAATTTGGTGGACAAAGTTGTTCACTGACTCCAAATTTCAAAATGACCTTTTATTTCTTTTCCCAAAGACCAACCATTCCAGCCTAATGATTTATCTTCAGAGTTCCTGGACCTCACCTCCAGTCACACCAAAGTGGAAGATTAGATGCAAGTCTCCTGTGAGACCCCACCTAGAGTACTGCAGTACTCCTGTACTTCCCCAGTACAGGAAAGACTTAATGCTGTTGGAGCAAGTACAGAGGAGGGTCACAGAGATGATCAAGGGGCTGGAGCACCTCTCCTGTGAACGCACGCTGCGAGAGTTGGCCTTGTTCAGTCTGGAGAAGAGAAAGGTCCAGGGTGACCAAATTGTAGCCTACCAGTACTTAAAGAGGCCTTACAGGAAAGTGGGAGAGGGACTGTTCAGCAGGGAGTGCAGTGATAGGACAAGGGGCAATGGCTTCAAGCTGAAAGAGGGTGGGTTAAAGTTAGACATTAGGAAGAAACTTTTTACTCTGAGGGTGGTGAGACACTGGAACAGGATGCCCAGAGAGATTGTGGAAGCCCCATCCCTGGAGATGTTTAAGGCCAGGTTGGATGGGGCTTTGAGTAACCTGGTCTAGTGAGGGTGTCCCTGCCCATGGCTGGGGGGTTGGACCTAGATGATCTTTGAGGTCCCTTCCAACCCAAAGCATTCAATGATTCTGTGATTCTAAGTACCTTGGCACCATGAAGGACTCTCACCAAGAGACCATTGCTTGTTCCCATTCCTGCTGCGCACGTGCTGGTTGTGTCTACCACAGACTGGCTTGCAAAACCAAACTGCAACTTGACCATAAAGCACTGACGTGTCAGGAAAATGGGATATCAGGCTGATGAACCTGTAGTTGCAATAGCTGTGTCACTCATCCCCCAGTATGTAAATTGTAGAGCATTTCTGCATGCAGAATATGATTACAAACTAGAGAGGAAAACCAAACAGATGATGCTTACTCGCTACAAGAAAGAAAAGCAATGGCTGGTAAAAGAGATTGTCCTGTGTGTTTTGTTTGCTTGGCTTTGGCTCCTGTATGCATTGCCTGTGGTCCATTTTCTGAGATGTATTACAGAATGGCATCATTATGGACACAGGTATTATTGCTGCTGAATTTCAGGTGATTCATTCCCACAAAATAGTGAGCATCATTAAACTAACTTTCAAAGTATTCCACAACTCCTCAAAGGGACCAGTAGATCATACAGACCCTCTTCAAAGGACCCCCCTAGGCGCTACTCAGGAGTCTCCCCTGTGACAGATATTGCTGCAAACAGCAGCTGCTTTGCCTCTCCCCGTATTATCTCAGAGTGAGAAAAAGTGAAAGCTATGAATCAGTCTGCTATCATGAATTCAGGGATAATGAAACAAGGAATAATTAAGGTGCCAGAAGTACCATTTGGTACATATAAATTATAAGTAATTTTTGAACACCGGTTTTCCCAGCCGCATAAAACTTCAATCCTTCCCCAGTGAAATCAGGCCAGTAACACAGCACAGAAACTCTGGAACAAGTTCTCAAAACAATTATATTCTACCCATGTTTCTGTTTTGACTTGGGAACAGCAAGGTTTCTGATGGAAGAATGAAGTTGCTTATATGTGTTTACAGACGGCTGTCTGTTTGAGTGACAGACATATGCGCTGGAGCAGTGTTAAGTGCTGTCACTTTGGTTTATGGAGCACTTGCTTTGGAAATATTTCATTTTAATGCTAAATAAATGAGATCAAACTAAAAATAAGTAGGGCAATTAGAAAGTAAACATTGTTTTCCTTTCAATTCTAGGCCAATATTAAAGCTTGAAAAAATTGTCATGTAGACTGAAGTGTACAGAAGACTTCATTGACAAGATCATATTGAAGGAAGAAATGCAGCCTGTTATCAGGGGAAATGTAAATATTTGCTTATCAATTTGCTCACGTGATGACTATTGCACCTAGTAAATCCATCTTCTGCCACATCTTGTCCCCTGAAGGGCGACCATCCAATATGGGGCATTTTTTGATGCAGTGGTGTAAATCCTACAGGTGATGGAGGTAACATCAAGTATGAAATGAGTGTATGTCCAGAAATACGAAAAAATACTGTACCAGGAAATACAGGAAACCTATGAATATTTTTGTTTGCATAGGGGGAACTGTGATCTTTTGTCATTTTGCCAGTGAAAAGTGATTCACAGCTGTCCTCAAATCCAGAAAAAGATCTGCAGCCTTGAATGTTTTGCAGAGGGAATACACAGGAACAAAAGCAATTAGGTGTCACTGCAAGACCCTTTTTCCTCTTATTAAATGTATCCAGGGAAAACCAGGAAAAGAACTCTATGCTTTTCAAAAGAAGAATTTTTTTTTTTTTCTCTTCCCCATACTGTTTTGTTCCTGTGGCTTCTCTTTTAAATTCCCAGTGCCCGGCTGACTTCAGCTCAAACAGAACATATATAAATTACTGAAATTAGCATACCCAAAAAAAGTCTTTCTAAACCACGTGTTGTGTAATTTTACAAGCAAGAAGAAAGACTGAGACAGGAGGGTTCTTTCAGCAAAACAAATTCTTATTTTTGTATCTTAGTTTGTAAGGAAAAAGAAAGAAAATAAAACCTACAGATGCAAGGGAGGTTCAAGAGCAAGTCACTGGCTTTCTACCTATTTTTATGCAGTAAAAGAAAATGGAAGTGCTTTCAAGTCATAAAGATTATTAAACTTTCCATGAGCACGCTCAATAGAGTCTATCAGAAAATCAAAGATCAGAAAGGATGGATGTCTTTCAAGAGTTTGATGAGAATAGACTTAGGAGACACCCAGACTACTCAAGTATACCACTGAAAAATTTTGGACATACATAGAAGTGTAAATGTCAAGCTAGCATTCAGAAAGCCCAAGTAAAATAGCTCTGTAAAGGCTTGTTAGCTTATCTGAAAAGGAACTCACCTGATAAAGAATTAAAAGGGTCTGTGAGTCACCAAGGTTCTATGGAAGAAACTTTTTCCAGACTAACCTGATTTCATATTCTGGTAAAATCACAAGTGTGGTTTATGCAGGTAGAACACTTAAATTCTAATAAATGTAATGTTAGAGTATTATAATGCACAACATTCTGTTTAAATTTAGCACTGTACATTCTTAAGACAAACATTTAAGTGGATTAATAACCAGCCATATGATAGATTTTACAAACCTATTTTCAAGGAAAGCTGTCATGGAAAAATGGAATTTTAGTGCATCACTGCCTACTAGAATTGAATCTTTTCATCAGTGATCCAGAATTAAATGTAAAATCACTATTGAGAAAATTGGTGGCTGCTGTTGCTATTGCTTGAGAGAAAAAATGGTAAGGAACCTGAGCAGAACTGCTTGGTAAATTGGGGGAATTCAAGCAAAGGACACTTCTACACAGCCAAATGCAACTGGACATTGCTAAACACAAGGAATACTGGCCATGCCTATCACACAAAGGATTTATAGCCTGGAAAGAAATTACTCTGAAAAGATGTGCTGCTCAGAGTGGATACGGGGCTGAATGGATGAGTTTCCAGGATGATGCTGTACCAAAAAGAACTAATGAAATCTTTATATGAACAGAGGCAATGTGAGTAGAAACAGAAATGTCATTTTTATCTCCTCACCAAACAGTCAAAAGTCTGATAGAGGAATTCTTGCATTCAAATAGATGCTTTACAATAAGGTGCTTAAAAGCTCACTCCATTTAGCTTATCATAAAAAAGAAAAAAGGTGTCTTGAGGACGAAGAAGAAGATAAAAATGCCATGTCCTGTAGTTTTTTAATCTGTGGAGTAAAAGACAGGGGGATAACAGAATGGAATAGAGGCCCCAAAAATTAGTATTTTTTTTTTTGAAATTCAGTCTGATGTGTCTTTACAGAAGGTGGTTTAGTAAGCCACTCCTCAGCTGAAGCAACATGGGAGGAATCCATGATTTTTCATACTAGAGATAGAAAATTTAGATCAGTATAGGCCATGTGCAGTTATACGTTAGATCTGACTTGCAAGGCACCTCCATCCAGCCTACTATCTTGTTTTCCAAAGGCTGTAAACATAGGTTCCTTTAGGTAGTGGACACTGCTCTAGCAGCCAAAAACTTTTTGGTTATCCCTGAGTATTTTGGATGCTTCTTCTGCTTCCACAGATTAGTTAAGAAGAGAAAGAAAGGGAGGCACCCAAGACTGGGGCTGGCACCTGTGCTCTCGATATATCACTGCATCCTCTGCAAATGCTCTGCAAATGAGTAGCAAAACCAGGCAACTTTTCCTTGTGACTTCTCGTGGTATGCCAGTGTCCAAGGCTAAGTCGATTTCCATGTGCTTTTAAAATACCTGTACTTGGAAGTGGAGTATGTAACAAGTGTGATGGTTTAGTGCCATCACGCCATACTGTTCCGAGAGTAAACATTTCAACCAAAGAAAACACCTATTTTGACATAAACATCAAAAGCTGTATCTCTCTTCACCTTTAGACCCTATACAAGGTCTTCTGCAACCTTCTCCTCTCAGAAAAGTCTTGTTTTCCTATTAAAGATTTTCTTGTCTGCTATAGTAAGCTAGCTTCCACTCCTTCTACTGTGTTAAATGTTAACTGCTCTCAGACACTTTTTATAGCTGAGTGCAAAGGCTAAAGTTTGGGGAGACAAGAATCCTTCTCTCTGCAAAGGCTATTTAAATTTTGCTCTTACACACTTGAGTCCAAGAGGACACTACCATAGGTCCCATTCACTTCTTTCTTTCAGCTTGCTTCCTTCAAAAGGGAGACAACACAATACCTGTTCTCAACACACAGTTGATCTGCTTTGCCATTTGTGCTAACAAATAGGTGAAGTAGAACATCCAAAAATTAGATCAGGGCTGAATACATCTATCTTTACCCTTTGGGGGGAAAGTGGAGTATTTGAAAATAGATTTATGCATGCATTTAATAGATATTTAAGAAAATATGTAGGCTTGCTGGTACCTTTGTGTGACTAATTCACTCGCCTGCAATTGACCTTACCCTGCAGCTTGGAATAAAGCTGATAGATTCCATGTTACATTTGACACCAGTTTATTTGATGGTCCTTATCGACACAGTTATTCTTTTAAATACTTGAGTATTTAAGGGGAATACTACCTACTGACATGGAGATGGGCCTTTTTAAATTAGGGCTATTGGATGAACAAATGTGAATAGACTGATCATAGCTACTCCTGCACACACACAAAAAAGAAAACAATAGAAAGAAAAGGTGTTCAACAATTCTACTGGAAAGGAATGCTCACTGTAAGAAGTACAGTCTATTTCTATAAGGCTGAAAATTTAATTCTAGAGTGCTGCCAGCCAGATAATGAGGTCAGGGAAAAGGATGTAGGTGCATGAGGACTGCAGTGTGCTGCATTGTGCTGCACCCAGTATAATGGAATATGTTGGAAGGCTGTTTGCTTACAGAATGGCCTTACAGGAAGGAAATGCATTTTCTATCTACAGCATTTATCTCATCTAAGAAACGCATTTTTTCCTACTGTTGTATGAGCTGATTCCCGAAAATGATTGTAGCAGTGCATTGGGATTAGATCCTTTATTTCAAGGACTGCTTTGGGAATGGAGGACAGGCAATTTAGATCGAAATGTCTCTTATTCAAAGTAACTTATGAAGAAACATGATCCTCAGCTGTGGCCGCGAACAATACAGTGCAGTACAGGAGGTAGTGAGTAAGGGTGGCTTTAAGTTATGTTTGAAATTCCCTGAACTTTGGCTGGGTTTAGGTCTGTCACCACCACCGTGGCTGCACGCTCCCTAGATCCTATCTGGACAACTAGACTGAAGGAGAGGTTTGACCATGCATATTCTTCTAAACCACAATCCCCTCTTTCTCTAAGCCACAGTTGGTGTTCAGAGTGAAGTGGCAAACATTCACAGAAATATCTCCCCAGAGGAAACCCCTTCTGAGCTGGATTTCCCCTCCCATCATAATTTAACTCATCTTTAGAAGGAGAGGGTGAAAATGAGCTATTTTACACCAGACACACAGACCAAATTTGTTGCAACACTAAGGAATCAGATCTAAGGAGTTGCCTTGGTTCCTTATTAGTAATGTCTCAGCATATTATCACACATATTCGTCACCCTGGCACTGAGAAAATCTCTTCAGAAAGGATTCATCCTTTTGCTGCTAATAGAGAGAGACAGAAAGAGAAAGACTGAGGCAGATAAAATGATAGAAGGAAAAAGGGAGCAAGAGAGAATGTCTTAGTATAGAAAATTCAAGCTACAGTTATAAGTTATTTCACTTCTTTCTGTTGAATTGTACATGAACAGCTCATAAGTTTCTGACATTATTTCAGGGCCAATAAATTTACCTGAATGGTTATTAGCTAGGTGATCATTTACAAATAGTCAGTATTACAAATATAAATCGTTTCAGCTGCATACATAGAATTTGTTGTATATTTATGCTTCCCAAAATTTAACATTTAAATCAAGATTTCTGGAATGAACACTGACAGTTACAAATGTGCCTCCTGTTAAAATTACTCTTAGGTTGGCTATTTTGATTAAAATTGCTTGGTGGAAGATTCACAAGTCTGAAAAAGGACTGAATTCAACTTTGATGAAAGTTCTTTTCAGAACTAAAGTATTCAATTGGGATGGTGGGAGTAGAAAATGAGAAGTATTCCACCAGTCTTCAGTACCTTCAGTACGCAGAACAGTCAGGTATCAAAACCATGCCGTTTTCATCAAGTGTTCTTGAGCCAAACCCCCCTACTTGCATGGAGAGGATATATATTTTGCAGCATAGCACCATTTCACTAATGAATTCTAATTAACATCCTGAAATATATTTACTGGGAAGAGATAGTCATTTTGTCCTTAATGTTAAACACTTGACACATTTCATAGATGGCTACAACTACTGGTATGAGAGTATCACTCTGGGAGGAAATGCTGACCTGGAATCTATGGATATCTTCCACGCTGGGTGGAAAGTGTTATGAAAAGCAAGATTCTTACTTGTGCTTACAGGGTGAACTACTACAGGCTCTTCATCACGCCTCCAAGCTCTTTCTGTTCTTCATATTTTTGCAGCTAGTCCTTCTAATGCTTCAAAGTCCTCTAGAAGGTTATGTTCTGAAAAGGGGCACTTAATTAGACAGTCATTCAACAGATTATTCACCTGAGATTCACTGTAGCATCTTTAAGTCCTGATCATCCTTAGTCCAGTGGTCGCTATTAAAAAGTCAATGATACTGTTGTTACCACAAAGGCTTGCCTAGAAGTAAGGCTGATGTCTGACTTAATTGCAACCTATGAGGACTTATCGTAGAATAACATGGGCCACTTGTGTGCTGAAATTTGTGTGAATACTTAATTCCCTCCCTGAATCAAACCTTAAGAATGCCACAGTAGTTCTCCCTGCATTAAACACTAAAAGACTGTATTTTATAATCTGTCATAAATTTAAGCTACCAACCAAAATCGTTGCTCATTCCAATTGCTGTCTCTCTCCCATAAGCTAATACTAAATCTACATATCCACTGAGGTGGCAATCGGTTCATTCTGTTTGATTTCTCTTCCCAAGTAGAAAAAAAATGAAAATATCTTTTCCAATTTCAATCTTCATTCTAGTCCAATAAATAGAAATAAGGAAGGTATTGGAAAACTGAGAATATCCGAAGCAGCACTGCAAGCCACTTAATAGATATTTTTAGTATCTTGTATCATACATGAGAGGTGATGAAGTAAAAGGAGAATTACTAGAACATGTATAATTTATTTCTATGTGGATAATATATGCATGATCTCACATCAAGACTCTCATCTAATAAGTCACAATGCAAAGTCCATATTAAATATATAGAAAAGAGCGAACGTATGTCTTTAGTGAAAGTACAGTGAAATATTGTATGGATTATAAATGGACTAGGAGTAGAAAATAAGCTCCTGCTGAGGTTGATTGCTGAAGTCATTCCGATTATGCGGGGAGCTTGTCATCTCTCCAAAGAACCAAAGTAGAATACGTCTGGCTTCTAACAACCTGCTCATTACCGTTCACAGGTGAACATTCTTTCACAAAAAGCGAATGAAACACCACTGAGTACCATAACAAAGGTAACTGGAGGGGACTCCTGAAAAGTGGGTAATACATTTTTGTTTTACCTTTTGGGCCACAACTCTTGGCCCTGCTGGCAGCCGAATATCCAGAAACTAGCAATTAACGTGAAGGTGGATGTTCCCACAGCGCATCTGCCATTGATGGGTTTGCAGATTCAGACGAGCCAGAAGTTAGATGGCATTGGATTGCATCCATGACAAGGACTGACTAGTGAGAGGAGATCCAAGATTAAGACTGATAACAAGTTTCAATTTTCATATTTTCTTTCTATTTTTTTTCCCTTTGGTGAACATTAATAATAGGAAAAGCCCCAGAGATGCAGCTAGGTTCCAAGTAACTGTGTTCCTTAGCAGTTCACAAGGAGGTGAATTGCTGGCTTCTCTGAATGGTGGAAATGTGATTGTTTTATGGTTCCTGCTGATACAGTTTTTGTTAAAGTGCACACAACACCAAAAACATATGGACAAATTGTTTAAAGAGACATAACCATACTTCTGGAATATTATTGAGATGCCTAAAATTGTCAAAGAAAAAAAGGACACAAAAGAGATTACTTAATAAAGCTGAACTCTTACAAGGCTAGTCTAAAAGCCCTTGCAGGGGGAATCTAAGAGACCCAAACATGTCAGGCTTAGAGAAAAGGGTGGACACAATCATGTGCACTCCATACAGAGGCATTACAGAAAAACCTTGAATATTGTGCAGAGGGACAGTTCTCACATCTCAGAAAGAATATAATAGAAATGGAAAAATTTCAGAAAATGCAAACTAGGCTGTGCAATAACTCCGTAAAAGCAATAATGGAGTAAATTTGGACTATTCAACCTAGGGAAAGAGTCATTTGGTGGAATGTGATAGAAATGTACAAAACTGTGCAAGGATGGAGAGGGAATAACTGTTCAATAACTGTTCGCTATCTCATTCACTCAAGAGTGGGGGCATCAGGTGAAGTGAGAGGGGGATGCATGTTCAAAACCACTGAAAGCAGGTGATTCCTACCACTACAGGTTGTAGATAGGGGAAGCTCTTTGCAAAAGGATGCTACAGATGCCAGAAATTCACATGGACTCAAGAATTATCTGGGTGTAGACTTGGAAGCAAAATCAATTGCATATTAAGGATTAATAACCAAATTCAGCTCTCATTATGTATGGCCACACTGTCAACAAGTAGGTAATGTATTTACTTATTTATTCAGCAGCATAATGTACAGCTCTAGGCAACATAGGCTGAGTAAATTCTGAGTCTAGGAAACTGCTAGCAAGGTATTTCACTTAAGCTGGGTGAATAGGCTGGACTAGATTTTAACACAGAGATTGCACCAGGATGTGTCAACAGTGCTTTTTCAAGACCTAATCTACCATATCCACTTGGTGCTATGCTCTACTGAACAAACACGCCACTCGGGGTACCACTCTTTGAGCTCTATGAGAACTATGAAAATAATTACTAATTCTAATGTTATTCTTGGGCTAGTAAAAGTGTCCACGATTGTGACTTGTGGGCAGATGTTTGACTTCACCTACATAAAATTGCAAATTCATGTACATGGGATTAGTTTAGTCAGTTAACTTACAGACAGACTGAGACCCCAGTGATGATCTCGATGTCTCATAATCATCCCAAAGATCTTGGGTAGTTTAACTTAATCATGCTTCTTCAGGCTAAACTTGTAACAGCAGTGTAAGGTTTGTTATTAAATCCATTAGGCAAAAGCACACGAACATAGTACTTTAAAATATTGTTTACTTCATACAAATGAGAATGCTACTCAGAGCCCCAAGCAATTCAGGGAGCTCCAAAGAGCCTACTGCTTGAAATGTTGACCTAATATAACCATTTTGTATATGAATTTAAATAGAAGTCTGCCAATTAGACAACTTCTTTGTAAAAGTAAACATGTGTGGATTATTATATGAGGTTTAGAGAAAATTTAAAATTAAGTTTATTTTTTAAATAGAATGCAAAAACCCAGAGCAATGGAGGCAGCAACTTGACATGTACATGATGTGTCAATATTTGCTCTGCACAATTGTTTCTCTGAAGATTAAAAGGGCTGAATCTATGGACATGGTAGATAATTTGAGTTGAATCTCACTCCAGAAAACATTTTTTGTTAGGAGGAGCAGAAGTAATAGATTTTGATAAGCCTTTCAATTAGTAGGCAGTACATGAACTCCAATTACTCATCCAGTATGCAGGGAGTATATTTGCAATAAAAACTTTTAGACTAAGAGTGAGTAAAGCCTTCCAAAAGTTTAAGCTTTACTGGATCACATCAATTAATTTGGGGGGGTCTGTAAAATTGGTGTGAGTCTGCAAAGCAGATTTCCACCCACATGCCTCAACATAATTCCTTTTCTTTCCCCGAGAGGCAGCTCTACTTTCCCCCTCCTTCTGCAACCCTTACTCACTTCTCACATGGAGATCCTCTAGCAAAGGGAAGATTCTACTATTGAATTTCCCTTTAGCCTGGAAAAATATTATGCTCCCTGTACAATGCAATAATATTTGCACACGTTCATAAATACTTATTTTCATGCTAAATGTTTTCTCTATATATAGTGCTCCCCTGCTATCCCCCAAGTCTCTCTTCAGTTGCTTATTTCATCCTATTTTTGTTCCACTTGATGCAAATAACATTAAAACTCCGTTTTAAGGGATGGGTTTAAAGCACCATTGGACTCTAATGAGGCAGAAGCACATGCTTAACTGCTTTGCTGAATTGGGGCAGAGAAAATGAAGTAACTTGCTCGCGTGTCTCTCCATAAGCCAACTGAGTTTGGGTCTTTTATCACTGTATGTTAACATCGGTTTGAGAACAGCATCCGCGGTGGGAAGGCTCTGCTTGGGGAGCTGATGACTCAAAGGCAGGGAACAGTCACACTGAAAATCCTTTTGTGAGTCATCTTCTTGAGGCCCATTCAATTCCCTGTGCTCCCAAGGTCTGACATTTAGAAGATCAGCAGCTAAGCCTTAAGATACACACTTTCTGTTATTAATTGACGGATATTACTTTAACTGGGCACTTGGTAAATTGGCAGAACAAGGAACAGATATTTCCAGCGACAGCCAGCTGCAGCTCCAATGCTTATCTGCTGGATTTTCGTATCACTATGCAAGAAGCCGTACTAAGCAAAACAATCTGAGGTGTTAGAGCCTGCAGAACAGCGCAGGGGCAGGGCAGCTAGCTGTAAACAAGCTACGAGGTACTGGAAGAAGAACAGCAACTGCATTGAACGCTCACAGCAGGTTAGTTCACTCCATTCCTCAGACACGCGAACCAAGTTTTGTGATGCGCAAAGGTATCTCATTAAAGGAGAACTTAAGATAAAAATAAAAGTGGTGATGTCTGTGTAAATTAAAGTGGCCGTACTTAGAATCACAATAAAAATACTATTAATTGTTAAGTCTGCTCAGTCGGTACGCAAATCAGTGCTGCAACCCATGGAAAGCTTATGTAATATAAACCAAATCCATTTGATTTAATTTAATTTTGAGTGGCAAGAATAGGAAGGGAAGAGAGAAACAAGCAAAGTATGCATTTGGTGAACACTGGTGCAGTGACATACTGAGATCAATTCAAGGTAAATTCCAGGGAGCCATAAGCACTGAAAAAATATTCTTATGTTATTTGTTAATTAATTACTATACTTTACCACTTAGAAAACTCCAGTGAAACGCAGACAAGAGTCTTTTTATGACCAAACTGCATCCAGATTGCTTCATGCAAATAAGCCCTGTAAAAGTAGATTCATTCAATCCATACAAATTCAAACTGCTAGATCCAGAACTAGGCTCATCTTGTGTAAAATTAGGTCATTCTCTCCAATAGATGAAGGAATCTACAATGGCCGACACTTTCCAGAACAAACGACATCCTTTCCAAATTGGCTTCATTAGCCTTTCCTGCATAAAAGTAAAACACAATTCAGATTCTTAAAGAGACTTCTCTCATCTGTAAAATTCATAGGACTTGGCTTATGGAAAAATATTTTCTTCTAAGTTCTGATTAAAAAGTATAAACTTAATAATCCGTAAGGCTATGAAAAACCTTTGTATTCAGTAAGGAAAGCTTTTCAGTTAGTTGGAGTGTTTGGGTTTAGACACTTCCAGTCTATTAAACTAATTGAATAAAAGTGAGAATTCATTCTTCCAGAATAACCAGTTGCTTCAGGAAGTGATGCTGACAATTAAGTAAGGGACACTCTTTCTTCTGAAGCGTAACCAGCAAGCGTCCCAGCAAGGAGCTCTGTTGAACTACACACAACAATCATTAAAGGGAAGCCAGGCAACTTCACAGAATACCGAGTTTGCCCCAGTTCTTTAATCACTTCCCAAATGCATGTGCCCTGTGAACTTCCCTCTGACCAGAGAAGGATGTAAGTCTACATATTTCAACATTATTGGGCAAGGATGACAAATGGGCTGCCATCCATCTCCCAAATAGCAATGGCTGATGCTGTTTATCTGTGAGTGTTTCTCATTTCAAGAAAGGCAGCTGAGGATATTTAAACTAGGGATATGAGAAAGCTAAAGTGATTTAGCTGGATGAGCTTGAATTTAACAGGATTACTTCTTATTTTTATTAGAAAGCCATAATGTGATTCTACTCTCTTTTTTCCTCAGAAAGGTCATCCTGGTAACAGGAGAATTATCTGCATTCTACAGAATTCCTGCAGCAATATTATTGCACAGACTCACAGCAGTGTGGCATATTTAACTGGTTTCACCATCCATCATATATAACTGTCTACTGCACACTCAAGCCTCTGGAAGATTTTGAAACACTGAACTGCATTTTTCAGCTCCTTGCAAATTAAGAGCACATGGAGTTCAAGCAAACCCTAACACCAGCTACCACACACACAAGAAGCTTAGATGAGGAAGAAATATCTGAGACAAGAGTGATTAAAAAGATAATAGAAATAAAACTGCCGCAATTTCTACTTTCCCCCCTGACAGAGAAGGAGGCTTGGTTTCAAAGCACAGCATTACAATTATCATTAATAGAGCTGAATTGCCATAGCATCGCTTCCTCATAAGAGATTACCATTCAAGGTTTCTACCTATATTAAAAAAAAAAAAACAACCAAAAAACCCCACCCTGGTAACACAAATCCTAGAGGACAGACAGATGAGCAGTCACTAATCATGATATACTCCAGGACACTCAGCTGGCACTGCAGAAGGAAGACCGTGCAGTATGTGGGTAAGGGGCAGAGCCTCAGAGAAGGAGTCAGTGACTTCTGCCAGAAGTAGCCACTACCTTCATGAGTAATCCAAGGAAAAAAAGGTTTTGCTCTATGCAGGAGACAGAAAGATAAGAAGATGCTTTGTACTGAACAGAAGTGCATGTTTCTGAGTATCAGAGTACCTGTCTACACAGCGTGTGTAAGAGAGGGATTAGCTTGCTCTTGCTCTATGGGTAGCAGCCACCAGTTTCATTCTGCATGCTCTTCATGGATCACGGATGGTGAGGGCTGTGCCCCAACATGGGTTGCTAACACCATCTGGCTGATGCCATTCCACCTCTTTAAATGCCTCTTTTGCATCCAGCCCTTTGTGCCAGGTTTTTTGAGTATCGCTCTACTCTTTTTAAGCACAATTTTTTTGTAGCTGCTGTTCTCAGTTAGACAACTGGGGTAGTGGAACCAGACAGAAAGTGGTAAAAAGCTGGGCATTCTGGTTACACAGTGACTTCGTGTTTAGGGGAGCTATGCTGAGCTCACACCTTGGAATGCTTTAGGAACCTGTTGGATGGAACATGCTGAGTAGGTATCACTGTTTGTTAGACTAGATTCCTTTAAATACCACAATAAATCCAATTCAAAGCTAGCAGTGCAGCTTGCTTTCTTTTCTGGTTCTAGGCAACCAAACAAGATGTTTGGGCATAAGTTTTGAAAGGCGTGAGCTTCCCAAAAGAAAGACCAGACCATTGTCAGCTCCTTCAACCCATGTGAAAAGCAGCTACGCTAGCTTATTTACAGCCTGACTGGTGCAGCAGTAACTTAATTTGGCTGATTCTATAATTAAGAAGATACTTAAACTTGTCAGGAACAACACAGCCAGTTTGTTCTAAGTTTAAGCTGCATGACAAGGAAGATCACAATCTTCAGGCTTCAGAGCATAATACATTAATATAATTGTTAATGCCCTGGTGAGATTTCTTTTTTCTCAGTTTTCTCTTCTTTTCCCCTCCTCTTTTCTTCCCTTCCATTTTTTTTCACTATCAAGACAAAACTGCATTAGAAATAGCTCTTATCATTTTAATAGTCTTTAAATTAGGCTGGCACAGCCTTAAATAAAGAGATATTTTGTGGAAGAAAAAGGAGAAAATAGAGAAACTGTTTGTAAAACATAACTCTTGTGCCCAAAGGGACATATCATTTTCATATTTTAAATCTGAATGCATTTTAGTTATTTTGTGTTTTTGCAGCAATCAGTTCACATTATGAGAATAGGGTAGTATAATTATGGAAATTAAGTACAGATTTCAGTTGAATGAACTCATCAGATGGAATTACAGCCTTTCTAGATTGGTCGTCTGGCTTTATGTCAGATGATTTGCATAAAACATTTAGCTTAATGAGAAGTAAACAACAAGACTGCGGAATGTATTAACCCAAGGGGGTCTGAGCTGACATGTAAGAAATATTAAGGTTGTAGTGTTTTTTTTTTTTATTTTAAAGACAAAAAGGAAGCCTTGAGAGCAGATCAGGGACATAAAGGTAATTCTGGCTTGGATCATAATTCTTCGTGAGTGGTATTTTTCAGCACCTACAGTCATACACTGTGAAGTAATTTTTCAGGTTTATTTACTTTTAGTTGCCTGTAAGCAAAGTCTGACATAATCTAGTTACCCTGTCAGATAGTGTTCATGGCTGCAAACATGCCTTTGTGTTCAGTAGTTGAATTTTCTTCTGGTCAGTGATCTGAAACTTGCTCAAATTGCGTTCTAGGATATCTAGTCATTTATCCGTAATCTCTGGAGGGTCTAATTTTCATCGGGAAGAACAAAACCAAGCCCTACTTTTGCATCTTTAATCATTAAATTCAGAAATGCTACCGTCCTAAAAGCATGTTGATAGCAATTCTACTTAATGCACAGAATATTAAAGGGCTCTTTCTTTCTGTTCCCATGGCAGCATCTGCTTCTGGGAGGGGACTCTCCAGGAGGCCTAAGCAAGGTATGTGAGAAGTGCTTTGAAATCGCTATTCTTCCTGTTAAGATTTTCAGGCTCTTCCTGTGGGCTGCCTCCTGGCCCAGTCCAGCTGGGCATTTCCACAGTACTATTCATTCTCTGCTCCATGCCACTGTACATCACCTCTTGATGTGTCTCCCTCTTATGCTAGAATTTGAATGTGGCCATTTACCATAAGCTGGTGCTGTAACTGCTCTAAAGGCACCTTGTTCTCTGTCTGTAGCACTGTGGGCTGTGAAGCAGAAAGACTGTATCACTCATTTAAGAGACTTGTGACAATTAAACCTTCATACTCTACCTCCAACAAGAATAAGACTGTGGACAGATGATCACAAGAGACTAAGTTAGTGCATCTTAAGACATAACCACTCATTAGCTGAAAATTACCACCCTCAGCAGATGGGCAGCATTGCTTGTGAATGCGATTGCTTCTGATCATCTGGCCATGCCTGCAGAACCTCTTCAAACTCTAGTCCCTCTGATTGCAAATAAGGCGCTTGATTACTTGAAAGAAACGTCCCCAATTAAGAATGTACCATTCACCATCATCACACGGGGAAAAATAAAAGTCTACAAAGACAAATTAAGCACTGTTGCTTTATCTTTCATTTAACCTTCACGTGGACATCTCAGGGAGCGACCAGGATTAGCCTGCAAAGTGGTGGTTAGAAATTCAATGGCAAGCATTTTGATGAATGCAGCTCTGACTTAGAGGCATGAAATAAACTGCAGTGTTTAGACAGGATCCTGGAGATCTATATTTTAACTTTTCTTCTATTCTCCAAAGAAAATCACCATATGAGCCTGTCTTGAGTAGAAGGGTATGAATAATCTTTCATCTAGAAGGCAAGGCTTCTATTACCCTTGCCTAGGAAGGAAAGGTACTGGGAGAGATTGCCTTTCCCCAGTTCATGATTGCTAGTGACAACATACAAAGAAACAAGTTACCAATTCATTGAGTTGAAGAACAGCATGTCACATGTTGTGCTTAGATTTTAAAATAAAAAAATCCTATGGCAGTAGGAAATGGAAAAAGGCACTCTGCTTTTGCTGCCACACATGTTCTTTCTACTGCTGAGCTCTCCTTAATGAAAAATTGGTCCAGGCTCAAAGAAGCAGAGCAAGAGATGAGAAAGAAAAGGTGGTGCAGAAAACTACTGACCCTTGTGTCTAGTTGAATACAGAAGCAGCATAGGTAGGGGGTTTCTTAAAAGAGTATGTCTGAATCTATGAGCTTATGACTGACTGCATTTAGGGAAACAAAGTGAAATGAGAAAACCAGTGTGCTGGATGAATGTGCAGATCTGACAAGAAAAGATAACCTATAGCAAATTAAAGGCTGATGGTTCAGTGGCCACACAGCCACCATAAGGAGAACAGGATTGCTGCTCATTTCAGAAACACATTGTACAAAAAGCCTTTGGGAACTGTCCTGTAGCAATTCAAATCTGTGGGAGTTTTGCTTGCTGTATACCTGATGTGGTGCTCCATTTTGAAGTTAGACTGTGTGCCATCACCACAAACACTGAAGACTCTCTCATCCTTCTAGTTGGTCTGGGGAATTTCACCCAGAAAGAAATCAGTATCAAACCTGCAATGGTTTCTTTAAAGACTGAAGAGCTCCCTAACTGTTCATTTTTCAAAATGGGCCCAGTTTCACCCTTGGGTCACTCTGAGATGAAACCCCACCTGTTCAGACACTGCAGAACGGCCCTGTTCGCAATGAGCAATTGCTGCCTTCTGTCCTATGAAGGGATTTCCTCTTAGGAATGTGATTCCTCTAGAGTCTCAATATAGAAAGTGCTTCGGGATGTTTGGGCTACAGGAGGCTCTGGGACTGGTATGTTTTAAGGATGTGAGGAAAGCAAGTGTCCTTCCTCTGTTTCCATAGATGATGAAAATGATGTGCATTTGATACAGCTGGAGTAAATCAGCAGCAAAGACATGCCTCTATTTGTAATTCAATTGAATGATTGTTTCTTCCTCTTTGCCTTGGTTTAGACTCTACTATAAACCTGTATGAGCCCCTCAACGCAATCATCAACTCAATAAAACGATGCTTCGTGCTTAATAAACAAATTCTACCCATTGATCATACAATGTTTTACAAAGTTAAATAAGTATCCAAGACATGGAGACAAACTATATCCAATTATTTAAGATTATAAAATGAGGCTGAATCAGAACATAGGTACTTAAATACAAAGTATATTCATGGTCTCTCATCCCGTCCCTTAGAACATCCTTCCAGAGGTAATACAGCTTTTACTCAAGGTTTCCTTGAGTACCTAAAAATTATATTTCATAGCATATGGTGCAGAATCTTTTTTTTTTTTAAGAGGAATGGATTTCTTGCTCCTATTTCAGGCTGAACAACTTACGCACATGATTACAAACACAGCATTCAGCAAAATTTTTAACTTGGTGAAACCTGGCAACAGGACAGCCACTGCTTTGCAGAGAAATTGATGATACTGCTCATCACTTGATTGATAGTAGTTTATCCCTTTGAGATATATTATGTCCCAGCTCCCTCTAAATTTCCCACACCATCCTTATTGATAATTTTGGAAAAATAAAAAAAAATATAACCTTACCTGTTACCATGAAAGTTTTTCAGCCCCTGACCTAGGAACAGCTCTCACTTGCGACTGAGCATTATCAGATGCAGAAATAAGATGTCCACCAGTGACCCCTTTGCATTACTGTGGTCTCCCCCACTCATTTCTCTCAGAGATTTAGTCCAATGAGTTTTCCCAGAACAGCTATAGCTTGGGAACGGATCTGAAAGAGGAGATGTTGAAGGAGGAGGGACTTTCAGAAAAGGAATATCCTACAACTGTCCTCTTAAAGGTGGTCCCTGTCCCGAGAGGAATTCAAGATGGAACTAGATGATCTTTGAGGTCTCTTCCAACCCAAAGCATTCTATGATTCTATGATCCATCAAGCCAGAAATGGGAGTACTAGAAAACATCACCTGGTGATTATAGTATTCAGCTGGAATAGTTTGGGGATGCAATCTTTAAAGATTTTGAAGAATGCTCAATTTTACTGCATGTGAGCCCAAGTCATTTGTCGCATAAATCATTGTTAGAGCTCTTGATGCTTCTACTAGTGCCTAATCCATCTATGTTCCATGGATCCCTCTTTTATTAGCTACAACTTCTTATCAATTCTGCAGCAAAGTTGTAGAAGGCAGGAAAATTCCCTGCTTTCTTTGGAACCAAGACAGCTGTAAGGGAGCTACAAACTTTCAGAACCGCGGTAGGGAAAACTAACAAAACCTGAATTTCTCCAGACCATTCCCTCCAAGTCTGTTCAGGGTCACCAGGACTTCTTACATCTTTCACCTTCTCCTCATAAGGAGGGATCTGAGACTTCTCTCCACCAGAGAGAGTGCTGGTAAACAATGCTATGACATCCTACTCTTAAGGCAGAAAACAAAATGGCATTACAGGGTATATAATTGCTTTGCATTTGGAACATTAAGCAATAACTACACTGATATTGAGAGGGGCAGTTTCATGCCGTGTCCTCTGTTTGAAGTATATACAGTCAATTAATGTGGTGCTTTGATCTTATTCACAGAAATATTTGCTGTTCTTTCCAGAACTTCTCCCATGGTTTAGATTATGCCTCTTGTGACATAAACTGCTACACCAGCCAGGAAAAACAAACACGTCTTGAAATCACAATTTCTTCATTGATGCTGTCTGAGGGTACAGAAGGAAAACTGCAGGTGGAACCACAAGTGTTACTTGTGTTTCAGCAGCTGTTATCAGGTAGACAAATAATCTTTAGGTTTAAACAGGCATTGCCACTCCCATACATCAAGTAAATGTGGCATTTTTGAATAACACCTCGTTACACCCAAGAGGAAGAAGAAGGAAACCTCCTTTTGCATGGATCTTCTTCCTCAACTCTTTCTTCTCCTGGGTGTTTTGGCTACCAAGCAACTCAGCCATAGGAACTGCTTCTGACTCGCCACCTTTGCATCACAGAGCAACTACACCCTTCTCAAAGGTGGCTGCTGTGCTGCAGTTCATGAGAAGTGATGGGGCCAGAATCATCTCAGTCTGTTTTAAAAAGTGACATTTGGGGCACTTTCCTATAAAAGAAATCATGATGCATTTTTAAGTCTCTCCTTATACAAATGCTTCCTGCCCACACATTTCTGTTTATTTATTTATTTCCTTGCTCACTCACTCATTTCGGGGCGGGGAGAGGGGGTGAGGTGTGTGAGTGCACACATTTGAGCAGAGTGCATGGTGTGGGCGTTCTTTTGAATTAACTCCTGCTTGAGGTTTCTTAACAGTTGGACTAGGTTTGTAAAAATCCTGAAAAAGACCTGTTGATTGCATCTCTTTGTAATTACTAGTTGGGGAATGTGACTCTGCAGTATGTATTTATTGAATTATGCCCTGAATGTGCATAGTATACTGCTGCTTCTTAATTGCCTACTCCAATAGGTGTCTGACAATATTTTCTTTTTTCCTTTTTTTGTTTAACAGTGTGCTGACAATTTTTCAGCTACAGCACGTAGATTAGGAAATATTACTTCAACCACCAGCGTTGCTTAGTAAAGTTTAAGAGGTGCGGGGAAAGAACCAGAAATAACAGCAAAATTACACATAAACAGGTATTATGAATAATTTTAGGGCTTCAGGAAGTGCCCACGGAGGTCAGTGAGACTTTCTGAGAAGTTTGAGGAGTTTTGCATCAGGTTCTGACATGTTTTGCTTTTGTTTGCTTTCTCTGAAACAAGATCAAAATTTCTCCTGGTGTTAAATGATGAAACTTCATGGAAATCTGGGGGAACACACCAGCCCATGTCAAAAGCATACACGGCCTCTAACATTTCTACAGAAAGACCAAACTCAAGGAAAACGTGTCCATATGAAGGTTCCTCACCCATATCACAATAGAAATTTTATAACAATCACACTCATTTATCCACCTATGCATACAAGCCCTGCTCACAAGCCAAAGTGGCAAAGTTCCTCATCTTGCAGCATCCCCTTGGTTCCATTCCATAATAAACATCTAAATATAGGCAAAGATGTGTTTGTTATACCTGCAGTCATTCGCACTAGTTTAGAAGGAGCTTTAGCAAAGGGCACCTTAGGACATGGTGTGGAGATATTGACGAAGCTCCTGATGTAATGCATTACCACATCCCACATGTGACTGCAGCAGGTTTAGATCTTCAACAATAAAAGAGACACGCAGCCTAATTGAGTTCCATTTAGAAGGGCTGTAGAACAAGCCAGATACAGTAGAAATTCTGTATTTTATAGTAGTATTGAAGCAGTTTTTTAACAGTGGCTGAAACTCATTTCCACCCTTCTGGCTTAACAAAAGAAAACACAGCCAGGGCTCCCAAGTATAATTAAATGGGGATTCATCATTCAGCAATAAAGAGTACCATAGCTCTGAGAAACAAAATCTTTTGCAGGGGTCTTAGCCCCTCTGTTTCAATTTCCTGAAGGCTGAGACAGTTGAAGGAAGATAAGGAAATATCCCTCCAGAAATGAGGGAAACAGAATGTATGTCTGCCAGAGACTGGACAAAGCAATAGTATAGCACTGAAAATGCTGAAGCGTGTGCAAACACTTCAGAGGGATGGATGCTGTGAATTTTGGGAGATGGGGGCTCTGCATGCAGATGGATAAACTTTTCTTTTGAAAAGCTAACCCAAATCCTGCTGAAATCAGGCAAAGAGCAGTGTTTCTGTGTACACGGATTTGCTAACGTCCCATACAACCTGTTCCCACCTGTGTCACCCAAACTACAGAACCCTGAGGCCACAATAATCATGACAATATTTCCATATCATATATGGGAGGGTTAAAGTTACAGACATCTCACTGGGCCAGGATCACAGGAATCACTTCCCTTACACCTTTAAATCATTGAAGTGATCGCAGAATTGTTCCTCTAAAAGAACTGTTGCAAGTAACTAAACCCTGGCAGCCTCAGATCCCAGGAACAGATACAGCTGACAAAGGGGGTTGACTTGTTTTCACAATCACTGTCATCCCTAAAAGGAAAAAAAAGCAGCCCCAAACACTGCATTTCTTTGAGTAGAAGTCTCACTGCAGGAGAGAGCTCTCACTAAATGATTCCATGTTGCTGCTGTTTCTTGAGCCCTATCTCTGAACTTCATTAATGCTGAAGACAGTGCTAATAAATGCTGGGTGCACAGCATTGTTATCTGCACTGCAGCAAGTTTGCATGCATTAGCAAAGCAGAAGTTTTAATCATTTATGTAAATGCATGATGTAGCATTTTATGGCATATTAGTGAAGTATTGATTGCTGTTTGAGACTTGTGTTTACGCATTCTGTGCTAATGAAATTTGTACCAAAGACCAAATTGGACAGTGATGTCAATATACATACATAAAAACAGGGGTTATTTTGCAACGGTTCAGTCTCCACAATTATTTTAAGTAGTTTTATGGGAATAAAAGCAGTAAGCAGTAAGCTAGTTAAACTATCCTCTAATGACCAATGAAAACAATCCAGATTTTTAGTTTTAAATGCTCACTTCACAACATAAGCATCAGCCAAGCAGCCTTTCCCAAATCTTTTGCATTGTCAAAGTGTTTTGGCTCAAAATGAATGCACAAAGAGTGGCTCCTGAGACACAGGCAAAGGCATCTGTTATGCAGCATGTTGCATCCAAAAGCCACCTGTGTGTTCGTAGATAATGCGAGGCATTCACATGTCAGAATGGATCCTTTGTGGGATTTTCTGAAGTTATATCTAAATAAATTTCTTCTGCCAAGTACATTTGATGGGGTTTCCAACCAAATGATAACATGATTTTTCTGAGTCCCTATTAACTCCACTGCCTCAATATGTGTTTTTCACCTGCCTATCTGCTTTGATTTGCATCGTTATTTTTTCCCCTCTTGCTCCAGCCAGGCTTTCTCATTTTGCCAAGTCCCCTGCTGCTGCACAGCCTTTACTTTCCAGGTCTCTCATGCTCACCTCTGAACTGGGCCAGAATTCAGGTGGAGGGGATCCTCACTGATGCTGCCTTCACAGTCCATATTTGCTTAGAAAAATAATAAGACTAAAATAGCCATTACTTTGACACAGACACTGAAATTACGGTCACCTTTCACCATATTATATATCAGTATTAGAAGAGTTATGTGAATAAGATTCCTGAAAGTGTGACTTTCAGAATTGAATTCAGTAACTACCCTTAGGTTTCACAAAATAAAATAACAGTAGTAAAAAAGTCCAAGGCTTTTGGGTCAGTGCAGAGGACAGGAATTATAAAGTAGTGCTGAGGAGAACAGATTCATTGCCCTTTGAAAATGTTTAGATTCTTGGATACAGCAAAACAGAAGTATGGCACGTTGTTTTGATATGTGAATGTGCTTATGAATTAAGCACATATGAATAAAGCTTTGTCAACATGGTAACCTCATGCCATCACTATCAGAGGAATCCTGACTGATAGATGAAGCAGGCAAAGGAATTCCCTGATCACTGCCTCATTTCCTTTTGTGAGTAGGCTAATACACTAATGAAATTCTACCTTAGATTTGAGACATCCTTCTTGTCAAAACTAGCAAATAAGTTCTCATCAGAAGTTTGTTTCATGCATTACATTTTTGCCCCAGCAAAATTGCAACAGCTTCTGCTGACTAGATATAAGGAATAAGTTCTTTATGATAAGAGTGATGAAAGACTGGAAAGAGGTTGCCTGTAGAAGTGGTTGATGTCCCATCCCTGTAAACATTCAAGGTCAGGTTGGACAGGGCTCTGAGCAACCTGATCCAGTTGACAATGTCCCTGCTCATTTCAGTTGGGACTGGATGACCTTTAAAGGTCCCTTCCATCCCAAATCATTCTATGACTGTAAGAAAATGTGGATAACAATGCTATCAAGAGACCAGAAGATGGGTGAGGAGAGATGAAGTCTGGCCTACCTTGCAATTTAAACTCTGTATCCTTTCTAAAAAGGACTTCAAGACCTTGTTTAAAGGTCTTTGCATTCAACAAACCGACCACGTTGATTTAATGAACTTTGAATCATATCCTGGGTACCGACATCAGACTACAAACATTAAAGACTAAAATCCTGTTTCCTTTTCAATGAGGTACAGCCTTGTGACAAAGCTCATCCATATTGCTAGCCAGCATGCCCCAGTCCAGTGTAAAGGGCAATTTCCAAACAGAGTCATTTGGTTTCAGTGCTGACACTATCAGCAGCGATGCCAATGGCAGTAACACTTTTCATGCACTGGACACCTGTATGTTTGGAATAGGATAAAGAACATCAGCTCATTTCATTTTGGCTTGCAAATGGCTGCAGGTGGCAAAGCTATTTGCTTGCTTACAGCACAGAATGGACTTCAAGTACAGAGGAAAAAGCTCTGTTATTTCACAGCCCCCTCCTGAATGAGGGTGTATGGAAGGGACAGGATTTAGTAAGACCCAGACGTAAAATGAAATATGTTGCTCAGGAAACAAAATCTGAAATGACTTTATACAGTTCTGTATTCTCAGGCCACAGAAATCAGAGCACTGCATTGTGTGGCACGACTACAACTTGTCACAGCACAGCTACCAAAGGCACCGCAGGAATGCTCTGTAGCAAAAGCAAATGCTAAAAGCGTGGACAGGATCTGAGTTCTGGTTCAGACTCATCTGAGAGTCAACAAAGATCAGTGAAAACCCCTTCTGAGAGGGATTTGTTTGGTTGTCAGGTTGTGTTATATTTCTTTTAAAAACAACTCAGGTGAAGTATGGGGGGTGGGAGGGAGTGGACATAGCTGGACTCTGATGGGCAGCTGAGAATGATTTGGGGCTTTCAAGGATAGACAGGTAGACAGGAGATCTGCAGCACAGCCAAGAACCCATGACTCTTGGTAAGAATGTGAAGAACAGACAGTCAGGCCCCAGAAAGAAAGGAAAAAACATTTCTGGAGCCATAGGGAACTGGGTTTGCTGCAACTCAAACTCACTGAATGAGCCAAAACCAAGCTTGGAGGCAAGAACCCATCTGCTTGGAGACAACGGACAAAAGAGGCATTCTGTTTTCCCTCCATTTTTAAAAAGGAGACAAACTATTTTTAACTACATATGAGCTTGAGAAAACAGTAATTTGTGAAGCACTTTCAGATCTTCACAAAAGAAAAGCCATGTCCTAGGGAGGAAGAAAAGACAGCAAATGAAATTGAGTGGCAGGAATAGAAAAAAAAAAGACACAACATTCCTGTACAGTTATTTTCTGTGAATGGTCTCAGACAATATTCAAAACACAGTTAGGGGAAAATCAAAATGCTTTTCTCAGCCCATCATTTCCCCATGCTTCACCTTGACCAATATTTTTGCAGCCACAACCAAATGGGCCTTTTAGTTTATGATGCACAGAGCAGAACAAGACAAGCAGGCTAAATGTAAGAGAAACTCGTTTTTGTCAATAAAGGAAGCAGCTACGAATGGCAAGACTTCCACTAGGATAGACACAGTTCTATCTATCAACAATTACCTAGCCTTGCCTATGAAGCCCCCATGGCTCAAGAACATTTATGCCCCACTGTACTGCACAGGTGGCCAGCAAATGGAAGAAAAAAGCTTTTGTAGAGGTCTCTGCAGTAAAAGCTCTGCAAAAGAAAGCAAAAAGAAGAGAGAAAAGTCAGCATGTTCCACCTTAGCACTGGTGGGCACAGTGGCAGCTCTGAAGATCGACTCAAGGATGCAAACTGACAGTGGTAGACTGTAGTGCTGGGGGAATCGTCACAGTACTGTCACTCAAAGACACTGATGTCTTCTTCTCCAGGAGAAGAAGCAGGGAGCAAAGCCACTGCCAGCCCTAAAACAACAGCTTTACACATTGCCCTTTGCATAGCGCAGGAAGAGCTCTCACCTCTGAAGTGGGATTCTGAAGATAATGCACCTGCACTGAAGTGCAGCCAATTTCTCAGAGCAAGAGTTCTTCCTCCTTGATTTGCATATGCCAAACAATATGCCCTTTTTTTTTGCTGTTAAGCTAAACATCTTTAAAATATTGTCATTTTTAAATAGGAGGCATGTTTTTTTTCCATTTCTGTCATATAGTGAAGCCAAATTTTCCTAGAAATATGCCCTAGTCAATAGAAAAATAAATAATTTTCTATAGAAACTGTTACAAAATATGATAAAAATAATTTTATCCCTAGTATTATGTAACCTTAATTAATTATATTTTTTAATTACTTCTCCCCTGCCCTATAGAATGTAGAATTCTACTGTTTATCTTGTTATATCTAAATTAGCAGCATCCCCAAGCAGGTGTTACATTTGGAAGACAACATATTGTAAGCAATTAGAGAATTGTATGTAAATACATAATTTGTCTGAGGAAAAGAAAGCTCTTTGGTGTGATTAAGTATCATTTAAAAATTGTGTTAAAGGAGGTAAACAGCTTCCAAACTGGATGACACAGGATTGGAAAACACACTTCCCTGAAGGATCAGCCCAAAGAGCACGTTGTGTATGTGTGTCTCTGATCAGCTGGTGAAAGTTCAGGTCTGAGCATGCTGTCTCATTTTGCAGTCTTTGTTCCCAGGAGATGCTGCTCTCTGAGGAACCGATGAACTAGAACATGATTATTTCTCCACTAGCTGCTCCTCAGTAAGAGTGTATATTTGTGGCATGCACACATACACACGCTTGCTCTTGGGACACTCTATGCGAGCACACAGGGAATGCACAAGCAAAGGTGGACAGGCGTTCTCATTTTTGGCTGCAAGTTTACCATTGTTAAAACTCAGCCCATGTAGAGACTTTTTTTTTCCAGTAGACTTTAGCTGGAGTCTGGTCCTCTCCTAGGATTAAAAACACCCTCAACTTCATAATGCCCAGAAGTAAAGAGGGGCATAGGCCTTTACACAGTTGGAAATACGTAATACTCACCTGTGGATTTACATCATGGTTTATACACCCACTGTAAAACCACAGGAAATTTGTGAAGGATCATGGAAAACTCCTGCACTCCACAGCACTCCTGTGAGTGTAAGTGTAATTAACCTTAATTTACTACTGGATAAAGCATCGTTAAAGAGAAAAAAGTAATGAGCATTCTCTTGATCTAATTTTGGGTGACCACTGCTTTCCAAATGAAGGAAACCACCCACCCTGATGGATCTCTCCTGTCAAATGAACACATTTTAACATGAAGCATTGTTGTGGGTTTACACAAACTCACAGCAAGCATAATCAAAAAGGAGTGATTTCTATTCCTACTTCTGTATTGTAATGTCACAGGCTCTGTGGGGACAGGCCACTTATATTAGATCCTTGAGGCCTCAAGGGTTGATATCACTTGTCAATAAACCCATGCCACATAAGTAGTAAAAGCAAAATATTTTATTTTTTCCATCCCAGGATTTGTTGGCATTGTCCAATAAGCACACTGGTGTACTTATAGCAATTTTCTTAACAGCAGTAGAGACTATCATCAGTGCTGAGGTTCCCCTCTCAGTTCAGTTAGCAATAGTGACCACAGCATAACTATAACAATGCATGTCTACAGCATGACCATAACCATAGCAGCAGAATGTAGTTTTGCATTAAAAGACTGCCTACCCAACCAACACAGCCTGCTCAACCTAGGAGAAAATTCCCCAAATCAATTTCATTTCTTTTCAGGGCATAGGAAGTACATCAATTTTCCCCTCTGTTTACCTGTCTTAGATAGAGATTTCCTCTCTCATAGAAGGAGGAAGAGCCGGAGTCCAAGAAGTGACATTTTCCTAGTGGAAAAACATGAGGCATAATGTTAGATCCTTTTTAAATACATAATTTCAGGGTTCAAAGTTAAATATTTGGAGGTTTTTTCCTTACAGTCTCAGAGACAGAGTAAATTAGTTGGGGTTCCTGTATACAGCTGCAGCAGAAAGGCCTGTGGTATCTGACCTCATTCACCTGAGCTTGGGTCGGGTGTCTTTAGTATACTGCACTTCGTGGTGCAGATATACCCTGATTTGATTACATAAAGTTGTTCTGCAAAGATACTCACTGACCCTACGAAGAACAGGAACTGTGCTTCTTTGCTAAGGGCAAAGTCAAGCCCCTGAGTATTTCTCTGGTCACCTCACAAGGAAACAAAAGGAGCTCCTCAGTAATTTAGGGGCAAACAGGTAACTTGTAAAAATATCTCAGACAATTACACCTTCTCCCTACCAACCATCACATCAAGCTCATTCCTGCAAGTAAGCTACAGCAGTGCTTTGAAGAGTATGCTTGGTGTCACGTCAGGATTTGTACTCTCCACGCACTGGGAAGTGCCATGTGCATGTCTGTCAAGGAGCCAGGGAGATACACATCTGAAGAACTGGCAGTGCTGAACCTTGGCTGAAAAAGCTACTCTCTCTTTTTACTTTGGAGCCTTGATTTTGCCTTGCCTTCATAGATTACAGAGTTGCACATGATGAATAGCATATAGCAAATTAATATTTAAGAATTCAGTACCGAGAGGTAATTACTCAGCTAGCACAAGCTCACATTATTGATGTTTGGCTCCTTAAGAGGGTTTTTTTGGAGTGCCTATAAACTAAATTAAGACATTTAAAACATTATAGTATTACACATCATTAGTTTTCCTGATCTGCATATTTTAGCAATTGTTTATGTTATGTAGTACAGAGAGCTGTTTCTTGGAAGTTATTTCTGAGAAAAGCTTGGACTCAATTATCTGTTTGTAATATCTGATATTGGAGAAAATACCCTCCATGTTGCTGCAACAGGTTGCAGGTAAATGAGAAATCCACCTCCTTTGCATCTTCTAAAGATGTATACTGAAACATAAGTCTCCAAAGACCAACTCCACCTCTCTCCAAACCTTTAGAACACATCAGAGAAATTCTGTGGGATCTGTTACATACACCAAAGTACCAAAGTCATCCCTCAAGTCAGGAGACTGTGAGACTCGGCTTTAGTCAAAGTCTGATTTGTCAAACTGCACCAGCTCAACTGTCCAGAGTTAATCTTGCTAGTACAGGAATGGAAGGGACCCATTACCTGTCAGGAAACTTCATCAACATACAGAAAGCTGTACCACTCAGCTCAGTACTACGGTCTAGCATAAGACATCAGACTCGTTTTTCATTCAAATTTTCAACATAAAAGTATGGATAAGGGTTTGAGGCTTGCAGGAAGAAGGAACGGGATCTTCTTAGACTGGAAGGATCTAGAACAAATTCAATAGCCTGTGTTCAAAACAAGGACATGAGAACCAGTATCACAGTTAAACACCATTGTTTCTCTGGCATAAGAGCACATATTTGTAGAAAAACGAACTGACCTAAGAGCCAAACCTAGATTTTTGTCTCACTTCCTCCTCTTCCTCTAAAAAGCATCATAGATTCCAAGTACTTCTAATCCAAGGAGTTTTGTCCTGGCTTTCTTCACTCAAAACTTCTAGAAAATTACATTAGCTACCTCTTCTTTATGAGGTGAAGTGGAAAAAATCCACAACCCAGGAGAGGTTTTTGTCATAGAAATTCTATGGAAGAAACCTCAGGAGGTCATCTAATCCAAGGGCTGGCTCCCAGCAGGGCTGGGTTTGGAGTTGTATCAGGTTGCCAAGAGCTTTGTCCAGTCAAATTCAGAAAACATCCAAAATTGAAATATTGGCCCCTCTCTTTTTACTTTTTATGGCCCCTGTCCTGGTGCTTAAAAACCCTCACTGGGAACAGTATTTTCCTAATATCTAGTTGGAATTTTTCATGTTAAAATTTGTAGCTGTTGTGTCATGCCATTCTGTAGTGCCCTTCCTTTATGCAGTGGAAGGCTGGAATTCCCTCAACCTTCTCCTCTCCAGGTTAAACAAACCCAGTTCTCCCACCCTCTGCTTATATGTCACATGCTCCATCTCCCTTCTGAATTATGTGCTACTCAAGACGGATTTGGTGCCCCAGTTAATAAAAGCATTTGGGGAACCTACTTTATTTCCATACATGGCTGCTTGTGTGTAATGCAACAGATGTATCAGGAGTTTCAATCAGAATGTTCTAACATCTCCAAAAATATCAGAAGCCAAAGTAAAGAAATAGGGTCACATAAAAACATTCAGGGATGTAGAACTTAAAAGTATGAAATACATGGGAGAAATCCATGAAGAACTTGCATTGCACAAGAGATTTGTACCCATTTTTTACAGAAGGCCACTGACAGCTAAAACAATGTTTGGATTTCCCTGCACGTACCATTGTATGTTGAACCAAAACCACACAGACACTGGTCATAGCTAGTTGGATGAGAGAATTAGGATCCTGAGGGCCTTATGCGAAGCGATCTTGGGCTAGAGCCAGGTAGAGTTGGAATCACATTTGGATCAATGCCACAGGGCAAGAGGACTGCACAAAAATAATTATACCAACAATATTTTGCACTGTTAAGCAACAAAGACATGATTTGGAGTGTATAATGTCTATTCACTTGTAATTGATCCAAATGGGATCTCATTCTTCATGAAAAGGTCTTGGAGAAGGGCCTGATAAATTGTCGGCTCTGTGCTGTACCTACATATGTTTCACAGCATACAGGGGTATAATCTTAAATTAATGCATTTTATAACTCGAGCAAAACTCATCTAGTTCTGTGGTGTAGAACTGAATGGCTGCACTTGGCAGGCATTTGTAAGCATTTAAGACCTCTCTTTATAGGCGAAATAACAAGACTCATCAATCCCATATTGTGCTCTTTGCAAAAAAACAAAACAACAAAAATCCTGAAATTGGAAATACCATTTGGAAGTAACCTTGCATTAAACAAAAGGCTTTAATTGGCCTTGTTAAATTTTATATGAATAGATGTGCAACCAATAATTCAGTAGAACTCTACATCAGCTATTAGTCCTCGCTCAGCCTATCAGCTTACCAAGGGCTGGTTTATTCTGCATCCCAGGGCTTAACTGTGAAACTTTCTGTTGTCACGGTAGCTTCCTAATTGCATGTTATAATCGGGGTGAAAACTAGTATTAATAAAAGACACCCACGCTTGACACCGGTGCCCAAACCAAAAAGGCAAAGATCCACCCGTCTGTTGTGTGTGAAAAGGCTTGCTGGAGACAACAGGCAGGTTCCCTGGGGAGAGGCGAGGAGCTGCAGGATGGTCTGGTGTCTAATAGAGCCATCTACCGGAAAGCTGCTGTGTGTCCTCTCCTCCACCTCGCTCACCTGCTTCCAGCCCCCCTCAAAATTAACACACCCCCCCCCCCAGCATTTACACCCATCTCCTATTTGCTGCCCTTCTTTGTGCTGCACGGCACTGGTGAATACCAAATCCCTGTTGTTGGCTGCTATCTATTTCCTGGGGGAAAAAGTAAAATAATCTCTGTCCAGGATGGGTTTACAGAGGGATATCTTCCCTGGCTTGTGAGCAGGTAGTTTACTTAGGTACATGTTCTGCTGCTGGCCAGACTCCCATTAGGTTTAAGAATCAAAGCAGAAATTTGTTGTGTTGCAAGACTGTTGGTTGTTTCTACAGGGAAATGGAAAAGTTTATCTTGCATTTACAATGCACTAAAACTTCTTTTATGATGGTTTGATTAAACAGTGCTGAGAATCATTCTTCCTGCTTTGTTATAAGAAATACTGAGTAATCTCAGCTCCTACTGAGGTGGGTTGTTTGGTTTTGTTTGGGGTTTTTTATTATCATTATTCTTTTTTTTCTGCTGCTTTTTCTCTTTTTGAAAGCTGCTTGTCTATCCAGACAAGGGCTTTGTCTGGGTAGCACATGCTACTTTTTTCCCCAGCACAGTATTACATTTCCTATAATAATTTTAAATGAGGTCTTAGCTTAAAAGAGTTATGATCAACCACCATTTTAAAGATAGCCAGAGTTGCATTTCCATCTATCTTAATAAAGATGCTTGGTAAGTGAAACAGCACTCCAACAATGAAGCTGATTGATTTTCATGTCCTGAAAAATTACTTGGATAGACAATAACTGAACAAATTCTCTCTAATCTGGTTTGATGATACTTTTTAATTTATATTTGATCTTACCATTGCATTGGTGTTTCCATGCAATAAGCCTTCATCCTATGGAGAGGAACAGTTGAAGAGGTCGAATGATGCTGTAGTGAATCAGTGTAAACACAAATCATTAATGTTGCAGAAGGACTCTTCTTCAGATAACTGAGGAAAGAGCAAAAATCTAATTTAAACGCAGTTCCACATAGCTCATCAATTTTGAATTCTATTCAATGTTAGATATAATATACATACATGCATCTAATAAATATATTATCATATTTATTCTTTTTTAAGAATGTATGGAACCCACTGGGACAAGTCCTTCTCTGTGCTCAACTCTTGTAGACTGTAAGGGCATCTGTGCCAGAATAAGGGCAAAGAGCTGCAGGGTTTGGATCAATACAAACAGGAAAAACGTGGAAGTTTCTATAGATGCAATGAAATTATCTGTGTTCTCTAGGAAGCTGCCTGACACCAATCACCAGGACTTTGTGAGAGTGCACAAATCCAAAAGCTAAACTGGCACAAAGGCAGAGACTGAACTGATAATTCTGCTTGCCAGCCCAAATGGCAGGTACATCAAAATAAAGGAACATGCTATCAGTGAAAAGTTAATTAGTTGTTCTTTTTTTGAAGGTGCATTCTCAGATCTGTGCTGATGGTGCATTAGAATTGTACATACAAATCACCTGGCAGCTAGCAACTGCCTACTGCAGGCAGTCAATTAGCTCTGTTTAATTTGCTTATTTACTCTTGAATTTGACCCTTTGGAGTTGGCAGAGAAGCAGTATCTGTCTTACCAAACCTATGTATGTGATCTTCTGCCTGAAGGGCAGTACAGCCCTGCTATCGAATTTGGTCATACACCTCTGCCTCTGAGCATCCGTGAGCAAGTAGCACTCAAATGGGTTGAGGCCAAGGACAACTGGGATGAAATCTTAAGTGCAGGAGGGAAGCAAGGTTTTCTGTGATGGAAACTTGTGATGTGAAGAGTAGGTGTGCTCACACAGCCTTTGGAAAGGGGAGTTTACACTGCCAAGCAGAACTGACTATCAAATTTAAAGAAATAGTAAGTATAGATTACTGTCTTTCCACCCCTTCACTGAAGCAATGTCCCCCCTGTCTTTTTTCCTTTCTAAGCTTGTCCGTTCCCCAGATGATGCAGTTTGAGGAAAGCTGTCAAACTATCTTCCCAAGAGAAAAATTGATTCTTTCCACCAAATCATTTCATCTTCAAAAAAGCATCCTTACTTTCACTTCATGGAAGGTTCTTCTCAGAACCATTTTACAACCATTTAAAAAGATTGTAAATACCACTAAAAAAGGTGTTTTATCTTTTTCCCCCCTTTCCCTTAAATCCTGAAATCATGATGAGCTTGTAATTAACCACAGTTTGTAGGGGATTTGTGAAACTATTATGCTCTACTATAAGGACATACACTTTATCAAGGCTTGAGCATGGTCTAATTAATAGAGATCGCATGCAGCCCATTAATTAACTCAACATGGTAATCAAACATCCAGAAATACTGCTTAACTAACCGCTGGTGTACCCAAGGGCAATGCTCTCACTGAAGACATGGTATGTCCTATTGCTGCATGGAACACAACAGCGTTACCTTTGAGGGTGGGGTACCTGGGGGTTAATTTGACAGAAACCATACAATAGCAAAGAACATATTTTTATGTGAATTTAAGTGCCCATGAAAAATACTGAATTAGCCTTAATGGAAAGTTAAAGATTTTCCAGGCAGCAGCCCCTGCCTGCTCATCTTATTGCTCTAATTATTCCCCACCATCTCACCATACTCCTGTCATGCCCTTGCAGCAGGGAGTGGGACAATTCTCCAGCGATTTGTGTCATAGCTCCACAAACACCTGGCACTACTAGATGGGCAGCATGGAATGAGAAGCCACAGGTAGAGGCACGGGGCTGTTCAAGCCAGCACTGAATATTTTTTTCTGTTGGAGTAAGGTTTAGGTACCATTTTGGAATGCTTCTAATGATCTGCAGTAACACAGACGTTTCTAGAAGTTAGTTAGCCCATCTATCCCAGGAATTTATGATGGGATGCTCATCTTCAGAGAGGCTTAATACTTTCCATTGGACTGTAGAGAGAATCCATATTCCTGAATTAGACCAGATTTACCTGATACACAGGAAACTGGGAAGTATAAATTCCCACTTGAGTACACAAACGTGACTCAACAGTGGCCACCTAGTAATCAACAGTAGCTACTATAATCTTCATGGAAATTGCAAAAATAATCCATTCTATGTTAATATTTAGGTCATCAGTTTGTTGCCAAGCCCCTTGAATCTCTTCTGTTCCCTTGGAAGAGCACTGTTTCACTAGCGCTATATTTGGTTGAATCATAACTTAAAGCCATCCCATTCCTCTTTTATAGGATCCCTTATGCTCAGATGAAGGTCACCAGAAAGACAGAACAAAGCAAAAATAACTGAGCTAACAAAAAAATTAATTCTAAAGCAGTTTTCCCCGCTCTGATTCAATATACTTATATTACTAAGTAAATCAAACAGTAATAAAGCATTGTCCTCTGACATGAAATCACCATGCTGTAATTCTGCTTCTAATCATTTGTGGTGCAAGGAGACAGCAAACGCTATCATCACAGCCTGTGATCTCATTAAGCCTCTTGGAAATTTTATACCAGGAGGGAATACTACGCTTATCTATTTGACTTCCAGAATAATCCAGGTCAAAACACGTCACTTGGTAACTCCTGCGTCCTGATCATATTTTGTAGTAGGAGTTAGAACAGATTTTTAGAAAGATAATAAAATGAAATAATGAAAACTCTTCTATGGCTCTCTGCAAATCATCCCAATTTCTGGTTACTTTCTGTGTGAAATTTTAGCACCTGAAGCCTGACCTGAATTCCTGCTGGCTCCAGTTGCCTGCCACTGGGTCTCATCCTGCTTTCAGTTGCTAAGTTACTGGGGTTTGACTCAAAGACAACACACCTCAGAAATTTTTCCAGCAACTTAGAGGGCCAAATCTTCAATTTGAACAAGTCACTGTATGGAAAGTTAGCTGGACCTTATCCTCACTTTGCTTGTTAAATTAAGGAAACATCTGCTATGCCTCATACAGGCTGTTCCCTCACAGAGGCTTTTTAATCAAGGAACATAAAAGTCTTCATTTCAATGCATTATCTTGAATTTTCCTCATCAGACTCTTATACATGTAGTCTGAACTTCTTCAGAAAAGAAATAGTGGTGGGTTGACCTTGGGCTGCATCCAGACACCCACCCAGCCATTCTCTCCATCCCCCACCTCAACAAGATGGAGGAGAAAATCATACAAAAAAGCTCATGGGTCAAGATAAAAGCAGCAAGATCACTTACCAATTAAAGTCCACGTGGAAGGTACAAAAAAGACAAAATTAAAACCACACCACCCCTCCTTACACACCCCCTTCCCCCAGACTCAGCTTCACTCCATTCCCAGCTCCTCTGCCTCCTCTCCCAGAGCTGCACAGAGGGGTGGGGGAACAGGGGGTTACAGCCAGCACCTAATGGCTCCTCTCTGCAGCTCCTTCCTCCTCACAATTCCCTGTCCCAGCACGAGCCCCCTCCTTGAGCTGCAGCTTCCTTCAGGTCACATCCACGTGCTCCTGTGTGGGGTCCTCCAGGAATGGAACTGCCCTGCCCTGCCCTGCCCTGACCCACCCCGCCCCACGCCACCTTGCCTTGCCTTGCCTCGCCTCGCCTCGCCTCACCCCACCTCACCTCTCACCTCACCTCTCACCTCACCTCATCTCATCTCACCTCACCTCTCACCTCATCTCACCTCACCTCTCACCTCTCGCCTCACCGCACCTCGCCTCGCCTCGCCTCACCTCGCCTCGCCTCACCTCACCTCGCCTCGCCTCGCCTCGCCTCGCCTCGCCTCGCCTCACCTCGCCCTGCCCCGCCCTGCCCTGCTCAGTCTTGCCTTGCCTCACCCCGCCCCACCCCGCCCTGCCCTGCCCTGCCCTGCCCCACCCCACCCCGCCCCGCCCCGCCCTGTCCCCGGACTCACACTGCCCTCCCACCCCCCCGGCAGCATTTTGCCCCTTTCTTAAACAGGCTCCAGCAGACCCGCTGATGGGCTCAGCTGTGCCCTGTGATGGGGCAGCTGCAGAGCCACCTGGAACCACCCAGAACCATCTGGAACTGTCTGGAACCATCTGGAGCTGCCCAGAACCACCTGGAACTGGCCAGAACCACCCAGAATTGGCTCTGTCCAGGCAGGGCAGCCCTGCCTGTCCTCACAGAGTCCCTGCAGGCCCTACCACCAGCCCCTGCGCACAGCCAGCCTGCACAGAAGCCTTAAAAAGAAAAAGGGGCAGCTTCCCAAAGCCAGCACAGTGGACATAGTGTCACATATTGTCCCTCTGCCATTAGTAAGACAGTACAACCTGCCCCATCCTACTTATCTACACAGACACTCTGAGCAGTCACGAGCAGTTGGGTACACATAACATCCTCCATGCCCTTCCCGATCAGTTCACTGCTATTATGCAGCACTTCTTTGGGAAGTGGAGTCTAAATTATGAGCCTGGGTCTTCTTACATTGAAAGCAGGTATTGCACAACTTCCACCTGCCACACAGCCCTGATTTGCTACTAAAATCGGCCCTTTGCCTCCTTTAACCCCAGCAGCCCTTTGTTGGAGCTTCTGTGCCAAACCCATGGCAAGACCTGGGAAGAACTGGAAACTTCCCCCATGTGCCAGTTCCTGATTTAAAGCTCCCTTCCACAAGCTATCATCAAGACAGTTTGGGAGCCGTTTAATATGTACAACACCGATTTTGTATAGTGATAATTGTTTTTAATCAGAATGTTGTGCAGTACCAAGTCAAACACATTACAGAAGTCTAAATATATTATGTCAACACAGCTACTTTAAATTAAGCTGAGCTAGGCCCAGCTCAAGAGCTCCATGGAAAACCACGATTCATTAGGAAGTAATGTTGATTCAGTAGTAAATATCTTGCCCCAGAAGAGACATTATCCTAATCATATTTCTTGGGATGGGTCCGCTGGGAGGTTGAGGGACTGCAGCCCCTCTATTCACCCTGTGATGTGGGGTATGGTCTTTCTGATATGGTAGAGGATATAGCAGCATTTTATGTGCATCATAGCTACATTCAGTCCTGATGATGTTATCACTGTTACCTTTTCAATAGCATAGCTAACGGACACCATCCCAGTTGCCCGCACTAATTAAATATCCAGATGCCTTTTCTGAGTGTAACCATGTTACTGGGGGAGAGGGACAGTCTTAAAAGCTCTCCAGGAGTTACTCTTGTAGATACATTGCTTTTTAAAAAATGGTTCGTAGAAACATTTCGTATAGACAATAATGGACCCATTTGTCAAAGGTGCTGATCAATGGAGGTGGCGTCAGAGCAGCAGGGACTTAAAAGAAAGGGTCATCAAGCTCCCGTCTCTGCTGTTCCCCTGCCACAGAGGTCACTGCTCATGCATTCCTCTCCCACTTATTTGAAATCCATTTAAATTGCCTATCAAAATTTTTAGATACTGTTCAGCGTGCAGAAAACAGACACAGGACAATGAAAAGGGGACATGGCACCAGTAAACAGGCTCCTGTCTCTGGCCAGTCCTTCTTCACAGTCCCTTTTGTTGTCTGATCAGGTAAAAAGGGTGGAAAAGAAAAGAAAGCCATTTGCTTCAGCTGGCAGGGGGGAATCAGGAACAAATTGTCTTTAAGCACTACTCTAATTGAATTAAAGTAACTAACTAACCTTAATGATCCCTTTGGAAGAATCAGAATCCTTCAGTATTTTACTGCTCCTTTAATACTAAGAGGAGGAACAAGCTCACTTGGTTTGCTTTGGCTTCCTCCTGTAGGCTCTTTGGACCACAACTCTAACAGTGCTGGACTTCAGGAC
Source organism: Porphyrio hochstetteri (assembly GCA_020800305.1). Classification (NCBI taxonomy): domain Eukaryota; kingdom Metazoa; phylum Chordata; class Aves; order Gruiformes; family Rallidae; genus Porphyrio; species Porphyrio hochstetteri. Next base: position 6,768,568 of record CM036918.1, on the reverse strand, counting down.
TCTCCTTCTCCGTGCCTGCAGGAGTCTGAAGCATGCCTAGTCCATCACTATCTGCTCATATTAAAGACACCATTTTGATTCCTAAGCCTTTAAAAACTTTCTATTTTCCCCTTGACAAAACCAATCCACACACCCCTAGCCCCAGCAAAACACACAGGATGTTTTTCAACCAAATAGAGCAAACATGGAAATTTTCAGGCTGGAAATGAACAAAGGAAACATGAAAAAACGGCAGTTTAAAACCAATTTCCAGATATTATTATTTAATGTATTCAAAAAATAAAACTTCTCTTAGGTTGTGATGCCTGCACCTAACAATAGAGTTGTCTGAAAGAAACACACCTACAAGGATGTGCAGCTTGGTTCCAGAACAGAGCTTTCACCTGCTGTCACCGCTAATCTAGCAGAACCAGCATCTCAAGGGGCAGGAACTCTCTCTAGCCTTCCCCATCCTTCTCACAGAGAACCTGACAAACCAAAAAACCCGATGCAGCAAGAAAGTCATGGGTGCCCTTCACATAATGCTCTTTCTCACATGCCACATGCCCTCGCTGTCACTGTCCCTGGCATGGCAGCATCGGGCAGGGAAGGACAAGAGCGTGTTTCAACACAACTTGCACACACCAAGGAACAGTGACTGCTACATAAAGCTAACCACATTACAGAAATGAACTTGCTTTAAGCCCTGAGAGCATGTCTACTTGCATAGTAATTTGCAACAAAACCACACATTTTCACTGACCTAACTATATTTTTTTCAGGGAAAAAAAACCCCAGAGACTCCAAACAGCATGGAAGGAGCTGACCCTCAGTCCCCTTTACCCTGCACAGAGAGAATGAGCATGAATGGGGGACAGAAAGTTTACCCAGCAGAGCTGTCCTCCCAACACCCCCCTGGGCAGTGACAGGGGCAGGTTGAACAAGGCGGCTGTACCACAGCTTTTCACAGCCTGCATGACGCTGTGAGATCCTGCCCAGAAGCCACGTGTTTTCTCTGCGTCATGCCTTCCAGATCAGCAGCGAAAGAGGAGACTGGATTTGCCTGTGGTGTGACAGCCGTTCAACATGCAAAGTGCCAGCTTCAGCTGGAACCACTAACAGCAACTCACCATCACGTTCTCCCCATCCTCTGTGATCCTGTAAAGTCTCTTTCTCTCACAGGCTCGTGGACTTGGACACAACCCAGGGTGCACCATGTGTGTTGAGGCTTGTGCTATTTTGAACAGTGAAGTAGAACCACCCACCACCCTGGCTAAAATTCAGATTAATTAGGACCCCTCCAGTCTCTGCTTTTCTGATGATTAAAGGCTAGAGATAGCCCGTAGAGATGACACCTGTCAGCATGAGTCACTGAAATACATTCACCACACATGCAGTGGGGGTTGTTTTTTTTTAACTAAGGGAATCACTGTGTAATTCAAGCCGTTTTAAGTACCACCAGCATACTTCTTCAGCCTAAGAAGTTATTAGGAAGCTATAACCCATTTTGAAAAAGGAAGACAGCAAGGCCAAATTAAACTGGCAGATTTGGAAATTTAAATTCAGTGGCAGTTCAGGTTATACACTACGCTTAGGTAAAAAAAAAAAAAACCTAATTCTATTTTAAAGGCTCATTTTCCACAAATGGCTGAGCTGTTTAAGTTAAAGTGAATAAATACCTAATGAGCCATTAAAGTCTATAAGGCTGTATGGCCTCCAGGCACTGGTACCTGGATTCAGCCAATTATAGTTCCATAAGATAAGATGAAGACATCAGGTTGTTATTGGAATATATAAAGGTTGAAGACACTGTTAATAAGTCACTACAGGATGTGATAAAATTGTTTAAACTGTTTAAAAACTCTCAATGTGTTTTGCTAGACACATTTTTACTGCTAGTTTTTTTCCCCCATAAAGTCTAATCCTTTCTTTGCACAGCCTTGAGAACTACACTCTGCAATATTGCATTAATACCAAAAGGTGATTTGTTTCTACATTTCCATGCTTTTAGCATGTACTCTGGAGGTTATGAAATATTAATGGTGGCAATTTCTCATCCCTGGCATAGAGAGAATAGGAAGGAAAAGAAAGAAATTAAGGAAATACCTTTAACAGCCCCCCTCCTCCCCAAAAAAACCCAAAGCAACCATCCAAGAGAAGAGTCATAAATAGTGAAAGCTATATTGGCCTTTAAGCAACACCAGTCTTACGGAAATTATTCACACCTAGCCTCTATATATGTATTCTTACATTTTTCCAAGCTGAAGAACTCAGCCTATTTATAATTAGAATTTTCTTGTGCTGAATCTGTTTATTAATCTTTAAATATTTCCCCCTGCAGAGCTAAGTATGTAAGATTTGACTATACAATCCAAACACATAACGAGAAACACGTGAAAAATCACCCTGAACACAGAGGCACCAGTCCTGCAAAGATTTGTGGATACACATAATTTTCATCCCACTGGTTTAAGTTTTCCAGGGGGGATCTTTCATTTGTCCCCTCACCACATCACCCCTAAGGCAGGGGCACTCTTCAAGTACCCCTGGGGCAACTTATTTGTCTTCTTTTAAACCCTTCTGTAGCAGTGAGCCTGGAGTCAGGCCTGACTGGAGTTTTGACTCTCAGACTGACTGTAACACTTGGCACTCTCCCTCAGCTTTGCCTGGAAGGCTCTTGGGGCAGAGACTGTGTGTCTTTATTGTGTGTCCGTACAGCACTTAGTGCAGCAACCTCCTCATCTCTCTTCAGGGTTCCTCGCTGTTACCTGGCTTAACTAACTGGTATTAAAGCAGGGCACCAGGGGGGCTGTTAATGGGACAATTCACAGAGTCCAAGGTTAAGCATCTGAATAAATATGTACAGAGCAAGAGGCTGCCTGACAGGGAGCTGAAACATTTCATTTGTTAAGTCCCAAAGCCTTTTAACGTGAGAAAAATACCTCAGTGCAATTTTCTTTATGACTTGCCTCTCCTATGACTTAAGGATCAGTTATTTAAAAAATTGTGGTTCCGGCCGAGCAGCTGCCATATAAAAGCCACAGACCATAGTATATTTTTACAAGCATATTATAAACCTCCCAGACTGATCAAGGTTTCTGACAGGCACATTTAGACATTCTCATTCCCTCTGCTTTCTCATATAAACATACTGAAGGTTAAAAGCACACAACACTGGTTGCACAGCTTTATTTCCCAGCAGCATAACTGGCATAAAGACTTACATTCATGCCCTGAAGGAGGGAGCATCTCTCCTAATCCCCTCTTGTGCCCTGAGCAGAGTTTGGGGCCAGTGCTCCTGAATTATCACCTATGACTAATTCAGTTTCCCACTGTCACAGTTCTGTTCTGTTTTGGCTCTAAGTCACAAAAGGGGAATAATCATTGCTCTAACTTATAGGATCAGATCTCCAGCTTGAGTGAGCCATCGTAATTCAAGTGACATCAACAGAAATAAGGCATATTATGTCAGTTTAGGGGCCAGCCTGTGGATCCTCAGGACAAACTAGCAGAGTCATTGCAACAAATCATATAAATCTGCCTCAGCATTGCAGCATGAAATGTTCTTTATTTCCCATGCATGTGTTCCTTATCAGTTCTGCAAAAGGTGCCGAGCTCCAAATTTCCTCAGGCTTGTAAAAATCTGGATATCCCAATACAATAGAAATTCCAAGTCCCCATGAGAATGTTATACTCCTCAGAGTTGCATCTTGCCACCAAATATATGTATATGGATGCTCCAGGCTGGAATTTAATGAAGCACTTCAGTAAGCATGCAGCCCTTCCTGGCTGTGCAAATGAAGAGCTTGATAACACATCCTTGGGAAATACAGTACCAATATTCATCCTATAAGATGGCTTCATTGATTTGAATCTCCTGATTTTATACCTACCCCTTTCATTAATATCTTGTGACAGAGTCCCTGGCTTCACAGGGGGGTTTTTTATGACACTGTGGTCTTTCCTTAATGGCAACTCACCAGCCCTGGATTTGTTATAGTTAAAAAAAAGAAAGAGGAGGAGGAAAGAAGACATAGTTAACGTTACACAACAAAGCAAATAAGGCATCCGACAGAGTACAGCAATAATATCTCAGACAATAAAGAGGCTGAAAGTTGGGGCATTTGACTACTTCCAAATTACTTTTGCATCAGCCCTGCCTTTTTGTGCATTAAAGATTGCTCACAGCTGCAAATTAAATATTTCAGGTATTATAGATAATGGAGACCAAACATCCTAATGGCACTTGGAGTCATGACTGTATAATGCAATCTCCTTTTTATTAAGGGAGATTATTTTCTTCTTTCTTGATTATATTCCCTGGTTATTTCTTTGCCTTTTATTTACCATTACTATTGTATATTATAAGCATACCATTAGCTACAGGCCAAGAGCATAATTTAAAAGCTCCTTTGAACAACTGTGTGCTTGTTGGCCTAAGTCATATTGTTTTATAAGTCCCAAAGTATATTAAATATATATAGGTGACAAGAAAATAAGCATAGCTTGGGTTTGGAAGAGAATCCTGGTGGGATGTGTAAATTATGTAAAGATTATTACAAATAACTTTGGGGAAAGTACAGGACAGATTGCCCATAGGTTGCATACAAGGGTAAGTAATGTTTTATTATTATTATTTTTAAAAGGGTCCATTCTTTGCTTAGTAGTGGAATAACGAAAGTGGCATTTAATAAAAATACAGTAAAGTACACGTTTAATTTCCCCCCCAAGACAAGACAGAGAATCTTTTGTTGGTTTGCAGTTATGAGAAGAAATTTATAAATTAAAAGACTGCAAAGTATAACAGTAATCTCACAGAGTGCAAGCTACAATTGCACTACAATTTACCACCATCAAAGGAGCGTAATGAAGAACCACCTGGGAAGCTGAACTGAGCTGCCTAGAGAAGACTTTCCCATTTGGAATGGAAGCCAAAGGAAAAGAAACCAATTGCTACCTTGTCCTGGTTCTGGCCAGGCCAGAGGCAACCTTCCTGATACTACACACTAGGCTGCAGATGAAGACTTCAAGTTCTCCTGCTTAAACCATTGTCTTGCTTCATTGGGGATCTGCCTGGATGAGGCACTGGAATCTTGGCAGTTTTGGCACAACCCACTAAGCCCCAAACAAGTCACCTAGGTCCAGAGTACCGGAGCTAAACTCCCTTGTATTCTTACAGTCTCCAGCTTTAGTAGCGGAATCCATACTTCAAGATGCTGCTTCACTTTAGGCTTAACAACAGGGCTTTGGAGTTGCACAGCAGCTTTCGTTTCAGAATTTCTGTGTATCATCCAACAGCATTTATGTGAGGAAGAACAGAATGCTATCTGTTTGGCAAAGCAGCCAAGGGAGATTAAACAATTTCTGAAAAAATGACTCGGCAAATATTAGCCAGAAAGAATTGAGGAAACAAACACCCCCATGCCAACCCACGCCTCTAAGCCAAAGAACTCAGCACTCATCCATCATTCCCGTGCTTATGCTCCCAAGACTCCATTTCACTGCTTAATGTGTCCATGGAATGGGAGCTCCAATGTGCTGGATGAAATGCCCAAGCAGGGATTCTGTACTGAGAGCGATTCTGTGGAACTGAAGCTTTAGGAATACCATGGGAAGAAAGGTCTTCAGTTATTTGCAGCATAACCAAGAATGCCTCAAACCTACCACCTCTGTTGAGCAAGCAGCTGTGTATTTTCAAAAACCCAAACGAGCAGGAAACTAAATGACAACAGATGATAGATTCCCTTCAGATTTTAAGAGATGCTGGGAAGACTTTTTAAACCAACATTTTCATATGCTATTTATGTATTGGGATTTTTTCATTTTCAGAGCTCTGAGAGGGATAATTTAGATTCCTGAAAACCCCATTTTCTTTAACATACTTAAAAATGTCTCCCCTCTGTTTTGATGTTTAGCAGACTGGGCAAAAGGTAAGCCTGGGTGGTGGAGAGGTTTGGGTGTCTAGTGGGAGATGAAGGCCAGTGAGGTGTTTCCTGTGCCACTGACACAGAGCACTGAGGATCACTCGCACACCCAAGTGCCACGTTAGCCCTGAACACAGATGAACTGTGTTCTGTGACTGTGCTTCTCTAGCTGGAGTCAATGCCAGGGTGCTTAGAAGGATGGAGTAGTCTGCATCCTCACTCCGTCTCTCCAACCTTCTGTCCAGATGGACACCAACTGTCTGCACAGATCACGTCCCAGCAGCTCTGACCCACACAGTGAAGACTTAAGATGCTCTAATCTCCACTTACCCACCCTTCATTAATGAGACTCTTAACTCATCAAATAAAGTTGGACCTACAGACCACAAAGTGAACACTAGGTTATTGTTCATATCTTACACACTTACAGATGCCTCTTCTTCTAACAGACAAACTAATGAAGAAAACAGGGTCACAAAGATGCAACTGAGGAGGGTTGTTTTGTCCTTGGATTTGCTAAATTACCTCAGATATGCCAAAGGAATCTGCCCATCCAGACATTTTTTCCAAATCTCTTTTAAGCAGAACCACCTCGCCATGACAGACAATAATATCATCATTGAATGTAGCACCCATCAAATGTGATCCACTTAGAGCTACACAATGTTTCACAAGCTTTAAATAGACTGAACATTCCTTCTCTATGAATTATATATCACAACCATCTTATGAACAGGTAAATGGAGACATACAGGGACTGACAGGACACTTATTTCTGTGGCTCTGCTTTTTGGGGACACCATAAAATCACCTCTCTTCTTAATGCCAGTTTCAGTTTGTAGCCTCTGACTGATTTTGCTTTACAATCTGTTCATTTAGTTGGACATCTACAACTGATTATTGGTGGTTGCTCAGAAGATAATGAGAACTGATGAAGTTAATCCAGGAAGGAACTGGGAGGCTCGAGAACTAAATCTACAACCTCTAACAACAAAACTGATCTGGCTCTTAAAATAATATTACAAAAAGGTTTGGGTGACCCTCTGAACTTAAAATGAAACAGATAAGCCAAGGAGAAAAATTAATACACTTAAATTTAATATGGCAGCAACAAATAAAACAACGGACAATTTGTTACATACTATGGATTCTGAAGGAAAACATTACACCCATTATTTCTTATTATTGCTCCAGGAAAGAAATTCACAGTGAAGGCGAAAAATGAAGTTAGCAACGATTTTTCACTCACAAACCTTTCTCCATGGACAATGTATAAAGAAAATACAGAACTTGCTTGGAAGAAGAGAGAAAGCAAGGGTTATCTCTGTGTATGTATTTAGTGAGACACTTGCACCCACACTTACACTGCTCTACAAAACCATTAAACAGCGCTTTTACACTTTGTAAAATGTTTTTTCCTAATATATTTAAGAACTGTTTAGTCACAAAGTAGTAAATTAATGAACATATTATGGCAACAAGAGAGTATCCAGTATGAGGCAAACTCTTTCCAGAATTAGGCTAAACTTCTGCCATGCGGGAGCCAGGTATTAATATCTGGGTTAATTACTGGAGTGATTGTGCGGGCTCTGTGTGCCACTCTCTCTTTGTAGGAGTTCCTGTACACAGCTTAAGTAAAATATCCATGCAAGCCGATTCTGTGTTGCTTGTATCTTATCTGGGGAAAGCTGAACCCCAAGGCTCTCTAAATATCTGCCAGTTCACAGAGGACGAATAATACTAACCAGATTATTTGTCTAAAAATGTGTGTGGAATAGGCTGAGGTCTCAAAGAAAAGCAAGCAGATGGGAAGACAGACAGCAATGAAGAGGTGGGCTGAAATCGTAGGAGACGTTTTCAAACACGGAGGGGTAGGGAGGGAGGGCAATTAGAAGAGGTTACAAAGTGTTGATTTGAACAGTAGTTCAGAAATCTCATAGAGGGGGAAATCAAGAACGATGACAGGCTATAGCAGGCAGTAGATCAAAGGTAATATTACATGAAGCAAAGCATCAGACATCACACAAAGCAGTAGGTACTGAAATGCAAATAATGATAGAGGGAAGGCTAGTGAAACACAGGAAAGAAAGAACCTGTGGAAAATACAGGAAAGAAAGAACATGTGGAGTGAGCACACCAGGTAGGGAGCAGGATAGCTAAAAACCCAACAGAAGCCAGTGCACCACGAGGCTGCCATTTAATAAGTTTGCACCAGCTGTTGAGCGGAGGATGGAGGGATTATGTTTGTTATTTCATAAACCAAATTGCCAAATCAAACGTCAGAATCTTTGGGTATGTTTGTGTGCTGCAAACAGGGATAATAGTAAATCTTTTGCAGAGGCACAGACATGAAGCAAAAATGTATTTCCTGCCTCTGAAGGTGGGTTAAAAAGGCAGGGATCAGAAGCCCTGGTACTGACCAGCCTAGAACCTTCCCAGTTTGCCAGCAGCTATGCTAGGGTGACCAGTGTCAGTGTACATCCAGGTTCTGCAGAGGGTGTGCAAACAAACTCGAGCTCTTGGACCAGTGATGCTGGCACAAAGGAGACCTAGCAGAGCCCTGGGTAAGGCACTCTGTGCACACTGACCAGCTTCCTCACTTCTCCCAGCTGGCCAGTTCCCCTGTGCAGAGGTAAGAGAATGCAAACATGGATTGTCCCTCTTAAAACTGAAAGGATGTGACCATGTTCTGATCCTAAAGGTCTTTTCCAGCCTTGTTATTCTGTGTGATTCTGTGTGATTCTGTGTGAATCCATTTAAACACATGGGTCCTGACCTCTACCCAAGTCAGCTCATCAACAAAGCTGATGAGCTCTAACCAACCATTTCATTAACATGCCAGTTAGGTTTCCAAAAGGGAGCAAGCTCACATCTGTCCAGCATAGACAACAGAGGCTGGACTTGCTTGATACAATTTGATGCAATGTTGATGCAGCCTGTAGTCCTAATTCATCAGGATATACATCAGTAATTAAGTCAAAGAAATGAAGCCACTCATGGGATTAAGATTCAGCACACACTTGGGCAGCTTGTTGCACTGGAGCTGATAAAAGGAAGATTCTGCAAGATCCAGTGGCAGTGTGTTTAGTGTCACCTAGACCTCCTTCAGGGGGTTGTTTGGGAAACGTCTCATGTTGAATTACTGATCATATACATAGAGATGGACATACTTTCAAAGTGAAAACAAAGAATGGAAATGCAGTAAATGGTATAGAAAAGCTGAGGTATGAAGCATAGACATTACCTATATTGAAGGATATTTGTGTTATTCTATGTCACAATAACAACATTATGCCTTCTGGCTCATGTTAATACTTTGGTTAAATCCCTTAAGTAGATTAGAAAGAATTACAGACACTACTGGATGGAAAAATCCTACAAACAGGTAGAGTGCAAGTTCCAGTATACACAGCCACCAACAAAGTACTGTCATGCTACAGCAGTATGGGGGAAAGCAGACTTGGACTCACGAGGGGGAAGTTAGTAACAAAAATGAAGGTTTGGAATTTTAAGCTTTCCATGTTCCCTTCTGATGATCTCCATGCTCAGCTGCCCCCTGTCCCTTTGGCCAAATTTCAAGACAAATTCCTTCTCTTATAAAAAGAGTAACCCCAAGACACTCAAGGAAGGATTGCAAAAACAATCTTCATGCTGCTTTATTTCATAACAACTTCATGTGTCTTAATGTGGTTTTGACACTTAGTGAGTTATATCCTAATCTGGAAACGTTCCAGTGAATCAAAAAGGTAGTGCTAATTCCCTAAAGGTTCCTCTGCCTTTAACTCTAGAGCTGGTATTTTTACAAACTAAACATATCACATTCTTCCACACTCCTCTATTTATAAGAAAGTCTTCAAAATACAACCCAGATCAGTCCTATAATAATCTGCAAGAAGCATACAAAGCCTGAACATGCACTCATGTCCTCTTCAGAATCTGAGATGTGGATGGGATTACCATAAAGCATTACATGGGGTTTTTTTTGGTTAGCATTCACTAGATAAGTTTTGTTGGTACCTCCAGACATTTTTCACTTTCCACTTGAAGCAGTATTTATCAGACCTCCTCATGCTTCTCTAATTGGATTGTTTGCCCATTGGAAATGCACAGCAACATTCTACTCGGAGAACAATACATCCAGACAAAACAACAACTTGTTTAAAAATACATAAGTACATTTCTCCTTTGAGCATGGAAAAACAGCATTTCAAATTCCTCAAGAAAAACTTCAAGGACATCAGAAGATCCAGGGCAGACTGATACTGACCCAGCAGAAGGCAGACCTGTGATAAACTTCACTTTAATCCAGTTTTCTCCTGCCATCACCTTTTGCCTACTCTCCTTCATCACTGACTTTGTTCTTATTCTGAAGTGTTCCTAGGACCTCTTTGCTATGTCATGAAGTTTCACTACTCTCCAAGAAGCAGAAAAACATCTGAAGCCCAAGGCACCAAGCACAACTGAAAACACACAGACCACAGGCTCGTTGTTCAGGAGAGTTCATACATCACATAAAATGGATTAAATAGAGCCAGTAATTTTCCAGCAGATGACTCTGCATTACTATGACACAGAAGAGATTTACTGTCTGAAGTGTTGTATAAAACAATTACTAAGCTTAGCAAGGCGGCATTTTACAGGGCACAGCAGGATCTGCACGTAGGGGAGAACTGCAAAGGCTGCAAACTCTGTAACAGTCCATCTCCAGACATCTTCTCAGTATTCCCAACCAAGCCTCCTTGAGATTTGGGGTAGAACCAAGAGGGAACTGCAAGGGAAAGGTGAATATTGGTGTGAACAGAGAGTAAATGGGAGTATCTGGATGTAGAGGCCCCACAAGGAGCAGAGAGCAGGTCTCAGAGCAGTCTGTGTTCACAGCCCTCAGATCAGCAGCTCCTCGGGGCTCCAGGAGGGCTTAAAACCAGTATGCTCAATACCTGCACGTGGCCACCTATCTGAGATGACCCCAGGAGATGTGAGGGGGACTTGCCAGCTGGTACCTCCATATACATTTAAAAAAATAATAAATATTATTTTAAAAAGAAACAAAATCAAACAAAAAACCCGACCTAAATAAGACATTGTTGTTGCTATTTTTGTTTATCTGCTCCTGTATCCTGGCATAGGTATTTGCTACACTGCTGACACAATGCTGCACCAGTATTTCCTGCAGAAATGATGAAAGGGATCTGGATCCTGACTTTAATCCTATGGCTGATTACGACTATTTTCTGATTTACTTGGATTAGCTATTCTGCAGATTTTCCCCCCTCAAAATGTCCTGATGCCTCTCATTGCTAGAACATGAGCAACCACTCTAGGACAGCCTGTCACTCACAGAACAATTTTATGAAATCTCCTTGCTGTGCACAGATATATCCTACTGAGGGAAGGTAAATACCATTTTTCCTCCCTTTTTTTTTCTCCTTAAAAAGGGCAATTCCCTGGAAGTTTGCAGTAATACGCCATAGTTTCATGTGAAGAGCTCAGCTGAGACTGTAATGTAAGTGTCAGTCACTTGATTGACAGCATGTGAGGGAGCGTGACCTTTTTCTTCCTCACCCCAATGCAATTCTGACAACAAATTTGCACTTATGATGCTACACACTGGTAGTTAGCCCTCAAAACCAAAACATTTTGAGGACAAATGGTGACCTCTCCTATAAAGAAAACTAGCAGGATCTGAACTGGAGACAGATCCCCCAGAATTTCACAGATCACTGTATCTGTGCAACATTTAGGGTGGAGCTGCAGTTAATTGCACTACCCATCAGTTAAAAAAAGTACAAAACTCCTGTCAGGGATTATCTGAGAAAGAAGGTCTCTCCTTAAAAAGGAACTGTCTTTTTTTTCTTCTTCTTCTTTCTTTAACAGTATCCATTGGAATTCTGGAGTTTTCAGAACTGGGATTCACCAAAGATGAGTGAGAACCAAGTTATCTCCCCAAAAAGCACGGCTCTGGCACTGGGGCAGAGCTGTGAAAAAAAGGCCCTTTGGCAGTGGCTCCTGAGGACCTCTGAGCCATACTTAACTCAGTGAAGCAGCTGCCCAGCCTGTGAGATGATGCTGGGAGCTAGAAACCAAGCGTGACTTCTTTTGCATCTGTTCAGTCACACCTAGAAGTGAACAGACCTGCACAGGTGTGAGTATCACCCAGTACTGGTAATTCCTCAGTGTGAGGAGATGGATTACTACAGACCTCAGAATCCCAGGCTGCAGGTCAGCTGGAGGAGAGCAGCAAGGACTTCGAGCCAAACATCAATACAGCTGCATGGGAAGGAATCAGTCAGGCAAGGCAAACTTGAGTTAGGTTCCACATATGTGATGCTCAGCTTCATTTCAAAAGAGTCCTTGTAGCCACAGACTCCTTTGCTCTGTGTGAAGGTGGGATTTGATCCAAAGGGTCAGGATTTTCAAAGGATAATAAGGGCTTGTTCACACCACCTTTTGCTGCTCTAGCCACACTGGCTGAAGAGGTTATCAACTGAGCTCCCTACGCTGCAGGCTGGGATCCTCTGGCTGGAGGTTGGTACCTCTTATGACATCCCATCTGCGGCGTGTTTTTCTCCCAATGAACCGGTTTGGCTCAAACACTTTAGATGCCAGCAAGGTCTTCAGAGCCCTGAAATATATCCATGAATACTCCTGGCAGCCACTGAGCTGGAAGGTCTCAGTGGGAAGCAACTGCCTGAAGCACTGAGGAGTAATGTGGGCAGACAGCACCTCAAGAAAACAGAGTGGGCAGGCAAGTCGTTAGGGAATGTGGCATCCAGCTCCTAGGAAACTTCATTAAGGTTTAAGGTAACATTTTTAGGCCCCAGTTGAAAATGTCACTCTGACATGACAATCCAGTGTTTCTATTTTCAGGTTTAGTCCTCATTTATATGATCCTGAGTGCATGGGGAAAGCAACACGCAAATAGGAACAACAGGAATTAATCACTCTGTTAAAAGAAGTGCATAAAACCCAGGCCCTGGTGAAATTAATATCAAAGCAGTTTCACCAAGGGCAGGACTTCACTTACTGGATGTACTCTGGCATAAAGCCAGTGGCAGTAGATCAGTGTCAGGGTAGCTACAAATGAGTGCTCTGGCAGTGATGGAGCACCGGCACTTTCTATTTTTCAGTTTCCTTATTCTCATTAACACATGCAAATGATGTGCCTTTCTGTGTCTTTTTTGCTTTAGCAACCTCAGTTAATTCCCTTTTAACACAGGGGGGTTTTTTTTCAGTCATCCTCAGCAGACATTTATTTCATCTTTTTTTTCATCAACAAGCAGTGCTGGAGAGAGATTAAGAATGGCAGAGCAACAAAGCACAGGAATGAATACTGAAGCTACCTTATTCCTATATTATGAACCTGATCAGACTGTAAGGAAATGTTCAAATAGCAGAGGTGTTTGTAAACTATTGAATACACTTGTCAGGTAATTCTCCACTGTGATGCATTTATAGCCACATCCTTGTAACTGCTGCAGAACAATGGCCTTTGCATATGCCACGACTATGGTTTGAACATATTTTTCAGACATATGCCATTCAGTGGTGGTTGTTAAATGCTCCATCCATAAACCATTATGCTCTTCTATACTGAGGTTTCACTGCAACAGGCAGCTGTTTGACAGAGAATAAACTCCTGGGGACAGCAGCAAATCAAATTAAATATATCTCCACAGAGCTATCATAGGGGGGTGCATGGCTTGATAGGCTGCATCGAGAGCAATAAGCACACAAAGGAAGAGCAAACCTGAGATAAATCAAGATAGACCAAATGAACAAGCAGACAGACAAATCACTATTGGCTCTGTGAAAAGTCATTAGGAGTTTCGATGTTGACTTCAACAGAACCAGTATTTCAGCTGTCTATCTGTGGGCAGGAAGTTTTTAATCCTGTAAATCAGAGAGATTATCTAATTATTGTTCTTTTCTCAATCACTTTATAGGCTTGGTTATGGGGAATGATCCTCACTGATAATGTCAATAAGCTCACTGAGGACAAAAAAGAAAGCGCTAATAGTTAAATTAACATGCTAATAGCTGAGACTTGGTTCATTCTTTTTTCAAATATTTATTTTCCTCATATAAATCTGTAACCAACCTAGAGTTTAGTGGGGGATAAAGAAAGAAGACGACTCGATTACTTCAAGGAACAGACCCAGATGTGTGTTCAATCTCAAACACTGGCTTGTTCTCATTAAGAACTTTTCCACAAACACGAGAGTATGTGTGTTTTCTTTCCTCCTTCTTTTCTATTATGCATGCATCGATGCCTATTAAATACATACTGGTAGTAGCATCTACACACTCTACATTAGGGAGAGAAGAGAATCAGCATGAGAAGTGCCAACATAGCAAATAAATTCCTCTTAATAAATCCCCTTGCATTAACAATGGCCTAAATGTAGAAGTGTGCACTTGAGGGAAGTGTGAAGTGCTCATATGATATCTTACTTCAATATATTTTATATCAAAAACCTGCTCTTTCAATACTCCCTTTCTCAGCCACTTGTTTCAGCCTGAATATACTCAAATCCTCGGAATCACTTCCTTCTGGAAAAGAGATGATAAATCTCTGTAGAAGTGAGAACAACCTTGTTTGGTTTTAAAAGCATTCACTCCTACATCATTCATTCTGTTAATGTCCTTTCTCACATAACAGGCTCCTGACCAAACTCTGTAACCAAGCTCTCTAACCATATCCTATTTTGGTTTTAGTCTTTTCTGAGAGATCTTATCTTAATCAGACGCATAATGAAGAACAGAGCAATTTACCTCAGCTGCTCTGATGCGCAGAATAATTTCTTATAATCAAATATAATCTTTCCCAGATCTGTCAAGGATCCTTGCACAGGCTGACTGGGAGCAGTTGGGATGGAAACACTGGGCAGATGTCCTTAATTAGGTTACCCCAGTCTTATTTTAAAAATACCACATATCCATTTGCCTGTGTCCAATCTGAATTAGTCCATTCAGCTTGAAAGTTCCTGTGCAATACTTACACCACTGTAAGTGGGTTTTGGTGCAAATTTTCAGCAAGGAGAAAAGCCCTAGGTAGTTCTTTCAGAACAAAGTTATGAGGAACGTGTATCATTTTGCTCAAGAGGGTACTACCACTCTTTAACCAGGATGCTTTAGCACCTTCCCCAACCCCTGGTGCTGAAACTGGGAGATCACCTTGTTCAAAACTCTTCTGATTCTAAGCCCTGAACATCTTTGCTTGTGCAGGCTCAGAGGAAAAATAATTGGGCAGCTAAATTCTCTGAAGCGTTGAGCTGTACCCAGCATGCTCCATTGCTTGGAATCTCAGGGTCTGAGCAAGAGCTGTCCCTGCAGCTGTGTCTCTGGCACCCAGAGCGGACTGCAGCACTGGGCACTTCCCCTCCAAACAAACAGCTCCTGCAGCATCAGCTCTGCTGCTGGTCACCCAAAGGAAAAAGGAGGGTGAGCCTAACCAAAGCAAAGCAGGGAGGAGAGCAGTGCTGTGAGGGGGTCAAGGAGCAGCTAAGAAGCAGAGAGCTGATGTCCACCCACAGAGATGAATTTTGTGGAGGTCTCTTCCCACATCCTCTCTATGATGCTGAAGAATCCAGGCTTTCACAGGCACAGGAGGGATTTTTCCCCACAGTTTTTAAGTGTCAAAGAGAAAGCTGAGTCCCAATTCATAAAGTTGTCAAGCAGCGTAGGCTGCAGTCAAGAAACACAAACTCCACTTTGCCCAAATAATGTGCTACAAAAGTACTAGTGAGAATGAAGTTGGGCTCTCAGAATTAGTGGGATCATCCTGTCAGGCACAGCTCTGTAGCAGTTACCCAGCTTCTCCTGCAGCAGAGTTAACAGCCCCACTGAGCTCTGTGGTGACACGCAGCTCATGACAAAATCTGCAACTGTCATGTTATAAAGAAAGGCTCGACTAGTGTGCCATAAATAAAGAATAGGGCTTCAGATTTTGAGTACAAGATCAAAGATCTATGGTGTAGCCTGTATTTCAAACACAGAACTATCTGAAATTTGGTTAGAAGTTAAAGATGATTATTCAAAAATCCAATTAAAACTTTATCCTTTCCCTAAAGTCGTCCTCTTCACTTTAACATAACTCCATGTGAGAGCTTTACTTGCATAAGTGGATGAACTTTCAAGGCCATCTTGACAGGAGAATGTTCTTTGAAAAACACCACAACAACATTTATTTAAAAAATTTAAGCAAACATATCTTAAATATTTAAATACTGTTCTGGAACACAAATTCTAAGTATAATCTTAGATACAGACTGTAGTAATTCAATGATTTTTTCGCTATTCGTACTTTTTGCATTATTTCATTTCTTGGTAATTAAGCAGAAACAACCTAAGTCATTTTAATTCCCATTCTTTCCCTCCACCACTCCCCCCAACACTCCCAAATTCTGACTTTGGTTAAGTTTCAGTAAATAATTTCAGCCCAATCCACAGTGACTGGGTTCATGAGATGTCTGGTTTATAAAATCACATTTGGGGGAGAACTTTGCATATCTGTTTCAGCAAATTAGTTACTTTAATTTTTCCTTTTCTTAAAAATGGAACCAGGCTAGGTTTTATTTCCCCACACTCCTACCGACCCAACGTCTGCCCAGTTTCTCTTTCAGCTACCAGCTGCAGGTGCTGCCTTTCAGAGATTACAATTGTTAATGCTACTCACAACAAAGAGATGATAAAGAGGAAGAGATGGATATTGATAAATGCTATACATAATACACAAATGTGACACAATCTTTTTCTGCCTTTCAGGAGGTGAGCTATTGCAGTGAGCTAATGCATCCTGCAGGGAGTTACTGCAACTCCAGAAATAGCCACATGAAAAATGAATGCAACTCCTTTAAAAAAACCCTAGTTTCATATTTGCACGTGTTCATTATAGCCTTGGCAGCATATACATCTTGAGTTTGCATTTGTAAAGACTGCACTGTAACAAAACAATCCCTACAACCCAAACCCCACACTTTATAAAATAAATCTTCCATTGACTTTAACAACAGGAGCACTCAAACAAGATGAGCAGATTCCAGTATTTAGCAAACCAAAGTAAAAAAGCACTCCTAAGCCTCACCTGAAGCAGTCTGCATAGGCAGCAAGCAGCTGGAGTTGATACCAGACTTTAAGGTTTATTGATAACAAGAGAAAAGTTGGCTAAAATGCCAGAAGCTGTTCTTCCAGACCTGCACCACCATGGGAATTAAGAGAAACCCTCAGGAAACTTGCTCAAGCTCTTTCCAGAAGTAGTAGCTAATGAGTAGGCTGGTATTAAACCCAAAGAAGCCAATGAACCATGACAACTTTAGCAGGGTTTGACATGTGTTGCGTGAGCTATCCCTGCTGCAAGGCGTATCAGGTGGGTAATGGCTTCCAGGCACTGCCAGAACAAACCACTGTTGGAAACAGTGACTGGAAGACAGAATCCCACGTTAAGCTGTCCTCAGGCTTGCAGCTACAATCTGAGAGTAAGGTTTAATGATTTCTCCAGCATGTCACATTGCATACTGCCGTATCTCAGCATTCTCCGTGTACTTATCAGTCCTGGTACAGATTTATTTTAAGAGGAATGAGCACACATTCATTTAGCATTTATTAGATATAATGGGGCAAGAAGTGACTTTTTTTTCCCTGAAGTTTCAGGTATCCTCAATAAAAGCCAAAGCTTAAGTCTGACTACAAACTGCCTTGAATCCACCCCACTTATACTAAGCTTAGTTCCCTACCTAAAAGCATCACGACAATCCAACTTGCCTTTAGTACCTACCCTGTGTACCATGGAAGATTTATGGCATCTGCACGTGGAAAAATACCAGTCAACAGAGAGTTGACTTGAACAAGAGCAGGAACACATCTGAACAGGCTCATGATAGAGTTCCCCTAAGGTCCATTTATGGGTCCTCTTTTAAGACAGGCACTAAATGCTGATGAACACATTTACCTCCTGGTTAGCTCACTTGCTTGGGAAATATTTGGGGCCTTCAACTCTGAGTAACAGCAATTTTTTCCACCTGATCTTTGCTGTGTTTGGAAATTATTGCCTTAAACATAAAAAGAAGCAAATGTCATTTGCTTTTCTATCAAATTTGTTGAAAAAAATAAAGAAATCAAATGCTTTTTGAAGGAATGAAAAAAAGACAGTAAGTGTGATTGTTTATTCCTTATTTTCTAAAGGTATCAATGCTAAAAATGTGAAACTACTCCTGGCATGCTGACCCCAACCCTCATCTTTCCCCTCCTAGGGGAGTTCCCTTGTTCAGAGGCTGATGAATCAGCCCTCCACTGCTTTACTCTATTGGTTTAATAACCTTTGTACTCATTTCCACAAGGAGACCACGGGAGGCATGTGTTGTAGGTTGTAACAGTCAACAACTAAAAGAAACTACAGTAATAGAGATGGAAAGTTTCTCTGATTCAGGAAGCACTTACTTCTTTAACAGACTTTTGTGATGGCTCAGCTTCTGCAAATGAACTGAATACCCCCCATACAAGTAGTATTTTGGCCTCTCACTACTCACCCAGGGCACATGTTAGAGCACAGGTCCTACTCAGCTCCATACAACTTGTACAGAGAGAGGTCCTGCGCCTGTGACAAGAAAAATAGCGTAAGCTGATCATAAAACAAGCATAAATGACAAAGTAACATCATTTCTATTGATTTGCTTTCAAAAGTGGGATGCAGCTGTGAAACTGTGATGCTTTTATAGGCAGCACCTAACAGCACAGCAACTACCATTGCCTCCCAAGGAAGTGAGTCACTGAAACCAGCCACCAATTTTCTTTCCAGACACTTGGCAACAGAAGGTGACAGAAGTGTACTGAAATAGCCAGGGATCTGGGCTGAAGGGCCAGGGTTGGCAAAGTCTGCTGGCAAAACCAGTGCTCTTAACAAGGCAATCACATTAGTTTGTCATGGAGAGGTTTCTGCCAGGAGTTGCAGTCAGGTGTGTTTCTGTGAGGATGTAATGGCATTGTAACTTACAAGTATTTTGTTTGGACTGTGCTGAGTAGGGCAGTCAAGAAAATAAATGATGTAAGAATGCAGGACAGCTCCTGACCTAAACATGTTGGCATGCCTTCTGCTATTGATATAAGGGCTGAAATAAGCTCTGAGTGGAAAGGCAAGTCTATGGGCAGAACTACGTAACGGTGCAGGTATTCCACACTTTGTACCACATTCACTGCCTCTGTGCTACATCATGACCTACTGTCATGTTCACTGCAGCAGTGAAGACCTGCACTCAAAACCACCACCCCTCTACCCAGTGTGAAAACTCACATGTCATCGTGTTCCAATACTGGAATCAAGTTAGAACTCTGCAAGCTCATGAAAAGTAGATGTAAGGCAGTAGTAGAAAGCTGTAACTTTACCAAATAGTTCTCAGTTTTTACTATGCCTCATTTTAGAAGCAAGCAATGGAAGAAGGGATAGATTTTAAGCTACTGTTCTTGTCTTAATGCCAGTTTTCCACCCATCAGACAAACCTCTGGGTGTTATCCTACAGCTACCAATGCCACTCCTCTAACAGCTATAGAGTCTGTTACAGGAGTCTGTTATAAGTCTCTATAACTGGAGATACCAGGGATATTGGTGATTCTTTCATTTTGCTGATACAGCAGTTGCAGAACAGCTGACTCCCAGGAGGCATGTTTAAGAAGCCTCCAGTACTGAGGATGGTAAGGGAAGGGCTACAGCACGGATCTCATGAGCACAAGCCATGCCAGCTTCTGCTGCAGTGTACCATGGCAGCTCTCACACAGGACAGCTCAGAGCTCACCATGCCGTGCAGCCAACTTTGTAACGTGACATGTAAACAGACACAAGACTTCTCAATGGTTAGCAACAGACCAGCATTCACCACCCTCTGAAACCACCGTTCAGAAATAGCAGGAAAAGGCGGGGGGCTATTTTTTTGCTTTTTATCCAAAGAATAACTTACAGAAGGGAAAATTTCCTCCAGGTTTCAACCTTGACACTTCAAAGAAAAACACAGTGCAGAGAAACATTGCCTAAAATTTATCTTAAAATACACTGATTCACATTAGTAACAGGACGTGATGACTTCAAGAACTTTTAGTATTTCAGCTTCCTTAAAGGAAGAGAGTTAGTTACCCCTTCTTTAACATCATAGGCATGCTCTTCAGAGGTGGAGTAACAATTTTTACACACTGGGAGGGAGAAAAAGAAACTGGCCTTCTCTCCTGAGTTGTGAAGACGGGTGTTGATAGACTAACATCCCTCTCCAGTGACACAGTTATTGTCCTAGTAAGCAGTACAGATGGTGAGTATTTATTTGTTTCTCTTCAGCATCGTTCATGCTAAAATCACTGTTTAATAGCAAGTTGGAAAATCCAAGCACCGCTAGACACTTAAGAGTCAATGACCAATGAAAGAAAACTAATAACACTTAACAGATGATGGCTTTTACGAGCAAAGTCTGTCCCAGCTTCATCTTCAAATGATCCTTTTGCACTTCAGTTTGTACTGTGATCCTGATGCAGAACTCACTGTAGGGCTTTTTGACCTCGGACTGATAATTAATCAACAGATGATGTGACCTCATAAAGCAAAATACAACAAATAACCAAACCCATCAACTGTTGAAAAGGAAAGAACTGCAGGTGCTAGGGTTCTGTTGGAGAACAGATGTCACATGACAAACACACCCATCTATAATAGCTCCACTAAGATGGTCTTCTGTCTGTGCCTATAACCTGCTGCTCAGCACCACATCCCAGGCACCTCACAACAGCTCCTGTTGATCTGACTGACTGAAATCGACTGCTATCACAGGAGTCACCGGTGATTCAGTGCCTGGAGAAACCTGGCATATGCATGGGGTGAGGTAGAAGGGGTAGTAGCCCTTCTAAACTACACTGGTAAGCAGCTGGCGCCACAGGGTACGTGCAGGTTAGAATTTGAGAGAAATTCCCATGGCCGCTTTGACATGCCTAAATGCCAGTACTTATTGTCCTCATCTTAAGATTTGTACGGAAAAAACCAAACAAAACCAGACCAAAAACGAATCTGCCTGCTTCCCTACAAGAAGCAGAGGTCTAGGGAAATAACTGAAGTGTTATTTCGAGTCACCTTCCCTGGATCTGTTCAAAAAAAGGGTAGATGAGGTACTTAGGGATATGGTTTAGTTTAGTATGTGAATGGTTGGACTTGATGATCTTAAAGGTCTTTTCCAACCTTATTATTCTGTGATTCTGTGTTAACAAAGCATTAGCATTAGCTTCCTTATAAGCCACTATCCCTTCATGTCACTGAACCAATTCTCATACACTTCTTTTGGGCTTCAAGTGGAAAAAACTCATTATCCCTCAAGTCCAGCGGCTAAGAATATAGGATTATATTCTATTTCCATCTGAAATAAAGCAAGAGTGTCAGCTCTTTTTGAAGTATGGCCAGGTGGATACACATTTAATTGCCCACATAGCTCCTCCTGTTTCAAAATAAACACATCTTTGAAAGTCAGTGCATTTCCAGAACTCTTTCATTTGAATTAAGTGACCCAGTTTCCTCAAACACGAAGAGTTTAATGTAAGAGAGGGTTCTCTTTCTCTGTTCATCCCAGCCAAGAACGGTCTGTACACATATACACTGATAAAAAAAAAGTAGTTGTCTGTCCTGTAGCAATTCACATGGTGAAAATACCTGTACTAATACATGCATACATTTGCCCTGAGGCCCTGCATAAAAACCTGAACAGCAAAACGCACATACTACATAGAAAAAGCAGTGAGTGGTTTGTTCAGTCTGATATCTCTCCCTTGGACATAAAATTGTTCAATACCTGTGATCAACTTTTAGCATTTCTTGAGGGTGAACCATAGACTTGAACTTTAAAACCTGCCATATGAAGTGCTAAAACACTATACATATGTCTGGTTGTGCAGACTACTTATGGTAACCACTGAGCCAAGCACAAAAACTGACAGTCAGTCTGTAGTTATTTCCTCAGGTCGGCCAGGATGGAGTTCCATGTTCAAAGTCTCTCACTAGAATCCTTAATCCTTATCTCCCCAGACTAGAATAAGAG
The DNA here is from genome assembly GCA_020800305.1 of Porphyrio hochstetteri. Lineage (NCBI taxonomy): Eukaryota > Metazoa > Chordata > Aves > Gruiformes > Rallidae > Porphyrio > Porphyrio hochstetteri. Next base: position 6,746,613 of record CM036918.1, on the reverse strand, counting down.
AAGTATAATCAAATAATCTTCAGATTTCTTTATACTTCTAAGTATAGTGCACATTCAGCAAGTTACCCAAAGAAGGTGCAAAAAACCCAAACCCCCAACCTACAGTTTGGCTTATACTTTATATTGCCCCTCGTGTATGAACCAGAACACCACCACCACGAAGCAAGGGGAACACAAACTTTCTTTAGGGGCCCTGCAACTGAAAAATTGGGGGACACATCTTGTTTACTAGGGGATGACTGGATTATTTTTTAAGTCAATAAAAAAAAATAACCTGTTGATGTGTGAGAAAACTGTTCACTTTTTTGAAACTACTCTTAAAAATGTAACACAGGGAACATGGCACAGGACAGTTGCCACTGCTAAGGTGGCATCACTGCCACTGATGACAAGCTGTTGTGTAAAAACGTCTTTGCTCTCAAGGGAGTAACAGGCAGCGAACATACTCTCTCCTTTAACTACCAGTGTTGCAGAATCTACCAGGAACAGAAGTTAAGCCAAGCTTTTCTCTGCTTGGAAGATGTATGTAATAGATTCCCAGAACAAGATACCGGCTTGGAGGATGGGATTTTTAATTTTCTAATAATGAATATGAAAAAAATTGTGTCTGATTATATAACTTCGTTTTAGAAGAAAGGCTAATTGGACACTTACAGCTTTCTTCATTCCTGTTTTCATATATGAGCAGGAAGTCTTACCACCTTCAATTCCTCTGCATAATTCTTTTCTTGAAAACAGGACAAGAATTTGACCAGACACAGAATAAATCAGGTATTAAAAACCACATGAAATTCTGTTAGGATGGTCCTTCTGCTGTGGCGATGATGTTGTGATGCTGTTATTAAGGAGGGTTGTTAGGTGAAGGAAGGTACATGCTGAAATACACAAGACATAATTTATTGAGAAAATTGATTTTATTGGTTTAGAGGTCACATCTACCTCTTCATTTAAAAAAGCTCTTTATTAACTTAAAAAATTACCAGAGCCAAAGTATAATATACACACTTGGAAACTTCTTGACTGATCCCTAGGTATTAGACTCTTATTCCCTTCTCCTATTTGAACACTTACTTCTTGCTCATTATATTTTAGCAGAAAAAAAGCACAAATATAATACTACATACCTGCTACACAGAGATCCTGATTTTTCAACAATATTAATGCAGGCTTTTCCATGCTCCAGGCAAAGCAAGGATCCAGTGACATTTTTAATGGGTTTCAATAAGGAAAATACAGAGAGGTTTTACAGAGAGTTTTTGTGAGAGAACATGTTATTAAAATAAAATTGCAAAGTATTAGTTTGCAAATATATTTGACCAAAAATTTACCTTCATTCAGTACTTCTTTCCAGGTACTCTGGTGCTGCACTATTAGTAGTATTATGACAAATAAATGCAGCCCCTTTTGAAGACACGCTTTATACAGGCTTATTTTCAATGGAAAGCTCAAGTGCTTTGCATTCAAGTTACCACTGAGGTATAACTGACTGGGAGAATTTTACTCACCCTTTAATATACATATACCCCCAACCCATGTGCATGTAACAGATGTCTAGAACTTACAGTGACTCAATCACAGCAAATCAGGGTTGGAATATATGGCAATACAAGCAAGACAGCTCATAATCTCGATAACTTGGCATTCTGCTGTGCTGAGGATATTTGCTTTATACCATTCACATTTAAATACAGACCCTGCAAAATATTACAGCTCTTTATAGGTGAGGAACACTTGATCTTAGTTTTCATGATATTTAATTAAAGCTTGCTATTTTGCTGGAACTGATACACCAAGGAAAGAACCTGCTCAGAGGCTTTAATCTGTTTAGTCCCCAAGTATGCTGCACTATTACTGGCTGTATCCTCTAAGAAGTACCGGTAGTTTACCATCATGCCACAGGAAGCAGCAATGCCCCGAGGGCTTGTGTCCCCCATCCAGTTTATCCTCCACATCACTGAACCATTCTGCAGATGAAAATTTGCTACTGGATTAAGAGCATAGCCACGATGTTTCTCTCCATACAAATACCAGGCACAGAGTCTCATAAATGGTGAGTGAAGCACTTTAACTAATTTTTCTGATCTCACCCACTCATTGTTATTTAAGAGTTTCTTTAGTGTTTCAGTAGTAGAGTCTCCTGTGATCTCAGAGATTTCTTGCCATTCAGATTCTGTAAAAAGTTCACTTCTTTCCAGTTCTTTGGTTTGGGAGGAGAGGAGACCAACAAGCCATTTTGTGAATCCTGGGATAGGTGAAAGAGTAGAAAATGCTTTTATCTGAGGAAGTTCTTTCTGCACACAAAAGGAGAGAAAAAAGAATTCATGAGTTTTGTTACGACTGACAATGAGAAGTTTGAGTGAAAGAACAGCTGATACCCTTCACCTGATGTCAAGCAAAGACTTGGGATTCTGAGAATTAACTGATACATTAGACAAAAAAAATATGTAGGTATCACCCTGGCAGTAGTAGGTTAGTGACTAGAAAGCACCTGGATAACAAAGAGAATTACAGTCCACACACCAGCTCTATAAAAGTACTTATGCAGCATGTACCAACACCCTGTTCTCATGTATCATTTTATAGGCAGAAATAAACAAATGCAATGACATGCTATGAAGAAGTTAATCAGAGAAATAAGATTTTTTCCTAAAAATAAACAAGTTTTCAATAACTTTAAAATATAATTTATAATTTATTTTTCATTTTTTTAAAATCAGGTACATTTATTATTTCTGTCTATTATAAAATCAAGAGGTACAATTTCTAGCCTTTAACAGAAAAAAGTATTTCTTGAAGTTTTCAGAGAACTTTTCTTTTCTCCACATTTCTTTACACAAGCCAGCTACTTTTCATGCTATTCCCAAACTATAAACTACACTGTCAAAATAGTAAGATAAGAAATAGAAACCTCCAGTAAAAAAATTAAATCACAGAGTTTAATACTTGTTTTAACAAAATAAAACTTCTACTAATTTAGGAGTAAAAACTGTTAACTATGAAAATATATAAAGCAAAAACCATACATAAGGAAAACTGTATTAGTTTTGGGGCATGCCAATGTGAAGAATAGAGATGGTTGTTAAACTCACTGCCACTTGGAGTTAACAAAAATTACACCAGTCAACTCTGCTAAAGTGAGGGGAGGGGCAGCCACAAGGAACAGAGGAAAGTGTTGGTTTAATTACTGTTCATATAGGAAGAAGTGGTAAGAACCACATTTATCAACATTACAGCAGCGTCTTAATGTCAACAGAAAATTGTCTTTAAATGACTACAAAATGCATTTTTTTCTACTCTAAGTATTACAGAGATAACCATTAAAAAGTCATCACTGCTCAGATCCTACCTGACACTAGCAAATGCTAATGGAATGCTTGCTGCTAGCTTGGTTGCATCACACCTGCGCTGTGGCAGCCCCAGGTACCGCTGTGCCCCACGCAAGGCTGCCATCTGCATCCTGCTTCATGAGGATGGGGAAGCCAGGGAGCCCAGGGCTGGCATACCTCTCATTGGAGCCAAGCATCATTTCTAATAACTCTGATAACTAGAATAATATTCAGGAGGGTTATTTACAACATGTTTCTCCTTCCCACACAGAGCTTCCCAAATAGCTTATCGCTGTTCTGCTTGCTGGCTTCCAGCACTATGATACATGAACCAGCACAGATCTACCACCTCTTCAGTTTTGTGACTTATAATTGCATAAACAAAATCATCACACTCATTCCCCTCATCTGAAGCTCTCAGACTATTACACAGATATGTAAGTCCAAGAATTCTTTTGGGACCAGACAAGAACAAGAAAGGCAGGCCAAGTTACAAAGAAACACTACATTTCATCTCCTTAGTGAACAGGATAAGCCAGAAAGCAAATTATTTCAGAAGACCACTCATTTCAGTATGTTACTGAACAAAACAGCCATTTATGTAATCAGAGAGACCAGGAGATATTGTCATACTCTCAACTGTGATAGCTACCATGGTCAGACAATGCAATACTAGTACGGCATTGATTTCCCATGACTTTTTCAAGTCTCCACTAAAGGACATGACAATATTTAAGAGTAATTATGAAGCATCTGTAACAAGATCTGTGAAATACAATTATCAGGTTTCATCACATGTGCATTTCATAAAAGAAAAATATTTTCTGGAATTTGATGTGAAGAGGTGGCTGTGGAAGGCAGTTTCTGCTGATACCATAGCACCTCTGTACAATTTTAAAGAATACAGCATTTATAAAACAAAACAGTTTATTAGGGTTATGCTCTTACTGCAGATCACAGCTACAAGAGGCATGGGTACAGAAAATACATTTTAATTAAAAGAATGTTTCTTTTTAGAAAAGTTTCCCCTCTGTTTCTGGAAAAGAAAGCAATGCCCACAGTAAATTAAAGGGAAAAAAATAAATCTGGGACCAGAACAAAGCAATTCCTTTCACTTCAAAAACCTTTCATTTCCCGACCTCACGCTAAGTACTTCCCCATGGATAGAAAGACTATTTATCCAAAAATCAACTCAAAAATCACTTTATAAACATATGAGTATAGAATCAAATACACTCAGTGAATCTTCCTTCGATCACCTTTCACCTACCTCCTGTTAGAGTTTCTCAATCGAGGCATATACCTAATCATCCCATTTGGAATCCACTTTTCTTTAAAGCAGCAGGATCTTAATTAGTATGGCAGAGGAGAGCTATACTCAGATGCCCCCTTGACAGCTACACTTTCCTTGACTGAACACTAGTTCCCACCAAAGACAACACTATTAACACAAAACCACATATCTCCTGGAGAATGAGGAGGAAGAAAGATAGCACAGAAGTGAATTTCTAAAGGCTACTGGAAAAATAACTTCAAGATATTTGTTCCTGGAGAAAAAGCTGATAGCTTTCAGGTTTGTCAAGATGGTATCAAGCAGCATCACTTGCTACCTTCATTTCTCCATCAGCGCACTGAAAGCTGACCAGTGGTGACTACTGTGACCAGCCGTAGTGTAGCTGCTGAGACAGTCTGCTGTCAAGTAATCTGACCTTTTGCATGTCAGCTCTTATTGCAGCTAGATGAATTTCTGCCCAGAAGGGAGGGACACAACTGCCTTCTGAAGATTCAATGACCCGGTACCCTTCTGCCTGTCCATGCAATAATGATGGATGACAACTCAGCAACTGTCTAGGATGTGAGAGAGCTGCAAATGAACCTTAAGGTACAGAAACACAAACCTGTAATCTATAATGAGAAGTACCCTTCTCATGTCAGCATCTTTAAGCAGCAGCAAGCTCCCCCCAAAAGGCACTGGATTTCAAAATGGGGCTTCATTCTTCTGTGTCTTCATTCCCAGTTGTGCTTTAACGTTCATCTTTTAGTCCATAACACAGAGAACACAAGAGAGGGAGAAATCGGTGAAAGTTCTCAAATTAATGACCTAGCAATGAGAAATCCTAGATGTGCTGCTAGAGGGAGTACAGATGTTACTACTGTGCAGCAGAGTGAAAAAGAAGAAGAAAAAAAGAGCAGGTTGTTAGAGGCTATTTTCCTCTAGATAAGGATTCAAGGAGTACAGGATATGTTTCTTTTTCACCTGAAGATGGGATTATATTCCTTAAAGGCTTTCCTTTTTTTTCTAGCTGTATTACTCATCCTATAAAAAAGACAGTGCCTTTGAGAATATATTGCCAAGGTCTCTTTCATTAATTCTTCACAGATGTTTGGGGTTAAAATCTGAGAGGAAAAGAAGGAAGGTAATGTTGAAATTTGAGAAACATAAACTCTTCCTTCTGCTGAAAGCAAACTGGACCAAGAGAAAAGGCTGCTTACCCCAAAAGTCATGTCTGGAAGGGAACTCTTTGGCACCATGTCTGCTAATAAAGCACAGTGTTTGAAAACACTATTTTGCTACTGAACAGAGCTAACAAACAGGGCTTTTCACTCAGGAGCTGAGCCATGCCCACTGCTTCCACAGGGTAACAATTCCAATCTCATCTCGCAGCTTGCAGAGCTGAGAGAGCAACCCTTCACCATCCCTGACGAGAAAAGTGAGAATGAAGGTTTTCTTCCCATATTTGTGTATTAATAAAAACCACTGCAGAGTTCAGTTAAGTAACTGGCATTTTGCTTCCTTGTGATGATGACTGCTCTTTGTTTATCATTCACTTTCAGGAGTGACCTGTTCACCAAGCCCAGCCCAAAATATTTATCAGGAAGTTGCTAGTTCCTACTCTATTAACAACTTCAAAATGGGAAATTGTGCATATTTTTTACTTCTTAGGACAGATAAGACATGGGAAAATGACCCCATTTTGAAGCTACAGTACAGACTACTACGTATCTGATAAATGCTTGAGTTTAGGAGCTTATCTGAGGCAGCCATTTCTTGTCGAAAAATAAATAGAAGCAGCGAAGTGCGCTCATTTATGTTGTTGCTAAACTGATGTGCTAGTTTCTAAGGCTATTGGTGGAGATCCATTAATGTTTATTTTCTTGTCAGAAACCCACACACCATTAAGAAACAGCTGCTCATTTTGTTTTGGGGGAGATTTCTGGTTTTGGTTGTCTTTTTGGTTTGGTTTTTTTCATTGCAGAAGAGTGCAGATCTCTCCTATTATCCATATCTCATCTGAAACTGTCTTGCTGTCTGAAAGCTGTAGTCCAAGGTCACATTTTTCATCAATGAAAGCAAAGCCTGTTTTGGAAATTATGATCTCCCCAGGTCACCTAGATCAAATTAAGGTAGCAATTATCAACAGCCCAACCAGAAAGCTAAAATCTGCCACCAATTGTTAAGCATTCAATTGAGTCACACAGCAGCTATCAGTTTTCTCCCCCAAATGCCACAGGCTATAAAATTCTAAGCAGTTTTCTCAAAGGCTGTACCACAGTTATCTGTGTCTGTCATCTGCAGACTGAATTGCTATGATGTACCTTCTACAGAGCTACAGACCATTTAGAATGCCTATAAACACATTCTGAATTAAGTGTCTGTCTAATGAGAAATCTATCTGTCTGCACATTCACCAGCACCTATCAGCTTGCTAGAAATGCATCTGCCTGCTTGTTTTCCAGCACCCAATTTGGGGTTTGTTTGTTTTCTTACTAGTTGTCTCACATTGTTTCAGAATCCAATTCATTTCTGGGAGCAATACAAGCTTACATTTAAGAAATACAAGATATTATTTCTGTTGTCTGTTCTCTGCTTTATACACATTAATATAACCAAGAGACTACACAGAATGCACAGAAAGCCTATTCTCAGACTTGTACAAGAGAGAACTGGGACCAAAGTGGTACCAGGGGACTAATGAATTCATCCCACTGCTAGCCCAAAAATAACTCAAGTAGGAGATGCTCAGATAACAATAAAAGCCTGTTTATAAAACCCTTCTAAATTACTTGTGTAACAAACCTTTGTCAAGCAACTATCAAAAAAGAAAAATCTCCTATTTAGGGCAGTGTAGGTTCTCCCAGGATGTCTTTTGTGTGCAGTACAAGCTACATCCCTACGGTCCTATTCTGACCTCTGCTATATCCCTCCCCTTTACCCAATTATACTGCAATACCTGTGGCAAATGCCAAACCATAATGTCTAGGTAGAGATTAAGGATTCAAACTGCTAACTGTGCACATATAAAGAGATGAAACTGAGGACCCATTTCTGTGACTCAACTTCATACGTCCTCCATCTGCTTAAATTAGCGAAAGACTCAAAAGCAGGGGCCATTAACTTCTGTGCAGTGCCTCAAACTAACAGTGCTTAACATTGAGAGTTGTAATCTTTGCCAGAGCCTCTACTGCTGCAGTTTTCCTAACAGTCCTAATAAAATGCCATTTGCAAGAAATATTTTCATGAGGGAATCTGTACTTGACATTCTTTGAAGGTGAGAAGAGCTACCCTACAGATGTTCTTCTTTAGCAGCGTATGTGACCCGTTCAGGCTAATTAGGAAGAAGATTTCTAAAAAAATTAAACTCTATCTTAATTGTCCATTAATAAGATTTTAACAAATCTGATACTAACAGAATTTATAGACCTAACTTTACAGTGTAGGTACCTACTAGCTCAATGTTTCAGTACAGTTTTTAAAAATCTTGCCAAGTAAAGGCATCAATGGGGAGGAAAAAAGATTGGCTATTAGCATATTTCTAACTTAGTGCATGCCTTTTTCTGATCTAATGATATACATTCATGACAGGTCCAATTTGGAGTGTTCCTTATGAAGAATGACAGCTGAGAATTCCGTTTTGAGGTTACAATGGCACTTACAAGTAGAAGTGTCAGAGCAGGTTAAGTTAAGGCAAAGTCAGATAAAGGACTTTCAGTAGATGATAAAAAAAAAAGTTTTAAGAGTTTGCAGTGCCTTGGGAAAATACAAATCAAATAACATTCTGAGGATCAAACAGATGTCCACAAAAGTTAACTCAAACAAATGGCAAGTTATAAAAATGTATTAATCATCAACGATTCAAATATAATGAGAAACAAAATCCTCAATGCCTTCAAACAGCCTACTCTTCCCAAAGGATTTTATTACCAGTTAAATAAAAAAGAGTCTCAACTTATGTAACCTGGAACACTTGGTGATTTAACAGCACTTTAAATAAAGATTTGTTTATTGCAAAGCCATGCAAAGGTTATATAAAAAAATCCTCTTCCTATCAGAGACCTCAACTATCTATTTTTACAAAGGCTGCTGTAAGCTTGCTTAATGAGCTGTAATTCTTGACCCAATATTTTTTTTGCTGAGGTTATATTGTTTCAACTTCTGTCACCAAGTCAACTCAGCACTACTGCTGTATCATTTGTCCCCTTTAAGTAAGTGACTATAATGCTGCCCCAAAGAATTATGTCCAGCCTGAACACAGGCAACCTTGGAAAGTCCTTTGCTTAGACCTGACGAGAGCGAAAGAGAGCACATGTGTGCAATTAAAGCACTGAAGTAGGACTTCCAGATTCTGGGAGATGTGTAAAACAGACTGCCAAGAGTATTACTCGTCATATAGCCTGCCTTTGCCCTCAACAATCTAACTTTGTAGAAATTTCACAGTGTTAAGTATTTTGAAGCTGAAATACGCATAGCTTCTCTCCACTGAAAGGAGAAATCTCTGAGATGGGAGTCACAGCATCTACAACAAAAGCAGTATGACTAGGCATTACAGAAACACATCAAATAATTCTGGTAACAACAGGATGACAGTAGAGTCACTTCACAGATGTAAAATATGCAATGGGAGATAGTTCTTATAGAATTCAAGACAACAAATTCAATAACAATACTTTGGAATGAAGAGGAAGCAAGCATGAAGGACTGGGAAAGAAAAAATACTAACAAGATCAAAGACTGAAAGAAAAACTACTAAAGAAGCACATCCATCATGGATAAACGCTCCTGGATTACCCTTTGTATCTTTTTTAGCCCTAAAATGGTATTCCAACAAGGTTTATCATCAAGAAAAGGAACAGTCTGGAGTTTATCATATATATAGATATAGAATAAATAGGCAGTTCAAGTTTTGCTACTTCGTAGTCAACTAAGTACATGCCCAACTCACCATATAAAACCTTACTGGTAACAGCACATTTTTCATAACACCTTGAAGCAGTGTATAAATTTAAGTAGGGAGGAAGACCTCCACCTTTGGCATTGTATGGAAAGCAATTAGCTTTGAATATTAAGTGAGTTATTTAAGCTTGAGGCAATCATTTTATGTTTAGAATGTATTTAAAGCCATCTCAGACAAAGTATTTCCAATTCATCATGCATTTGATGAATACTGAAGGACTGGAATTTATAACACTGAAATGTAGAAATTTTATCTTAAGTATAAATAAGAAACATATTCTTCTGTTGGACACATCGAATTTTAGAACTTGCAAATAGGGTACCTCAATATGGCATGTCTTTTTTCCTTTATAACTCGCTCAGAACTTCTCTAGTGTTGTAAGCAATTTAGTGATGGACAAATACGCTGTCAATAAGGTTATTTTATGAGAGTAACTCAATTATCCAGAAATTATTTTTCAGATGTGAAAGCAGATAACTCTATGAATTTATTCCAACTTCCCCTCAGTCAAGATCAGACAGATGGCACAGCCTAATTATACCTGGACTACTGCACTTTAGACAATTAATCTAAATGCCATTCCAAAAGCAAAAAGCAACAAAATTCAGCCAAAATATCCATTAAAAATAAAATAAAAAACTTCACAGCAGCCTGCTACGATTCAGTAGATGACTAATCGATCATTTTGTAGTAGTAGAAATTTGGTGCATCAAATTTTCAGTTATTTTTATAAGTAGAACTGAAGTTCTGAATCACAGATAATTTCTCGACATCGTTACTAACCCAGATGTTGGGACAAATCATATAATCACAAGTAGTGATCATTACTTTTAAGTGGTAGTTTTGTTAATAATTTAAATAAAGACTTTTAAATTAGGTACTGAAGACAGAAATATGAGTCTTTCACACCACTCTGTATACAAATGAATGAATTTTCGTTCTTTTCTCCAGTTCCTTGGAAGAGGATTCAACAAGAAGTTCTAAAGTTATTAATAATAAACCCACAGCATGCAAAGATCTACATAAATTCATAGCACTGACTTGCATAAAGCAACTGATTCCCATTACTTTCAAATGTTAAAGAGTTCTTTACTACATTGCTAGAAATTCCTGGGCATAGAAATCTATCTCCTCTTCTTTTTTTTTTTAAATAGACATATTCAAGCATGCAAACTGCATATGTAATTAGTGGCAATTCAATGTAACATACAAGGAAATTAATTAATTTATGTAAAGGAATTATTTTTGTTACTGGAACATCTTAAGATTTTAAAAAAGGAACAGTCAGGTACACTGAAGAGAGAAAATGTTGATCCAGGGCCTGGGAGGGAGCTGGTTAGCATGTATTAACAATGCCCCACCCACTCAACTGAGAGACAGTAGTGAATCACTTAACACCCTACACGGCAAAATACATCTATATTAAAGCTATCTTCAATGGAACTGTACTAATTTGACTTTTAAACAATCTATACACATGATTAGGCACACTAATTCATGCAGCACATGTCAACCATGTAACAGTATCTACAACTGACAGACATGAACCAGTGGCAGAAAAAGTTCTTCCAACTCTTTATATATCTTTAAAGGCTGACCTGGTAAGAAGCTTCAGGTATAGAGGAAGACCTAGCATCTCCTTGCCTTAAGCCATGATACAACATGGAAACTAAAGGGAAGCACACTGGCCAAGCAGCATCTTAACTACACCCCAAGTATACCTACCTGCAGCTCTTTTACAACGCGTTTGATGAGGTAAGTCCCAAGTTCCACACCTTGCAGTCCCTGCTGAGTCAAACTGATTGAGTAGAAAATTGCTGTTGTAATTTTGTCTGTATCTTCTGTTTCTAACGGCGGCACTTCTTTCACTATGGCCTGGGGAAATAAGAATTATAAAAAAAAAAAAGTTAGTAGTAGTTATTATCATCAATATGGGGGAGGGGGCCTTTCTTTTTACCTTTCAAATGTGTTAACACTATTCTCCACTGTTTTAATTCATTACCCTCTGTGAGAAACAACAAAAATCTAATGAAAAAGTAAAAAGAAGAGCTCCTTATCCATTAACAAGCGCAGGAAATAATTGTAACGTGGTTTACAATTTTCAGAAATAATGGCAACTGCTTTGAAGTTTTAATCTTGTTATCTTTTCTTATATATTCCTCATTTTTTCTTCCTCTTCTTGCACTTGAACAAACTCCAAGATTTCAAACTATATAAACCAGCAAATATTCAGAATATCCCTTTTGAAGTGCTGATTCTCTCATCTCTTTAAAGAAAAATGAAACAAAACCAAATGTTCCCAAATTACAGGGAATTACAAATTTTGAAAAGAAGTACATTGCAATTTGAGGACTTTGCTAAGTATTGAATGCATCAGTGACTGTACCTGGATGCTGCTGGAGATATCACTGGTTAGTGCAACATGCAACACTATCAATGGTTCTCCAGGGATTGCACAGTGAGAAAAATAGTAGCATCTTCTATATGACCCAACGCGACGCTTCATATCAACCCAGTTTCTAACAGGATGCACAGCTTCAGAACTCAATGGGAAAAAGAAAAAAAAAAAGGAAAATTATGGATTTTTTTCATTTAAAAACAGAGGTCAGCTGCCAACCCTACAAGCTCTATACTTTTCCCATTGATGGCAGTAACAAAACTCTCCAATCAAAAAATCAGGATGTGAATGAAACACGTAAAATTCATCAGCAAATTGTGACAAACTCTTTAGAGATTCATTATTCCTCAATTTTTTATGTAACAAAGTGACACCCAACATAACTTTCCTTTAGTCACCTTCAGCTCCATCACAACACTGAATATTTAAGAGGAATTCAGAAATGAATGTTGTAGATTTTAAGGATATTTACAAAACCCAAAGTGCTCTCTTTACACACAGTTTACAAGTGATTCTGTGCCTCTCACTACTTTAGAAGTAAAACATGCTAACTGTTGAGCACCCTGTGCTGCATCAGATTTCAATATTGATTCTCTACCAACACTGTTGGTGCAGACTGAGGGGAGAAGGTGGCAGTGGTGAGGGAGGCAGCAGCACCTGTGGGAGGAAAGGGAGAGCAAGAAGGCAGCGATGCAGGAGTTTGAGTTTGTGGAAATAACAGCAGCACCACTGGGAAGAGTAACTAAGACGGCTTGAAGACACAGTCTACCAGTGCAGTATGTGAGCTAAAGGATCAAATTATCAGACAAATTATTCCCTTCACCATTACTTAATTCAGTTTTTAAACTGTGCTCTTTAGTGAGTTAAATGCAGCTATTCCTTAATTATACTTTCCTTATAGTTCAATATTGAAAAACAGAATCCAGAAAACAGTAGATCAGTGCAGCCACAAGCCTTTCATCACCAAGCCATAGCAACTTCTACCACTTACTCACTAATTTTCTGGAGTACTTCACAAGGTGATTGCCAAGTGACCCGTTCCAAGTTTAGGAATCCTGTGGAGAACCACTCAGAAAGCATGTTCTTCAGAACTCCATTCATTTCCTGCACGCAGAAGAAAGGAGCTGCTAAATAAGCTAGGTAGAACACAGGACTGTGAGTGAAGATAACCTTGATTTTTCAACCTACAACACTGGTAGGTTCAAGAAAACTAATACATCTGTTTGAGAAGATCAACCACATAACAGTTCAACTTTCCTCACACTAAAACAATGAAAATGTTTGAAGACAGTATAGTAAACTGCAGACAATGCATAACAATGCAGATGAAAAGCAGACAATAGGTAGAAGTATTTGAGCAGTCTTGACAGTAAGGCTGTAGTTACACAGGTGCTCAGACTTAAATACCATGAAAAAAATGATGGGAAATTTGATAAAAACTAGGAGTTGAATTTCACTGTAATTTTCCACATCTGAATCCCTTCTGAGTATTCAGCAGTTCATGCCTGAGGAAGGTTATTGGTATTAGCTTATTAAAATAAGACAGTAACTCCCCAAACTGAAATTTTCCAATTCCTTACCATATTTTATTAGTCACCTATACTTTATTCAACGTTTTCCCCATTGCTCTTTACAGGAAAGATACAGACTAGCTCTTTACTCCTCCACATTCTGCACCATGATTAACACAGGGAACTCTCTACTTCTGACAGATCTCCAAGGCATGTGACAGATCTCCAAGGCACGTTAGGGATCTACTGGAGGGGACTGGAACACATCAGGCACATTTAGGCATCAGTGAGCTACAAAAATGCTTCAGCTTGGACTTCAGCACAGATTGTACGATTTGGTACAGGAGCTGCACATGCCCACTAGGTGGTAAATTAGAAAATTAGAGTCTTCTAACAGGCAGCAGATAAAATTTTATAGCATTTTTCTTCTAAACATGAAAAATTTTGAGCAAGAAAAAAAGCAGCAGCATAAGAATGCAGAACTCAAAAATCACAAGATTTGGAACAGAATGACATAAAATTAAAGTCAACTGTAAGATAAAATTCATTATTATGAGGAATGTTTCAAAAAGTATTTGATATTTCCTACAAATTTCCTGCTGCCTATATTATTAAAGATTTTCCTAAAACTCTTTGAGTTTCAAAAGTATTGTTGGAATCACAGATTGAATATTCCTTAGAGAGATTCTAGAGCATATTTTTTCTTACATTTGTTTTGTATAGAGGACACAGTTTGATATCAGCACCAATTTACCAACAGCCTAATCAGAAACACAGGCTTACCTGAAACTAACTTAATAACCGTTTACTTAGAAATAGGAACTCTTCACCTTCTATTCCAACCTTTATTACTTAGCCACTGCTGTACATAAAATAGCAAAAAATTACACTATAATGTATTTTAGCTAGCTACATTTAAGCAAAACAACAGAAAAAAAGGGATATGAATCCATCAATAAAACACTTAGGACTTAAAACATCTTTCCACAGCTCAGATGTAGCCTCAGGACTTTCATAAAAAAGTAAAAATATTTTCCATTGTAACCTAACTAAGATGTCAAGAGACACACAGCAGAGAAGGTTCCTTTTGGCAAAACTAACTACTACAGTATTCCAAGATTGAAAAAAGGGCAGTTTTATTCTTTAATTTGCCATACTACAAAAACACATATTTTCAAACCCTGACTACGCTTGCAACCAACTGTGATCACATATTCAACCTACACCAATCCACCCTAACTTAGAATTAAATTAACTCCTTCCATAAAAGCTCCTAAATGACCACTGTCATGAATCTGCACAGCACATTTGTAACAAATCTTTTTCATACCCAAAGCTCAGAGTCAATTTTTCCTTCAGTTTCCCTACTCCCTTCCACACTTACAAAGCTGTGTTAGTAAAATAGATAGGCTTTTATTTGGCATCTATCTTTGCTTACAGAGAAATGGCTACTCTTTCTAGAAGAAAACAATCATTGGCCAGCATAGAACAAATTCTGTCCTGTATGAAAATTTTATGCTATCTTTGTATCTTTTTTTCAGCAGCATCCTCCAAAACATAAGAGGAGCTAATTTATTGAAGCATAAATTAACATATACTTCAAATAATGAAAATGTCTGTTGCATTGTTCCAACTACAGGGAGTATCCATGCACTATTCCACGAGGTCAAGCCTCCCAAGATTTGTAAATCAGGATTTGGTTAGTCTTTCTCAGTAGAGATCTCTTTCAGTTATATAATAAACTGTGCTGAATGTCCTCTGCCAAATTGTACTTCCACTTGTAGGACAAGGCTGAACAAAGCCTTTATATGCTAGTTAGTTTTAAATGAATATTAAACTGAAATAACAATAGAAAAATTCTCCCTAAGTACATTTAAAGGATAAGCAATATCCACTGGAAGACAATGAAAGGCAAATGATGCATTGCAGCAGCATATGGAGAAACATCTAGAAAAAAATACACCTATGTGACTATCTGCAACAAGTACCACTGAAGAACTGACAGAAATGAGGGATCACACTACGGGAAATCCACCCTAGGAATGGACAGTCTTCACAACTTCTCTATGAGGCTTTGGTAACGCTCCAGCCTTCTCTGTCTCAAGGAAACATCATCCTACAGAAGAGCAGCAGGCACAGGGGGAGGAAGTACTGAACAGATGACATTAAAAAGGACCAGATTAACTATGCAAAAACTTTGCAGCTAGGATAATTAAGAGGGATGTATGGAGTATACCTTCCCCTGTGTAATCAATGGATCTGTTGCACATTTATAGCAGCATGTCTGATGATTTGGGGGGCTTACCAGACACATATCTTAAACCTGCACTGTCCTACTACCTCAAAAGAGACTATTTCTGTAATATGAAAAATGCATAACTACTGTTGGCTCAGGGCATCTCAACACTTGATGCAGTCGGAGAATGCATCACTCAACTGCAGTTAGAGAGCTGTAATCTATACAGGCAAAACAGTGTTTGCTGGTGCTTCTGGGCTAGTGGATTAAAGAGAAAGCAGTAGGTAAAACAAGCTGTGCTGAGAAGAGCCCAGAACTGTCCACACAACAGCATTTATAGAAAAGGGCTCTTTCTGGCACGGCTAAATCACACAGGAATTCCAACTCCTGGGAAGTACAGGAGCAGGTACTGGCCTGCAGCTTCAAAAAGGCTGTTTTCCTGGGAAAAAAAAGCGGAATTTTAGTTCAAATACTCTCTCATACACAGATTTGTCTGTATTCCTTTTTTCCAATGCATTTTTCATCTCAAACTGTAGAGGTCTAAGTGTTTTAAATAAGTATATTCTGATTGTTTTGTTTCTTCTGGCTTTAAGGTACTTCCCTTGCGAATCCTTGTTTCTGCACAGCTCTGAAGTTTTTAGAAAACAACCATAAATCATTCTGGTCAAATATCCCTTGGCGTAGTGAAAGCCACTACCTATTCCAGGAGTGCTTGCTCTGTTTTCTTTTGTAAGGGCACACCATAAGCCAGAAAAATAAGCTAGAGTTGTCAGATCTGGGGTCAAACAAACATTCCTACGGCTCTCCTGTCATCCATCTGCTTTCTGGAACACCATTTCAAGCTGCAGTCTAGCAGCTAGGAGGGAAAACTGCTGATGGCTGCACTCCTGCTCCTCATTATTTTGAACACACTGCTCTGCATCCATTGGCAGTAACACGGCTCAGATGGCGACAAGTGACTTGGGAACAAGCCAGTTAGACTGTACGGCTACTAAAAGAAGTGGAAAACACAGGAATCGGATGAATTTTGCTTCTCTGAATCACCTCCAGGTCCATGTTCCATACCATGGGACATACTGATGCCCAACTGAACTGCAGGCTACTTTTCAAGATGCAGAACTATTTTTGGTCCAAGATACAGCTGTACAAAAGCATTGCCTTTGTAACCAAAGAAGAAAGTGAAGCAGATGTGTTCTCAGTAATGTTTTGGGAAGAAAGGAATATTGTTTATGGAGAATTATAGCTCAATTCAAATGATCTGTCAGTTGTAAATATTAATGCTTTATAAAACAACAGGGCAGCATGTAGGGCAAAAAATTAGAATAGTTCCAGCTGGAAGGGACTTACAGTGATCTAGTCCAACTGCAACTGTGTATGCTGACAAAACTGAGTGCAGAAAGACACAAAACACTTTATCTTACCAAAAACTGTGTTTCATTTAAGTCATCTGAGCAAAATTCAGAGTTGTGTTTAATATCACAGTCTACACTAAGTTTCTTAAAGGCTTGCCTCCAACAATGCCAGTCTCCTGTTAGGTTCTCTTATTTCGTAATTTCAGTCATAAATAAATTCTTATTTTCATTTCAGAGGCCTTTCTAGTCCTAAAATTACACATCCAACATTTCATTAAAAAGAAAAAAAAAAAGCACACATTTATTATTGAGCATCTCAATTTTACTGATTAGTATTTATAATTACCAGCTATACATCAGTTTCTATCAGACAAATATAATAAATAGTGATTTTTATTTGGGTTTTTCATTCCATGTTCCTAATACAAGACAGCAAATCACAGGCTTTTTGATCTTCACATCAGCCCCCTATTTATTGGGCAACAAATCAGAAAACTATTATGAAAAACAAATTTAAAGAAAAAATGCCTCTCTGATGAGGGAACTGTTTCAATTTCCATCTCAAATTACTAAAAAATGAAATACCCTCTACAATTAAAATTCATATGCAGATATTTACAGATAAACACAATATGAAACAGCAGTAACACTCCATGCATGTCAAACAGATGGCTCAGTTATTGTTAGCTGCTGGTTAGGTAGCTGACAAGGCTACAAGAGAATTATTCTGCCAGCCCCACAAGAGCCAAATTTTTACTTTGGCTTTGGAAAGTTTGAAGTTTTTAACTTGATATGCTTCATTTGGGCATCCTGACTCACAGACATACTCTGGTATCGCCACGTGTTTAAGAACGCCTTTGGGTTTTTTGCAAATTAGCTTCAAAATAGAGATAGAGAAAAACCTTGGTGAGATACTGGAAAATATCCCCATCAGCAAAATGAAATTCAATAGAGTGACACAAATAAAAGGAGAATGTTTTTTGCCTTTTTTTACTGCCAATAGTAATTACTGCAGTGGCACTGGTAGCACTGAAAACTTCCCTGGCTTTTCTGTTTTTATATTGTTTGATGACTTTTTCTATTAAAAAAACTTATTTCACTTCCTCTCAGTTTTGCTCATTTATACAATAAATGTGCACAAGCATTTCCAAGTGACTTAATCACCTGTATGTGTGTCGTGGTTTTGCCCCAGCCAAGGGCCGCACCCCACACAGTCGCTTGTACTTTTAAAAAGAAGGGGGAAGGGAAGTTGGGGGAGGGGGAAAAAGGGAAGAAAGAAAGGAGGAAAAGAAACCACAACCTAGAAACCAGAACCACGCAGGTTGGGATAAGGATAGTTTACTAAACAATAACAGAAAACTAGATATAACAATAACAGAAGTTTAAAGCACAAAATAGATGAAACTAGTGATACACAATGCAGTTTCTCACCAAACCACAGAACCCAGGCCGCACAGCTTAGAGCCGTCCCCGAACCCAGAAACTGCCCGTCCTGGTGTTGTCTCCTCCTCTTCCCCCCAGTCCCCCTTTATACTGAGCATGACGTAACTGGCATGGAATATCCTCTTTGGCCAATTCGGGTCACCTGTCCTGGCTGCGTCCCCTCCTTTCTCATTAGTAAGGAAGTATGAAGAACTGAGAAAGGTCCTTGATTGCCCGGCAACAACTAGAAACATCAGGGTGCTATCAGCACTGTTCTCATCCTAACACCCAAACATGGCATTCCATCCACTGCTAAAAATAATTAACTCCATCATAGCTGAAACCAGGACAATGTGTTATTTTCCTGTAATCTACTGAGCAAACATAAAAGAGAAATGTTTCATCAACCAGTATCTAACAGTCTAAGCTGCTTCTGTGTTGATATGTTTAGAGGAAATAGAAAAATATTTTATATTTACGACACAGCAGTGAGTAATCCTTGCTTTAGTAGGTCTTTCAAAATGCAAAGTAAAAACTAAGGACTGTCTAAGAAATATTTTAGACAGTTTGAGCCAAACCAAAATCCCAGTAGGCCATATAATGCATTCTGTCATTCTCCTCCAGCATCAGGAGCATCCATTTCATTTTATTTCCACATTTCCTTATCAGTGCAGATACAAATACTCAGAAGTTATAAAATTCTTGTTGCACGTTTGCCTTTATGTATGTTGGAATTTAAAACAAATCTACATTCCTGAAATGGCTACACAGGACTTCTGATAATACCAAACACTTTTTTCATAGAAAAACTCACTTTCAGTTGTTTCTCTAGTTAAGGATTCTTTAGACCTTTAAAGCAAACTGTTTCAATATTTAGAATCTCCATATGTATGTTTCACCTGAGTGAACAGACACTATTCCATTGACAAATCCTCATCAATGAGACCACAGGCCTTTCAAGGCAGTAAATAATGGTTGAAATAAATACATCCTTCTGAGGATGGATATAAGTAAGACATTCATCACCGCAAATATTTCCCCTTCCCAAAAAGCCTACACACTAAATATTCTCCCCTAAAGCCTGTCCTACCATTTTCAATTCCTCTAATAAAAATTAAAACAATTTTTTTCCCCTGATTATATGGGGATCAGTGTTGAAATCAGTGAGAAAGCTTTAAGAAAGAAAAATAATTCAAGGAAAAGTCCAATGTTAGGTCCTTGATGTGTTAGGAATGGCTGCTATGAGGCGAAAAAATACCCCCAAAAAAGGGTATTTGTTTTTTTTCTTGTAGGCTAATACAAGCACAGCATTGCAGATACACTCCAACTACTGCTTAATTACGGAAGCAGGTTTATTTATAAATCAATTTGACAAAAATGCTATCTTTTCATTACCTTTTGCCAGCAATTTGAACCTTGCTCTGACTTTCGATAAATCATATGGAAAGATGAAGTGTATTTTAAAAGCAATAGTTGAATGATTTGCTACCTGAAATAATAATGCTGTGAATTTTTCACCAGAGTCCATATTTCAAATGCTGAACCTGGGTAAGCAAACAAAATATTTAAAAAATCCCCAAGGGAAAATGCTAGTACAGAAAAAGAAGCACTGCAGCTGAGAAGGTTCTGAGCAGTAAGAGGAAGAACTACACTCAGGAAACAGGTTTCCAGCAAATTTCACTCTGTGCACTGCAAGGGCTCATCAGAAAATCAATTTATTTATAAACAAACTGGAAAATGCGTGTGTCCTTTGGTGGAAGGAACAGAACACATGAAAAGAATGTAAGAGAGGAAAAAGTTTCAAATAGCATCACGAAAAAGAATTAGGTCCAGCTTTTCTGTAACTGAACTTTTAAAACAATGTATTATGTGCCAGTGCTGTTTGTTTCTTTTTAAATGGTTCTTTTTAAATCAAGTTATGATGCTTTTGATAGTCATTGATTCATGTATATAATAGAAAACCACCCTTGGAGAACAGGAGTAGTGCCTGAGGATTGGAGGATAGCCAATATCACTCCAGTCTTCAAAAAGGGCAAGAAGGAGGATCCTAGCAACTATAGGCCAGTCAGCCTCACTTCTGTCCCTGGAAAGGTGATGGAACAGCTTGTTCGGGATGCCATCACCAAGCAACTGGAAGAGAAGAAGGTCATGAGGAGTAGTCAGCATGGATTCACCAAGCATGGATCGTGCTGACCAACCTCATAGCCTTTTATGATCTCATCACCGGCTGGGTGGATGGAGGGAGAGCAGTGGATGTCATCTACCTTGACTTCAGCAAGGCTTTTGATACTGTCTCCCATGACATCCTGATAAAAAAGCTGAGAGAGCATGGGATAGATGAGTGGACAGTGAAGTGGGTTGAGAACTGGCTGTCGGACCGGGCTCAGAGGGTCGTGATCAGTGGAGCAGAATCTGAATGGAGGCCTGTGACTAGCGGTGTTCCCCAGGGCTCGGTGTTGGGTCCAGTCCTGTTTAATATCTTCATCAACGACCTTGATGAGGGAATAGCATCCACCCTCAGCAAGTGCCGATGATCCAAAGCTGGGAGGGGTGGCTGACACGCAGGAACACTGCGCTGCCATCCAGCGAGACCTGGACAGGCTGCAGAGCTGGGCAGGGAGAAACCTAATGAAATTCAACAAAAGCAAGTGTAAAGTCTTGCACCTGGGGAGGAATAACTGTCAGTATCAGTACAGGCTGGGGGATGACCTGCTGGAGAAGAGCTCTGTGGAGAAGGACCTGGGGGTCCTGGTTGATGACAGGTTGGCTATGAGCCAGCAGTGTGCCCTGGTGGCTAAGAGGGCCAATGGGATCCTGGGATGCATCAGGAAGAGTGTGGCCAGCAGGTCTAAAGAGGTGATCCTCCCCCTCTACTCTGCCCTGGTCAGGCCCCACCTGGAGTATTGTGTCCAGTTCTAGGCTCCCTGGAATAAAAAAGACACGGATCTCCTGGAGAGAGTCCAGAGAAGGGCTATGAAGATGATTAAGGGCCTGGAACATCTCCCGTATGAGGAGAGGCTGAGTGAGCTGAGTCTGTTCAGTCTGGGGAAAAGAAGACTAATAGGGGACCTAATTAATGTTTATAAATATGTTCAGTATGGGATGCAGGGGGAATTGGCCAGCCCCTTTTCTTTGGTCTGTGGAGATAGGACAAGGGGCAATGGCTGCAAATTGGAGCACAGGAAGTTCTGCACCAACATATGGAAGAACTTTTACACAATGAGGGTGACAGAGCCCTGGGACAGGCTGCACAGGGAGGTGGTGGAGTCTCCTTCTCTGGAGATACTCAAGACTCGTCTGGACGCCTATCTGTGCAATATGAGCTAGGGAGCTGCTTTGGCAGGGGTTTGGACCCGATGATCTCTCGAGTTCCCTTCCAACCCCTACGATTCTGTGATTATGAAGAAAAAATTATCTCCACCATATGTTCTCTACGTATTTTTAGTGGACTCTTTGGAAAAAAAGGCTGTATAGCTTCACAAGTAAAGTTTGTCACTAAATTCTTGCCATATGATTATCAAAAAACTTGTGTCAAGAGTATTCATCATCGTTTAAATATGTCATAGTAAATGTCTTTCTGTGGATAACCACTTGTCACTGAGGATACCTGTAATTTTTCTGTCTTGCTTTAGATGACAATTCTGCCTTCTAATAACTTAAATATAAACTAAACCTTTTTTGCAGCATGTTCCTTCTCTTTGCACAATCCATCATTTGAAGTATTTCCAATGTATTGTTCAGGGTTTATGTTCAGGACCTACAGAATTCTTCCAGCAAGGTAGCCACCACTCTTCTCAATTTCTTATGTCAGCTTTTTCAACCCAATTTGCCTCACATTGGATCCTGACAGCTTGGCACTATGACTTCTGATTTAATGGACACTGATAAAATAATTCAGTGACTTCAATGCTCAGAATCTTTACAAGTCTAATAATGAGACACAGTTTGGCACACAGTGCAGCTAGGCACATGTCATAAAACCAAAGTAAGTTAGGCATTCACATTTCTTTATATACTTTAAATATTAACTCAATTTAAGAGGTGATTTATGAAAGACAACTGAGAGCATTATGAAGATGTGCATACTTGGAAGTAATTGAAGACAATAATGCACCCGTTTGCAGCACATCATCTATTTTTGCCAGTGATTCAGGAACAGTGAAACCAGTGAAGAAACAATCAGCAGGTAATTTGCATCATCTTGTTTTAAAATAATACCTTAAGGAGTTCAGGCAGACAAGAATTCATCATGTGCAATAGCTAATCCTGACATGTTAACATCTATCCCCAGTTCCAGAAGTCTTCTGTACCTTTTATATCTCTTTCCTGCAGTTATGGAAACCATCCAAAAAGTTCCCAAAACACATATTCCAAGATCAGGTCTCTACTCAAGACTCAAGTTATTTCTTATGAAGGAAAAAAAACAAAGAGGAAAAAAGCCCAAACCCTCTAACAAACCCTCCTCACTGCCAAATCTGTACCCTGAATATCTGCCATATATTTTTTCTCTGGTCTTGACATTTAGCCTCAGCACAGGGCATAAGGTATCAAATGCACATGCACTCACACCACTTCCTTGCAAACCACTTGCACCAGCTAGTAATCAGCTCCATTGCAGAGGCTGTCAAGACTTCCCACGGGTTGGGTGTTCGTAATTATTCTGACACTCACTTGCAGCAGAAACAAATAGATTTTAAAGGCCAAGCAAGACATAACCTCCTTCCCAGGCACACCAGCACACACAGTGGAACAGCAGAGAGTTCTAGGACTTGTTTGCTGTGGAAAACAGATGAGAATGACCTAAACCAAACTCCAAACTGAAAAGAAACAGTATCCAAGGTAAATTCTTAACAGTTGAAAGAGTCATGAACAAAAACCAACATGAGCCAGTTCTAGCTTAACCTTTCCTGGATTATGTACTATCACCAGCTCTCACTTTTAGAGTATCACATTTGAAAAATAAAACTGATCAATGAGTGCAAAAAGAAACTACAGCTATGCAGAACTAAAGCCCAGTCGCAGGATGAAGCCAAACACACAAAAAAAAATTTGAGGAGACGTAACAGAATGCTTATGAAAGCCCTTTTATGGAAGCTTTAGTTTTGCAGACCATATTTTCCTACTTTCAAATGGGTTTAGTACATTTCTGAACATACTGTATTATTTAATGTAGGTACATTCAGCTGTTTTACACATTCCTATCCTGCTAATTTCGCTTTCAGTCTGTTTTTACTTAAGATGATCCAAACGGATGCAGAATCTTACCAATGCCAGTATGTGATGACCATGGTTAACTGACAGGACCGAAAACATCCTTTTCTTGTCAAACTTAATTTGTATCTGAGTATCGACAAACAAGTTATATTCAGAGCATCTGAACAACTTGCCATCTTCATTGCCTTCCAGGAAGACCCATCATCTCCTGTTACTGGCATCTGCTACATGATTCCTTACTCTGTACCCATGCCACCTTGTTGTACCATATAACCACTGGGAATGTTCCACCTCACCTATTTTCTACACACTACTGAGCTAAATCACAACAAACCCTTTCTCCTGTTGAAATTCTTTGTATTTACAGTACAGCTGCTATGTCACTGGTGGCTTTATAAGGGGCTCAGGAGTCATTCCACTACACACCACTCCTGCAATGAGTTCCTGACGCAGCCTGACAGCCCCAATGTCAGCTGCATGATGCCATGCTGCATCTGTGCGGCACCTCCTCCACTACCCTAACGCCAGCCCTTCTCAGCCCGCAGCCCAGCCTCCAGCTGCCACCTCACTTTGGAAAGCCCATTACTTCATACCACAGGCCACTCCCCTCACAAGATCTGTCAACAAAACCAGCTCCACAGTGGAAAGGGGCTTCACTTCTGTCACAAGAGGAAGGCTCCAAGTGAATCAGGCTCATGGGACGCTTTTCAGCCCAACTCGGAGGCTCCAAGCACATGAAGTCCCAAACCGCATCCCTCCAGCCTCTCCCCGGCTGCCCTGCAGATCCACCCACCCACTGCCCAACCCTCACCTTGACATGAGGCCCGTCCACCGCCTTGGTCGCCAGCCCCTCCACCAGGTCGCCCCTCAGCTCCACCAGGAAGCGCAGCCCGCCCTCGAGGCGGCCCAGGTGCTGGAAAAGACCCCGGTACTGGGGGTTGAGGTAGTAGCGGAGCCGGTCCTCGGCCTGCAGCAGGGCCCCCAGCTCCCTCTGCTGCTCCCGGGCCTGCAGCACCTTGGTGCTGAACTCCGCCACCCGGCCATGGTCCACGCCGAAGTCGCGGGCCAAGCGGGTGAGGAGCTCGGCCCTGGGCGGCCCGGGCTCCAGGCCGCGGTAGTACCCCACGAACTCCGCGCTGCGCAGCTCCGCCGGAGGCGGCGCCTTCTCCTTGGTCTCGTAGGGCGGTAGCGGCGGCACGGAGCGACTCAGCAGCTCCTCCATGCCCGCGACAGAGGCGGAACTGCAGCTCGCCGGGCCCCGGCGCAGGCCGGCCGCCACCGAGACGCGACGCGGCCCCCACGGCGCCGCCCAGGGCCCACGCAGGAAGGACCGCGGGCTCAGACACGGGCTCAAGCGACTCATCCCCCGGCTCGCCTCTTGCGACAGTCCGGAAAACACCCTCCACCAGCACCAGGCCGCGGCACCGCCTTGGTGGCCATAAAGGGCGGTCTCATTGGCTGGCATCGCAGACTGACAGCTCTACTCGCCAATCGAAATGGAGAAGAGTGTGGCAGGGTTGGGGTGGTAGCGGCCGCCATCTTGAGCGTGGCGTGAACGAAGGGGTCAGTGGGCTGCGGCGGCAGCGCCTGTGTCTGGTGGCGTGGAGATCTGTCTGTGCCTTCATCGCACAGAGCTTTTCTGTCCCTGAGCATGCTTTCCTCTAGCCTTAACTGTACAACCCTTGGGCTCTTGTATTTTTCTCACCTGTTGCTCCCGTTTTCCCCTGAAGTATTGCTGTCTCCCTCACAGACACCTGCCTGTGCATGAGGGAGAAGCCTCAGGTGAATATGCACTAGGCAGGGCATCACAGCGAGCCTGTGGCCCTGACGGAGGAGTTAAGATGGCATCAAGTGTAGAAGTGAGGTTTTAAGGCTGGTGGCATCAAAAAAGGTATATCCCCATGCTTTTAGGTCAGCAGGTTTGGGCTCTTGGAAGCCTGGCAGTGGTTGGAGCGGTGAGGGTGCAGGGCTTATTTCACAGGCTTAGGAAGCCCATGCCAGACCTCCTGGTACTTGTTTTGCAATAAATGCAGAAAAATGTGAAATTTTAACTCCGTAATGTGAAGAAACATTTCTCTAGGTATTGTGCCCTGTGGGACCTGTAGCAAAAAAGAAATACAGTTATGAGCCCCAAATCCTCTAAAATGCATCAGGGGTATTCATGGACAAAGTTAAACAGACACATACTGCTCCAAATTCAGTCTTAAAAAGACGTATTTGCCTCCTGACATGCCTTGTGCCCTGCCATTGCTATTGTTACTTGCCCATTAACCCGAGGAGGATACATAGGTTGGATCGATGTCAGTGAGATTAGAATTGAGCACCAATCGGCCTGACCTTTGGAAGTACTGGGAATTCTTGAATTAAATATTCAGAGTAAGAATTGAGGAGGGAATTAAGCTCTATGTGTGAAGAGACAAACATAAAAACAGAGTACTACCTAATTACCAATTTTTAGAATAATATGTTAGAGCTTCCCAAGGAATGAGAAAAAATCCCACCAAAAACGATGGTGTGTGAGCAGTATAGCCCTGGGCAATGGAGTGTCCTAAAATAAGCTAAGATAACCTTAAGAGAGGGAAAGCACAACTTGGAAGCATTACAATATACGAAGAACACATTTCAAAAAACATTTTAATAATCCCACAGGCAATTAATTAAGTTTCAGAAAATCCCTTAACAACTTTATAACTTCATTTTCAGCAAAAGTTAAAGCCCTCAAAAGTTGGCTGATGAGTCCTGCTTCACCTCTAAAGCAAACGGGCTGTCAAAGAAAGCTGCTGTCTATGTCACATTCTCATGCTATTACTCTCAGAGACAAAGGAGTGGGTAAGAAAGAACTTCCACCAAAAAACATGATGATATTCGTATGTGCACTCTTTATAATAAAGACAGCAAAGTTGCAGTTTTAAATGGATATTCATTAGCCAAGTACAACTTTTTCCATTGAAAACCAAAATAAAATATTTTTTAGCAGTGCTTCACAATAAGAGGTGGAGAGATTTTGTTTTTTCAATAAAGGGTAGCTAGAAATTGAACTTTTTCTTCTGTATGTTTAATAATATTCTTTAATGTGCTGTTTTTGTTTGGCATATAGATGTGATTATGTAATAAACTTCTTTGCAGTCATGATGCAGATAAAAAAATTGTGCTAAAAGTACTCATGAGCCTAGTTAGTCTCTGTGGCAGTTTTGGCTGACTTCTGAAACAAGTAGAACAAAACAGCTGCTTTCGATTCATGGGCCAGAAAACCAAGATACCCTGATGCACATACATATCCACAGGAAGACACGTCAATGACTCCCTAGTGCCTTAAGACACTCCTATAACTCTGTGTGAATGAATTAAATCAAACCATTAAGACATTTACAAAAATACTAGTAGAAAGCCTTAAGCCCTTGTTCATTTTCTGTCTGATTCACAGATGTCTGGAAACTTCAAGAAGCCCGAGACTGAGCTGTTAGTACAGGGAGGGTCGTGATGGAAGTTAAAGGTTTACAACCTCCCAGGAAATGGTCAGCATCTCTCAGGATCAAGTCCAACATTTTTAGCTCTTAGAGATCCTGCACAGAAATCGCTTCTATTCTTTTCATTTTGACAACACTCTTGGATCGGCCTCGGTTATGATTCTTAATATAACAGTTCTCTTGCGTAACCCACAGGCCATAAAAACTAGATACCTATATTGTTCATTGAACAAAAAAAAAAACCACATTGTGGTGTAAGTTCTAAGGCTTTGTAAAGTAAGACATTTCTTTTGAAATCTTCTACTGCTGCTTTTTTCTTTCCCCAAGGGAATACTATTATCTGCTTCAGCTGCTGCTTGAAAAATGAAAACACATCTCTTTCTGTCAGGACCTGAGGGCACTAATAGACTTTAACGGCCCTGACCAGCTTCACCTGGGGCCTTCTCTCAAACCCTCCCCTGGGCCTATTTCAACTCAGCCAGGGTCGGTTCAGTTCCTTCCTGACCTGTAGGTGAGGTCTCCAGTTTGGCTGCAGCCATGCATGTGTCTAGCTGCAGGTGCCTCTAATCCCAGTCTCCTGGCCTGACTTTGGATCTCTCGTCACTGTGGATGTGGCTAGCGATTGCTGGGCAGTGCCTGCATCTGTGAGCCTGGTCCCGGTTCACGTTCCTGGCTTGACCTTATGCTGTAGAGTTGTGTGTTGAGCTGGAGTCTTGGTTGAACCTAGCTGCTACCTGTGCCTGGGCAAGGTAAGCTGGGGCTGTGTTTTTGTCCTTTGCTCCCTGTTCCCTAGGGAGCAGCCAGCTTTTCCTGCTCCCTAACGCTTCCTGCACAAATGAGACCATGGATCCAAAGGTAGATAAGCAAGTCATTCTGGTCTAAGAACTTATTTTCCTTGAAATAACAAAGATCTTAATAAACTTTGGAAATTAATTTATTATATTCTTATGAAGTAACATATTTTTTTAGCTTTGTAGGAAACTGAGTGTTATTATCAGAAAACTGGAGATTGAAAGAAACTAATTACACTCCAGTAATTGTAACTTTTGTCTCCATGCAGAAATGAAGCGTGTAAAGATGAAAAGTCAATCTGATTTTTTTCTTTCAGTCTGTTCAAATGTTAAGTAAAAATAAAATGTGTCCTAGATTCTCTGCTCAATAATTGCACTGTAATGAAGATAGACTGAGTTGTGCTAGATGGGAATATAGCCCTATGGCTTGGGTTTTGGTGGGAGTTTGTTTGCTGGTTTGGGGTTTTTTTTAGCATTTACGCTTATTTGTTGAGTGCCATCTAAGTGTGTGTAAGGTGAGAATCTCAAATGAAGAGACTGTAGTACTATTAAAATCAATAGCAGGATTTCAATTAACTTCAAAGGAAACAAGGTGGAGTCATGTTTTTCCAATAAAGTCTGTGTTTGTGTTTGCATAGTGTTCATTGTAGAGAGATTTATAAGGAAGCAGTACCCCCCACCTGTCTTAAAGGTATCATGACTACAATTTTATTCTTGTGTGTAATAATGGAATATGTATACAAATACACTTTCTAAGCATAGTGCTTGCACTCAATATATTTTTTTAATATCTATTAGAGAATATTAAAAAGACGTATTTGTTTACTTGAGCAAAACCCCTTTTTAGGTTGAAATTAGGAAAAGGCTGAGAAATTATTAAAGGCCTTTTACCCTTGTTTTTCTTTCAAGGTTGGTGAATTAGCAGTGCTTACAGTGTCATAGCACAGTGGTAAGCCGTGTTGCAAGCTGTAAATGCATTGTGTAATAGCTTGGAAAAGAGTTTGTAAAATGTCTTTAAATGAGAGAGTATCCCATTTTTGAGATTTTGTAAATCTCATAAAGTATCGGAAAAAGAATATCTGCTGTAGTTACTTAGTAAAAAGCAGGATCTCTTCAGCTTTTGCACTAGCTCTTCAATTATTTAGACCCTCCAGATAAGCAATTCTATATGGCAGTGCTGAAACTTGTTTTGTTATAACTCTCAAAGCTGTCTGTTTCAAATTAGATAGCAATGTTCGATTGTCAGAGCTGTAGCTACTGTTTGGCTTTAATCTTAATTTTAAATAACTACAATGTTGTTTTATATAATTATCTGCCTTTAAGCACATGCAGCTTGGCATAGAGGCTATAGAATAAATTCTGTGATCTCAAAGTGAACTTCTGCTGTAAGGTGTGCTGGGTTCAATGTTTTGTTCCTGATTCTTGAGATACTCAAATGCTTGTTCAATTTGCCTGCAGTAAATTGTTTGCTAGGTAATGAAACGAAGTACTGAACGGGATAGGTATTTGTCTTTGAGAACTGATCATGCTGATGTTTATTTCAAATGACAAATCTGCCTATATGGAGTAGCTCTCCGAAATAATCGTTATGGTGCTAATGATTTTTGGTTAGATGCCTGCAGAATCAGGACTTTTATGGTAAAACTCTGTTTATGTCTGGCTTTTCCTACCAACTTTAAGAGTATCTGTAACTGACAGTGAACTGAGTCTGTTTCTCAGACTGAGATGTTACATCTTTTTTTTAAAAAGGAAGATAAATGCTCTTGAAGATTTTAGGAAATGTCTAAGATTTTAGTCTACAGTTTAAAATGAAAGTGATACTTTTCATTTTCAGTCATGGAATGTTCGAAGTTGTTCTTAGGAACGTTGACTTTATTTGCTTTGTCTGATGCTTGATTTTTCTCTTCAGTGTTTGATAATAAATAAAAGTGGAATATACTATGTAGGGTTTTTGTGTAAATGAGATTCACCCTTGAAACTACAGAATACTTGTAATTAGCGTGGAGATTAGCAACGTACAAGCTTCAAGCTGTTCTTTTTCCATCTATCTATTTATGTTGGTCTCATGAGAAACAGCAACAAAACTTGAACTTCTGTTTTAGTCTTAAAAATACAGTTGTTCCCCCACCCGCCCCTTTACAAATAGCCCTTTTGGAGTATTAGTTGATGATTCAGTTCCTAGATAATACTTCTATTAGTGTTTACCAAATTCATTCACTTCCTTGATATAAGTTCTTCTTAAGGCTCAGCTGGCACATTAGAGGAAAATGAAGCCAAAGATTTCAACAGATGCTTTAATTATGGTTGGCTCTAATGTAAGGTGGACAGAATCCTACAGGACAGCATACGATCTCCTCTTCTCTGCCCAGAATTTCTGTGCTTACAGCACAGATCATACAGTTTAGTAGTAAATTCTTCCATATAATAGTTATTTCTAAACTAGTGCTTGTAATTTTTCTCCTTGATTGCTGAGCCAGGTTTTTACATTTGCATGAATTTGGATGTCAAAGCAGTAAATTCTCAATTTAGTTACGTCCCAGCCTGCAGAAATAAGGCTGGATGTAAGAGTAAGAAGCTAGCTCACCGTCCTCCTGCTTGCAGTAAAAATTGTTAGATTTTTAAACACAATGGAGCAGAGGTTGCCAGGAAGGGGAAGTTGCATGACTCAAATATGGAGGGAATATGAAAAGTAATCTGTATTTTATTTATGTGTTTAGTCACAGAAGTTTGAATGAGAATTTTAATGAAATATTTGTCCTCCCATTTCAGGGGAGGACATATAAATTTTCAGCTGTCATGACAGGGTTATAGATGCTGGGCTGAACTCACCTGTGCTCTATCTTAGATTGCAAACAGTATGGAATACTATGTGAACTTTCTTGTTTTCTTTTTTTTTCTCCTCCTTTTCCATCATAAAAGATTAGATTAATAGCTCAATACAGCCCAATGAGCCTGAACTCTGCATTGCTTAGGGGAATAAACGACCTGAAGCACCGACAATCCCAAGTTTTTTATTGAAGTGGAGGCCTGATTTCTTGTAACTGGATTATGTGTAGTGTGTTATGTTGTCCATGTGTGACCTTGGCATTGCCCTGGATGGCCTGTCTTTCTCTCTGTGATTAGAGTGTTTTTTCCAGCCCACTCCAATTCAGCTTGAGGTGTTTGCTCAGTTAAAGGATTTACCAGATTGTATGAGGAGCAGTTCAGGATGCAACACAGTTGTTCAGTAGCTTACTGTGTAAATGTTACTTCTTTTACAGTTAGTATTTAAGTCTACAGGCTAGAGTATAGACTGGCTGTTTTATTTAGTCTCTTGTATGCTAAAAACATTCGTTATTTTTAATAAAATAACACAAGGATTGGGAAACTGAGAGGTGTGATAATTGCTTTACACAGCATGGAACTTAATATTCAGGGAACAAAGTATTTTAAAATCTTTTGCTTTTGCACTAGTGGCAATGAAAACACTGGTTTTATATCATTGTCTCCAGCAGGTCTGATTTTTAATGTTGCTGGAATTTCCTTGAGGAAATTATCTTGAAAATTATGTGTCGGAATAGTTGTGGTGCTTGGGCTTGGTTCTCTTGTTGCACACCAGCTTGCTCTGTGATGTAGAAATATTCATGTGCTCTTATTTCATACAGTTTTGAGTGGTCTAACCACATGCGTAATCCTAAAGTTGATGCGTTGAAGTGTTTACAGTGTCTTGTTTGCTTGCATATAAGACCAAGAATACAAAAAATGAAATGATGTCAAAAATTTGATACCAACCTATTAATCTGTCACCAAAGATGAAGGCCTCCAAAAGCTCCATTACCACTGAGATGTCCCTGTTACTCCCACAGTTACACATGTATGAATCAGCAGTGAGGAAAAGGTGATGCTTATTTTGGTCACTTCTATTCTTTCTGTATATTTACTACATACTATTTGTTTAGTTTCTTGAAGTTACTATAACTGTGTAATTTTAAAAAAACAAACTAAAAACCTTGTCAGGTAGTTAATCTAGCCTCTTTAAATGATGTTTGCAAAGGAGCCATTATTGGTGAGAAGGAATTATATACAGATGAACTTCTGTTCTTATGCTGATCTTATTAGGTTTACTCCCATAGTTGACAGGAGGAGAGAGATTCTTCCAGAAGGCAACTAAATGTGTTCATCTCTCTCCATTGACTAAAGAGTGATCCTAGCATCTGTAGTTGGTTACCTAAGCAAACCAGCTAGCATTTATTCCATTTATGCCTTCAGATCACAGAGCAGAGACTTCATATAACATTCATAATTATTTTGAATAGGTCAGAGTCAGTCCTCTTGGGCAGCAGGAAGAGCTTTCCCTAAGCTCCAGAGGAGGTTGTGTCCGAAAGCCTGTGGCGGCTGCTGAACTTGAGCAGTGCTGGAGGTATGGACCCATCAGCCAGGGCACAGTGGGCACTGAAGTAATAGTTACTAAACCTTCAAGTCTTTCTAGTTGCATTGATTTATTTCCCCTGCTAAATCTGGATCATGTTGTAGTTTATTTACTAATAAAATGCATCTTAGAGATTAAAAGTGCTTTGGTGTGCTTACTTCCAAGTGTTGCAAATAATTTCATTATTAGGCCCGAGCCAATTTTTCCGTCTCGGGAGCTCACTGCAGTAGTTCAGAATGGTGGGTGGCAGTAGCTTGTCCCTAGTATCCTTTTTGTGCATAGTTACCAGAACAGTTTTTACCTTAGGGTCTGCATTCCCTGTTTTACAATGAATAGTATTTAGGAGCAGTTTTACATTCAGTAACGCTAATGTAGGGCAAGGAGGTGGTTTTAAAACATACAAGGAAGCCTTCATATAAATGGAGAACACATTCAGTAATGAACTAATGGCATATCCATAAGCCTAAGCAAGTACCTTACGCCTACAAACACCTGACTTTAAAATGAAACTGCTCGTTGTCATGTCATTAAAATAATGATGAAAACCAGACAGTTCTGTGTTGATCAGTTCAAGGGTTAAGGGTCAAATGTAATTAGCGCCTTCAGAATTAAATTTTGGCTATAATGTAGTCCTTACTCCTAGGCTTGAATTTTTAAGCCTCAGTGCATGCAGCTAATATATACTCATGAGGCTGGTGAGCAGAAATTGAAATGTAAATGTCTGTCCAGTTTTAGAAGGTGAGGGAGGAGGGGAGGAATATTTTCTGAATTTTATACTAACATGCATGAAAGTGCTGTTATGCTATTGGTTAGAGATCTAAATGCAGCTGGAGCATAGTTCATAGTTTTCATTTAAACTTTTATTGATTACTGACCCCAAAGATATTACCCACAAACTGGAACATAAAAACCTCTGCTGTGCAGAGGTGTATTTCATTTAGCAAGACAGTAAATATAGTTATACAAGAGGGAGAAGACTCATAGGGAGACTTGTCTGATGCTGCAGCTGGCTCTTGCAAATATCATACTGGTGGCTGGTGAAATCTCCAAAGGATAGAAGAAAGTAAGCCAAGGCCACAACCTCAATTTACAGCATAACAAAATTAGAAATTGAAAGGATTTTCGGAGAATGCACCTCTTAAGAAGAAACTGTGATTTTTTGTGTCTCTTGGTGTGCTGCTGTATCTCCGCCCTTGTAACTGTGGTTCTGAGGATGCAGAGTGTTTCTGGTCTTCCTTTGCATAGTTATCAGAGACTGGGGCTAATAATTTTGAGTTTTACACAGTTAGAGTGCAGGTTTTTAAGTGTAGACATGCACAGTTACGTGCTTACAGCTGATTGTAAGGAAATGCTGAATGTGTACTTAATGACTTCCTAGTAATACAGTGTGTTCACAGGGCTTGGGGGTGTACGAGGTATTTGCATTGATAAGAGTGATCTTCAGTCTTGCATATGTAGTATTTACATCTACCTGAAATCACCCAGCTTTGATGTGCATGGATCAGTATGTTCATATGCTCCAGTTATGAGTGATGAATAATGTAGGAACTAGAGACTGAACCAATGAAATAATCTTATTTTACATACTAATTGCTGTACTATTTGATGTTTTCTTCAAAGCAGAAGCTTTTATCACTGGTTTAAGTTGAATTTGTATGGATTAACAAAGATTAGTATAGGAGCTTTTTAAAAAATATGAACTGTAGTACTTTGTATGATATTCATTCAGGACAAGAAAGCACTTTGACTGGTGAATGGAGTTAAATCCATTTGGTGACCAGTCACAATTGCTGCTTCTCAGGGTTCAGTAGTGGGGCTGATTCTATCTAATATCTATATCAGTGATCTGGAGAGGGCATCAAGAGCACCCTCTGTAAGTTTGCAGACTGCACGTAGTTGGGTAGGAGTGTTGATCTGCCTCTTGGGGGTAGGAAGGCTCTACAGCGGGTTCTGGACAGGCTGGATTAATAGGATGAGGCCAACTGTATGAGGTTCAACAAGGCTCAGTACCCTGTCCTGCACAACAGCCCCAGGCAATGTTACAGGCTTGGGGAAAAGTGGCTGGAAAGCTGCCTGGTGGGAAAGGACCTGGGGGTGTTGGTTGACAGCAGGCTGAATCTGAGCCAGCAGTATGTGCAGCTGGGCAAGGCAGCCAACAGCACCCTGCCTTCTATCTGAAATGCTGTGGCAAGCAGGACTAGGGTAATGATCATCCCCTTGTACCTGGCACTGGTGAGGCTGCACCTCGAGTGCTGTGTTTGGTTTTGGGGCCCTTACTACAAGGACATTGAGGTCCTAGAGCACATCCAAAAAACAGCAACAAAGCTGGTGAAGGGTGTAGAGAGCAAGTCCTATGGAGAGTGGCTGAGGGAACTGGGGTTGTTTAGCCTGGAGACTGAGGTGTGAGACCTGAAAGGAGGTTGTGGTCAGATGGGTGCTAGTCTCTTCGCCCAAGTAACAAGTGAGAGGACAAGAGGAAACAGCTTCAAATTATGCTAGAGGAGGTTTAGATTGGATGTTAGGAAAAATGTATTCACCAAAAGTGTTGCAAATCACTTGAACAGGCTGCTTAGGGAAGTGGTGGAGTTGCCATTCTAGGAGGTGTTTTGAAGACATGTAAATGTGGTGCTTGGGGACATAGTTTAGTGGTAGACTTGGCAGTGCTGGGTTAATGGTCAGAGTTGATGATCTTAAAGGTCTTTTCCAACCTAAATGATTTTTATGATCTTTAAATTGCAGATTAACAATTAATTGCATGATATTTTTATAATTGATAAAACTGTGATTTTATTTTCAATATACTTAATAAGCAAATGTCTGGTGGGTTGTAGGAAAAATAGCTGAATTTGCTACCTACATGATATTCTGGCTGGGATCAGCACGTGTAAATTTAAGATCCCAGTTAGGAAGCAGTACCTCTCTGGAATTGCTTTGGAAATGGCGTTGAAGGTTTCTATTTGTTTGTGTGAAATGAAGAAACAAGCCTCAGTGTTGTGATTCTTTCATGGATCTTTTGTTACTGCTTGTTGGAAGGGATGGTTATTCTGTTTTCCTTTATTTGTGACTTCATCACCTGCTGCTTGAAGTGCCATTTATTCCATGGTTACTATATTTTCTCATGGATGCTGAGGAAGAGATGCGTAAGAACAGGCAAACTCACTTAATGTTAGCTGGTTGGGTCATCTGTGTCACTGAACAAAGACAATGTAGGTAGTAATGTCTTTTATTTAGGACTTACAAACTTCCTACCTTGTCTACTGCTGTGCTTACCTTAAATGCAGTATTTGAAACTGCTATTTGATTTTTTTTTTTTTACTTGCATCCTAACAAGATGTGATAGGGGTAGCAGACTAGTAGAGCATGAAGACCTGTAAATAAAGAACCTGTTCCATCTTATTAAATTTGTACAAAAAAAAAATTAAGAGGACTGTTTCATATGCTATTAGATTATTTCCATGCAGTTGCAGGTGTTTTGATGACACTGTTTTAGATTTAGTGTGTTTTAATGTGTCAGACGTAATTCTCTTCCTACAGCTTTGTCAGTCATTCTTTTTAAATGAGCTAAAGGTTTCTACTTCGCTTTTTAATTATTTGACAGATTAATATATTGTAAATGGGCTCATTTCTATGCCTCAAATTAAGCTAGTTCTGTTTCAGCTTTTTCTCAATTACTCCTGTAATTAAGACCCATAAACCCATAGCAGAGAATAAAACAAGAAACTAAATAATTCTAATAAAAAGTATTCTCTCTCAATTTTTTATTTTTATTTGGCTTCCTTAATAATAAATTGCTTAAAACTCTTTCTGAAACAGCCACTACAAGGGAAGTGATTAAGCAACTTGACAGCCTATATGTAGTTTTGAGAAGAACATAAAGTTTTCAGACAGTAGTCTCATCAGGGATCCCAGTTGTAAACAGTCTGGAGTGTACCCACTTAATTATATGAAAACCTGGCATGACGCTCTGGGGAAGAATTAAAAAATGCTAAACCTGCATCCCACACTGAAGTGGAATATTTAATCAAGTCAAAAGCTTCATTGCACCCTATAGCAAGCCAAGTTAAATCTAGGTTGTTAAATATTTTATGAGTGTTGATGTTCATTCCAGCCATATATCAGATCATGGTAACAACAACAGAAGTATTTCCTTCACTTAGACTGTAGGACTATGATGCGTAATTTTCCTTGACACTTATGATGGTTACTATGGTAAGTGGCCTCGAGGAGAGCTCTGCTTGAGATACGGAGTGGCCCAGGCAGAAATGCATTGAGATGGTCTGGATACCATACAGGAAAAGAACAATTTGTAAACGTGTCCTGTTCTTTATTGTTTTTACGCTGCTAGGCACCATTAAATATATTAATATAAAAAACAATGAGGGTAATGTAGTAACTCACTGACATGCAGGCAATTTTTACTCAAGTCCAAGGACAGAGCTAAAAAAAAAAATCCAAAAACCCCTAAAATAAAAGCATGTTCTTTCCTTGAAAGCAAGATCATATAACTGAAAAATACAGGTTTCCTTGCATGGTACTTGTAAAGCCATTCATATTAACATACTTCTTTTTTCAACTACTTGTAATATGCTTGCAGTGCTTTGGCAAGCAAACTTAGACAAAAAGTAAGTTTGTGCTGCAGTTTGTGTGAACACATACCTTTATTAGCTATAAATTATTTGTTAGGTGTTCAGTGGTTTATGATGCTTGCACTGGAGGCCCATCGTAAAAGCAGTCATACACATAGTATGTCAGAAATACATTTTTCATCATTTGAGATCTTCTAGGACATAGCTTAGGGATTAATGCATGACTGTGTGCCATAAAGTTAAATGATAGCTCTCTTCTTCCTAAATGTTTATTTCAAAATGCACTAAATTCAGGTCGAAATATTTCTAGACACTAATGATCATTACAAACCCATCATTGTCTTTGGCAGCTTACTACAGCTGAGCTTTAAGGGGAAAATTAATAGTTCTATTCTTAAAGTAAAGCTTACTTTAAGCAGCTTGCAAAAGGCTGCACATGCTGATAGCATACAGAGATTTCTAGTGACTTTCACAGGTTTCATGCCATTGACCACAAGTAAACAGAAATGCTTTAGAAATGCCAGTTAATTGCCAGCATAATTAAGCTATAGATAGCTGAAAACAATGCCCTCCAAAATCCAAGTTTGGCATTGCTCTGTATTGTTTGATTTCTGTTTCCACCTGGGCCCACCGTTGTGTTAGGACCAAGAATTGAATTAACTCACAACTTGCTGTTGTGTCCACAGACACCTAATTTATGAAAACAGAGTTCAGCTTGCCTTCCATAGAAGCAAATCAATAATGGCTTATTACCATCCTGTCATGTGATGGCTTTTGAAACCACCTTCTTTTTCCAGTGTTCTGCAGTAATGAAGTCTTCAGTGTTGCTCCTTTACAGATGATTGCAATGTTGTTGAACTTAAAATTACCTCGTTTATTATCCTCTAAAGAATAAGAGCAAATATATATTGGGGGGGAGGGGGAGGGGGGGAAGAACCCTTATTACCTCATCTTGATAGTTATAAATATCACACTAAATTATCCCTTTGACTTTTTTTCCTTTCAGAAGTGAATTGTTATTGCAGCTCCTGTGTGGGATTTGCTTCACTGAAATAGATACGGATGAAGTTGATAACGTTGAGGAATGAGTGGAAAAGTTTTAATGATGGAAAAATCTTAATGAGCAAAAGTTAACCTTGTTTATATAACTTGGAGAGATGACAATTGGATAGTGGACAACAGGACCACCTGGCTTCGGAAGGACCGTAGATAAAGATGACAATTGCTTTGATAAACGCTTGTTTGCTACTCATTAGTCCATTAGATAAGCGGTATCCCATATCCTGTTTACTGTAATTATCTATGATATAGAGAGCACACCATGTATCCACACATCATGTATCTAACAAGCTGTGTTGATATTTGTCCAAATGGGAAAGTACCGAACCTGCTTTAACAATATAAAAGGAGCACGCTGAAACAATAAATTGGGACATGCTTGAACATTCACATTGAATGTGTGTCTGTCTCCTTCCTCGCAGAAGATGTAACAATTGGTGACCCCGACGTGATTTCGACATATCGGGACGTGATATCAACATATCAGAAAAGATTTAAGATATAAGACAAAATGGCAGCCGGGAGATTTTGAAGTCGGCTGGGTCTGCGATGGGCGCCGCTAGCACTTCTTTGGTACCAGGTGAGCGGCTTGCTTATTATGGGTTCTACTGTATCAGTAGAAGTAAAAGCTGTGCTAGCCATTCTTTTGAATCTGGCTGATAAGCACGATATTTCCTTAAAAGAGAAGGATGTTATGGACTTGCTGTTGTGGGGACAACGGCGAAATGTGTTAACGGCCATGGAAGATGTGTTTAAGGAGGAGCGGTGGCAAAAGTTGGGTCAAGAACTTTGGGACTCTGTGCAAGTCGGTAATAAAGAGGCAATCTCTCTTAGCCAGGTTTGGCACATGGTAAATAGACTTATGGAAATTACTCGGAAGGAATCGGAAATTATGGAGGCAGCGGAGAAGGCATTAGGGTATGCAGCAAAGAAGGATAACACCTCCGATATTAATGATAAATTGGCTGCATTGGACTTAGAAGATCCGGACATGCTGGTCATGCCGGCTAATCTTAATGAGGCCAGGCAACTTTTTGAGCCCTCCGTCCCTCCCGATTATCTGGATACACCA
Source organism: Porphyrio hochstetteri (assembly GCA_020800305.1). Taxonomy (NCBI): domain Eukaryota; kingdom Metazoa; phylum Chordata; class Aves; order Gruiformes; family Rallidae; genus Porphyrio; species Porphyrio hochstetteri. The sequence goes on along the minus strand of CM036918.1, from coordinate 6,707,538 downwards.
TTAGATTATGAAATGCCCTCTGCTCCTCCAGTGAAGATCTCCCCGGCAGATATAGAACATCTTCCTCCGCTTCCTGACAGTGACGATTTTATGGAAGTGGTTCAACAGGTGAAGGAGGAAGAAAGGGAATTGAAAAGGCAGGCAGATGCCCTCCAGGCCGAAGGGGAACGACAAAAAAGGAGTTTAGAGCATATGGGTGGAAAGTTGCAGCAGATCATGAAACAACAGTCAAAATTAATACGGGACTTATATCAGCGTTTTAGTCAACAGGCCGCACCTGTGAATGCCGGATTGAGACTTTCCCCTTCTGAACATGTATCGCACGTCAAGACTCAGACCCCAGAATTGGGGCAAAAATGGCAGGGTATTATTCGGGATGCTATTGTTGACGGTGAATTTATAGGCCCATTGCGAGCCTACCCTGTAGCCATTGGTCCAGTGGCTGGTGGACAGGGAGAGATTAAGGAATGGCAACAATTTGATTGGCGTTTATTAGACCGGTTGCAGAAAGCTGTTATGGAATACGGTCTTGATAATGCATATGTTCGTAATTTGATAGATGTGGTTTTCTCGCAGAACATACTGACACCGCATGATGTGGATACGTTAGTATCCTTGATTTTGTCACCTATGCAGAAATTGGTATTTAGAGATGATTGGCGACGGCGGGTAGAACTAGATGCGATACAGAATTTGGAGCGGGCTGACGATGATCCATTGAAAACAGCAACAATCGATATGATGTTAGGGCAGGGTACGTTCGCGCACCCGAGAGTACAGGCACGCCTTAGTCGGCGTATATTGCAACACAGTCAGGCTTTGGCTGCTGCGGTGTTAAAGGCGCTGCAAGTATCATCCACTCTGACCCCTCATATGAAAATTACACAGCAACCTAATGAACCTTTTGCTACATTTCTGGATCGCTTACGTGCATCAGTTGAGAAATCTCCTAATTTAACAGCAGACGCAAAATCTGCAGTTATGTTGGATCTTGCGGTACAGAATGCAAATGATGTATGTAAGCGTATCCTTTCTACCTTACCTAGGACTGCTAGTTTGGTACAAATGATGGAGGCATGTGCTCGAGCAGACATGGTAGTAGAACAAGATAAAGCTAATCTTTATGCACAGGCTCATGCTAGGGCGCTAGCTGCAGCGTTGCAGCCTGCTTATCGGCACAATAGTTCCCGACAGCGATCAGGTGTTTGTTTTTTGTGTGGAGCAAAAGGACACCTCAGAAAAAATTGCCCAAGAAACAAAAGTAATAACGACACAATAGTACAGAAAATTTGTAATCGTTGTCAATGCCCTGGACATCTTGTCTCTGAGTGCAGGGTGCATTTTCACAAAAATGGTCAACCCTTGTATTCGGGAAACTCATTAGCGAGTGCCAGGAAGGGGGGCGCATCGATACAAAATACCCCTCAGAATCCGTTTCAGACCAAGAATTCGATGAACACCAAGTACAGTTGGACACCGAATGTCCTGGATGCTTGGGTCAGCTCCGAGGAGAGACCCTCGGGAGTGCAGGAGTAGACCTCCCAATTGCAAATGATGTCGAATTACTAAACGATCAGGTACAAATTGTAGAGTCCACGGTAAAGGGCCCGCTGGGGTATGGATTGAGCGCACTGTTGATTGGCAGATCTTCTGCCTCAGCTCAAGGCATTTTTGTACTCCCTGGTTTAATTGATGCTGATTACGAAGGGATTATAAAAATTATGGTACGAGCCTTATTCCCCCCTATTACAATTAAAAAAGGAACTAAAATTGCGCAACTTGTTCCCTTTAGGAGTTCTGTACCATTTGCTAAAAACGTTAAGCGGGGTCAAGATGGATTTGGCTCCACTAATGACCCATCTGTGTATTTTTCCATTCCGGTTAAGGATGGAAGAATAACCAGAAAAGTGTCACTCACAGGAAGTGACGGTTTCACACTTACGCTATTGATGCTGGTGGATACTGGAGCTGATGTCAGCATTATACCAAAGAAGTTGTGGCCCCCAACATGGGCGCTGAGTCCAGTAGATGTTACAATCCAAGGCATTGGGGGACAACAATACACTATGGTAAGCTCTGATTACGTTACCATTCAAGATCAATCAGAATCATGGTTGATGGCCCGAGTACGACCTTTTATCGTAGACTCGAGTATTGCCCTGTTGGGACGTGATTGCTTAGCACAATGGGGAGTAACCCTTCAAACGCCGCCTTTTTCGTAGCGGCCACTGCTCAACGACAGCTAACTGACCCCATACCATTGCAATGGGAAACAACTGAACCAGTATGGGTTGAACAGTGGCCGCTTCCTTTAGAAAAGCTGTCTCATTTAAAAAAGTTAGTTCATGAACAGTTCCTTGCTGGGCATTTGGAGGAGTCCTTTAGTCCATGGAATACACCCGTATTTGTTATTCAAAAGAAGTCGGGAAATTGGCGTTTACTCCAAGACCTGAGAGCAGTTAATGCGGTGATAAAGTCTATGGGAGCTCTGCAGCCAGGGTTACCCACACCAACTTTGATTCCAAGTAACTGGGAAATCTTAGTCATAGATCTAAAAGATTGTTTTTTCACAATTCCATTACATGAAAATGATAGAGAGAAATTTGCCTTTTCGGTTCCCACTATTAATAAACAAGAACCATGTAAACGATACCAGTGGAAGGTGCTTCCACAGGGAATGAAAAATTCGCCCACTATTTGTCAGTACTTTGTGGCTTCTGCCCTAGTGGCTGTGCGCCAAGCATTTCCGGACTATCTTATTTATCATTATATGGATGATATTCTGTGTTTTGCTTCTAACATCTCCTCAGATTTTGTTACTAGATTGCAGGAGGCATTATCTGCAGCTGGATTGAAGATTGCCGAAGAGAAATTTCAACGACATTCGCCGTATTCATACTTAGGTTTCAAAGTAACTGCAACAACTGTAGCTCCTCAAAGATTAAAGATACACAAGGAAGTCAGTACATTGCACGATGTCCAGAAATTGTTAGGGGACATACAATGGCTTCGACCATATTGTGGCATATCTAACCAGGATATTGCCCCATTGATAACATTGTTGCGAGGAGGGGATGGTGCTGATGCTCCCCGATTCCTGGGAAATGAACAACATCAAGCCTTGCAAGTGATTTCTCAAAAAATCTCACAAAATTACGCGAACAGACGTGTTTTGGATGTTCCTATATCCATGGCTGTGTTGAATAACGAAGAGTACTTGGCAGCATTGCTGTTTCAATGGGTACCCTCACAGGTGGATCCCTTAAATGTCATAGAATGGATGTTCCCCTCGATATCATTAAAAAGAACTATTGTAACTAGAATCGAGGCCATTGCGGACCTAATTAGCAAGGCGCGTCAAAGGATTTATGATATTTCTGGATTAGAAATCAACATTATTTATATGCCATATACAATTGAACAGGTACAAAGAATGTTTCAAAAGATACTTGATATCACGTTAGCTTTGTATGACTTTTCTGGGATAATTACTAATCATTATCCAAAGCATCGGCTGTTTTCTGTAACCTTACAAATCGAAAAAGAACCCTTGTTGTCAGTGACACCCATTCAGGGTATCACCGTCTATTCCGATGCCAGCCAACGTACAGGCAAATATGGGTTTGCTTGGTATGCAGACTCACAATGGCATTCCCAACTGTTTGTTGGCAGTGGGTCTGCCCAGCTGCTTGAATTGCAAGCTGTAATTCAAGTTTTTGCTGAATTTACATCACAGCCACTTAATCTTGTTTGTGATTCTTTGTATGTTGTAGGAATTGTAAAACGGCTTGAACGAGCCTTTATCAAGGATCTTACAAATGTTAGTCTTAAAGAGGCACTTATTCAGTTACGACACCTTTTGGATAATCGTAGAGATCCATATTTTGTTACTCATATTCGTAGTCATTCTGTGATTTCTGCAGGACTATTTGAAGGTAACAAGGTAATTGACAGACTTGTGGCACCAACATTGGTTGTACCACAAGTGTACAAACAAGCTTCGCTTTCTCATGCCTTTTTTCATCAATCAGCCAAATCCTTAGCGAAACAATTTAACTTGTCACTGAATCAAGCTCGTAATATTATATCTACCTGCTCTGCGTGTTCACCTATGCCTGCTACATTAGAGTTAGGAATTAACCCTAGGGGCTTGAGAGCTTTGGAATTATGGCAAACTGATATTACATTTGTTAAGGCTTTTAGGAATATGCAATATGTTCATGTATCAGTGGATACGTTTTCTCATATGGTGTGGGCCACAGCGCAACGGAAAAGTAATGCTGCTGCTGCTCGGAAGCATTGGCTTCAGTGTTTTGCTGTAATGGGGGTTCCCCAAAAGATCAAAACGGACAATGGCTCTGCTTATGTAGCCCATGGCACACAAAAATTTTTACAAGAATGGGGAATCACCCATATTATGGGAATACCGGGTAATTCTACCGGTCAAGCTATAGTAGAACGAGCTCATCGTTACTTAAAAACTCAGATCAGCAAGTATGAGGACGAAAAACTAGCACCCGATCAGGTTTTATTAAAGGCCTTATATGTTATAAATTGGCTGAATATACAGGATGAGTATCCCCCTGCGTATATCCACATTACATCACAAAAACAGAGATTTAAGGAAAAACCTTTAGTTACGTGGTTTGACAGTGCAGAAAACACATGGAAAGGTCCTGTAGAGCTTCTAACCTGGGGAAGAGGATATGCTTGTGTTTTGACAGGTAGCGGGCCCCGATGGCTGCCTGCCAAGTGGATTCGCCCAGCTGTTACATCGTCCTAATCATTGGTAGCGTCTTATGTGGAGCGACGTCTACAGCCCTACCAGTGGAGTATGCTACGAGCCAAGGAAGAGACAACCTGTGGGTTCGTTGGGCTAACGCGACGGGAACTCAAGATTTCTGTTTGTCATTGCAGCAAGTGGGGAATCCTTTTCGTACCTGTCTGATTGGCATTCCGTTTATCAATCTCACAGATTTTGCTAATTGGGTTGACATATTAACCCCAATAAATGATACTGTTGTTGCTGCTGCTGCAGCCAGCAGCGGTTGGGCTGTGAATACTACTCTGAACGCGCTATTCATAAAGAACTTGAGAAAGGTTATGCTACCCCCTCAAGAACTAGATTTGTTGGGATCCTTGTCTAATGATGGATGTATCAAATTCAGTACGAGTACTATGAGTGATGATTTCCCTCCAACCACTGTCACACCAAAAGATTTGAAGTACCAGGATGAAAGCTTTTGTAATCTTACGAAACAAGATATTCCGTATAACAGAACCAAAGCTTATGCCTTACCTCCTGGTTATTTTCTGATTTGTGGGGATCGTGCATGGCCTGGTGTGCCTATACTACCATTTGGTGGTCCATGCTTCATCGGTAAGCTTACCTTACTTATGCCAAGAAAGCAGTATTTGGAACAAATGCAGGAATTATACTCGGCACAATTGAAGAAGCGGGTGCAAAAGCGATCAATATCTGAAGTTAGTGACAATTGTACTGATACAGTACTTCTATGGGGACAGCCCACCATAATTTCTTTATCGTTATTCATGCCACCCGTGGCTACTGCACATTTTACTATGGCAGTCCGAAACTTGATGTGCTGGGCTGGAAAACAATTCAATCTCACTTCACAAATTCTGTATGACCTAGCAACGGAAGTTGATAGCAGTAGAAAGGCCACCTTACAAAATAGAGCAGCCATAGACTTTTTGTTATTGGCACATGGCCATGGCTGTGAAGATTTTGCAGGCATGTGTTGTTTTAATTTAAGTGATCAAAGTCAATCGGTCCACAAGAAACTTAAGGAATTGGAAAACAACATGGGCAAATTACTAGAGTGGAACAATCCATTTGATGATTGGATAAATTCCCTGAATCTTGGTGGTTGGTGGAAAGTTATCCTCAAATATGTGCTTTTGATTTTGTGCTTTCTCTTACTTGTTTTGATGATTTTTCCATGTATGATCCAGTGTGCCTTGTCCATATTTCAAGGAATCGCAAGAGATGTCCTTAAAAAAGAAAAAGGGGGAGTTGTGGGATTTGCTTCACTGAAATAGATACGGATGAAGTTGATAACGTTGAGGAATGAGTGGAAAAGTTTTAATGATGGAAAAATCTTAATGAGCAAAAGTTAACCTTGTTTATATAACTTGGAGAGATGACAATTGGATAGTGGACAACAGGACCACCTGGCTTCGGAAGGACCGTAGATAAAGATGACAATTGCTTTGATAAACGCTTGTTTGCTACTCATTAGTCCATTAGATAAGCGGTATCCCATATCCTGTTTACTGTAATTATCTATGATATAGAGAGCACACCATGTATCCACACATCATGTATCTAACAAGCTGTGTTGATATTTGTCCAAATGGGAAAGTACCGAACCTGCTTTAACAATATAAAAGGAGCACGCTGAAACAATAAATTGGGACATGCTTGAACATTCACATTGAATGTGTGTCTGTCTCCTTCCTCGCAGAAGATGTAACACTCCTGTGGCGTGTTCACATGAAAAGTGACACTGAGTTTCCCAATTCCAAAATTGATGGAATTTGCAGTCCCAGTGATATCTAAATATAGAGCTGATGTATCTCCCAGCCCTGAAACTTTGACGTTTAACCCCTTAATTGTGTAATAATTGGCCCTTCTGTAATTCTACATTTAATACCATCATTTTAGAATTTTGTTCCACTTCTAGCCTTCCTTATGTTGCTTTTGACATTTGATTTCTTTGGGTTTTTTTTCTTGTGCAGTTTAAGTGACTGCCTAAAACAAAACTATTGTGGAGAATACAAGTAGTGACAGCCCTGACATTCATATTAGTGTAGGCTGGCTAGTTTATCAGATACTGCATGAATTAGTGTAATTTTATTTGTGATATGCTTTTCATATTAATTTACTCTTCCACAGTCTGGAAAAATTATTTTTGTTTGTAGACAGAAAAAGGCCTTAAGTTAAAAAGGGTGGACAGTGTTTAAGCCAGAAAAGTACTTGCATATGCTTCAGACAATGTACATACATTGTACATACATCCACTCTACACTGTGCTGGTGTGGCCTCACCTTGAGCACTGGGTGCAGTTTTGGGTGCCACAGTACAAGAGGGACACACAAATGTTGGAGAGCGTCCTGAGAAGGGCAGCAAGGATGGTGAAGTGTCTGGTGGAGAAGTCTTATGAGGAGAGGCTGAACTGCCTCAGTTTGCTCAGCCTGGAGAAGAGGAGGCGGAGGGGAGACCTCATCATGGTCTGTGGCTTCCTGACAAGGAGGAGTGAAGGGACAGGTGCCAATCTCCTCTCTTTGGTGACCAGGGATAGAACCTGAGGGAACAGCATGAAGCTGTGGCAGGGGAGGTTTAGGTTGGATGTTAGGAAGTGGCTCTGTACTGAGAGGGGGGTCAGGCACTGGCACAGGCTCCCCAGGGAAGTAGTCATAGCACTGAGCTTGGCTGAGTTCAGGAAGCGTCTGGACGATGTGCTCAGTCCCATGCTCTGACCTGGCTGGCCCTGTGTGGAGCCAGGAGTTGGACTTGATGATCCTTATGGGTCTCTTCCAACTCAGTGTACTCTGATACATACATCATACATAATCCTCAGGGTTATATAATGCATCTTCATAAGGAATGTAGTCTTGTTAAGAGCAGACTTTTAAGGAAATGACAGTTTCTTGATTACTGGAAGTGGAATCTCTAGCATGCAGGCAGTTCAGCATACTGATAGGTGAGAAGATAAACTTTGTCTTTCAAACTATATAATCCATGAGTGTAGGAAATTTGGGGTTGGTTTTCCACTATGTGTTGCAACTCCTTTATTCATTAAAAAAAAAGACTGAAACAGAAGACAATTGCCTTAAAGCTGTGAAAAGTTGTATTCTTGCAAACAGCCATGTGTGCATGGATGTTATTGCCCCAAATAAGAACTTGATGGATAAGGCCTTGTAATCTTTGGAACCGTGTTTCTCTGCCCATGCAAACGATTGACACTTAATTTCACTGCTGTAGGTCATTGTGATTCTTGTGTGTTCATTTATGCTAGAGGAAATAAGCTCCTGATAAGCAGGTTTGTATCTTTTATGAGCAAACACAGTGTTGTCTGAATTGGGAGTTTCCTGCAAAAGTGTCATTTTGATCTATGAATCTTCACTGTAATGAGAGCAGAGAATAAAGCCACCACAAGAAAGAAACTAATGAAAACAAAATCCAGCTGTAATAAGAGACCAGTAAGAACAGTCTGTAGATAACTCTGGCTTCAAAACGCTGACAGTTTAATTAAAATCCTTATTGGGAACACTAGGTAATACAGCTTTGCATTCAATAGGAATGTTCTGCAAAACAAGTGCGTGAATATTTTTAAAAATATAAATTAATTGAAAAAATACTGAGATTAGTAGGCATTTATTCCATCATCCTGAGCTTTTTGGTGTTTTCCCATGTTACAGGCAAAATGAGATAGTGGTCTGATTTTGTATGACCAGTCTTGCAAAACTGAGCTATTTCAATGTTTTAAGATTTTTTTGATGCTACTGAAAAAAGGCCAGAGCAGTGCATGTCTCCAGTTAAGTCTACAGGTTTATGTCATGAAAGGAATTTAAAAAAAAAGGAAAGAGAGGTAATTAGCTCTTACTCCTATTGACTCAACTCAAAAATATGCATATTGTCCTGAGCACTTTTAATAAACGGGCTGAGTTTCAGGTAGGATTTATTTGGAATGTAAAATGAGAACCTTTTTGAATAAGAATATTGATAGTTTCCCTTCAGACCTCATAGACAGTTGTTTCTAAGCTTATCTTTGCAAAGTTCATGCAAAGCCTAGTGTATGTCACGCTTATCTCTTGCATGTTGTATTTCTTCAGAATACCACATGACAATCATTTATTTTACACCACTATGAGTGGGTAAGAATTAATCCTGCTTTACAACTAGGCTGAAAGAACAGAGGCAAAGCGATTTGCTCAAGGTCATACAGAAGATTATTGGAAGAGCCAGGATTAAAACTTACTTTTTAAATCCTAAAAGATGAGAATTTGTAACAGGGCCTGAAAGGGGGAGTGAGGGGGAGTCTCTTATGAATTTTAGCAAATTGAAACACTTTCTTGTAAGCTTACTTCTGCCCACAGTAAACCACCTAGGCATACAAGAAAAGAAATTTAATTTTTCTTCTCTTTTGGCTTTCCTCTTTAATTCATGGTACTTAACTGCTAGGGCCAAATTCCTCAAAGCTTCCTTTCTTATACTCTCGGTACGTAGGTCCCCTTGGAATGCAAAAACCTGAGTCTAACTCAAAAGACACATTTATATATGCTTTATTTTTAACCTTCACATAAATTGCTAGTCTAAGAAGATTAAAGTCAATGTGGAAATAGAGGGTTTTAAGAAATGTGTGTCTATACGACTGTTTTGATAATTTTAGAATCAAATTATATTTGACAGAGCCAACTGCTAGCGAGCAGCTTCTAGACAAAATCTGATTAGCTCTAAAAAAATCCCAAATGCTGAAAGGGATGAATATCACTAGAAGGATGATTGTAGTTGTTGTGCTGCAGGGGTTAAATGCCAGTGATTCTTTGGGTAGTTACCACAGTGTGTTGGTTAATATTTTTACTGTAAAGCATGTCAAGGGATGAGGGGAGAGTCTTAATTAGCACTTGTTACCCCTGTTTTCCTCCTGCTTTTCTTTGCAGGCACAAAACAATCTATTGGCTGGTTCAGAGTTCAAGCAGAACTCCTTGGGATAAAAAAAAAACAAGCACACAATAACCAACACAATATAAAAGCTAAAAGAGCTTTGAGATGATTTTATGGGCTTGGGCATGCCAGATATCACAAGGTCTGTATTCTGTAGAATATTTATATCTGTGGATGCATTAACAAAACAACAGTACTTGGGCTATTTAAAAACAAAATATACATATTGCACTTCATGCTTAAAACACATTTATGTTTCTACCTTTAAAACTTCTGGCAATAACTACTTCTTGACCAAACCTTTAGAACATTTCTTGCTATTTCTATTTAAAAGCTTTTAAAACCAGACTCCTTTTCAACTCCCAGTATTTATTCTAGTTAGCTGCTTCATAATGAATTTTTGCCCTTCCTTGCCAAAAAGAGCCCTGGAGCAGAGATTCTTCATCACAATTCTGAAAGTAAAGCTCCAGCTTGGATTTGTTGTGTTACTAAAGGAATTCCTTGGCTGTTTTCCTGCTTTGCCGTGCCACAGGATTTTCTGAGGTAAATCAGAGGCAACATAAATAGTCTTAAATATCACCCAGAAATTAAATGATCAGTTGATCACTCTTGTTCAGAAACATCATCACAGTGAAGTTCTTGGCAATATGCAGCTGTTTCTAGTAGTAGCCCTATCATGAAATAGCTTGAGGTTGTTATTGCATGTTGGAGACAGATTTTAAACCATCTATTTATTCATGGAACTTGTAGATCACAGTGGCCTTAAGGTTATGCAGTAATTCAGGAAACAATCCTGAAAGAATAAATATTTCTGTGCAAATAAAGAGCAAGCTGCATGGAATGGCTGCTTGCCAATTGCTTGAATTTACTGTGATCGAATTCTTAAGAATTTTGCTAAAGTGGATGCCAGGAGAAATTATTCATCTGTAGGCTGACCTTTTGTTTATAATTTTGGATGTACAAAAACTCTATTAGTTCACAAGTACAATATGATCAGCAAAGCTTGATGATACCAGGATTCCACAACAACAGTCTAATTAAAGGGGAGGTGATTTGGCATGAAAATACTGGAATGCAGTTTTTGAACAATGTGTTACTGCAAGTTGTTGGACTTAAGTGAAAATTGTGTGTTGTGTGCTGCTCATTAAGCACATCTGGCATTGCATGCCCCTTCAGATGAGAGCTTGTCTTCTTCCTGGTGACTTATTATAACAACTTGAGGCAAAGCCATGGGCAGGGATGATGATGAATCACTAAATTTGGGTGGGACTTTCGGGCTGCATTCTGCTTAAAGTACTTCATGAACCACAACAAATTGGGAAGTGTTACATGCTTTTTGAGTCTCAAAAATATTTATTGCATTTGAGGTATTTAACCATGGGTGATAACAAGTATGTATGTGTTAAACTTTGATTTTTATTTGGGCTTGAACTCAATCTGGATTGCACCTTGTTGTGCTGAAGCTAATGTGTCCTGCTGAGACTTGCTTGCACTTAACATGGCAGAACTCCTCAACTATAGACCTTGAATGAACAGTGCTGCAACTTTTTGGTTAACTGTGATCTGTTGCAATAATTTCATAGTGGGTTTGTTTCCTGATTTCTGGAAACAAAATCAAATTCAGGTGCCAACAATAAATCTTAAGTCTCAACGCTTCTTGAAAGGTATCAGTTGTTGGATTCCTGCTTGGAACACGTACGCTTGTTAAGCTTAGAAAAATTTTGGTCAGAAAGGGAGAAATAAGACTGCTAAGACAGGTAACTGCCTTGAGAACTGCATTTATTGGCCAGTATGTTCACATAATATATAATTGGTTTATATACTAATTTAGAAGCTGCCTTTTCCCTCCCTTTTTTAAAAGAGCCATAGCCTCTCTGTCTTTGTAAGTCTGTGACATAGATTTGCAACTTTTACTGGGTTCTTCCAAAATGTGGTGGAGATCTTGACAAAAGAGGAAAGAAGAAAAGGTGGAAAAAACAACTAAAAAGATAAAAGGTTCTTAAATCAGCGACCTGTCAATAGCATCATGCAAACTAAATTTAACAGCTAATTTACTGGTGACAGAAATATAATCCATATAACTTATGCATCTAATATAATCTGTCATTTGTGTTTAAGGAGGAGAGCAAGGCAGCATCTAATAAAATGTAGAAGAAAAATGAGTTTGTAAGGTGAGTGACAGAAATGTTCATTACCTCAATTCTTTCCTGTGTTGTTCCTCCCTTTTTCAGGGAGGAATCTTGAGTTTGATCTGTATGAAGTACAGAATTATTACTTTAAAGGACATCTTTATTTTTTTCTTCTCCCTTTCTTGTAAAAACTTTAAATTTTTCCAGGTCAAAACCAATCAAAGAAGCAGTAGCAGATTTTTACTTCACCCCTGTCCAAAGAGACCAAAGAGAAAAGAGGCCAAGGGCTTCTTCAGAGATGAAAGGTTTGTAGGTTAATTTGAAATCGCCATCAATCTTTGCAGATCATATCCAGACTATGTATTTGATACAGGTAGGTGAGTAAAAGAGGTTAGTATGTTCTGCAGTCTGTGCCAGATGAGGAATAAAATTGCTATAAAAGAAAACTGTAAATATGTGGGACTATAATATTATCTTGATATTAATTTATTTTAGAGTAGCAGCTGGAAATGCAAAAAGGGAGTTACAAAGCTGTTGGACATTGAAAAAATATTTGAAGCAAAACCTAAGGTAAATTTCAGACTTAAGTTTCTATTGTGTTTTTCTGTTGCTTTTGTAAATGGCATCTGATGATCAGTGATGCCAAAGTTCTAAAGAAGCTCTGATACAGAGCTACATCCCATCTGTTGTAGCACAAGCTGTCATAGGCTTACCACACTAATCCCAGCGTAGGTCAGAGGTCTTGATAGTCAAGACGTTGACTTCAGAGCATCGACTGTAGCCATGAAGACAGATGTAAAAGTATCTGCTACGACTCTTATTTTGACCAATGCTTTTTGTGTTGCACTATGATTTGGGGTTTTTGTCCTCTGTAGGCTTTTGGGAGAGCAGGAGAGGGCAGCATGCAACAGCCTTACAAAGCTTGTTTCTGTAGTTAGGGAGGAATTTTGAGACTGTAAATATCATGGCTGAGGGAAGGCACTCCTTTAGTTAAGTGTATCTTAGTAACAATATAAAATAAGAAGCTTCTCTACACAATTGCATGAAAAGAACTTTCTGAAAAAATACAAATCTAGTGTAAAATCCTTCTTGGTGTGACAGGCATTAGTTTCTGTAAAAATGTTTTCCATTTATTACACGTTGGCATTTGGGAGTTCAGATATACTTTAGCACACTGCAGACAATGTGATATTTATGTGATGTGGTACATGCATTTATCCACAGGTGTCTTTCTCCTAGATTAAGAGATACTGTTGATTTTTAAAATGGAAAAATGTTTCTTTTGCAGAATAGACAATGAAGTAAAACTATTACCTCTGACTTTTTTTTTATATTGTAATCCTATGATATTCTCTTAAGGCAAAAGGCTAGCTCCCTTGCTAATTGTATCTATGGTATTTATCAACAACATATAATGGAGAGAGCATATTATCTATAAGCTATTCTTTAGACACATGGACACTGATTTTTTTTTTTAAACTACTACTTCTAGTTAAGTACTTATTAAAATTTTAAATGCCTCTAATGCTCAAATATTTAACCTTGATTAAGCAATTCCAAATTTAATCACTTTTGAAATACAGCAATGAAACTGGAAATACTACTACTCTGCTCTGGTGAGACCACACCTGGAATACTGTGTCCAGTTTTGGAGCCCTCAGCACAAGAAAGACATGGATCTGTTGGAGTGTATCGAGAGGAGGGACACAAAAATGATCAAAGGGCTGGACTACCTCTCATGTGAAGACAGGCAGAGAGAGTTGGACTGGTTCAGCCAGGAGAAGGCTCCAGGGAGACCTTATAGCCCCTTCCAGTACCTGAAAGGTGCCTGTAAGAAAGCTGGGGAAGAACTGTTTGTGGAGCAATAGGATGAGGTGTGATGGCTTTAAACTAGAAAAGGGCAGATTTAGGTTGGATATTAGAAAAAGGTTCTTTAATACAAGGGTGGCAGATGACTGGAACAGGTTGCCCAGAGATGGAGTGGAGACCCCATCCCTGGAGATATTCAAGGTCAGGCTTGATGGGGCTCTGAGATGATCTAGTGAAGATGCCCCTGCTTACTGCAGGGGGGTTGGAATAGATGACTTCTAAAGGTCCCTTCCAACCTAACACATTCTATGATTTCTATAATGTGTTTCAGCAAAACTATGGATATATGTTTTATGCAGTTTTATTTCAGATACTACTTTGTGGAAAGAATTTATTGCTCTGGAATTGTACAATGCCTGTTTTTCTACCACGATAATCTCTTTTTGTGGGGGTTCTCTTACTGCATATAAAAGCATCGCTGTTGGACTAGTTTCATGCCCATCTCATTGGCCATCAATCTGACATTGTTATTAGATGCTTATTGATTTATTGGCATGTTATTTAGGACCCTCAGTTACAAAAAAAGAAAAACCCAAGGAATAGGTGCTTCAGAGCTGAGACTTCAAATAAGCTGCTTGAGGAGCAGAGGAAAAAAGTGGCATGTACAGTGCAGTTACCACCACTACTTGAAGCTTTCCAACAGAACATTTTCTCACAAGGAAAGAGCTTTGAAAAATGCAAACTTTCTACAAGTCGATACCAACTTCAGTGAAATGTAGTTGTGAAAGAGAAGTCAAAATGAGTCACTTCAATAAATGTCAAAGCATTTCCAAAAGAGAACTTCCAGAATTTTTCCAAGTGTTTAAATTTATACTATGTATTTTAAAATATACTGAAATCCAATGTTTCTCTTGACTCAAAATACCTAACATGTTAACTTTATAGATAACTCCAAGCAGCAAATTTAGAGGAGAATTGAGACAAAAACTGGTTTCACAATGGAAGTTTTTGGTGGCTTTGACAAGGGTTAGAAACCAGAATATCTTACACTTTCATACAGCCTCCTCAAGTGTTTCTGCTATTTTAGAGCAAAAATCACATCTTGGATGTATGCAAGGGCAAAGGTATTAAAAAAAAAAAAAGTCAAGCAGGAAGAGATCAAGTGACTTATTGCTGAATAGAAGAAGGTTGAAAGGAAAAAGCAAGGCATGCACGACAACTAGTGTAAAGCTAGAGTGAAAAGATGCAAAGGGTGGCTGGAACAACCAGTGGTGGGAGATAAAGAAAGCTTAGCAAATCTGTCTGACATCAGTGTCAGAAAGCCATTGCTTTTTCTGTCTTTAGCCTTTTATCTCCATTTTAGAGGCTTTCTCCCTCCTAAACCTCAAGTCTGAACACTTTATCATGGTGTTTAATACCATGTACTTAAGTACTTAATATTTTAAAATCACTGAACCCAAAACTAATATTAAACCATATATTTTGATTTTTAAAGTCTCTGCAAAATGTCTCATTCTTGACCTAATAAAAAGGATGAGCTCATATCTTGCTGTGTCATCAGGTTAAACCTTTAAACATAGATCACCAGGTTTGTCACAATTGTTGCCAGTGAACATTTAGCATGTCTGGAGTGAATTAAGTGCATTCAACAATACAGATATTAAGCATTGTGAAGGAAATCCAGGCTAGGTGAAGTCAGAACTCCCCTGTGCCCTCTTTACATATGACTGCCAAAGCTTCTCTGTCTGTACTTGCTGTAATCCTTGCCGTTAATGCAGTGCTAATCACACCAGCAAGGGAATAGCTCTTACAGTCAACTATATTAGGCACCAAAATGGCTCTAACACTCACAGGTTTCCTTTAAATCTGAGTTTGGTTATAGACAGTAGAGGAGAGTGTGCATTGATATTGTTTCTTCAAAATGACTTCTTCAGATTAGGCTTCCTCAGATAAGGTGAAGGTAAATGGAGCATAGAAAATGCTAGATATGTGAAATAAAAAGCAGGTGTATTTCTTTTCTATGAAACTCTGTTTTTAAAAATTTTTTGCAGCATTTTATTGTAGGCTGTTCATTCAACTTAAATATGGCTGCACAAAAAGAACAGTTTCCTGTTCAAGACTTTCAGGACAAAAGCACAGCTGACTGAACCTCCTTAAACAAAATCATCACAGAGGTAAAAACCAATAATTGTTTCCATTCTTTTTGCTTTCAAATAGCAAATATCAAAGTTTACTGATGGCTTATTTTTTTGAGTCAAAGGATGGTCATATATGCAGAACTGTCATTTCAGCATGTTTAAACTATCAGGAGCTGTTTATTCTTCAGTTTTTAGGTCTAGTTCCTTGTACGTCTCCAGAAAAAAATACATTGTGAGGGAATGGTGAAGGGGCAGTAAATGATGATTGGTGTGCTAGGGTTCAGGTCAGGATCTACTTCTGATTGAGGCGTGGGCAGGAGAGAAGAGTATGGGAAGTCCATTGAGTAAATCACAACATTTTCCAGGTGAAGCTTAGCTAACCTGTCCTTTGAAAAGTGACATTTTCTTAAGACAGATCTGATTAAGTGATAAAATCCTATTTCCACTGCCAGCTTAAGTCTGTTAGGCTTTAAAATTCAAAAGCAGTGGGTGTCTGGAATGCAAATACAATATAGTTTCTCATGGAGGTTTGGAATTGGAGGGAATAAACTATCCCTTGATTTGGCATAATGTGCAACATTCTCGAGACCTTTCTCCAAAGGGGCTGGATCCTGAGAGTTTTGGAGAGCAGTTGCCTCAATGATCCTAATGTTCAGGAGATTAAAAAACAAATAAAAATAGTAATATCCCTGAAAGCGAGCTAGGGAAGTGAAGCCAAGTGAGTTATAAAAGGCTTGCCTCATGATTGCTCTAATTTTGTGGAAAGTGCTATACCTAATAAAAAAGCTGTCTTGGATTCAATTTACATAAAGTGGCTTAGTATCAGACCAAGAGAGTTATAATTTGTCCCCCCAGAGGATAGTAATCTTGCAACAAAAGAAGATATAATGGGTAGAAATAGTGGTACTAAGCTAGCAAAAATACCCCTAAATCTACTTTTTTCACCTAAGCATAAAAAGAGGAGAAACAACTGTTACAGTAATTGTATTCATATGAAAAAAAAATTTTAAAAGCTACCAGTCTTACAGATTTCCTTGCTTTCCAGGCTGTGGGAAGTCCAAGAGTATTGTAGCAGCTACAGTTTCTTTCCTCTGAACAAATATTCCAGACCCTTCAAAAGGGAAATTATACCTTTTACTCAAAAGTTGAAAGAGATGCTCTTTAATCAGTACATAGTGCCCAAAAATCCTAAAAGTGATTAGACGTGTCCCCTGTACTGGTGTGGTGTCCATCATCAGTCAGGAGGAGTTTGTGAAGAAATAAGCAGGGGTTTTTTTGTTTTTTCTGATGATTTTGCTTCTTAGAACCAATGGTACCTGCATTTAATTATCAGAAAGGCAGTCATTCATTACCTTGTAAAACCCTGACAGTTTATCACTATTGCTTAATTAAGGTTCCCTTGAGAATCTGTAGGACTACTAAACAAAATGTCAGTGATTTCTCAAGTAGTAGTATGGCTTGGTGTGTTAAAAGTGACTTTCCTGGATTCTAAAATAAGAAGAGAATAAACATTAAAGGCAAATTGTAATGCAAGTTTCTGTTCCTAATTTAACTTCATTAGGTTCTTTACTTTGTTGTTCTTTATTTTGTGCTTTTCATTGTACCATGTGACTGATGATTCGTGACTGTGGTATTACACTACCCAACAGTGGATTAAGGTATTCCCTGTTTATTCTTTATTACACTGTAACTGTGTTTTCAATTTATTTTAGTTCATAGTATAGATCTGAGAAAGGTTACTTAACTGACTTGAAGGTAACTTGTATTTTATGAGTAAGAGGCAATTCCTAACGTTTGTTAGAGCAAGTAGGAATACTTGTCCTTGGTATGAAAACACATATGCCTCAAAGTCAGTGATGTATTTGAAATAAAAAAGGCTTCCTGTTATAACTGAGGTGAAAGTAAGCAAACCTTTCTTCTTAACAAAATAGCCATCAAGAGGAGAGAAAAAGCTTTGAATCTCTGCTTGCCTTGGTGAGGGATTTGTGCTTTTTCCTTAACCTGTCTGAAAGTCAGCCTATCCCTAACCTGCTTCTTAGGAACTGCTCCTGCATCTCCTGAAGGACAGACATCCTGCAATGGCGCTAGCTGAATAGGTTGCTGCCTCCAAATCTCCCTCCTCCCTGAAGCAGCCACTCCTCTTAGATTAGTGGTAGAAAGTGCTCCTGATCTGGCAGTAGGGTATTTTATGGCTCTTGGGATTGTAGCTAGGTGCAAAAACCTCAGTGCTATTGCAAATTCTGGGTCTGCAACTGGAGATCCTAGTGTCTGAGCTAAGGAAGTCTGACTTTCAGTGCAGCGCTGTGTATGAGCACTTGTACTTCTGCAACAGCAGAGGCCCAGGCTCCCTTGTTTTGGAAAGATATTTGTGTCTCGGGGCAGGGAGAAGGTGGTCGTTCTTAGTTTTGATTTCTCCTGCTTTTCAGAAAGCTAAGGCCCTCTTGTGTTTAAGAATTCAGTAATAAAGCAGTATCTTTAAATTTGTCTTAATGTCTCAAAACTGCAAAGAGAATGAGGTAGCAAAGATTCCACTTCTTTATAGCTTCTGTTTTCACTGTTGCTTTGCAAAGCGAAGCTGCATTTATTACTTTTTAGAGCAATACATTTTATGGTTGTTATGTGATAGATGACTTCAGGCAGCACAATACATTTCCTTTCCTGAGGTTTTCTTATGTGTGTATGTATGTCTGTACTTAAAGAGAGAGTGGAATTACCTAAAACAGTAAAAAAGGAAGCTAAGGGATGAGTAGAGAATGGTTTTGTCTTGAAATTAAAGTGAGATAAAGAGCAACAAAAGAAATTGTAAATACATATTAGAATTTACATTCTGGTTTAACAGTAAAGTGCTCAAAAAAGGAGAATCTAGTCTTGGTTTCTTCAGCACTCTAGGTAAACATATGCAAACTGCCATTTTAAAGATTCAGTTCTCTTTTGTTGACAATATAATCTCTTCTTTAATTGACAATCACAGTTACACTTAAAGAAAACCGTTTGAGTACACTTACCTCTCTTCAAATTTATCACTGTGATAAAAGCTATCAAAACAATAGCAGAAATAGTTATATTTAGTTCTTCATGTCTAATTATTTCTACAGATTTAAATTGCTTTGTCTAACTGGATGTAGCAGCATTTTCTAGTTTGATGTTGGTTTTGTTTTCTTCCCAAACAATCACCAGCATTCCCATCACAATAGATTTGTACCACTTCTCTTTGTAAGCAGGATAAAACATGACATCACAGAATCCTGATGGTTTTTGACAAAGTGAGATGACTTGTTCTTTTGATGCTCTCTCTTTTCATATATTTATCGTTCCATAGAAAGGAGAATATTCCTATGTACTTTTATTATACTGTGTGGATTAATGTTTTGTATCTAGGAAAACATAAGCCGAAGTATCAAAACCCTAGACCAGACTGATCATATGCCTGAAGAATACCAGAATTAGAGATATTATTTATAATACCATTTTGTAGTTGTCACTTTTCAGCTACACAGAGCTAAAGGCTTAAATATATTTAGCAGAGAATCCTGAATTTGTATTTATTCAGGGAGGAAGGTTCAAAAGTAATCTTCACTCAGACTTAATGATGTTCTTTATATGTTAAAGGATGGGCCAATGCAACCGTTGCACTCAAATCAGAGTATTGATCCAAATGCATAATAAAATCTAAATAACTTATTAATAAAATAAAATAAAAACCAAGCCACCTATACATACTTCTTTAAGTCATATAGTCATTTCATTGTTTTTGGGTTCTTGAAAAAACTGTTCTGTCAATGACAGGTAATGTTTGACAATACTGAATAACTATTCACCCTAAAAATATTTTGCTGCTTTTGTACTAATTTTGCAGTTTGGATTAGTGATTGCTTGTTTCCCCTCTCCTGATTGTTAGTTTATAGATAAATGGTTCACTTCCTATATCTGCTCTGAATTGGCTGAAAAGCTAATAACAGTAAGAAAATTGCAAGGTAGCTTTAGTGGCTAATGTATAGGAACAAATTTTTTGTGACTCTCGTAAAAATCAAAAGATTGAGCCAAACAAATTCTTTTACTTCTGAATTTGCAGTTGCAAGCTCACTGCTTAGTGTATAGTGGGAGATGATAGTCTTTTACATGTAATGGTGTTTCATTAGCTTCCCTATTTATTCAAATTATGCTTTTACTGTTATAGAACTGTTACGGTTATATTTACATTTTATAGTCTTATGTTTACTTAAGAGAATAACTTTAAACATTCCACAGATGTAGCAGCACTGAAAACCTGCCACAATCCAGTGAGAAAGTGCTTAGTTAGTAAATGTCATTTAATCAAAGCCATTCAGACTGTTGGGGAAAAAAACCAAGCACTTTTAGGGTAATTCCATTGGAATAAAGGATATGCTGCTATTTCTTGCCTGGTATATGTTTGGAGAGTCAGTGTTCATGCTTTCAGTAGCCTTAATGGTGGGTCAGTATCTGCAAATGTCCAAGGCCTCTGGAAGAATATTTTTAGTTAATATAACTATAAAACTCTCCCATCAGCAGGAATCTGTTGTATTATTCTACCTAGTGCCTGGAGAAGTATTTCATCATCGACTTCCAGAGGGAGGGGAAAGACATGAAAAGTGTGCAAGCCTTGTATAGACTAAAAGCAAACACCAAACTATGGAACATGAGAAAGGATAGAACTTGTCTGCCTAGTATGAGGTTAATCAGTCTCTTGTCAGCATTTGCAAATGCAAAACTGAAAAGCTGTGTTATTTTCTCTGGGTAGTCTGTTCCTTTCTTCTTCAGCACTCAGTGTGAATTCCAGCAGTACTCTTAAAGAGGAGTAAAAAATACTTGTTACTGAGTGCTCAATTTCCTTGTCTGGCATTCCAAGACTTACATGTGCTGTTCTAGTCATTTTAAAAAGAAGCTCTTGAATCCTAAACATAGAATAGTTTGTGTTGGAAGGGACCTTTAAAGGTCATCTAGTGCAACCCCCAAGGCACCACACATTCACCTGTCTTTAGCTTGCAGGGTTTGAACTGGCTCTTCAGGCTAATGAAAGTGTTAGAGGGTGCGGAAATAGCTTTAATGCATAGGCACAAGGTCAGTTATTGTGTTTTGGGTTTTTTCACCAACCTGAAGAAGTCTGTGTGCTGCTGAAATCCTGTTGGATTTCAGGCAAGTGGTTTTGGATAGAAAGCAGAAGCTTGATCACAGTACACTTACACTGCCTGTACTTGAGTTACTGCGTCGAGCTTTGCAAAGTTTTTCTCTCCAGGCCATCTACATCTTCAATTTTCTTACTAGCAGAGCGTCTGAGGTCTGGTTGTCTGAACCCCTCTGCGTGAGGGGGATGACAGAGATTATAATGCTGTTTATGCAGAGGGGAAATGAGATTTGGGAACCTTACTGCCTGGCCTTAGAGCTACGTTTCCAATTCGTGGGAGCAGTGTGTCTGTGGTCACTTCAGGTCAAGCTGCTGTAATCCCAGAGACTGTCTTGGCTCTGTTCCTGCTGTTCAAAAGTTTCTGTTCCATCAGTGAGGGGGTTAAAGCAATATGTCTTCTATAAGGACTTTGAAGATTTTAACTTTGCTAGAGCAAGATGAGTAAAGATCATTATGTATAATAAAATAATTAGACATTTAGTCATTTCTCTCACAACTCTGCCATGTTCTCATTCATAGGGAGGGGGGAATCTGGAAGTATTAATTGATATTTCTAATTATTTAACATTTGCAGGTCAATTTCAAACTATGAATTTTGGCCAAATTTGACCTATTTTGGGTGTCAGACCTTTATCTGATTTGTTACTGAGATCCAAAGGTCTTTGCTTTACATTTTGGCTTGCTGAGTCTTTCTAAAGAAAGTGAAATTTGAAAAGCACGTTTCAGAGTATATTTCAAATGAAGTATCATTCTCACAGCTTCAGGGCTCATACATATTGTCAGAGAAACCAATTTATATTAGAAAATATTTAAACAGATATTACAAATATAACTATAGAAAGAATTAATTTGTGATACTTTATCATAAAGGCATTTGCAAATCGCTTCCTGTACTACTCCACTACTTATAGTTATTTGTTCTTTTTCCACTGGAGCAGACTAAAATGCTTCTTTCCAGCTCCTTGCTGCTGTTATCTTTGGAAATGAATTGTGTTCACCATACAGCACCCACGATCGATGCAAATATGCTTTGATTTTTTCACAAAGCAATTACCCATAAATACCAGAGTTCATTGCCAGGTTAGTACATATTGTACAACTGATTTAAAATTGGAGGACTTGCTTGTAAACACTTTCTTTTTGCATTATCGTTTAGTAGTTGAATGATGTGATGCTCCACTATCAGTTTATTTCCAAACACAGGTAAATGCTTGACGCTGTCACCTGAACATAAGAATTCCCTTTCACATTTTTGCATGTATACAGCATTTCTTTTGGTGTGGTTTGGGTTGTGAGGTCTCTTTAAAAGGAATTGGAAGTTTTCCCACTTTCTGATGGACTGAATTTGAATCCAGACATCCTGGTAAGGATGTTATAAAAATCAAATAGCACCGGGGAAACTAAACTGTGAAGTCACTGCAAAAGATGAGCTTGAGAGGAGCTAACTGATTCAGCAGGAATACACCTAATCTTTATTTGCAACATACTCTTTGTTCTTTTGGAAGTACAGTTTATACAAAGAAAAAACCAAACAGGGAAGTGCACATAGTGCAAATAAGGTTTTGCTTACTTCACCAAGGATAAAAATTTGTATTTCAGAGTACAAGTGGCTGCTCTTTTCTGGTTTTCCAAAGGAACTTTTAAGAAAGTTACTAAAAGAAATTTGCACAGTGTCAGTGTTTGGGGACATAAACTGTAACTCAGCTCCAAGCACTAAACTTCAGAGACCAAGTTCAGTGCATGGTATGGGGAATAAGAAAAACATTTTCTTATCTCACTGGAAGATCTTGGGGGTTTTAAAGTGAAAATTTGCCAGCTTCCCAAATGAGGACTTGCTTCCATCAGCCCCCATCTTCTCTGAGATGCAATAAACTACTTTGAAGGCTGCTCTTCATCATGCATTTGCTGCTGACACATTTGCATCTGTTTCATAATGTTTCTTCTCTGGATCTATGCTATTTGCAATTAGCATCTGGGCTAATTTCCAGATTTATGAATTACTTTAAGTTCTTATTCTGTAGATAAATACAGATAGAATGTTATTTGGTTTGGATTTCTTTCCTAGAGTAAGTTAGTATTCAGTAGGTATTCAGTCTCAAGTTATTTTGGCAGAGAAGCAGCAAAGTAGAGGTTTTCCTCTTTGATATCCTTTATATATTCTGTTTCTGCCATGTTTTTGAATGAAATACAGGTTATTCTACTAATGCAATATCAAAGCTGATAGATACCAGGCAAATTAATTCCTTGAAACTCAATATGGACAAAGTTTTGACTTAGCAATTTTTGGACTTTTCACCCCAGAATTATAACGAGGACAACCAAAGGATGTTTTTATTCCTGAATCAACTTCATATTAATGAATTTTTGAAGCTGTTTGCTTATAGAAAATTTCATTACTTTTATGTCAACAACTTAAAGTACAGTTATTAATTCTTTATTCTGAATTCCAGCACAGTGAGTACATGATGCTTAACCATCTTATATTTTATTTGGAAAGACTTTGAAATGTGACATACTAGATCATTTCTAGGCACTCGGTGAGGCTCAGAAGTGGCCATTTACTCACTTTTATTTACCACTAAACTTGTCTGTGTGTAGGCCTGGCAGTGAACAAAGCTAAAAGCTATATTGCCCAGATAACAAGCAACCTTGGTTTAGTATCTACTACTCACTCTTCTTCTGCAACACCTTCAATTTTAAGGAAAAGAATTTCTCTCCCTGATCCAGTTACATTTTGGAGACATTTTCTGAGGGATTTATCACCCAGGATGTAGTTGTAACTTACTTTCTGATTGAAGCTTTTCCTGTGATTCAGCTTTACATGAAACCTTATAATTGAGGTTTACTCCCATATGTTTTGGCATTCCTAATGCTTGAAATTGAAAGTAGTTGGGCCTTCTCCTCCACTTTCAAAATGCTATTTCCTTCATAATTAAATTTTCCTCCTTCCAAATTTTGGAGCTTTGTGGAAGGGAGGCTTTGTTATAAAGACCAAGAAGTATTGTGTGACTTCTTGTGCGATGGAAAACAAGAGACAGAACTGATCCAAGAAGTCTAAGCCTCCTAATTCTGCAGCTGTGTCCCTACACATCTAGACAAGAGAAGCAGCTCTTTACAAGAAACTAGGAGAACTCTGAGCAAATAAACTAGTTTTCTTATTTCAGCTGTGGGCTTTTATTGCTGTTTAGATGTTAAACCTTTCCAGATTTAAGGTGGAAACAGTTTTTGTCCCACCTCCCCTCAAACATGATGGAATTTTCCATCTGCCCTCACCTCAGTGTGCCAGTGCCTTATTTATGCTAACAATTTTTGAACTGTACTGAAGCACCACTTTATTGCCTCAGGAATGGGAAAACCTTTCAAATTACTTAGCCCCTGTGGATTATCAAGCCTTATTGTATCCATATTCCTACTATCTGATACTAAGGACCAGCATATTGCACTGTACAGATGTTTAGAGCCTCACATTGTAGGAATGATGAGATTTTCCTTTGGCTGCATAGTACTACTCTGCCAGTTCAAATCTGCTTTTTTGTGCACATTTTACATCTGTGTGTTCCACACTTTCCTGCATACAGGGAGAAATGCGGAAATTAAGCCCCACTTTGCATCTGTAAACTTCCTCCTCAATTGAGTCTTCTCATTCAAAGGTCCTAAGTCATGTTTTAGTTTAACTGTTGCATGCAAGGGGATGTCTATAAATAAATCTATGGTTATTTTGTTGGCTTTTATGAAGTACAAAATCTTTCTGAAGTTAGCTTATAGATGATGGTCATATAAATGAATTGTACCTTCTAAACTCAATTCCATATATTTTGAAATTAGGTTATTACTTGAATTGTTAGACTGTTAGAATTGGATTTGGTTGGTACATATGGCTGAATCTCATGGCTGCTTACAAATCAGTATCAGCATTCCACATCCATGACTCAGGCAGATTGGCCACTCCAGCCTAAGGATCCTGCAGGATGATTGGGGTATTTTATCCTCTGTAAGTTCAGGATGAAGCCACTGCTGCCTCAATACTGCCACTGTTTCCTGCTGCTTTGGGGACTCAGGGGAATGGATTATTTTAAAGGCAGATCAGTTTGCTAACACAGCCCCAAGTAAGTTGCACAGCCAGCCTGAAAGAGCTGTAGTTGTAAAATAGTGCTGAAACCAGACGAATCTTTCTGACAAAAATGTTCAATGCTAATAGGGTGACCTGTGTTTAGAGTGTCTTTCTTTCCTGTTTGTGTGATTATGAAAAGTTCAAAGGTAATTTCACAAACTTTCATTCAAGTGGCTCAAGATTGCTAAAGGTTCACCCACTGTGATTTAGCAGAATAATCAGTTTAAGAATATTCTATATTGAAAAATGATTAAACATTTCTGGCATTCAGCTCCTCAGAATTTTCCAGGGGGTTTAAGCTTATGCAAGAATAAAACTTTAATATAAATAACAATTGGGGCTGTTCAGCCTGAAGACGGCTCCAGGCAGACCTTGTAGTAGTCCTCCAGGAAAGCTGGCTACAGGAAAGCTGGAGAGGGTGTTTGCCATGGTGAGGAAGCTGGATCTAGCTGATCTTTAAGGTCCCTTCCAAAGAAACCATACTATGACTATGAAAAACCTCAGGGTTTTCTTAACCAACAAAAAAAAACCCCTACAATTCATGTTGTTGCCCTTCTGATGGCTTTGTTTTAAGTAGGTTTTTTCTTTAGCTAATGTTCTGCTATGGACATTAAAATTTCAGAGGAAAACTTCTTTAGTGATGGTGTCATCAGCATCCTCTGAGCATTAATTTGCTGCATTACCTGAAGGAGCAACACTTAAACAGGGCATGTTTCTCATGGAACATTTTTTCTAAGCATTGTATCATTTGCCTGGTAAGAGTGACAGCTGCAAAAGTCACATCAGTGCCAAATCACAGACAAGTTATTAGTGTCATGTTACTGAATTAGATTACATTAATTCCAGGTTTTTTCACTTTGCATGAAAAGATATTGTTTGGTAGTCTGAGCATAATCCTGGAAGTCGTGATTTTCTGCTGTACTCAAAACATTGCTGTCAACAACACTTTGGATAACTGATTATCTGCATTATTGTAGCGACTAATAAATGTTTTATCTTCTGTAAAGCTTTCTCAAAATAGCATGGCATTTGCCTTTTCTCTTCAGAGGAGTTGCCCTTCTGGGAGTTAGGATCATATCCTTGCCAGAGGTAAATAAGGTTAAAAAAAAAAAAGCCTCTTCTATTTAACCCCTGGAGGTGTACTTGTCTTGTTAAGGGCTCCCAGTAGGTGTCTGTAGAAAGCTTACCTTCTCTATTATGAATTATATGTGGGAGGAGAAGAAATATGAAGATGGTATCAAATGGAAGTTTCTGGAAACCTGGAGTCTGTTGTTCTCCCAACCGCTGGCTGGCTAGAGATATGAAGCTTTTTTTATGATAGTAATCACCTACTTGACGAGATTATTGATCAATGGACCTTAATGTCTTTGTGTAATGAGCTGGCAAGCACTAATTGTTTCAGTATGGGCTTTTATTTAGTATCAGGGTAGCCACTGAAACAAGTTTAGTAGTTTATATAATTGATCTTTTCCAAGAGATCCTACTGCTAAATGATAGTGTATGAAAAAATACTTTAACTCTGCTATAGTTGTTTTCTGCTGTAGAGTAGTCATTAATAAAAGAGCTGTGAGTGACATCAGTAGCTGGGAAATACCTTCTTTTAAAGGTTCTGGAAACCATCTTTTGACTGCCTTCCCTTCGTACTTCATGCTTTCCCCTAAAAATAGAACAGTGCTCATTCATAAACCCTGTAATAAGTGTTTTCTGTCATGAATGTGCATATACAATTCTGAGCTAAAGCCTATCAAAATAATTTAATTATATCTACTGTTTTCATTAGCTTTAGATCAGACCTGTGTAAAACTGCTAGGTTTTTGCGTGGAGGGAACAGGGAACATGGAATCTCTGACCTTTTTCTTAGAGTAGCCCTTGTTTCTAATGATGTGGCAAATAGTTTCTCATAGAGATGGACAAATAAATACATGAGGTTTAATCTAAAAATGTTAGGGCTTTATCAGAATAAGTTCTGTGCATGTAGTGCAGCACTTAATTGGTTTTTAATATTTGAAATATAAATATATTGTGTATGGGGGTGTTGTTATATAGAACAATTTCAAATTTGCTGTGGATTTTTCCCCACATGTAATCAGCTTTAAGCATTTTTCAGATGAGGTAGTGTAATTGCATATCCATTGAGTTTTGCATGAACTTAGCAATTGAAAGTTAAACAAAAGGTGATGCATGTGGAGAGAAGAAATTAATTTTTTATTAGGTTCAGCAGCATCAATCCTGATATATTTTCCACTTTATCTTTCAACCCGAATTAAAAAATGCTGCTGTTCTTGACTAATTTTATTATTTTATAACTCGCTTCAAAAATTTATATAAACTTGAGATGCTCAGCATTTTTTGCAAATGTTGACCCATGACTGGTCAATTTAAATTGCAACAAGGTCAGATGCACAACCCATAATTCATATAATGAAATGCCTCATAAAATCTGAAAAATAATACACTAGAAAGTGTGGAGAGGACGGGACCTTCTTCAGCTGTTGAAAAAGCAATAAAATGTTACAGTATTTCTCTGCATAGGAGCAATAACAAAAGCCTTTCCAGTCAGTAATCTGACTTGATTTTAAAGAACATTCAACTTGTTTACTATAAAGACACTTTCTGAAAATATTATATACATAACACAAGTGGGTGCCATCCTGGATAAATAATGTGGTGCCTGTCCTGATTTTTTTCAGGAAAATAATCTCTGCTAGGTTTCTATTTCCATATCCAAGTGCCAATGACAGTAAATAGTGATTGGGACTAAAAGCAAAAATATGTTATGGGAAAACAAAGGCTCCCAAAACTACTTTGTGGTGTTTCCAGAATAACAGTAGCATTTGTTTTATTAATACCATCACACTTGAGTGGCTTTTCAGAACACATTGGAATCATCTTAAACTGTTGGTTTTCTAGCTCAAACTAAAACTGTGTTTTAAGAACAAATATGTTGTTTTAAAGCAACTTTTTTTTTGTCAAAGCCTGTTCTGTAATCTTATTAAATTATGAGTTTGAGAGAATGTTGTGAGTTTTATTAATGCATTGCCTATATCAAAATGACTAAATGTCATCTCCACTTACAGCCTGGATTCATTGGGGTTCTTCTGAATTGATTCTGCTTTAATTGAGATCAGTTGGGGCTTCTGTTGTTCCCCAAGGATACCAGCAGCTAGCTCTAAGCACATTTGTTGTTAGGTGATTAAATAAATGACTTTGCCCTGCAGTTGCTGCAGCATACCACAAAAACACAGCGATCTGCCACATACTGGCTCGTGTGAAGGGGATTCTGTGTGTGTATGGAGATACATACACACAGGTTCTGGGGTTGTCTGTGTACTAGGTATCTATATATCTGTGGATTGGAATTACAGGGGGTTTAATGTGGAGCATAGGGAGGTACCAATGGGGGTTATTTTGTATTTGCATAGATCTTGATCTGACAAAGCACGTAAGTCCCTTATTGATCAGCAGGATTTAAATGTGTGTTCTCCATTCTGCTGAACTGTGGCCAGAGTTTTTGGAGTTCAGTGGGACAGAACTCTCTTTTGTAAGCTATTAAATAGGAAATTTGCGTGGGGGAATTTCTTTCACATTTCTCCAATACTTAGAATTATTTACATTTCAAAGTGAAATGGATTGCTCCTATGTAAGTGGAATGGGATTATTTTGCTTTGCTCTAAGATTGAACAGACTATCATGTAGCTTTGGAGTCTTGGACAAAGGCTGAAACTCAAGTGGGAAGAGTATAAATGACACATTAAAGTGGTGTGTGTGTCATAAAACCTATGATAGGTTTAAAAATGGATCCATGCTAAGGGAAAGAAAGATAAAAGGGCAATTGACAAAATGGCTTTACTGTAATAGCAGTCACTGTATAGCTGAATAAGGAAAGCTAGTAGAATGATTCTATAGTTTCAGCAAAAAATGCTCCCTAACTTGCTGATTAAAACATGTATACTTTCTAGAGCTTCGAAGTTTTAGGATTAATAAAAATCAAACCTTGCTAATATTGTCTAGAACCCAACTTCCAAACAAATGGTCTGATGTCACTGTGAAAGGCAAGTCCTTTAATAAATACCAAAGTGACAGGAATTGCTTTTCTGTGCACAGAATGTGACATAATGGTATGTGACTGGCCTCATGTGTTACTCTTGCACCTTCCCTCACCATTTTTTTTTTTTTTATATGACAGGTACCAGAGACAGAGTTGTGCTTTGCTGGTGCAAACCCTGCCCAGGGCTGGAAGAAAATATAGATATCATCTGAATCACTAATTTATAGTTACGGAGGAGTCATAGAATCACAGAATGTGTTAAGATGGAAGGGACTTTTAAAGGCCATCTGGAGTCCAACCTCCCTGCAGTGAGCAGGGATATCTTCACTCAGGTTGCTCAGAGCCCCATCAAGCCTGACCTTGAATGTCTCCAGGGATGGGGCCTCCACCACCTCTCTGGGCATCCTGTGCCAGTGATCTACCACCTTGTATTGAATAACCCTTTCCTAATATCCAACCTAAATCTACCCTTTTCTAGTTTAAATCCACCATCCCCCATCCTATTGCTACATGCCCTCATGAACAGTTCTTCCCCAGCTTTTATTATAGGCACTTCCAGGTATTGGAAGGCTGTTATAAGTACCCCTTAGAGCCTTCCCTTCTCCAGGCTGAACAAGCCCAACTTCCTCAGCCTAATGTATTGGAACAGCTGTGAAGTTGCCATTAACCTCTAATTAGACCATCTGAAATGAGTTTGTTGGTCTTGATTCAGTTGCCTGAAGCTTGTGTCCACCCATTGCCAAATTTGGCACTAGCTGATGTGATCAGCACCCAGAATAGTTATAAACAGGCAAGCTAGCTGTAAGTATTTATGTGAACACTAGTCCCTGGCAGCTGCTTTTCTTCCTGGGCAGGAAGTGGCTCTCTAATCTTAATAAAAACAGTGTTTGTTTTTAAAAGTAAGTGTTCTGCTTTTACCAAAATAAGGTGTTGTGGGGTGTTGTTTTTGAGAGAGAGAGCATCTGAATGTTCTCTGGTCTGGACCTTCCACTGATATATAGAAGATACAGGGGTTTGTGGTCCAACAGGGAATTGAATTTGTCTCTTTAACTGTGGCATTATTGGATGTTTTGGCCAGATAGCCCGTTGCAGTGTTCAAATACTCTTGAAAAGAATATTTGTTGATCTTCATGAGTTTAAGTTCTAATGGAAAAAAAAGAAAAAATAAAACTTGAAAGTTGGGACAGCTTTTGGGTTAAACCCCTGTTAATGTGGAGTGAGATGAGATAGGCAACCCGTGAGAAATGAGAGTTGCTTTCAGTATTGTATTTGTTGGCATAAACAGAGAAATGGTTTCAGCAGTTGCTAGAGCAGCACCTTTCCATGCCTTGAGCTCACAGGAGTTAAAAAAACGGTCATTTCATTTATAGTGATGCATACACAATATCACATTAAACCCTGGAGCTGAAAACCACAAATTACAAACTATTAATCTGCTATACACTGTGCATTTAATGGTTACAGTCGTATATGAATTGGCTTTGAGCAGTTGAAACCATTTTGAATTCACCTTTGTTTTCCAATAAATAATCTCTCTGGACTGAGAATATAGTTCTTTCTTGTTGGAAACTTTATTTAAACACCATGTTGTGCTATTTTGCTCCTTTAACTACAGGAACCAAACTTGAATCTGTCCAGATATTTCCCAGTAGTAACTTCTGTATCTGTGTTCATCAGGCTCTTTGGATAATTTGAAGATACAAAGTAAACCACTCAGCTATCCTTTTATACATACCAACTTCCTAAGGTTTTATCCTGAGTTTGTCTTTTAAAGGAGTGCAGATGTTAGAGCTATTTGCTTCATGAGTAAATTCTAACAATGAAGTGTAGGGTTACATACTGCATACATACACAATGCATGCTTCATGTGTAACTGGATGAGTACGTGAAGAAAAGGGCATGGCAAGGTGTTAGTGTCTCAAAAGTCTGAGGAGGATGTCAGCAATTCAAACCTTTTGACATAAATAGCTTGTTCTGATTCTGGACTTCTAGACCAATGGGAAAGATAGAGTAAGTTGTAAATATGGTAGATACATAATGTTAGTTTGATCATCACAGAAGTATGTAGGTAAGAGATACAGCAAAGAAAATGTTGGCCTGCTACTGACTAAAATAAAAGTAGGCTTATAAACCGATACAAATAAACTTTCTTGTTTATGCATTTTGTTTTTCCCCAAAGAAGGTGACTTCAAATGAGATTGTTAACCCAGTTAATGCCAGAATTCCTCCACCTAAAGCTGGAGAACAGGCTATAGAATATTTCTATAACTTAGGTATCCTGAAGGCAGGCATGATGACTCTTCTTTGAAATGGCTCTAGTCACTGCTAGTGATTGTTTGAGAACAACATAGAATGGGTGAGGTGCTAGAAACAGGAGATAAGAGGATGTTACTCAGAGGGTTCGATGAAATAAAGGGGTACTCAGCATAGCTTCAGTTCCCAGAGAAGTACTGACAAGGTTACAGAAAGGTTGCAAAACTAGAGAAGAAAAAAGAGATGAGTAAGAACCAATGTTGTTTCAAAACTTGTTTCTGATAAATCTATCTAGTTTATTCCCTTGATAGAGAAAATACTTGTGGCTACAGGAAAAACAGGAGATACTGTCTTGGCTTCTGCAAGACTTTTGAAGCTCTCAGAATTGACATTTTCAAACAGGAAGTGGAAGAAGTATGTCATCTTTGGAGGCAAAAATTTTGATCCTCTCCTGCAGCTTTCATTCCCTCCTCTTCCTTATTGTGGGTGGGAATCAGAGTTGCAATCCACATCAGCACTTAGTGATGCATGAAGTGTACTGGTTTTCAGCAGGCATCACACGATCTCTCTCCTCATCGCTGCAGGATCATAGGAATAGTCAGAAATCTGGCCACAACAGGGATATTAATCTTGGAAAGATATGAACTCAAACAACAAAACAGTGGAAGAGGTAGAAACATGCCTGACAGGCTGTGACAAATGAAAATTCAAGAACCTAATCCAGGCTGTCAGTACAAGAGAACTTTAAGGGAACCATGTGCTGTTCTAGTAGTTTCCAAAGGGTTTCAGTTGCTAAATTTTGCAATTTGCTGCAAGAATAAAATGAGAGGTAAAAATTTTCTTCATTAAATCTGTGCACTTGCTGATTTAGTTTTTTACTGTGTAGCCAGCAGCTCCTGGATCCAATTGAAGAAGACAATGTGTGTTGTAACAGATTTCTGAAAGCTAGATGTTGAACTCTGACTCTGAAGCTGGGTGGTATGAGTGCAGTTATTAGCTGTGTGTGCATGAATACTCTGTATGTGAGGAATCCTACCCGTGTAAAGATTTGTCATGTTGTGTTACTGTTACCCTATGGGAATGGGAGACTGCAGGACAAAGCACGTGCAAATGAACTGGTTCACATACTGGCTGTGGGGCCTGGAGAGTGGTGGGGTGTCCGCAGCTCAGAAGGACGTGGGCTGGTTGTATTGGTGCTCAGCCAAAATGGCAAGCAGGTCCTGCAGTCTGTGGTGACTGAACTTTGTCACAGCTGTGCTGCTGTCAGTTCACGTGATCTGTTCACTGCTTAACGCCTTCAAGGGTTATGAGCTGAATAGTCAACTCATACCCAGTCTAATGTCTTTCCTTTGTGTCAGATGTCTCCATCCCTTGCTGTCCTCCACCTAGGCCTTTCTTCTTGGGCACACGCAGCAGCAGTGAGGTCTGATAGCAGGAGTAGACTAAAGCCGAGGGCTTCTTCAAAGCCATATTTAGCTTGGCAGCTTTATTATTCCAGCCAATCTGTCTATTCCACTCGGCCTGAAATGCCACCCCCCTTATCAGCTTTTCTTCCAGCCGTCATCTGGTATGCCGACAACCAAACATTTGCTGCAATTCAGAGGGGAGAGAGGGGGCATCGCTGCTGAGAGAAGTTGAGATTTTATAACTGATAGAGCTCTAAAACTTTAAAGCAGATGTCAAGAACCTTAAGGTAAATTCAATTTCACTTATTGTCTGTATTTAAAAAGAGCTCCAACCACCTGATTGTGAGAAACAGGGATGTCTTTCTGGGCTTTTTATGTAGTTTTGACTGCAAGGTAATTGTTTTTTGAGGGACGTAATTTTCATCAATAGATCATTGAATTTCTTTGACCCAGTTCTGATGCATTTTTAAAGGCATTATAATTTCTCTGTAAATCTTTACCTCAGGCTTATGAAATCTATAATTTGGATATATTCCAATGAAGTCTTTAAACTGATGTTAAAAGCTTGTGGGCACTTTGGTCAGTTTTCAGCTAGGTCCACGTATGAAGAATAATTTTGTAGTAAAGACATAAGCATTGTTGGTTCTTCCAAACATACTTCTTTGCTAGTAATATTCACTGGTTGTACGTTTCAAAGAGTTAATGTAACTTATTCTGTGATTATTACAGTGTGCTGTAACTCTTAAAAATACAGATAGTCTGTATACATCTTCCTGTTCCCATTCAAAGGATATTATTCACACAGGAATTTCAATTCATCATGATATTTTGGGGCTTTTAAGCAAGGCTTATCAACTGCTGATATCATGAGGCCTCTGGCAAATATAGGATGCGTCATGGAAAAGGCCTTTATGTTGTTTTTTGGCTGAGATGGAGTTAGTTGTCTTCATAGCTGGTGTAAGGCTGTGGTTTGGGTTGGTGCTGGAAACAGCGTTGTTGATATAGGGATGTTTCTATCACTGCTGAGCAGTGCTCACACAGAGCCAAGACCCTTGCTCTTCACCCTACCAACAAGTGGGCTGGGACTGTGCAAGGAGCTGAGAGATGACATGGACAGGACAGGTGACCCCAATGACCAAAGAGATATTCTATACCGTATAGTGCCATGCTCAGCATAGACAGCTGGGGGGAAATAAGGAGGAAGGGGCAGATGTTCAGAGTGATGGTGTTTGTCTTCCAAGTCTCTGTTATGTGTGATAGAGCCCTGCTGTCCTGGAGATGCCAAAGCATCTGCCTGCTATGGGAAGCAGGGAATGAATTCCTTGCATTGCTTGTCCATGTGGTACTTTCTTAAACCTTCTGATTCTCCCCCCCATCCCACCATTGCAGAGTGAGCGGGCAGCTGCGTGGTGCTCAGTTGCTGGCTGGGGTAAAACCACGCCAGCTGTCTAAAGTAGTATTGTGCTTGGCATGAGTACCACTACTGGGCTGAGAATTAATCTTTAAAGGCACCCTGGGGAAGTGGGTGAGCAGCAACATGAACAAGGAAGCTGTAGGACTGTCACATTGCCACATAAGAGCCTGCTCTGAGCTGCACAACTGCCAGGCTTGCAGCCAGTGTGTGCTACCAACCCTCGCTCCCTTCCACTCTGCTTCTACCATTTGCTAGGAGTTTCTTGGCAGTGTGGTCTTCCTCTCAGCATGCTAGGAAGCAGCTCAGCTGCTTGGTTGCCTCTCACACTAGATGGTAGCGCGCCTTTGCTGCAGGGACAGCTCAGATTTGATGCAGTTAATTCTGCTGTGTTAAAGCTGAAGTGATGCTGGTCTCTGCACACTGCTGGGTGGTATCAGGTAATCCCCAAAGCCTACAATTAGCTGTCCTGCTTTGACTTGTCCTATTTGCTGTATGTGGACCAGTCCTTATGTACTCTGGTTTTGAATAACTGTCTGTAAGATTTGTCATCCCTTCTAGAAAGCTGCTACTACAAGACTTTGGCATCACCATGGAAAGTGCCTGCTAGCTTCTGAGCTGCTTTCTCATCAGTCCGTTCATTCTGCAGATGGCAGTAGCTCAAAGTCTGCCAGGCATTCACAGCTTTCAGGCTAATCCTTGTGACAGCACAGTTCTCAACCAAGAAGGCTTCTGCAGATCCTGAGGTTGCTGCCTTCCAGCCCTGCGAAGTGCTTTTACAGGAAGGTAATTGTTTCTGCAGCATGCACACAACCATTTGAACAGATGCAGCCCTGCCTCTGCTCTATTCCATCCCCAGTCACAGGTGACCATGTAATATTACATTTTTGTGACATTTTCTAAAAAGATAAAGATATAGCATTACCAGTTGATAGCAGTGGTCTCTGTACTGCTCGTGTCAATGTCCTCTGTGAGGATGTGGAAAGCTGTGCGTGACAGGGATTTGGTTACCTAGAAACAGAACTGTAAGGGAAAACTGACCTTTCAAGAGCTTGAGCTGAAATGTGTAACATCTGACATCTCCTGTTTCAGACTCTTTGTGCACTGATGTTCCCAGCCTGAGATGCACAGATGCCTCCTGCCCCTTCCCAGACGTTCCTGTTTGCTCAGCTTCTTACATTTTTATTATACTTAAAGGCACAGGAATTTCCAACATAGATTTTTCCATTAAATACCACTGAAGTAATACAGTGAAGGTGAGGGAAAAGCCTGTGGTTTTTGTAATTGGGAGAGGAGTGTCCAGTTCTCTTAGTTTATTAGGACCTGACCAGGAATTTCTACTCTCTCCTAAATGTTTTTCTCTATTTAAGAAAGGTTTCATCTCCTTCATAGACTGTGACAAGATGTCCCATGGAAAAGTGCTTTTTCTTTCAAGCCCTAGTTATATCAGTACAAATTAAAGAACTGGTATTACAGCACACATTTTTTTTAGACTGAAGTCACTGTTCCTTCTAGGTGAGTGCATGCACTTTCCTTCTACTTTTCTCCCACCTACGAGTTGTGTTTCCTTTTCAGGCCATTAAAGGGTACAAGAGAGAGCAAGAGTACTTAATCTGCCAAAGGTGTCAGACAGACTGGCACCTACTTCTTGGTGGAATAGCACTTTCTTTTTGAAAAGGAGGAAAAAAAACCCAACCCACAAATCACAACCCCAAACCAAAACAGAAAAAACAAAAAAGTGTATTAGCAGCTGTATGAAATCAGCCTTCCAATCTGTTGTAGAATAGAGTTGGCTTTGTAAAGAGGAAAGGGGGAAAAAAAGAACCTCATAAAAGATGCATGCTTCATTTGTGTGTGTTCTGTGCTTCAGTGTCCTCTGCACTTTTCTTTTAACAATGCATCAGATACTTAATAGACTACAAAATATTAGATGTAATTAGGACCTGCAGCTACCCGGGTGCTAATGATGGAGTTATTGCTAAATTAGTCATTCCTACTTTGAGGAGTGATTCCAGCTTGATTCTTCTCTAATTATCTGCAGGACTGTTTCTTGACAATTGCAGCTCCTACTCACTTTGAGAGAATGATGCTTGGGAAGTGGAAGGTGTTTTTCTAGCTTGCTGGAACACCAGAAACCCTCCACAGGGTGTCCATTTCTATGTAGTACCTTTATCAAGCTTTGTTCAGAATATAGTATCTTCTTCATCAATAACATAAGGAATCTCAAGTAACAAAGCTGATCTGCATTCAGTACTTCTGAGCTAGGCTCTTAAAATGAGTAGAGTGAAGTCCTCCCAGGTTAGCTTGAGCTGCAGAAGTCTGCCTGTATCCTGGAGTGTAGTCACGTTAATGCAGCTGCTTCAAATAATTAGACATCTCTCTTGCTGTCAGTTATGCTGGCGAACTTTTCACTAGGCTGAGACCCTCTTTCTTGTCTAATCCATGAGGCTTAAGTAATATGAGACCTTAGCAGGGAAAAGTTGGGAGAGTGGGGAAAGGCAGAGAGATTAGTACTGCCTAATTTTAGCAATATATTAGAAGTTTAGAGAAACTAATCTCCTAATATGATAAATAGAGAGCAGGACTCTGAAGTTAAGCTCGTGCTCTGAAGTGCTGAATACAGGAACCTACCTCTCTTCCATGGAACTGAAATCTGGACTTGGGCACTTGGCATAGATGGTTTGGATCTCTCCCTTTTGCTACCTTCAAAAGAGTGACTTATGGATTTGCTCGAGATTTTGAAGAGCAGCAACGTTGAACTTGCAGTTGAACAAGGGAAAAGTCACTGTGTAGGTCTGACTTTATGGGATGGATACTTATGTTTCTCCCCTGTAGCTCTACCTGAGTACTGCATCTGCCTACTGCTGTGGCTGAGCTTAACCTCTGAAAAAGCATTCCTGCAAGGCTATTTCAGGAAGAGGTAGGCTTAGTTGTCCACAAGCAATCAAAAAATCAGTCCAAACTGCACAATGCCATGCACAGGTGTCTTCAAATCATCAGAACTGAGTAAATTTTTGTCTGGTAGAAATTTCTCCTGCTGCTTTTCACATCTCTGGATCAAATTATCTTTAGTTTGCAACTCAGCTTTGTTAGAATGCTGGTCACACAGGTAGATGGGAAAACTCGTATTGGTAGTATGATTTTCCATGTAGCCATTATAAATGTGGTAAAATATAGCATACTGAACACAGTGTCTAGGCAAATTGCATTTTCAGTCTCTATTTATAAAAATAAGATAGCTGGATCACCTGAGATCCCATGGATGATATTTGTTTATAATTTTATTCAGCTTCCTTCCTGCCATTTTTCTGTTTACCTAGTCTTTTGACTAAATAGAAAAGCTTGATTTTGACTATTAATTTCTGAAAAGAAGAAATTTTCCAGGGATTGAAATTGTTTGTCTGTGCTGGACAGTTCTTTTCAAGGAGATCAGAACAGAAGTGCAAACACCCCACCCCTCTCCCACTTCTGCCCAGCTAGCTTTACATTTTTCCTTTCAATGTAGCATCCATCTTACAACCCTCAGTTCACATATTTTGAGCTGTTGTAAAATTTCCAACCCTTCAATAATCTTTGTATTAATTTCCTAATTCTGAAAATAAATAATTACTCATATTTTTTCAAAACGTGCTCCAAATTAAGAGGCTAGGCTGCATCTTCTTTTACTAATTATTTCAGGAGAGCTAATCTACAATGTGTGTGACCTTTTCTGAATTTGGACCCATCTGGCATTTTCAAATGGAATTGAGTATTGATCTCCACATTGTTAATTTATTGTTTAATTAAAAAATCATAGTGCTGTGATGTGGTTTGATTGCACATCCTTTTTTACATCAACCAATTAATGTGGAGAGCCATCACAAAACTATCACTTTTTATTATTATTTTTTATAATGGAGCTTCCCAGAAATGTAGCTCTCCTCTCATATACCATCCTAATGGTTTGCAATGTGTTTTAGCATAAATGGCCTGCAGGAACTGCTGTAGGAAGTAAATTCTCAGTTTATATCCCTTTGGTATGACCAAGCTGCTATGCTTCCTGGGCTTGATTGAATGTTTCTGGACCTTGACTGTGAAGCTTAGGTCACTGATACGTAGTATAAAATGCAGAGAAGTGGTTATTAAAGACCAGTCATCTTAGTCAATGGTGGTTTTCCTGTACTGCCCTTGCTTATTAGGGAGAAGAAACTATATTTCTTGAATGAGGCGATGCCATCAAACTTTGTGCTGTCAAGTTCCCTTACTATGGATGAATAATGTTTAAGGCAAACCTGCATCATTGCCAGACTACCTATACTTTGTGTATCTGAAATCATGCCTAGGCAAGACTGACTGTGGTGTGAATTTTGCAGAGCACATTTCCCAACTCTCTTGAAAGGCACCTCTTAGAAGCTAAATCCTTTTTATTCCTGTCTCGTATTGGCATGACTGAATATTTGTTGAAATTGAGGTCTTATTGAAGTGTAGGGTCTTCTGCCTCCTCCACCCATCATAGAATCATAGAATAGCATGGGTTGGAAGGGGCCCCAAGGATCACAGAGTTCCAACCCCCCCTGCCACAGGCAGGGCCACCAACCTCCAGGCCTGGAGCTACACAAGGTTGCCCAGGGCTCCATCCAACCTGGCCTTCAACACCCCCAGGGATGGGGCACGCCCTCTCTGGGCAGCCCGTTCCAGCCCCTCACCACTCCCTCTGTAAAAAACTTCCCCCTAATATCTAATCTAATCTAAAACTTCCTTCCTTTAGTTTTAATTCATTCCCCCTTGTCCTGCCATTGTGTGCCCTTTTAAAAAGCTGATTCCCCTCCTGTTTATACGCTGCCTTCAGGGACTGGAAGTCTGCAATGAGGTCCCCCCACAGCCTTCTCTTCTCCAGGCTGAGAAGAGAAGGCTGCCTTACTTAATGCTTCATTTAGAGTCTACTGCAAATGAGCATTGAAATCCAGAAATCCTAATAGGGATCCTTTAGCCAAGGAATTCTCTTACATTTGGGTCTTTGGAATATATTAAAGTTGTTTTAAAATATTCTAGTTTGACCTTCAGCACACCTGTATATGAAATATCAAAACCAGACCCCTATTAGTTGTGTTCAGCTAGCAAATCTCATAATGGGAACTTAAATTATACACTAACAACTTTAAAGCATGTGTTTGCTTCTAAAAGGCTGTGAAAGCAATGCAGGGCTAAGTGTGTCATGCACCAAAGCCTCACCTGGGTCCCTTTTAACTTGTCTGATGTAAGGATGCCAGGAAAGATGAAAGGGGATTCTGAGGATTGCAAGACTAAAAATCTTGCACTGCACATTGGTTAGCCAGGCAGCATTTCTGTTGACTATTGTTGAGTATTGTCAGGAGTCATGATACACAAGCCAAAAACCTCTGTCTCTTAAGGAGTTTAACACGAAGGTAGATGAAATGTGTATGTCCAGCCAAGCCTGGGGCAAGGGGGGAGGGATTTCTTCTCTTTAAAGTTTTGTGTAAAAAAAAAAAAAAAAAAATCAATATTGTTCCTATATAACTTTATTTTCACAATTATGAAAGCAGGAACCTTTCTGTAGTCTCCATTTCTTTTTCAGTAGTCATTTTTGAGGCAACAAGGAAGAATATTTGAAGTGTGTGTGTATGTATATATATCTCAACTCATTTCTGACCAGAACAAAAAGCTGCCAATATTAGTTTATTAAAAATATATTTTTATCACCAAATCATTTTTTCATAAAATAATATGATCACATCTAGCACAGAGTCATCCAGAAATAAATTGCTGTGGTATTAAAATTAATTTATCCTAAACCTTCAAACAAAAAACATTAGCAGATAACAACTTTGGCTTAGTTATTCAAGTCATCCTTGCTTTTCCAAGTCTGCTCCAAAATAAATAACATGTCAAAATAGTCCATTGCCAACAGATCATCCTTCAAGAAATAACAGGACCAGGAGCTACCAAATTATGGCATTTTGAAATGCAGAACAGACTATAGCATTTCAAGGAATATTATTAGAAAGTCATGTAATCACTCAGGGGTAGAAATAAAACCTCAGTATTCTTTTCAGAGAAAGGTATGTGTGATCATTACCACACGTTTTGTATTCTACCAATCAGAATCCAGTGAGAGCCATTTATCTCTGATCTGCTGAGAAGAGCCTGCAGTTCAGTGTTATTTAACATCTTAACTGTAATTTGAAATAAAAAAGGAAAGGGGGTCTGAAATAATCCCTTTCAATTGTATAACTCTTGGAGATTCAACTCTTAAAAATCATAGTCATCAAATTTTTACTTCTGATTTTGATAATGTTCTTTCTTCACAATGCAAGTCCCTTGGTTATGCAGAACTCTGGCAAAAGTACCCATGGAAAGGATCAAAAACCTATTGGTAAGCCAAAGTTGTGCTCCAAAGCCCAGTTAAATGGGCAAATGGAAGTCTTTCTATTGACACCTCTGGCCCTTAGATCAGGCAGTGGGTTTATTATCAGCTAAAAGATCTTAAAACTCATTTTCAGATGCAGTGTCAAAAGGAGGGTTTTCTTTTAATACACCATAAAGGATGGACAGTTAGAAAGCTGCAGAATGACCAAGTAAAGTAGAAAACCAAATGCTTTCTTAGCAGGTCAAAAGAAGGTCACTTGTTTTACAGTTAGAAATAAGCCCTCAATTGAAAGTGACAGTAAGACTTTTACTATTCCAGTTCAAGGAAAGTAATGGGTATCAGTATAAACCATATTCTGAAGTGCTTTTGCTACTCTGATGGCTATGACATAAATTAAAGGGAGGGCAGAAATCAGACAGGTAAGAAACAGTGAGAAGAGCTGGTTTTATGAAAGAGAGAAAGCCAGAAGCAGCAGTTGTGGGGATGCCTGGAAAGGGCCAGACTGTGGGCAGTAAGCCAGGATTTTTAACAGATTCTGGGAGGAGATGACAAAGTCCCTGTTTCCTCATGCACGTGGAGAAAATAAAAGAAAAGAAACCTGAAGTGGGGGGTAGAACCTGGTTTGCTTTTGCAAGCATGATCTATGACTTGCCTTCTCCCTTAGACAGAGTTAGATCTGTTTGGAATTGGGCCAGTTTAAATAAGTGGGGTTTGGTCTTGCCAAATGCAGTAGCCTAACAGGGGCTCTGTGTCCCCAGGAGCAGCCAGGAGTGACACTGAGCCTGTTTTCCCACTAGACCTGGATGCAGGCAACACACATGCATGTGGCTGGCTGCTCCCCATCAACAGGAGCAGCACCACTGGTGAAGACAAAAGTCTAATAATGGAAAATATATCCCTATGTATGATATCAATACCTTCAGTAGCTGGTCTTCAGCAGTCTCTTGGTTAGCCCCTGGATCCCCTGAGCTCCCT
This sequence comes from Porphyrio hochstetteri, assembly GCA_020800305.1. NCBI lineage: Eukaryota > Metazoa > Chordata > Aves > Gruiformes > Rallidae > Porphyrio > Porphyrio hochstetteri. The sequence continues at coordinate 6,666,057 of CM036918.1, read as the reverse complement.
ATTGCCCCAGCCAGACACAGATGTCCAAATGCACATTACCAGTTACTTTCAAACCACCTGTTATTTCTGGTATCCAACCCATGCCCTTATGCCCTCTCCAATACTTGGCTCTCTTACCCCTCTTGCTGGCATACCTAGCTTGATGCTCACTAGCAAACATGCACACAACACGCCCACCCACACAGTGTTTATGTACTTTAGTCTCTCCAGTTGTTGGTATCCAAAGCAACTTCAGTGGCTGACATGCTTCGATATGCACACAGATTTGAGAGCTCCTCACCCAGGAAAATAAATGGAAATAGAGCTGACCAAAAGACAAGAGAGTTTGCTGTGATGAAGCACAGGGCACAGCTACACAAAGATACTGACCAGACACCTGCTGACAAGTGACTAGTGGGAGCACCTGCTATTGATTCATGTGGTGAGCAACATGGATGGATTGTGACCTTACCACCACCCTCTGGTAGCCCAGAGGTGCAGGGTCAAGGTATTCCCTGTGAGATACTAGGGTCATCCATCTGTCTTTGTTCCCCTGCTCATTTGTGTATATGGGCAAACTCAGCAACCCAATACAAATGTCATTCAATTAATCTACTTTGCATTCTGTTTTCTCTGATCCTGCTCTGGCAGGAGGGAAGCCTGGGGCCCCAGTTCTGCTTGTTTTACACACAACTTCCTATTGCAGTAAATTACATTATTAAGGTGGGCACATAGATAAAGCTGTTCCAAAAAGCAGGTTAGCCTATAGCTCAACATAAAGAATTTCACAGCAGCTTCTTGATTATTATACCAGGTACTTTGATATTATTGTAAATATTGCTTGATTTACTGCATGTGGACTTGAATGATGTAGATGCATCACAGTGTGCATTTAGAAAGCATTCAGATCATAAACTCACCAGCTGACTATGATTAATTGTAACAATACAACTTATTAATTAAACTTGGGAAGCAGCATAATTGAAACTAGCATTCTCAATTCACTTGAATGAATTTCAGCATTTATTCTGCAGCTACTTTAATGAAATACTGAAATCATCTGCGTATCAATCTATTCATTACCAAATGGGATGAATGCAACAATCCTAAGTATTCATGGAAATATCATCATTAGAAAAATCATGTAATTAACCTGGAGTGTTCGCTAAATGAAGCACCTGAAATGTTACATACTTTCTTTCATAATTGCAGTTTGAGAATATTAGTTTCTCATTCTCCCTGATTATATTTAAAGTAAAAATAGCATTCAGCATGACTTAAGCATTTTGCTCAAAAGAATAAACTTTAGGAAAATGCTAGGAAAGGGGGCATTAACCTTTCATGTTGTGTTTGGTTTATTTGCAGTTAATAGTCATTGTCAAAGATTGCACTTTAGCAGGGATTGTTCTGGGTGCTGGTGTTGTCTTTGTGCTGAGGTCTGTCTGCAGCTCTGCTCATGCTGCTGTTACTTGAAGAGTTTAAGGACACTTTACTGCCTTCCCCCATACCCAAATACTTCAGCTAAAAAGTAAAAGTTATCTCTGTTCTGAAATTTGCTAAGAAATGTCACAAACTGAACCAAAGTATATGTCAGCTATCTGTTTTTAAGAGCCTTATATTTAAGGAAACATCTTTACTTCTGTTTGAAAAATATAAATGGTTCATACTAAGATAGAATTGCTACTTTATCTAAAGTAATGGGTTTTGCATAGCACATACTCCCCTCTCTTTTCTTTTTAAGTCAGTAGTGACATGACAGAAAGTCCCTGCAGAGGTAATGGTGTGAAGCATTTCTAGTGCTTTAAGACTGAAGCAATTCTTACAAGGTGAAATACAAACTGTTCATGGATTGTCTAGTGAAAAAGAATTTCCCACAAATACTTGTAGGGACCCTAAAGCTCTCGCATTGCCTTGTTTTCTTCTCCTTCAAGCATGCTGTATCTTTCTGTAGCATGTTTGCTTCCCTCCTCCTCTTTGTGTTTTCCCTCTGATATGGCAGGTACCTTGGGGCTAAGGATTCTCTCATGAGGTTTTGTTAACACAATGTGACTTGATTCTGACTGACTCTCGTATACATTAAAACACAGAGAACAGCCAGGTATGGAGCATCTTCTGTTATGTTAAAGATGCTTCTATTCTTTTCTTTCCAGAAACGAAGGAAGGAGATGAAAAAACACAACTCTGCAGGACTTTGTCCTGGATCATTATGAAAGAAAAGGCTGGTAACTTCAACGTAGAATGTTCCTGGTTTGTTTTGAGGACAAGAGGATAACCCTAAATAAATAATGCTAGAAACCTAACCAAACAAAAACCTGAACCTGACAACAAAACCGGGGAAAAAAACAAACCTAAGAAACTGCCTGAAGGTATTTTCATCAGCTACTGGGAGTAGGTGCTAACATTCCAAGGACACCTGGTCTAACAAAGAAGTAAAGGTTCTGTGAGTGCTATATTAAATCTGTTTATTTTTACCTTGAGATGTGAAGATAAAAGGGAGTGGTACAGTGTAAGACAGACAAAGCTTGATGAGCACACTGGACAAAATCTGACTACTTTTAGGTAGCCTGTTATTTAGCCAACACTTGATGCTACTGTGTTTCATTCGTCAAAGGATGGCTGTGGATTTGGGTAGCAATGCAGTATCACTATAAATCTCATTTTAAGATCTCTGAATACTTCACAGATGATAACTCTTTGGGTCTCATATCTCCCCACCACCTTACTGCAGTATTATTTAACTAACTCTCCTATTAAGTAGTTAGGGTATGAGTTAATGGCATGCTTGTCACTAGAAGTCTTCAGAATTTTTATTGCAGGAAAACTGTTTAAACATCAATTTCTACTTATGTGTAAGGGTGCAGCTCACAAGGAGTTAATAGAAGGAACATTTTCATCTCTTAGAGGGAGCTGTGCAGCATGACTTCAAACAAATGTGTGCCCAGCTGTAATGAGTGCCTGGATATTTCTATTGTACCTGCTAGGTAGTTGTGATCTCTGTTTAAACAAAAGATTTCTTCATTTTGATCCACCTATTTACTCTCATTTCAGTGGATGATTCTTAGCTCATTAAATTAGAAGCTACTCTCTAAGAGATTATTAGGACATCATAACGTTATATCTTTAAGTAATGAGAATCCACCTCCTCAAGGAAACTGACTGAAAGGCTCTTCTTAAAATACATGTTATCATCAACAGGTGAAACAGTCAATATATAGTACAGGATTTTTTATTTAATACAGCATGTTATCTCTTTTATTTTGATTTCGTAAAGTACAGATTTATCAGTTCACTGGCTCTTCTTTGTTCCTCTAATAACTTTTGATCCTATTAGCTATTTTCAGTGAAACTTCATAGAGATACAGTACTATCAGTGATATTTTCTGTTAATGCTTCTATGAAAATAGGCAGCTGGGCAGGGAGAAGAAAGCCAAGTGGATGGCCTTACAGTGGAAAAGCTTGCAACCTAAGTTCAGCCACACTATCAGACATCAGTGAATCCACGCAAGGCAGTAGAGGTAACCTAGATTTAGGTTAAGGAGAAGTCCCATAATGAAAGAATTACTGGCAATAACAAGATAAAGAGAGTTTCTATGCAGATACTAAAGATATAACTTCTGCTCCTTTTACTTCTATGGACTCTTTATACTGTCCTGTCAAAATAGGTATCTGCTATTATACTAAATTTTGACCTTATCTCTGAAATATTTCAGTTTCTTTGGGCTGGTCATTTCTGCCTTTCTCTGAATTTGAAGATGTCCCAGATATTGCTGTTCCAGGAAGTCAGGGGAATTTTGTTTCTGGCTTTGATGGGAAAAGAGGCAGGGAGAATTCGTAGAAGTTCACCTTTGTCATGTATCATGCTGGTGTGGAACCCTAGCTTACCTCGGGCAATGTGAAAAGACAAATCAAGAGACAAGGGAAGAGCAGGTCTTGTTCAGGTGTTGGAGTTCTGTAAGGAAATGGAGCTGATCTGGAAGCGGGATTGAAGCTTAAATTTTCTACCAGGCAATTAAATCTAAGCCTTGTGAAATCAAAACATACTTACAGAAGGTTGATTATCATCTTGATACAAAGACTGTGTGGAAACTGCAAGTTGTCTGTATCTTCCTTTTGTTCAGAGACTGAAGGTCTGTTGCTGAGGCCACACAGCCCACCTCCTCCTGACAGAGAAGACAGTGTTTTGTCAGCTTGCTGACTCTGAAGGGATTTCTTTGCTGGCTGCAGAGAAATGACTTTCCAAACGGTGGTTTTATCTCCACCCCACTGCCTCTCATTTTCTTTGGCTCCAGGATTCCTCCTGCATTGATCCTGCAACATTTTTCGGCCCAGCTCATACCATGCTCTGTTGGCTTGGACAGTTCCCCACCACAAACACTGAGCCTGCAAAAAAAGCTGCAAGCTACTGGTTTGACATTGTGAAATTTGTTGTGTTTAATGGGTTTTCTGCAAGGGGGAGTGTTGAAGGCTTTTTGTCACTTGTTTTTCCTACAATGTTGTTGAGTTTAAATGCTGCTGGATGCTGCTGGAACAACATTTTCAAGCAGTGAGAAGCTTTTTTTATTTTCAAGGCTGTAGATGGAGCATTCTGAGTAGCCTTAATCACACACATAAAGGTTTTACTATTTCTTTTGTATGTCATTTTATGTTGTCAACTGCTGTAGTCGGAATCATTTCTGAGATTGGAGATCTATCACATCATTGGGTTGAGATGAGTAACTTAGAAAAGCAAGTCTTTATGGAATACCTAAAGAGACCTGGAAGATAAGAAAATGGGGCATTTTATTAAACGATGCATTAATGAGGCTTTACATTTTCAGTATAGCACCTGTTTATACTGACAGTTAGCACTAGGGTTCATGGATGTAGCTTTCCATATCAAATATACAGCTTGTTCTTTCTCTCGTTACAGCCTGATTATTCTGGTGTAAATGCATCACTGCAGGTAGATTCTGTTTTATTGTAGAACAGCCATCTGTGTTTTTAAAAACTTGATGAGGCTTTGAAAAGCCAAGTAGCATCAACTACTTACAATAGCCAATTTTGATAACTTTAGAATCAAGGCATTCAAAAATAATCTTCAGCAATAACTGCAACTAGATTGTATGATGCAATGGGAGGCTGGGCGTCTATGTTTGTTCTCCTTAAGCACCTTTTCCCTCCACTTGCCAAATTTAGATATTAGATAAAAGATTTTTAAATGGTGCCCTAGGCTCCAGTTTGGTGGTCTTAATTATTTACTGCCTCCTTGCACACAGTCTTGCCTACTTAAGTAGTTGCACTAACCAATTACAGTATTAAAATGTCTGTCTAAACAATTTGTAGGCACAGTCTGATATTTAGATGCTTAAAGTGCTTCTCTGAAATCCACAGTTTATTGTGCATGCAAAATTACACCTGAAAAAGAGGAATGTTTCTGAAAAATCAGAGTCATTTATGTGAATATATCCAGTGGTTGTAACCAGAGTAATTTACATAATTATAGAAAAGTACTGTGCTGGAATTCACAGTAACTTCATCTGAATCCCTGATACCTGTCAAATGGAATAAGATGCATTATAGCCTTTGCCTCTTTAAAAATATCCATGTAAGTGATGCCTTGTCTTGATCTTGCCTCTTTCATGGGAGGATTGAATGTTCTCTGTAGACATTAATTTTACGCTGGGCACTGCTATTGTGAGACACTCATTACTTTCACTTATATGAAACACTTGAGAAACTAACTTAGCTAAGAGAAATCAAGTGACTTGCCCAGAGTGACATACACAATCACTAGTACAAGCCAGACAAAGAACACAGGATTTTATTTTACTTCAATTGCTCTTTAGAAGAAGTTCTTTATACTGTGTCAGTGTATGGTATCTTCTGTATTCAGTACTGTAGGCAGGTGAGAACTATATATAGGGTGCTCTATGGAAGTGAAGGGTGGAGTCCTTCAGCTAACTTCAGTTGTCCTTAAATAGTTGCCATGTTTAAGCTGTCTTTCTACAGGTAAATGAGCAGATGGATGTTCCTAGGAGGTGATTATTCCATGTGAAGAGGGTGTATGGCTGGCTTCCTAGAGCCCCTGTGTATCTCTTTCTGTGGAGGAGCACAGGTGAGTGGAGTAGGTGAGTTGAATCTCACCCTAAGGAGACACTGGAGGTTTTTATGCTCTTTGTGAAGTTGGTGAAAAAAGGCTCCCAGTGAGGTAAGCCAGCATTTAAGGTAGAATTCAGTTCCACTGAGCTTTCAAATAGTTCAGTCTCATGTCCAGTTCTGGCATTCCTTCTAAGAATGCTTAGAAGCCGCCCTGGAGGTGTACGCTAAGGAAGAGCAGATATCTTAGTACCTCTTCTTTTATAAGCAAGTAAGACTGTATGAATGCAGACTTCCAAGCATGCAATGACTAATAGTGCTGAATTTGATGCCTTACATGAGAGTAGGAGGGTATATATGAGCTTTTCTTGTGAGCATAAACAGTGGAGAATGTTTTGACAAGTCTGGGCCCCATGTGACTGAAAAATAGCAATTCACAGCTCCTCCTCTCTGTGAAGTCTGATCCCTAACATCACTGTAAGGAGCATCCATCACTGCCAGCAGGGATCAGTAGGGTTCCTTACTGAAAGCCATGGTTTCAGGTTCAAACATGCAATATGGTGCACTTGAAGTTAATTATCTGTAACTAGTTGGTGTGAGTAACTTGGCAAGGTGGATAACACTCAGCAGAAAACACGTCCTGCATTCCTATTGAAAAGATATGATCCTTCAGGGAGAGTGGCCTTGGAGTCTACCTGTATAGCGAATGCAGATGCTGTGGAAGGCTGAAACATAGACATCTTTTTGTCCATAATAAAACCAGGCCTGTTGGAAAGACTGCAAAGGCAGATATTCACAGCATGCTGACAATGAGTGGTGATACAGCTTGAAGGAATGAGAACTTGTATTTTTTAGAAAGCATGGGGACAATTATGGCAGAAATTGTGGAGCTTTATCTTTAAACAGAACTATCATGCTACAGGTCTGTGAACAAGTTGGGGGGACTGTATGGAAAAGGGGTAGTAAAAGTCCTGCAAGATCGGTTTTTTCACCTGATGTAATATTTTAAACAGTGACAGCTGATGTTTGAAAGCTTTTGTGTTGAGTCTATCACTACTGTTCACCATGTTACATGAGATAATAGACACAGAAGGATCTGAGCAAAGTGCACCAATGTCACTCCCATTCTGAATGCGTTAAAATACCCCAGAAAAAGTAGAGAATGTTCAGGCAGATGTATAGGAGAGAAGTCACAGTAGATTCCTCATGGCTCATAGGAGATGGTGCAGAAGTGAGATGAATGAGGTGAAAATGAGAAGTGTGGTTTTCAGGTTGTATGGCAGACACGTTCTATCTTTCCACTTAGTTTAAGTACAAAAGGGGTAGTATTTGTCCATCTCTTGCAGGTGAGAGATGCCTGTAAACAGATCAGCAGGGGGAAAGAAAGTGAGGAGTTGTTCCTGCATTTTGAGTAGAATATCACCAATAAGGACTGTGGATGTTTACAGTCCTTTAGGGAAGGAAAGATGATGGACAGGTGATAGTGATCTGTGATTCCTTTTTCCAGCAAGATGCTTTTGTACTTCTATGCAACTTCTCTGAGGACTTCTTTTTATAGAAACTGAAGAAAAACAGTTCAGTTCCAAATTCATAGACTAAGAACCCGAACTATATTGGTATTTATCTACAGGATATTTTAATATATATGAATTTGTTAATATGTTTGTGGGGCTAACACATGGGAGTTTTTTATATGCTTTGTATTTCCTGTATGGTGAATCTCTTTCAGCAGAATTACTGAGTTGCCTTATGAAGCTTATAGCTTTAGAAATTTGGTGGTTTGGCATCATGAGTTTGACAACAACAAATGTAATCTGTTGCACAACAACACTGTGAAGAAAAGAGAAAATCCAAAGAATAATGGCTAATCTTTGTGGTTTAAAATTCCTGAAATCATTTCACAAGAAAGAAACTACAACTTATTAATGAGGAAAGTGTTCTTGCTAAAAAGCAGAAACTTGCTTTGTCGCTGAGTGACTCATTCTTTCTGAGCTTGTCATTGCTGCAGGAGCTGCAGGGCTGAATGAAAGAAGATGACACCACCCAAGGCACTTCAATGTTGTCTTTCCAGGCTATTGAAACTAAAGTCTGAGAAAGATAAGAGTGATCCTGAGAATAAAGTACTGAATTAAGAGCCAAGGGGCATCACTTCATTTCCGAGCCCTGATGCAGTTTTCCTCAACTGTTTCAGTCAAATCTCTTAATGTCTGTGTCTATTTCCCTCTCTGTAGATTTGCAATAGTACTTTTCCACCTGATTTGGGTGGTGGTTTGATTTCTGAAGATCTTAACAGTAGCAGGATAAAGCACACAACAGAGGAAAAAATATTTAATAAATGACATTTCACCACTAAGGGTCATGATGAAACATTATGGCCTTAAGGGATTGTCTGGGAGAAGAACTACCCTTTATTCTTCAGAACTCTAGGTATATGTTGACAAGTTTGAAACTGAAAGGTATAACTCAACTGAAGTCGAGGGAGCTATACCAAGAATTGATTTATTCAAATTGTTTGAAAAATGAGATACTTCTGGACCAGTGATTGAACGGTTAGGAAATACCACAAAAGTCAGATCCAAGGCACACAATATAATAATCCTGAAATAATACCTGAGCATACTGAAAGTGGGTGGTGAGACCTTCACCTGGTTACCTGACAGGTGAAAGCCTAAATTACTTGGTTGATAATGATGTGAATTCATGTTGAAAGGATGTATGCCTTGTGGGCAGTCCAGGGTTGTCCTGTGGTGAAAAATAGCATTTCAGCCTTCATGTGCTTTTAGATGTCTGGAAGGCTGTGGTGTTAATGTGAACTGTCGGAGTAGAAAACATTACATGATATTCTCTTTATTTTTCTACCTTCTGCTTCTGTTTGAAGATTCCTAAATTCATGGCCTTTAAGAATGCCTCCTTGGGTGGCCAGGAAAACAGCCTAGATTTCCAAATATGCCACTTGTGTTTCTCCCTTATCTCTTGAAATGTTGTCAGCATGCTTTCTTTTTCTTCTGTGGCCTCTCTGCTATTGCCACATGGGGAGTTTCTGGGCTGAGACTGAATAGTGTGCTCGTGTTAAGCTGCAGGCAGAATACCTTTTGACAAAACTATGTCCAGCAAACTTCACAGGCAGTTTTAACAAGGCTTCTGGAACTGATAGGACTGTGAAGTTAGCCACTGTGACAGCAATTTATAAGCTGTGAATAGAACACTGTGCTGATTATATTGATTTTGAAACCTACCACCAAGGCTGCTATTCATTGACATTCTTGTTGGCAGTGTGTCATGGAAGCTCCATCTATGTTAAAAGTGAGATGTATTAATACTAGACTTGTCAGATTTGTCTGGACTCAAATCCAGACAGTGCAGGCTTCAAAGGTATCATCAGGAAGATGCTCTATGACCTGGGCAGTTGGGGCTTTTCTGAGTTTATTTTTGCTGTAATCTGCATGCCTCATCTAAAATATTTTCTCTCATGGTCTTATCTGGAGTCTGCTAAGTGCAGCAAGTAAAGCAGCCATAGAGTCTAATTAGTCATTGTCTTGGCTGTGAATACCCATTTTCTCAAGCTGACAGTTGTGTTGACTCTAGGCTTGTTCTTTGCCCATGCAGGACATTCTTAAAACATGTAATGGGGACAAAACGTTTGTGTTGGAGGCAGCTGTAAGCATCTCCCCTCTGATAGCACAAGCGATGGCAGCTACATTTGGATTTGGAAAGTAGGGCACTCTGCCAGGCTCTGGGCCCTGTGGTTTAAGCACTTCCCACAGCCCACCAGAAACTGTCAGCAAAGGCACAAAAATGAAATGAATTGAAAAGTCTTGATGAAAGCCTTGGGGGGCTGGCACACTCCCTCGCCTCCCTGCAATAAGGAAAGTCTTTAACTTTTTTAATTGCTTCCATTTTTTTCCTCTCCTTGATGGTGACACTTTTTTCCCCAAGTGACTACAATGGTAGTTCATTTATCATTTTTCCTTTCCTAAGCCCATGTGACTTTGTTTTCCTTAATTTTATTTAATTGATTATAACTAATTGACTCTTAGTTTAGGGAATAGAGGTTTCTGAGCCTGCTGGTCTGGGTCTTAATTTATTTTTGGTGAAGACTTTTTCTTCCATCCCAGGACTGAGGTACAAGGTTATTCTTTAAAAAAACAAACTGAAACAAAAAAGAGCAAACCCCCAAAAACCCAACACCACAAAAACAAGCAAACAAACAAAAGATAAGAGTTATTAACTTCTTTTTAGATTAATAGGAAGGCAAACTACTTTCAGCATCTCACTGGGTGGCCCGGTTCTAGCAAAAAGGCAGCTGGGGCTGCATTGCATGCCCACGCTAAGGTTGGCTGAGGTGGCTTCCTGTTAGGAAATTAAAGGCTTAAAGAAGGTGGCAGTGAAGGTTCAGCTGAAAGCAAGAGATACCCTACCCAGGGTGCTGCCACAGATTCAATCTCTGGCCTTGGAAGTCACTCAGAGCTTTACCTTAATAACCCTTAAGTCTTCTGTGTGCTTTTGATTTCACAGCGCCTCAGATGAAAGCACAACTGGTTCTCTTGCAAATCAAGCTTTCAGATATCCATCTGTGTAAACATATATTTTATTTTCTTTCTGGAGTATGCATCTATTGTATAGAAATCTAGTATCAAGGCACAGTAGCATTGTCTCCACAGTACAATAGTTGTTTTGGCCTTTTAAAAGGGAAGGAAAACAGATTTCCCTGGCAGTGAAAATAATTCCATTTCAGTCTCTGTTATGTAGATAATTATATTTTTTTTCTTATGTAAAATACTTGGAGATCCTTGAGAGAATATGATGCATTTAAAAATGAAACATTGGCTAAATAATACTGATTCATGAGGCTTCATAATGCAGCTGCTTCCTTTCCTGGTTCCTTGGGACTCACCCCTCCTCCTCTGTGGGCAATAGTCAGAGGTGATGCTCTGCACACCAAAAGTCCCTGATGAGTATCCCAAGAAAGATACTGTGATGACAGCAGGAATTGCTAGACATGGTCTTCATGTTTTATTTGTTTCCCTTCCCCAAACAATTGCTGCCATATTTTCTGCTCTGGCTTTTAGAGGAGGGCTCCAAGTAGTCCCTTGATCCTGAATAGATCTTGATCAAACTGCTGGCAAAACTGTTTATTTTTGTTGGTTTATGGTATGTGTGTAGATACTTACAAGGGGTGAGGGACATTACTCAGTGGCACAGTGCTATTTCCATTAATCTGTCTGCTTCCTTACGCCTTCCTTTCTGCTGCTTGGTGATTATTACACGGCCTTCCTCTGCGAATTAAGAACAACATCTGCAGGAATCCTTTCTATGCCATGAAAGCCAAGGAAATCTTAAACTTCTTTTTTTTTTTTCTTTTTTTTTTTTTCTTTTTTTTTTTTCTGTCCAGAAGTTGTGCTTTACCCAAGAGCACCATCTTCTGGATGGCATGTCTTCACTGCTGGGTGTACTGCGGTTGAAGTCAATTCTGCTTGAAGGGGAAGATCGCTGTGAAGTGCAAGCTTGTAAAACCTCTGCCTGGTGGGGGACTTGCTGTCTTTTTCTATTTAGCAAATGTAAAAGCTCTCTCTGGACTGTTTTCATTTGCTTTTGCAGGCATAGCCTTCTGACCTGTTCATTAGTGGCAGAGCTGGGGAAGGTCTTCAAAATTCCTTGCATTTTTTGGTTGCTTTTGGGTGGTCCTCGTACTTGTATTCTTGCAGCAAGTTCCCTCTTGTGGGTTCTTATTTAGTTGCTCTGGCCTTAATTTCATTTTCTAGGCTGCTTTCTGACCATTAAAATCTATTTATCTTGACCAAATGGCAAGTCCCTCTGAAACACTCTTAATATCTGAAGAAGAAATTGTCTTAAGGACCTCATTTTCTTCCAATATGACTTGAGATTTGGGAGAGACTTGTGGATAGAACAGATGCTGGTTCAGGTCAAGGGAAACCTTATGAAAAGGCTGTCTTTAAAAACTGAGTGCATATAAGCACGATTGTTGAAAGAATCTTGTTTGAATCAATGCTCTCTTCTGCCTGTCACAGCAAAACCAGGTGGAAACATACTGAAGTCTTTAAATTTGAAAAAGGGCCCAGTCAACAATCTGGTTAAGATAAAATCTGAGTTGATTTCAGTTCAGAGATGCACTCTTCTTAGCAGGCACTACTTCAAGCTTTTTTCTCTATTGTTCCATTACAGTCTGAAAGATAAAGTCACAAGTGGAAAGTTCATCATAACAGCCCAATCATTTGGCTGGTGTCTTGGACAGACAACATCAAGGGATCTGTCCCATACAGTGTAATAAAATAATCATTGCCATGAAATATGCAAGATGGAGACAAGAAGGTCTTGCTGACCTCATCTTCACTGTTCTGCTACTTCATGAGTCGCTTAAAACAGGGAAGATTTTACTTAGTAGGAGAAACTTCTGAATTGCAAGGGTGGTTAAGCATGGAAGAGATTTCCTTGGGGGTGGTGAAGTCCTTATCCTTAGAGGCTTTCAAGAATAGATTAGAGAAACGTCTGTCAAGAATAGTTTGTGTAGCTGAGCCTGCCTTAGGCAGAAAGATAGACTGAATGACCTTTGAGGTTCTCTTCTAGTCTTATTTTGATTAATCCTCAGAGGGAGTGCATATACTCTGTGCTACATATGATCTGAGCTAGGATGTAAGCATGTTGGTTGTTAGTGCAAAGCAAACACTCTGGCTGAACATCACTCATAAATTTTGCTTCAGGTGTCTGTATTGCTGAACAGGAAGCTGGTTTTATTTGTCTGAATGGAATAGGCTTCAGGGTGAGGTGGCTGAACTCACTGGGGTGCTCTCTGTCGTAATTGGATGGATGGTGTTAACCTCTACCAGAGGCAGGAGAGTGCCCCTTCTTCATACCCTGATTAATCATGGTAGATTCTGCTAAACTCTCTCAGCTGCATGGAACTTTGCTGTTTTGCTCAAAAAGATGATCAACTCATATTCATGCTGGTAAAATCTTTATTCACCCTGTGTTATCGCTGCCATACAGATCCTGCATGTTGTACTGGCAAGGCTAAATGAATAGGACTGAACTCTATGGGACGTGTGTCTTCCTCGGTAAATCCAGAGAATTTAGCCTGGCAGCCCTCTGGGCAGCTTCTTTTTAAGTTTGTGGGCATTATTATAAGCACACAGTGTCACATGGGAAGAGATAAAATGGAGAACTACTTTTGGAAACACTTGGAGACCTCCATGGCTGCAGTTATCACTCCCTATCACTTCTGGCTGGCACAGCTGCAGAGACACAGTTACAAGTGATCTTATCACATGAATCTCATTAGAAAGTGCCCACTGAAGTATTTTCAAAGTGCCTTTTCAAAGCATGCTGCTTTGCACCATGCTTCCATCTCACTTCTGCTACCAATGCCTCCACTGAGTATGTGAATAAAGTCAGTGAGAATGTTATGTGTCCATCCCTTTCTGTAGTTCCCCTTGATAAACCAATATTTCACTAGAGTGACTTTGGAAGAATAATCCTCAAGTTTAACATGGAGAATATTGTTCAGTAGGACGTACTTTGGGTCTTACACTCTATAAATGAGGTCATATATTCCAAAGAGATCTAAACACTAAAGTTTACCAGGTAGGATTTGTATTATGCTCTTGACAGGCACTATTTTTTGCCTCAGTAAAAAAGTTTCTTGCAAAGTTACAGGAACTGGTACAACCAGTCTCTGGGTCTATTTTTAAGCTGCATAATGTACTGTTCAATATCCTTTGATTATAGCAGAGATTCAGATTTTATTTGAAAAACATGCCTGTGTGTGAATGTGCTGCAAGAGTTGCAAATCTATTACTTACACCAGATACAAGGTTTTTCTTCCATTGCTTTTTAAGCCAATTTGGTCTGGTCCCCGAGCTGCAGCTCGGTGAGTGCATATGATACCATCTGGGAGCTCTGTGCGGATCCTGGACCTGTGTGAAAGCCATGAGCAGAGGTTTAAAAATGTGCTGTTTTCATTTATTTTAGCAAATGCACTTTTGAGACATTGAAGCTGCAAAGTTTTCTGAGAAATCTCCTAATATGCCTCTGTTTGGTGCTTAGCAGCAGCTCTGCAGATCCATCCCCCACTCAACATTATATTTAAGTAAGAAAAAAATGAAGATAACTCAAATTTGCAATATTTGGCTCTGAAGATTGAGCATCCACCAAGAGGAGTGTCTGGGCTTGGATCACTGGAATAGCAGCATCTCTGTTTCATAATAATTGAAATATATTCCAATTGGAAGACACAGGAATGACTGTTACTTAAATACATATTTGGATCCTGAACATCCCAGAAGCTTTAGAGGTCTTTGGAGATAAATTTAGCCTCTACCAGACCTCTGAAGTGTTTGAAAATGGATGTGCTCTCACCTTGAAATCTCTGTTTCCTTATTAACTCTTCAGAGAGAAAAGGATTTGGAAAAATATGGAGCTACCAGAAGTCAGAGAGGCATAGCAAGGGTTTTTGTCTGAACTGTTGTTAAGCCAGGAGCTTTAAGGAAATGAAGATAGAACAGCAAGTAGTCTTCTGTCTTTCACTGCCCAAGCTATCTCTTGAGGCAGAATGGCTAAGGACCATGGATGAACTCTGTGTCCTTATAGATCTGCTGTCTCTGAACGTGTAACAAGAGGCTAGAAACTTTGGGACATGAGGGGTGAACAACAGGGACACCAAGTGTAAAGGAGGGGCTGTTTGCACTGATTTTGTTTCTTTGTGAGCAGAACTGACCTGGTTTGCTGCCATGGCTCCTTGGTGAGATTTGCTGAAGACAGCTTCATTCTGTAGGCTGTCCAGAAAGGACCTTTCATGAGTGCTAAATTTGCAGTCTTTACAAAATGTTCTCTCCATATTATTTTTGAATATGCAATTACATGGCAAGCATACTTGTATTTCTCTTGATGAGACTGTTTACGAGACCAGCATTTGTGATGCTTTTAAACCCAAGATTATTTAGTCTTCTAATTTTAGAGCTATTTCTTTCTCTCTCCTATGCAAACCTGGTGTTACCAATTGTAAATTGGCCTCAGCTTCAACTCAGAGAATTTAAAACAAATTGAGATCAATTTAAAAAATAAGGAAATATGCTTTTCCCCATGTTGTCTTTCTTGCACACATACTCTTCACCGTAGATTTACACTAGTAGTATGCATATTGTGGATTATAGTTCCTTGCAAAGTCCCAGCTTCCACCTGAAGGAAGATATGTGTGAGGAGATACAAAGGGGGTCCCTTCAAGTCGGGATTTTATGTGACCAATACCCTGTGACAGTCTCATGGCTGTAATGAATCACAAGGTCCAGTGGTCTGCAGACCTCGGGCTTTGTGTCTGCCCTTCAACAGAGATGGTTGGCAGTGCTGAAAAACAAGGAGCTCTCTGGTCATCAATAAGAAATAACAAGGCTTTGTGCTGCTGGGCTGGGTACAGAGCGTGGTGCAGAGGTGAACTTGCGTGTAGAAGCTGCTGTCAGGATGCACCTGATCTATTTCTGTACCGCCTGATGTGCAGAAGCTGGGGACACGGGGACAGAGGTTAAAGACTCGATGGAGAATGTCAGACCTTTTCTTTGTGTTTGTCCTTTTGCCAAAACAAATTTAGTGTTGGAGAAAGCTGTCAGCTTCTTGTGCTGGAGAAATATGTCTTCTCTAGCTACAGCTGTTACGGGAGGGTCCACTTGCTCTTGTTTTCTCACCAGGTCAGTCTCATTCTGATCTTGTTTTTAATGAGATTTCTTGTTCCAGACAGATACCACAAAAGGCTATTGGGCTGAACCTCTACACACCAGATAACATGTGTCTAATTCAAGTCCATTGACATATATTCACATCCCCACCAAGGTCCTTGCCCATCTGAACTTGTTCCTAACTACCTTTTTTCCCCTCCTCCTGTTCTCTCTTCTACTCTACCTCACTCAGTTCTTGAAAAGACATGTATCTGTACTGATTGCCTCTCCTGTTAAGTTCCATGGGGAACACTGACTGCTGCTGTGGATATCTTGTGCGACTCAAGCACTAACAAGAAGCAGTTTACTGCTGAACACACTAGCTTTGAATTTGGCTCTAGGGTCAGAAGTGTTTTCAGCAAGGGGGGTTTCTTTGCAGTATTGTTCATGCCTCTTGATTGTAAATGCCACAGCAATGGGTCAGCAGGGACCAGCTCTGGGACCTTCCATGCAGAAAGCACTGGCTGCTATCAACTCAAATAGAAGTATTTCTGGTAAAAGTCCACTGTTTGTGTTAGTTCTCATCTTCTCTGGAACAAGAACATATACTATTGTAATCTTGAGGAAGGAAGCCCTGAGCTTGAGAGGCTGATGATGGGAGGCACGTCTTTGTTTATGGCCAACTTCTGAGGAGGTAATTGGCAGATTATTGCTTTGCTCTGCCATTAGCAGTCTGCAGGGGTAAAAATATGCTAAAGCCATTTCTGAGTTTTCTTTGAGGATGTTTCCATTTGTGACCTGTGGGGTCACACCTCAGTGGAGGAGAATCTTTGGCTCTGTTTCTTGTCTTTACTATCCACAGCACACCTCACTCCACGGAAAACTTGTTTCCCCTTGCATTGCTTTTTCTCATTTTTAGCTTACTGTCTTAGTAGGGTGCATTCTCTTGAAACAAACCTTGTGTGATTGTAAAGATGAAGTATGTATGGGAACGTCAAAAATTGTTTGGGTGGGTCAGTTTGTCACAAGAAGGTAGAGGCTTCCCATCCTTCCAGCACAGGACCAGCAGTAAAGCTAGCTCTTTTGACTTTGTCAGTGACCTACTGAGTGACTTTGTCCAGCAAGGACACCAATTAGCAGTAGTTTAGTCCAATGGGATTAGCTAGAGACTGATAAATTCATGTCATGTATGCCTCCGAAAGGCCAGCACCAACCTGTCCTTGCTGGATTGGGTATGAATGGGCATATGAAAGGTGAACTATTCTATATTCTATTACTTATCCCCTTGGGCCACGCTGTCTTCCCCTGTAAAGTTGAACTTTAAATATGATAGTTATTAAGGCTTGTCCAGGCTTGAGATTTAGCTCATATAAATTCTGACAGGAACAAATGACTCTAAATTGTAACCAAACCTTTCTTTCTCCCCATTCCCTTGCCCTTACAGGTCTGCTGTTCCAAGAGAAAACTGAATCAGAATAGCTCAGGAAGATAAACAGCTGCTTTAAAACAAAGTTTTCCAGTTCTCTTCCTAATATAAAAAATCACTGCAATGTGATGTGCTGCAGGTGAAAGCAAGGTGGTTGTGACAGATACTTTTCTATTTTAAAATTGGCTCTTAGAGCAGGTAACAAGTGAAGGGGAACAGAGTATCTCAAGCTGCATGTGGAGCTCAGTGGAGAAGACGACATGGTGGAATTCAGTTTCCTGGGTAAAAGTTCTGTCAGGTAATATAAGAAACTGGTGATGGAAAAGCAGGTAAACCAAAACAAATGACTAATGTATTGGGAACCAGCTGGATCTGGGAGTTAGGACACTGTGTGTGAGGACTCTGGATTGTCTGATTGCAGTTGAAGGAGACATTGTTTCCCCTCATTGTCCCTGTTCTGCTCTGCCTTTTTGTTTCCTATTTGCCTGGCAACCACCAAAGAGCAGCAACAGTGGGCACTGCAAAGTTGGATTGGTGTCATCAGTTGATCTGAAGTCAGGTGTTGACCCAAACTCATGTCAGAGAGCAGGAATCTGTTCCTTTGGTTTGAGTGAAACAGCATCTTTAGGATGGCAAATGAAAAGCACAGGCAGGTATAGGAGCATGCTGCCACTGATTTTGGGGGTAAGAGGGGTCACTAACACCCAGGCCCATCCCAACCCTTCTTTCATCAGGAAGTAGCTATAGAAAGTGAGAGTTTTCATGGGTCTGGCAGGAAGCCCATGGCCATTTTGCTACTCACAGCAGTCTGCGGCTCAAGGCAACTGCCTGCTTTGCCTCTACCTCGAGCTGGCCATGAGAATACAGCGCTGTTAGACAGCCTGCGTAGCACATTTGTCCGTTCAATTAAATTAGCTTAAAAAGATCTCTTATGTTAAATAGATGCAGCTTTCTTATGTATTCAAGGACTGTTTTTCAAGGACTGTGTACAGCATCTTGCCTGCCGGGGCTCTGATCTCATTGGGGATCTTGAAGCAGTATCAGAAGCTGACTAAATACAATTTTATTCAGGTTGAAACAACGTGTCCTTTGACTTAAGATAGTGGTACTCTACAAAGCTGCATGAGTCTGCTATTAGTAATGGTCCCTGTAAAAATACTCAGTGATGTTGCAGAGGGAAAGAGGATAAAACTACACTGTCTTGTGCCAAGTGATAAAACCTTTTGCATATGGTTATACTACTATCCTTTGCCCTTATAATGCCTTTCACAGAAGGATCTTGAGACATTTTCCGGACGTTAGTTAATTAATCTCCATAACATCCCTGTGAATTAGGTGACTTATCTACTATTTTACAGATGGGTGAACTGAGGAGCGTAGAGGTTAAGTGTCTTTACCAAAGTTAAACAGTGAATTAGAGGGAAATGCTAGGACTAAAAAGGAAGGGCCACAATTCTGCTTAACAGCCCTGTTCTCTCACCAGCACTGTGGTTACCCAAGACAGCTGCCCCCCTCTCTACACCATGTCCTGTTTGAAAGGAAAGTGGTGAAGTTCAAATATTTCTGTGGGTGTTTGCAAAACATTAGCTCATTAGGAAGTGTTTTACTTGTAATTTAAATACATGACATGGATTCTTGGGTATTAAGTGAAAGACTGTACTATGTAAAACAGCCATTTCCTATTTGAAGCCAATTAATTACTTCTCACGGGGGAATAAAATTGAGTTTAAAGACACCAACTGCATGTGTACACTTGGCCACAAAAGCACTAACACCTCAAACTGAAATGTATATTTTGAATGGCATCCAAGTCTGGCAGTAGAGGCTCTCTTGTATCTCAGAGAAATCGATTTTCTGCAAATATTCAGCAGATTTTTTTTAATCATACTTTTTCCATCAGAAAAGGAAACTACTGACTCGCTTCATATTTAAGCAGGCATTCTGG
The DNA here is from genome assembly GCA_020800305.1 of Porphyrio hochstetteri. Lineage (NCBI taxonomy): Eukaryota > Metazoa > Chordata > Aves > Gruiformes > Rallidae > Porphyrio > Porphyrio hochstetteri. The sequence continues at coordinate 6,646,970 of CM036918.1, read as the reverse complement.
AAGTCTGAGAGAATATATGTTTTATATTTACAACTTCTTACAACCTGGGAAAAGGAGGTAGATATTCAATACCTGTCTCACATGGCATAGCCTGTCCATATCAATATATACAACAGGAAGGGCAGCGTTGCAGTTAGAGTTGCCACCTGTTTTTTGGCAAGTACCATATTTACTGGCATAAAGCCCATTCATCTTTGAAATGCTCCAGATGCTGATGATCTATTTTATTGCAGTAAGGTGTTTAAAAATCTCCAGCTGTTTATGAAGAGCCAGTGCAAAGGAGATGATCTATTTGACAGGCAGAACGTGAGTTTGGGCCTCACAAATACTCCATTGTGACTTTGGTGATTAATATTGACACGTTGAATTTGGCAGTTCTTACTGAAGCAATCTACTGCCAGATGGTGGAAGAATGGAGGGAGGTTGGAAGGAGAGGCAGAGGGACTCTCCACCTGCTGCTACCCAGTCAGTAGTCACAGTGGCTGGCACAGTGAGGGATGATGAGGAGGCTGGAGGGTAGTACTGCTACGTGATGGGCTGGGTGGGATGCACGTCCTGCTCCTGCATCCCATCTTCTGTTGATGACAAACCTAGGATAGGTCACCAGTTTCTCTCCCACAGGGGAAACAAGCATCCATGGCCTCATTCCAACCCGCAACAAATTACCTTTGTTCTTCCAATTAATTTAGCCTTCTGCTTAGTGTGCAGCAAATGTATAATGAGGTCTAGAAAGACAGAAATGTTATTTCAAAAAACTGTTTGAAATATCCCAAAGAGGCATTCCAGCAACCTTCACCCAGTGTTCCTTTATCTCCATTCCCACTTTAATTACCAGTGAGCCCCCCTATTTAATACTATTTTATGGAGTTGTTCTTTTCTTCTCTGCTGCTATTAGAAATTTGCTGATGTGGAAAAAACATGGAGAAGAATCATGGCAGAATGAGTTCATTAAAAAAAAATCACTATTCAAAATGAAAGTGGAAGCTTGCTTTCTTTGGGTTTGAAACACCAAAACACTGAGGGGCAGGAATGAATTCTCAGCAGAGGAATGCTGAATCTGCCATTCTCTCCTCTTTTTGCTTGGGGAGATGGGAGCAGCATGATAGATGGAACATCACTTCTCTTGATCCCATATTCTCTTATGAGTCTGTAGGCATGAAAGTACAACACGAATTTGACTTTTACTGCAATCAGGAACTGGGCTTATCTTATGTTTGTCAAGGTGGGGTTTGAAACTCAAGTGGATATAAAAAGAGAGAAGGTTGTTGTTTTCATCTAAAAGTGAGATGGCACTGTGATATGTGGCATTTCTCTGTGGATTCCCTGTCTCACCATCCCTAGACTCATGGGTCTTTCATCTTCCAAACTGTCACCTGAGCTGGGGGGAGGAGGACAACACCGGTAATCCATCCATCCATCCATTCATCCATCCATCCCACCCACCTCACTCATGGTGCCAGCCCTCAGGAAGAAAAAGCTTTGTTTCCTCATACCTTTCTGATTCTGCCTCGTTGAAGTGAATTGTTTCTGATTTGTGCTGGGATAATAAAAGAGAATAACATTTTTTGCAGAGGAACACAGAGATGCTACAGATTATTGCTTTGCTGAGAAAGAAGTCTGAAACCTTCTTTACCTATTTTTATAGGAGAAAGGAGACCAGAAATGCTGCTTCCTATTTGGTCACCAACACAATCTCACTGCCCAGTTTCTGACCCATTTCATTTTTCAGTCACCACAATTCCGGTAAGAAAAATACCTTCTGATTGTTGTAGTGCTGGTGTTGAATTTTCCTACCCCCTGTTATATCCCTAGCATTCTGTATGTGTATGCCCACATGGGTTTATTCACAGTTGATATGCAGCCTCTGTGCTGGACAGGAGTGCTGCTACCAGCAGAGATTTAAAATGTGATGTAAAGGATCTGTCTGTCCAGCCTTAACACGAGGGGGAATGTGGCTGCAGTCTGACCCCCTACTGCACCAAGAAGTCATGTTCACAGCGGTAGTACTATTGAAAAGGGCATGCCTATCTCTGCTGGGCTGAGGTCAGGAAATGACTTCTCTTTGCAGAGACAGAGCTGAGGAAAGGGAAGCATAGCATGAAGGACACCGGCTGCGAGAAACTGAAGGACTATGTCTTCATTTGCTTAATTACACAACTTGTCAAGTGCCTCCCCTAAGCCTAAGCAAATTGTCTTTACTCTTTGAGAAGCATCTTCATCCCAGTGGATTACCAAGTGTTCCTTGCACACCCAGAAATCATTCAGCACAGGCTGGAATACACCTTACTGCTGCGTTGGGAAGTCACTGAAATGACCAAGGGGTTTAGGATGGGCAATGAATGATGCTGTTATGCCTGATTCCAACTTCACAGGAATTTGGGGAGGCAGCTCATCAATACCCAGTCTACAACTGGGTCATTGGGCTATCAAGCCTGGAGTTGAAAAGCACCCTGTGTCCTGCCATCTGTTAAGGCCCATCAGTGGCACTTACTGCCACGGTGTCTGAGCATCTAATGACTACAAGGAGTACGGATCTCAGCTGTACTTCTCATCCAGAACCGCATTCTTCTCTTAGCAGCGTGCAGAAACACGGCTTCATTACAGAGGCTAGAGTGCCATCTACTGAAGCAGGCTGACAAAGCTCTTCTTGTACCTTCTCAAAAATGTGAAGCAATGTTGTTGTACACTTAGCGATTTATCCCAGTGCTGTCTGCTGACTATTCCTTTTAGCTAGCTCTCTCTGCTCCTTCAGTTCGGCCTGAGTCCTCCTGTATGTTCTGTCTGGAGCCACATACACTAACAATAAATAATGGTCAACATCTTAGCATCAGTAGTACAGAATAGTCACACAAGCAATTTTGAAATCAGGCTATTCCAACCACTTGCCTCTATGGTTTTGCATCAATTTGAAGATTGACAGGTTTCATAGGAAATGTCTAATCTTTATCCAATTCACACACATTTCTGTCACCTTTCAGACTTGTTTGCAGTTGTATAGCTCCTGAGCTCTTAGCTGTTTGTGAATGATTATTATATATGCCGCTCAGTGGAAAGCTTCCCAGTTATCTCTGAGAGAGAGGGGGAATGTTGTATCTACTTGGTGGGCCAGAATCCTGCAGTAAATGGGGACTGATTCTTAACTCAGACAAACATTGAGGTGTTCTGTAGCTAATGAATTAAAAAGTACAGGCTTGGGTGTTTTTAAAGGCTATGCACATCTGTCATCTAAAGGGGGAAATGGATGAGAGCTGCTCTTTTCATGTAACCTGGGAGGTTTGCTGTCCCATGGACATTCAGGTTGTGAATGCTTTAGCTTTGCTTCACTCCTTCCCTTCAGGCAATAAATCTGTTCCTGTTCTCTGGAACAGGAAAAAATCAAGGGATTGTTCTTGTTGTCATCAGGAGGCTCTGACTTCTGAGTGAGAAGTACTGATTTGTAGGTTGTTGAACTATCTTGCCTAAAGGCTGTGGAGGCAAGGAAGTTTGGCTCTGAGCCTTACCAAAGTTCATGGCCTGTGTTGGGTCTGACCTATGCATCTGCTCACTGATGGGGTCTCTTTGGAAGCTCACCAGTTTCAACAACTGCATCTGAGAAGTGGTACAATCAAAGCAATGCCTAAAGTAGAACATTTATATATTTTCCATGCAAGCTAGCTTACCGGGACTCTCAAAAATCTGGACTAATTTCACACTGAAGCAAAACTTCAGCTGTGGTACGCTTCTGTGATAATAGAAATGTAGCACCAGTCCAAAGATACCTGCTCAGAATAAACCTATTTTGGCTATGGAAGTATTTCCTCTGTTAGCAAGACTTTTGCCACCCAGCTGACAATTCAGTTCTGTGCACTAGAGAACAGTGGGAATCTAATCAGTTAACATTGTCATACGACAGGGATTGAACAAATGGTCATTGTAACAAGTAAGACGGGCTGGTGTTTAAATAGCAGGAGTTATTTGGGGGACGATTAGAGGATTTTTAGCCATGGATCCAAATTCCTTAGTTAAATAAAAATTCTAGTGACATTTGTGCACTAATTCTGAGGAATTATGCCCTGTGTATTTAGTTCATGATAAAGCTTAACCTGTAGGATCTTGTACTGCAGAAGTACAAGAGCTTGTTTACCGTAAAAAAAAGTTGGCTTGCTTGACCAGTTCTTACTGTTTCTGGTCTTTCACCATGGCATGTATGATCCAAAGCCCTAAGAGTTACAGGTTGAGCATCGTCCTTGAGGCTGGTCCAAGAGAATGTTCAAGTGGGAGTGCTCCAGAATCACAAAACCTCACTGAAATTTTTATCACTGAGCATCTGTAATAGCAGTTAAAGTAAATCTGTCAGACTTCATAGCATAGTTATGAGACATAGCTGACTTCTTGAGGTTTTTACTATGACTCTAAAGACAGGATCATAGAAAACAGAACTAGAAACCTCTGGATATGGTATAATTGTGGTATTAGGCAGAAACACTGATTTAAAGTAGACTTGCGCTGTGTGGCACACAGCCTTTCCCATCTTTAAAGAACATTTCCAATAATTGTGTATATTTGCTATGCTGTGAGTGTGCCTTCACCCATCACCTTGGAGCTGGAGATACTGTTCTCAGTACCCTGAGGTGAAGCATATATCATCTGTGTCCTTGCAGCGAGGGCACATGCCCTCCACCCTTCCTCCCTCCGAGAGCTGAAATTCCCTGTTTATCTCCAAATAACAATTTTTCTACTCAGACCCAGTTAATACATGCTAACCTCAGTGTAAACAGTTTTTCATAGATAAATTCCCTCAGGAAAACTTTCTGCTTGATTTTTTTTTTTTTGTCGAGTTACTTAGCTGTAATCATGCAGAAGTCTCTGAGTTTCTAGCCGTGTGCCTCCTGCAGAGGTGTTCTGCCTGCTAATGATAGGCACTCAAGCTGTTCATTTTGTTTAGGCAAGGGCATTTGAAGGACAACTCTCTACTTTCACTGTTTCTTCCTGTCTTGTACAAAAAAAATGGCAGAACTTTTTGCAAAGTGTCACAGTCCCTTTGCTTAGCAAACCTTCCTCAGAAAATATATGGGTGTTGCCATCAAGAATGAGCTGCTTGTTTCTGTGGTTTTTAAGAGGTTGCTATAAGGAGAGATTTCCATCCTTTCCTGAGACAAGCTGTAAAACAGTAAGAAAAAGACTAACTGAGACCAAAAATGAAAGCTTTCTGTCCTCAGAATGAAGATTCATTACATACACACCAGGCAGATCTTTAAGAGTGAATTTGGAGTATGCAGTGAAAATAAAATAACTGTTCACTTAGTTCTAAGCAAAGCTGTCTCCTTCAAATTATCTGCTCCTTTTTATAGGAACCAGACTTATTTAGGTGGTTTTTTGAGGCAGCCCTGTTGCAGACACAGAAAAGGATGCCACAGGCTTTGCTGTGCCACTGTAAAGCGTTGTACTACACTTCTGCTTTCTCCAAGGTGGTCATTGGTCTTCTGAGTCCCAGTCCAAGTCCCTCTGCTACGTGAGATGGCAACTGCCCTGTGGGTAACTGGCACTGAATCACAGAATCACTACGTTGGAGAAGACCTTTGAGATCGAGTCCCTACCTGTCCTCTACTAAACCATACCCCTGAGCACCTCATCTACCCGTCTTTTAAACACACCCAGGGTCAGTGACTCAGCCCCCTCCCTGGGCAGCCTGTCCCAGTGCCCGATAACCCTTTCGGTGATGAACTCTTTCCTAACATCTGATCTGACCCTGCCCTGGCGCAGCTTGAGGCCATTTCCTCTTGTCATATCACCTGTTGCTTGGGTAAAGAGACCAGCCCTCACCTCTATACAGGTAATTGTAGGCAATGATAAGGTCTCTCCTCAGCCTTCTCCAGACTAAACATCCCCAGCTCCCTCAGCCACTCCTCATAGGATTTGCCCTCCAGCCCCTTCCCCAGCCTGGTTGCCCTTCTCTGGACTCACTCCAGGACCTCAATGTCCTTCTTGTAGTGAGGGCCCCAGAGCCGGACACAGCCCTTGAGGTGCAGCCTCACCAATGCCAAGTACAGGGGCACAATCACTACCCTGAATCCTACCTACACGCTCATTGGAAGGGTCAAAGACTTGCATCTATGCCGACTGGTTTTTGAGACATGGATACACCGTGGATACACATGCTCTACGCTGCACCCATCTCTCTGTGCCTTTCAAGCAATCATCTGCAATACCCCTCCTTTCTTGGAGGCATTTGGGAAGGATGTGAACAGTCCCCCCCCTCCTGCCCCCTGTGCCTTCTGCAAAGAGCAAAAGTACGTGTCCCATTCCTCTGCTACACAAGCAGATAGCCTGAGATGCTTGTTCCAATCGTGGACTATATGCACAATATGTCTCGGACAAGAGAAGGTAATGAATCACTTTACTGGCTTGTATGCATGCAATTAATAAAGCATTAATAATACAGGGGATGGTAGCCCCTGTGTTAACAGTGCCTGCCGGGTAAATTCCTATAAATAAGCTTCTCCTCAAATTTCACTCATTTCTTTGCCAATGCTCTGAATACAAAATCATTTATCCTGCAACAGCGATTCTGTCTCTTTGTTTATGTACTGGGATGTTTCCTTTAGAAGTGAGTGAATGGAACTCGGGGCCGTGCTGGAGGCTTTGAACCGTGCGGTGCGCTTCGGTGATCCAACCCCCTATTATCTTCTCATTGCAGGGTTGTACACAGTGAAACACAGCACAGAGGAGAGAAGAAAGCTTGCAGAAACTGGGAGTGAAGGTAACGCAAAGAGGAAAATGAGCAGATAGCCCCTGGCCCCTTCAGACCGGGCTATCTGGATCCTGAGATTTCTGTGTGTTGCTCACAGAGACAGGCTGTTCGCCTGCGTAACGGTTCTGTTTGAAGAGATTGAGTTGATGCTTGATAATTTTAGCATTCATGGCAGGAGTGACTGCACCTATATATGCTCCCTGGAGAGCTTTATGTTCACATGTTACTGGTGCTAAACAATCATTCTTTCCAGGTATAAAACACGGGGGTCCAGTGGGGAAACCCTGCAGGAAAAGCCAGCGAGGTGAGTGGGTTTGGGTATTAAACACAGCTGAGAATGATTTCAAATTCTAATCGTGACTTTTCCTGAAGTATTCGTTCTGCCCTATCAGCTAATACAGCAATGGTGCATGCATTAACATCCTGAAATGGAAACAGAGATCAAGGGTATGGGGTATAAATTGGTTTTAGAGCATAATGCTAAGTAATCAAACGATGCCGGAGCAGTCTCTGTGACAAAATGACTTACATTTTTGGTGCTGCTTTTTAAAATGGGATTATGCATTTTAATTGTTTAACTTCAGTCCATGGAGTAGTTTCAAAGATGTTTTGAAATAGCTTGAGGCATGAAAAGCCTCCTTGTTTTTAAATATGCCTCAGGTTCAATAAATTTGGTTTTAATTTTCTGTGATGTGTGAAACAGTGATTTTGTTCAGTGCTGTTGGTAGGGGGTGGAGTAGAATCCACTCTGGATCAACAAGGCTGCAAATGTGTAAAGACAGTAGAAATTTCCCTTCTGTTTGTTGCCTTGTATCACTGGAAGAACACAGAGCTCCTACAAACATCGTGGTGTTTGGAAGAACAGGACACTTCTGCTAGTCTGAGCTGAAGGAACAGCACCGGGACATAAACAGCTCCCAGTGAAAGATGCAAAGATAACTGGTTTGTCTCACTCCAATCCTTCATCCATCCATCTCATGGTTATCTCTGGGAAGCAGAATGCTATCCCCACTTCCAGGTGGCCCAACCGGCTGCAGAACCAATTACAAACCCCAGTGAAGGTGCTTTAGCAGTGCCCATATCCCCTCCCAGGGACAGGAGGCATCAGTGGGTTAATCTGGGAACACAGCTCACAAGTCCAAACATGGATGAAAAGTGAGACATAAATCTGCTCTTTATTTGGTTTTGCTCCTCACTGTTCAGAGAGCAGAAAATCGTAATTTATGGTGCCAATTGTCAGTATTTATAACCAAATCCTTGCTTAAAACACTGGAAAGATGATACAAAAAAAAATGTAAAAATGTAAATGGCAGATGGTGTCATTGTGCTAAATATTGTTTACTGTTGCCTGTTGGTTTAGAAGTGCTCAAAATGGAATTCAAACAAGAGCTTTATAGCATAAGCGACAGACCTTTCCTTCCAAGGCTTTAATTTACTGCATTTCTTGCTAATGAGTGGCACTAATAATCTAGCTCGTCAATCACCTTGAAACCCAAAGAGTGTCTTCAGTAGGGATGCAGGGGGGAAGGCCTTGATCATGCCTGGCATCTCTGTGAAGCAATTAAAACTCCTTGGTCATATTCACTTCCACGGATGCTCAGTAGTAAAGTCTTAAACTGCTCTCTTCATTTCATTTAAAAGTGGCTCTGACCTGAAAGAAAAACAATGTTAATGAGAAGAGCTTGTATAAAAATAAAATCAAGAACATTTAAAGCCAGATTATCATGTCCTCTGTTGCCACCTGCAACACTCCAAGGCTTGAAAAGCTCTTGCTTAGGGATTCTGTACTGGTTCTGAACACAACCTTTATTAACATGTTCCGTTAAAGAGACAAGAATCTGTGCAACTCAGGATGAAGTTCTGTACCTCCTCATACAGCAGGGTAACACTAATAATTTGGAAAAAGGACTTGCAAAGAATTTCCAGAGCAGCGACTCCTGTTCAAGGATCTGTGGTTAATTGTCTTTTAACATGTGCCCAACTCTCAGCTGCATGGTACACTTGTCGAATTTATTAAGATGACACATCTATTTGCAACCCTCTGATAAGAACCTGATTAAATTTTTTGCCTGACTTGTTGGAGATCCCAGTGATGTCCCTTCTAATAAATGTTGACTGCATTTGTTATTAATTTGAACATTTGCAGTCCCATTAATTTTTTTAAGAAGATTTGGCCTGATTTACAATGTTTTATGTGTCAAGAGCAGGAAGGCTGGATTCACCAAAAGAAGTGAAAGGTTTTGGGTTGGTTTCTCCCCTCCCCCTTATATCATATGAACATTCATTAACAATCACTCTTCCAGTTATTGGAACTAGCTATTTGTTTTTTAAAAAAAAGATGGTAATAATATGACTGAGATCCTGTTCTGATGTTTCTCTGCATGAATATAGGCAAGCAAGCAAGCACTCAGGTTGTTTTATCTTTGGTGACCAGCCATTTGCATTAAAAATTTACTGCTCTGTAGAGCAGATTCATGTACTCTTTCCTAAAAGATCTGGTGAGGAGCCTTGAAGGGCTCATTGTCTTTCTGATATTTTACAAGTGAACTAAATCCTTGCAGAATCAATCTGTTTGCAAAGTTCAGTGACATTTGCACTTTGGGGGCATCGATATTTAACTACTGCAGCGTTCTCTGATTTTTTTCCTTATTGCCTTCCAGCCCTAAGGAACACTTTTTAGAGTGAGCACATTTCAGAGAGAGGGTTTGGCTGAGGTTCAGCCTCTTACAGTCTGAATTGAGTACCTATTGTACAATGCAAAACTTCACATGCTCTCCAGCAGATGGCAAATGGAATGAGTTGCTGTTCTGCTGCTGAGCAGCCTCTTGGGAAGCTAAAGGACTCTCCTGTGATCTTGCCACTGGGATGTGTCAGAGCTCAGATCATGGTGGACACTTCACCACACACTGTCTTAGCATGTGGGGTCTTAATGCCTAGAAACTAGCAGCTACCTTCACGTCTTGTGTCTGTCTCTTTTTTCCCCCATCTAAGCAGTTTTAATTTTCCCAGACTACACCATCTCTGTGCTGCATGGCCTTGGCCTCTCAACCTCTCCAAGTGCATGTAAAACCAAACCAACAAACAAAAACTTTCTGGAAACCTTCCTGTGTGGCCCTAAGGAGCTGATATCTCTATGCCAGAAAGCTGAGAGAACACTGCTGAATGCCAGGGTTTCCTCCAGTATGGTGGCACAAGTTAAATTGCTAAAAGCTTCCCCAATATGCATTACAGAGACAGGGATCCTGTCTTCAAAGCCAAACATGTATGCAACAGAAATAAGTGAAATATTTATTAGAGCTGTGTGGGAATCAGAAGCTTTTATCCATTGGGAAATTCATCTTCCCAGAGAAGGAGGAATTGGGCTGATGAGGAATGCTGTAAGCAAAGACTGAGGTGTCCTGTGGGTGAATTACTCTGAGCCCGAGTGACTGGAAATGTGAGCTGGAGGAACACTAGACAGGTCTTTGTCAGTGATCCACCCAGGCTGAGCTGGTGATATCTCTACGTGCCATGAGATGGCATTTGAGCTAACATTTCTCCACTTGACACCTACACATGACAGAACACTACGCTGCATCAAAATCTGGGATACCTTTTGAAGACAAGCAGACTACGCAGCACGTGGTTTTCCTGAGCTCTTGAGGGAACTCAGACGTGAAGGAGTGGCTCCTTTTGCAAGTACAAGGGCCTGCCCACCTGCTGTGGAGACAGAGTCTGTCTCAAGCATTCAGATACTGATCTGCTGTGAAGCCTCAGTAATTTGTCTCATCTCTTTTGCCTCCATTTTTCAGGTTGTTCTTTGCTTGTTTTTTCCATTTTGCCCTGAAAAGGGCAGATTATTCTGCTGTATTCTTTATTTGCATGGAGGTTTGCACAAAAGGGTCACTGCTTTCCATCCAGACTTGTCATACTCACAGCTACGAACCCAAGACTTGAGGAACACTTAACTCTATCACTTCTCCAAGTTGCTATTTTGAACAGGGTTTAATCTCTTGAGCAAGGAATGTGTATTCTGCAGCTTTGTATGCTGAAGAAATGGTTGTGCATTTATCTAACAGCAAGAGGTTCATAAATAAAAGTGTCAAGTCTGGAGTAAAACGACATGAAAGAACATGGTCTATTAATACATGTGCATTTTCCAGGGACATGGTGCCTGGTCAGCCATTCTTACCTCGGAGTGCTTGTGTGATGCTAAATCTCTATTCTCATGCTTTATTCTCCTAATGACCTAATTTCATTAATTCTACATCAGAATTAGAAAAATAAAATCTCAGCGAGCATCAGGTCTTTACAAAACACAGCCAGGCTTAGAGCTCAGGAAGGGATTTGTGTATCCTATTAATTCTCTTAACTGTAAACAAAGCCTCACTGTCTTGTGTAATAACCACATTTCAAAACAGCATGCGGCTCATTAAAGCCCTAACATCTGAACTTGTCCTTTAAAGGTAAAGCAAAAGAATTAATCCGAGTAGTGTTCCTTCTGTTGGTGCGAGTGTGCCCACTAGAAGGCAGCATCTCCTTGGGAGTGATGGTCCTCAGGAGCAGTAAAAAGCTTCATTAAGTAATTCCATGTGAATTCCTCCAGGGAAGCCGCAGGCTCCGGGGTGATTTTAGAGAGAGGATGGACGGTGCCTCTGGCCTTGGTTACAGGCGTTCCACAGCCAAACCAATCGGGATCAAGGTTATTATGGTTTTGAAGGCCCGGTGTGAAATGTGGTTATGAAATGAAGGAATTAATTTTGTGAGCTTTCAAGTTGGGAGGAAGAACTGGACTTTGGCATGTCCCTGGGGCACATTAGGTCTCACTCAGTTCCCCAGTAACCTCAGGCAAACCAGCTCCCCAGGCCTCATCCCATCTATGGAAAGGAACCAACCCAACTTCACTGGGAGTATTGGGATAACAGGGCCAGATGAGGCCAGACATGAATTTGCACACGTTCCCTGTCTCCACCACCACCAATAGTGTGCAAGAGAGGCAACATGAAGCCCAAGGGCTTTGAAACAAGCAGGTCTCAAAGGTCAGTGTGTCTCCCTGGACTGAACCAGCTCCGTTTAGTGCATGGACCAAATGGAGTGATTGAAGAGCTATCTGTGTGTGCCCTTATTTACTGTCTTCAGAACAGAGATTAAACAAAAAATCCTCTTAAGGAAACTATAATTCGGGATCACTTATCAGTGAGCCTAGGTGTTTCAGACTGTTCCTCTGCACTGAGAGTATCATTCCTGCTATAAAGATAGGAATTAAGATGCCAGGTGAGACAGGAGGTTCAAATTTGTTTCTGTTGCCTGGCGTACAATGCATCAGCCACCCAGCTCTGATGATCTCCAGCCTGCAGGACTCTACTTGTGGTGTGTAACTCCGTACCTCAGGCTCACTTACAAGTAGCTTTGCTGTTCCCTTACTTGTTGCTTGGGTAGGATGGGAAAGAATGAAGGAAGCGAGAAGTTGGAGAGCACATTTCCTATCTATGGCACCTCCTCCTAGGCTGCAGCTCTCAGCCCAGGAACACTCCTCACCTTGCAGGCAGGTAGGAGCTGGAGAGGAGCAGGGACCCAGCAGGCAGAGCAGACCATTGTGTTGCTGCACCCTGGGGCTGCTGTGCCTGCGAGTTACAGCTGTTTTGCTCCAAGTTACACTGGCTTCGTATTACAAACTGGAAACTCCACCACACCGGCTGGTACAAGGAAATCAGAGCAGGGAGCAATTAACCTGTAACTGTTCGTGAAAATAAACTACAGGAGGTAAAAACATCAATGATAAAATCCAAATGTGGGTTACCATGATGACAGGTAGCAGGAAATTTCTCTTGAAGTGCTTCTGAAGCCTTTGGCATAGAGATAAATAAGAAATGGAAGCTGCAGTCTCAATGGATGGTCCTAAACAACAGGCAGCACTGCACCATTTGATGGGACTCAACACATGGAGCAGCTTGCTCTGTGTCCTACCGAGGGATGCAGTCCCTGCTCACGAGCTTCATCCTCAAGGCTATTTCTCTGCAAGTGAGGCCCAGTAGGAAGGACCTGAGGTTGTCAGGTAAGATGTGAAGCTGCAGTCACTATTGTTGTGTGAAGTGTTACTAAATCCACATGGAGTCACACAACACTCATCAGCTGCTTCACTCGGTGTGTTAAACTAACTGTGCTTCAGGAAATTGTGGCCAGAAGGGAGCCGACTTCGGCACACAAACTCTGTATGCAGAAGCTCCAGCGCTGGCTTGGAACAAGCACAGAACGTTTCTCCAAACAGGCAGCGTGCAAGGAGCTACAAGCAGGATCTTCCTGTCTGAAAGGTGGATTTTGAACTGCTAAAGCATTCAATTTATGAGGGAAAACTACCCCTATTGAAAAGTGTTTAGAATCTTAAAGCTGAGACAACTTTCTGGGGAATGATGCTGACAGGAGGAACCTCAGGAAAGCAGGCCTGCTGCTGCTGCTGCATAGAGCACAGCGCAGCCAAATTCAAGAATGACCATTCCTCTGAGAGGTGGAAGGCAGACAGATGGTTTATAGCTGTACAAACCGCATACCAAACTCCACTCCAGCATGCTTTCCTAGGAATGTGGTCTGTATTACAGCCGTTACCTCACAAACTCCACTTTGGCAGGGTGCGGATAGCACCCACCTGTTCATTACACCATGCACACCTGTTTCAGGCTGCAGGCTGTACACAGAGGCTGTGCTAACACCTATCCACAACCTGTAACTAAAACCACTCACACATAACAATATGCTCATGCTAGATTTTGCTTTAATATATATGATCTGTTACCACACAATAGTTTATTAGATTACTGTCGATGTCATTACAAAGAGCCTACAGCTGCTATTACAAGGTGTGTGATACATTGCCTATGTTCACAAAACTCCCGTTATTATGAGCTTTTATTACAATTTCTCCTCAGTTTTGAAAAATGACCCGTCACGTTGCCCAGTAACACTCATCCAGCGCAGTCACTAGAAGCGGTCTGCAGTGGGGTCCACACATACTGGCTGACTGCCACGAGTGTCTTCTTAAACCTGTACCTCAAGCTGGAGGAGCACTGTGGTGATTGTCAGGAACATCCAACGCTGGTTCTTCTTCTTCTCCTTCACATGGGATGTAGTACAGACTCTTTGAAATACACTTTTCATCATCCAAATACCCCAACATCACGCACTGAACTCCGGGCCCATCAACATGGATATGATTACAAGAGCAGACACCTTTGTGAACCAAGTATTTTTAAGGTTCTGACTGTGATTCCAGAAGCAAGGCTGAACAATCCTAACTGAGTGCTCTCCTTTCTCGTTACACAGCGAGTCTTTGCTTCGTTACCAAACGGTTTAGAACAAGAAGCCAGTGATTTAACAGAAGGACTGCAATACAGGCACTCCCACAATCCCACCCTTTCCTGCCCAGGGTCACTATTTTAACCATAATTATTGTTCAAAGGTGATGCTAAATGACACATGGTCTGTTTCAAAGTACGAGTTCTACTGTGTTACAAAAAGCGAAATCCCAGAGTGAGATTTTTCATAGTGAATAGTTCCTTGGCTGTCTACACGTAACAGATTTGAATGGCAGTAGCTGCTCAGCTGTGCACCAGCGTCTCTAATGTTAAATCTCTGTTGCTGGTGTATGCTTGGGGAACACACAGGTAATACCAGGAGCAGGAGATGTGATTTTGATGCTCAGTGTCTTTAGGTTTTCAAAATCACCTTACTACATTAATGAGAAAACACCACATAGTCCTCAACCAGCTGAGTGACTGATGCTTAGAGTTAAGATTAGTGCTAAGTTTCAATCTTGTGCTTCACTCCACAAAGTTACGTTAAGACACGTTAAGATTTCCACTCAATGGGAGTCACTAGACGTTCAGCTATCAAAAATGAAATGTCTAGAAAAAGTCTAAGAAAGAGGAAAAAGGTGACTTCACAGAAAAATACACCCAGTAGTTGAGATCTGTGTTTTAATAACACGAATAATTGATCCTCATAACAAGAATTCAAAAAGTGAAATTACAGTACACAAATCAAAATAGAAACTAACCTATCCCTAACTATACATTAGGAATGCAAGCTCTGTAACAATATAAAAATGCTTTTACACACAGTAGTTGCAAAAAGCTGTTCTGTAATTCCAAGGATTTGTAGAAAAAAAAAAAAGTCATCATCTTCCTGGATTCATTTTAAGTTACTGGAAACCTGTTGGGAAGAAATAACAAAATCCCTGTTACTGAGAAGAATTATGAGAATCAGGCTCATCAGAAATTTTCATCTGTGGGGTTCAGGCTCAGGGAACTGGTGCTGGGGGCAACGAAGCCTGTAATCATTTGTATTTCTGTCCAAGTATCACAAAAAGTAGGTACCCTGACAAGCAAGATGCACACCCATTGCACACACACAGCTGTTACACAGGCTGCACGTGATTCTAGATGTCACCTCAGGATTTCAAGCTGAGGAGAGGCTGAGACATTACTTCGCCACCATTACCAGAAAAAGCCCAACTATGACCACGTTACCTACCAGTCGCCTTCCATGGTTACAAAATCCAATTCTGCACAAAGCTGAGTGAACTCATAGTGCTCACTTACAATAATTAAGCACCCCTCCCCCTCGCTCGTGCTGTAAGCACCTGTCACCCCGGCAGTGCCCCACCTTCTGAAATGCCTTTAGCAACTGTTGGCACTGCTGTGTGCAGCGCTCCCTGACAGCCTGGAGTTTTTCTATGGTTTCACACTAGATTTTAACTGCTGCTTGGCAGGTAGATGAAGCATCTGCTCCTCCAGTGGTTTTGTGTAACACAGGGGCAGGTTATCAATGAAGAAATTACACAAGAAGATACAGTATCATCACGTGTATCTTTAGGAGCGTTGCACTAGAACACCCCTCACCTCAGGTCTATGTGTTGCTGTACGCTGCCAGAGGCAGGACCTGCTGCTTTGCAGCGGTGTGTGTGAGTCAGGTACTCCCAGCAAGCTCCTGACTCACACAGGAGGAACCCGCATCTGATGGAGAGTAACTCCCTCACCACCCCGTGCACAAAAGCAAGCCTACAGTCTCTGGGAGCTTAGCAGGAGCTGAAGTCTATGAGTTGCAGCAGAAGATGGGGAGTAGCACCACGTTCCCACGAGCTTTCCAGCTATGGAAAACAGAGCTTATGTTGGTAACGCACATGAGATCGTGACCTCAGATACAATAAGAGAAGGGAAAAGAACAGCCTGCTTTGTTACTGCTGTTTTTTCCCCACCTCTTCTCCTTCCCATGCTGCAATGACAGTCACTATTTCAGACTTACTAGGAGTACCAGAGTGAGTGTGTAACAGAGGATGTGTACAGCTACTGCACTTCCTCAAAACTAGCAAGACATGAAGAAAGGAACTCTCCTCCCAATACTGGGGATGAAAACCCTTGCTGAAGAGGCTATCAGGAGCCTGCTGAGGAGAGCTTCTTAAAACTTCCTGCATTATAATGCGCAGAGCTGCTCTGAATGCATTTCAGACTACCTCCCAAATCAAAGGAAAAACTCCATCTACAGTAATTTCACCTATCTTGAAGATTTGTTTCAAGGCTAGCAGGAGATTGGCTCACTTTAGCTCTTGTTAGCAGCAGGGGTCTTGTTCTCGCCTTCCAGTTCCTCCACTCCTGCTTGCGTCATGAGGTCTGCTATGTTCTTCTCCAGGTCATCTATGCGACAGCTCATGTCATCAAGTTCAGCAGAGTTAAGGGCTGTGACTGCAGTCTAGTTTTAGGTTAGGGTATTTTGTTATTGCTGATTTGGGTTTTTGATTAGAGCTTTGCACAAACACAGTCACTTCAAATTTAACCTTCCAAACCCCACTGGTAAACATACATAAAAGCACCTGTGCACCTGCAGCACGTAGTACCTAACTTTAAAGAAAAAAAAAGGATATTTCTTCCAATTATTTGGTCAGACATGGTTTGAAATTTGTCCTGCATTTGCTGAAGCAATGTCTGCACCTAGTAGAAAGGAAAAAACAAGTCTGTTTTGTTGTCATTAAAGAGTAGTTACAGCATTTAATCGCATGTAAGAGGGCAAGTGCAGTGCTTTCTTTCACTGCTGAGCTCAGCTGAGCACAAGCTCCACTGTATAAGTACCTTACTTTTATATATACATGAACGTACACACAGGAGAACTGAGGCTCGCAGCAAACAATTTTAAGAACCAGAAAACGTCTGCCTTCCACAACCAGGACTAAAGCACAACAGCTGCTTCCAGCATCCCGTGGCAATCACACGATGGTCCTTCTCTCGATACCAGAGTGGCAGCCGTCGCCTTTCTCCGCGCACTCCCAAACCCCCGCGCCCTTAACCACACCCCTCCCAGGCACCGTAACTCCTCCTTTCACAGGGAGGCCCCAGCCGCCCCGGCTAGCAGCACAGCTGAGTCCCTCAGGCAAGCGAGCGGCTTCAGCGCTAGGAAAAAGGGCTGTAACCGCGCCCTGGCCCCGGCCGCACTCAGGGGCCTAGCAGAAACAACTCCACAGCGGAAGCAGTTATCAGAAGGCCCAGGAGAGGCTCTAGAGAGGCCTGGGCCGCGCTGCAGCCCCTCCTACAGCAGGCGAGCGGGTCACGCAAGCTCGGCCGCGCCGGGCCCCAGGAGGTAACGCCGGGGCGAGGCCCGAGGCTTTTACCCCCTTCGGCAGGGCTTCTCCTCAGGGAGGCCGCGGCCCGCCCGGCCCGCGTTCTGCGGCCGCCCCGGGGCGGCTCTCCCCGCTCTCCCCCTTCCCCGAGGCGGCGGGCCCGGAGCCGGCGGCCTCACCACGACGGTGAGGTCCTGCACGGTCTTCGGGTCGGTCTCGGCCATGGTCGGTTCGGAGGGCGCTCAGCTCCCGTCTCCACAGCAGCGCCGCTTCCGGACCGCGCCTCACCGCTTCCGCCGCTCTCGCCAGCGGAGCAGGGCGGGGCCGGGCCGGGCCGAGCCGCAGGGCACTCTGGGAAGTGTAGTCCGCCGGCCGCAGGGGCCGCGGGGAGAGCGGTCTCGGGGCACTGCCGCCGCTTTTTCCGGGACTCCGGCTTCCTCCCCTTCTGCCGCCTTCACGGCCGGCGTTGGCTCCATTGGTAGCGGGGGGGGGGGGGGGGGGAGCCTCGGGCCTGCGCTGCTGCCCCGCGCCGGAGGCGGGCACAAAGTGGCCGCTGGCGGAGCTGCGCGGGACGGGACGGGACGAACAGCCTTCCTGCGGAGCGCTCGGCCTGCGCGCAGCGCGCCCCGGAGTAAAGCTCTGCCTGCAGGGAGATGCAGTTGTTTCCCTCGAACACCTAGAGACATCCACCGTGTCCCCGGCCCTTGCTTGCGGGGTAAGGCGGAGCGTGGCAGCGCCTTGTGCTGCTCCCAGGCGAAGTGAGGCGTTCGGGAATCACCTGCTAACGGGAAGCGTTCCTCAGATACAGGGTAGTACTCAGCGATTGCGGTAGGTTCAGGTTAGCTCTCGCCTCAGTACACGATAGCCGAGTGGTGTAAGCACTTGACTCGCCGCACAAACAGAAGCTACAAGTGAGTAGGTAGGATCTAAAAGGCCGATAAACTTAGGCTCAGGAAACGCTTATCCCACGTCCATCCCCACCGCGCAAATCCAGCCTACAACGACTGGGAGCTGGGGCAATAGTGGACATCTGTTTCTGGACTGGGGAACAGCGCTGTCTGGAGAGGCTGTGCCCGCCTCCCCGGCCTTTAATTTAGAAGGGAATGAGCAGTTAAGCCGGTCTGGAAACGCAGGCAGGTTATCTGGCGTTGGCAAGGGGCTGATGGGAGGCCATTGCGGATTAGTGCCGGAGGTTGGGGGGTGTTACGTAACCGAAGGGAACAGATTATTGTGGCATATTGTCTTCATGAAAGAAAGTACAGATAACAAATTTGCGTCCATTAGATTAAATTCATGTCTGCTGGAGATTAGTGACATGGTCTTTAAGATACAGTAATGCTTCGTAGGCTGGATTTGCGTGGTGGGGATGGACGTGGGATAAGCATTTCCCAAGCGTAAGTTTATCAGCCTTTTAGATCCAAACTCCTCACTTGTAGGTTTTGTGTGGCGAGTCGGTGTTTGCACTGCTCAGTTATCATCTGTTGAGGCAAGAGCTAAACTGAAGTTAAAATCGTTGAGGATGAATTTGTAAATGAGGAATGCTTCTCATTAGCAGCAGGTGATTCTCAAACGCCTCCTTTCGCCTGAAAGACAACTGCCACACTCTGCCTTATCCCATAACTAGTAACAAAAGCGAGATGCAGGGCGATTGAATTATTAATGTCCCCTTTTGGAGCTTTGCAGTAGTCATAAAGAAACTACTTAGTGCCATTTTGGGGAGCTTTGGCTGTGTGTTTAACAGTAAATATGGCTTCTAGTTGTGAAAAATGCCAGGAAAATAGTTCCCGTTTATTTGTTTAATCTGTTCACGAGAGGCAGTTGTTTTTATAACTCCAATTCTGAGCCACATAAACTGCCCTTTTGAGAAGGTCGTTGTATCTGGTCTCTTGGTGCCTGTCAAAGTGCAGATCTCTGCTCCCCTGAATGGCTGTACTGTTCTTAGGTAGTGCAGAAAAAGGGGGAGCACTCAGTAGGCTGCTTGACCTGTTGTTGTAGTTTTGCATGGCTGGGTTCTGGTGGAGAACAGGGGGGCTGAAGAGATGGCTTCTGCAAGAAGCAGCTGGAAGCTCTCTGCAGGCCTGAGGACTAAACACCAGTCAATTCAAGGCCAGAGTCATTGCTGACCAATGGTTTTGACATATCCCTTCAAATATGTGTCCACTAAACTGGTCCTTGTTATGCTGGGAGTCAGATCAGAGTAACAAAACGATTCCTCAGACCGTTAACTTTTCATAGGAAGTATCAGATGGCTGCGTGCTTGTTCTAATAACTTGAGGAATTATTTTTTATCATGACAGGGTAAACCATTTTTATTATTCATTTGCTTCCTAGCATGGCATCGTTAAACAATGGCTGAATTAAAATTCGCAGGGTTTTGTCTCCTTTTTTGAGATTGGACTGAAAGAAAATGCTATGCAAGGAGGACTGGTAAGATTAATGATCCTTTCACACCAATGTCCAGAGATTACTAAAATGAATGGACCTGTAGAAGACTGAATTCTATTCCTAGATTTTTACTGACCAAGTCTTAATTTAAAGTATACAGAGAAGGACCAAAAAAAAACTTGCAAAAAACCTGCTGGGGTTTTTTTTAAATCAAGGGAAATTTACAAAGCTTCATTTAAAAACAGTTAGTGAAGCTCCTTTAAAAAGCAGGATCCGTAATTCCAAAGCAGAATGACTGGACCTCAGATAGCAGCAAGTCCTGGTCAGGCTTTGTACAAAACAGACACATTTTCTGTTGTCCAGAGAACTTGAAATTTGTGGAAGTGTGATTGAGATTTCTGGTGCTGATGTCTTTAGGTCTGATTCAGTTCTGGTTTCCTTTGGTGATGTAAGATAGGGCTCAATATAGTTCTCATCAATTAACCACTTGGAAAAAAAGGCTGTTAATTTAACAGCTCATTTTATGTGCCAGTTAATGCCAAAATAACCTTAAGTAGTTAATGCTGCAGAATTAGTTGTATATTTGTTGTTAGGTAATCCAGTAATCATAACACAGGGATTAGGAGGCATCAAATCTAAATTTAAAAAGGCAGAATAAACTTTTCCAAAGGCAATTTTTGCAAAGCCAGATGTTTCTGTAAAAGATCCTGTCCTTACCAAAACCACTGTTGTGAATTCAGTGGTGACCTCAGAGAGTTCTGGTCCTGGTTTTGCATCTTTTAAACAGCAGCTCTTCCAGAGGACAGTGTTCCTGATAGAGTTCTGATGTATTAGCTCAGTTGTAACAGCTCAGAAAAGATTATGCCTGTGTAAAATAGCAACTAGACTTTAATTGCTTTGACCATCAGATCTTATTTGGGCTCCCTGATGACTTTCAGATAATTGTGGTAGTTCTGAGCATTATCTGTACAATGACTCTGCACTCAAACAGTTGCAACGGTTCTTGCCTCATTGGAGTGTGCTGAGTTTATGGATCTTAATACCCTCAGCACATATAATCACAGATAGATCTTTATTCATTCAAGGCAAAGACTCATGGTGAAATCTTGAGAATGAAATTTTAATGTATCAATTGCAACCCGAGTTGCTCATGGCACAAATTCTTGAGAAAATATAAAAATGTAACAAATAAAACTCGTTTATTACTTCCAGAGGAATAACACTGCTTAGAGGCTGTCAAATATGCATGAGGTCAGAACATATTAAATAAAGAACTGTGCTTAGAAAACAACTGTCAAGGGAAAAGTAAATGTTCAGTATCGTGACTCATGTGAATATTTAACTGGATAAAGCACAAATTATGGAAACAGCAAAACCAGGTCTAGAGTAAATGTGAAAGTGATTTGTATTAAACCAGAAGCAATTCACTGTGCTGTTTGCAAGTTATTTCTCAGCAACTAAAACAAATAGCTTTTGTGTGAGTAGTTATCCCGTGCAGTTAACTCCAGTTAGAAAATGAAATTATTTTTGCTGTAGTTCTTCCCCTCTGGTAGTTTATTCTGTATTTTGCATTTTCAGTCTCATATTAGCTTGCTGTACCTGCCACCAGAACTGATCAAGGAGTACTTCCCTGGGAGCTTCTCATCTCTTGGGCCACATGAGGGAAGAGAAGGACAAGCAGGGATTCATTAAGAGCAGACAGATTTCATCTAGGAGGTCAGACCAGAGGAAGGTGATCAAGGTGAGAGATGGAGATATGAGGGCAATTATCATGTGTCATACATTGCCATTTCACTCTCTCGTTCCTCCACGCTCACCCACTTCATTCCTGTACACAGACACTGCAGAATGTCACCTGCTTTGCATTGCCACCAAACCCTCTTGGGCTCAGAGAAGAAAAGCTGTACTTCAGGAGGGTCAGCTGATGGTCAGTGACCACGAAGCTGAAAGCCCTTTCCAAAACTCTGGCTGAGGTGCTGGAAGAAGGGTGTAACTCTGATCTTCCTTTAGATTCTCTAGGCTACCAGCAGCAGAAAGTGCTCAGAAACAAAGTCAGAGTGTGACAATGCATGGCAGTTCCAGTGGGCTAATAATAACCACTTTGTAATTCATGGTAATGTGTGTTGCTTACTGGCATCCCTAGGGCCAAGACAAGAGGAACTGTGCTCAGGGACCAATCTCTAAGAGCACAATGAAAAGGTTATAAGATTATACTTTGTTACCTTTAGTGGAACCAATGGTTCTGTAAGGAAGAGGACAAATCCTGTGTACAAACCCAGGCATTTTACTAGTAGAAAAGTCGACTATATGTAGATATTCTCGTTGTTGACAGGTGAGCCTTAGAGGCAACTACTAAAATACATTTTGCTTCACCTGGCCATCCATCCTCTGGTCTATTTACTCTTTAGAGATGTTGGTCAAAGAATCTACAATGAGCACATGTATAAAGATATGTACATGATCCACACAATCAGCATGTGGACAATTCATTTGTCAGCAGTTCATTAAGTACAATAATTAAATTCACCAAGAGAAATGCATGATTGTATGAGAGCCAAAATGTGTAGTAACTTTCTAAAGCTACTTTAATTTTGGCATTTTATATGTGGGGACATATGTGGGTAGAGGGAAGGAAGGATGGAGTTCAAAAAGAGACTTGAGGTTAAAACTTTTAAGCCTTCCAGTCCTAACTCTGCATTGATAAATTTTTCCTGAGGACCACTGAATCCAGAATCCCATTAATTCTGATGGGCATCCACACAGGACAGAACAATCAGGCTGCAGGATTGTTTCAGTTAAGTGTCAGAGGACAAGGAGGAATTACTACTGAAAAGAAAAAGGTTTTATTTAGTGAGAAGTTTTCTGAGCTTCTCCTTGTCTCAGTGCTGCTGCAGCTAAGGCAGTATGAGGAGGATAAAAAGGGCGATACTCTGCTAGCACAAAGTACTGCTGTCTTGGGCCCCTCTGGGCACTTCTAGAGACAGCAGTCCCTGATGCCACCACTCTCTTTCACTGCCAGTTTTAGGTCCAGGCCTGATTTGTTGCCTCTTGGCACCAGACAATTCAGTGGAAGGGAATGAGCTCTCTGGGTGCCTGGTACCTTACAGGTAAAATGTTAATATAGAGATATGAATCTTTCATCGTAGCCAGGTGCAGTGCAGACCATGCACTGAAATGAAATATTCTCTTCTCTCACACATTGACATTTACAACCTATGGTGCCTGAAGACCTTCATTTTTAGAAACTTGGAAGTCCAGTTTCACCTTCAATTGCAAGTATTCCAGAGGGCATCTCATTGAAGTTCCTGAAAAGAGCAGGCGTGCCACAGATACGAGGCATAATTTTGCTGTGCTAATTAAGTGTAAGTGATTGGGTTTTTCAATCAAGTAATGAGTAGCAATGTTGGCTGAAATTTTCCATAGCAGAAGGAGATTTGCAGGGCAGAAAGAGAGAAGTTCTTATTGGAAATTGAGTTCCTTCTCCAGGTGGTGATACATGTGAAATGTTTTGCATCTTGCTCTGCCTGTCTGTTGTGCAGGTAGTTCTTGAATCTTTTTAGTGCAGATCATTACCTCTGTTCAGGTCAGTGATGAGCTGCTTTCAGAGGTACTGGGGTGACTCTTGTCGTCCTAACCTAGGAGGTGCAAGGCCCCAGTGAGTTATGAAACTTCTGTCCAGGATCATTGGAAGGAATCATCCTTTGTCATGAATTCTGGCATTTGCTGGTGATGCGCCTTCAGAGCAGAGGCAGATTGAGCCATTCTGTAAATTGTACTGCAGGGAGAGTTGCTGGCTTTGAACCACAGAGATAGACTTATGCACCAAGAGGCATTCCAGTGTTTTATCCATAAACATTGGGTTGATATTACAGTATTGCTGCTGAACACTTACATTTTGAGTTTGATCAATCAAGCCAGGAATTACTTAAAGTTCACAAGGGTACAGTACACTGGAATTATTTTATGATTTAACTCATGGAGAGATAAGCCTGTGTCTTTACAGTTTTATCCTGTTAATTAGCCCTATGTACTTATTTGCCAAAATAACAATGTGTTACTGATTGAACCCAACTGTCACATGGAATTGTGGGTGCTGAGACACTTCAGGATTGAACCTTGTTTCTTCTGCAAGTAAGTGTCACACAGAAGCCAGCAAAAACAGCCTGCAAAACCTCAGTCATTTCCATGGGAAAGACACTGTGGGTTGTAGTATGCCAGGTATTAAACATTGTCCAGCTTCTGGTTTAAATACTCAGAGATGTCTGGGCTACAAACAAGGTGATAATACTTAATCTCAGCTGGAAAGTTTGAAGAGCAAAAGGAAATTTAACACAAGGTTATAGTAGCAAGTTCAGTAAAAGACACAAATTATGTTGGTTTACTCTAGTGTACAAACCCCAGAGTGGGGAGTATGGGAAGAGAAGTGCTTTGGAGGTTACAGACTCCACTGGGGTGACAGGAGAATTTCCATCACATGATAGTTAAGGCTTGAGAGCAACATCCAAACAATGACTGTAACTGCACAGTAAGATTATTTCACCCTTTGTTTCCTGAAAAATTGCTGTCACTGTTAATTGTTGAAGTTTTCTGAGAGGCATCAATGCTGTTACTCCTGTGTCTTCTGACTCCATTCATTATGTTTGTCATTCTATTAAAAGAGCTTCTCTGCTCTAATGATTATATGTTGTTGTTTGAAATACAGCTGTTGTCTCTATTTAATGTATCTCCATGTACAACTTGTTTGCTGAAGTCTTAATTCCCTTCCACAGAGATAATATAATGGTTTATTTCCTATGCACGATGGTAAAATGGTTCTTTATTTTATTTCTTGCTGCCATCTGGATGACCAGTTAAATTTAGGTGTATCGTAAATTTTGGATGGTAACAATCTACCCAGAGTTAACTGAAAATTTAAATGATGCCACTTGCATTTTTCTTAAAAGAATTTGTAAGCATTTCTGCTCCTTTGAATATACAAAATTGGATGCATTTAATTATAAATACTTCATGTGTGGAGGAGAATAGGTAATTATTTGCAGTGTCTGGTGCACCAAGATGGGATTTTTTTCCTTCTGTTATTGAGTTAAAAGAAATTTGGCAAATCTGCATATTCTGACTGAAATTAAAGACAGTCAATTCTTTTTTCCTCGTTGAAATTTGAAATGTTTCCTTCCAATTCCAGCTCTCTAAAGCCAGGAGAAAGATGTCATTTGTAAATGGATAGCGGTGCCACCTGGAAACAAATGGCCAACCCTGGAAGCCAGCAGGAAGCCAGACCAGAAAAGGAGGCAATTACATGGTTGTGCAGCCACTCTCAATAACGGGGTAATTATAAAGGCATTGCAGAATGTGTAAATCTGTAACACTGGACATCTTGAGGCAGTGATAGCCAATTCCTCCTCTGGCTGAATCTGGCATTAAATTCATGTGGATTCTGGTGCAGTCACAGTTAGGTCAATACTGAGCTCTCCTCCAAAATCCACCCACTAAGGAATTAATAAAACCAACATTTGTTTGTTCAGTATCATAATAGGAAAGGAAGGCTTTTCTAACTGTAATATCCAGGCAAATATGGGTCTCCATTTAGCTTCCCAAATTATTCATTAGAAAGACTTTGTTTCCTCCCCAAACAGTGCACCAGTGCTTCTCATCACACAATAATCTGCATTTATCTTAGCTGTTGTAGGTAGGCTGTGATATTCCCCTGTTTTCCATATGGATATATCTGCTTTGGTATCCACTGTCCTTTAAATGTTAGCAACCTTAAGAGTAAAATGAGCTAGAAGAGATCATGAGGATGGACAACAGAAAATAATTCCTCCCTCTTGGTTATGCTTTTACTAATTTTGGGCAGTGTTAGTAATTCAGCATGATGCATAAGCACTAAATACTACTCTGTGCCTCAGATCTAGACAGCTGGTTCCCCAGATTTTGTGCAGAACTGTTTTACAACCTGTTTGCTTGGCATACAGCAGTTCCCTGCTAAATTATTCACTTTATTCCGTAGCCAACAGACTGGATGCTTGTGACATGTCAAGTGCAATTCAATCACTACATCTGATGTAAACAAACTCTTGAGGCTTGTCTCTTTCAGGAGCAGAGCCTTTGATAATGGGATCATCTCCTCCCAGTCTGTCCTGGGCACTCCAAAGGGAGGCATTGATAAGGGGATTGATAAGGCTCCTGTTTAATATCTTCATTGACGATCTTGATGAGGGAATAACATCCACCCTCAGCAAGTACGCCGATGATACAAAGCTGGGAGGAGTGGCTGACACGCAGGAGCACTGCGCTGCCATCCAGAGAGACCTGGACAGGCTGGAGAGCTGGGCAGTGAGAAACCAGATGAAGTTCAACAAAAGCAAGTGTAAAGTCTTGCACCTGGGAAGGAACAACTGTTTGTATCAGTACAGGCTGGGGGATGACCTGCTGGAGAAGAGCTCAGTGGAGAAGGACCTGGGGGTCCTGGTAGATGACAGGTTGGCCATGAGCCAGCAGTGTGCCTCGGTGGCCAAGAGAGCCAATGGGATCCTGGGATGCATCAGGAGGAGTGTAGCCAGCAGGTCAAAGGAGGTGATCCTCCCTCTCTACTCTGCCCTGGTCAGGCCCCACCTGGAGTATTGTGTCCAGTTCTGGGCTCCTTGGTATAAAAAGGACAGGGATCTCCTGGAAAGAGTCCAAAGAAGGGCTACGAGGACGATTAAGGGCCTAGAGCATCTCCCCTATGAGGAAAGGCTGAGTAAGCTGGGACTGTTCAGCCTTGAGAAGAGAAGACTAAGGGGGGACCTAATCAAAGTTTATAATTATCTGAAGCAGGGGATGCAGGGGGAATCAGCCAGCCCCTTTTCAGTGGTCTGTGGGGATAGGACAAGGGGCAATGGCTGCAAGTTGGAGCATAGGAAGTTCCGCACCAACATGCGGAAGAACTTTTTCACAGTGAGGGTGACTGAGCACTGGAATAGGCTGCCCAGGGAGGTGGTGGAGTCTCCTTCACTGGAGATATTCAAGACCCGCCTGGACGCCTATCTGAGCAATATGAGCTAGGGAGCCTGCTTTGGCAGGGGGGTTGGACCCGATGATCTCTCGAGGTCCCTTCCAACCCCTACAATTCTGTGATTCTGTGATTCTGTGAAGGCAAGATCCTTATCACTTAGTGGTAGTGCCCTCCCTGCCCTCAGGCCAGTTTAGATCAGCTTGGGCTGAGAGTGAGTAGGAATCAGAAAAGGAAAAGGTAGTTTGCTCACAAGAATACACATCTGAAAACACTGAAATAAAAGGGGTCACTCACAGAATCACAGAATAATAAGGTTGGAAAAGACCTTTAAGATCATCAAGTCCAACCATTCACATCCTAAACTAAACCATATCCCTAAGTACTTCACCTACCCTTTTTTTGAACACATCCAGGGAAGGTGACTCGACCACCTCCCTGGGCAGCCTGTTCCAGGCCCTGACAACTCTTTCTGTAAAAAATTTTTTCCTAACATCCAATCTAAACCTGCCCTAGCACAGCTTCATGCCATTCCCCCTTGTCCTATCACCTGACACCTGGCTGAAGAGACCATCACCTACCTACAGGGCTACTCCTGTAGCCCTGGTGGGATTTGGGGTTACAGGGATCCACAGATAGTGGGGCAGAATGATAGATGCATTTGTGCACATGAGCATAATTTTTGGTAGTAAAATATGTCTTGTTTGGGGGCAATCAAGTAGCTTCTGTAGTCTGGCTTTGGATTTTAGAGTTCGTGCTGCTGGCACTAGACACTGACCACATCAGTAGCTTCAGTGTGGGAGACTGATTAATTTTTTTCAGGGGGTAAGGAGTGGGGTGGTATCTGTACTCCTGTTCTCCCTGCTGCAGGAAGGGAAGATTTTATGTTTAAAAACTGGCAAAAAATGGTACTGTAAAATTCAAGCCTTGAGATTTAAATTTCTTCAAGTTGTAAATATGATGTGGAAGCCACATATGTATCATTTGTTCTGTCACACAGGAAAAACTCATAATGTGAAGGAGATTGAATTTATTTTTTTTCTTCCAGTACTGGGGAAAAAATACCATTTATTTTAGTTCCTTCCCTTCCTTAAGAAAAGCTTGAGCTGTCTTCAGTAAAAAAAATGCAGAATATTGTTTTCACCACCAAACTAGAAATACCACTACTGCAAAGCAGGTGCTTCTGCAACCAGATTGTAACTGGCAATATGAGGTGCTTTGAAGTAAAAAAAAATACTACATTAATTATAGGTGGTATCTCATATAGGCACATCATGCCTAGATTGTCTCTTTTTTGGGCCCCTTCCCATTATCTGTGAGACGAATGACAACTTCTTCTGAGCCTGATTTGTGACAATCCATTCCCTGGGTCAGGCGAAGGAGGGTGTATGGGAAAGATGGGAGCTGTCAGTCCTGTTCCCTTTAAAGGCACTCCTTTGAGCACAGGAGCTGGACCAAAAGTGTGCGCCCCTTGTTGCCATGCAACAGTCAGACAGAAACCTGGGTACCAGACACAGCTCATCCATCATCTCATGGGTTTTCAATACCTTTTCCAAACCTGGCTACCAGAACCACACTTAGCCTTTCCAGCTCTGCCTCAGCTGTGCTGTAAAATAACTTGCTCAGCCTTACCAGTCCTGCTGACATAGATTTAAGCCCCGTTAACCTTTTATGCTCCCACATGTTACCAGTTTGCATCTGAGTTTCAGGCTATGCCTATGCAGTTCTGCCTCTGTTCAGCACAATGCAAGAGGGTCACCTCATGTGAATTTAACAGCAGATCCATCCTGGCAGTGGGCTTAAGTCTCTGTGAAGATAAATCTCTCAACGCAGGGAAAGCGGTTGTGATATATGTCCATCTGATTCGTGTTAATATGGAACAATGTTGGGGGTGCATAATGACATACCCTTGTATGGCCAGGGGCCTGGGAGGGACAGTTTAAGGTTTTTGCATGGACTGAATGAAGTATGTTGAAGCAGCAACAAACTCTATAAAGATGTGCAAAGCTTTGCCTAAAGGATCACAATGTTAGCATTGTGATACCTCAGAAGAAACATCTCGTCTCAGAAGGAGGTGATAAAGATGAAGAAGGAAAGAAGAATAGGAAGGCGCCTCAAGTCTGCAGAACCAGATTCCCGAGTGTTCCTTAGCAAGACAAAAGCTAAAGGTCACCTACAGGATGGCTTGTGGGTGGGGGTGGCCTGACGGGCACTCCAGCATATCAGTTTAAGATGTATATGGTTGTTATGGCTTGTGGGGGTCGCCTGGCGAGGCACCCCAGCGCCGTTTGCTTGTCGTTATTCATTTAATAAATTGTTCAATTTGGTTAAAATCCTGTTTGGGACCAAGTCATTTATAACATGGTTAACACGTGGCTGTGAGAACATGTCCCCTGATCCCAACTCCTTCTGTCCCCAAGTAAGCATTTCCTATGGGAAGCTGTGTTCTTCATGCTGCTTTCAGTGTGTCGTCACAGCTGTGACCACAGCTAGGAACATGTTCTAAGGCTGTCTCCTCCCCTGACATGATGAAGACTATGTTTTGACATCTTGATCTCTTTTCCCCTTCATGGGCAAGACACATGGCTAATACTGAGAAGAACTAGTTCTTTCTTTATGTTGTTATAAACTGTAGAAAGGTGTTCAAAGCATGGGATAAATGAGAATTAGCTAACCCACACATGAGAGAGCGTATCTATTCTTGGGTCCCAAAACACTACCTATTTTTAGGCTGCATTGATGGTACCTGGTTGTTTTCAGGTTGTGGATACAATACCTTCCCATGCAGTGCCTTTGATATTCAATAGTGAGTGCTTATTTACACAGTAAAATGCATAATATACCAGATCAAGCTGTAAAAGCATCCAGGGGGCTACTGCTATCTATGATCTCCTGTTGCACAACTCTGGTTTTGTCCTGCTCTGTGCCAAGCAGAAGGTTACTGAGAGGATCACAGTCATGGCCCAGTTGGGGAAAACAACCAGCAAGTTTAGGAAGAAATGAAATTAAACTTTAATAGCACCTTAATTGTGTGGCCATAAAATTCAACTTTTTAAATTCTGGTTCCATTATCTTAGAAATGCTTTTAATGTATGTTTTAAGCTATAGAAGAAATGCATTAGAAGCATAACCTGGAGGGGACATGAAGAGGTCATCTTCCATTTCCCTGCTTTTATGGGCTGAAAAACTTCAAGGGATGTGTTGTTTGAAAAATTGTGTGTGCATGCATGACTGCTGGGGGAGAGCTAAGGTTAGATATACTACATTTCCTACTTTCACATGTTGAAATACCTAACTTGAGCAGGGTTAGTAGTGCACAGTCATATAAGAGAAAGCTGGGAACTGAGAGGAGTCGCATTTTGAAAATAAATTGGATCTGGAAAACAAGCTGGTAAATGCTTGTGAATCAATACTTGTCAACATGTTATCTGTGCATATTGTGATTTCATTACTCAGCCAGCCATGAATAAAACTCCATCTAAAGCTAGTAGTCATTTTCCTGCACTTTCCATAATCAAAGACTGTTGAAATTAAACTAGTGTAGAGTTAACAACGTTCGCCGGCCGTTTGAGTTACCACTTCAGTTCTGCATGGGTAGTGCAGTAAACTCAGAGCACCTGTAATTATTACTGCAAATTACTAAATGGACCTTGGCAGAAAAAATAGAGCAAAAGTTCTCTTGTTAATGAATTTTCTTAGATGCTTTTGTAACTTGTTTGTGTAATCTGGAGATAGGCCAGGTAAAGAAAAGGCAGAGAGATGCACTGGGGGTGGTAAATGATGGCATTGTGTTTTTACAGGTCCTAATTTGAGCAATGCCATGATCAGTGCTGATGTCTTAAGAAAATTGGTTAAAATGTTCTAAAAATATTTAAAATTATTGCAGTTAAAAAGGACTTATTTCATTATCACAGCCTGAAAGTGCAGAGGGTTCTGCTCTGGGAACACGAATTCATGGAACATTCTTGTTTGAGTCGGTTGCTCTTGGAATAGAGCTGTTTCCCCTTTTTCTTACAACTGTTTTGCAGATGACAGCACTGGTTTGAGAGCAGCATCTGCAGGTAATACCTGTCCTTCTGTGGGAAGTAAACTTCTGCTCTGGGCTTGGGCTGGCACAGCTAAATGTAAGGGAACAAAAGCTTCCTGAAGAAAGAGTCTCCAGATTGTGCTGCTGACCTGCTTGCCCAGCATCTGTTCTACCTGTAGTTGCCTGTCTATGGGGTGCTGTTAGGCAGGATGGTCTGTGAGATACTATATTGATAAACTCTGAAGTCAGGTGACCAATAACAACCTGTGCATATTTGTGAAGCCTTGAAAAACAGGAATCAAAACTCAATAGCCTTGGTGACTATTAAGCAGGTATCCTTTGTTACAGCACTCGGCATCGCTCCTCCAAGATTCTTGAAGGATCTTCAAGAATCAGAAAAGATGGACTGATAAGATTGTTTGGGGTATTTTTTAGCTGGCATTTCATACAAGCCTAATCCCAATGTCCACTGTGTTCCGTCATTTAAATTCTGGGGCCACAGGACAATAGGATCCTTTGGCTGGGCTATAGACAAGGTGAGTGCTGGTGGTTTGGCTGGATCTGGAAAGGAGGAGGAAGAGGAAGAGCACTTTTTTCATTCTTTAAATCATAGCTAGTGGCAGACATTGATTTCATCAGGGTATTGCCACTACTGTTAGGAGGAACCCTAGGGACATTCCTTCCCAAAAGCTCCTTTACACTAGAAGGACAAAGGAGTTGCTTCATTTCAGAGTTTCTTGCCTTAAATTTTCTGCTCAGCCTTTGTTTATTCAGAGTGGAGAATGCTGAATATCCCTCATTTTCCCTACTGCAGTCCTGCTACCGCCTCTCCATGCCTAGGAGAGAGTAAGATCACCTGAGCTCTGGCCCATACTGTCCGGGGCAGAACTGATGGAAGGTGGGTGTTGGAGCTGGTTTGGACTTGCAGCAGAGCCCCCCCCCTCCCTTGGCAGAGATTTCTAGTGCCTTGCCAAACTGTCTAGCTGCAGCAGTTAATTGCTCATTACAAAGTCCTATCAGAGTGCTTAAAGACCGCAATGCACTTGTTAATTTGATTAATTGAATAGTTTAGGAGAGCTCGGTTCTGCTGGGATAACACAAAAGCAATCTTAGAACCTACCTGCAGCAAGCCTGCCTGCCAAAGGCAGGGGTGATCCATCAGTGTGTTGCCATCACTATTGATGGAGCCCACGATGGAGTTTGACTTGAAGGATGAAGAGGAAATGAAGCGTAACGGAGTGATAATAGAATGATCAATGCTGCTTGCTGCAGACTTCACATGTGCATTGAAACGGAAGATGTTTTGTCCTGCTGGCCACAGATGTGTGAATGAGGTGAGAAGTCTTATCTGAAATGCAAAGCTAAATACAGTGACTGGTATG
This sequence comes from Porphyrio hochstetteri, assembly GCA_020800305.1. Taxonomy (NCBI): domain Eukaryota; kingdom Metazoa; phylum Chordata; class Aves; order Gruiformes; family Rallidae; genus Porphyrio; species Porphyrio hochstetteri. The sequence continues at coordinate 6,614,873 of CM036918.1, read as the reverse complement.
GCAGAGTTAAGGTCGGTGCTTTACTAGCAAAGCAAGAACAACAAGGATGAGATGATGTCCCAGAGTTTCTCTTTCAGGAACATCCAGGTAGTTCTGGTGGTTGTTCTGAAACTCCTTTTTCTTAGTATTTGAATCATGGTTCTGTTTTCTCTCATAAACCTTGAGTGTAAGGAAGAAATTAGCAGATAAGTCACTTTCCTCTAGCACTGGAGTGTTGTGAACTAGAAACCTGTTGTCATAAAAACTTTATTGTTATTAGAAGACTACTTTCAATGGCAATAAAGTCATTGGTTTGGGACAAAATGTTCTCTTCAATAGGATATTCTGTAGAAGGAGCTTTAATTCAATAGCAGAAGTAGTGCTGTGCCTCAGATTCATCTAGTATGAGCCTTTCAGTCACCGGAGTGTTCCTGAATGCCAGTCTGGGGAGGAGATGTTTATGTCTTGCCTTGGGGATTGTCTGCAGTCAATAGCATGGGTCTGTTTGTAAGACATGATAGCCTTCTCTTCAAACCTTAGCCTCTCCGTAAAATTCTGTTTGTGTAATGCCATTTTGATTTCTTACATTAATGGTTCCCATAAGGGAAAACAAGACTTCTGAATGTCTGGCTGCTTATAGGAGCTAGCATTTATTATTTATTCTGCATGCTTTTATTGATGGTTGTTGCTAAAGGGATATCCTCATCCTTGAGGGGTTTCCAGTGCTTTTATAGAATGTCAAGTCCTCAGGAAAACATTAAGGAAATCATTAGGGATCTTCATCTATTCCCCAGCCTTCCATGCATGTGTCACCCTGACTGTGTTATTTTCAGCAAAGACTAAGGGAAGGATTTCCCTGCCCTGGCCTTTTTTCACAGCCATTGGGGTCCTTATTCACAGCATCTGATGCACCCTCTGAAATGTTCTTAGCTACTTTCTGCAATAATATCAGATGATGAACCAGATAATGGGATTGTCAGAGCCCAATCATATGTTTAAAATTATCTTGCGGGGTCAAAATTTCATTATTTTAATCTTCCATTGACCACTGTATGAACTCTTTCAATTCACTGTGTCTCTTCTACAAAATTACATTACCTGGCAGTGGCTTGTATGAAATCTTTTCTTTAATATCCTCTAGTAGTCAATAGCTTTTTAATACAAGATTTTGTTCTGAAATTCCTTTTCTATGTAGTAAACTTTTATTTCTTGGCATTACTGGCTGTTCAAATGCTGTGTCATTTACCTTTGTTTTTCATTCAATGTTAACCTCAGGTCAAACCCATTCACAGGGCAGTCACCACTTAGCCTTAAATCTGTGTAGATACATGCTATAGAACTTTTAATTAATCAGATAGATATCCACAGTGAATCACAGCAGTCTTGTAATCCAGAATGACTGCAGTAGCCTGACTACCACCTGAGCAGCTCTATTTGTGGTCTGGATGATGACATCCACTACATCATTGGTGGTGGTCTGAAATTGGCATTCTTTGTCAAAACAGGAAGTTTTGAAGCAAACAGAAGATAACTGAATTTATATTTGGGTAATCATTTGGAATATGGAGGCCAATCACCAGTTTCAGAGAACATTTGAGTTTTAAAGCCTTGGGTGAGTAGGAGTTTTTTGGAGTACATCACAGTGAATTCGGTGTTCTGAGGGAAACTCAACCTTGAGCAAGGGCTTGTCCTGAAGCTCTACTCCATCAAAGTCCTTCTTAGGACTTTTTAGGTTCTGTTTCCATCCCCCAGTGAGTGAATTTCAGTCTCCCAGTATATAATTGCATAGTTCTTGGAAATTCGTTGCATTCAAAGTTAGTATTGTTGGGGACTTTCTTCTTTTTCCTTTACTTTTGTGAAAGGTTATTTTTAAGTATATACATTTTCAAACTGGATGCAACCTAAACCAAAACTCTTAGAGTGTTTTCACCACATATGTGGATCTGGCCAAACACATTATTTAATACCAGAATTTAGATACTCATCTAACAAATACTAGACTTGAGCTTTAGATTTGAGTACATTTGGTTTCTATTTTTTGTGAGATCATGCTTTTCCTAAACTTTTGTCTTCCTTCCAGGACATCTCAGTTGAGCCAGGGCTGGTGCTGAGCAAGATCTATTGTTGTGATCTTCTTGATCTTGCCTACATCAGGTGTTGTCTTCAGATATGTTGTAAGTGCAGCTAGAAATGAGAGTCCCTGCAGCACAGAGGGGAGAGTTCACCTTCTCTTCCACAAGGGCCATGACAACATGTCCCTGCCTTGCATCAAGTGAGATATTCAGTGTCTTGTGCTTGTGAAGGAATAGGCTCCATACCCCTAGTTTTTAGCATGCCTTCCCCTCTTGAAGGTGATAAAAATCCCACAGAGCTGCTCTAACAGCCCCATATCTTTGAAATGAGCAAGAAATGAAGGACAGCAGGAGTCACACTGTGTAGATGACATGCTTTATCTGTGCTGGGTCCTTGAAGAATGCCTGGTGATGATGAAAAGACTATAGCTGGCTGGGGTTTTTTAAATCAGGTAATTTGAAATTAACTCTCTTTTCTTTATCTGGTTGGCACAGTCCATTGTTCTGAAATGATGGCTCAGCTTGCTGTCTGATGTTTAAAAGGTAGCATTTCCTAGTGTCTCGTGATGAATTTAATGTAATTTGAAACCCTTTCATTCTTGAATGCTACAATCGCAATGAGATTAGGAAGCAGAGAGGTTAAAATGAGTTTCCATTGCTAAGAGAGAGATTGGTAGATAATTCAGGACTTAATTAAAAGACTAGGAGGCTGAAAGTAGTTCATATTGAGAGACAACCTGCTGTCCAAAGCAAGCATGGACTCCAGTTTCTTCAACCAGCAGTTCCCATTGCTCTCTGCTATATATGCCAGATGTAACAAGAATGTCTCCTGGCTCAGATGCTGCCTGATAAAATGGGTTAGAGAAAAGAAATCCAGTGGGTGCTGCCATGTTCTACTCTGTGCTACTCACCCTGCCAGCCAGGCAAACAGGCAGCAGAGCTATTATCATTCAAATAGCAATGAGATGTGTGATTTAGGTTTTTCAGGTCTCTGCCTTTTATACTCTCATAATAGAAATCATTAGGGATCCACTGAAATAGTCCATTCATCACAGTACATTCAGATGACCGGTGACATTAAGTGCTGTTATGGGTCTGGGTCATGACTACTGCCAAGCAGAGTCCTGTTCTAGCTGAGTGAGGATGCATTAACTCAGACAGCTAGATTATTATTCATCATGGCTGTTGATTAAGGCCCAGTTTTGCAAGCAACAGGGTGCCTAGGAAAGCATCCAAGTGTTTGCCTTTTGCATCTGAGGATGAATTCAGGATCATGTCTCTGTGCTTCTGCTTGGGGAAATCAAAAGTTTTGGAGCTAATTCAGCCTTTTCTGCTTCTGCATAATGACTGAGGCGAACTCTGATTTATGTGCTGGAGGAGAGCTATTACCTGTGGCCAAGGAAAGGAAAGGAAGGCATCTCTGGAGCTAGACAGTGACAAGGTTACAAGGAAATGATGCTCCCACTGCAGTCACACAGAATTATCACATACAATTAAGTGTTTTCAGCCACACAGTTGCCATCCAATCTGGCATGGCAATCTTGCTCTGGAATTTCAGTGAATCGCAGCCTTTGACTTCCATCCTCTCCAGACAGGTTTTTAGCTTGACAGCCAAAAAATCAGGTAGCTTATGACATAAATTCACTATCTTGAGTTCCAAACACTGGCTTTACAAATTGCACTTTCATTATGTAAAATAAAGCAATTTATATCCATTGACAGCAGATAGAATGCTTCGGTGCACACTCTTTGACTTGATGCATTTGATAGCTTGAAACTAGCTGCCTTCACAAATGTGCAGGTGCTTGTCCTGCTGCATGATCCTCATGTCTATAAGCAACAGCCCACTCATCTTCCAGAATGAAGTGGGCTGGTTTTAAATTCTTAGTTTAACCATTTTAATCTGGAATAAAATGCATGGGTAAAAGAAATTAATTTGTTTATCTTGCTGGTAAACCTCAGGCTTCTGTTATTATAAGACTGCTTATCAGAAATAATAAATTCATGTGCTTTTTTCCTCTGAAACACTGGCAAGGTATAATTATATTATGATTTATTTTACAACCTCATGACCAGAATCTGAAATATTTACTCAGGCAAAATTAGAAATCAAGGAGAATAATCAATCATTCACAACTAGGGGACTGTAATTCTTTCAATGTCCATTTAGGAGATCGAGTACAGAATAACCCTGTTGTAAGGAGCTCTGACAAATGCAAAGAATAAAAGTCAGGTTTCTCAGTTTCTAATGTCCTTTCACTCTGAGCCTTATTAACACACCTCACCCTGAGCAACAGGCATAAACAGTAGTTCAGCCTGTACCAAGGATACGAGGTACTAGTGGAAATGGTGATAAGTTGGGTCCCCAGTTACCTGGCTGAATGGGAGCCCTGGGCAAGGCATTCTCCAGCTTGGCCAATTCCTTCCATGTGGATACAGCGTACTGGTGGAATTTCCCTCACTGGTCAGATCTACTCCAGAACCTACTGGTTGTGGGTTTTGGGGAAGGGATGTGTTACTGCTTTTTGCCCATATTTTCCTCTTCCCCAGGCCATGCTAGGTGTTCCTGATGGATAGAGCTGTGTTTTAAGTGTGTTTTAAGATCCCAAGGAGTCACTACAATTTTGGATGTAAACAGAAAAACTTCTTACAGCATTTAACTCTATGGAGATATGAAAGGAGATTGCTGATCAACAGTGTGGCCAGGGTAAAAGACTAGCCACCAAGGAGCTGTTAATGTATGAGGAAACAAGCCAATTTGAGAAAGAACATTTAGTATGTCTCTGAAGGACACTTTAAGAATGATTTTTCATTGAATTAATGTTTAGCAAAAAGATCATAGAAATCTCCAGTTTCTGCATTCTTTTAATTTCCAGCTGTCTTGGGAAAAATAAGAGCTGTCACCGTAATTTTAAATTTCAATATGTGTTTAGTTCACAAACCACTTTGCAGCACCACTCTGTAAGTCTTGACATGAATAGTCAATTTTTCAGCTCCTTTCTTAATGTGAATAATAAAATACAATCGGTGTCAACCAAAGTTGTTATTCAATGAAATTTTAAGTAGCTGAGCAGGCAGGTAACTGTACCTGAATCACAGAATAAGGTCAGCTGCTGAGATGTAAGACATCATTGTTTAATAATTTCTATAGGTGCTTAAGGTTCATTTTGTAGCCTGTTAAAAATGAGACATCATCGTGCCATCTTTCTTGTCCCTTAGAAATGAACTGCACCGAGGCAATCTCATACTGGTCACTTAGGAAATCATTAGCTGAATCTGTTAGAAGTTGCTTTTATTTATTTCAGCAGAGTTATGCTGGTTTAGATCAGCTGAGGATGTGATGGATATTTCCTTGGGTCTTCAACAAATCACTGCATGTATGGTATTTTGGAGATCCATACCTGTGAATGTGAATAACAATCTCTGACCAGGTGGTTTTTGAGATGTGTTGTGTGTGAAGGACTCCAGGCCCTACCCATCAAGTACATACAGGTGTATTTTGGCCAAAACACTCTGGAAATTATGCTGTTTGTACATTTGATATCAAAGCAGAACATTCACTGAAACTAGAATGACATGTGTAAAATTCTGAACAGATCTTCTGCCTTCTCTTTCTGGGTCTGTTAGGAAAGTTATTTGCCAGTGTAGAAAACCCCAACTATGCCATTTAATTCAGGCTACAGCAGCTATTAATCCTCCAGAACAGCTGTTTGCAAACAGTAATGTCTGGTAAGTTCTTGCTTACAGCTATTTTTCAGCTGGCCTGCACAGAATGTGGGTATAGATGTGCTCATCCCTTACACATTTACAGATGCTGCTCTTTGCAGCAATGGCCATCAAGAATGTCACTCAAGAAACACTGGCCAGGTCTACCTGCCAGCATGAACAAAGTCATCTCCCTGTGGATTGAATGTAGTTGGTCTTTGCCTGTCCCTCTCTAAGGAAATCATTAAGGAGATGTAGAAGAGCCAATAATTAGCCTTGAGTGACTTCCAGCAGATGCTAAATACCATAATGCTGATAACTGATATTTTTTTACTGTGCGATCTGAAATTATCCAGTTCCTTAAAACCAAAGTAACCATTCCTTAGGAACCACTCCTCAGAATTCCTTGCTGCTGAGGAACAGTTACTCTGGTTTTAAGGGATCAGATAGAGGAACTTGCAGAACAGAGCAAGCTAATAAGCGCTTATGTGATCTGATTAATAAACATCCTATATTAGCCCTTAGCTTGGAGTATCCTGAGTTTAAAGCTAGCTCACATTCTCACCTGTTAATGCTTAATGTATGGATCTCATTGAAACTACAGATCAGTACAAGGCCTCTCGTGAGTTCACCGAGCACTAATTTGGTTCATGTGTCCTGAGAGAGGTACCATAAGTAGGTGATGGAGAGCAAAGCAAAATAGAGATAAAAGGAACAAGGGCTTTTAAGCTTGTTGTAATTTGCCTAATCCTGTTGAGATGAATGTTTCATGTACTTTCTTTCTGATAAGTAGTCTTAACGTTTTTCTCCTGCAGATTACCACTCTGTCAATCTATGCTGAGTTCCAGCCTGGAAGGATAGACAGATATTGGAGTTGTTTGCTGCAAGACTGACAAGAAACACTGAAATTAATTAATTCAGGAACTCAGAGTTGGTTCTTACATTTTCCTGCATTGTCAGCTGAAGGGAATGGACTGTGCAGACCAGAGACCCCAGTGCTGCTGCTACCAGTTTCTTAGCAGATCACTGCATCCACGTCAGAACTTTCTTGAAGGCAAAAAGTGCCCGGTACCAATTGCTGGGTCCAGACCTTGCTATGGGAAAGATCTGACCCCAGAGCAGATGAGCAGGAATTTCCCAAGTCACCTTTAAGAGAGTCACTCCCACTGAGATGCCCTTGATCCTAAGGAGAGGTGTGAACCGATGCATCACTATTAAGATAACCAATTTAGCAGCTGCATCTGTTTAATTGGGACTCTCAGCAGAACATGAGTGCAGAGGGAGCCTGGAGGAAAGAGAGATCACTTGGGTATGAACTATGGAAATGTTTTAAAACTTCACTCTCCTCTGGATAAATCCTCCCAGGAGCTGCAATATTTGTACTACTGCCATTCCTGGCCAATCTTCTGCGCTTGGATAGTAATTTTCTTCCAGTGAAGGAGACTATTTAATAGAAGTATACAAGAGATCTACTTAACAGGTGGCATTTTTTCTGTCATACAGCATGTACTGAATATTTTCCAGACATTTGGGCATTTCAAAGGCTATTTTTGACCATTTTCATAATTTGCTGCATGAGTTGAGTGCTAAACTCCTGGATTTTTTGTTGATAGAAGTCAAAGGGCCTCAAGCACTAAAATATCTCTTTCAAAAGTCCAGAACCTAAGCCATCTTTGAAAAAACCTAAGTATTGTGTACCAGACATGTCAGCTGCTCTCTGTCTTATGTTACTAGGAACTATATCTGTCATTGTTATCTTTTACCTGTTTATGAGCATCCTGAATCCCAATGATAATTCCCAACCTGGCCAGAGGTGCTGCTGAAAATGTAATACTTGAATATGAAAGGCAAGCCTGACACAGAATTGTATTAGGAGGTTGGCTCTAAATTCACCACCTTATATTAAAAAAAAAAGGTATTTAATTGTCATTCTAAATGGACTTTTCTCTCTCTCATTGTTCCCTTGAAGAATGTGATGTTGCTGCCTACTCAGGAACTGGAGATCACCTTTTCCATCAGATGTCAATACTACATCGTTTCTACAGGTAGCACCAGAGTGCCAACGCTAAGCATTGAACACGCATCTGCACTGGAATGCATTTACAGACCATCATGGAAACACAAGAAAGAGTAAAGAGGCATTGCTTACAACCCAGAATGATTTGATTTCAGGTTTTGCACCCAAAGCTTAGATTGTTATTCTCTTTTGAAAATAAGGAAAGGTTGGCAGCACTCGCGGGTGTGTGGAAGTGACAACCGCCTTTGTAGGAAGGGTTTTCAGTAAAACAGGATGTGTTGAACTGATCTCATTGTTCTCTTTGAAGATGCATCCTACAGATGATGTCAGTGATGAGAACTTGAACTACGCTGTCTACTGTGTGTTCAAGTTAAAATACATGTTGAATCTGCCAGAAGTTTTCTTTAGAATACACCTAAACACTTCTCGCAGCATTTCGTTTATCAGAGGCTTGCTGAATACCTCTCCTCAAACTCTGTGGCTGTCTGATGTGTCAGCCTGACAGCCAGTGCAGCAAAACACTTGCCTGTTTTATAGAAAAATTCATTATTGTTGGTGTTAAGCTGTCCAAAAGAAATGAACACTACGAATGCTGCTTGATCCCTAATGCTCTGTACTACACAGTTCCTCTGGGAGAGGTGGATAGGAAAATATTGCTGCTGTGCAAAACCTTGTCTTACCAAGGCAGCAAGGGGGAAGCTGGCTTTTGAGAACCTGCAAGCTGTGAATTCTTTTTCCTGAAAAGGAAACAAAGGATTTTGTCCTACTTTTCTGGAGATTAGCTTTTGTTTAATCTTCCGATCTTCTGGCGTACTGAATCACTGACTACTCTAATAACAACACACTAGTTAATCCTTATGAAACATGTAGTGATAATTCAGCCTAAGAAACAATTCATGTTTTACTGCTGCCAGCTAAAAGCTTATGTTAAAATTTCTGCTGTTACAGAAGAAAAAGTGATTTTTCTTTTTCTCCTCCATTTTCTTTTTTTTTTCCCCAATGGACTCTCTAATCACAATATTCTCAGTTATTTCAGGCATCCTCATCATAGATGCTCAGTTCTTAATGGGTTTCATTTTATATACCCTTAGAACAGAGCAAATGTCCACCCTTCTACTTTGTCAGTAAGTAAGTAAGAAAAGAAAACCTGTTCATTACTTGGGTTTATATCTGAAGACCTGATCTAGCTTCACATAAATAAACAATTCTAATTGTCTTTGGAAGTAAAACAATTGTCTTTGTTTGGTAAAAAGAAGAAATAACACAGAAATAGAAAAAAAACCCAGCCTTCAAAATGCCAATATTGTTTGTTGATATGACAGAAATATATTTTTTGATAAAAGGACAGTTTGAGGCAAAAAAGCCCTATCAGCAATTCCTCTTGAAGATATTCATGCAGTATTGTGCTCGTTCAAAAGGCAAAACCTGCCACTTTCTGCTCATTTTCTGTATGAAAAAGGCTTCCTAATACTCCAGGCTCCACAGTAGGAATCATTCAAGCTGGCAAAACGTTACCTTTAACTTTAAAAAGCACCAGACCAACAGCAAAAATGCCTGATCAGACCGAGACGTACACTTCTAGCGACTCTTCATGGCCACGCTGTGCTGCCTGGTGCTTGGGATGTGATACTTCAGCATCCAAGGGGCTTTTTCAGCACCTTAGGATGCAAGGGGCAGAAGAGGAGAGAATTGAGTCGGGATTGCAGCCTCACTGCAGCCTTCCAGTCCCTGAAGGGAGCAGAGAAACAGGAGGGGAATCAACTTTTTAAAAGGGTAGACAATGGCAGGACAAGGGGGATGGAGTGAAGCTAAAGGACGGAAGGTTTAGATGAGATATTAGGGGGAAGTTTTTACAGAGAGAGTGGTGAGGGGCTGGAACAGGCTGCTCAGAGAGGTAGTGGATGCCCCGTCCCTGGAAGTATTTAAGGCCAAGTTGGATGGGGCCCTGGGCAACCTAGTGTAGATCCAGGCCTGAAGTTGGTGGCCCTGCCTGTGGCAGGGGGGCTGGAGCTCTATGATCCTTGGGGTCCCTTCCAACCCAGACCATTCTATGATTCTATGATTGAGCTTTGTAGCTTGAAGTCAGGTGTCAGCTTGGGTTTTCAGCTGGGATTTGTGCAGAGCTTTTGAGGTCCTCTCCCAGGATTTGAATCTTTGCTTGTCATTAACAATGTAATCCGTGATTTTGCACTGTTCCTGAAGTAGGGAAAAATCAACCTGTTAAATAGTACTAATGAGTAAATAATAGTACTGATGACTAAATAGTACTAATGACCATACTGCTTCTAATTTTAATCTTACAGCGTATTTAAAGCCGGCACATGGGAGGTTTGACAGTACTTCACCGACAACTCAGTAGTACAGTGAAGACCAGGAGGAGCTGGTGATGACAAATTTAGGACTACAGTTAAAGCTGCATTTCAAAATGTGCTTTTATGGCAGCAAGACAGCTCTCCTCTGCTGTGCCTGCTTCAGCTCCCTGTGCATGGACCTTGTCCACTGCGCATCATTTTTCTCTTTTTAATTTGCCTCCTTCACATCTTCCCACTGACTCACAAACTACCCCATCACTTGCTTGTTTTAAAAAGAGATGTCTGAAAATAAGGACATTAGATAAAAATGTGGGGCCACTAAGGCACGTGGAAAATGTTCACAGTAAATCACCTTCCCTCCTCTACCTTTTGCATCGACCATGAACTCTTTTGAGCCAGCGTCTTACCTCTCTCTGCAGGTAATACACTCAGCTGGACTGACAGACAATTAGTGATGGGTAAGGTGGTATCAGACTTCGATTCAGTCATTTTGGTGGCTTAACGTGAAGGAAATGTCTATAGGCCAGGCTGGATGATCAAAACCATGGCTTTGGGTTTCCAGTTCAATGGAACCCTATTTGTAGGTGCTTGGCAATATAAGGTGGTACAGTAATAGCCACTGTGCTCAAGAATACTTTTTTAAAGAATTTTATGCTGTACATCAGATAGAGTTGGATATCACTGCTCAGTGTGAAAACAACTTATAAAAAATACATCAGTTCTAGATTAAATAAATGTAGTTAAATATAAAACCATGATGAATTTAAATCTTTTAAACCTGGCATTTAATATTTTGCCATTATAAAGGTGTGAGTTCATTATTTCCTATTGCCCTTCTGCTCTTTTACATTGCTAAGTTGAATTGTCTTTTGGTTTTGGGGTTAGCTTGTTTTAATCTGGTGTACTTGTGTCTAATTTCCACAAAGGTTTACCTGCAGAGAAAAAAACTGAGGTCTAAAGATCACTTCATTTTATTTCCTTCCCACACATCTTTTCAAGTTTCAGAGGGATAGGGAGCAATTTATTTGCCTTTCCATATGTACGCATCAGATTTGCATTTGTAAATTACAGAATACAAGCCTGATTTTTAATACTTCTGTAGTTTGGTCTCTCACTCTGAGACATTAAATAAAAAGAAGTAATTTCTTTCACTGGGAGCTCCTAGGTAGCTTTTGAGCTGTTAGGTTGGAGCTTCCATTCTGGAAAGGTACCCATCAGTAATCAAGTCTATTTACTTCATTGTCCATGAAGGAGGGCTGAGACTTCTCTGTGACCCATGCCTCTGAGCTGTGAAAGGAGCTAGTCTAAACCCGCTGCCTTTCTTAATAGGGGCAGAAAAGCTGGAAGTGAATTTCTCTGAGAACAGGTAACACAGCATCCTGGTGCTGCACTGTGTCCCCAGAAGCCTCCTGTGTCACTTTTCCTCCCTAAGGGTATTGTCTTCCACATGTATGTTTGGGTGAGTGCCAGCTAAAGCTTCTTTTCTCTTCTTCCTTTTGGTTGCTTGCAGGACCTTACAAAGAGATGTAGAGCCACAGCAAGTGAAGAAAGGTGTTAATTAACCAGGGTGGGGGATGAGGGCCAGCTGGATTGTTATAAAGTGCTAGGAACAGCAGCAGGTGAGGTCTCAGGGAGAGCTTGGAGGTTAGCATTCTGGCAGGCAGGAGGAGGAGGAGGAGAGCCACTTTCTTTTATATAGAGAATTTGGGCTGGAGGAGGTAAGGGAGGTTTTCTCTGTCAATCTTTAAAGTTAGCACTAGTTTCTCTTGCATTATTCATTGGCTGTAGGGTTTCGTGTACCTCTTCTGAGTGCTGGAGGAAAATGTGGCATATGGTGTTTCTATAAGGCATCTCTGCTGAGATAAGCTGAGGAGTTTAATTAAGTTAGGGCTTGAATGTATTGAAGGTAGAAGAAAAAGAAAGCTTGAAGTCCTGTGTTCTGAGAGCTGCCAATATTTCTGTAGCTGACCAGAACTCAGTGTTCCTTTGAATGCTTTTTGCAGTGTTTCTTTTGAGTTAGAGCCCTAGGCTGAGTAATCTGCCTGATGCCACTTGGATAGTAGCTTGGCTAGCTACTGTATTTGGGGGTCAAATCATGCTTTTGGCAATGAGGTGTTCCCCTGAACTGTGTCAGTCTGTCTACTATATGCTATGTACAGCTGCTGGCAACCACCAGTGGGGAGGTGGTTTTCTTTGGGTTGCCTGCAGTCTGTGAGATAGTCATACTTCACTCTGAATGCTTGTGCTGACTCTTTAAATCTCCTCTTTCCATTCCCCCCTCCCCTCCCTTAACGCTGGAATACATTCCTGCCCTCTAGGTAAACCTGAATAAAACTTACCATTAATTTGCACTCTTGCCTTCATGCTAAACTACCCAAGATATTTTACTGTTAATTTCACAGTTCCCAGAACCTCAAGGCAATGCAGCACCTGTGAAGCCTCAAGCCTAGTGAACAATGGCTATAGTTAGAAATGAGTGCAGTGGTCCACTGAGCCTAGAAATGTGCTCAGCATTACATGGGCTTCTGTTATTCTGTCATGCAAAGTTTCTTGTAGATTTGTTCTTGCTCTCATTGCTTCTGCTGGGGACAATGCAAACCAAGGCTCTGGTAAAAGGAGATTACAGAAGGGGATGACCCAGATCTCCAGGTGATTTAGGGCAGGTGGTGTAAATCTGAGCTTTTAGACTATAAAACAGATGCAATAGGTAGCTGCGAAACTAAAAAGCTCAGGCTGTGTTTGTTACAGTGTGGAGGACCTGGCTTGAGGCAGCTGTAAGTTACTGTAGCAAGGAGTTTAGCCTGCAGAAGGAATCTGACACCTTTGAGTTGCACAGGATGCACCCATGAAAGCAGGGGAGGGATAAGAGGGGCCCTGAGAAGTGGGCTGTATAGAGTAGATGGTCCATCCACCCTGAACAGCTTCCTGCTCCAACAGGAGAAGAGCCATCCATCTGAGCTGTACCTTGTGAAGCAGAGCAGGTATTGCCACATGGCTGTCAGAGGGCAGGAGGACCTCTGGGAGAGCAACCAGGGCAGATCAGGATTCAATGCAGAGCCTTTACAAAGTGGTTTTGTGGTGGGGCCTTAGCTATCAGGATGTTTTGGGGGGGAGACAATCATACTGAATTGTATGTTCAAAAAAAGGGTAGATGAAGTACTTGGGCATATGGTTTAGTTTAGGATGTGGATGGTTGGACTTGATCTTAAAGGTCTTTTCCAGCCTTGTTATTCTGTGATTCTGTATTTGTATGATAGAAGTTGTGGCTGTTGTTTTGAAATTAACTGATATTTTGGCTTGGAGGCATGATGCTCATGGTCTGCTATGGGGCTTCATAGGCTGGAGGTGTCTCTGAGCTGCTGGTGTTTGTGGGTCAGGTTAAGTGAACTCTGGTTTGGAAGTTCATGGGTTGAAGAGACAGGTCCCAGAGATAAAGACGACCTGAATCACTGGAGTGTTTCCTTTTTTTGACATTGTGTTACAGTTCATATAACAGCATTGGCAGCGAATCTTAAAGCTGTCCTGTGCTAATTCAAAGTGTCTCACAAGACAGTAACAAAGCAGGGAAGATCTTAAATAAGAAAGGGACCAGCAAAGTGACTTGACTGGGGATAGGTCCTGTTTGACCCCTTGTCTTAGGCTCAGATCTGCCTGGGACACAGTCCCTGAAGAGGGGGCACATCATCCATCCACGTGTGTTCTGCTTCTTTGATGGACTGGAGGTGTTGGAGGAAATCCTGACTGTTTGTGTCTTAATATTGGTTCAGCACCGAAGCAGTGTTCCTGCTGGTTCAGTTGTGCTCATGTGGATGTCTGCTGTGGATGTTGATAAGATGATGTTTCAACTATTTTTTTCATCAGTAAAAGTACACTGGGTGACTGTACTGGGAGAGAGGCCAATGCAGTGTTACAGCAACACACTAAACCCTTGATGTGCACCTGCAGGTCACATCTGGGGATGTGTTAGCTTAAAAGCTGTCTGCTGTGGCATGGTGTGTTTACTGATCCTCCTAAAGCTTATGAATAAAAAATGGATTGCCTCCCTACAGCGTAAAAGGCATGAATGGAAAGAGGAAACCATGGCAGCCAGTGAGATGTGGAACTTGGAGTCATTTAGGCCAACCCACGGGTTTCCTGAGGGAAAACCTCCATTGGTTCCTCTGGACATGCTGCTGTCTCATGAGATGCAGTCATGCAAATATAGTTCCTTTGGACAATTCTCATGCACTGATTTTTGTCAGGGCTAAGCTCAGTGTAGTGTCTTCCTCAGCTTAGAAGCCACTTGACTTCTCTTCCAAGCCATGGTGGGTGAAAGCTTCCAAAACTCATATCAGCTTGATTATTCAACAGAAAAGCAGTTAGGAGAAACAAGTGCTATTGCTGTTTTGTTATGTTCAGGCTGCTCCAAGACGTTCTGGCTGGTTTTTCTTGCTCTCTGAATAGAATGAGAGAATCCCATAAATATTGGCAGTCCTCAGTGCTGCATTTTGGCCAGAGTTGAGCAAGCAAACAGCTGTGACTATGCCAGCTTTTCTCTCCTATAAGCATGCCCTTACATAGCGGGTTCAGCACCTCCTTGTAGTTGTAACTGGAGTGTATCCTCTCCCACGGGCAGGAACACAAGGATGATTATCTATTAGATGATTATCTATTAGTGGTTTACAGGTTGCATTGGACTTGATGATCTTTCATGTATTTTCCAACCTAAACAATTCACTGGTTACATAATTCCCTGCTATGAGAGACCCTTTGGTGGCCCCTCTTCTCTCAAGGTTTGCATCCCCGTTCTTCCTGTTCCTCACCCACAATCAGCCATGCTGGAAATCTTTGAAGGTCCCATGAACTCCCTCACTTTTGGAAGTGCAGGTGTTTGAGGGCATTGGCTGTAGCTGTTTCAGAGAGCACATGGGCAGTGCTTTCAGGAAGAGTGACATATACATAAAACCACAGCACGTAGTGATGGTGTAGGTAAGATTGGAATTAAAGGCTTGTGTTTGAGTTTGAAATTGTTGGCAACGGGTTGAAGGGATCACAGGCCACTGACACTTGAGAAACTTAGAAGTGTTGATCACAGCTGGTAGTGAAAGGAAGGTTGATCTTTCTGTTCAGCTTTCTGATTGACTTTTTTACAATTCAGAATCGCTCGATGAAGGAAAAGAATGACACTGAACACATTTCAGGAACGTAGAAGTGCTTACAGCATCAACTGTGGTAAGTTGGATTAAGTCTATGGATTTAGAGTGATATTGATTTACACCATATCTAGGCTGCTTTGCTTTTTTTTGCTTTGGTATCCCAAGCTGAGCTCCAGCAGCAGGCAGTGTGAAAAGAGCAGGCCCTTCTAAAACCAGTCAGAATCTGTATTGCTTAAGTACAAACAAGTATAAAATTTTAGTTGATTGAACTAACTTAGTGTAATATTTAGTTGTGCTTCTTGGAGTTTTCAGTATACTGGGTGATTCAAACTCTCTTGGCTTTCACAAAGCTGGAGGCAGTTAGCAGCTCACAGGAATTACCTGACAATCTTCAAAAACAGGACTTTAATTTGCTGCGTTTTATATATATATGCTGGGGTTTTTTATATATATATAGATATGGTTTCACTGTCTCTTTCCTAAAAATATCCTGTAATAAACACAGTCGTTGTGTGGTATGTGTCTATTCATGGATCTTGGCTGAACTGTGTAATTTCAAATTCTTTTTTCTTTAATCATCAGTAGTTCATAGGTCTTTCATCTCTCTGAAGCTTTGAAATTTGCTGGAGTTTGTTTGTCTTTGAGCTGAGATGATTTTTGTGGAATTC
This sequence comes from Porphyrio hochstetteri, assembly GCA_020800305.1. NCBI lineage: Eukaryota > Metazoa > Chordata > Aves > Gruiformes > Rallidae > Porphyrio > Porphyrio hochstetteri. The sequence continues at coordinate 6,598,985 of CM036918.1, read as the reverse complement.
TCATATAAAAGTCACTCTGAGGTAGAACAGCTCTGTAATTTGTTGTGGAAGTAGGCAGTTAGTAATGCTTCAGGAGAGGTAGGTAAGACATCAGACTAATGAAAACATATATAATTTGGAGGAGTAGATCCTCAAGGCATAAAGTTTTATGACGTTTTCCTGCTTTGTTGTTGTGGTGAGGATATTTCAAGAATGGTGAATTGCAAGTGGAACTTTAGAAATTTTTAATGTGTGTTTTCTTAACACACACCCCCCCCCCCCCCCCCAAAGTGTAAGACAGTTAAAGGACAGTACAAGACCTGTTGATATATGGACATAAAAGCACTTTCTTTGTTTTACTGGTGTTCTCTGATCATGAGTGCAATCCAATTATCTTTATTTGTCATGTGGTACCTTTAAGGTTATGAATATCAGTAAGAAAATTCTGTAATGAGATGGCATTTTGTATATGAAATGAACAGTTCCTGATTTGAGGGTCTGAGGTTGGCAGGGGAAACCAAAAGCAGCTGTGGAATGAGGACTGTGTTTGTGCTGTCTGTGTGGGAGGTGATGTGGATCTGGATTCAGAGTTCAAGGCAAAGGGTGGAAAATTGGCAATTGTGCTGATTGCTTGAAATGAAGTGCAATGTGGTTGGGTTCTCACTGAGGTGGTGTTGAGGGCTCAGTCACCTTGCAAGGTCAATAGAAATTGTAAGTAGAATAAAGAAATCTGTATCACCCCACTTGCTCTTACTGAGGATAGTCACAGCTTCTTGAAAGCTGATGAAAATAAATCATTTTGAAGAAGCTGAGACAAAAACCTGTTGACTTGTAGTATCTAACTGACCAATACTTGGTAATGCTTGGCTGGATACTAGAACTGGTGAACAGAAAGATATTATGACTCTATTATATGCATGTATGGAGTTCTGTGCTAATATATTGCATCCTAAAGGATTTTTTAAAACATAATTGTTGGGTATGAAGCAGTAGACCTTTTCATTTAAGATGTAAAATTTTAAGTGTTGTTTCAGGATGATTATGTTTTATTACTTAGTTATGGTGCTTACTACTGATGATATAACAGACTGGAACTTTCAGAAGAGAAACATCTGAAGGTCTCTTATAGTCCTTCCCTTTTGGATGCATGCTCAAGTTTTACAGCTGGTGTAGCTATGGCAGGAATCAGGTATGGAAGCAAAGCAATCTGAGATGGATTTTTTTTTTATCCCTCTAATATGCTGCCAAGATGCTCCATAAGGACAACTTGGTGCAGATGATCCAGGCTTGCAATCATTACTTGCGTTTCCTTGGCACTATTCTCAGTGTAGATCTCTTACACTGAAGTAGCTTTGCATTAAGGTTGGGGGTTTTTTTCCCCTTCTCTGTGAGCTTTTCATGGAGATCAGATACAGGCAGAAAGGATCTACCGGAGCACTAAATTTTGGGGAAAATGTATTTTTGAGAGCTATCTCCTATCAGAAGTAACATGGTAGACAGGAGCACGGGGGAAGGAAGACACCTTAGTTCTTTCTCTTCATTATCTTTTCCTTGTGAGGATGAACTGAGTCATACAGGAAAAAAACAGAGTAACCAAGAGTACTAGGTTTCATCCTAATGTTTCAAATTAAGAACTGAAGCTTCTTAACAAGATCTGCTCCCATATGCAGCCATTGGTTGGACCAAAACAGCTGGGGAGTTCTGCAGACCTTGGTTGAGCTAAATGCTGGCTTTCTGTAAGGGGAGAGGAGTATTCAGCTCAGTCTCTGTGTGCTTTTCCTGATGGAAATTCCAGGTAATGCCCTGTGTTGGAGGGCAGCAGAGAACCCAATGTGTATACTGAATACCTGATATATTTGCAACCTTGTCCCATTTCTTTGCCACGGTGAGGGCTCTGGGAAGCAGGCAAAGCCCCGTTTAGCTCAGCCACTGCTACAGAAGCAAACTAGTTCACAGGATGGAATTTAATATTTTCAGTAGAATCAGCTCAAATACCTGGCTTTTTACTGTGCAGAAACCAGATTCCATTTAGGAAACATGAGTATTATATCAGCCTTTTATCACTTTAACATGTGGCTAATAATTCATTACTTGTAGAAGTAAAAACTTTCTAAGTTCAGGGAATGTGCTGTACTTTTCATTTCCTTGACCTTCTAGGTTTTCATCATTATTTATAGATTACTGCAATGTATTAAAATAATTTTCTGAACAAGAAAAAAAGGACAAAATATCTTTCAGTGGGAATAAAGTCAGAGGGGGGAGACTGAATGTAACTTCTATCATCAGATATGCTTAATTGTTTCAGATAATTGCAGAATTCTGTTTGAGTATGTTTGAAATAAAAATATTGACCAATATAAGTTTTAAATAGTTCACCTATAATTTATGCATAGGATGTACAGTACACTTAGTGAATTCTTTTGCAGTTTACCCCTCAAATAATTTGCTGTTCCCTCTGATGAATTTATGTGGCTTAAATCATAAACCTGGTAACTTTATATTCTGAATACTAGTGACTTGATGCAAACTTTAGATTGCCAGAGACAGCAAATTTCAGGAGGTCTAACAGCAGGTTGAAATAATAAAATACTGACCCTGTGAAACTAATGGGAGTTCATTACTGAAATAATAATCCGTCCATCTTATGTAATGCTTCTCTACCAGAGGAACTGATGAAAGTCAAAGAGGAGAAACAGCTGGAGAACAGCCGGGAGGTAGGAGGGCTGCAATGAGAATCTGAAACAATCTGCAGAATCCCTGAAGAAAAGAGAGGTCAGAGCAAAGGTCTTGGCCCCTCAGTGCTATTTCAGCATCACAGAAAATTTGCGTTTAGTCTGTGATCAAAACCCATCCCTGTGTGTTGGTCTCAGGTCAGACCAGTAGTTATAATGGTCCTGTGCTGCATTTTCATGTGAGTCTCTCATGTTCCTAACTGGTTTGCTGAGCTGAGCATCTATCTACTTCCCCAGACAAAGCAGTGTAGTGGGGAGTTTTGTGGGTCCCTTCGTTATACAGTAGAACTGTTGCTGTATCAATGTAGCAGTTGGAAACTTGAAAAGAGATGTAATGCATTGGTGAGGGCTCAACAACACAGTTCCCTTGGAGAATGGGTGCTGTTCCTTGGCTGCTTCTGGGACTTAGATTTAAGGCGAAGGCTGCGAACGAAGAGAAGCTGGAGGCCAGGCATCTAAACTGCTCTTTTAATTAAGTCTGGTTATGAAATGATATGATCTTGGCAACAACAATATCTGCTAATTGTAACTGCTTGTTCTGAATTTGTTACACAGGAACTAAATGTTCCTCTCAACATATTTTCTCCCTCCCTAGTAATAGAGTGAATCACGAAGGACATCGTCTGTGAAAGCTGGCACAGATCACACCCAGTTATAGGAAGAGATGAAGTTAGAAACAGAAATATATGTTGTGGTCCTGATTCTGCTGGAAGTACAAGCAATTAGTCACTGTTAGACGGTGGTGATTGTTTGTTTGTTTTGCCTCTGTGTTTCAGCACATTCTTAGATTGTGTTTTGGAAGAGCTTACACAAGCTGCAGAGCTTGCCTGAGTCAAGGTTTGGATTGCTGTGTGTTGGGATGCGTGTTATGCCCCCAGCCCCACCTACATCACAGAACATGTTGGACAGTAAGCTGTGAGAAGTACTTGGGCAGCAAAAGCTGTGATATTTTTCCTTCTCTCTATGCATTTAGAGCAATATAGTTGGGCTAATTTTCTGTGGGACCACGTTGAACTAACTCCTGAACTAGCAAGAAAGCTGTTAATTAGAAAAAGCAAGTCAGTCACACCACCTAATTGTTTTTATTTCCAAAGAGTGTGTCAGTGGGGAGAAATGTCTTTTTAAAGTGGTGGCAATTCTGCATCAGGATACGTGACCTAGAAGGGGGCAAGCTCCATCTGACTTTGGCTCTGCTGGAGCAGGGGGCAAAAGTGGGCTGTGCTAGGTAGTGTGGCAACATGCCTTGATTCTCCTAACAAACTGGAAAAGCTGTTAGGAGAAATACAGATTCTGTAAAGAAATACAGACTCTTTGCAGGTAAATGCAGGTGGCATCACCATGCAGGACCCTGGAGGAGTCTGGGTCCAGATTGCAGTTGGATTTTGTCTGGTTTACCATCTAAGCGGCCCTACTGTAGAGAACTGCTGGCAAAAAAGAAATGCTAATTGCAAAAAATAAAAAATGGGATGGACCTGTGCATGAGCCACAGACATCCCACCCTTTGTGACAAATACAAATGCCTGTCATCTAGTGTTGATATGTTCCAACTGTGTTGGAACAGCCCATCCATAACCCAGCAGTTTCTCTGCTTTAAATCATAGGGTCAATAGCAAGGTAAATCCAGGAGGTGAATTTGAGTTGTGTGATCCCAACTGTGCCAACAAATGTGCTTGTCTGTAGTTCAGCTATATAGCACAGTGAGGATAGTATCTGAAGACCAAGACTTCTGAATGCCCACATGAAGTTGCATAGCTCTGCAAGTGACTCTGTGTACGTCCTCATAGGAGACATGTTGCAGCGCCTGGAAGTGCCCCTGGGCTGCAGGATTAGTGCCTGCTGAAGAACGGACCCAAATGGGCACTTCACAGAGCTTTGTTCCATCACAAGGTCATAGGGATTTAAGAAATGGAATACTGAAAGTTGTAAATCTGATTAAAATATAATTTAGGCTGTGAATTGTCTTAGTACCTAAATAGATGGCCAATGCTGAGAGTGTCAAAGTTCTGTAGGTATCAACAGGACTGTCTACAACCTCATCCTGAGCTGATGCCAGCCCTAAACACAGAGGTGTCTACGTGGAGCTGGCCTTCATGGCTTTGTATCTGCTTGCACTAGAGGTCAGGTTGTGGAAGATCATCTGGACTCTGCTATGAAGTAGCCTTGTTGACTTCTGCGTAATTCTTTTGCTTTCTTCGGTCCGTACTTAGATGTCCCAAAGGGAGAGGACATGCTCTCTTTGCACTGGGAAGTGACTCCCACTGCCTCTCTGGCAATCATTCATCTCATTCTTTACTATTTATATATTTGGATACTCCTGAGCTGTCATCTCTTTCAATAACTCTATTTTTCTTCCAAAGAAACCATCACCATTCAGTAAAAAAAAAAACCAACACTGACTCCTTGTAGTATGGTCAATAAGCTTGTGGGCTTTTTTATTCCTCATTATTAATTTAAATAAGAGTATGAAAAAGAGTTTGAAAACTTTTGCTGTCTAGTATGAAATGTTTACAGTTTGCAGACTGCAACTGCATTTCAAGCAAATTCTCTTGCAAACACTATGTGTATTATACAATAGCAGTGCATTGTTATTTATAGATTGATCATCTGGCTACAGGCAAACTCTGAAAGCTTTCACATACAGTGCTTTTATTTTAAGCTTACTAGTGGCTTTAGATGCAGAATTCAGCGTTGTACTGAGGCTTCTTCTGTATGCCTGGTGGACGAGCATTGTATAAACAACACTGGTGCATAGCCCTGAAAGAGTCTGTTCTAACGCTTGGCTCAAGATGTTAATTGCAAGAACATTGGAAAATCAAAGGCAAATAAAATAACAAGTGTCTTTGTGCCAACAGAAGCTGGTTTGTTTGTTACTCGTTCAGTATTAAGTATTCAGCAAGATACATGACTGGCAGAGACAAAGGTTATTCTTATTAGTCATAGAGAAGAATATTTATTATCGAATAAACTCTGACTTTTGACATTCTCAAAACCTCCAGCTCCATAATGATGTGCTGGAGCTGGCTGCATTGGCTGGACTGCATGTTATAGCTGTGCTGGCAGAGAAAAACTGCATCGTACCCTACGTTGTTGCTTTGCTTTGTGTATTATGTTAACATACGTGTGTGTGTTTCTATTCCTGTTCTTGGGAACGTTTTGCAACCAGGCTTAGTTCCCTGTGTAAATGTATTTGATTGGTGATGCTTGATCCTCCAGGATCAAGCTGTCTGTCTCGTTGAAGGTGTCACTTTCACCAGACTGGTTGGCGTTTTTTACTCTGTTTAGCCGAGACTGTAACCGTTCGTGTTCCTTTCTCAACTCCGAGTAGGAGTGGGAGAAAGTGTGGAATATTGATGTTGCTGGGAAAGACATGATGAGAATGCCACTGAGGATGCTGCTCAGAGCCACCATCTGGCCTGGGACACTCCGTGGTACCATATCTCCATACCCAACAGTGGTCATTGAAATGATAGCCCACCAGTAAGAGGCCGGTATGCTTGTAAATTCAAGCACCTTCCCAGATTCATTCTCAGCGAGATAGACCAAAGGAGAGAACAGAGTGACAGCCACGCATAGGAAGAGTAAAAGCAGGCCAAATTCCCGTGTGCACCTCCGAACTGTGAGGCCCAAAGTCTGCAAGCCCAAGGAATGTCGGGCAAGGCGCATGACGTACAAGATCCTCAAGGCACGTAAAACCCGTAGCACCAAACCAACCTTCTCCAAATAAGTGTTGCTGCTTGGCCTGTCGTCCTCCTCATTGGAGTCATCCTCTGAGAAGATGAGGGAAATGTAGTAAGGTGAAATAGCCAAGAAGTCAATGATGTTTAGGGGTCCTTTGAAGAACTGACACTTGCTCCTTGCCTGAATGAATCGGAGGCAGAACTCCAGGGAAAACCAAGCCACGCAGATGGTCTCTATGATGAAGATGTAATAGCACTTCTGGGAACACTCACCCTGACACAAAACAAGGGAAATTAATTAAAAGAACAGTCTGTGAACCAGCATCCAACAACACTAAGAAGCAGCAATATGTATCTGTTTGAGTCCCTGGTGTCAGAAATGGACAAATCCCAGCTTACCAGGTAGTTGTACAGCAGCCATCTCTGTGAGGTACTGATGATAACAAGCACCCAAAATATCTTAACCAACAGATATATCTACCTGCTTATTTTTTATTATGTTGCTTCTTCCAGTCTAAATGAATGAGACTTGCCTCTGTATGAAATCTTGGCATGCAGCCTGTAAATCCCAAATAAGTCTAAATTTCTGCTCTCAAACAAATTAATTTAAACCTGACTGGTTTATAAGCCTGTACAAAAATCAGTTTCTCTTCAAAAGAAAGATTAATGTTTGAATGTCTCTGTAAACTTCTGGTGCTGTTCAGTGTATGGTGCTTTCAGAAACGCAGTGGTGTAATTAAAAGCGATTCAGAGATATTAAGTTATCCAGATCCTTGGCTTGGTTATGTCATATATAAATCATGTTTCTGTCTGTACATGCAAATGCTTTAATCTAAAGGAAAATAAATACACACCCAGTAGGTGAAACTTGCCTTGAAGAATCATCTCCCAGCATTGGGGGGGAAGAGTCGAAAGTTAATGAACTTTATTTATTTGAATAAGCAAATAAATAAAGCTTTGAGCTTTGTCCCTTAGTGCTGGTTTTGTTCAGGCAGGGTTTGTATCACTGGCTGTTTGACATTCCCCAGGTAAAGCGGTAACGTATTCCCTCATGTGCTTCACCCTGTCTGGCTCTCAGAACAATCTACCTCTGTAGCACCCTGTGGGGATTTTCCCTCTTTCTGCACTGTCAAGATCATCACTTATTTCTTAAAGTAAGCATCACCAAAGGTAATGAAGGCCTGGCCCTGCTGGAGTCACTCAAAGAGGATCAGGTTATAGCCCCATTAGAAGTCATTGCCATGGCAGTGCCTGCAGTGCTCTGATGTCTGCAGAGCTGCTGACTTGGCTTGATGAGATTGCATAACATAACTCTTAATTGTAAGCAATGTTTGCTTTTCCTGAGCTGTAAATTATTCTGGACTCTGCACAGACCTGCCTGTGGTCACTGTAATAATGTGGCCTGTGAATTGATCGTTGTTCCCACCAAAATGTATTTTATCTTTTGTTAACTGGGCTGAATTTCCAGTGTACCTGTTACTTATTTACCTCTCTATGCTTACAGGTGACATTGGTCTCAGATGATGACATAACTTTGAGTATTCCTTCCTTGGAAAATACAAGAAACAAATTTTTTTGCTTGCTGGACACTTAAAGCATTAAGATCCAGGGTGTCTTCTGAATTGGGTGCGAAATTTCAAGATGTGTTGTAAGGGCTGGTTGGGAGATTTTTTTTTTTTTAAATATTTTCTTCTTTTTTTTTTTCTCCTTCTTGCCATCCTCAGTTGCCTCAGGATTCCCTGTGGAATGTTACATGTATCTAGAGAAAGCCATTTATGAAGTCAGCTTCCTAGATGTGTATTTAACTTCGCAGGGGCACATCCTTCAAATCAAACTCTTCAGGAATGTTACTGTGCATTTTAGTTTTCCTTTGTGCCTGCTTGTGGATGTAAAAGTCAGTGAGTTCTCTGCTGTTAACACGCTTTCTCTTTTTCTCCAGTACTTTGCAAAAGACACTTTGGAACTGTTTGCAAATGATTTGGCCCACAGTCCCCTTCTGCTGCAACAAACAAAAGCATGACAGTACCACCGTCACTAGCGCAGAGAATTCTCTGCTTTGGGTTGGGTTTGGGTTTTTTGGAAGAGAGAAGAAGGAGGATGTGTTTGCTTCAGCAATGCCTACACTACATGAAGGCAGGCAGGAAAAGGAGCCCTGTGTCTCAGAGGGAACTGATTTATCCCTGTGACACAGGCATTCTGTATGGAGGTGACTAACTCAAGCCCTAGAAGTAATACAGTTGGTTGTTCTGTCTTGCAGCAGGGCAATTTCTCTCCTTTACATAGTGTAGATGTATTGTGATTTAGTCACTCCATAGTCAACATCTGCCAGCAACTTCCAAGCTGCTTTCTCTGCCAGTCTGCATACTTCTCTGTCACCACTGTCTCAAGAGAGAGTGTAGGACCCCAGCTCTATGGGATTTAATGAGAACACATGCATTGATGTCACACTGGAAGGTAGCATCCAGAGGGTTTGCACGTGTGTTTTATGTGTTGGGGATGTTTGTATATATTGTATGATACATGTGACATGGCTTATATGGTGTATCCCCCTCTAATCTCTTTGAAGATTCCTCATTATTTTGAGCACACTGTTGAAAAGCAGAAAATATTGGGATGATAAGGGGGGGGGAGAGGAAATACTAAATGCCAAAGCCAATTTCTATTTTTCCCAGTATTTTTGATGATTTTAGACCTCAGGGTGCTTTCTGTTCCACTGTCTGAAGAGCAGGCAGGATAGCACTGACTCCAAGTCCTGTGTTCTTACCAAAATATGGATTCCTCTGTCAGTGGCAGATTTCAGATATGCTGTTGTTGCCAAATTCCTGTTAGATGTTGGTTACTGTCAGTGAACTGGCAAATTATGGGACAAATACTCTGATCCACGGAAAAGGGTTTTTGCATGAAGGGCCAGTAAAGGAGTTTCTGTTCCACAAGGACCTCTATGGATTTCCTCTTCCTGAGCAAAGCAAACATATTTGGGACATTCTAGTGATCGGTGTCAATGTGAAACACAACAAACAGCTCCCTCGCTCAACCTCACTGTTAACTAGAGCAGACTTCTGAGCTTTTATTCTCAGATTTTGAGTTAAATTTGTCACTGGTTTCTTTCTTGTTCTGACTGCATTTTCACACCCAAAGAACCACGGTATCATAGAACCTATAAAAGCTCCAGGCCAGCATGAGAAGAGGAGGCTGAGGGGAGACCTTATCACCGCCTACAGTTACCTGACAGGAGGGTGTTGGTCTCTTCAGCCAGGGGATATGTGATGGGACAAGGGGAAATGGCCTCAAGCTGCACCAGGGCAGGGTCAGATTAGATGTTAGGAAAAAGTTCTTCCCTGAAAGAGCTGGGATGTGGAACAGGCTGCCCAGGGAGGGGGCTGAGTCACCATCCATGGATGTGTTTAACAGACGGGTAGATGAGGTACTTACAGTAGAGGTTTAGTAGAGGACAAGTACGGTGTGACTTGATCTTAAAAGTCTTGTTCAATCTTCTAATTCTGTGTGGTGGTTGAATATGAGGAAGTTTTATTCATAGCTGACCGCAAACATATTTTGGGTGGACTTTTTTAAAAAACCAAAATGTTTTACACTACTGTAGTGTCGATCAGTGCTCAGTCTATTCTCAACTCTGACAGGAGAGCAATTATCACACAGCTGGGGTGAGTGAGTATCTAACTCTTTACACTTTATTCATCCTGCAGATTTACTTTTGAACAATGCAAGAATTTATCAGGATTTATGGAACTTGTCTCTAGCTGGAATTCTACAAGCTATGATGTAAATGTAATAAAATGAGTGCCTGGTATTGATCGTGCGTACCCAGCTCAGCAATGAAGGAAACAGTATTTTCTATGTGAAAAGAGATATACTGAGCCTGATGCCTGAAATATTGAGTGATTTCTTAAATTTATAAACCACCTCCAAGAAGCAAAGTGGCTGTTTGAAACTTCTGTACCATGAGAGATAATAAGCAATCCGTGCTTCCATTTCATTATCGCCTTCCGCTCTGTAAGGCAATGGCTCATTTTCTGGGTTCTCTTACGCCTTGCAGTTTTGATAGTGTTACACTAAAATGGCTCGGTTTAGGGCACTTCTATTAACTTCTCTTTAGAGATTAAAGAAATAGGCTCATAATAAAATATAAGAACAGCACTACTGAGGCTAGTCATCCCAGTGGCCTGTTCCGACAGCCTGAGAAAACAGAGGCCCAAGGCAACTCTCCTGGCTTCTATTTTCCACTCCAGAGCTTCCTGCACTGAGGGTGGTGTTCGTGTAAGCAAACTGAGTCACTTTTCTATAAAGTTTGGCCGTTCTTTTGTCCACTGTCTGTCACACAGAGACCTGGCTCTTTGCTTTGAACTAGGCTCCTGATAGCTTATGGTGATGCCCTGAGCTCTGTCACTGAAGGGAATGTTCAATTGGCACTGACTCTTTCCTAGCGCTTTGCTTGTTTGTAGACCTCTATCACAGCTGTTGTCGTAGCCTGTTCCCATTCTGAGGAATTCTGCCTTCCTTAGTCCTCATGGGAAGTTATTCCACCCTTTCACCAGACCTTTTCCTTCTTCAGGTGGAAGGGACTGCGGTTTTGAAGTGTGAGTGAGCTGTAGGCTTATATACTCAAATTAAGCTCTATTCATGATAAAAAAATTCAATAGATTTTATTTTTTTTATTGTGAGCTCCTTTCAGAAGTTGAAGCATGTCAGATCTATGTAGGGTCAGTGCTTGGAATGTAATGTTTCTAACAGCAAGAGATTGTGTGACGCTGGGAAGTGTCACTGCAGCTTTCTCACAGGGCCTTTTCCAAAGGGATTCAGGGATGCCCAAAGGTTCAGGGATTCAACACCTCTGGGGCCAAGACTGGCCAGGGTAATTAACGTGTAGCAGCTAGGTCTCAGACCTGGCTTGCACAGGGGAGTTTACAGGAGAGTAATGTATTCACTGACTGTGAATTCAAGCTAAATGGACTTGAGAGATGTGCCACTTACAAGATAAAATGAATAAGATAAATTTCCTGGCAAAGTGCCGTCTTAGTTTACCAGGAAACATTAGTTAAGGCATAATGACATCTAGGATAATAAACAAAATCAGATTTCAGAGTTATGTTGCACTAACCTATCTTACAAGAGATATAAATCTCATCTAGTGAAAATAATATCTTTACATGCATCAGTGATTGTAGCAATGCCCAGGGAAGCTGAATCAGAATTTCCCCTGTGGAATATATATCTTGTCTATGCACCTTGTATTTCAGATGTAACTCACTTTGTTACGTTTTCTAGACAAGGAAAAAATTTATAGGTAACTGGATGAGAACACTAAGGAGCTCTTCTAATGCCTTCAGGGTCTGTTCTGTGTTGACTTTGTGTCTTGTTCAGTTGTACCCTAAAAAGCTCTATAATTAAAGTACACTATGGAAAACTTATTCAGCATCATTACAGAATCGTAGGGGTTGGAAGGGACCTCAAGAGATCATCGGGTCCAACCCCCCTGCCAAAGCAGCTCCCTACCTCATATTGCACAGATAGGCGTCCAGACGAGTCTTAAATATCTCCAGAGAAGGAGACTCCACCACCTCCCTGGGCAGCCTGTCCCAGGGCTCTGTCACCCTCACTGTGTAAAAGTTCTTCCGCATGTTGGTGTGGAACTTCCTGTGCTCCAATTTGCAGCCATCCATGACAGCGTGCCAGTCATCCAGGCTGTCCCACCACGTCTCTGTGATTGCAATGAGATCGTGGCCCTGCGACCGCACAAAGATCTCTAATTCTTCCTGCTTGTTTCCCATTAACTGATCTGCCACATAATTTCCTACTGCCAGAGATTTACCCCAATACCTTTTGCAGTGGATTTTACCTTTTAGTCCATTGCAAGGTGTTTTTTTGTAGAAGGCAGAAGGAAACACCACGTTAACTTCTGTTTCATGTGCTGTGGCACGATCCTCTTAGAACTGTTGGAGGGGTCTGAACATTTGGACCTGAGTCTGTCTGGCCTGTTAGCACCCTGATAGAAAGGGTTTCAGGTTTTACCTCCAGTCCTCTCACCAGCACCCACTGGAACAGCTCTGTTCTTTATAATTCTCTGCAGAGCACCATGGAAAGCAGTGGCACAGTTTTGATGCCAGGTGGTGGCTGACTGTGTACCAGCCAGCTGGCCCTTCTCTGGAAAGGGGTATTACATCCCTGTCTGCTCTATAGCATGGCCTTGCACTCATCATGTTTTGCTACTGGTTCTTCAAAACAACAACAGAGAGACCAAAAAAAGTCCTTTTTAAGCAATTTCTGAAGTGTAAGAAAAGGGGCTGAAATGAAAATGATCTGAAAACATGAGAGGTGGGCATGCAATTTTTTTCTTAAGATGAGGAAAAATGGGGGTGGGGAGTCAATCCTGTTATTCCCATTGTATTGGAAGTGCAGTGCTGCAGCTGTATGGGGAAGGGAATAGGCTGGGTGCCTTTCTGCCAGTGCCTTTCTGTTCAGTGACTAACTGAACTTGTGTGGAAGTTACTGGCAGCAACCTGAACGTGTTTTCTGTGGTGTGTACCATGGGTCTTCACACAACCCATGGGGTAGAGCCTGAGCTTTGAGGCAGGCAAACCTGCAGCACTTATCATCTCCTTTCCCTGCTTGCCAGCTAACACTGCACAATGATGTTGGTGACTTTTAAATGGTTCTCATGTCACTCTGATCCTAGTTGAATGGTGAAAGCTGCACTGATGCTTGTAGAGCACTTTGCTAATAAGTACTGCTCAATCAGGATGTGGGCTATTTCAGAATGATGTCATCCCTACAGGGCTTAATATTTTCAAAGCTTTAGAGTGGAAATCAACATCTACATCAGCAATATGTCTATATGTTGCTTGTACAGCAGACTTATGAGAAAAGCAAGTGATACTGTTTATGAAACTGAGTTGATAGAAGTCCTTGAACCCAGTGAGAAGTCCTGATTGAGCCACTCTACAAAAACACTGTTATTCCCAGGGTGTGTTTATGGAAACCAGCTGGCCCATCATCACAGAACAAATGAGCGATGGACAGAAAGGATCTGAAACCTTTTCCCAACTAGATCCACCCTAGATGTAGCAGCAAGTGTGTCTGAGTGAAGGCTGGTTTGGTGTTCAGTCACCCATACTAAACAGTCTCAAAACAAGGCAGGGAGGAAATCCTAAAGCGATATGCTTGACTCTTCTTGAGTCCTGAAGGAGAGTTTCCTTAAACATAGGACCTGGACTTGTTTATCACTCTGCAGGTGAAGCGTAGGCTGCTGGAATGTCATCTTTCACACCAGAAACGGGCCCTGGAAGTGTGGCTGATGCAAGGTCACAATTCCCATCTGCTAAACTTACCCTGGCATGTCTGGATTTTATTTGGCACGTTCATGTACAGTCAGTTACTGCTCAAATCCTCTTCTCTGATCCACACACTGCTTTGTGGACAGAGGCCAGTGTCCACTGAAGCAGCGGCAGATGGGAGCAGTCTGTGCTGTGGCTATCAGCCCGGCTTCTGCCGGCTTTGTGCTAGCCAACACTTAGTAGAGAGGCTTATCTCAGCAAGGCTGCTCTTCTTGCAGTCTGGCCCTTTGGCCGCTCAGAGAAGCAGCATTCAGCTCTCCACGTGGAGGATTTAGAAGCAAAACTCACAGGAGTTTTCCTCTCTCATCCCAAGGTTGACATTTGCTGGGCAGGGTGCTTGTTTCCAGCCTTTTGTCCTTCTCAAGGTTGTACATGGGCACAGCACCCTGGTCTGCAGCAGCTTCTCCCATGGCAATTCCCTCAGTGGGGAAAAAATATGGGTTAATGTAGTAGAGAAAAAACTTCTTGCTTCAGATCTTGTTCTTGCCTGCCCACAGATCCAAAGTGGTGGGTCTACAGGGAGAGGCTACAAGCCTGGAGAGTGGTTAGGCAGGAGCAGAGGCTGAGCAGGACTCGGTGAAGGGATCTGAGATACCTACCCTGCTCCCAGCTGCTGTCATCTCAGCCTGCAGTAGGGAATGAACAGATGCAGAGCGGAAGAACTCCCCTTTGGCTGTGGAATGGTGGCTCTGTTAAGGAGCAGTGTGCCAGCCTGTGTTCCCTGCATACCTGGAGCAGTGGGATCCCGCTGCAGTGCTGCAGGTGCTGCTGAATCACGGCCACCGCAGTGCTGCTGGTATTTGAATAATTAAACCACGCTCCGCTGAATCAAATGATGGTTTAGGGGAGAACTGAAAACCCTGTGTTAGGGATCACTTCAGGGCCTGGATTTATGGGTACAGGCTGATGCAATAAAATGGGAAGGTTTGCAGCCTGCTGAGAGAGAGACTGTAACCCGATTTTACAGAATGATGGGCTGGTTAAAGGAGCGCTGCCTTTTCTGATCACAGAGCGATTTCCCCCTCACTCTCTTTGTGGGAGAAGCCTGGACTTAGGAAAACAATCCCTACAACTAATGCATTTGAGGAAACTAAACTAATATTGGGATTACATCAATGTGGATGTAAGAAAGGACTTAGAAGGGAACGATGGTCTCTGTATCCAGCACATAATTATCTCCTCTGGGGCAGAAGTATAACTAAAATAAAATATTTCAATTCACGTTTAAGCTCAGGTCTTTATTCTGCAAACACTGTGAGAATCAGCCCGAAGAACTGGAATTTGATTTGAAGCAATTAGTGACCCTGAAGTGTTTGTGTTAGGAGAAAGCTGTGGCAGTGTTATCTTTTTCTGGTAAGAAATTTAAGAGACTTCATTTTGTAGCTGTGAAGAGCAATCCAGTCAAAATGACAAAGTATTTATCCCAGGCTGAGGAGATGACCTTCAATTTCCAGGTTTGCTGCTGGTCAAACCATCTGCTCTGGTACTATTTCTTTCCTCACTGCCTTGTAAGTTCTTTGGGGCAGAAACTGCTTGTTACTGCACCTGGGTAGTGTAGGGTGTGCAGCAGGTTCCCAAACAGGGTTGAATCAGTTATAAGGGAAAATACTGGTGCTGACAGGAGGTGCTGACACCATGGGAATAAGCACAACTTATGCCGTTCATAGGCCTGATGCTGTGATGAAATTAGCAATTAGATTTGCTCAGAATGAAAATACTGGGCTGTGAATGTAACTGCAGCAGCAGACTGAAGATTTCCATCATATTCAAAGAGGAATTTCTAAAGCCTGTACAAATTTGGGTTGGTTTGTTTGGGTTTTTTTTTAATATTCCTTGTGTTATTGCTACGGACTTGGAGGATGCATTGATTTCAAATAGCATTTTCCAAAAACAGAGTGCCTCCCTCAGAGGACATACCCATCTTTCAATCTTCTAGTACCTGAAGGGAGCAGAGAAACAGGAGGGGAATCAACTTTTTAAAAGGGTAGGCAATGCCAGGACAAGGGGGGGGGATGGACTGAAGCTAAAGAAGGGAAGCTTTAGATTAGATATTAGGGGGAAGTTCTTTATGGAGGGAGTGGTGAAATGCTGGAACAGGCTGCCCAGAGAGGGAGTGGATGCCCCATCCCTGGGGGTGTTGAAGGCCAGGTTGGATGGGGCCCTGGGCAACCTTGTGTAGATCCAGGCGTGGAGGTTGGTGGCCCTGCCTGTGGCAGGGGGGTTGGAACTGTATGATCCTTGGGGTCCCTTCCAACCCAGACTATGATCTTCCCAGGGAGGGCATTAATTAAACAATCATCTGTGCTGAACCCCTTGAGGTGAGTCAGGTGAAGGAAAGCAAACAGGATTTTTTCCTAGTTTACAAACAAGAGAGGAGCAAAAGGGAGAAGGAAGCAGGATGCCCAGGGAGGACCTGCATGTGCTGGCACACAGAGTCACAGCTGCCTGCCTGCTGCTGAGCAGCTGGGAGTCCCCACAGGATAGTGTGCAAAGCCAGGAGACCTACTGCTGGTTAGAGCCAAAACTGGATGAGCATAAGGCAAACTAATTGTGCTTTCTGAACACCAGCCCTTGTCCTGGCAGAGCCAGCTTTTGAAATCCATGCAGAACCCGTTTATTGGAGCTTTCTAAAGAAAATTGTTTTCTGTGGTGAGAGTAAGCTGAGACACAGATGTTCAGCAGCATCTACCCCACCCCACCACAGTGCTGCCCCTCTTTGGCAGTGTACAGCAGGGCTTAAGGATGTGAAGTTCACCAGTGTTGTCTGTATTAGGTTTAGTGCTGGAACGTGCAATTCTGTTTGCAGCTGCTCTAGAAAACAGCTACGTGGAACTCTGAAATCAGAGTCTGAACATTGATGGTGCTCTTTCAAGGTCGAAGCTTCTGGTGTTACTGATAGGATGTGCAAACCTCAAAAAAAGGCAGATCCCATAAAGCAATAATTTATATATATATATATGAAAATTACAAATATATATACAATATATATACTATTCTGATTTCTGTTGTTTCACAGCTTATTTCTTATATTTTTCTTCCCTTGTTATTAATTTAACTAAATCAAGCCATAAAGCAAATAATAACTGTATCCTCCTGAGTAGCCATCAGACTAGGAGTTCTTTGGTGCTCCAGTGAAGCACATTTTCCTCCTTTAAAATGCTGCAATAATTTTATTGTGGATCAAAATGGTTAGGAGAAATCAGAGTTGTACTAGATGCCTAGATAATTTAGTAGAGTGAGTGTACACAGTGAGTATTCAGATAAGATCCCTGAAAAACCTACCTAGCAGATGCAATAAAGCCAAAGCACATCCAGCTTTATGTTGTTCCAAGTAATTTCAAGTAACATGTATATATCAATGTATTTATAGGTAGGTGCATACATACATGCCTTTACAGTCCTACACTTTCAAGCAAGCATTGGAAGTGTTTCTGAAAGTCAGGCTTTCATTAATCTCTGTGCAATAGAGCAAATAATTCGGGGCCATGTGTGTATTAGAAGGTAGGAGTGAACACCAAGTCACTGTGAAGCAGTGACCCTGCTTCCCAGGTGTGCCCTGAGGAGTGCCCCACTTTATTAGTGGTACTCTGATCTGGTCATTTGTCAGGAGGAATCATTTTTTCCCTGGCTAATCAGGTAGAAAATTCCTTTTGCATCAGTATTTACACCCCCTTATTAAAAAAAACCTATGAAAATGGTAGCCAGCAGTACCTGTCAAAATCTGGCTGTCATATTCAGTTTACCAAAGGTGCCTGTGTCCCACAGTTGGCCAAATTACACTTGGATGAAGAGTTTTATCTTTGCAGGCTGTGGGAGCAGCAGGGCCAAGTTTGCACACTTCTCAGCCACACTTTCCATGAGGACTATCTTCTCCTCTGGTCACTCCCAGTTCCTTCAGGTTTCCCTTTAGTAAGTATGCTGGAAATAATTGATGTTACCTGCAGGTTATGGGCAGGGCCAGAGCTTTATGTTTGTATGTCTTTGTAATGGATTTAACAGCTCATCTGCTGAAGGTGTACCTCTTGCAAGAGTGTCTTCACATACTGGACTGGCTAGGTACAAGTCAACGTGAATTTAGACACGTTTAGCTGTGGCAATGAAAACGCCAATGAAATAAATATCTTGTTTGATTTTCTTTCTCTTCACAGTAAGTTCAATAAATTGTTTTTCCTCCTATAAAGTAAAATTGCTCCACTTTAAAAGAAAATGTGCTCCTTGGCAGTTTCCTAAAGTGTACAAGCCAAAGAGGCTGGGAGACAACATCAGCTACATCAAACGTTGAAAAACCTAAGTCAGGGCCTCCAGAATAATAATGGTGTAGAATAAAATAGTAATTTTAAAATGATTCTATATAATAAGCACTGGGTTCTTTTCCTCTGTTCGTGTTTCCTGGATTCTTAGTTCAACCAGAGACTAAAAGCTTCCTCTTTTAAAAGGAATTAGATTTTCCCATAATCAAACCACCCCAGGAATGGGAGCTTTCAAAGAAAAGGAAAAATATTCTAAGTTTCAAGCTAAAATCATTAGATCTGACAATATTGGTTGCAGCATATGTTGGTTATTTTTCCTTAGGTTAGATCCAATACATAAAGCGATTGCAAGCTTCTCAAAGCCAGTGCAGAGCAAATACTAAGATTAGTAGTAGCAAGGTGTGACGGCTTGCTGATCGCTGGGGAGGGAGAACAGGGAATAGACATTCCCTTCTCATACTTGAGGTTTGTTGGGAGCCATTTATGCTGGGAGAAAAGGTTTGGTTCTTACAGGGGCTGTGGGCAGGGAATGGAAACATCTGGGGTTTCTTTTACTTCTCTTTCCCCCCGACCTTTGCATGCCTTAAGAGGGCCAATGGGATCCTGGGATGCATCAGGAGGAGTGTGGCCAGCAAGTCGAAGGAGGTGATCCTCCCCCTCTACTCTGACCTGGTCAGGCCCCACCTGGTGTATTGTGTCCAGTTCTGGGCTCCCTGGGATAAAAAAGACAGGGATCTCCTGGAGAGAGTCCAGAGAAGGGCTACGAAGATGATTAAGGGCCTGGAACATCTCCCGTGTGAGGAAAGGCTGAGTGAGCTGGGGCTGTTCAGCCTGGAGAAAAGAAGACTAACGGGGGACCTAATTAATGTTTATAAATATCTTAAATATGGGATGCAGGGGGAAACGGCCAACCCCTTTTCAGTCATCTGTGGAGATAGGACAAGGGGCAATGGCTGCAAATTGGAGCACAGGAAGTTCCGCACCAACATGCGGAAGAACTTTTACACAGTGAGGGTGACAGAGCCCTGGGACAGGCTGCCCAGGGAGGTGGTGGTCTCCTTCTCTGGAGATATTCAAGACTCATCTGGATGCCTATCTGTGCAATATGAGGTAGGGAGCTGCTTTGGCAGGGGGGTTGGACCCGATGATCTCTTGAGGTCCCTTCCAACCCCTATGATTCTGTGATTCCAGGGGAAAGGACTTTTCTGTATTCTTTCTGCCAAGCCATTTCTCTAGAGTATGCCAATTTTAGGGACTCATTAAAAGAAGCATCTCTTCCTAAAGAAAATCCCAAGAGTGCTTCAAAGCAGTGTGCCTGTCCAAGCTCTCCTGTGGTGGTTTTATTCTGTAGTTCTCTGGTATAATGACGTTTTTTCCCGGTGGGTTGGATGTGCTGAGCAGTGACTATTTCAGTTACATCTCTTGGATCCTGACCGTAACTCTGGTGGGACAGGGACCTTGGGGGGACTTTGAGGAGACTTTTGCCTTGTCATTAGTGGCATGGTAATTCCTTCATTTGAAGGAAATACTAGTAGGTTTGGTCACTTCGGCTTTTTTATGGTACGTATATTGTCTGTGAGTCGGATCTGTAGTGCTCTCAGGCTGCCCATTCAGATCAATAATAAACAGAATTCATCAGTTCCAAGTATCCCTTTTCTCTGTCCTTTCCTACACCTGTGCCTCGATTGCCATATTTTGGTGATGCCGTATTTGCTTCTTGACTGAAGAGAGTTTGGTCCCAGAAAGAATGAGGATGTGTCATCATGGCAGGATGTGACGTTTCAGTTGGTTTATGCCCAAATAACATCATTTGTTAGTAATGAGCCCTCTTTCCTTGTACCACGTATGATAAATCCCTTTGTATGTCTGCTTCATGGTCAGGCTTAAACTTGAGATCACCAGAGCTATACACTTACTTTCCCTGAACTTTCAGCCTCTGCCTGGGGCTGTTCCCTCTGGGTTGGGATTCACGGCCGATGCTTGTGTGATATATAGTTACAGAGCTGTCTGCCCATCTATCTGTGGTTTTCTTTCATATCCCTAATGAGGAGGCTCCTAAATGTCATTTGACATATTCCAGGCTGTGTGCATGGTATCAATTATAATAACAACTCAGTCCTTATTTTAGTTCTGGTTGTATTGCTGCCTTTACCCTAGCCCTCCTCTCCCTTTATTTGCTGCCCATGGAGATGGCTCCTTCCCTCCCCTCCAGTTGCCAGGGCGACTGGGCTTCCCTGATGCGGATGCTCCTGCCCTGGCTCCTTGCCATCCCTCTCTGTGAGACAGGAGTTTTCACTTTCCCTCGGATGGTGAGGACTCCTGTTTGCTCTTCTACCTGCCCAGGCAGCTGTTCTCCCTTTTAAGCAGCCCTGGCTTACCAGCTATGATCTTGTGTATCTGCAGGCTGGGATCAGCCAAGCCTCTGAGGGAAGTGCAAGTCACCTTGTAATAATTTTCCTGGGTTTTTTTTTTTGTGGTTGTTTTTTTTTTTTTTTTCCTGATTCCAATCCTTCTCCTTGAGCTGGAGTCCAGCCAGCTCTCACTCTCTTAAGGTGACTGTGAGGATGAGAAAAAGGACCCTAGAATGGTACAGCAGAGGTAAAGCCTTTTTTATTTGTATTTCAGAGTGGATAAACTCAGTTTCCAATGTTGGGGACATTAGGAAATGATCCTCGTGGTACTTGTAAGCACATTTGCACGTGGAAATTTTGCCAAGCTTTAACTCAGAAATGGATAAACCCCAGGCCAGGGCATCTTTGAATTTGTGTGTGGAATTGCAGGTTGTTCAGAAATGTTATCAAAGGAATTTGGCTGGATTCTGGCACTGGGCAATAGATATTGTGTGATCTTAATATTTGGCTCAAAGAGCCAAAACTTCAGATTCGGCCTGCCTGTCCCAGGCTGCTGGTACGTGTTGCCCCATCAGGGAATCACTTCCAGAGGTCAGCCAGGGAATGACTCTGAGTCACAGATCAGCCTAGAGTTCCAATCTGCCCGACTCTGGTTCAGCTACAACTGAGCAGTATTGTTTTTAGTCAGTTGAGTTCTCTTGAGTTATTTGTCCAGTTCTAACTACAACACTCTTCTGAGATCCCAGTAAGAAAATAGTAAGTGTTGCAGGCTAAGAATTTAGGGATAGAAATATAGGGAATTTTGTACCCCTAGGTTTGGAAAAACTATCATTTAGTAGTTCATGTTTAATGTTCCTTGCGGTGTGAGTATTCTGTCTCATATGTTCCCTCATGTTTCCTGTAGCATAATTTTAAGTGATTTAAGTCACAGAACTTTGAATACTCTGTTCTGTGCTTCTGGGCCACAATGACAGATTGTGTTGGATTGGTGCTGTAAGTGTACATTTCCATGTTTCTAAATATTTGGACAAAGGTGGTCCTTTGCTTAAGTTCATCCTTCACCTTCTCCTCTTCATTGAATCATTACTTTAAACATTCCTAATTTTGAGCTCATTTCAATCCAGTTCTCTTGGCTTTAGAGCAGTGATATGTATGCAGATCTCTAAGTAGCAATGTCTGTGCTTTATAGGAAATCCAGGAGCAGCAGCTACACCGCAGCTACCAGATCTAACCCTCAGCATGCTTCCCTTCCTAACGTGCAGCTAATTATTTTTAAAACACACAACATATTGCATCAAGCTGAGCTCTGACACACCGTGTGCTTGTTCTTTTGCATGGGAAGTGTTTGTAAAAGCCTTTTCTGCAGTCACTGGAAAAGAAGGTAAAATGCATCGGGCTGCTTCCATTAACAAAGTTAGTAGGAAGCACTTGCTAGAGCAGTTTGTGATGTTTCTGCATCTAGCTGTAAGAAGGATGGTCTATATTTAAAGCACTTCCGTGGAAGAAGCATTGGAACAGCGTTACGGGTTTTCCTGCCAAAAGTAAAAGCTGTTGGAAAGCTGTGAGAGCACCAGACTGATTCCTGAAAGGTAATAGTCTTCCTAAACAAATCTAAGTCAATATTCAAGGGGTTAAATGGAACAGGGAATGATCTTGAATTTCAGCCTCCTGTCCTTAGTTATATTCAGAGACATCAGCTATTGTGACATGTCTTCACCGTGACTGTGTGCTTTCAATTACTGCTCGAGCAGTAAAATACATACAGATATTTGTATCATGCATGCTGTGGTGTGCTATAAATGTAGAGATGACTTTACTCATCAATATACAATATTCTGAAGAGTGTTTTGTCTGGTTGGGGCAAGGAGTTTGTTTGACCTGAGTTTCCTCAGCGCTTTGGAAGGGCAGTTTGCAAATGAAGTGCAGGATTCATTGAGATCAGCCCAAGTGATTTGGTAACTTTGGACATTGCTACATCTGAAATAACTTTGGATTGTTAATTTCCTCTGTCTGACTGTTAGAACAACAAATCTTTAAAATTCACAGCAGTGTTATAGGGAAGATCCCTCAGGTATGATACAGGCTTTATTTATTTGCCCTGAATTACTGTGAATGGCTTACTTGAAAAGGGTTTAAATGCAGTTAGCAGTTCAGCTAGCATTTGGTATTACTCCTACAGTATGTACTTGTATCTGTGGGCAGATACGGAATCCTGTCAGCATGGAATTATGATTTTTGGAGGCACAGCTTTAAGGATCAGTATCTGCAAGAACAGTTCTCGTATCTCTCATCCTTTAACCTTCAAGCATCTATTGAAATGTAACGTTATTCTGGGGGAAAAAACGATGAATATTTTTTTCTCTTAGAAGATTTGCCTTAATTATCACAAGGAAAGATGCTTGGATATTCTTAAAAGGAAAGATGTAGACAGGAAAATAGTTCTTTAGTTGATGTGTCCAAGCAAGGGTTTGCTTACAACTAAAGAGTACAGCATGCTGAGGAGGAAACTCCGCACTCTGAGTCTGAGATTCTCAGCACTAACTAGTTAATATAACTTAATACTAGCAGCTGCTCTTAAGGACCAAAATAACACTGTGTTAGAGAGCTGCAGTATCTCTTCTGTCCAGGAGTTCTGCCCTGTACTTTAGCTGATGATTATTAACATACTTTGCTCGCATGATTCTTAGTTGAATATCACTTTGAAGCTGATAGAAATAATTTAGCCATTGTCACATTTTCTGTTACAGACCATTTCACTACCAGGGATGGTTCTGGACCTTGTTGCTGTGGATTTTCTCTATCTTTTTTATCTTTTTAATGATGTGAGCCTAGCAAGACAGACCAATTTCTTCTAATTCTGTAGTTATACCAGTTAAAAAGGACTTACTTACCCTGTCTTCTTCAGCTCTTAAGTCTGGCATTGTGCTGACACAAAGGCTTATAGCTGTGGTGGCCACAAAGAGAATGGAGAGACAAGCAAAGACTTTGCCTGGGAGTCCTGACTGCGGATTTTCCACCATATCTCTGAGTCTGTTCATAAACTGTCCAAATTTGGTTTTCTCATCCAAGACACACGCAGCTTCTTTGCTCCTCCGGAGCTCCTCTTCTTTGCGTACCTCAGCCAGCTCTTGAAGTTTTTGAAATAGTTTCCGAAAGCAGCAGTTCTCCAGGTTGGATTCCTCAATCCCCCAGTATCTCAGCTCCTCCTGAAAAGACAAGGCACACATGTCTCTAAAGAGCATCAGCTTCCCTGCTGCTAGAAAGCTGACAATCATTCCAAAAGCATTGGGGTTCCTGTCAAAGAAGAACTCATGGGTGTCTTCATCGTAATCGTCACACAGCTGAATTATTTCTTCATAGCTGCTGCAAAACTTAAGTTTGCTCAATCTGGTCAGGGGAAATTCATCTAAAGTACTCCAAGGTAGCAGGTACTTGATGCCTCCAACATTGATCATGATCTCTGTTTTTAGATCAACTGCAGAGACTTGATCAGGGTGGTAAATCCTCCTGGCTCTTTGGTAATGGACCCCTTTGACAGAAGGGGTTTCAACGGAGACAGGAAAGAAGTGGCTCAGGGAATTACAAGAAGTGTAGCTAATGTTACTATAGTCTTGGTCACTGCCTCCGGAGAGAATAGGCATCTCTAAGAGTTCTCACTGGGACATCCAAAATAGCATCAGAGCAGGGTTATCTGTCAGCCGAAAGATACGGGGAGGAGAAGAAAACATAATAGAGGTTATTGCAAGAGAAGAGGTGTTCCAGGCTACTTTCCTAAATCCCCAAATTACCAAGAGGCTGTTTTGTAAGTAAAAGTCACCTCTATGCTTCCTCCTGCAATCCGCAGGCTGTGAATGCGATTTGCTTCGCAGCCTCATTGGTTGTCTGGCAACACACAGGCACGGCGGAGAGCGAAAGCCTCATTCATGATTATCGCGACGGCTTGGGCGCCTGCAGATCCAACTGCGAACAGATCGGTCTCTTCTCCGAGCAGATCTCAGTCATCCTTAGATCGCTGTATTTCCCCCACTGGTCACCCCTTTGCTTTATTTCTGTGAATCCCTAAATGCAGGCTAACACAACTGAGCAGCTTGAGAGTTATTAGAGTGCTCAATTACCTGCCCGTCGGCTGGGTGCAAAGTTCCTAATTACTTTAACTGGAATGCTCAGATTGCAGTTCCTCTTCCTTTCGCTGCACGCCTGGCTTTGCCTGCCTCTCGGGGCTATTGCTAGGATTAGCTGGTAGATGTTTGTGAAAAGCCTTAAGAGGTAGAGTGCTGGATAAATGATGACTATTCTTATCAACCCGGTCTCATGTCACTGCAAATTACTGAGAAGACAGAGGGAACATTTTCCCACCCTGGAGAAAACTTTGTTACAGAGACAGAAAGCGTTTTGTCAGCCCTGGGGCTGTGTATGTGTGTGTGGGAAGGAACTGAAAGGCACCCACCCCTTCACTTCCCCCTTTTGGGAACAAACCCTTGTTTTTCATTCATAATCCCAAAAGATTCCAAGACAATTATTACCCCAAACTGCAAAAATGGCAAGGAAACTTCCCCAAAGTTACTTACCACCGTGCCACGGGCTGCTGCCCGGTGCCTGGCTTCCCCGCAGGTGAAGTACACATGCTGCAGACTGATCAGCTCTCCTCAGAGTTACAATCCAGTGGAAAGACCTGGGGATATTTTACAGTATTGATTACATGAGAGAAAAAAAAATCACTCTAGTACTCTGGAGATTGTAGGCTTTTTCCTCTTTCTCCTTCTCTCCTTTCCTGGGAGAGGAAGGTATTTGTACGTGTTCATGTAATGTATATTTTAGTAAGAGATCCTTTGCAAAGGAGACAGTGTCCTAAGTGGCAGCTCCTCTTCTGGACTCCTGGGGCTTCCTGGAGAGATATGCTGAGTGAGAGCTGGTGGATCTTGTCCTCTTCCTCCTGTTTCCCTTGGGATTGTCAGTGTGGTCCTGGAAGAGGAGGGGAGAGGGAAGCGGGGGAGAAGGGCTTAGAAATAATCTCTCCAGCATCCCTCTGTCTGTTCAGCAGGCAGCAACTGGGTAGGAACATGGAGTACAAGGACAGTCTCAGACTAATGAGGTTTAATAAGTAGATTCTGGCAAACCTGCTTAAATAAAGCAATTTCAATGTCTATTAACTCTTTCCATTGTCGTCGTACCACAGTTGCTTCCTCTGGAGACAGCAGCCACATCCCTCAGGAACAGTTTCCATGTCCTGCATCCCTCTTAAAAGTGGGATTTGCTCTTAAATATCCTTAGATGGAGAGGAAAGTTAGTTGGCTCTTTGGATGCTGAGCCTTAGCATTCATTTGGCTGTTAGAGAAGTGCTTCCCTCCTGTAAAAAAAAAAAAGTGGGAGATGTCTCTGGCTTGCAAAGAATAGGTGCAGAGCACTTTCTTTTCCAGATTTATAATTATTTTCCCACAGCCAAGAACTTTTGACTTTCTTCTTTACAGGTGATGGGAAATCAAACATAATCCTTCTGCCAGTCCTCATGCACGGCTGTGGGGGCTGTGAGTTTGCTGTAATGCTTTTGGGTTCTGTATTGCCAGTGGGTCTTGGGCTGCCTCAGTCCAAAATTTGGATTCATAGAATCATAAAATGGCCTGGGTTGGAAGGGACCCCAAGGATCACAGAGCTCAAACCACCTGCCACAGGCAGGGCCACCAACCTCCAGGCCTGGATCTACACAAGGTTGCCCAGGGCCCCATCCAATCTGGCCTTGAACACCCCCAGGGATGGGGCACCCACTCCCTCTCTGGGCAGCCTGTTCCAGCCCCTCACCACTCTCTCTGTAAAAAAACTTCCCCCTAACATCTAATCTAAACCTTCCTTCCTTTAGTTTTAATCCATCCCCTTGTCCTGCCATTTTCTACCCTTTTAAAAAGTTGAATCCCCTCCTGTTTATACGCTCCCTTCAGGTACTGGAAGGCTGCAATGAGATACCCCTGCAGCCTTCTCTTCTCCAGGCTGCACAAGCCCAGCTCCTTTAGCCTCTCTTCGTAGGGGAGCTGCTCTAGCCCTCTAATCATCTTTGTGGCCTCCTCTCCAGTGGGCCACAGTGCAGCTGACAGCTCTGAAGCTGAATCCCATTCCTGGAGAGGGGTGAATCTGCAGGGTTTACATGTCCCGCTGTGTGAGTATGAAGGTCACATGTTCATGAGATGGGATTGCAGAGCTGCTTCTCAGCCATTGACAGAGTGGGCACCAGGTGCAGGCATTGCCCTCTCCTTGCACCTTGCCACCGCCCCATGTGATGTGCGTAGGGCTCGTGCGCTGCCGAACTGCTGCACCTCGGGTGCCGCAGAGGTTTATCAGCTGTGGCACAGCCTGGGATGGGAGGCTTTCGCTAATTGGACTTTTTGGCACATCTCTCTTGGCCCACGTGGTGCCCTGAAGATTAACTTCTTATCAGGCTTCACCACTGGGTTTTCACTCAAGTCCTAATTATGCCATCCACAGAGCAAAACCAGATAGATGCCTGAAGGCAACTGAGTTCTGGGAGCATAGCTCAAAATCACTTAAATCCTACCACCTTTGTGCACGAGGTGGTTTGCTCTGCCTATCAGTCTTTCTTATGGATTATTTTTGCAAAGGAAAAGCAAACGTATTCTAATTAACTTTGGATGGATTGTTTCACAAAAGGATAAAGCCAATTAGCATTTCTTTCTTACCTTGTGAAGCCCTTGTGTAGTGTTGTTAAAGGTTATGTTTCAGAAACCAGCTGACAAGAAGGTGAATAAATCTGAATCAATGAGTAAATATTGTATGTAATTGAGTAATTTGAGTGTTACACTTATTTATAAAGAAATACATAGATTTTAAGTTTTAAGACTTCACTTCTAATACTGGGTACTCTAATATTTGCTTTATTGGGATCTGCAGCTCCCAATGGGAGATGAAGCCACAAAAATATAGGACGAGGGGGAAGCTGAGCCAGGACAGGTTCAGATCAGACATTAGGAAGTTCTTCACTGAAAGGGTTGTTGGGCTCTGGAACAGGCTGCCCGAGGAGGGGGTCCAGTCACCAACCCTGGATGTATTTAAAAGACAGATAGATGAGGTGCTCAGGGATATAGGTTAGTAGAGGACAAGTAGGGTTGGACTCGGTGATCTCAAAGGTCTTTTCCAACCTAGTGATTCTGTGAAAACAACTTTATTTGATGTCTGAAGAAGCCAGGCCCTGAACCCCACTTGGAAGGTCTTAAACATGTAGCTTACCCCTAAAGCTGTCCTCCCACACTGGCCAGGCTCTGCTTTCTTCTCTCCTAACATTCTTTGATTCTTCTGGACCCTACTACCACATCTGCACAAGATCCTGCTTAGTAGTGGAGTATCTAAAATTACCAGTGCTGACACCACAGAACTGAAATCTCTCCCCAGGTGGGAAAGGCATATTCCTGGCCCAATTCTAACCTCTGCTGATTTGTTTTTTCACTTTTTTTTTTTGGGGGGGGAGTTGGGGTGTGTTTCAGAACTACCACCATAGTTTTCTTGTTAAATTCCCTGTTAAATTCATAATCTTTATTCTCTTTTTCTTTTCTCTATTTCCCATACAGCTTCCAGAATTGCTCTCTCCTTGCTCCTTAGCCATCTGGTTGTATCAACTCCTTTTACATGCCCTTTACGCCTTAAAGGCAGTTTCCATATGCTTCATTTACTACTTGACACGAATGACATTCCTGCCTCCTCCCTGCTGTTTCCCCCCTTTTGCTGTTTTGCCCTTCCACTGTAATTTGGTTTAGACCTGCCTCTTGCATCCCCTTTGTGCAACAAGGGCAACATGCTATTGCTGAGAAGAATGCTGTGTGGAAGGCGTAGTTCTCACTCAGATGGCTCCAGGGACAAAGAAATGGCACATCGCTGTTCAGTTCTCAGCTGGACTGAGCCTAGCCCTGTGTTAAACCAAGGTTAAAGCTTCAATCGAGGTTGGGTGGTATTTGATGGTGAAACACTTACTGAATTCAAATTGAAACACACGTGGCAGAGATCTACCAGGCTGTTTTGAAACCTTGTGGTGCAATTGTCATCATGTCCCTGTAGATTCTGGTAAAAGAACTCTATTATGGTGAGCAGATTTTTCTTAGCTCAATAATCAAATCATTTGCAGGGCCAGAATTTTGGATATTGATAAGAGTTAAATGCTGTGGAAAATGGGAAAGCAAGTCAATGGCACTGGATTCAATAGCTTGCTTATCTGTGATTCCATCTCCTATATTTTGCTCTCCATAATTATGCCAGAATCCTGCATCAAGGCAGCAGATACATAGAAAATATAGATATACAGAAGCAAGCACTTTCCCCACAAAGTTCATAATAAAAGTGTAGAATTTATTGCCACTTGAGCTTGTGGTGGCCAAAAGTGTAAAGCAGCCAGAAAAGGACTGAGCAAATTTGCCAGGTAGATCCAACATCTGGTATGTGGTCAGTAACCCACACGGTGCTGGGCAGCTGGGAGCACATTTTATGTGCTTTCCCTGCTCTGTTTCTTCCTAGATTTTTGATAGATGATGTATGTGGGGACTGTGAGGACCTCAGTGTGACCCTGTGGAGATGTTCATATGCTGAGAAACCTGAGGAGGGTGGCCTAGGCTCTGCTAGCATGGTCATGCATTTCTGGGTTGATCATGCACTGGTTCCCTGACAGTATTTCTCTGTCACTACAGCAAAATAGAGCCGAAGACAATACTCTGATTATAGATGTATGTGCATGAATATATATTCAGGACTGATGATATCTGTATATAATGGGAATCTCACCAAAGGGTAGGCTGTACGCTCTGAAATTGCGTGGGCATGCAGGTCTCCCAATCATTCTGCAGGGAGCAGGATGTAATTTAGTAAAGGCAGTCTTGTCAATCTTCCTTCCTTCCCAACTGGGCTCTTTGTAACGCTTAGATAGAATACAGAGATAATTACTTTGCCTGGCATTGGTAACAGAAGATGCATTTCAGGCTTTTAAAGTCAGAGAGGAAACAAAAGTGGAAATCAAAATAATTAAGGAAATTTGAAGGACTGAAAAAGAGGTGAAAAAAATAAGAGCGAGAGAAATTTATTTTAAGTACCTGTACTCTCTTCACTAATTGGCATAGAAATTAGCCTGGTGCTGAATCTTCAGTTGCTGCAATTTCATGACAAACGTATTGGATGTTGTTTCTTGACTACACAGCCTGTAGTCTGTGAGGACTAATTCTTCTCTAAACCTCAGCCAAGGTATAAACCTGGCCTTTCCCATATTCTTCATATTTGTACCATGTGAACTTTTATGATTTCTCCCCTACCCCCCAAAAATAATAGATGTGAGATTGAAGAGGGCCTTTTAACACTAAATATCAGTTTAAATGCTTCCATTGTGTTTGCAGGTGATTAACACTTCTGGAAGTAATTGGATTTAGATAGCCTTGTTACAGGGAAATTCAACATCTTTTCAGATCCTTATATTACTCATTGGGCAGAAAGAATAGCTTAGCTTTCTTTTCTTGGTTTAATTATGACATTACCCATTGCAAGGTAAACTTTCAGGATTTATGCCAACATTTTATTTGGTCCAGCAACGTTAGCTTCATGTTCCTGTTTATTTCCTCATAATTTGTCTTTATGGAGCAATAGAAATACCCTTCCTTGCCAAATGCCTAGTTTGTATAGACAATTGAATTGACAGCAAAGGGCTGGACTCACCTCTTCATTATTCAAGTCTTACTGAGTTGCAGCATTATTGATTCCAGTCAAATAATGCTGCAGTTGCACAGGAACATGTGGTAAATCAGGTAATGTGTGCCCCTGATTTGTTAAGAGCTTTTATAATATACTGCTAGTTCACCCCAGCCCTTAGAAACCCCAGTCAGTGATCCATGCTCCTGTTGTGCCACAGATTGTCTTGGAAGACCTTCTCACATGTTGTTGGCAGTGTTTTGTTCCTTGTTTCCATCCTTGTCTCTGTAAAAGTTGTTTCTTTCTCTGTTGAGCTTAATGAAAGCCAAAAGGGGTCACTTCTCACGAGGTGAAATGCCACTAAAGCGAATGAACTATTCATTCATTATCACTATTAAATATCAAATAACTATTCATTGTGTCAAATAAGGTTCATGACATGTAATGCACAAATCCCTGTGTCCTTTCAGTCTTCTCCGTGCATGAAGCTGGAACCTAGGGATTAACCTGGATAAGTGTATCTAAATTTTCTGTGCTCATTTCCTCTAGAGTGTCTAGAAAATGATACCTGTTAATGGACAGTGCACAAGGAAACTAATTTCAGATGGATAATCATTCCTGTGTTGATCCAAATGAATTTTGCATGAGGGCTGACTCATTTAGATTTAAAAGGGGATTAAAATGTTGTGTGGTATGGGCAGAAGAAACAGCTGAATGCCACAGCTTAGAGTGGACTGCTATTATCTCTCCACATAGCAAGAGATTGATTGAGATATGCCCAGATCATGTGAGAGTCCTGCTTTAGAGGACAATCTCAAATCTTTCACGACCCCATCCGGAGAATCATTCCCCCCTGATTGCAGTGCTGGTGGCCAGTCTTGCCCTGAGCACCACACATGAGATGAACCTTTGAGGAAGAAGTTTTTCAGCCATCTCTGAGCACTGGTTTATTTGGAGATGCTGAAACTCTTTAAGGGAAACATGTGCAACCTTCTCTTCTTTGGGTCTAAATCAAAGAGCACATGTGTCTGACTGCATGCATACCAGGAAAAAAAATTGGTCAGCATTGTTGACCTCCCTGAGAGCCTAGCAAGTGAGGGAATTAAACCAGGAGTCCCTGCTGAGAATCAGCATGGGACTGTTGCTGATAAATGGAGTTTTCTTCCAGAGTACAAACTTCCATTTTCTCTCTGTAGAGACTGTGCATTTTGATGTTTCTATCAATGTTGAAAACATCTTGACAATGTAAAACCTTTGGTGAGGTAAAAATTGGAAATTGTATAAATATTTTTCTTACCAAGTGCTTTTCACTTTACAATTCCAAAGCATTTATGAATCACACCACTTTCATGACAGATACTAAAAGAGTTGTTTCAGTGACCCACCTGAGAATCATTGAAATACCACAGGTATTTGGTACAGCTATACACAGATTATTTCTATTATTTCCAAAGAACCTCTAAAACCTGGTGTTTGACTGCCAATTGAATGTCCAGGTTGGGCTGCTTTACCATTTTCATGCATTTCTGCAGTTGGTAACAAGAGACATGATGAAGAAAAAGAAAGCTTTGCTTCAAAGAGAACCTATCTGGAGGGTATCAGCACTAGGATATGTAACAGAAAAATTGTATCTGTGCCACCATGTCCTAGGGAAAAATAACACCCAGCTCAGGATTTGAGAGCAAAATTTGAAGAGAAGATGGTCTTGTGAATTTGCTAGGAAGAAAAACTGGAGAAACAACCAGATGTTTCAAGTAGCATGAACGCTGTTGTTAGGTGCTGAGGAAAATGCTTACTTGGGGATCTGCATGTCTACAAGTGATTTTGGAGATCATGGGGTGGTGGGTATATATCTGTATACCCAGGTGTATATCTGTGGTATCTGCATACCACACCTGACTTCCTGAGCACACCGCAAAGCCTGCTGTTGTGTGATGCAGTATTGAGAGAGAAGAACTAATGTTGTGGTTACAATCTGTAA